>CP141131.1:36026082-38426082 GCA_035236585.1 Warburgia ugandensis
CCTACCTCTTTCATTCTTCTTATTTCTATAAAGATTCCTAACAATTGAGTTCCTCTTTCTTGGGCCTGGAATCATTCTTTTCTTTTCTTCCTTTCTCTTTCTCTTCCTCTTTTATTCTTGCTCTCCTTCCCTCTTCTCCCTCCTTTCTTTTCTTCTTCTTTGTTTACCTCTCCCTCTCTCTCTCTCTCTCTCTCTCTCTTTGGCCAAACATTTAATGGACTACATATATTCAGCCCAAAATGTTCATTCACATGAGTATTATAGTGAGTGTAATAGCCATTATTCAGCCCCCTACATCTTCTATACTTAATTTCACCATAATTAATGTAGTACACATTTTTTCATGCATATCAAATAGTATTAGCTGCATATTGACTACTAAACCAAGTGTTAACATGTTAACTGCTAGACCACTAAAGGAAGTTAAACTTACTTGTTAGTAATCAAAACATTTATTTATTTACAGCATGAAAACAGGGTTATTACACCTCCTCATTGAGGAAACTGCAACAATGTGGGAGGTCATTGTAGAACCAAAACCCCTTGAAAAGGTTGAGCCTGGGAGATCCTGTGTGGTCCTCGATGATGACACTTTGACCATGAAATTTGGTATGGTATCTCAAAATTGTATTCAATGTATTTATTTGTTCTAAGAAATATTTAGTGAATGTAGAGCTAGATGAATCGAAGGTAGTAGAATTTATGGACTAGAGCAAATGGAATAGACCTCATATTGATGTTTCATATGTGGTTCTCTAGCCAATGTGAAGGCATCAAACTTTTGTGCTAGACTATCTCGTTTTATCCACTTTATGGGCCAATATGTCTAGCTTAGCATACAAGTCTAAAAGTGGTCCTTGTTTCATACATGCTACTCTTTTTAAGAGGTTGTGATTTTCTCTTCATTGAAGTAGAATTTTCAACTGATGTCTCGAAGAAATTCCATGCCTCTACATCGCCTTGCCTGATCATACATATAACTAAGTTACATCAATAATATGTAGGATCAAGGGAGTCAAACCTTCTATAGCAATAATTCTCCGTACTTGTTACCACTAATCATAACCATGTGTGAGGAGCAATTTGAGCAACAAATCCTGTCCACCATTCCCACCATACCTAGAAATGTTCACCCTCTTTCCCAAGTTTAGAATTTTATAGTCACTCTACTAAGAGGTATCAAGCTTTCGAATGGGAAATAAATTTTATTATAAAAATATAAAAAAAATCTTAATAAATGTCTCAAGTAGTACTTGAGCCTACCTTTTAAAGAATTAATATATGCCTTCATTTTGTTAAAGAGAATGGGAATAGTCTTAACCTAATAAGAATCATTTGAAAATTTTATATATTTAAAGGTAGTGCATATATGTCAAGAAATTTCTTGAGATAGATGGTCTTCTTCTTATCAAAGACCATAGAATATAGGCAATAATTAGAGTGACTCCTAGTTTTAAATTTGTTATGTGTTTTACTTTAACTTCTTTAGCAAGTGGATGAATCATTGTAGTAAATTCACATGATGCAGTTTGATCCCACTATAATTGAATATTTGTATCATTAGTCGGGCCCCAAACTACTTAGCCTAGCCAAAGAAAGGTAGTTTTGAACTAAACTGAATGATGGAAATTGGGGTGTATGGAAGTTAGAAATTTTCTAAAATTAGAACTTTCAAATCTTAATATGGAAACTTTTCTAAAATCATACCAACCTACAATTCAAATTTAGCAAAACCTAACCAAAACTAAATCTAAGCTAGTATGCAAATAACCAATTGAAAAAAAAAAACATGCAACTTACAAAGTGAAAAGTCCACATGATACTAAGAATACAACAAAATTGCCTAAGTTAAGAATGAAGGGGTGCGCATAAAAATACGTATGCAAGGCATGGCATTATTCTGTGAATGGAAATGCATAATTTATCCTAAACTAATGCATAAACTACTAAGTAATGAATGAACATGGAGTAAAACAAATGATCTAAAGGACTAACCATCTCAAAAACCATGCACATGGTCCTTAGAGTTGTGTGCATGATTTTGACTAGAATACAGCCTATGTAAAAGCAAGGGAATCTTAAAACCTATAAATTAATACTTAAACTAATTTAATTAGAATACAAGATTAGAACCTCTAAATAAGAATATAAACTTAAGTAAAATCCAGCAAATTAACTAAGGAAAATACCTCAAAACCATGTGTATGGAACCATAGGTTTGTATGTATTGGTTCAAGTGTGTTTTTAATCTAAATACCTAGTTTGAATCTAGAATCAAATGCATGAAATATAAACATGAAAAGACCTTGTAACAGCCTTTAAAAATTAAAAATGCAAGAATCCAGCAGAAAACCATAACATCACACAAGTAACATTGAAGCATGAACTTTCATTGATGGAATCATAGAGATCTAAATGCTTCTAAATAACTTGATCTAAATATCACCATCTCTTGGCATATCACTACCGAATATTAGTGATCCTTAGGAACAAGGATCTACATATTAACAATAAAAGGTGAGCATGGAATCAAAGAAGGTAAACAAAGCAATAGCACCAAGGCAAACAAATAGGCTAAAAGATTAAAGGAAGCAACTGCAGGCTTGACACTTTAAAGGAGAAAACAAGGATGAAAATACCCCAAGAAGGAGCCATGGAAGGGCCAGGAAGGAAGCTTGCTACAAGGGAATCATATATTGAGGGATAAAGGAGGAAGGGTGGAGATGCCTCAGCTTCTTAGGAGGGGGCGATCTTCACTTCTCCCAAGCTTTTTGTTTCATGAAGAAAACCTAATGTGATTTATATCCCTTGGGGAACTTCCTAATATAAATAATAAGTGATGCCACAGGTGGAGATGAAAGGGAGGAAATCTACAGCAGGGTTAAGATGAAGAATCTAGAGCTAAGGGCAACCATGTATACTTTAAGAGAGGGGTAAGGTGGGGAGATGCCACCTTTTTTAGGAAGGGGGCATCTCCCCTTAGAGAAAATCGCAAATAGATTTGTGGGGGAATAAAAAGAGAGATGGGAAGCAAGTTAGGGAGAGATAGGAAAGAGAGAGAAAGAAAGGGAATGAGGTGGGAGTGAGATGATTGGGGTATGTAAGAGTTTCAGTAAAGTTGGGAGTCATAGGTGGAATGATTTCTCTGCCCCTAAGTGAAAATTTGTGGGAATCATGTAGGGTGAGGTAGAGAGAGGGAAAAAAAGTGGAAAATATGATGGAGGAAAGAAAAAATAAAGGTGGGTACTTCTTATTGGTCCACATGCATGCTTTTCCATTGACTTTCACTTAAATATCCTCTCATTATCCTCTTAATCACCCAATGGATATTTGCTTTAGATTCTCCTCCAATCATGGCCTTCCATGTAACTTGGCTTAAGTGGCTTGACGGCTTGCTTTGAGAACTCATTTGGCTTGGCTTTATGTCTAGTTTTAGCGACTCTTTTGGCTTAGCTTTGTGGCTCACCCCCTGGTGTCTATGATAGCTACCTAGGCTCCTTAGCTTGTCACCTTTTTCATGGCTTATGTGGCTTAAGTAACTTATGTGAATCCCATGCAAAGGTTGTGGACTTTGCATTGCTTGTGCAATGTCCCACTCTAGTCACCTTTGACATCTCCAATTCCATCATTTTCTTGCCTTAAAGTGGTCTCGATCCTTGATCTCAATTTGGATCAATGACATTTAAGCCTTGACTTGATTTTAATTTTCATCTCGATCAATATCGACCATCGGATCACCATCTCGCTTGTCACAAAAGATGAATAACTCTAGTTAAACCCCAAAAAATATGATTATTCTCATACATACCCCAGATTAGGCTTTGAATTAAAAAAATATCAAATATTTGATGTATTAGGTCAAAAATATGTGTTATAAATTTTGGCCAAAAACCCTAACTTAATAGTATAAGTTATAACACATGGGCAACTAATAGGGTGATTTTTATACAAATTTGGACACTCATCACATACCATAAATAGCATTTTTCTAGTCCCAAGCAAAACATGTGAAAAATCATTTTACAAAATTAATATAAATGTTAACTTTTGTAGGTATTGACAATTGCATTTAGCATATGCAATGTAACTAATTTTTTTTAAATTCCATTCAAATGATTATGAATTACTTTTGATAAATGTAAGTTGAAAATTTTTCATAGTTAAGTTACATAGAATGTACCCCTTTATAAAGACACCTAATTGAACCCCAAACCTCAAATTTTAAATTGTACTTAAAAATGATTCCAAAGACGTAAAGAAACCAAAAATTGGAATTAGGGTGGAGAAGTTATGACATTATGATTGAGAAGGGTAAAATGGTAAAAAAAAACATTACCAAAGGAGGGGGACCGAATTGATATCAACACAACTCCCCACTTAACCAAAACAAAATAGACCGCAAGGTCTATTTCATCAAGCTTGACACTCACACACACAAAAGAAACTAAGGAAAAAGAAAGAAGAGGGGAAGAAGGAGAAAAAGACGAAGGAAGGAGAGGAGAGAGAGGAAAGAAAAAACCCGGCAGCTAGAGAAGATTGGCACACTAGCAAGGAAAAGAAAATAGAGAGGGTTTTGTCATCGTAGTTGGAGCTCGCCGGAGAGCGGTGATTAACTCAAATCATTGATTCGAGCTGATCAACTTTTGCAACTTATCCAAAAGACCAAAAGCCCCAACAAACAGTCAAGATCACAGGAGTTTTTGGTGGGGCAATTAGACAAGAAATCAATGCACTATGTAAAGGGAGAATGTCTTCAGAAGACGATGATCACTCCACTTCCTTCAGCAATCAAGATCAACTAAATCACACCTAGGAGGTAAGATCGGTAAACCCCAATTCATGATTTGAGACATTGTATTAGATCCATACTATTTTATGCTACATCTTAGTTTTTGAGATGATTCAGCCATCCATTTCTTATTGTAAGCTTAGAAATATGTAAACACATACTTAACATAGCTTGGATCTAACTGAGATCTTTTATCTAAGTTGGAAACCAATCAGACAATCTTAGTCGTCTAATCTATCACTATTCAAACAATGAATTCTTGATGTTTAATCAATGATCAAACACGATAGATAAATTCTAAAGCCCTAAATTAACTAGGGTACGACTGAAATTGTATAATTTGGATAAAACTTTATGAGGACATCTTATTTGTCCAATCAAATAGTGATGGAAGAGGAGCTTGGCAACATCTGATCAATGATCAAATACCTACATCGTGTTCCCTAACCCTCAATTAGTAAATGTACATTGAAAATTAATGGTTAGGAGTACAAACCATTGAATGGATCGATAAAACAACAGTTTTGATTAAGAATTAGTTGATTTCCTTATAATTGTGACCATATGAATAGACATTGACAATGAATCAAAAATATTGACTTGGTTAGGTGATGGATAAATGATCAAGGAGGGATATAAGAAAATCGTGAAACACAACAAGGGAGGTGTAGTTTTAACAAAGAATATAAGCTTTCTTGTAAAATGGAAACCATTGATAACTGCTCTATCTTGTTTGAAAATGCTCAAAATTTTGAGATTTTGATTTTTTATTTATGCAGTTACCATACTTACATTTCATGCAAATCCTACTTACTTGGACTTCCATTTTTGTTTTACTATCAAATCGAAAACTTGTATATGAAAACATATTTGAAAACTACATGGACTTCATGAGTTAGGAAATAAGGAGGAATGTGGAAACCTCAACTCAACCCTATTGAGGGTTGTTTTTACATGGCTATATTGTATCATGAAGTTTGAATTGCATGATTTCACTAATGCATGGATTTCTATGGTTTTATCAATTATATCGGCATGTGATGATGCCTAGTATTATTACATTATGATGGACATATCGAGGTCGGTGGATGCTGTGCTCAAAAGGTTGAGGACTAATCATCCTCCTTCTAAAATTGTATATGTGTGTGTTAGATACCTAGCCAAAAAAGGTCCAATTCAGGGCTATGACTTCATGGGCAGGTCATAGCCTTACATACCATGTTTTCCCATCGAGCAGTGAAGGGAGCCTATCCATCATGGTATCAATGTAATAGCCATAGACTAGATTGGTTCTTCTTCATCACACAGAGGATCCATTATTTTGAGATGTGTATTTATAATGTGATAGCACCATGCATGGCACCCTAGTATTTTTGGTCTATAATGAGTACTAATTACAAATGGTAGGTGGTCCTATTACGAGTGTTTCTACACTGGCGAGACCTCAAGGAAGCTTAGATGATATTATCCATATATATGTACTTATTGAGATACATTAATTGCATGTAAGCATTTCATGGTTTAAATTCTTATCATCTATTGATTTTTTACCATGATTCACTACTTAGTTTGGATGAGTACATTTATGAGATGATGCATGAAATGAGTTATGGTGATCTTCAATATCTTGTAAAATGCCTTGCAAAGGTTACTATTACCTTTAAAATAATATGCATGGATATTGAAACCGATAATTTGAACTAGTTTGGCATGACATTGGTATGTAAGGCATGTTTGAGATTTCGTAGTTCATTATACTCGCTCACTATGGATCATATTCTACTAAACTACATAACAGGGGATTATGTGTCATCCCTTTTAGATTTAAAACTCTATAAACTCATATTTTGATGATGAAACTACCTACAAAAGCACAAACTTGCTGAGATATTGGTTGAGATATTGTACTTGTTTACAATATCTTAGGTTCAAGGACTCATGCAAGGGAAAAGGAGTAGAGGCTTGACTTGGGAGCTACAAGATGGTCATATTGAGGTAATGCTAGGTATATGTAAAGGCTTTTGAAGACTTTCTACAAATTTTGTATAGTAAATTGTTACTATGACCCCACTTGAATGGACATGTGGATGTGAATAACTTAATTTTGATTGAGTGGTTGTGACTGGAGTGGTCCTGTGATGCTAGTTTAGTTCCTCGCCTTTTGGCACTACAAAAATGTTTCTTCTTATTTAAATGTGAACAAACATGTATGAAGATGTATTTTGGAGGGATACTTGAGTCTCCTTTGTCGAATTATATATACTGTGTTTATCAAGCTATTGCATTGCAGTCGTGAAATGTGCCGGGTCCAAAATACAGGGGAGACTCTGTTGAATTTTTAGCAGAAATGTAGTGCTTATTTCTCTAAAAATCCTTATTTTTGAAAAGAAATATGACACTCAAGATTTTTTTCTAAGCCTTCTCATGAAACATGTTTTTTGCTATTTGTTTTCTAAATAGTTTTACAAACTCGAGCCCTCATAATTACAAAGATTTAATGAAAAGTGTTAGAAAAATCAAGGATATCATAGTAGGTGGCCTTGTGGCCCTACTAACTAGTCCAAGGTGGCTTTTCAGAGGGTGTCTACCTGGGTGACCCTTAGAGTTAGTCCCACGTGGCCTAGGGAGAGAGAGCTGGGTAAGTTATAAGATTTCAAAAAATTCTAACAATTGTGACGTATTTTAAAACCGTGAGGCACTCAGTACCAAAGCGAACAATATCACACTATTAGAACCCAATTGTTACAATTGGCATCAGAGCCAGTTTCCCTTATGGTGTGGGCTAGTAGCTCGTGGTCTGGGAGGGCGCCAGTTCCCTAAGGGGGGAAGAGGGGGCCTTACATCCTTACTAATTGGTCCAAGGTGGGCTTCTAGGGGATGTTTTCCTCTGTGACCCTAAGAGTTAGTCCTACATCACCCAAGGAGAGGGGGCTAGGTGGGTTATAAGAGTTTGGAAACTCTAATAGTTTTGATGCCTTTTAAAGCCATGGGGCACTTTGTGTCAAAGTGGACAATATCTCACTATTGGAACCTCGCCTATTACATGCAACAATCCCTTAAACAACAACGTTACCACTAGTGAACAAGTTTTCCTTATGAGGGTTTGTAGTGAATCTACCCACAAAAGTCACTAAATTTTTTTTATGAAAGTCCTTTATTCATTTGAGAAAATTTTCTTTTATTTAGCTTATATTAAATACCTAACTTTAGAATATTAATAAAGATGAACAAAAAGTTTAAAATCCCATCCTTATGCTAAAATGTCCCATTATTTCATTAACTTCAAAAGGTGAGTGTGTGTCATAGCAAATGCAAAATTATAATTTCCAAGTTTAATATAACTTAAATTACTATTCAAATGCATGCTTTGACTTTTTAATTCTCATAGGATATACTTGACACTTTAGAAGAAGTCACTGTAAATGTGTAAATATCTTATTAATGGGCGAGTAGAATATTGTTCATCAAGTTCAAAAATCTCACATATTTCATACAAAAGAGCGATAACTTAGAAAAAATAGTAATGGTCTCTTGAATGGATATCAACTACTAAGAATGTTACACTCTACCACATTCCCCCACCCATTCATAACCACATCCAAGCCACACTACTCCTAAGATCTAGTTAGGAGTTTTGTTAGGATGAAACATAGGCTTATGTAAAGGTTATCAAAAGAATGGGTATTAGAGTAAACAACTTTCCCATTTTTCCTTATAAGAGTGAACAATCTTCCCTTTTGTTGGCTGTGTTTTTCTTTTTCTTTTTCACTTGACTTTATATATAATCTTTTTGAATTTTTTCTTCTTTTTAGACTTTTTGATGTTCACCTCTTGAATTGTATTGTACATAGTTTTTCCCAAGATGTTCTTCAATCTTCTCTACATATTTCCAAAACAATTGGGTAATGGATATATTAAAGGGTTCAATAAGGGTGAAGCTTTGTGTGGCTAACAAAGAAAAGGCTAATATTTTAAAGTCTTAATGGGCCAACTAGCTTAAAAAATAATATACAAGGCTAAAGGCTCTGGGTTTACCAAGGATGGCATCCATCATTTATAGGTTTCATATGACCTAAAAATGATCATAAACTTAAGAGATATATAATATAGTCTTTTATGATTTCCTCAATAGTTGACCAATATGATGAATAATGAGATCAACTAAGAACTAATGTCTCACAAAGAAAAATGTTGAATTTATGTATAACCCTTAGAAAGAAGAATGGCTCAAAACCAAAACTCACTTGGGTTATAAGTCTCCACAGATCTTCTTTAGGATTTATAAGTTATATTTTCTCTTCAACTTAAATTATATATATATATGTGGCTATTATGTACAATTGATATTCTAAGTTCAATTTTATGTAAGACACTCTAGAAAAAGGATAAAATAGGTTCAACTGATAGTTGAATATTTAGACAATTGCATTCTCATCTTTATAAAGGAACTTATCATAATATATATATGTATTTATTTATTTATTTTTCAGAAAATGCAACAAAATTTTAGAAATATCATGTATATCTACCCCCCCAACCTGAACTCAACATTGTCCTCACTATTTTGAAATGTAGGATGCCTATATGTTGAATGGGTAATACATAATGTGGAGACTTTCTAAGAAAACCCTAGGTTGTGTGACGACCAGGGTTTTTGAAAACATGATTTGTAAAAGTATTTTGAAAGCGGGGCCCTAAGAGTGTAAAAAAAAAATTTCGTAAAACAAAGCAGCTGAAATTCTTTTCTTTAGAACTTGTTTTGAAAACCCAAGTCACCACTTCATACATAACATAAGTACAATTTGTATACAAAATAAAATTCCATTGAAGGAATATACTTTTATTAAACTCCGTGATCCATCCAATGGTGCACAGTACAACCAAATCTAGTACAATAATTGTCTAAATTACATAATCCAAAACTCAAGCTCACAATACAATAAAACTCTCAACAAAGAAAAATACATGTCTTCAAGGGTATACCTTGAAGATTATTCTCTTCAAGTCTTCTATAGTCTTCAGCTCCTAACTCTCCTTCCTCGGATCCGAGATATTGCAACAAGTATAATATCTCAAAGAAGCAATGCTTGGTAGGGATTCAAGAAAACATAACATTGATAATGTAATTCTAATAGTTCATAATCTCATTATCCATAAACATACTCTTTACTTTGTAAGTTATGTATATCTATATACATACATACCCTTCATGGGTAAACCAGTTAAATTTGTGAAAATAGTCAAATATCATTCCCAACTAAGTTGATCAATTCTCTTCATTTTGAGAATTTAGTATTACATGCCTAATCGTATACTAGGAATTTCCCTTCTTGGGAAATATTGGTAATATATAATTACCTAGCATTTCATTATGCTATAACATAAGGCATTTCACTATGCCTATTCTCATATGCATCATAGTGCAAAATAATCGTAAAAGGTTGCTATGTCGTTAGCCTCGATCCGTACTAGCGCGCTCGGATAAGCGCCCTATTCACCACACCGATACCACGGTGGAAAATATTATGTCACTGCCCGTATGGGGACAAGACTTTCACGGTGGTGGCCTTCCCATAATTGCCACCACTCGACTTTTAGCCTCTCATTGGGCAAGGTATCATCATATCATCAAATTTCAAGGAGCGGGTGGCCAAACCCTCATAACTCCTCTAACAATAGCATCCCCTAGGCTCATGCCTATTAAAACAAACTCACAAGCCTCCAAGCTTGTATGTAAAATAGATTTCATATATATCAGACCATATGTCTGTTTACTTAGGGCTGAAATATTATTTAGTTCACTATTCACTTATAGTTTAGTCCTTAACCATCTTATAAGTGTTTGGTTGGATCATAAGGTTTTCAAGAGATTCAATACAAGTATTATCATTACTCTTGTCAACATAAGATCATGAGTAAAATCATGTATGTATTCATCAAATCCTCCTACCTTTAAGGATTGATCTCTTTTTTGCTAAATCTTCCATGATCCTGACTGATGTATGTAATCTGTACATCCATATATATTGTCAATATATAAATTATGAACAATCCTATTGATCACTAGATCTGATGTTTAGAATGATCTTTAGATCATTCATATCTAAGTATTTTTCTATCTCTAAGTCTTTGTATGTTCATCTCCTTGATCTTGATCTTTTATAGATCCTTTGATTGACAATCTACATATGTTGATAAAGATCAAGGTCCTAGATCTTCTATCATCTAGTTCTTCTTTGATCTAAGTTCAGTTCTTGGATCATCCCTATGGAGGATGATCTTGGTTTTCTTCCTTGAATCATCTTTGATCAAGGGTTTGGATTATCTAATCTAATGAACTATAACAAGTATACTAATAAACATGCATACTAAGTACAATATAGTGTTCTTATTCTTATTGTTCTTGATCATCCAAGATCTAATGGATCTTGTTTGATCATCCTTATCTTACTTACTGTTTTTATTAGGTTTAGGTAATTTACTAACCTTATAGGCTCTTATTATTATTATTCAACCAATTAATGTGCTGGTTGAAGGTAGCTTATTCAAGCCTAAATCTAGACTACTCCTCTTATTTCCAATTGGCTAAGGCTTACTAGCTGAATGGGTGAACACAAAGTGGTTACTTCAATCCTCATGTAAGGAGGTGTTTAGACCTCACAAATGTCAACAAAAGGTAGGGGAAGAGTGAGGCTCTATTAGATAACTCCCTTAACCACTATGTTCATCATTCACTAGAATGACCATAGCTCAACCTTTTATAAGGTTCCTATAAGCATGTTTACCCTAAGTACTCTTTTTAATGGATTTTAATTAAGTCCATGAATATTTATAATATCATTCATGGGGTTTATTATTCTTTTCCTAATTTGGGCCAAGGATTTGATATTCCTTATATTGTCCTACTAACTATAGCCCTTACTAATTAAGTCCAAAGCACTCCATTCTTATTTGTGTCATGAAACTCTACTTTCTCATTAGAATACATTTTTGATGTTTTATGCTCTTTATCTCATAACAAGTAAATCTACTAATAACATTCAACCATAAATGAATTATAAATTCAAAGCATAAAACTACATAATCTAACATTCAATGAAAATGAGGCAAGGTACTTAAATTAAATCTAGCACCTTATGATAACAATGAAACACATATCATGCTAAACTCTAAATGTTATACTAGCATGCTTTATAACATAATAATATAAAATGAAACTAATTACATTTACATTTTTAGAAACCTTTACTTATGATCCAACCATTTGATCTTAGATCTTTTCCTTTGATTAAAAATTTTAGTTGTATTTAGGGAATTTTCTCTATTAAGGTCAAAAGATCATATTGATCTATTTTTGTCATAATCCATTCATGATTTCCTTCAATTTCATCATATAAACATTTATTCTTTCCATCCCAAGGATCTGATCACACTTGATCTCATTGATCAAGTGGGTCCCTTTGTATTTTTAGGATTTTTCTACCATAAAGGATAGATCCCTTAATATATCTCATATATATCCAATTAAACCATAGATATTGCTTTATTTCAATAGTATATCATTATTAAAACATGTTTTTAAGATCTGATCATCTCAGATCTTGAAGATCTAGGTAATTGGAATCTTATTTCTTTAATACAGAAATTTTTTACTTAATAACATGTCTATTTTATCATTCCATAAGAAAATAGAGGTTTCAAGCTTTCCATAGCTTCTTTCCGATCTCAATTTGGAGTTCAGATGACTCCGAAATTGAATCTGGAAGTTTACAGTCTTCTTAGGGCCTGTATTTGATTTGGGCCCAAGAACAGACAGCCCAGATCGTTCGGGCGGAAAACCAAGCTGGACGGACGGAGTCGGGCATGTCCGCTGAGCTGAAATGTTGAAGCGCCCGCACGGGGCGTCCATGGAAGAACGGGGGACGTCGTCCGTTCGATCTAGAGATCGGACTGTCCGTTTGGACCGTCCAATCAATCCCTTCTCAATTAAGGGACCAAAACTTCTCAGATCTTTGTGAAAATTCTACCCTAGGAGTTTTGGACCCTTCTGGATTGATTGCTGGTGTCAGATTTTTCATATGAGCACTCCATCGTCATGAATTAATGGTTCTGTTGTTTACTTTATTTTTACCTTTTTATTATCAAAATAAATTACAGAAAAATAAAAATTGCATAAAACAGTACTAAACATCTATGAAAAGGATTTCCACCTACCTGATTGGAGAGAAAACCTCAATTATATGCCCAATTTAAAAAAATACGTTGTTGATGAAGATATGGTCTAAAATCCAACTTTCTTGTAAATATCCGTTGTTTGAACCGCTGGATCTTGAAATTTCTTTGGGGGTTTTGTAGAATAGATATTTTGGGAAGTTTTGGATGGTGGAATTGATCAAATGAGATCTGGAACAGAGTGCCTACTTGATTTTAGGTCTCTTGTTCCAATCTAAAAAGAAAAACAAGTTGAAGAGACATCTAACTCTTGGAAATTTTGGATTTTTGGAAGGGATCTAGATCTAATTTTTCAAAGAGATTGAAGAGAATTTCGTGGGGATTTTATGAGGATTTTTGGGGTTGTATTTATAGGCATTTTGGGTCTTTTTCCATGATTATAATATTTTATTTTTTTATTATTAAATGGCACGAAAGTCTTCAATGCTCCCATGCCTAATTTTTCTTCCCCAAGACTAGCTAATATTTGTTGACCCATGTTTCACATGGGCTGTCGATAAAATTGGTTGTTGGGTACGTGGTGGGCCCCACATGGTGTAAAAAGACCGTTTTGCCCTTTATGCATAAAATTTTGGGTTTTATTCCTATGATCTCGGATTTGAGTGTACTTAGTGGCGTTGGATTTGTATTTCTCAATACATTCTAAATTTTGATGTTTCATATTTTGATTTTTGGGAAATTTTGCTTTTTGGGTAGAATTACTATTTTACCCCTTTTGTCCAAGAAATGAAGAAACTTAAGGATTTCTCATCCGAATTCGAAATTTGTTGTGCTTACAATCATTTTGAAGGGTTTGCTAAGTTTAATTTTAATTTTACATGTCTTATGATTTCATTATACTTTTATAAAAAGTATATTTTAAATAACCCTAATATTTCAGCCTAAAATATTTGAAACTCAAACTTCATTGATTTTTCTCAATCAATTTACAAAAATTGGGGTTATTACAGGTTGCCTCCCAGTGAGTGCTGAGTATAACGTCTTTAGCCAAACATATCCTATAACTAACCTAATGTATCTTAGTCTAGAACTTACTAGTTTAACCTAATTTTTCCTAACCTAACTCTAACAATGAAATGGGCAAGATTTCTCACACCACTTTAGAATCTTGTAGTAGTCTATATATTTCCTCCGCCTTGAAAGTTTTGGTGGTGGTAAGAACATGACACAATAAACCACCACGATTTTGAATTTTGTGGGACCACCATGATAATCCCCTATTTTTAGTATTTCACTATAGCCATAATTCCTCCACCTTGAAAACTTAGGTAGTGGTAACACAATTACAATGTGGACTATTGTGAAATTGTAATGTGTTGGACCATATAGATTGAACGGTCCTTCCTTTTGACAAATTGAGGGATGACAATGACCATTGGTCTTAGTTCATCTTTTTCCTCCTCCCTTACTTTTTCCTGAAATTGGGGTATAAGCTAATCTTCACTTCCTTAAAAGGTACTTGTTACATTACTAGAGGTAGGGACATGGTTTTGGCATAAACCTTGATTATCTAGTAATGTGTACCCTAAAGGTGGTTGGTGTAGGGCTAGTACATCAATTGACTCTTTTTCTTCCTGTTCAACTAGCATAGGTAAGGTTTCAATTGGGCCAACATTATATTTTATATTTGTTCAAATAAGTTTTATAGATCCCAACCAAGTACATTTTTCATAATGGAAGGTTCAATTGGAATTTCAAGTCTTCTACAGGGTTCTACTCTAGCTTGCCATTGAGAAGTGTTCATTAACGGTACATCATACAAAAAATCATTTACTTCATCAATGGCCGTGTTTTCATCAAAATTGTAAAAATGATTTGGACATAACTTAAGTACATCTAAGTAAGAGATTTCTATAGATGGATGTTGAGTTTGTGGTGCAGAATGATCATAAGATATTTTCATCCTATCATCATTATTAATGATTAAGGTTGATGAAAAACTTTGAGGTTTGCAGGAATAGATGGTATTCCCACCTTGAAATTCTTTCAAGTGTTTCTTCACTCTCCTCCTTAGTTGTTTTTATTTTCTTAGCCCAAATTTTAACTACAACAAGATTTTGATCCATAATTTTACTATGCTATTGCAAATGTTCTATATTTTACATCTCTAATGATTGTTCTTCCTGTTATAGAGCAAAGGACTCGTTTGGCTAGTGGTGCAGCTTTAATATTACTCACAAGTGCATGAATCAATGTAGTATTTTCATGCAAGCAATGTTGATCCCATGAGGAATTTTACAAATTTACAATGGATTGGATTCTATTTAGATTAATTAACTCTAGGTAGTGAGAAAGAGTTGTGATCAAACTAGGAATCTAAAGTAACATGAAATGGAAACATGCCTGGAATTAGAAACTAGAATTAAATGGAACTTTTAAAAAACTAAAGATAAGAAATTAGAATGGAAACATACATAACTAACACAAATTTAACTAAAGAAAACTAATGCAAAAAAGCATGAATTAATATAGGAAACATAAACTAAAGAAACTACTAAATTGGGAACTTTCCTGAATTAACACTTTCCTAAACTAGATTTAAATTAAGAAACTTTCAAACACTAAACTAACATGTAAAAAAAAGTAACCAATGAGATCTAATTAACATTAATAAGAAATTAGCAAAATGCATATGAATGGACACTACTACACAGGGGGTTTTAAAAGTTGGTTAAAACTGATAATAGAAGTCACTTAGTAAGCAACTTCTACCGACCCGACTTGAAAAGTCATTAACTTTAAAAGTCGTTTAAATAAACAACTTCTAAAATCCTAAACTTTAAAAGTCATTTATATTTAAACAACTTCTAAAGTTTAGGAATTTAGAAGTCGTTTATTTAAATGACTTCTAAAATTGAAGACTTTAGAAGTTGTTTATAATTAAACGACTTCCATAGTTTAGGAATTTAGAAGACCTTTAGAAATCATTTAAAAATAAACAAATTCTAAAGTTATATTTTCTTTTTTAATGTTCTTTTCTAGATCCACCACTTGTATACATTGAAAACTTGATACTCAAACAATGTTTATAAACATTAAAAACTTGTTAACAAACAACATTCTTCCACTTCTTTATACAAATCCACCTGGATACATTAATTGGATAAGAAACATCATATACACCTTGATACTTCAATCCACACAAACATGAAAAAGAAACAACCATGACAATGCATCCACATCTTTATTTATTGATACATTACCACCTGTGTATACATTGAATAACAAATAGTCTATGCACCTAATACTACTTCAAACAACCTTTTATAAGCATGGAAAACAAAACATCATATACACCTAGTACTTCAATCTCCATAAGCGATTCCAAACCATCATCCACTACAATGCAATGACATCTTTCTTGATACACTACCACCTATGTATACATTGAAAAGTATACTCCTAATACAACATTCATCCACTTCTTTCTTAATACCCCTAATTGATCTTCAAATATAACACCTAATACATCCATAATGACTACAAAACATCCATACTCATTATTGCCCATCCACATCTATCTTGAAAATAATTTATATAAGAAACTACAACATATGCATTGTCTATAACATCCACATTCACTTCATTTGTCAATCCATACACATTCACATTTACTTTCATACTCTAAGTAACCCTCTCATTCTTCATCACATAAAAGTTATATACTTCAACCACCACATATTCACTCCATGTCCAAACTCCAAATTCACTTCATCCATACTCATTTATTCCCACACTCCAAATTTTCACTCATTCATTGCTTAAAATACAAATATATATATATATATATATTTCAAAAAAAAAAAATTCCAAAGGAGCACACACAAGTCAATGGAAAAAATACTTTATTATGTATTTCAAGTTCATGTAGTTACTCCAACAACCAATTGAAAGTCATTACAAATTAGCCCATTCTGATCTTATTTCATTAAGAATTACCTTGGAGTAGGTCTTGTTGGATGCCCACTCCAAAAGCACAGCAGCTTGAAATACAACATATTTAATTAAGCTAAAACTTTTTAGCTAGATCTTTAAAAACTGTAGAAACATATAAGATTATGAAAAAAAAAAAGTTTTCTACCTTTCTTAAATGGGAGACAAGGGTACCATTGATTGCGAGGGTCCTCATGTACTTTAGGACATAATACCCACAATCCCAATCTAACTGTTGTCTAGGGCACTATGGAACAAGGACAACAAAACAACTAATAAATATCATTTGTAATAATGTAGGTTTAATTAGTGATAACTTAGAGCAATTAATTGTTTCCTATACCTTAACATTCTTCAAAGTGAGTTTTGGTGGTTGTATAGTCTCCGTCTCAACAGCCCAATCAAACCAAACCCTACAAATTTATATTTCAAATGCATTATAAATGAATAACAAATTATGTACTTATATGCACATAACACATGAAAAAAATAAATTCTTATTTATTTATAATATCTGCAAGGGTGGGACAAACGTGCAATCCACAATAATAAAAAATACAAGCATGCCCACCAGGTACATCCAAAATAAGCAACATCCAATGAGACCTACATAGTCAGTCATATGGATTGTAATGGAAGTTGAAAATTCCTAAGTATAGATTAATTTGATAAGAAAATTAAAACATACTCGCTATTGTAGGAAATCATTAAGCTTTGTCCCTTAGAGCAGCAAAATGGCCCTGCTAAAGTATCCTGACTTTGATGCTTGATCACCCATTACGCTGAAGCTCCAGAAATGATGCCAGGGTTAAGGAATTGGTAAAGTGTACCCTCACCCTCAACCTCAAAAAAACCAGTAGCATCATTCAAGAACCTACATAGAAAAAATAATTAGTACGTATCCCATTAAAATGTAACATGTAATTAAATATCAAATGATTTATAAGCAAGTATGTGCATATATACCGAATGTAGGAGACAATGTGAGGGTGCTCGAGTTGATCCCTTTGGCAAATGTGTAATAGGTCCTCTACCATAAGTGGCACTTCAACAATGCTATTGGTAAGTACTCCCCACTTGATTTGTATAAGATTGATGCCCATATTATTGTTGATGAGACCATACAGTACCCTTAGGGATCGAGGCGTGTTAGGTGGGATTTCCACATACTCCTAGGTCGACTGCTATAAAAGATGTAAAAATTTGTTGGTAATTAATATTAATATATGAAGAGGGCCTAATTTATGATGAAAGAAAAACCAAAGATATATGCAAGAACCTGTTCCATTGGTGCAGCAGCAACAAGTGCCATTAGAATGGCGGCTAATCTCAGTGCCACATGTTGTTTCTGATTAACTGTATATAGTTATTAAATGAATTCAATGAGGCCTTTAGTTAAATAATATTAATGAGAAAGGTAGTATGATAAGGTACATACCATGGACTCCATCAGAATGACTAGTTCCTTCAGCCAAGCTACATCATATGCAACTGCCTACCCAACGGTTATAATATTTTCCATTTCTAATGGGAATGGTAGGCAGGCATTAGCATTCAAAGCCATGGTAATGGAAACCCGCTTAGTACCTTGTGGAATAATAATTCTGTGCAAAATGTTTGATTCATGCTCATAACATGAACCAACTGCCACAATATTTTGACAGGATTCCAAGGCCAATAGGCATTGACCCACCTGCAATGCAAATATACAATAGATATAGAAAAGATTATTACAAAATGACAATGAAAATTTATAGTTTTGTCTATGTACATATATACCTCATAGGTAGGAATTTCATGTTCATGGGGAGGCAGATGTCCTTCATCATCTTTTTCAGTTGGGGAATTGCAGCTTGCATGTGATGAAGGTATAGTGGGGCTGGGAGTATTATGAGGGGGTGTAGCAACCACCATCAAACCTCCCTCTTGCATCTATCTAATTATATCCTGCCTCACTTTCACAACAAACGCATTATAGGCTACCTCATCATCTTGAACTTTAGGTATACATCCTCTACCAAAGAATTTAGAAGGAACAATACCATGACCCATGCCCCTAACTCGACTAGGATGGTCTTCCTTATTACACATAGCCCTATATAGGATGTCTTCCTTGGCAACAATGCTGCTTAAAGTTCCTATAATAGCACTTTCTTGGGTAAGAGCATCCTACACAATTTAATCAGAAAGACATGATCATTTGATCTAATTAATTGTAAAAAATTTATAGACATGTGGAACCACTTACTATGCGTGAAGCAATTTGTGCAGTAGTTTCATCTGAGAACTTCTCTCTAGTACAGCCCACCGACTACGCCATCTTCTAGAGAATGGAGCTATCAATGGGTTCCGTACTCCCATCTTTTTTTTGCTGTTAAGTAAACGCACTATATTTAGAGAACATGTATATAATTATAATAGCATTAAATCGAATGGGATAAATTATCATAGATGCTTACTTCGTGCTCTTCTAAACGAGCGTAGCCCATCCTAGATAGGAGGTGGTGCAAATTTGTTCCGTGCACCTTTCTTCCCATTGCACTCTTCACCTACACATTTTTACATGCATGATCAAGTACAATAAATTGAATGTTACATGTAATTAAAAGAATGAAGCACCATTTATGCACACACCTCAAACTCAATTGATGTGCGGTTTTGTACAAATGCATTCCAAGCCTCCTTGTCAATGACGTCAGAGTAAATGGAAGGCACCATGTACAGCCTTGATGGATCGTTCACATTTGGAACTATGTACTTGCGAATAAGGTAGTTCTTCCATTTTCTCCATTGCTCACCAGCACCTTGTAAAGCACGCATCTTCTTACCATCCGGCATGATAAAGGAAACCTACAAATGGAAGACATCAAATTACTATATATGAAAAATAAGAAAAGTTATAATGTAAATAATACATGTACTTAATGTTTACATACCTTCACCATTTTCCATATTTAATCTTTGGTTAAGGATGGCACAAGTCTCCAATCCTCAAATGTGATAGGAACTATACTTCTTACCGTAGAGTAGATGAAACTACTATAAGCAGGGGCACTCTCACCAATTTCTTACCTCTACTATTGTATTGGACAATTTCTTTAATTCCCTTTGATTTTCTCTTAAAATTTTCCATTATTATTTGTCCTTTGCCCTTTCTTTTTGGAGTAGTGCTAATGTGAGACTCTTGTTCGTGCTCTTCACTAAAGCCATGTTCTTCAGTTTGATTTTCTTGTGGTTCCATTGTTACTACAAAGAAACATTCAATGATGTTAGAACAATACTTTTAAACCACCTTTCAATAATTACATGCTAATTAAAACCCTCATCTAAGTAAAACATGAATAAGAATCATCAACAACAAAGGAAAATATTAATTTGTTCTCCATGACTATAGATTTGCTTATAATATATAGTATCAACTTCATCACCAATAAAAAGGCACAATGAAAATTCAAGTGAAATATTTTTCTATCATTTATCATTTTCATGAGACAACCTCATTTACTAATACTAATCATCATCAATAACAAAGGCAAATATTAATTTGAGCAATCATCATCTTACTTGGTCATGAACTTATATGAAAACATGTTCATGGACACAACATATTAGCTACTTGTGGCTATGTCATTAGAAAGCTTCCATGCCTTAAAAAGCAATGCATAGGATAGTCTATTTAATTTGTTTGGAAAGAGTGTGGGAAGCCTAAGATAGCCCATTTAATTTGTTTGGAAAGAGTGTAGCAATCTTAGGCTTCTGGAGAAAACATAAAAGAATATATTTATCACTTCAATTTGCAACTTCTCAACATGACATGTATTATATTTATTAGATGTATAGCAGTTAAGCCTATAATGATCAATCTTAGGCTCAAAAGGATATATTAATTTGTTGTTGCTGCTAACATTGATAGTCAGCTTTTTCTTCGTAAACCAGATCATCTCAATCTAATCTTGTTTTCTTTATCTAATAAATTGTCACTATTCAGTAAAAGAAATTCTAGATCAATGTTTTCATGCTAGATTGTGATTACCCCATACCACATCCTAATTACCCTATCCATACCACATACTAATTACACTGAATAACACTAATCTAGCATGAAAACTTAAATCATGAAATGAGTTTAACGAATTTTACCTCCTGCGTGAGTCACCATGGTTTTCTCCATCTGGTTTTCTCCGGTGCATGTGTAGATCGAGTCCCACCAACACCCACCCGCTTCTCTCCTTTCTCCTCTCCTTCTCTCTTCTCCTCTCTTTTCTTCTTACCTCTCTTCTCCAGTGTGCATGCAGTGTGCAGATCGGCTCCCACACTCTCCTTCTCTCTTCTTCAGTGTGGGTGGTTCTCCAACGTGCAGATCGCCTCCAACCATCTTCTCACCTTTCTCCTCTCCTTCTCTCTTCTCCTCTCTTCCCTCTCTCCTCTATTCTTCAACATGGATGCAGCATGCAAATGAGCTCCCACCATCTCCTTCTCTCTTCTCAAGCATGGGTGCAACGTGTAGACGAGCTCCCACCCTCTCCTTCTCTCTTCTCCAACATGGGTGTGGCATGCAGAAAAGCTCCCACCCTCTCCTTCTCTCTTCTCCGACGTGGGTGCGGTGTATAGATGAGCTCCCACCCTCTGCTTCTCTCTTCTCTGGCATGGGTGTGGTGTGCAGATCGGCTGCCACCCACTCCTTTCTCCTCTCCTTCCCTCTCCTCTTCTCTTCTCTTTTCTCACCCTTTTCTTCTTCTCCCACATTTTCTACCTCTCGTCGGGTTGCTCTGTCGGGTTTTGAGAAGAAACAGAGATATGTGTAAGGCACGCATGCAAAGATCAAAAGTTTATACTTTTAAAGTCTCTTACTTATAAACAACTTTAAAAGTATTGATTTTTCAAGTTGTTTAATTTTTAATGACTTTAAAAATGTACAATTTTAAAAAATATATATATATATAAATATATATATGTACCTCTTTTGTTAATTAGTACATACTCCATAATATCTAACAATAAGTAATGCAGGCAATTAATGAAGAAAAAAAATATTTAATGATAGTGAGTTCATGAATCAAGGGTTAGTTTAATTTAGGGTTCGGGGTTCAAGTGTTGAAGAAACAACGTGGGTTTAATTTGGGTAGGGGCTTAGGGTTCAAGGTACTTACATATGTAAGTATTCAAAGTTCAGGAGTTCAAGAGTACTCAGTAAACAAGTTTTGGGGTTAGGAGTTAAGGGCTTAGGGGTAAGGTTCACTGTTAGAGTTTAAGGGCTTAGGGTTAAGGTCCGTATTGGGGGCTCAGGTTAATTAGGGTTGGGGTTCATTCATGGTTGATCTACACTTAATTAATTAATTTTAAACGAATATATATATATATATGTATATGTATTTGATTGATACTAATATTCCAAAGTTTAATTCTGCCACCCAAAATTGCAGGAATAGTACGCCATTTTTTAAAACTAAAAATATGTAATATAACCAAAAATTAGTATAAGAAATGTACTAATAAAATAACATTAAACAAAAGTAAGATGATAAATTAATTATATGAAAATGTTGGGCACCTAGC
Source organism: Warburgia ugandensis (assembly GCA_035236585.1). Lineage (NCBI taxonomy): Eukaryota > Viridiplantae > Streptophyta > Magnoliopsida > Canellales > Canellaceae > Warburgia > Warburgia ugandensis. The sequence goes on from CP141131.1 coordinate 36,048,593, forward strand.
TTAATTCCCATTTCTGACCTATGTGTGTTAGAGTGGTTCTTATAATATATATGTATTCGATTTACACTAAGTGCATTGCAATCTACTATATAGAAACACTCCTATATAAATAAAAATATGTGATAAACAAAGAAATACAAAAATTGTAGTAATAAAAGCACATTAAGCAAAATAACATGAATAATTTATTATTAGTTTAGTTATACTTTTAAAGTTGTTTATTTATAAATGACTTTAAAAGTACATACTTTTAAAATCATTTATTTATAAATGACTTTAAAATTACATACCTTTAAAGTCATTTACAAATAAACCACTTTTAAAGTACATACCTTTGACGTCAACATTTTAAAAAAAATTGTTCAAATTATATACACCTTTTATATGTACTTACAATATCTAACAATCAATACACAATGAAACAAATTTTGTTTTTTATAGTCAGCATTGCATTCATGCATTCTTTTTGTACGCATATATATAGCTAGCTAACTTATATATCAATCCATGCATATATTATTGCTTATGACAAAAGACCTAATTAAAAATTAAAAATATTGAATTATATAGATGTTGCAACTGACTAGTATGCATATTATTCCACAAACTCCAAAATATATATTGTTTTCAAACCCAAGCACCTTCCTCACCATTGTCATGTACATAATCCTCATTCTCACCAAGTATTGCTTCAATTGATGGGATTGTTTTGGTAACAGAAGGGTAATTTATTTCAGTGTCTCCTAGATCATCTTCATCATATAAATTCCTTGGACAGGATGATAAAATAGTTGACCATCTCTTATCATGTTCATCTTGTATACAAAATACTTGTTTTGCTTGAGATGCCAAAATAAATTGATCATTTTTATAGCTAATCCTATTGAGGTCAACCAACGTCAATCCAAGGGCTTTAGTTTTGATGCTATCTTTTTTTTGTTCCACCCAATCAAACTTAAACACAACCACAGTTTAGAAAGTATAATCCAAGGCCCAAATCTCTCTTATAACCCCGTAATAAATTTCATTTGCCACTATTGGCCTGTTATCCTTTGAACTGGAAAAGAATGTAGCATTGAAAACAAAGCTAACTCCACTATTTTGTTGCACTCTTGAGTTATCATAGTCTTTCGTGTAAAAGCAATAACCATTGATGGCATATCTAACATATTTTATTGCTTTTGGTCGGGGCCCCATCACCATCCAGCATAAGGTTTCTGATATACCGTTGCCTGCTACTTCTCGCTGATCTTGAATCTGTGTATATTAATATATTGAGTAAGCTAAAGTAAGATTAATATATACATATATATGTACAGAACATAGTTATTTAATATACATTAAGTAAGAATTTACCTTCTTATGCAGCCAATTATTGAAAGTGTGGCAATGCTCAAATTGTAGCCACTTCAGTTTCTTTAAGTAACTTAGATTCTTTGCCTTTATCACATCCATGTGTTCACTACGTACACATATATGCATAAACAAATTAATAGAGTATTAATCATAGAAAATGTAATTAACCATCAACAATTAAATTTTACATATGCATGCATGCATAATTAACTTACTCAATGTATGGTTGGACTTCATCAACATTTTGTAACACAAAGATGTTCCTAGTCTCATTCTTTATAGTCAACAAACAATACATGACTACTAGATGGAGGTTTGCCAACCTTGGGATCAAATGCAACTGATTGTTTCTTTCCTGGGATTCCAATGGCATCCACTCTTACTAAGTACTCTGTGCGAAACTCCACTGCTTCCTCTACAATGTAACATTTGGCTATACACCACTCTGACCGGTTGTGATTATGTACATACCCTTTTAAAATTTTCAGGTACCTCTCAAACGGATACATCCAACATAAGTAAACTGCCCACAAAGTCTAACCTCATTAATGAGGTGCACTGCTAAGTGTACCATGATGTTAAAGAAGGATGGTGGAAAGATTGTCTCAAGCTCACATAATGTTGTCACTAGATGACCTTGAATTTCTTGTAATTTTGAAATATCCACCACCTTCTTCCACAAAGCATTCAATAAGTAGCAAAATTTTGTAATAGCTCCCTAAATAAGTCCGATAACACGAAACGTATTGCTACTAGTAGTACTTGTTGCATCAATGCATGGCAATCGAGTGACTTCATCCCCAACAATTTTAGCTCTTCCATGGAAACAATGTTTTCAAATTTTGAAGAGTATCTGTCTAGGACTTTGAGCTTGAACAAGGTTTTACACATTATTCTCCTCTCCTCTATATCGAGAGTAAAATTTTCCTTAGGCAGGTATGTTCCTCGACTACCCTTGTCCTCTAGGTGCAACCTCCTCTTCAAACACATGTTCATAAGATACATGTGAGCTACAAGTCCATCCTTTGTTTTTCCTAGAATATTAAGTAGCATACCAGTCAAGCTTTCACACACATTCTTCTCAATGTACATGACATCATGCACATGGCATATATGTAGTGACTTCTAGTATGGGTGACAAAAGAATATTGATTTCTTCTTCCAACAACTTCTACAATTACTTTCACCTGCACATTTACTTGATTTCTTCCTTCCCCACAAGACATTGATGTTTTCAACCTCCTCCAATACTTGTCGTCCTGTTAACATCTTTCGAGGTGTCCTAGTCTCTACACACCTGTTAAATTCTCCCTTCTTAAAATAATATGAATGGTCTTTGCGTAACCATCTTCTGTGCCCAAGGAATGTCATTTTCCTACCATGTTTAAGTCGTACAGCACTTGTTTGATCACTATAGATAGCACAAGCATTATATCCCTTCACAGTGCATGTAGACAAATTACCGTACATAGGAAAATTGCTTATTGTCCACAATAATATACCCTTTAAGGTGAATGACTCTTTCCTGTATGCATCATATGCTTTACATCCCATAATGTCTCAAGATCATCGATCAAGGGAGACAAGTACACGTTAATGTCATTTCCTGGTTGCTTTGGACTTGATATCAACATAGTTAGCATCATGTACTTCCTCTTCATGCATAGGGATGGTGGAAGGTTGTAACAAACTAATATAACAAGCCAACAACTATACTTGCTACTCATAGAACCATGAGGATTAATCCCATTTGCAGATAATGCTAGTAGTAGGTTTCTAGGTTCTTCACTAAAATTAGGCCGCATGAAGTCTATGAGTTTCCATGCTGGGCTATCTACTGGATGACATGAAAAGCTATTAGCTACTCTATCATTAGCATGCCATACCAATTTCATCACTATTTTTGCTATATGAAACATTATTTTGAACCTTAGAATAGGGGGAAGTACCATAGAACCTTTATAGGAATGCCTGTAAATGTCTCAGTTGAATTCTTCTTTAACTTCCATCTTGATTGTCCACAAGTTGGGCATGTAGTTTTATCCTTGTGCTCCTTCCTATATATGATGCAATCATTGGGACATGCATGTATCTTCTCATACTTCAATTCTAGTGCAGCCATGGTTTTCTTTACCTCCCATGTGGACCTTGCGAATTTATCATACTTCAGCAGCATCTTACCCACTACTTTCAAGACTTCTATAAAACCTTGATCTGAAAAATCAAATATTGATTTCACATTATAAAGTTCTACTACTGTGGACAACTTGGTATAATCTTTACACTAAGGGTACAATGGCAGCTTCCTCTAATGTAGCATGAAATTGTTCATAATCATCTTGAAAGTCATCATATGCATCTCAAAACATTGGTATAGTTGTACTAATATCTCCAACACTTCCAACAGTGTCTTGATCATATATTCTAGGCCTTGTCGAGGGATGTGGAATTTCTTCTCTATGCCAGATCCATGGGTGATAGCTTTCATCGATTCCATTAAAGCACAAGTGTTCTCATAACACCTTTATAGTTAATTTTTTCAAGTTTCCACATTTTGAGCACAGACAACAAATGCGATTATGATCAATACCTGCCCTAAGTGCAAAGTCATATTCTTTCAATGTTCTTGTTGCAAACATCGAAGCATATTTGTCCATTATCACATGAAATTGAACCAAATTTCCATGGAGACTTGTAAGACATGAAAAGATTAGGTTAGGCACTTTACCAAACATTAAATATACATGAATTAGAAACATTTAAAATAACTATATATACATTTCATGCATCGAAACTTTCAATTAACAATAAAATAAAAGAAAATTATCCCATACACATTCACAAATGAAATCAACTTTCAAAAGAACAATTTCTAACCAACATCCTTGTAAAAATTATTCAAATATGCATAATACATATGAGACAAACATAGAGATACTAACCAACACTAAAATCAGGATGATCGAATAGATTCTTTAACCCCATGATATGTAGAGAGAAAACCCACATGATATACAAAATTAAAACAAAGAAAAGTTAGTAACAAGAAAATAAATATTCATGTGATTTAAAAGAAGTTGTGGGTTACTTACAATTTTTTCCATTACACTAACAGTCAAAATATAAAAAGGGAAAAAGAGAGATGCATAAGGACCAAAGACAAATCCATCATGCCAAAACCTTGAGAAGAAGAGGATAAGGGAAAAAATGTTATTTTGACTGCTATTTATAGATGATCGATGACTATAGAAATCATTTAGTTATAAATGACTTTAAAACTTTATCACTTATAAAATCATTTACTTATAAACAACTTTAAAACTTCATTCTCGCTAAATAAAAAAATTGCACCATATTTATTTGATACTTTTGAAGTCGCTTAATGAAACAACTTCAAAAATTCATGAAGTTTTTAAGTTGTTTACATCTAAAAAACTTAAAAAGTTTATCACTTTTTAAATCATTTAAAAATAAATGGCTTTAAAATTTATTCCCGCGAAAATTTTTCAACTCACGCTAGTTTTTTTAAGTTGCTTACTCGTAAACGACTTCTTAAGTCCATCTATTTAAAATTGTTTATTTTCAAGCGACCTGTAAAATATTTACAAAGTTGGCAGTCAAATAAGCAACTTCTTTATGCCAACTTTAAAACCCTTGTGTGTAGTAGTGGGAAACTACCTTTAAAAAGACTTTCTAAATTTAACACTTTCTAAATCCTAAAACTTCCTAAAGATGGAACTTTCTAAAAAGAAAAAAGAAAAATTTATAAACCTAAAATAAGATGAAAACAATGAATTAAATACTTCTAAAACTAATGCTAGTAACTAAACAAAAACCAAAATGAAAATTGACCCAAGATCATGCGCATGATCCATGGATTGTACGCATGGTTTTGAGGTGCAAAAGTGATGAGAATTGATTAATCTAAAATGAACTATCATGAAAAAATAATTAATGGGTCTAATAAACAACATGAAAATATAAATGGGTTCCTAAATATTTAAGCAAATAAGGTGTTTAGATGGCTGAAAACAAAGCACAAAGTTTATAGGTAGAAAAATTCCAGATTTTAGCTACTTAAGAACATATAACAAATCAAGCATAAGGATGCAATTGAAACCCCATATTTTATGCAAGGAAACAACTCATATCTAGAGTAATTTGATGAAATAAATATTCCATAACAAGAATCCCCACAAAACTTTATTGAATCATCTCCAAATTACACAAAAAATTACATGCACAATACATGTTCTATTGCTGGAAATTGCATCTAATTCTTAAGCATGAAATCCTATCTAAAAAATACCAAAATTCAATATATTGTTCAAAATCTAAAGTACAATGACATGAAAAGAAAACCCATGGAGGAATTCAAGAGAAAATAAGGCTAGGTAGGTGAACAAACAAAGGAAAATGGACTTAAAACTGAGGAACAAGGAGAAAATTGTGCAAAATTAAGTGAAAAGTCAAGGAAGTAAGCTATCTCATCTTTTGGTTGTCTCTACTAGAGAGAAGTTAAATTAGATCTTGATTTAATAGGCAAATAAAATTTTAGAATGGAACTAATACAGAAATAAATTAAGGGCAGGAAAATTGTGTGGAAGTCAAGGAAGCAAAGCAACATGAAACAACTATGAAATTAAAGCTAGGAAAGTAAACTACTAACCTAGAATTGAAGAGTAATTAACTAAGAAAATAACTAGAAAATTAAAGGAAGAAAAGCATCAAACAAGTAAAGTGGCTCTAGGGTTAGCGTATTGAATGAGGAAGGTTAGGAGGAAATTTAGATAAGAATGATTTCGTAAAGGTGACATAAGAGAGAGAAATAAATATGGGCTGTCTAGTTTCCAAAATAGAAAGCAGGGAGATGTCCTTTTCCATTGAGAGAAAGTGACCCTCCACCCTCCTAATTGAGTGAAATTTGAATTTGAGAAATGGGTAAGATGTGGGGAGAAAATAAGGATGGAAATTTTAAGGTTAAACGTAGGGTTTGATGTGCTTGAATGGACTTAGATCTATGGTTTCTATATTAGAAAACCACTTGAATACGCTTCAATTTAAGGAAGGAGTAGGGGGCTTCACTTCCTTAGGGTGGAGGGTGGATCTAAGATATGAAATGAATTAGGAATGGTAGCCTTTCTCTCTTAATGGGTCCCATAATGCATAATCATCCTACCTTTTACAATAATCTCTTAAAATCCCTTAAAAATCACACTTTTAACATGGGAAAGTTTCTTGAAGTGATGCTCCAATCATGTGACTCCATGTGGCACTCATCCTTGGCTTGATGGCTCATTCCTTAGTGGCTTAAGTGGCTTCATTGCTTGGATTCAAGGCTTGAGTAGCTTACATAACTCATCTCCCTTTTTCATGACTTTAATGGCTTAGGTGGCTTGAATGGCTTCCATGCAAAGGTGGTGGAAATGCATGGATTGGGCTTGGGTCCATTTATAGTCACCTTTTTCTTCTTCAATTCCATTCTAGCTAGCCCCAGGATGATCTTGAACCTTCATCACACCTTTGAATTGATAACATATAGGCTTTAGTTTGCTTAGGTTTCTTAGTTAGACTAGAAACCTTATAAATGGCCTCAATTCTTATCACAATTAGGCTCGACCTTTGGATTACTTTCTCAACACCTACGAAAGAAGAAACACCATAATTAAATCCTAGGAAATTATGGCCATGCACATAGTTACTCTAGATTAGCTTCTAAATGTACAAAATAATAAACATTTGAATTATTAGGTCAGAAATGCATGTGTTACAAAAATTCGGCCAAAAACTGTAATTTAACACTGAAGTTATAATACATGGGCTCCTAGTTGGGTACTTTTATACAAAATTGAAAATTTATCACACCCCCAATAAGAACTTTACTAGTCTTAAGCAAAATGAGCAAAAATGGTTATCATTTTCATAATTACTCATGGTTGCATTTAACATATGTAACAAGCCTTGTTAGATTATGCAGTGTATACACCAACAAAATTCAAAAGGGCTAAGTCCATTATTATATTTCAAAGAATTCTCATCTATTAATACTCTATTAGCTCTAACAATTGTGATGACTCAGGTTTTCTCATGCATTTTTAAATGAAAAATCTAAATTCCTAAAGCGAGATCCCTATTTTTAAAAAACAATGCAGTGCAGCGAAAAAATCTTTTATTTGAAATTCAATTTGAAAACCCTGAATGTCATTTGCTTTCACAACAACCAAGGTAGTTTTTGAAAAGCTTTAGAAATCATAAGTGTTTTTCCCTAGATCTATCTAGTCACAGCACACAGCCCAACTATAATTAAATACAAATACATGTCCAAAGGGTTGAGAATTTACTTACATGTATAATTGTTTCCTTTTTTATTCACTTGCTCGTAGCACTAACATAGATGTCTCTACTCGTGGATGGAATTATCCTGAAAAATGTTAAGGATAGTGTGAGTATATACTATACTCAGTAGGAGTCTATCACTACTAGGTAGGCAATGCATGCTATGTTTAAAATCATGTGCTCATAAAAACATATGCATGATCAAATAATCATGTTCAATATCGATATTAAAAACCACTGTCAAACCGAAATACTGACGACTTAAAGAAATGTCATAATCCAAGTCGAAAGTATCATATATCATAAACATAAAGATATGCATCAGATGCTCAACTGAATCCAACTCATGGATATCTGGTATGGTATGGTCAACCAACCTCATATCATGTCATATGCAATGTAAATAAGTCCACAAAACCATAGGGTCCAACTATGCCCACGACCTCGCCGCCATGTGGTCCCCGGGTACCTGAGGACACAGCATCATAGCCTCCACGGGGCATATGACACATCTTCGTCGTAAATCATGCAATCTATGCAATCGATTGCAAAACATGCATGAAATGCATAAAATCTGCTCATGCTAGTATTGCATTCAAAGTCATAACCCTGCCAGTTTAGAAGCCTTGTCAGCTCTCTCTGGCCCGCCCTCATCGGCCCGCCCTGGTCAGCCCGCCCTCATTAGCCCGCCCTCATCGGTCAAGGCTACACTTATCATGCAATCTATGCATGTAGCACATGTCATGGCAATATATGCACAATGTATTTTTCAAAACATGTCCTCTTTGGGTCCCTAACAATTCCCTAGCCCTCGACACTCCAGCGTCTTTTGGTAACCCTCAAGGACATACAATTTTTGCAAGAACTTAGTGCTCACAAATTATGCAATGTATGCAATTGTTTGCAAAACATATCTATGCATAACATATATGCAATTATTTACAAAACATGTCTATGCATAAAGCATTTATCACATGTATGCTGAATTAAGTCATGCTAAACAAGTTATATACTTAAAACATGTATTCTCAAAACAATCATAGTTCTTTTAAAAGAATCTAGTAGCGATAGAGCACTTGCCTGGCTAGGTCGCGCTAACCCCTTTGTCCTCGTACAGTCCTGAACATGGTTTGGGGAATCAAGGTTAGTTTGGCCCATCTTTTGTGGGTTTTAGAGTGGTTGGTCCTTTTACTTAGGCATTAGGGGTCCATCCCTATGCCTATGGGTGTCCTAAGGTCCTAATTGGGCCTTGGTATCCTTAGTTTTCCAAAGGTCTAGCGGCCACGCACCACCATCCTATTCTAAGGTTCATGCCCACCTTTGATTGGGCCTTGATTAGGGATTTTATAGTTTGGTGTGTCCGTGTTGTCGATGCGGATACAATGCCTTTTGTGGCACCTCAATCGGAGCTCTATATCTCAAGTTATAAGCGTTTTAGTGTCACACGTACATAAGGGCCTTAAGAGTGAAAAGGCGGAATGCTAGCGTGCTGTGCGTCAGTGGCATGCGCCCGCCTTTTCTTAAGGAGTGGAAAAATCTCAGTTCGCTAGCGCACTACGCGTCTGCGGCATGCACCTCGATGGGCGCGTCTACAGATGTGCCGGGTTTCTTGCCCGTATGTTCTGGTTCTCTCAGACACGGTCGACGCGTCTCGTCCCAATGGGACGTTTTGGTCATTTGGGGGACCAGGTCGTCCTCAGGACACCCTGGTTAGACCCTGTTGAACCACTGCGGCCCAGGGAACATCCCTGGGTCCTTGGTGACTCTCCAGGGCTCTATTTTGCATGATTTTTCATTCAAAAACTTAGGAAAAATGATCCTAGGACTAATGTGAAGACGGGTATTGAGGGATCTTGAGCATACCTAGCTCGTTGCTGGGTTTTTCTCCTCATTTCTCCTCTTGGTTGCTTCTCCAAAATGGGTTTTCCTCTAGCTTTTGGGCTGCCATTAGAGGCACGCAAGAGCTCTATTTATAGAGCTATAAGAGGGTTTTGGAGGGGGCTCTCACCGCCCTTGAATGGCGGTGGAGAAACCTCCAGAATGGCAGTGATTTCTCCTCCAATCACCGCCGTTCTAGAACCCTTTAGGAGGTTAAAGATGAAGGGTGCCCGTATCAAAACGGGCCCCTGTGTTTTGCAGGCTAAATCCGTTTTTAGTAAAAATTACATTTTTGCCCCTGAACTTCAAAGGGCTATAACTTGCTCATTTTAACTCCGTTTTGGGTGATTTTGGTCTTATTGGATTCCTTTTTCCAAGACGCACCTAATGGTACCATTTTCAGCACCAAATTTCTGGGTTCAGTCAAGGTGACTAGTGAAATGACCAAAATGCCCTTATCTTCAAAAACTAAACTTTTCATTGCTAACTTGGGATTTTAATGTTACAAAATTGGAGTCATTACAACAGCTTAATAAAGATGAATGAGAAATTCCACAAATTACCAACATACCAAAGCCATTTTATTCTAGTTTCATCTCTTAGTGAAATATGTGTACGGCTATATAAGTTAAGAATTTTAAACAAATATGTTTATTGCCCCATTGAAAAGATGTCTTGACCTCAAATTCTCACTAGTATACACTTAGAAATAAAGCTCTCAGAGAAAAGGGGTCAAACAAATTTTCTCTCATTATGTGACTGACTCTAAAGATGCATGGTTGACATAACATTTTAGGCACTTATGAGAGAAAGGAATATGATACCTTAGAATAGATGCCATTACCAAGACTAGTACAAATAGTACACCTTTATTCCTTCTTATTTATATCCTCATCAAGGTTATGTTTCAACTAAGATCAATGGGTCTTCAAATAGGACGAACCATAGGTTTAGGATAGGTTCTAAAAGAAGGGTATAAGGGATTCAAAGCTCAAATCTGAGTATAGGCCTTCAATAATTGGTTGGTCAACTTTTCCTTTTGATTGTACCGAAGTGAATATCTTCTTCAACATTTTCCTTCCTCTTTTCTTCATAATATTTTCTTTTGTTTTTCTTTTTCTAATACTTTTTTCTCTTATTTCTTTATATTTTAGAGAAGGAACTCTTTTTCATGGGCTTTTGGTATTCTTAACTTCTTTGACTTTTGTCTTTTTTCTTCCATTTCTACTTATTTTTGAAAGGTAAGTAATGAACATTCTTACTGAGGTTTCTTTAGGTTAAGGTAAATGATGTTTATAAAAGGGAGGCTTTTAAAAAAAGGCTCAAAGGTCTAACCAATGGTATAATGTACTAGGTAGGCCTTATGTCTCTGGGCTAAAACAAGGATGGCTTATATCATTTCCTAAGTTTCTTAAAGACTATTAGATTCAATAAGTATTGAGAAAATGAATTTCTTAGTCTTTTTTTATTGTTGCTAATGGACTAAGAAAAAGATACTAGAATCTTTCAAAATTGATTATTGTTGAACAAAATAAGGAATTAGTTATAACACCAAGAAAGATGATAATCTTTAATACTCACAAGACATAGTTATGTAATGATTTTCCCTAGGGTCTCTAAGTCAACCATTTATTAGTCTAGACTTCTGCACTATGTGCAAGTGTGTTCTGAGATTTAACTTTCATAAAACACTTTAGGACATGAATAAGAAGAAAAATTAACCATATGCATTTCAATCAAGAAAAAGTAGTGGAAACACTAAACTCCAGACAATCCAATTCTCATCACAGTAAAGGAACTTTGCCCTTAAAAAAAAATTCTTCAAGTCTCAAAAATAATTGAATTTTTTAAACCAGAACATGAAGAAAAACTTAGAAATCTCATGTCTCATGCATATATACACACCCAACTTGAACCCAACATTGTCCCTAATGTTTTGAAATATAGGATACCTATATGATAAATGAATGATGTGGAGTAATGAGAGTAAAAACCCTAAGTTCCCTACTAGTAAGTGCTAAGTTCTACGTCTTCAACTAGACATATCCTATACAATGATAATGATGAATGCAGCTCTGATGATGGATGTAGGTATCATGGGACCTTCTAAGTTGGGTCTTGATATAAGGGTTCTTTAAGTGATACTTCTTCCACCTCAAGGTTTATCAACTCTAGGAACAATTTTAACCTTTGTCCATTAATTTTAGAGATCTCTCCATCCTTTTCTATCTCGATGGCCCCATGAGAATATAAAGTACTGACTATGTAGGTTCTAGTCCATCAAGATCTAATTTTTATTAGAAAAAGATCCAATCACTACTAAAATTTGGGCTTTAAAAGATGACAAAAGCAAGACAGTTTAGATATAACCTTCTTATAAAAAAATTTGTAAGATGGTTTCTTATATATCTTAACAATATAAGATAATTTTATCAAAACCATCTTATAAATCTTTTATAAGATGGTTTTCATAAACCATCTTTTATTGTCATAAACAATATAAGACTGTTTTCAAGAACCCTCTCATAAAATAATTATATAAGATGGTTCTGAAAAACCATCTTATATTGTGGAGAGAACATAAGATGTTTTTTAATCACCATCTTATATTTTCAAAATAATATAAGATGGTTTTTAACAACCTTCTTATAAAATTATCTAAAAATATAAGACACTTTTAAAAGTCATCTTGTAAAATAGTTTTATAAGATGATTATTAGAAAGCATCTTATATTATGAAAAATATAAGATGGTTTTTAAAAACTATCTTATATTTTACATTTTATAAGATAGCTTTTAAGAACCATCTTATATTATCATGAACAACATAAGACAGTTTTTGAAAACCATCTTATATGTTTAAACTTTATAAGATGGTTTTTTAGAACCATCCTTTAAATTTTCATTTTAATCCAACATGAAGTTCACCTTTAATATTTTACTCTTGGCTGCTTTGAGAAACACTCAAACATTGAGTTTGATTTACATACACTTTGTCCCAAACTTGTACTTTCTCAGTTGATATCTGTTAAGTAGCATTCATTTTTGTTTTTGTCATATGTTTAATTTATTTGATGTTTATCAGTATAAAATTCCTTTTCTATAGAATATTTTTTCTTCTTGCATGTGTGTGATCATTCATATGTATGGATCAATGTGTGGAACATTTATGTGTATGCATTAGTCATGTTTTTGCATCATTCTTCTTTTCTCAGTCCTAGATTCGAAAAGTTGACTATTTTAATATATATTATATATGTTTTTACTAACTATATATATGTGGATATTTTATGTGCACACCAAGTATTTGGATAAATGCCTAACCCATGTGATTAAAATTTTCATGAGTAGAAAGTCTTCACCCACATTTGAACATCAAGTTTTGGGCAAAATGGCCAAATATGCTTGGATGAGGGCAGAAAGATCATCAAGGGAATATGAGGAGGGAATAGAAAAGTTCATAGCGTTTGCACTTGGGGTAGGTGGCGATTGCAATCGAATGTGATATCCATGCTCGAGATGTGGAAACTTGAAAACATTACTGCTGGTGGGTTGAGAGAACATATGTGCATAGGGTTGATGAAACCTATTGTCCCTAGATGTGGCATGCAGAGGGAATACCTCATAAGCCCTAGGTAAGGGCTGATTGTGTTTATGAAAAAGAAGCCACTGTAGGAAGTGGTGTAGATAGTAGTAAAGCTATACCTATGTTTTGAGATGTATACATTGACTTTCAAGATGATCCAGAACAATTTCAAACTACATTGGAGGAAACAGATGAGCCATTGTATGGTGTGTGTACAAATTATACAAAGTTGTCTACAGTGGTAGAACTTTACAATGTGAAATCAAGATTTAGTATTTCAATTCAAGGTTTCACAGAATTGTTAAAATTCATTGGTAAGATGTTACCCAAGGAGAACAAATTGGTTAGGTTAACATCGAAGGCAAAGAAAACCTTGGCTGTAGTAGGTTTGAACTATGAAAAGATACATGCCTATCCCAATAACTGCATCTTGTATAGAAAGGAGCACAAAGACAAAATTATATGTCCAACTTGTGGACACTCAAGATGGAAGATGAGGAACAATTCCAGTGATCAGCAAGTAAAAGATGTCCGTGCAAAGGTTCTATGGTATTTCCCCCTTATTTCAAGATTTCAAAGAATGTTTCTTATTAATTTAACAACAAAGAATCTAGTATGGCATGCCAAGGAGAGAGTGGGTGATAACTATTTACACTATCCAATAGATAGCCCACGTGGAAGCTTGTAGACTTTATGTGGGCCAATTTTGGAGAAGATCCTAGAAACCTACAACTTACATTATCTGTAGATGGTTCTATGAGTAGTAGGTATAGTTGTTGGCCTATTATAACATTTTGTTACAACCGTCCACCATTGCTATGCATGAAGAGGAAGTTCATGCAGAGGACTAGTGCGAGCAGTGGCAGAGGAGCTTGAAGCAGTTCATGACTAGTCATTTGCCCTTAGTTCTCCATTCTTCTCTCCTCACTCACCGGCTTAGATCGGGCTTCCTCTGTTTCCTCTATTTTTATCTTTCCCCCACTTCTTCTCCTCTTCCTCTTCTCTTTTCCTCCTCCTTTGGCTTCCTCTTCCTTCTTTGTTGGGTTCCCTACTTCCTTTTTTTGTTTTAATCAGAATTTCAATTTAATTCCAATTCTACCCATTGCACTTAAGTAAAATTCCATTTGTATCCCCTTTTTAATTCATTCTATATGCTGCTTATGTTCTAGTTTTATTTTATCTTCATCCTACTTATTTAGAAACTGTAAAATTCTAGCCAAATCAATTAAGGCTTAACCTAATCAACAGGTTAGCCTTAACCAAAAAGATTTATCTGTTTCTCCTCTTTTTCTTAAATGATTTTTAATTATATTTCATATTTCATTCTTAGGACATCCCTTAGCTTAATTAACATATTTGATCCTTAATCTGAAATCCAAAAAGTGATCCAGATTGTACAATATCCAAAATCCTTCTTTAGTCCAAATCTTTATGATTTTTGGGAATTTAACAAATCCAACCATTGGATCGTTAATTAAGGACATGCTAAAGACATTGATGAAGGCTAGTCGACCCCAAAATCACCAAATTTGAAGAAACTGATAGGTTTTAAGCTAAGGAAATAGATTTTTCTTATTATTTAGTCTAATTATCTTTATTTTGGAATTGAAAATTCTATAATTTTTAGTAGTTAATTAGATAAAAAAAATTTATTATTTCTTCTTAATTTTTGGCAATTAAATTTTATTTAAACTCCCACTTTTTAAGTTGAGCCCCTGTGGGGTCAACCTATACTTGAATAAGCTACACTACAACAGCCCCTGCACTTGCGGTAAAACAAATCAACAAGTTTTTGGCACTGTTACTGAGCTTGGATAGGGGAAATTGGATCAAATGATGTTGGGTGGTGTGACGACCTGGGTTTTTTTAACACATCTTGTAATACATTTTTCAAAGTCAGGGAACCCTTAGTAGTAAAAAAAAATTTCAAAACAAAGCAGTAAAAATTCTTTTCTTTAGAACTTGTTTTATAAAACCCAAGTCATCACTTCATACATAATATAAGTAAAAAAATTTACAAGATAAAATTCCGTTGAAGGATTATATTTTTATTAAATTCTAGAATCCATCCAGTGGTTCACAGTATAGCTCACCATACAATAAAAACTCTCAACACAATACTATCAAATAAAAATACATGTCTTTAAGGGATATACCCTGATTGATTATTCTTCCAAGTCTTCTTAAGTCTTAAGCTCCTAATTCTCCTTCTCTATATTTGAGATATTGTAAACATTCAAACATTTAAAATATCTCATATCTCAGCAAGCTATGCTTTGTAGGGGATTCAAGAAGCATAATAATTTGATAGTATGAACCTAATACTTCATAATCCCATTATTCATACTCATGGATCAATTTCTTTACTTTTTCATATATGTACATCCTTACACATACATACTATATATGTCGTATAGATATATATACAGTTAAAACCGTGAAAAATAGTTAATATCTCAAACATCAATAGTCCCACTCAGATACACTGAGTTGATCAATCATCCAGATTCTAGTGGAAAATACTTCCTCATTTGAGAAGTATCATCACACTCAGCCATACTGAGTTGATAAAACATCCAGACTCTGCTGGGAAAATACTCCCTTATTTAGGCAATATTGACATCTCATTATGCCATGCATCATAATGCAAAATACTCAAAGGACTACTATGATGCAATATGATCCGTACTAGCATGCTCAGATAACTACTTTCATACTCCACGGATACCAAATGTGGAATATCATCTATGTCATGTTTATATGGGGAGATAGGCTATCATAGTGGTGGCCTTCCCATAAATGCCCCACCCAACATTTTGCCTCTCGTTGGGCATGGTATCATCATATATCATTTTTTGGAGAGCGGATGGCAAAACCCTCGTAACCCTCCTAGCATAGCATCCCTAGGTATATGCCTGTTTAAAACAAAAATCGCAACCCTCCTTACTTGTATATATAGTATTCTTTTACTTGTTAGACGTCTTGTCTGTTTATATCACCATCCTCGTATTTTGGTATTCTTATACCGAGGATAGAATTTCACTTCAAACTTAGGGATCATCGTTTACAATGAATGATACCCATGTTCATGTAAGTTTAGGGATCACCATTCTTGGTGAATGATTCCCATGTATTGATTTTATACTTATCAGACAATTTGTCTATTTATCTAGGGCTAGAATACCTTCTAGTTCCCTATTCACTTAGGATTTTCCTCAATTCTAACTTAACCATTTCATATATGTTTTGGCTGGATCATAAAGGTTTTCAATGGATTTAATACAAGTATTTGCATTATACTTGTCAACATTTCCAAACATAAGATCATGTATTCAACATGTATTTTTCATGGAGATGCATTCATAAAATCCTCCTACCTTCAAGTAGTGATCCATCTCTTTAGATCTTCCATGATCCTGATTGATGTATGCAATTTGTAAATCCACACATATTGTCAATATTTATACAATTTGAATAATCCGATATTTTTATCTTATCTATATTCTTTGTCTAATCCTGTCCTTTGATATAAAGGATTAGATCTTGTGTCCTATCATGATCTATCTTCCTCAGATAGTGTTTATCCTATTGATCAATAGATCTAACGGTTAGAATGATCTTCTAATCTTAATAATCTAAATATTTTCTATTCTAAGTCTTTATGTATTCCTTTCATTGATTTTGATCTTTCATAGATCCTTTGATCAACAATTTACACTTGTTGATAAACATCAAGAGCTTAGATCTTCTATCATCCAGTTCTTCTTTGATCTAATTTTAGTTGTTTGATCATCCCTAAGGAGGATGATCTTGATTCTTGTAATAACCCCAATTTTTGTAATTGATTGAGAAAATCAATAAAGTTTGAGTTTCAAAAATTTCGGGCTGAAATATTAGGGTTATTTAGAATATACTTCTTATAAAAGTATAATCAAGGAACAAGACATGTATAATTGAAATTAAACTTAGCAAACCCTTTAGAATGATTGTAAGCACGACAAATTCTGAAATCAGAGGAAAATCCTTAATTTTCTTCATTTTTTGGACAAAAGGGTAAAATAGTAATTTTACCTAAAAATAAAAATCTAAGACATCAAAATTTAGAATGTACTAAGAAATATGAATCCAACACCACTAAGTACACTCAAATCTGAGATCATGGGAATAAAACCCTAATTTTTATACATAAAAGGGCAAAATGGTCTTTTTACACCATGTGGGGCCTACATGGGGCCCACAATGGACCCAAAAATGAATCCTATGGGAAGCCCACGTGAAATCATGGGTCAAACCATACCAGCTGGTCTTGGGGAAGAAAAATGGACCATGGGAGAATCCAATGCTAAATTAATAATAATAAATGAACCATCATTATTACACTTCATCATGAAAGAAGACCTAAAATGCCTATAAATACAACCCCAAAAATTCTCGTAAAATTCCCACAAAATTGTCTTCACTTTCCCTGAAAATTTAGACCTAGATCCATCCTCAAAAACCCAAAACTCCAAAGAGATCTCTCTCTTTTCATTTTCTTTTTCTTTCTATATTAGAACAAGAGACCTAAAATCAATTAGGCACTCTGTTCCAGATCTAATATTACCAATTGTACCATCCAAAACTTTTGACCATACCTTAGCTACAAAACCACCAAAGAAATTTTGCGATCCAATGGTTCAAACAACAGATATTAGCAAGAAACGTGGATCTCGAGCCACATATTCATCAAAAGGGTTTTCTTTTAAATTGGACATATAACCAATGTTTTTTTCTCCAATCAGGTAGGTGGAAATACTTCTTGGACATGTTTACTAGTGTTGTATAAAATTTTTATTCTACTGTAATTTTATTTTGGTAATAAAATGGTAAAAATAAAGTAAACAATAAAACCTTTAATTCTGGATGATTGAGGGCTCAGATGAAAATTCTGACCCCACCAATCGATCCAAAAGGGTACAAAACCCCTAGGGTAGAATTTTCACAAAGATCGGATAAGTTTTGGGTCCTCAATTGATAAGGGATTAATTGGACGGTCCAGAATGAACTGTCTGATCTCCTGATCGAACGGGGCCAAGGACGCCATGCGCAATGTAGTGCGGAAATGCCGCACATGCACGTGCCCGGCTCACATCTCGATTATGGGCGTGCGACGACGAGCATTCCGCCCGGCTCATTTCCACCAGACTAATCTGGGCCATCCATTCTAATGGACCCAGATCAAATCTAGGCCCTAGGAATGGACTGTAAACTTCCAGAGCTAATTCTGGAGTCATATGAACCCCAAATCGAGATCAGAAAGAATCTATGAAAAGCTTAAAACCTCTATTTTCTTATGTAATGATAAAATGGAGAAAATATGTAATACAAATTTCTGTATTTAGGAATCAATTTTCCAATTGCCAAGATCTTTAAGATCTGAGATAATCAGATCTTGGAGATATGTTTTAATAATGATATAATATTGAAATCAAGTTATCTAAATAGTTTATTTGGACAGATCTAAGAGATATTAAGGCATTTACCCACTATGGAAGGAAAAACACTAAAAATTACAAAGGGACCCACTTGATCAATAAGATGGAGTGTGATCAGATCCTTGGGATGGATGGGAGGGAGGTTGATATGATGAAATCCGAGGAGATTATGGATGGATTATGACACAAAATGAATTAATATGATCTTTGGACCTTAATAAAGAAAACCCCCTAAATATAACTAAAACCCTTGATCAAAAGGAAAAGATCTAAGATCTAATGGTTGGATCATAAGTGAAGGTTTCTAAAAATATTAATGTAATTAGTTTCATTTTATATTAATTGAAAATAGCATTTTAAATATGATTTATATTATAAAGCATGATAGTGTAACTTTTAGACTTTAGCATGACATGGGATTAAATTGTTATCATAGGTTGCTAGATTTAATTATCTTAGGGGCATGATAGTGTGATTTTATGTAAGTGTAACTTAGGACCAAGTTAGTATGATTTCATGCCATTATAACTTAGGAACATGCTAGTTTAAGTATAGTTTTATTCCATTAGGTTAAGTTACATTCATAAGGAGCATGATAGTATAAATGTTTGTTAAATTTATATTGGAACCATGCTTTAAAGTTTATGATTTAATTGTTGTCAAATCTTATTATTAGATTCAAATGTTAAGTAATTGTTAAGATATAATGAGCATAAATCACCAAAATGTAATCTAATTGGAAATTAGAGTTTCATGAACACATAAGAGGAAGGAATGACTTTGACTTAATATTAGTAAGGGCTATAGTTAGTAGGACAATATAAGGATTATCAAATTCTTGGCCCAAACTAGGAGAATAATAAACCCCATGAATGACATTGTAAATGTTCATGGAATTAATTAAAATTAATTAGAAAGAGTACTTAGGGTGAACATGCTTATAGGAACCTTGTGAAAGGTTGAGCTATGGTCACTCTAGTGAATGTTGAACATAGTGGTTAAGGGGGTTATCTAATAGAGCCTCGCTCTTCCCCTACCTTCCGTTGACGTTTGTGAGGTCTAAACGCCTCCTTACATGAGGATTGAAGTAACCACTTTGTGTTTACCCATTTAGCTAGTAAGCCTTAGCCAATTGGAAATAAGAGGAGCAGTCTAAACTTAGGCTGAAAATAAGTTACCTTCAACCAGCAAAACATTAACTGGTTGAATAATAATATTAAGATCATAAAAGGTTAGTAAATTATCTAACCCTAATAAAAGCTGTAAGTAAGATAAGAATGATCAAACAAGATCCATTAGATCTTGAATGATCAAGAACAATAAGAATAAAAATATTGTATTGTATTTAGTTTTCATGATTGCTAGTATGCATGTTATAGATCAAATCTAGTTCATTAGATTAGATAATCCAAATCCTTGATCAAAGATGATTCAAGGAAGAAAACCAAGATCATCCTTAGGGATGATCCAATAACTGAACTTAGATCAAAGAAGAACTAAATGATAGAAGATCTAGGATCTTGATCTTTATCAACATGTGTAGATTGTCAATCAATAGATCTATGAAAGATCAAGATCAAGGAGATGGATGCACAAAGACTTAGAGATAGAAAATACTTAGATATGAATGATCTAAATATCATTCTAGGATTGTTCATAATCTATATATTGACAATATGTATGGATGTATAGATTACATAAATCAGTCAGGATCATGGAAGATTTGGGAAAAGGGTTCACTCCTTGAAGGTAGAAGGATTTGATGAATGCATTTACATGGGATATACATCATTGAACTCATGGCCTTATGTTCACAAGAGTAATGTTAATACTTGTATTAAATCCCTTGAAAACCTTATGATCCAACTAAACACATATAAGATGGTTAAGGACTAGACCATAAGTGAATAGGGAACTAGAAAATATTTTAGCCCTAAGTAAACAGACAGAATCTGATATATATGAAATCTATTTTACATACAAGCTTGGAGGCTTGTGAGTTTGTTTTAATAGGCATAAGCCTAAGGGGATGCTATGCTAGAGGTGTTATAAGGGTTTGGCCACCCGCTCCTTGAAATTTGATGATACCTTGCACTATGAGACGCTAAAAGTTGGGTGGGGCAATTATGAGAAGGCCACCACTGTAAAAGTCCTGCCCCCCCATATGGGCAGTGACATATTATTTTCCACCGTGGTATCAGTGGTGAGCAGGGCAGTTATCCGAGCACGCTAGTACGGATCAGACTGCAACATGGCAGCCCTTTTGATTATTTTGCACTATGATGCATATGAGAATAGACATAATAAAATGCCTTATGTTTTAGCATAATGAAATGCTAGGTAATTGTATATTACCAATATTTCCCAAGAAGGGAAATTTCCAATGTAACATTAGCTGAAATATGGAATTCTCATAATGGAGAGAATTGATCAGCTTAGTTGGGAATGATATTTGACTACTTTTATAAATTTAATTGATTTACCCATGTATAGTATGTATGTATATGGATGTACATAACTTACAAAGTAAAGAGTAGAGACATGAATATGTTTAGGGATAATGGGATCATGAAGTATTGGAATTACATTGTCAAGTATTATGCTTCTTGAATCCCCTACCAAGCATTGTTTTCTGAGATATTGTAAATATTGTAATATCTCAGATACAGCGAAGGAGAGTTTGGAGCTCAAGACAATTGAAGACTTGAAGAGAATAACCTTCAAGGTATACACCTTGAAGACATGTATTTTGTCTTGTTGAGAGTTTTATTGTATGATGAGCTTGAGTTTTGGATTATGTAATTTGGACAAGTATTGTAATAGATTTGGCTGTACTGTGAACCATTGGATGGATTCTGAAATTTAATAAAAGTATATTCCTTCAATGAAATTTTATCTTGTACAAAATTCTACTTATGTTATGTATGAAGTGATGACTTGGGTTTTACAAAACAAGTTCAAAAGAAAATAATTTCCACTGCTTTGTTTTGCGAAAAAAAAATTTACACTATTAAGGGACCCTGCCTTTCAAAATACATTACAAAATGTGTTACAAAAACCGGGGTCATCACAATTCTCTTCCTTGAATCATATTTGATCAAGGGTTTGGATTCTCTATTTAGATTTGCCTACAACATACATATATCAATACATTATAAAATACAACATTAGTAATCTTATTATTCTTGATCATTCAAGATCTTATAGATCTTGTTTGATCATCTTTATCCTACTTACAATTTTTATTAGGATTAGATAATTTACTAACCTTTTATGCTCTTATTATTATTATTCAACCAATTAATATTTTACTAGTGGAAGATAGCTTATTTCTATAATGACTCCAATTTTGTAACACTAAAATCCCAAGTTAGCAATGAAAAGATCAGTTTTTGAAGTTAAGGGTATTTTGGTCATTTCACCATTCACCTTGACTGAACCCAGAAATTTGGTCCTGAAAATTGTACCATTAGGTGCGTAACAGAAAAAGGAATCCAATAAGACCAAAATCACCCAAAACGGAGTTAAAATGAGAAGTTCAAGGGCAAAAATGTAATTTTCACTAAAAAACGGATTTAGCCTGAAAACACAGGGGCCCATTTTGATACTAGTACCCCTCATCTTCAACCTCTTAGAGGGTTCTAGAACAGGGTGATTGGAGGAGAAATCACCACCATTCGGGAGGTTTCTCCACCGCCATTCAAGGACGATGAGAGCCCCCTCCAGAACCACCTTATAGCTCTATAAATAGAGCTCTTGGGCGCCTCTAATGGCAGCCCAAAAGCTTGAGAAAAAATCGTTTAGAAGAAGCAACCAAGAGGAGAAACGTGGAGAAAAACCCAGCAACGAGCCAGGTATGCCCAAAATCCCTCAAAACCCGTCTTCACATTAGTATTAAGCTAAGTTTCCCTAAGTTTTTGCATGTAAAATCATGCAAAACAGAGCCCTAGAGCATCAAAAAGGACCCAAGGATGATCCCTGGGTCACACTGGTTTGACAGGGTCGAACCAGGGCGTCCCGAGGACGCCCTGGTCCCCCAACGAACGAAACGTTCTACCCAAGATGAAACACGTCGTCCGCGTTCGAGAGAAACCAGCGGGCGCGTCCGTGGACACCCCCGCAAATGAAAAATTCGGGCGGGAAATCCAGCGCGTCTGCAGATGCACCCGTTGGGACGCATGCCGCTGACACGCAACGCGCTAGCGTTCTGGGATTCCACCTCTTAACGGCCTTTATGTACATGTGAGACTAAAAAGCTTATAACTTGAGATCTAGAGCTCGGATTGAGGCGCCGCGAAAGGCGTTGTGTCCGTGTCGATGACACGGACAAATACAAACTATAAAATCCCTGATCAAGCCCCAATATAAGATGGGCACAACCCTTAGAATAGGATGGTGACACGTGGCCACTAGACCTTTGGAAAACTGATGATACCAAGGCCCAATTAGGACCTCAGGACACCTATAGGCTTGGGGATGAACCCTTAATGCCTACGTAGTAAGACCAACCACTATAAAACCTATAAAAGATAGGCCCAACTAACCTTGATTCCCCAAACCATGTTTAGGAGCATACGAGGAGAAAGGGATTAGCGCGACCTAGCCAGGTAGGTGCTCTATCGCTACTAGACTTTTTAAGAGCCATGATTGTTTTATGCATGTTTTAAGTATGAGTTATACAACTTGTTTAGCATGACTTAATTTAGCATACATATGATATATGCTTTATGCATAGATATGTTTTGCAAATAATTGCATATACATTATGCATAGATATGTTTTACAAACAAATGCATATATTGCATGATTTGTGAGCATTGAGTTTTTGAAAGATTGCATGTCCTTGAGGGTTACCAAAAGATGCTGGAGTGCCCAAAAGACGCTGGGTAGGCAGTTGTGAGGGCAAGGCAGTTGTGAGGGACCCAAAGCGGGCAGGTTTTCAAAAAGAGGTTTTTGGCTTGTTTGATCATACATGATTTGGGCTAATAAGCTCATGGGCAATATGCTAAGAGGTCTGGGGTGGCCTCCTAGCCTCTACCACTATTAGGTGGATGGGTACCATGCCCAAAAAGGGCATGTCCCTGCTTCAACTGCGTGTGGTACAGGGGGCTACCACTGGTGTCACGGCACTGGGTCGAAGTGTCATATGCCCCGTGGAGGTATATGATCCTGTGTCCCTAGGTACCCGAGGACCACACAGCGGTGAGGTCGTGGGCATAGTTGGACCCTATGGTTTCGTGGACTTATTTGCATTGCATATGGCATGATATGAGGTTGGTGGACCATACCATACTAGATATCCATGAGTTGGATTCAATGAAGCATCTTATGCATATCATTATGTTATGATATATATATGATACTTTCGACTTGGATTATGTGATTTCCTTAAGTCGTCAATATTCCAATTCAATGATGGTTTTTAGTCTCGATAATGAACTTGAGTATTCAGACATGCACATGTTTTGAAAGAAGCATATGATTTTAAACATCGCATGCATTATAAAACTAGTAGTGATAGACTCCTACTGAGTATAGTATATACTCACCCAATCCTCAACATTTTTTTGACACAAAGTAAACACTTAAGGCCAAGGAACGCTTTTGACAAAAGACACCCAGACTAAGTGCAAGTAAGTAAACCCCTACCTTATCTTTCAATGTTACTTGATTGTAGTTACTCTCTATAGTTGAGGTTGTGACTAACACTTTCTTGGGAATAATGTTGATTTAAAACTTTGCCATGGCTAGACAATTTGAAAATCTATTTTGACACTCGGGGTTTTTACGAAAGATTGTTTTCCAAAACAAACAGATTTTCATGCATTTCATATTTATAAAATAAGAAATCTCGCCTTTTTATCAAATTTGCATCATATAAAAAACCCGGGTCGTCACAGTTGGTATTAGAGCGAGGTTTGACGTTACTCACAGCCCAGTTATGAGGAGAATAACTTATAATCAAGTTCCATCCATGAAAGAGTAAGGGGTAATAGGATAGCACCTACTAAGGTCTGGTAAATTACCTTGTGATTACAGATGCCTAAGAATAAAGGAAGCAATGTTCCAAGACCTGAAGCCCCACCAATGGACTCCACTGGGTTGGGCAATGGGATGGCTGAATTGTTCCAGCAATTCCTACAACATATGGGACAATACATGAGTAGTCAAAGCCAAACTCCTACCACTTGAGATCCTTCCCCTGATAAAGTAATAGATAGGACTGCGGTTCAGTTAGAAAGGTTTCAAAAACTAGCTCCCTCATTCACAGGAGAAGATGAAGCATCTATAGCTGAAAAATGGTTAATTGATATTGAAAAGATATTTAAAGCCATGAACATAGCTGAAGAAAGAAAAGTACCCATGGCCACATTTGTGTTTAGGGGAGAGGCTACCTTTTGGTGGGAAACAGCAAAAAGGACTTATTTTGACCAGTAAGAAACAATAGGATGGGAAGAGTTTAAAAAGGTCTTTAATGACAAATATTATCCTAAACACATAAGGAAACAGAAGGAAAAGGAATTTATGGACTTAGAACAAGGAAATATGACTGTCCAACAGTATGAAAATAAATTCATCAGCCTCCGAAGATTTGCACCACGTGCTTGTGCTGATGAGGAAGATGCGGCAGAACGATTTGTAGATGGGCTTAAACCAGGACTCAGGAACAGTGTTCTAGGTTTCCAACCTTCCACAATAGCCAAAGCCGTGGAGATGGCCTCCCTATACGAAAAAGATTATCAAAGGAACCAGGCAATAAAAGAAACTAAGAACATTAACACCATGGGAAATAAAGGAAAGACATCATTTCAGTCATATGAACCCAGGCCACCTTTCAACAAGCCTTTTGAAAACAAAGGAAGAAGACCAGACTAGAAGACATGCCCTAAGTGTAACAAGTATCATTCAGGCAAACCATGTCCCATTTCCAACATCACTTGCTATCTTTGTGGAGAATTAGGACATTTTGCTAGTAATTGTCCTAAAAAGAAAGTTGAAGAGCATAAAGGAGATCAAGTTCCAAAAAGGCCAAGGACGTGTCTTTGCCCTCACTTCTAGTCAAGCCTAGGCTTCAAATGCAGTAGTTGAAGGTATTCTTTGTATCTATGATACACCTGCTAGAGTTCTATTTGATACAGGCTCCACCCATTCTTTCATATCCCGGGAGTTTGCATCATCCTTGGACATTATACCACAGGACCTGGACTTCACTCTAGAAGTCATGACTCCTGTAGGCCAGGCACTTCCCACCTATTCTTATCTCCAGGATGTCCCCATTTTGATTAAGGACCATTTGCTACATGCCAATCTTATTCACTTAGATAAGAATGACTTCAACATCATCCTAGGTATGAACTGGCTAGCCTTTCATCAAGCCTTTGTTGATTGCCGCCAGAAATGTGTCACTTTTACCCTACCTAATGGAGACACTTTCACCCTCCAAGGAAGAAAGGATTATTTTGGAGTGTGTGTTATTTCTGCCATGAAAGCAGTTAAGCACATTGCTCAAGGATGCCCCTTCTTCTTAGCCAAGATTGAATCTGTCGAGAGTCCTCAACCAAAGCTAGAGGATGTCGAGGTAGTCTGAGAATTTCGTGACATATTCCCTGAGGAATTACCAGGTCTACCTCCACTAAGAGAAATTGAGTTTATCATTGACCTTATACCCAGTACTTTCCCCATTTCCAAAGCTCCTTACCAAATGGCTCCTGTAGAACTAAAAGAACTGAAGACCCAGTTACAGGAATGACTTGACAAAGGGTTCATATGACCTAGCATATCTCCGTGAGGAGCTCCAGTCCTTTTTGTTAAGAAAAAGGATGGCTCAATGAGATTGTGCGTAGACTATCAGATGCTAAATAGGGTCACTATTAAGAATAAGTACCCCCTTCCCCGAATTGATGACCTTTTCGATCAACTTTAGTCAGCCATAGTCTTCTCTAAGATTGATCTACGATCCGGGTACCATCAACTTCGAGTTAGAGAAGAAGATATCCCCAAGACAGCCTTCAGGACTCGATATGGCCATTATGAATTC
Organism: Warburgia ugandensis; assembly: GCA_035236585.1. Lineage (NCBI taxonomy): Eukaryota > Viridiplantae > Streptophyta > Magnoliopsida > Canellales > Canellaceae > Warburgia > Warburgia ugandensis. The sequence continues at coordinate 36,075,261 of CP141131.1, forward strand.
CGAGTGATGTCCTTTGGTTTAACTAATGCTCCAGCCGCGTTTATGGACCTCATGAACAGGGTGTTTAAGGAGTACTTAGATAAATTCATCATAGTGTTTGTGGATGATATCTAAATATATTCTGAAACTCCTGAAGACCATAAGGAACATCTAAGGATAACATTAAGCACCCTACAAGCACACAAGTTATATGCAAAATTCAGTAAGTGTGAGTTTTGGCTGGAAAAGGTGAATTTCTTAGGGAACATTATTTCTCAGGATGGCATAGCAGTTGACCCCGCTAAGGTTGAATCAGTACAGAACTGGGAAAGACCTAAGACAGTCACAGAAATAAGAAGCTTCTTAGGACTTGCCGGATATTACAGGAGATTCATTGAGGGTTTTTCACAAATTGCTTTACCCCTAACTAAGCTGACCAGGAAAGACACAAGATTTGAATGGACTGATAAATGTGAGGAAAGCTTCCAAGAACTAAAATGAAGGTTAACTACTGCACCTGTCCTTACCTTACCTTCAGGAAGTGGTGGATTTGAGATATACAGTTTTGCCTCTCAACAAGGACTAGGCTGCGTACTTATGCAACATGGGAAGGTAATTGCTTATGATTCTCGACAACTCAAGAAGCATGAAATCAATTATCTAACCCATGACTTGGAATTAGCGGCCATAGTCTTTGCCTTGCGAATCTGGAGACATTATTTATATGGGGAAAAGTTTGAAGTTTTTACAGATCATAAGAGTTTTAAATATATTTTTTCCCAACAAGACTTAAACATGCGACAAAGAAGATGGATGGAATACTTAAAAGACTATGATTTCTCCATTCATTATCACCCTGGGAAAGCTAATGTGGTAGCTGATGCATTAAGTAGAAAAACCCAAGGGATGTGTGCAAGTTTATTAACTAAGAGATGGAAGCTATTACAAGAAGTAATAACGTGGAAACCGGACATAAGTAAGCATAAGATCGTTATGGCAGGTCTAACAATAAAGTCGGCTATTAATGAAAAGGTTAAGCAAGAACAGATGGGAGATCTGGATATACAAGCTTTCATAGGAAAACCAGGGTTTACTAAAGGGGAAGATGGTAGTGTCTACATGCAAGGAAGATTAGTGGTACCGACTAATGAAGAGTTAAGACATGAAATCTTAAAAGAGGCTCATCGGTCTAAGTATACTATACACTCGGGAGGAACTAAGATGTATCAAGACTTAAAGAGACAATATTGGTGGGATGGCTGAAAAGAGACATAGGGGAGTTTGTGGCAAAGTGTTTAACATGTCAACAAATAAAGGCTGAACATCAAAGACCTACGGGATTGTTACAACCCCTTGAGTTACCCGAATGGAAATGGGACCATATTACAATGGACTTCATCGTAGGGTTACCCAGGACCTCTAAGGGTCATGACATGATCTGGGTAATTGTTGATAGATTAACTAAGACAGCCCATTTCCTTCCTATACGCCATACCCAATCCACTGATAGCCTATCTCAGCTATACATCAAAGAGATAGTGAGTCTACATGGCATACCCCTTAGTATCACTTCAGATAGGGATAGCTGCTTCACTTCACAACTTTGGAAGTCTGTCCAAAAATCCTTAGGATCTTCCTTGAATTATAGCACAGCCTTCCATCCCCAGACCGATGGACAGTCAGAGCGTATGATCCAGATAGTCGAAGATATGTTGTGAACCTATGCCCACGATTGGAAGCAGAGCTGGGATGGAAACCTACCGCTAGTTGAGTTCATGTACAACAACAGCTTTCAGTCGAGCATTGGCATGGCTCCGTACGAGGAGCTCTATGGGATACCTTGTCGATCACCCACCAGTTGGAGTAAAGTTGGAGAGTCCAGGGTGCTCCAGTCCAAGTTGGTGGAGCAATGCGCCGAGAAGGTCAAACTCATAAGAAGATGCCTCCTCACAACTCAAAGCCGCCAAAAGAGCTATGCTGATTGAAGGAGGAGACCATTAGAATTCGACATAGGAAAGCACGTTTTCCTAAAGATATCTCCCACTAAAGGAGTTATGCAGTTCGGTATCAAGGGCAAGCTTAGTCCCCGTTACATAGGACCTTTCGAAATCTTGGAGAAAGTGGGAAAAGTGGCCTATAGGATCGCACTACCCCCTCAGCTATCTGAAGTGCATAACGTATTCCATGTATCTATGCTAAGGAGGTACGTGCTTGACCCTACTCATGTCATCAATCAGGTACCCATAGAGTTGACGGAGGACCTCAAGCTAGAGATGAGACCAGTTGAGATCCTGGATCATAAGAGAAAGAAGCTGCGGAACGTGGACATACACTTAGTCAAAGTTTTGTGGAGAAATATGCACATAGAAGAAGAGACTTGGGAACTGGAGTCAGAAATGCGAGAAAAGTACCCCGAGATCTTTTGGCTGTATATATTGTAGAATTTCAGGGGCGAAATTCCCCTAAGGGGGTAAGAATGTAATGACTACAATTTTGTAACATTAAAATCCCAAGTTAGCAATGAAAAGATCAATTTTTGAAGTTAAGGGTATTTTGGTCATTTCACTATTTACCTTGACTGAACCCAAAAATTTGTTCCTGAAAATGGTACCATTAGGTGTATATCGGAAAAAGGAATCCAACAAGACCAAAATCACCCAAAACGGAGTTAAAATGAGCATGTTATGGCCCTTTGAAGTTCAAGGGCAAAAATGTAATTTTCACTAAAAAACGGATTTAGCCTGCAAAACATAGGGGCCCGTTTTGATATAGGCACCCCTCAACTTCAACCTCCTAGAGGGTTATAGAACGGCGGTGATTGGAGGAGAAATCACCACCATTCTGGAGGTTTCTCCATCGCCATTCAAGGGCGGTGAGAGCCCCCTCCAGAACCATCTTATAGCTCTATAAATAGAGCTCTTGGGCGCCTCTAATGGCAGCCCAAAAGCTTCAGAAAAAATCATTTTGAAGAAGCAACCAAGAGGTGAAACGTGGAGAAAAACCCAGCAACGAGCCAGGTATGCCCAAAATCCCTCAAAACCCGTCTTCACATTAGTCCTAGGCTAAGTTTCCCTAAGTTTTTACATGTAAAATCATGCAAAACAGAGCCCTAGAGCATCACAAAGGACCTAGGGACGATCCCTGGGCCGCACTAGTTCGACAGGGTTGAACCGGGGCGTCCTCGGACGCCCCGGTCCCCCAATGAAAGAAACGTTCCCCCTGGACGCAAATGAAAAAGTCGTGCAGGAAATCCAGCGTGTCTGCAGACGCACCCGCTGGGGCGCATGCCGCTAACGCGCAACGTACTAGCGTTCTGGGATTCCACCTCTTAAAGGCCTTTATGTACATGTGAGACTAAAAAGCTTATAACTTGAGATCTAAAGCTCCGATTAAGGTGTCGTGAGAGGCGTTGTGTTCGTGTCGACGACGCGACACATCCAAACTATAAAATCCCTGATCAAGGCCCAATCTAAGGTAGGCACGACTCTTAGAATAGGATGGTGGCATGTGGCCACTAGACCTTTGGAAAACTGATGATACCAAGGCCCAATTAGGACCTTAGGACACCCATAGGCATGGGGATGAACCCTTAATGCCTAAGTAGTAAGACCAATCACTCTAAAACCTATAAAAGATAGGCCCAACTAACCTTGATTCCCCAAACCATGTTCAGGAGCATACGAGGACAAAGGGATTAGCGCGACCTAGCCAGGTAGGTGCTCTATCGCTACTAGACTTTTTAAGAGCCATGATTGTTTTATGCATGTTTTAAGTATGAGTTATACAAATTGTTTAGCATGACTTAATTCAGCATACATATGATAAATGCTTTATGCATAGATATGTTTTGCAAATAATTTTATATACATTATGCATAGATATGTTTTACAAACACATGCATATATTGCATGATTTGTGAGCATTGAGTTTTTGAAAGATTTCATGTCCTTGAGGGTTACCAAAAGATGCTGGAGTGTCCAAAAGACGCTGGGTAGGTAGTTGTGAGGGCCAGGCAGTTTTGAGGGACCCAAAGGGGACAGGTTTTGAAAAAGAGGTTTTTGGCTTGTTTGATCGTACATGATTTGGGCTAATAAGCTCATGGGCGCTATGCTGAGAGGTCTGGGGTGGCCTCCCAGCCTCTACCACTATTAGGTGGATGGGTACCACGCCCAAAAAGGGCATGTCCCTACTTCAACTGCATGTGGTACAGGGGGCTACCACTGGTGTCATGGAACTGGGTCGAAGTGTCATGTGCCCTGTGGAGGTATATGATCCTGTGTCCCAAGGTACCCGAGGACCACACGGCGGTGAGGTTGTAGGCATAGTTGGACCCTATGGTTTCGTGGACTTATTTGCATTGCATATGGCATGATATGAGGTTGGTCAACCATACCATACTAGATATCCATGAGTTGGATTCAATGAAGCATCTTATGCATATCATTATGTTATGATATATATATGATACTTTCGACTTGGATTATGTGATTTCCTTAAGTCGTCAATATTCCAATTCAATGATGGTTTTTAATCTCGATAATGAACTTGAGTATTCAGACATGCACATGTTTTGAAAGAAGCATATGATTTTAAACATCGCATGCATTATAAAACTACTAGTGATAGACTCCTACTGAGTATAGTATATACTCACCCAATCCTCAACATTTTTCAGACACAAAGTAAACACTTAAGGGCAAGGAACGCTTGTGACGAAAGACACCCAGACTAAGTGCAAGTAAGTAAACCCCTACCTTATCTTTCAATGTTACTTGATTCTAGTTACTCTCTATAGCTAAGGCTGTGACTAACACCTTCTTGGAAATAATGTTGATTTAAAACTTTGCCATAGCTAAACAATTTGAAAATGTGTTTTGACACTCGGGGATTTTATGAAAGATTGTTTTCCAAAACAAACAGATTTTCATGCATTTCATATTTATAAAATAAGAGATCTCACCTTTTTATCCAATTTGCATCATATAAAAACCCGGGTCATCACAATTTCGTCACAATTTCATCTTGAGTCTAGACAGCTCCTCTTATTTTCAATTGACTAAGGCTTATGAACTGAATAGTTGAACACAAAGTAGTTACTTCATTCCTCATGTAAGGAGGAATTTAGACCTCACAAATGTTAACGGAAGGTAGGGGAAGAGTGAGGCTTAATTAGAGAACCCCCTTAACCACCATGTTTAGCCATTTAACTAGAGTGACCTTAGCTCAACCTTTCATAAGGTTCTCATGAGCATTTTAACCCTAAGTACTCTTTCTAATTGATTTTAATTAAATCCATGAACATTTAAAATATCATTCATGGGGTTTATTATTCTCCTAGTTTGGGCCAAGAATTTGATAATCCTTATACTCATTATATCTTTACAACTACTTTACAATTGAATCTACTAATAAAATTTGACAACAATTAAATCATAAACTTTAAAGCATATATCCAATATCAGTTTAATAACCATTTATACTAACATGCTTCATATTAATGTAACTTAACCTAATGGAATAAAACTATACTTAAACTAGCATGATCCTAAGTTATGAAATACATGAAATTTGACTAGTAATCTAATGGAATCATGTTTAAATCTTAAATTCAAACTATCATGGCCCTAAGATAATTAAATTTACAAACCTATGATAATAATCTAAGACATTTAGAGCATAACATGCCAAAATTTAAGAATTACATTATCATGCTTCCTAATTTATAACTTAAATCACATTTACCATTTCATCTCAAATAAAAGACAAGTAAACTAATTAAATTAAGATTATTAAAAACTTTTACTTCTGATCCAACCATTAGATCTTAAATCTTTTCCTTTAGATCAAGGGTTGTAATTACATGTAGGGCTTTTACTCCATTAAGATCTAAAGATCATATCCACTTGTTTTTGTCACTTGTAATCCATGATCTAACTGGATTTCATCATAATCCCATTAATACAACCCATCCAAAGGGTCTAATAATGTTTGATCTCATTGATCAAGTGGGTCCCTTTGTATTTTTAGGGTTTTACTATGATAAAGGGTAGATTTCTTAATTTATCTGAGATCTATCAAAATAAATCATAAATATCACTTTATTTCAACATTATTTCATCATTAAATCAGATCTTAGATCTTGAAGATTATGAAAATTGGAAGCTTATTTCCTCATAACAGAACATTTCTTGAAGATTTTTATCAATTTTATGATTTCAGAAGAAAATAGACATTACAAGATTTTCATAGCTTCTTTTCAATCTTGATTTAGAGTTCAGATGGCTCCCTAATTAAGAAAAGAAGTTCACAGTCATTTTGAGGGTTCAGTTTTGATCTGGGCCTAACGGAATGGACGGTCTTGATCATTTAGGAGGAGCGGGTCTAGTTTGGACCGTCCAATCAATTCTTCTTCAATCAGGGGCTCAAAACTTGATGAAATTTCTTGAAAATTCTACCCTAAAGGTTTTGTACCCTTCTAGATCGATTGGAGATATCAGATTTTCCATCTAAGTCCTCCATCATATAGAAATTGAGGGTTCTTATCCTTACTTAATTTTTATAATTTTTAACCAAAAAGTAATTTAAAAAAAAAATTATATAAACTAGCATGAAATAAGTATGGGAAGAGTGTCTACCTACTTGATTGGAGAAAAACATAGGTTTTGATGCCCAATTTTAAAGAAATATCCCTTTGATGATAAGATCACCCGATGACTGCTTCTTTTGTGATTTCTTATTAATTGCACCGTTGGATCTTGAAATTTCTTTTAGGGTTTTGTAGATAAGGTATTCTAGGACAATATGAATGGTTAGATATATGAGATTTGATTTGGAACATAGTGCCTAATTGAATTTAGGTCTCTTGTTCCAATCTAGAGAGAGGAGAGAGAAAATGAAAGAAGAGAGATTTTTGGGAGTTTTGGAAATTTGGTAATGAATCTAGCTCTGTTTTTTAGGAGAAGCAAGACAATTTAGTGGAAATTTTAATGAACATTTTTGGAGGATTTTTTGGGGTGTATTTATAGATGTTTTTGAAATTTTCATAATTACTTGTAATAATTATATTTGAATTCTTTTGAATATTAAATTAACATTGGATCCTCCACTGCCACCTCCTTCTTCACTATCAGCTAGTAGTGGTTTGACCACTCATTACATGTTTTCTGGCCGTTGGATTCATTTGTGGGCCCCACAGAGGTGTGAAAGGACCATTTTACCCTTTTATGGAGAAAAATACGTTTTATTCTCCCAAACTTAGAATTGAGTGTACTTAGTGGCGTTGGAATTGTATTTTTGAGTACATTCTAAATATTGATGCCTTAGATCTTGGTTATGGGTAAAATTATCACTTTACCCTTTTATTCATAAAAATAGAGAAAATTAAGAAATTTTCATTTTAACTCAGAATTGAATGCACTTAGTGTCATTTTAATTGGTTTTTCAAGTACCTTCATAATTTCCAAATTTTAAATCATGTTTTAATCTCTATAAAAAGAGAATTTCCAATAACCTAATATTCCAGCCCAAAATTTTTGAAAATTCAAACTAAATTGATTTTCTCAATCAATGTACAAAAATTGGGGTCATTACAAGTGGAATGGATTGATAGAGGAGGGAGATAAGTGAGAGATAAATAAAGGAGTGAGGGAAGAGAGATAGCAGGGAGATGGGTGGTGACACAACTGACCGGTGGAGATGGGCTGGTGCCTTGGTTCTGACAAACCGTATAGAGGCAAAGAAACGAAATTAAGACATAGAGAGACAAAGAGAAGCGCAGGAGATGGCAAAAACAGACAAGGGAGACAGAGAAAATGAGAAAGAGAGACATGGAGAAAAGGAATATGGTAATAAACAGGAAATAAATGACAATAAAAAGATAGACGAAGAATGGCAATGAGAGGAAAGACAAACTAAAACTCCAAAAAACTTCCTTTGGGCTCCCACAGTTCCTTCTTTATAAAACTTTTCACTTCTAATTCTTTTACCCCTCTTTCCTTGTCCTTTGAGAGTTAGTTTCCTACTAGGAAACTTCCTCTTCCTTCCAAACCCTATTTGTAATCTCCTCTCCTTATTAGAACTCTTCTTCTTTTAGGAAACCATCCAATCTTGCATGTTGATTCCTGATGGGTAATTTGCACCATTAACTTTGATTTGAGCCATCCTCACTTCTTTTGGTTAATCTAAAAAATGAAAAACCAAATTAGAGTCATCTGAACCATACAATATACCTCTGATTAGCTTTGATGATCATCTAACCATTAATTTTGACAAATTAATGGTTGGATGATCAATTAGGGCAAAAATAAAAAATTAAGCTAAAAATTGCAAATTTGGTTGGTTAGATGATCTAATTGAATGCTAAATTAGGGGTATTTAGGGATGATAAACAATAATACGAATGTTGGGAATTGTGAAATGAACTACTGCAGAAATGTCCTCATCATGGATTTGAGAAATGACAGCAGGTTCAATACTTCTATGAGGTATTGACGTGTCAAAATAGAAAAATGATAGATGCAGTGAGTGGAGGGACCCTCATGCTAAACGATGAAAGTGGAACATGGGAATTCTTTCAGACAGTGGTTGATAATTCTCAACAATGGGATTATTCAAATAGGAGAGAAAGAACCAACCAGCCCACTAAGAGAGAAGGTCTCTATGAGATAGGAATGCATACTGATCTATCCCATAAACTTGACTCTGTAGTTAAAAAATTAGGTGGAAGAATGGACAAACTTGAAACCATGTTTGCAACTTTCATGGCTACTACTTTATCTGTAAAACCTCCACAAGAGGTTTGTGCTATATGTCCTAGCCGATCCCATATCACCTCGTCTTGTCCATCAAATAGAGTGTTGAACGACTATCTTGTTAACCAAGCGAATGCATTGCATGCATATCGCCAACCTAATGACAAGTCATATTCTAAGACCTATAACCTTGGATGGGCTAGGCATCCCAATTTGTCTTGGTCAAAGAATAACCACAAAGGGGGGGTATTTGTAAATTCCCCTGTCCAAAACTTTCCTCCTAGAACTACAGTTCCCCAATAGCCACCTAGCTTTCAACAACCTCACCACAAGAAACCATCTTGAGCCGAAAACATCCTTACCATGCTTGAAAAAATTATAAAAGATAATGATGACATTAAAAAGGCCTTACACCAATTGCAAAATGAGAGTAGACATTCAGCCAATGCTCTCAAGCCATAGCCAAGTTAGAGATGCAGGTATGCCAATTGTTAGCTAAACTACATAATAGAGGAAAGGATCAATTCCTTAGTCAACCCATCTCTAACCCCAAGGGTCAATTTGAGATAGGGTTAAGTTCTCAAAACCTTAACCCTCATAAGCAAACTAAGTCTATAACTACCCTTAAGAATGGTCATCAGATCGATAACAACGTATGGCAGGTTAAGGAAGTTACAGAAGAGGAAGAGGCAACCAAAACACATGAGAAAGAGATTAGATAGACATCTCCTACACATTCTGAGACTATAGTGGAGGCTCCCTATGTGCCAAAAGGCCCCTTCCTCAATTACTCAACAAGGCTAAGAAAGGAACAAATTGTAATGAGATAATGGAAGTGTTTAAATATGTACAAATCAATATTCCAAAACTCAATACTATCGGGGATATTCCTTCTTATTCCAAATTTCTTAAAGAGCTCTGCACTACAAAGCAAAAGCTTAATGTGCAAAAGAAAGCCTTCCTCACCGAGCAAGTGAGCTCTTTAATTCAACATAAGACCCCACCAAAATTTGGAGATCCAAGATGTCCTATAATTTCTTGCATTATGGGAGATCATGTCATAAATAAGGCAGTACTTGACTTAGGGGCTAGTGGTAATCTGCTGGCATATTCTGTCTATGAGAAATGAGGACTTGGTGAGCTTAAGCCAACCATCACGACAGTGCTATTAGCTTATAGATCAATTAAAATTCCTCATGGTATGGTTGAGGATGTATTAATATAGGTGGACCAGTTTTATTTCCCTGTCGACCCCAGTAGTCAAATCTAAACAATTCTTGGATGTCCATTCTTAGCAACGTCCAATGTAATCATAAATTGTAGAAATGGTGTATTACAATTATTCTTTGGCAATATGAAAGTTGAGCTCAATGTCTTCAATGCTGACCATCAACAATAAGATCTTGATGACTCTTGCAACTTGATTGAAAATTTAATTCCACATGTTCTACCACCATTTTCTACCTTTGATCTATTGGAGGACTATCTTACCCATTGTAATTTCAATTGTTAATGTCTGGCTAAAGACATTAAACTTACCGCTTACTGGGAGGCAACCTAGGGTTTTAGAGTTTACATCACTCATTTTTCATATAGATCATATATTTCCTAACATTGGGGACAATGTTTCATTCAAGTTGGGGGTGTAGATGCATATAAGGATTTAGAATTTTCTTTAGTTTTCTTGATTCTTTTCAAAAACAATTGAAAAGCAAAAAATTTGAAAATAAAAATTTTAAGGTAGAGTTCCCTTACTGCAATGAGAAGTGGATGTTCAAAATTTAGTAATTACATAGTTTTCATCTCTTAATGGGAATGCATATAATTATTTTTTTATATTATGCATATGTTAAAGAATTTTATGAATGTTAATTCTCGAAAACCATTTACACAAAGCACAAAATCAAGACTAATAGAGGTATGACTTAGAGACCCTGAGGAAAATTAGTGGAGACCTATAATGTAGTGAGCTTAAGGGCTATCTTCTTTTAGAGAGTTATAAGTAATTCCACTTCTTTTTTTTAGTGTACATAATTTAGTGTGATCTTGTTATCCTTGTTTCGGTTAAACATCAAGAATAAATAGCAGTAATAGCTTTAATTCTAGAAAATTTATTGAATCTGATAGGCTTTAGAAAACCTAGGAAATGATATAGGCCATCCTTGCTCAGCATAGAGATATAAATCCTATCCAGTATATCATACTACTAGTTAGCCCCTTTGAGACTATTATTAAGCCTTTTCTTTCTTAACCCCACTCACATTAACCTAGAACAAGCCAATAAAATAAATATCCATTACCCATTGTCAAAATGAGTAGAGTTAATAGAAAAAGTTCAAAAATAGGACAAAAAGTCAAAGATATTCACTTCAAAGAAAATGAAAGAGAAAGATAAAGAGAAAGACTAAATAAGAAAAACATATTCACTTCAAGTACAACCCAAAAAAAAAAAAAGTTGCCCTAACAGATATTCATTGAAGACCTCTACTCAATTTTAAACCTTGAAAATTCTTATACCCATCTTTTCTGAGCCTATCCTAAGCCTACATTTCATTTTAGTTAAAGGCCTATTTATCTTAGGTAGAACATAACCTTAAAGAGGAAATAAAAAGAAGGAATTAAGGTAAACTACCCCCAATATTCTTGATGATAACATTCACTCTTAAGGATTGCTTTCCTTTGTCTCATGAGCATTCAAAAGATTTATGTGAACCATTAGCTTGTTGGATTTGGTCACATAATGAGAGAAATATGTTTAAACCCTTATCTAAGAGATTCATTTCTAAGAGTATACCTGTGAGGATTTGAGGTCAAGGCATATTTCCAATGGAATTTAAGCATATTTGGTTAAAAGTCAAGATTTATGTGGCTGTACGCACATACATGCACTCTGAGAAATAACTCAAATAAAATGTCTTTCAAATGTGTATGATGTGTAAAATTGTCAAATCTTCTCCATTAAGTTGTGAAAAACTAGCAGACTGCTAATGAATGAAGATTCCCTAAGATAAAATAGGGAACTCAACCTTATTGAATTTTGTGGGTATAGTCATTGCAAACCCTCATGAGACTTAACTCATCCACTGGGGGTAACCTAGGGGTTCAAGTGCTTGTTGTATGCGCTAAATGCAATTGTGAGTACCTACAAAAGTGGCACTTTGTATTAGTTTTTGAAAAACATTTTTTCATAGGTTTTGCTCTAGACTAGCAAAATGCTATTTGGGGGTGTGTTAAGTGTTCAATTTTGGTCAAAATAACCCTAATTTAGCATTCAATTAGATCATTTAATAGATCAAATTTGCAATATTTAGCTTAATTTTTATTTTAGCCCTAGTAGATCAAATGGCTCAAATCAAAAGTTAATGGTGCAGATCACCCATTAGGAATCAACATGCTAGATTGGATGATTTCTTAAAAGAAGAAGAGTTCTAATAAGGAGAGGATATTATGGATAAGGTTTGGAAGGAAGAGTAAGTTTCCCAGTAGGAGTTTGGAAGGAAGAGGAAGTTTCCTGGTATGAAACTAACTCTTAAAGGATAAGGAAAGAGGGGGAGAAATGAATTAGAAGTGGAAAGTTTTATAAATAGGGAACCATGGGAGCTCAAAGGAAGTTTTTTGGAGTTTTAGTTTGTATTTCCTCACATTGCCATTCTCCATCTATAAATTTATTATCGTTTGTTTCCTATTTGTTGCCATATTCCTTTTCTCCATATCTCTCTTTCTCATTTTCTCTCTTTCCCATGTATGTTTTTCCCATCTCCCATGCTTCTCTCCATCTCTCTACCTCTCTATTTCATTTCTTTGCCACTACAAGGTTTGTCGAAACCAAGGCATTAGACCCGATCTCCACTAGTCAACCATTTCACCACCCCATCTCCTTGCTATCTCTCCTCCCCCAATTGTTTATTTATCTCTAGCTTATCTCCCTCCTCTGTCAATCCATTCCACCCAAGCAACCTGGGTATGACATCAACGTGTACTTGGCTTCATTGATTGATGATCTTAAGACATTGAAGTAGAGGCTGAAGCTTATGATGCATACAGGAAATAGACATTTACCCTTAAGGCTATACTACTATGGACAAAAAGCTACTTTCCTACATACAGTAATTTGGTGGGATGCATAGTGAAGGGATACAATGCATGTTCTATTTGTAGTGACCAAATGTGTACCACACAACTTCAACATGGTAGGAAGATGGCATTCCTAGGCCATAAGAGATGGTTGCATAGAAACCATCCATACCATTTTAGAAAGGAGAATTTAATGGTAGTGTGGAGACTAGGACACCTTCAAAGTGGTTGACTGGATGACAAGTATTGGAACAAGTTGAGAACCTTATCGTGTCATGGGAGAAGAAGGAGGCAACTTTATGTACATATAAAAGCAACTTTAAAAGCTATTGGAAGAAGAAGTCAATATTATTTGAACATATATACTAGAAAACCCTAAACATGTGGCATGTAATAGATGTCATGGACATTGAGAAGAATGTTTGTGAAAGCTTCACTGGTACCTTACTCGACATGCTGGGAAAAACAAAGAATGAACTTGCAGCTCGAATGGATCTCATGATGATGGGTTTAAAGAGAAGGTTGCATCCATAGTATAGGGGAAGCAGAGAAACATACTTGTTTAATGAAAATTATATACTTAGTAGAGAGGAAGAGAAGAATAGTATGTAAAACCTTGTCAGATATCAAAGTTTTAGATGGGTACTCTTCAAGCTTTAGAAACAATGTCTCTATGGAAGAGCTGAAAGTACTAGGGATGAAGTCTTATGATTTTCATGCATTGATGCAACAACTCCTGCCCATGGCAATGTGTTCAGTGCTGCCAAATAAAGTTAAAGGATCTATTACTAAATTTTGCTACTTCTTTAATGCCTTGTGAAAAAAGGTGGTGGATAATTTAAATTACAAAAAATCTAAAAGAATTTAGTGACAACCCTATGTGAGCTTGAGACAATCTTTCTACCATGTTTCTTCTATGTAGATTGATTTATTTTCGTGTATGTGCCATTTAAACGGTACATGTAGGTGTTAAAAGGGTATGTACAAAATCACAATTGCCCAAAGGGGTGTATTGCTGAATGTTATATTATAGAAGAAGCAATTGAATTTTGCACTAAGTATTTATCAAGAGTAAATGCTGTTGGAATCTTGAGAAAGAAACATTTGGGTACATTAATTGATCCAAAAGTTAGTGAACCTCTCTCCAGTGGTCATGTGTCAATCGTTGACTATAAGGAACTGGACCAAGCACACCTTTATATCTTATGAAATATTAATGTTGATGAAGTTCATCCATACATTATGTAACTAATGTTTTCTCTTTGGTTTCTTTCACATTAATTTAAACACTAATGTTTATGATGTTTAGCCATATATCTATATATACATATATATATATGTTGAAGGGTACATATTGTATTATTAATGCAGGCATGTTATATATAATTTTCATCTCTGATCACTGTGTAGTATGCACATGGACTTCCCAAAAGAGAGGTATTAAAGAGATGCAAAGAAAGAGATGTGGTTGCAAGATGAACATTGTCATTGGATGGCAATGGGACCTTGACCAGAAGTAATAAAGTATGCTTGATATGCCATCAATGGTTATCACTTTCACAAAAGACCGTGAAAAGTTAAGAGCACAGCAAGATAGTGGTGTTAGCTTAGTTGCTAAAGCTACATTATTTTCTAGTTCAAAGGATAACAACCCAATTGTAGCTAACAATACTTATTATGGGGTTACATGAGATATGGGAGCTGGATTATACTTGTAGAACTGTGGTTGTGTTTAAGTGCAATTAGGTGGAACACGACAAAGATAGCATCAAAACAAATTCCCTCAGTTTGACATTGCTTGACCTCAATGAGATCAACTATCAAAATGACAAGATTATTTTGGTATGCCAAGCAAAATAGGTATTTTATGTACAAGATGGACATGATATGAGATGGATAACTATTTTATCAGTCTTCCCAAGGGATTTCTATGATGAAGAAAACCTAGGTGACATGGAAATTGATTCAATCACTACAATGATGTCATCAATTGATCTAATTAGGGAGAATGAGATGGATTGTGTGTGATACTGGTGAGGAGGGTGTTTTGGTTAAATCTAATTGTATATGAAAGGACAAATTAAAGTGTTCATATCATTTGATGTATGTCAAATGAATTAATTAATTAATTAATTAAGTTTACACATCATGTGTTATGCAAAACATTGGTTAAACATCAAGGAAATAAATGATGGGGTAACCTCTGCACATCACAAGTTTTTAAAAATTTTCATGTCCAAAGAACAGGTAAAACTACTTTAATACATATAAGACGGTTATTCATAAATTGTCTTATATTATTCAAACAATAATTAAGGCATGCGGATGAATCAATAGGAAAGTGAACTCTATAATATAAGATAATGTTTTAATACTATTTTCTATTTTAATAATATAGGATAGTTTTTTTAAAATCATCTTATATTATGTGATTTAAATATAGGATAGTTTTATTAGAATTGTCTTATATTTTATTAAATATAGGATGAATTTTTAAAAATTATCTTTTATAAATATAATATAACATTGTTAGTAGCTGGAAATCTTCAAAATTGATCATTCTATATAAAGGATGGTGAGAATAAGAAAGCCCATGCGTTAGATTTTTAATTTTCATTCATAAAGACAACAAACTACTAGGATGAAGTATGATACTTATAGTTGTCCATGTGAATAGTAACAGTACATTTCTTACTTAAATATGTGCATCATTTTCTGCTTTTTTAATGGTTGAAAGTCTTTGAAATTGGTCATTCTAGATAGAGGACATTGAAAATAAGAAAGCCCATGTGTTAGATTTTTAATTTTCACTCAGAAAGACATCCAATTACTAGGTTGAAGTATGTTACTTGCAGTTGTCTATGTGAATAGTAATAGTACATTGCTTACTTAAATACATGCATGATTTTTTGCTTCATTAGTGGTTAAAAGCTTTAAAATTGATCATTCTAGATAGATGACATTAAGCATAAGAAGTCCCATAAGCTATATTTTTAATTTTTATTCAAAAAGACATCCAACTACTAGCTTGAAGTATACTACTTGTAGGTGTCTATGTGAATAGTAATAGTACATTGCTTACTTAAATATGTGTGTGATTTTCTACTTTGTTAATTGAAAATATTTGAAATTGATCATTCTAGATAGAGGACATTGAGAATAAGAAGATCCATGTGTTAGATTTTCAATTTTCATTCAAAAAGACATCCAACTTCTAGGTTGAAGTATACTATTTGTAGATGTCTAGGTGAATAGTAATAGTACATTGCTTACTTAAATGTGTGCATGATTTTCTACTTTGTTAATGGTTGAAAGTCTTTGAAATTAATCATTCTAGATAGAGAACATTGAGAATAAAAAGACCCATGTGTAAGATTTTCAATTTTCATTTAAAAAGACATCCAACTACTAGCTTGAATTTGTGTTAGGAACAATTTTATGTTATAACTTGTGTTGTGAATAATTTTATATAAGTTTATACTTTTTTTCATTGAGATAAATTATGAGGGTGTAATGAGATGGCATCTCTAAATATATTCTACTATTTAAATAAGCACTTTATTAGGTGAATCGCATCACATGCGTTAAATGCACGAGAGTTAACCATTCAAGTGTAGTCCCAATTAGGACCTTCTTTGACATAGTTAGTCAAGAGTTAATATATTATTCTAGAGCTACTTTCCTAAGATGTAATTTTTTACTTCATTTTGTCCTATTTATGTACACCAACTATGAACTTAGATGGTGGTTTTCTGTAAACCTATATATATGATGTTGCTTGTTAAATGTATTGTTTTCATTTGTGCTGGAAATATGAAACATGAAGAAAGTGAGTATCATGAAGAATAATCCAACACATGTATTCCTATTAAGAGAAAGGGTAGAGGCCTAACCAAAATGGAGCATATTATTAAGAGAAAGTCAAAGGGAATAAAAGAGACAGTATAGTTGAACAGTAAAGGGCAAGAGATAGGTGGCAGTGCACATTCTTACATTAGTTTCATTTGCTACACTATTAACAACATGGTACTAGTCCCGATTACTGATTGGCGACATGTGTTACCATCAATAAAAGATGCAATATGGGAGATGGTGAAGGTTTGTGAATGCTTGCTACATACAATATACTATGTACCTTTTCTTGTTTTATTTCAGATAGAATAATGTTTGTTTTTACTATGTAGTCTACCTTTGGCATCTTTGATGAGTATAAGAAGAATGCTCAATATGGGGCTAGTGAACAATGGTGGAAATGAAATAGTCACCTTGCAAGAAAGTACATACTTCTAAATTCTCAATATCTATCTATAAGCCACACTATCCCTGAGTTGTATTCCAGCCTCATTGGAATCAATTTTATATAGGCCCACCTATCTTTTGATTTTGAGGTAATTACAAAGTAGCCAAAATTGTGATTCCTCTAAGTATGAAAGTCCATTGTGCTTAATTATGTGTTCTTTTAACGTGTAGGCAAAGCGTACGAAAGGACAAATGGTGCATGCAACTAATCACATGCAACACCCCCTTTCCAAGATTGGTTATGCACAGTTAGAAGAACAAGATTTAAGTATATGTAATAGTTCAGTTCTATTTAAATATACCTGACTTTTATTTCATTAACTCTAAATTAATGTCTCTCTTAATAGCAAAAGAAGGTTGGGACCATTGATCCCATTGATCGGGCCCTTCTTTGGAAAATGGTGCATTGATTAGGGCATAGCTACTAGACCTTCACTGATGAAAATACTACCCTTGTTGTTTCTAGAACCATAAGTGGTTTTACTTATCTATCATTGTATCTCTTGAATTATAATATCTATATATATGGAAATGATCGTGTTCTATTAATTACATATGCAAGAAGAGTTGACCTAAGAAAGTACCACTACAAGAACTCTTAGTAGCATTGATGTAAAGGATAACATCCTGTATATGGCTATGAACAACAAGGATGGGCACCCTTCTATAAATCAAAGAATCCTCCAGTAGAGGACATGGAAGGATCATATGCTAAATGAGTTATATGTGAAGGTAAGGAATGATTTCTATAAGGAAGTTTGGAGTTCCAAAGGTCCAAGTCAAGATGTTGCCCCTCGACCCCCATCTCACAATAATTGTAGTCCTTCGTCTAAAGAAGAGATGGAAGAGAAACTCTTCGAAGGAGATGTCTCAATCAATTAGGTATGTATTGACATCTTTACTTTTTCAATTGCACATGTCTTAGTAATCTTCATTCATTCTTATGTATAGGTGATTCCTGATTTGTAGGTGGGTCGATGCATGTTGCAGCTATATACACCTGAGAACTACGTCACTATGGTTCCACTGTATGAGGTTTTTTCTATCATGCTGCACAGCAAGTTGATGCATCCACACACTAAGCATGTGTGCATTATTGTACCCTACAACTAGATGCCCTCCTACCATTTCCTATAGAACAGGCCAATATTCATACTGTTGGGGATGTGATTGGATATCATGCAGCTTAGCCAGAAAAGTATATCAAAACAATTATTTTCAAGGTATGTATATGGTATCATAACATCATGTTCAATAATTACTTTAAGACCTAAGCAAAATTTTTAAATACTAAGTGCATCTAATGTTAACTAGAAGAATGACAACATTCCATTGAGGATGAATCTCTTCTCGACAACAAATCTTCGTGTACTAATTGCCCCATCCCAGGTATTTATGTCTATTTTTATGATAAAATTGAATATCTTTAGACTCTTCTAAAATATTTTCATTACTAATTTCTAGAAAATTACATCTACATTGTAGGGACCAAGTGCAGGTTCCACCTAACATGCCTCCATTCTTGAGAGGACTGTATAGACCAATTAATGAAGATAAGGAAATCAACCATGTAAGGATAGAGGCTAGTGTGCTTGCCCATGATGTAGTTGAGGTTCTAGTCATGAAAGAGAACCTCTTGACCATATGTAATATGGCTCAGATGCAATGCATGCACATCATCATTTATATCAGGTATGTCATGTAATTCCTCTATTAAGAATTAGACTAACATTACTTATTAATAGGACATGATAAGTATTTGATATTAAGTTTATATAGGTCTTTGCATGATAAATTGCAAAGATTAGAGGTCAAGGATGTTTACAAATTCCTTGACCTTGCAGTCATCTCGAGACCAAAGAAGCATTTGCCTAAGGAGAAACAAATAAAAGATATCATACCCATGTTCTTGTGTTGTGACAAGGGTAGGCCTTACTGATTCCCTATAATAGTGGGTAAGTTATTACAAGTCTTGCTAAATTGTGCCATTCTACATAAACATGAATATGTATGTAAGTTAAGTTTTACAAATTTCAATTGATTGATTATGTATATAGGTCCCGCTAGATGCTACCAGCTTTGGATGTGCATGGTGGACATGCAATGGTTTTTTATTCCTGTGGACCATTCATTTGAGGCCCGCTGATGGAAATCATCAATAAGTAAGTTTAACTTTTATTTCATTCAATATAATAGTTGAATAACTAATAAATATCCTCTTTATTCATATATATTGCTTTCACTTATATATGTGCAGTGCATGAATGGGTTGAGATGGAAAATATAAACCATCTAATAAAACTGACATGGAAAAGGTTCAAAGTAAGGTTTATCTAGTTCTTTAGTATAACCCTATAAACTAAACTTATAATTGCACTTGATATTTGAACCTTTTTTGTTGATTTTATTGTGTAGTGCCCTAAACAACAATTTGATTGGGAGTGTGGATACTACTTTCTCAGATATATGAGAACTCTCATTCGCAAATGATTTATAATCTCCCAATTGAGAAAGGTTTGAATTAATTGACTGATCATCATTCTTATAGTTTTCTACATCTCTTAAATGACTCCAACATTAATGTCTCAATTAATTTAGTATTTGCTGTCTTGCAAGTTGATTTGGTTAGTAAGAGTTACTCTCAATTAGATATAGATGTCATCATAATGGAATGGACTGAATAGCTTTTGACTTTTAATTTCTAGGTCACTAATGTTATTGAATATAAAACAATTTTATCACTGAAATACAAATTATGACTATAATATTATGGATGTGTTCCTCTTTTGTTTAAGTCTATATGCGCTTTCTTTATTTCATTGAGAAGTGTGCATGGAGAAGTTCAATGTGGAATGTTAGAAGTGTTGAATGTGTATGAATGTATTCTATGAAATGATTGTAACCTTGAGAAATGAAGTGTTGATGTATATTGAAGTTTCAAAACTACAAGAACAATGTATAAAAAAAAACCAACAAAGGAACACACAAATTATGCAAGAAGTATATGCAATATAGGATGTCTTTTTGGAAAATTGTCTTAAAAAAATATAAAAAAACAAGATGGTTTCCAAAAAACCATCCTATAAAATTCAAGGCTTATAAGATGATTTTCAAAAAATCATCCTATATTACACAACTTCATAAGATGGTTTTAAAAAAATTGTCCTATAATATTCATGGTTTATAAGAAGATTTTTAAAAACCCATCCTATATTACATAGCTTTATAAGATGGTTTTCAAAAACTATCCTATAATATTCATGGTTTATAAGATGATTTTAAAAAACTTCCCTATATTACACAGCTTTATAAGATAGTTCTAAAAAAATCATACTGTAATATCTGTGTTGTTTTTTATATAAGATAAATTTTCAAAAACCATCCTATAATATCTATGATTTATAAGACGATTGTTGAAAAACTATCCTATAGTAGATAAATCTATAAGGCAATTTTTAAAAAATCATCTATATTACAAATCTTCTACTGACTTATAAGATGGTTTTTAAGACTTTATAAGATGGTCTTTTAGAATCATCTTAGAAGGCTGTTAATATAAGACAGTTTAAGAACCATCTTATAGTTGTTTTAATTTTATAAGATGGCCCGGTATAAGACAACTTTTGAACTGTCTTCTATAGTCATTTTTAACCATCTCATAAACCACTCGCTATAGTAGCGAATCTATAGTTACACACCTTCTATCCCTAGGTAAAGGACTTTCTTAAGATATGTCTATCATAAGTGTTCTTCATGCAGTCTTTGTATAGCATTGCTGACTCATCTAGACCTTTCCTCAACTCATCTAACTCACTGTGTTTTAGTTTTCCATGAGTGCTAGTAGAATCCAAGTCAAAATTTAGCTTTTTGACTGCCTAATATGTTTTATGTTCAAGTTCTATTGGTAGGTGGTAGGCCTTTCCATAGACTAGGCAATAGGGTAACATGCCTATAGGAGTTTTAAATATTGTACAATAGGCCCATAAAGTGTCACTAAGCCGCAAAGACCAGTTTTTTTCCTCTTCAAACTATTTTTTCTAAAATATACTTTATTTCTCTATTAGACACCTCTACCTATCCATTGGTCTAAGGATGATAAGGAGTAGTAATTCTATGGGTAACACTATATTTCTTCATTAAGTTCTTAAACACCTTATTGCAAAAATGTTTACCCACATCACCAATTATGGCCCTGGGTCTGCCAAAAGGTGCAAATATGTTCTTTTTAAGAACTTGACCACCAACCAATGGTCTTTAGTTTTACACATAATAGATTCTATCCTTTATGACACATAGTCCACCCAAACAAGGATATACAAATAACCAAGGGAATTAGGAAGAGGTCCCATAAAATCAATGCCCCAAACATTAAAAGGCTCATTTATTAAAATGGTGTTTAAGGGAATTAGATTCCTTTTTCTTATGCTTCCTAACTAGTAACATCTAGAACATGCTAGGCAATAAGCATGTGAATCCTTGAAAATGGTGGGCCAATAAAAATCACACTATAAAATCTTTACAACTATCTTGTTAAAACTAAAATGGTCCCCACATGCACGATCATGACATGAGGAGATGATCTTATGATGTTCATTATCTAGTATGCATCTCCTAATGACTTGAAAAAGACAGTACTTAAACAAGTGTGGGTTGCCCCATATAAATTGTTTAACCTTAGTAATGAACATTTTTCTATCTTATTTTGACCAATGAGTAAGCATTTGACCCATGACAAGGTAATTGACTATATCAGTATACCAAGGTAATTAGGACATGTGCAATAATTGTTCATTAGGAATGTCTATGTTACAGGCACATTCTCACTAATAGACTCCACAACTAGCCTAGACAAGTGGTCAGCTACCACACTTTTCATACCTTTCTTGTCCTAAATTTCCAAATCAAATTCTTGTAATAATAGTACCTGTTAGATCAATCTAGGTTTTGCATCTTTACTTGAAAGAAGATATTTAAGTACTGCATGATCTAAGTATACTATAACCCTAGATCCTCGGAAGTAAGATCTAAATTTATCCAATGTAAAAGCAACTGCCAACAACTCTTTTTTGTAGTTGAATGGGTGGGTTGGGAATTGTTGAGTTTTTTGTTAGCATAATATATCACATGGGGATGTTTATCAATATGCTACCCCAACAAATCCCGGATCACATAGTCTGAAGCATCTCACATTATTTGAAATGGTGCATTCCAATTTAGCAATCAAATAATAGGCACAGAAGTAAGTTCACCCTTTAGACGCTCAAATGCTTTCATATAATTTTCATCAAAGTCAAAAGTTGCCTTCTTCATTAGTAAATTACATAGGGACTTAGCAATTTTACTGCTCTTCGATGAATCTTCTATAGAGACCAACATGGCTTAAAAATGAGTGGATTTCCTTCACCCATCCTTGGAGGAGGAAGGTTAGAGATTAAATCCACCTTAGCTTTGTCTACTTCTATATCATTATGTGAAATAATGTGGCCTAAAACAATGCCATTTTGAACCATAAAAGGACATTTCTGTTAATTTAACACTAAATTCTTTTCTTGACACCTAACAAGTACGAGTTTTAAGTGGTGTAGGAATTCATCAAAAGTAAACCCAAACATTGAGAAGTCATCCATGAAAACCTCTAGAAATCTCTCTATCATATTAAAAATATGCTCAGCATACACTATTGAAAATTAGTTGAAGAAGTCCAAAAGGCAAACGACGATAGGCAAAGATTCCAAAAGGGTAGGTGAAGGTAGTCTTCTCCTAATGCTCTGGTCCTATAGTGATTTGGTTATAACTAGAATAACTATAAAGAAAGTAGTAGTACTTGCGACTAGATAACATTTCTAGCATTTGGTCTATAAATGGAAGAGGAAAGTGGTCTTTCATCATGACCAAGTTTTATTTTCTGTAATAAACACAAACTTTCCACCCATTGGTCATGAAAGTGGGGACTAACTCAGTATCCTTATTCTTAATTACCATGACTCCCAACTTCTTAGGTACAATCGTAACTATGCTAACCTAAGTACTGTCAGATATAGAATAGATAACACCAACATCTAAGAGTTTAAGAACTTCATTACTTACTTCCTCCATCATATTAGGGTTGAGGCTCCTTTGTGTTTCCCTAAATGGTTTGGAATTTTCCTCTAGATGGATTCTATGCATACATACAATAGGACTATCCCCTTAACATCTACTATGGTCCACCCTAAAGCAATCTTGTTTTCTCTGAGAACATCAAGAAGCTTACCCTCCTGTTCCTTGTTTAAATCTAAGGCTATGATGATAGGCAAGGTTTCATCATGTCCTAAGTAAGAGTGCTTTAGATTTTTAGGCAAAGGCTTCAAGAACAATGAGGGTGGTTTTTTTATAGATGTGGCTGGTATAGATTCTGATGGAGGAAGTGGTTCCACATGGGGGGCCCATTTAGAGGTATCTATTATAGGTACAGCATTCAATAGATTACTTACCTCTTCAATGGATTTGTCTTTATTAAATTCACAATTAAAATGTGCTAGACATGTCACAAATTGATCTAAGATAGGTAATGGTGGATCATGCATTAGATCTTCAATTAAATTAACCACAAAGAAATCATCTAGGTCTAGATGTTGATGGTTGGCATTAAAAACATTAAGTTTGACTTTCATATTTCCAAAGGATAGTTTCATCACACCATTTCTACAATTAATGAGATCGTTGGATGTTACCAAAAATGGATGCCTAAGAATTCTTAGAACCTGGCTTCTAAGGTGTGACAAAGGTTGGGTATCCAAGATAATAAAATCTATAAGAAAGTAAAAGGAGTCCACTTATATTAAAACATCTTCAATCATACCATGTGAAATATTAACTGATCTATCTACTAGCTAGAAAGTGGTATTGGTTGTTTTAAGGTCACTAAGTCATAGATGTATATAGATAGAATAAGGCAACAAATTTACACTAGGCACTAAATCCAGTAGTGTGCTATTAATGACATGATTTCCAACGATGCAAGATATAGTAAGACACCCTGGGTCTCTAAACTTAGGAGGGGTTTGATATTATAGGTCTCAGCATATGGATTGTTACTAGGGTGTGATATGCACCAAAAGCATTCTCTTGTTCTAAAAGATATTCAGGGCACACTTGTTTAGATGGACAAGCCGTAGTTAAATGTGTCAGGGTAGAATAAATAGAACAAACCTCTTATTGAGGTTTTGGGCGCATTTGTAGACATGAAGGTTTCAAACATATGTTCAAGCTTGTCAAATCTTGTAGGCAAGGATTCAAGCTTACTCATTCTTTAGTCAAGAAAGTGAGCTTATATGACATATCTGAGGTCACTCCTATTTCATATAGGCCTCCATTCCTCTGAGCCTGGGTATTTCTCTCTCTTTCCTATTGGAATAGTCCTATCATTGGGAATTCTTAGCTAAAGTTTGAAAAATTCCCAAGCCTTTGTTTAATTTTTTAGCATGAAGACCCCATCTACTAGCTACATTTACCATTTATCTATTTAGAGATGTTAAATGCATCATAGAAGTATTGAACCTACTACCACTTTTCAAACCCATTGTGAGGGCACTTCTGCAGCCAGTCATTCTACCTTTCCTAGCATTCATAATATTGTTCATCATCTTTTTACTAAAAATTAATGATCTCCCTTTGAAGGCACTAGTCTTATGAACAGGAAGGAATTTGTTCAGAAACTTCCTAGACAACTAGTCTCATCTAGCAATGGAACTGGCCTCTAAAGAATTCAACCATGACTTGGATTTATCTTTTAATTAAAAGGGAAACAACCTAATTCTAATAGAATCATCCAAAAGATTTTGGAATTTAAATGTTGCAAAAATATGTAGGAACTCCTTGATATATGGGTATAGATCCTCTTTATGGTGACCATAGAATGATAACAGTAACTGAATGATCTACATTGGTGGGTGGTAATGTGATGCATGATGGAGTATTTAATTAAAGTGGCACATAGAAATCTTTAATAGCCTTATACTCAACTTCAACTGATGGGTTTTCCATGGGGTCAGGATTTTGATTTCTTAACCCTTGCCTATGAGTACATTCAATCTCAGGATCTAAGGGTACTAACTTAGTGTTCCGAGATCAACATCCTTGCATGCACTATAATGATACCTAACTAAATGATGCAACCTAAATATAAATGACTCCTAACTCTATATGTTGCACAAGCAAACAATTCTTATTGATAAGGAAATGTCATGTTGATCTTGGTTAATCTGTGAGGTTGTAGCTTTTATCCTAAAGTTATGTAACACCCTAAGGTTCCAATAGTCACAATATTGTCCGTTTTGGGGCACCCATACACCCCTCACGGTTTTGTTCTTCCCTAGTTTCCTATGGAAAACGCATTGTGTCCATTAGAGTTCCTCGAACTCTTATAAACAACCCAGTTTCCTCTCCCCAGGCAATGTGGGACTAACTCTCTATCCTTCACCCCAGCCTAGAAACCTGCCAGCCTTCTCTTGGCCCGCCCTCATTAGCCCAGGGCTTCACATCTTCCCCCCTTAGGGAACACAACCAAGTGTCCGCTTGTCGCTAGCCACCACACCATAAGGGGAACTAGCTCCGATACCATTTGTAACACCTCAAGGTTCCAACAATCACAATATTGTTTGCTTTGGGGCACTCACACACCCCACACAATTTTGTTCTTCTAACTTCAATGGCTCATAACTTCTTCATTTGAGCTCTGTTTTCCGCGTTCTTCATACTGTTCAATTCCTCTCGACGTGTACTTTCTAGCTTTTGAGTTTTCAGGACCAATTTCTATACATAAAAATTTTCATTTAATTTATTACTAATTTATTATTTAAAATTTGAGGATATTACATCACCATAATTTTTATAATAATTTTTTTTAATATAACAATAATAATAAAAGTCAGAGTTGGGATCCCATGTTGAAAGGATTTTATTAATTATTTTATTAAAACATTTATTGAAAACCTTTAGGTGTTATTTTCTTTTTCCAAAAATCACAATTATAATTTAAAACATAATTAAATTTTTGCGGTGATACAATTGAAACAATACACATGTTAAATCAATGTCAAGTTCATCGGCACCTTTATTTTTAAAAAAATAATATCTGAAACACAATAATAATGTGGCCCAGGGTCTATCCATCGTAGCATACGACTTAAATGTCCATCATATGTATAACTGTCATAATCAAATCCATAAAATAAAAGTATACAGTCCATAAACAAAGTCACATGGTACTCCATTTATTAACTCACGTCACTGTCTATTAGTCAAAGTAAAGAAATCTCCCACTGCTATCACGGTCTCTCAACGGTCTTGCCCTTCCTGCTGTTGCGCTTAAATCTAAGGCATTGCAAAAGAAATCAATGCCTCAGCAAGCTATTGTTTGCGTAGGTACATAGACATTTAATGTAATAATGATGGAACATATCGAATGCTAGTGGTGATATAATAAGAAGATCTATCATCTATGAAAATAAAATCATTATAATCAATGGCAACATAATCTCAAAGCATCATATACGATAAAACATTCATCACATGGATTTAAAACATGATATGGGCTAATGTAAATGAGCATACAATAATAATAGGGCAACTCAAGGTACATGGGTCCCATGAGTGTCCCATACACTCGTATAAACAGATCATGAGTACACATATCTAACCTCTGAGTGTCGTCACACCTAGGTACACAATCACATCTCCATGCTCATCATGCAAGCACATAGAATAAGAGTATGGATCATCATGCCACAGTGGCAACCCTCCAGGGTCTCAACCACCACTGCTCCCCATTGACACCATAACGGGAGACTTAACGTCCATCCGCATGGAAAGGCCTGGACTTGTAGTGTGGATTATCCATGTTACCAAATCCCTATCAAAATCCATCTGTGGGCAGGTGTCTATCATATAACAATCATATCACAAATCTCAAAGGGTGGGTGGCCGGCCCTACTCCCACCTAGCATGACAGCCACTAGGTGAAAGTACCTATCATAAAACCCAAAATACAAAAAACATGTATCTCTAAAACCAGGAGCACTCGTGGCTCACAATCCCCAAGGCATGCCCCTCAACCCGGGGTTAGCCTCTAAAAGGACCAACCACCAAGCCTCCACTTTCCTTTCTCATGAAAACCCATTAGTTTCAATGATGCAATGAGGAAGGAAAATTTTTTAATTGTGCATAAATACGGAGCATCAATCTCAAGAAATCATCGATCATAAATCCATTTAATACATTATCAAATTCTAATATTGATCTTAGTATAAAACTCTAAATCTCACAAAATCACAAATTAATAATATGTGCAATTAAATCACAATCAATCACGATGCTATGATAATGCAAGGTTTTAAAATCAAAATAAAAGATTAAATGTTGTCACCTACCTCGATGTGAGATCACTCAACTCGAGCATATAATCCCCTTCTCTTATACGTTCGATGTACCTGTTAGTACCACAATGCTATTTTAAGTTATTTATTTTATCATGAGGGAATCTATGGTGATCCAATCATTGGATCATCCTCTAAGATCTTTAATTATGATTTAGTTCTTAACTTTATTCCCATCTCATATTCATCTATTCATTTTTGTATGTATCTAAAGTTTATTCCTAAATCTGATCAACAATTTTCCAAGATCTTGGTTAGATCAATGGTCTAGATCAATTTATAAAGTAATTACATCTAATTTACTCCTCATGCCCTACTTTAGTATCATATATTTTCTATTTGTTCAAGTTCTAGGGCCTGATCACCCTTTGATCAGCCAGATCTAAGTTATTGGATACTATTTTATTATTTTTATAAATTAAAAGTGGTCAATGGTAAGCTTTTAAGTTAAATCTAGCTCCGCTTCATCAAGACAATCGTAATGGATGTTTTCGATCATGATTTGGACCTCTATGGCTCTCAAAATCAAGTTTTTTGTGAAAATACTTCATAAATTAATATTATTAATTTATTGGGGGTTAGGTGGTGTGTTTGCACTGGTTTACACCAGCGGCCCGGTTTACACAAGTTACATCGTCGTGACGCAAGAACCGGCGTCAGGGAAGACGACCGGAGTCCTATTGTCGCCGATGACCCCACGGTGTCCAAATTTCATGATTTTTGCACCACTTTGCTCAGAATTTCATGTATTTTCCAATTTCAACATTCATTTGGCTTGATTTTACCAAAAACTAAGGTTTTTACTCAATTTTTATCATGTTCCTAAAATTTTTCTACATACTGTTATTCGCTATTTTTGAATTTTCCTCTAATTTTCTCCAACTTAAAGGGTTTGTTCTTGGGTTCCTTATGCCCTAGATGGATGGTCCAATCTCTGTTTTAATGATGTTTTATCAACCTATTTACGTTCCAACAGTAGCATATACAAATTTCCAGGAAAAACAACGAAAGCTCGTCATTTTTTCTGACTTTCATGCACGCCATTGATGTATATACCACACATGTAAAGGGGATTAGAGGGATGGGGCTTACCTCGATCATTTGGGAGGTTGTTGATGCTGCTGGATCCCTAGTTGCCAAAAGAATGTGATTTTGTAAAGATTAAGGTTTAAGAAAAGGGCATGATGGAGAAGATGATGAGAGGAGCAGACTGGGGGAGCGAGAGATCATGCTGGGGTGGTGGAAGGGACACTCTTCCCTTATACACCTTTCCCTTTGATGATTTTTATAGCAAAATCGTCGGATCTGATTAGGGGGGATGGAAGGGATGCCGTTATCAAAATAGCCCCTGCAATTGGACCCCTCCAAATTACCAAACTGCCCTTATAAGTTCAACGACCCATAACTTCTTTGTTTGAGCTCCCTTTTCTGCATTCTTTATGTCGTTGGAATTCTATCGATGTGTACTTCTTAGTTTTCAAATTTTCAGAGCCAAATTCTATGTTTAAAATTTTTAATTTATTTTACACTAATTTAAAATTAAAATTGAGGAAATTACATCCTTCCCACCTTATTAAAATTTCGTCCTTGAAATTTTGATACATACCTCTGTGTAAATAACACTAGGTGGATCCTCTGCATCTCCTCTTCTGTCTCCCATGTGGCCTCTTGTAGTGAATGATGCTGCCAAGGGACTTTGACTAATGTAATAGTTTTAATCCTCAACTCCTTGACTTTCGCATCCAATATGCACACAGGTCTCTCCTCAAATGTCATATAAGGTTGTAACTCTACTGGGATCTGCTCTAGCACGTGTGAGGGATCTGGCACATATTTCCTCAGCATGGATATATGGAAAACGTCATGTACATTTTCCAACTGTGGTGGTAAGGCTAGCTGGTACGCTACTGACCCAACTCTGCGTAATATCTCAGAAGTAGTAGAAGATAAGAAAAAACCTAGAAAAGATGTATTTAGAATCTAAGAACATCAAATTGGTATAATAAGTGAATAAACATAACCAAATTTGGAAATAAAGAGTGGTAAAACTAGGGTGCCATTGAAAATGTCTATAGAGATGAACATTTTCCAACCAGAAGGAAAAAGAAGAATCAAGATTCTCAATATTGACTAAACTAGGCTCAACTCCAGTCTTTTCTCCATCTACCACAAAGAAGAGAAAGCAAGTACTTAAAGAGCACACCGGTGTCAATATTCTTAGCAAAGACATTGGACTAGCACTTTGACCCTCGTTCACAATTAAAGATCAAATTAGAAAATGAGGCCCTGAAACCATAGTATAGCTTTTGAAAGCAAGAATAAGCAGACTATATGCTCCAACTTGGTTTCCGAAGACTATATGCTTCAACTTGGTTTCAACCTTTGAGGAAGATAAAGCATGACTTGTTCTATTCATGCCTAGACCAAATAGGCAAATAAACAATCAACTTCACGTGTTCCAGCCATATATATCATACACCACAACTATCTCCAGCACATAACACATCAGTGTTGAATGATTTCATGGGCAAGGAATAGGTCAATGAGGTTGTGGCACTTCTACCATTTGTAAGTTGGCAAACTGAAGTCCTGTCTTCAATTTGCAAGAACAATATCCAAAAAGCATAAAATAGTGTGCCCCTGCTACACCATTTGCCCCACCTGCTGAGCCCTCTGATCAAAGGGATCGCGATGCTGAGATGGTGAATAGGGTAATGCTAGGGCTAATACCACTCATACAGCAGTAGGTTAGGAATGTGATTCGAGTCATGAACCCTAACCCTGTCACACCACCTCCAGTGGCACCTATGGATTTGTCTGTTCATTCCACCCACCTCGTATAGGACCCACTAGCACTTAAAACCACTGAGGGTGATGCTACCAGTGATCCTAAGAAGACAGATAAACTATTAGAACGATTTCAAAAGATGGTGCCACGCTTCTATGGCAATGGTGAGACTGAGGAGGCTAAGCGATGGCTATTCGAGGTAGAAAGGACATTTGACGCAATGAAGATTGCACCAGAGGATCAAATCCGGGCAGCTACCTACCTACTGAAGTGTGGGGTAGGCTTTTGGTGGCAGACTTTTACACTTACACGACCAGATCCTACAAAGACGATGACATGGGTAGCCTTTAAATAGCCTTGTGATACTCAGTACTTTCCACCTCAATCATTGCAATCATTGAAGAAGGAGTTTGCCACCCTTGAGTAGAGCGGCGTGACGGTTTAGCAGTACTTGAATCGATTTACCCGATTGAAGAGGTTTGCTCCTGACACACACAAGGAGTCAACGGATAGATTCGTGGATGGACTGACACCCTAGCTGAGAGATTGAGTGATTACTTCTCGACCCCCTACTGTGAGAGATGCAGTTGACATGGCCTCCATGCTGGAGAAGAACTCTCTTAGGACAAGAGGGAGCATGTGCCAACCCACTACGGGCAAGAGACCCTTTAGTGCTATGCAAGCACATAGAGCACTAGGTTACCAAACGCCGACCAAGCCTAAGAGAGACACAAAGAAGAAGAGATGTGACAGGTGCAAGGGTTGGCACCCTGAGTGAGGGTGCAATAGATTCGACAGGCCACAGCTTCAAAGGCAGCCCCAACCACAGTGACAGCACCAGCTACCTTTCCAGAGATAGCAATACAGGTGTTTTAGCTATGGAGAAGTGGGTCATTTCATTAAAGACTATCCTAAGGGGTAGAGAGAGAGGCAGACCGAGATGGGTGCAGAGATAGCAACCACGCCACGTAGTCAGGGATGAGTATTTGCCATCATATCAGGACAGGCGCAAGCATCACACCAGGTCATTAAAGGTACTCTTCTAGTCTCAGACTGACATACTAGGGCCCTCTTTGATACAGGGTCAACTTATTCTTTTATATCATGCATTTTTGCATCTTGCCTTGATGTATGCATGCATAAATTACCATTTGGGTTAGATATTATGACACCCATGGGAGAGATAGTAGAGACTACTAAGTATCTTCGGGAGATACTTGTGGAGATATCAAGCGTGAGGATGGACTCTGACTTTATTTTATTAGACATGGTTGACTACAATGTTATATTTGGGATGGATTGGTTAGCTAATTATTGGGCTACCATAGACTGCCGAAAGAAGCGAGTCATTTTTCATATACCTGGGCAACTAGAAATAGTGTTCCAGGTAGAATGGTATAAGTGAGTACATGCATCATCTCTGCTATGAAGGCGACACAAAATAGTGTTCCAGGTAGAATGGTATAAGTGAGTACATGCATCATCTCTGCTATGAAGGCGACACAATTTTATTCATGAGGGTGCAGAGCGTTCCTCGCGTATGTGACTATTGAGGACAGGAGGAAGCCATAGCTTGACGATATTGATGTTGTCCGTGAGTTTGGAAATGTTTTCCCTAAGGAGTTACCAGGATTACAGCTGAGCAAGGAGATTGACTTTACCATTGACTTGGTGCCAGATACATCGCCTATCTCTAAGGCACCATACCGTATGGCCCCAGTAGAGCTGAGAGAGCTTAAAGTACAGTTACAAGAGTTATTAGACAAGGGTTTCATCAGGCCGAGGAGATCACCATGGGGATGTGACAACCCAGGTTTTTGAAACATGATTTGTAAAGTATTTTGAAAGGCAGGGCCCTTAAGAGTGTAAATTTTTTTTCGCAAAACAAAGTAGGAAAAATTCTTTTCTTTAGAACTTGTTTTGAAAACCCAAGTCACCACTTCATACATAACATAAGTACAATTTGTGTACAAAATAAAATTCCATTGAAGGAATATACTTTTATTAAACTCCAGGATCCATCCAGTGGTTCACAGTACAGCCAAATCAAGTACAATACTTGTCCAAATTACATAATCTAAAACTCAAGCTCACCATACAATAAAACTCTCAACGAAGAAAAATACATGTCTTCAAGGGTATATCTTGAAGATTATTTTCTTCAAGTCTTCTATAGTCTTCAGCTCCTAACTCTCCTTCCCTATATCTGAGATATTGCAACAATTACAATATCTCAGCAAGCAATGCTTGGTAGGGGATTCAAGAAACGTAACATTGACAATGTAATTCCAATACTTCATAATCTCATTATCCTTAAACATACTCTTTACTTTGTTAGTTATCTATATCTATATACATACATACCCTTCATGGGTAAACCGGTTAAATTTGTGAAAGTAGTCAAATATCATTCCCAACTAAGCTGATCAATTCTCTTCATTTTGAGAATTTAGTATTACAGCTAATCTTATACTGGGAATTTCCCTTTTTGGAAAATATTGGCGGAAAATATTGGTAATATACAATTACCTAGCATTTCATTATGCTAAAACATAGCGCATTTCACTATGTCTATTCTCATATGCATCATAGTGCAAAATAATTAGAAAGGTTGCTATGGTGCAGTCTAATCCATACTAGTGCACTTGGATAACTACCCTGTTCACCACTGATACCACGGTGGAAAATATTATGTCACTGCCCGTATGGGGGGGCAAGACTTTCACAGTGGTGGCCTTCCCATAATTGCCACCACCCGACTTTTAGCCTCTATTAAGGCAAGGTATCATCACATCATTAAATTTCAAGGAGCGGGTGACCAAACCCTCATAACTCCTCTAGCAATAGCATTCCCCTAGGCCTATGCCTATTAAAAAAAACTCATAAGCCTCCAAGCTTGCATGTAAAATAGATTTCATATATATCAGACCATATGTCTGTTTACTTAGGGCTAAAATATTTTCTAGCTCCCTATTCACTTATAGTTTAGTCCTTAACCATCTTATATGTGTTTAGTTGGATCATAAAGTTTTCAAGAGATTTAATACAAGTATTAACATTACTCTTGTCAACATAAGATCATGAGTACAATCATGTATATCTCATATAAATGCATTCATCAAATCCTCCTACCTTTAAGGAGGGATCTCTTTTCCCCAAATCTTCCATGATCATGACTGATGTATATGATCTGTACATCCATACGTATTGTCAATATATAAATTATAAACCATCCTATTGATCACTAGATCTGATGTTTAGAATGATCTTTAAATCATTCATATGTAAGTATTTTTCTATCTCTAAGTCTTTGTATGTCCATCTCCTTGATCTTGATCTTTCATAGATCCATTGATTTACAATCTTCACATGTTAATAAAGATCAGGGTCCTAGATCTTCTATCATCTAGTTCTTCTTTGATCTAAGTTCAGTTATTGGATCATCCCTATGGAGGATGATCTTGGTTTTCTTTCTTGAATCATCTTTGATCAAGGGTTTGGATTATCTAATCTAATGAACTATAACAAGTATACTAATAAACATGTATACGAAGTACAATATAGTGTTCTTATTCTTATTGTTCTTGATCATTCAAGATCTAATAGATCTTGTTTGATCATCCTTACCTTACTTACTATTTTTATTAGGGTTAGGTAATTTACTAACCTTTTATGCTCTTATTATTATTCAACCAGTTAATGTGCTGGTTGAAGGTAGCTTATTCAAGCCTAAATCTAGACTACTCCTCTTATTTCCAATTGGCTAAGGCTTACCAGCTGAATGGGTAAACACAAAGTGGTTACTTCAATTCTCATGTAAGGAGGCATTTAGACCTCACAAATGTCAACAGAATGTAGGGGAAGAGTGAGGCTCTATTAGATAACCCCCTTAACCACTATGTTCATCATTCACTCGAATGACCACAGCTCAACCTTTCATGAGGTTCCTATAAGCATGTTTACCCTAAGTACTCTTTCTAATGGATTTTAATTAAGTCCATGAATATTTATAATGTCATTCATGGGATTTATTATTCTTTTCCTGATTTGGGCCAAGGATTTCATAATCCTTTTATTGTCCTACTAACTACAGCCCTTACTAATTAAATCCAAAGTACTCCATTCTTATTTGTGTAATGAAACTCTACTTTCTCATTAGAATACATTTTTGATGTTTTATGCTCTTTATCTCATAACAAGTAGAGCTACTAATAACATTTAACCATAAATAAATTATAAATTCAAAGAATAAAACTATATAATTTAACATTTAATGATAATGAGGCAAGGTACTTAAAATAATTAAATCTAGCACCTTATGATAATAATGAAATCACATATCATGCTAAAGTCTAAATGTTATACTAGCATGCTTTATAACATAATCATATTTAAAATGCTATTATATAAAATGAAACTAATTACATTAACATTTTTAGAAACCTTTACTTATGATCCAACCATTAGATCTTAGATCTTTTCCTTTGATTAAGGATTTTAGTTTTATTTAGGGAATTTTCTTTATTAAGGTCAAAAGATCATATTGATCTATTTTTGTCATAATCCATCCATGATTTCCTTGGATTTCATCATATCAACATTTATTCTATCCATCCCAAGGATCTGATCACACTTAATCACATTGATCAAGTGGGTCCCTTTGTATTTTTAGGGTTTTTCTACCATAATGGGTAGATCCCTTAATATATCTCATATATATCCAAATAAACCATAGATCTCACTTTATTTCAATAATATATCATTATTAAAACATATTTTCAAGATCTAATCATCTCAGATCTTGAAGATCTAGGTAATTGGAAACTTGTTTCTTTAATACAGAAAGTTTTTACTGAACAGTATATCTATTTTATCATTTCATCAGAAAATAAAGGTTTCAAGCTTTCCATAGCTTCTTTCCGATCTCAATTTGGAGTTCAGATGACTCCGGAATTAGATCTAGAAGTTCACAGTCTTTCCTAGGGCTTAGATTTGATCTGGGCCCAAGGAACGGATGGGCCAGATCGTTTGGGCAGAAAACCAAGCTGGGTGGACGCGTTTGGTTCATCGAGCGTGTCCACTAGGATGACTGGAGGAAGCGCCCTTGCGGCGCATCCACAGACGCGGATGGGACGAGCGGAACGCTCGTCGTCCGCGCGCCTGTAAACGGGGTTCTCGTTTGGCGCGTTCGCTCTTGGATTTGACGGACGTGCTGTCGTCTCACTTGGGATGACGCCCCATGCGTAGCGCACACACTGTTTCTGACGGTGTGTCACATGTGCGTCTTGAGCGCCGTTAGACCCGGAGATCGGACAGTCCATTCTGGACCGTCTAATCAATCCTCTCTCAATTGAGAGCCCAAAACGTCTTTGATATTTGTGAAAATTCTACCCTAGAGGTTTTGGACCCTTATGGATCGATTAGTGCAATTAGAATTTTCATCTGAGCACTCTATCATCCAGAATTAAGGGTTTTGGTGTTTACTTTATTTTTACCTTTTTATTACCAAAATATATTAAAGTAAACTAAATTTTACATAAAAGAGTACTAAACATCTATAGAAAGTATTTCCATCTACCTGATTGGAGAAAAAACCTCGGTTATATGCCCAATTTAAAAAGAATACCTTGTTGATGAAGATATGGCCTAAGATCCATCTTTCTTGCACATATCCGTTGTTTGAACCGTTGGATCTTGAAATTTCTTTGGGGGTTTTGTAGAATAGATATGTTGGGAAGTTTTGGATGGTGGAATTGATCAAATTAGATCTGAAACAGAGTGCCTAATTGATTTTAGGTCTCTTATTCCAATCTAAAAAGAAAAACAAATTGAAAAGAGAGATGTCTCTTGGAAATTTTGGGTTTTTGGGGAGGGATCTAGGTCTAATTTTTCAGGGAGAGTGAAGAAAATTTCATGGGGATTTTATGAGGATTTTTGGATGATTTTTGGGGTTGTATTTATAGGCATTTTGGGTCTTTTTTCATGATTATAATATTTTATTTTTTATTATTAAATGACATGAAAGTCTCTCATGCTCCATTTTTTCTTCCCCATGCCCCATTTTTCTTCCCCAAGACCAGCTGATGTTTTTTTACCCATGACTTCACCTGGGCCTCTGATAAGATTGGTTTTTGGGTCCCTTGTGGGCCCCACATGTGTAAAAAGACCATTTTGCCATTTATGTATAAAATTTTGGGTTTTATTCCCATGATCTCGGATTTGAGTGTACTTAGTGGAATTGGATTCGTATTTCTCAGTACATTCTAAATTTTGATGTCTCATATTTTGATTTTTAGGAGATTTTGATTTTTGGGTAAAATTACTATTTTACCCCTTTTGTCCAAGAAATGAAGAAACTTAAGGATTTCTCATCTGAATTCAGAATTTGTCATGCTTACAGTACTTTGAAGGGTTTGCTAAGTTTAAATTCAATTTTATATGTCTTATGATTTGATTATACTTTTATAAAAAGTATATTCTAAATAACCCTAATATTTCAGCCCGAAATATTTGAAACTCAAACTTCATTGATTTTCTCAATCAATTACAAAATTTGGGGTTATTACAGGGGAGCACCAGTCCTTTTTGCGAAGAAAAAGAATGGATCACTGAGACTATGCATTGACTATTAGTTGCTGAATAGTGTTACTGTAAAGAATCGATACCCTTTTCCATGCATAGATGATTTAGTTGATCAGCTCCAATCAGCACGAGTATTCTCCAAGATAGACCTGAGGTCAAGATATCATCAGCTAAGGGTAAGAGAAGAGGACATCTTGAAGACTGCTTTTAGGAGTCGCTATGGCCACTATGAATTCTTAGTGAAGCCGTTTGGATTGACAAATGCACCTACAGTGTTCATGGATCTGATGAACCATGTTTTACAAGCTTACTTGGATAAGTTCATGATTGTCTTTGTTGATGACATCTTGATTTACTTGCCTAGCCTTGAGACATACAGGGAGCATCTTCACACGGTATTGGACACACTTCGTCAACATCAGTTGCATGCCAAGTTCAATAAGTGTGATTTTTGGTTAGATCAGGTGCAATTCTTAGGCCACATGGTATCAAAAGATGGAGTGGCTATGGACTCAGCGAAGGTTGAGGCAGTGATACATTGGGAGAGACCCAAGACAGTGACTAAGATACGTAGTTTTCTTAGTTTGGCAGGATATTATTGCCGTTTCATAGAGGGATTCTCGAAGATTGGGTTACCATTGACTACCCTGACTAGGAAAGACACTTAGTTCGTTTGGACAGATGCTTGTGAGGAGAGCTTCCAGGAGCTCAAGAGGAGACTTACTACTGCCCCAATATTGACCTTACCATCAGGCACAAGTGGTTATGTGATTTATTGTGATGCCTCAGGCAAGGGATTAGGAGCAATGTTGATGCAACATGGGAAGGTAATTGCCTATGCATCGAGACAGTTGAGGACACATGAGGTATATTACCCAACACATGATCTAGAGCTAGCAGCAGTGGTATTCACCCTGAAGTCATGGAGACATTATCTATATGACGAGAAGTTTGAGGTATTCACTAATCATAAGATCCTCAAGTACTTCGTTACTCAGAGTGATTTAAACATGAGGTAGCGTAGATGGATGAAGTATCTCAAAGACTTCGACTTCACCATACAGTACCATCCTGGGCAGGCTAACATCATCTCAGATGCCCTGAGTAGGAAGTTTGGAGTAATGATTGCCAATTTATAAACTTAGTCTAAGTTTTTCGATAGGATCTTAGAGGCACAGGAAAAAGATGAAGAGACACAGGATCTGACAGATAAGGAAGATTTTACGAGAGGACCAGATGGAAGAGTTAGATTGAAGGGTAGGTTGGTAGTACCAACAGATGATGATTTGAAGCATGAGTTACTTTAGGAGGGACAACAGTCCTAGGTTACAATCCATCCTGGAGGTACGAAGATGTATCAAGATCTCAGGAGACATTTCTGGCGGAACAAGAAGAAGAAGGATGTTGGAGAATGTGTAGCATGATGTCTAACCTGTCAGCAGGTCAAGGCTAAGCATCAGCATCCATGAGGGCTACTTTAGACATTGGACCTTCTTGAGTGAAAGTGGGATCATGTTACCATGGATTTCATTGTAGGTCTTCCGAGGACTGTCAGTGGCCATGACATGATATGGGTCATTGTGGACAGGTCGACCAAGTCTACTCATTTCCTTCCTATCAGACAGAATCAGATGGTGGACAGCCTAGTGAAATTGTATGTCAAGGAGATCATGAGTCTACATGGAGTTCCCTTGACAATTATATCGAATCGAGATAGTTAGTTTACCTCGAAGTACTGGAAGAGCATGCAAGAGGCTCTAGGATCGAGGCTAAAATTTAGCATAGCATTCCACCCTCAGATAGATGGTCAGAGAGAGAACCATTCAGATGATTAAGGATATGCTACGGGGCTTTGTGTTATGGATTGGAAGGGTAGCTGGGAGGATCATTTACCACTGGTCGAGTTCGCCTACAATAACAGTTATAACGTGAGTATTGGCATGGCTCCATATGAGGCACTTTATGGCAGACCTTGTCGGTCACCCTTATGTTGGAGTGATGTAGGAGAGAGACACATAGTGAAGTATGAGTTGGTGGAAGAGTGTGTAGAGAAAATTTGACTTATCCGAAAGAGATTGTTGATGGCTCACAGCCGATAGAAGAGTTATGCTAATAAGAGGTGGAAAGACCTAGAGTTCTCCAAAGGTGAGCATGTATTCTTGAAGGTTTCCCCTATGAAAGGAGTGATGAGGTTTGAGAATAAAGGGAAGCTTAACCCCAGGTACATTGGACCTTTTGAGATATTACGAAGAGTTGGATCAATAGCGTACCAACTAGCCTTACCACCACAGTTGGAAAATGTACATGACGTTTTCCATGTATCCATGCTGAGGAAATACGTGCCAAATCCCTCACAAGTGTTGGAGTAGATCCTAGCAGAGTTATAGCCTGATATGACATTTGAGGAGAGACCTATGCGCATATTGGATACGAAAGTCAAGGAGTTGAGGACTAAAACTATTACATTAATCAAAGTCTTTTGGCAGCATCATTCACTATAGGAGGCCACATAGGAGACAGAAGAGGAGATGCGGAGGATCCACCCAAAGTTTTTTACATAGAGGTATGTATCAAAAATTCGGGGTTGAAATTTTAATAAGGTGGGAAAGATGTAATATCCTCAATTTTTAATCTTAAATTAGTGATAAAATAAAAAAATAAAATAAAATTTTTTTATGCATTGATAGGATTCTAACGACATAAAGAATGCAGAAAACAGAGCTCAAATGGAGAAGTTATGAGTCGTTAAAGATAGAGGGGCAAATTAGTAATTTAGAGGGGCCAAAACATAGGGGTTGTTTTGATAATGGCATCCCTTCCATCTTCCCCTATCATATCCAATGATTTTTCCAAAAAAATCGTCGGAGGGAAGGTATATAAGGGAAGAGTTTCCCTTCCTCCTCTCTAACACAATCTCTCTCTCCCTCAGTTTGCTTCTCTCATCATCTTCTCCATTGCGCCCCTTCCCTTAAACCCTAACTTCTACAAGTTTGTTTTTCGACAACTAGGGCTTCAGCAGCGTTAATGGCCATCAATTGAATCAGGTAAGTCTCACCCCATGTTTCCACTTCCATTTATAGAGTATAAAATGGAATTTCGTGTAAGTTAATGTTGGAAAATAGCATGGGTTTATAGTTTTCTGACAACTTTGTGTGCCTTACTATTGGTGTAAAAATAAGTTGATAAAATAACTTTAAAATGGAGATCGGACCAACCATCTAGTGCATAAGGAACCCAAGAACAAACCCTTTAAGTTTGAGGAAAATCCAACGGTGGATGACACCGAAAATAGCGAAGAATAGTACATAGGAAAATTTTAGGAACATGAGAAAAATTGAGTAAAACCCTTAGTTTTTGGCAAAATCAAGCTAAAGGAGTGTTGAAAATGGAAAATACATGAAATTTCAAGTAAAATGGTGCAAAAATCGTGAAATTTGGACACCTGTGGGGTCACCGACTACTACCAGACTCCTGTCATCTTCCCCGACGCCGACTCCCACGTCGCGCCACTGTAAGCTTGGCTACTAGTGTAAACAGGTGCAAATGTACCGCCCGACCCCCTATAAATTAATAATATTAATTTATGTTTTTACAAAAAACTTGATTTTGAGAGTAATAGAGGTCCAAATCACAATCGAAAACATCCATTGCGATGGTCTTAAAGACACGGACCTAGATGTGACGACCCGGGTTTTTGAAAACATGATTTGTAAAGTATTTTGAAAGGCAGGGCCCTTAAGAGTGTAAAAAAAATTTCGCAAAACAAAGCAACAGAAATTCTTTTCTTTAGAACTTGTTTTGAAAACCCAAGTCACCACTTCATACATAACATAAGTACAATTTGTGTACAAAATAAAATTCCATTGAAGGAATATACTTTTATTAAAACTCCAGGATCCATCCAGTGGTTCACAAGATCTGACCAAATCTAGTACAATACTTGTCCAAATTACATAATCCAAAACTCAAACTCACCATACAATAAAACTCTCAACAAAGAAAAATACATGTCTTCAAGGGTATACCTTGAAGATTATTCTCTTCAAGCCTTCTATAGTCTTCAGCTCCTAACTCTCCTTCCCTGGATCTGAGATATTGCAACAAGTACAATATCTCAGCAAGCAATGCTTGGTAGGGGATTCAAGAAACATAATAATTGACAATGTAATTCCAATACTTCATAATCTCAATATCCTTGAACATACTCTTTACTTTGTAAGTTATGTATATCTATATACATACATACCCTTCATGGGTAAA
This sequence comes from Warburgia ugandensis, assembly GCA_035236585.1. Classification (NCBI taxonomy): domain Eukaryota; kingdom Viridiplantae; phylum Streptophyta; class Magnoliopsida; order Canellales; family Canellaceae; genus Warburgia; species Warburgia ugandensis. The sequence continues at coordinate 36,116,408 of CP141131.1, forward strand.
CCAGTTAAATTCGTGAAAATAGTCAAATATCACTTCCAACTAAGCTGATCAATTCTCTTCATTTTGAGAATTTAGTATTACAGCTAATCTCATACTGGGAATTTCCCTTCTTGGGAAACATTGGTAATATACAATTACCTAGCATTTCATTATTGTATAATATAAGGCATTTCACTATGCCTATTCCCATATGCATCATAGTGCAAAATAATTAGAAAGGTTCTTTGTCTTCTGATCGATCCGTACTAGCGCGCTCGGATAACTGCCCTGTTCACCACTGATACCACGGTGGAAAATATTATGTCACTGCCCGTATGGGGGGGCAAGACATTCACAGTGGTGGCCTTCCCATAATTGCCACCACCTGACTTTTAGCCTCTCATTGGGCAAGGTATCATCATATCATCAAATTTCAAGGAGCGGGTGGCCAAACCCTCATAACTCCTCTAGCAATAGCATCCCCTAGGCTCATGCCTATTAAAACAAACTCACAAGCCTCCAAGCTTATATGTAAAATAGATTTCATATATATCATACCATATGCCTGTTTACTTAGGGCTGAAATATTTTCTAGTTCCCTATTCACTTATAGTTTAGTCCTTAACCATCTTATAGGTGTTTGGTTGGATCATAAGGTTTTCAAGAGATTTACTACAAGTATTATCATTACTCTTGTCAACATAAGATCATGAGTACAATCATGAATATCTCATGTAAATGAATTCATCAAATCCTCCTACCTTTAAGGATTGATCTCTTTTCCCCAATCTTCCATGATCCTGACTGATGTATGTAATCTGTACATCCATACATATTGTCAATATATAAATTATGGAAAATCCTATTGATCACTAGATCTGATGTTTAGAATGATCTTTAGATCATTCATATCTAAGTATTTTTCTATCTCTAAGTCTTTGTATGTTCATCTCCTTGATCTTGATCTTTCATAGATCCTTTGATTGACAATCTACACATGTTGATAAAGATCAAGGTCCTAGATCTTCTATCATCTAGTTCTTTTTTTATCTAAGTTCAGTTCTTGGATCATCCCTATGGAGGATGATCTTGGTTTTCTTCCTTGAATCACCTTTGATCAAGGGTTTGGATTATCTAATCTAATGAACTATAACAAGTATACTACTAAACATACATACTAAGTACAATATAGTGTTCTTATTCTTATTGTTCTTGATCATCCAAGATCTAATGGATCTTATTTGATCATCCTTATCTTACTTGCTGTTTTTATTAGAGTTATGTAATTTACTAACCTTTTATGCTCTTATTATTATTATTCAACCAGTTAGTGTCTTACTTGGTTGAAGATAATTTATTTCTTCCTATCACTAGACAACTCCTCCTTATTTCTGGATGACCAGTACTTACCAGTTAAAGTCTGCTCAAAAAGTGGTTAATACAACCCTCATGTAAGGTGGCATTTAGACCTCTCTTACGTCAATGGGAGGTGAGGGAAAAGCACTTGGCTCTTGTATACCCCCTATAACGACAATGTTCAGAGTCCACTAGAGTGGTACTAGCTCAACCTTTGACAAGGTTCCTATGAGCTCTTTACCTTAAGTCCCTTCTCTAATTGATTTTAATTAATTTCCATAGATATGCACGATGTTATCCATGGATGTTCATTATTTTCCTACTTTGGGCCAAGGAAATGATAAATCATTACTTATATTGTCCTACTAACTATAGCCCTTATTAAGTCAAAATCATTCATTCATCTTAGTTGTCCATGAATTTCTATATTTCATTAGTTTACATTTTTGGTGATTTATGCTCCTTGTATCTTAACAATTGAATAAAATTTGACAATAAGTAAATTATCAACTTGAAAGCATAAATCAAATATAAGTTTAACAACTATATACTAACATTCTTCCTATGAATGTAACTTAAGCTAGTGAAATAAAACTAACATGATCCTAAGTTATGAAACACATCTTCTATCATAATGAAATCATGTTTAAATCCTAATTTACACTAACATGATCCTAAGATAATCAAATCTACTAGCAAATTACTCATTTAGGGCATATCATACTAAAATTTAAAGATTACACTATCATGCTTTCTAACTTAGAACATGAATCACATTTACACTTCTATATCCAATAAAAGACAATTAAAACTTAAAACATAAATCACATTTACACGTCTATATCCAATAAAAGACAATTAAAATAATTTTATTAAGATTATTATAAACCTTTAAATATGATCCAACCATTAGATCTTAGGTGTTTTCCTTTAGATTAAGGGTTTTAATTACCTTTAGGGCTTTTAATCCATTAAGATCCAAAAATCATATCCACTTGATTTTGTCACATTTCCTCCATGATCTAACTGGATTCCATCATAATATCATCCCTTTAATCCATCCCAAGGATCTGATCATACTTGATCACATTGATCAAGTGGGTCCCTTTGTATTTTTTTTATTTTTATTTTAGGGTTTTTCTACCATAAAGGGTAGATCCCCTATTTTATCCAAGATCTGTCCAAATTAACCATAGATATTACTTTATTACATTATTATATCATCGTTAAAATAAATTTCCAAGATCTGATCACCTCAGATCTTGAAGATCTTAGAAATCGGACACTTATTTCCAAAATACAGAAAAATACAGAAATAAATTTTAGAAATATTATGACTTCATTAGAAACTAGACATTACAAGATTTCGATAGCTTCTTTCTGATCTCAATTTGGAGTTCATATGACTCCACAATCTTAAATTGAAGTTTTCAGTCGTTCCTAGGGTCCAGATTTGATCTAGGCCTACCAGAATTAATCTCTCTCAATTGAGGGTCCAAAACTGCTCATATCTTTCTGAAACATCTAGCCTAGGGGTTTTGGACCATTCTGGATTGATTGGTGAGGTCAGATTTTTCATCTGAGCACTCCATCATCATGATTTAAGGGTTCTGTTGTTTACTTTATTTTTACCTTTTTATTACCAAAATTAATTACAGTAAAATAAAAATTACATAAAACAGTACTAAACACATATGAAAAGGATTTTCACTTACTTGATTGGAGAGAAAACCTCATTTATATGCCCAATTTAAAAAAATACCTTGTTGATGAAGATATAGCCTAAAATCCACCTTTCTTGCAAATACCGTTGTTTGAACCGTTGGATCTTGAAATTTCTTTGGGGGTTTTGTAGAATAGATGTGTTGGGATGTTTTGGACGGTGGAATTGATCAAATTGATCTAGAACACAGTGCCTAATTGAATTTAGGTCTCTTGTTCTAATCTAAAAAGAAAAACAAGTTGGAAAGAGATCTAACTCTTGGAAATTTTGGGGTTTTGGAGAGGGATTCTAGATCTAATTTTTCAAGGAGATTGAAGATAATTTTGTGGGGATTTTATGAGGATTTTTGGAAGATTTTTGGGGTTGTATTTATAGGCATTTTGGGTCTTTTTCCATGATTATAATATGTTATTTTTTTAATATAAAATGACATGAAAGTCTTCAATGCTCCCATGCCTAACTTTTCTTTCCCATGACTAGCTGATCTTTGTTGACCCATGTTTCACATGGGATGCTGATCAAATTGGTTTGGGGGGACTTGGTGGTCCCCATGTGGGCCCCACATGGTGTAAAAAGTTTGTTGTGCCCTTTATGCATAAAACTTTGGGATTTATTCCCATGATCTCGGATTTGAGTGTACTTAGTGGTGTTGGATTTGTATTTCTCAGTACATTCTAAATTTTGATGTTCCATATTTTGATTTTTTGGAATATTTTGATTTTTGGGTAAAATTACTATTTTACCCCTTTTGTACAAAAAATGAAAAACTTAAGGATTTCTCATCCGAATTCGAAATTTGTCGTGCTTACAGTCATTTTGAAGGGTTTGCTAAGTTTAATTTCAATTTTACATATCTTATGATTTGATTATACTTTTATAAAAAGTATATTTTAAATAACCCTAATATTTCAGCCCAAAATATCTGAAACTCAAACTTTATTGATTTTTCTCAATCAATTTACAAAAATTGGAGTTATTACAATCTTCCCCCCTTACAATAATTTCGTCCTCGAAATTTGTAATACAGTACTTACTCAAACAAACTAGGGTGTGTCTTCCTCATTTCTACTTCCGTTTCCTATGTGGCTTCCTCAATAGAGTGATGTTGCCACAGGACCTTGACTAACGGAATGCTTTCGGTTCTTAACTTCTGTTCCTTGCAGTCCAGAATTTGTATTGCCTTCTCTTCGAAGGTTAGGTCAGGCTTTAGCTCTTCTGGCACCCTTTGAAGTACATGAGTGTCGTCTTGGAGGTACTTCCTTAGCATAGACACATGAAAGACACTATGTATTTCTGAGAGTTGGGGTGGTAAGGCTAATTTGTATGCCACTTGACCAGCCCTTTCTAAGATTTCAAATGGACCAATGAATCTAGGACTAAGTTTTCCTTTGCATCCAAACCTCATTACTCCTTTGACAGGTGATACTTTTAGAAATACGTGCTCCCCAACATCAAATTCCAGGTTTCTACGTCTTTTATCTGCGTAATTCTTTTGTCGACTGTGTGCTGTTAACAACCTCTTCTGTATCAATCTGACCTTGTCTATACATTGTTCCACTAGTTCTGACTTTATCAGCCTTCTTTCTCCAACTTCACTCCAACAGGTTGGTGATTGACATGGCCGTCCATACAATGCTTCATATGGTGCCATACCAATATTTGCTTGAAAACTGTTGTTATATGCAAATTCTACTAAAGGAAGATGTTCATCCCAACTCCCTTTCCCATCTAATGCACATGCTCTCAACATATCTTCTAAGGTTTGAATAGTCCTTTCTGATTGACCATTTGTTTGAGGGTGAAATGCTGTACTGAGTTTAATTGAGGTTCCCAAGGCTTGTTGTACACTCTTCCAACATCTCGAAGTAAATCGTCCATCCCTATCCGAGATAATGGATAGTGGAATCCCATGAAGTCTTACTATTTCTTTGATGTATAACTTAGCCAGACTGTCAACTAATTGGTTTTGTCTAATTGGTAGGAAATGTGCTGACTTTGTTAACCTATCCACCACCACCCAAATCATGTCATGGCCTGCTCTAGTCCTTGGCAATCCCACTACAAAATCCATAGTGATATTGTCCCATTTCCATTCTGGAAGTTCCAATGTTTGTAACATTCCAACTGGTCTTTGGTGTTCAGCCTTTACTTGTTGACAATTTAGACATTTAGCCACAAATTCTCCTATTTCTCTCTTCATGCCTTCCCACCAAAAGTGTCTTTTTAAATCTTGATACATCTTCGTACTTCCAGGGTGTATAGAAAATTTTGACTGATGGGCTTCTTGTATCAATTCCTTTCTCAGACATGTATTTGAAGGAACCACCAATCTCTCTTGAAAACGTAAGCCCCCATCTATCCCCTTAACAAATCCTTTCTTTTCATATAATTCCTGAGTTGCTATATCTTCTTCTTGGGCTTTAAGGACTCTTTCTACAAAAGCTGATTTAATTGTGATGTTTGTGAGTAGAGCTCTTGGTTGTCTACTTAATGCATCAGCTACTACATTTGCCTTTCCAGGATGGTATTGGATGGCAAAATCATAGTCTTTGATATACTCTATCCATCTTCTTTGTCTCATATTTAAATTAGCCTGAGTGAAGATGTATTTGAGACTCTTATGATCTGTAAATACATTGAATTTTTCCCCATACAAATATTGTCTCCAAAATTTCAATGCAAACACTACAGCTGCCAATTCTAAGTCATGTACTGGGTAATTTATTTCATGTTTCTTCAATTGTCTAGATGCATAAGCAATGACCTTCCCATTTTGCATTAACACACCTCCTAACCCTTTGCCTGAAGCATCACAGTATATTTCATATCCCCTACTCCCAGCTGGCAAAGTCAATACTGGTGCTGTAGTTAACCTCTTCTTTAGCTCTTGAAAACTATTTTCACAGTCCTCTAACCAAGTGAATGGTACCCCCTTTCTTGTCAAGGAAGTCATAGGAAGAGCTAGACGAGAGAACCCTTGAATGAATCTACGGTAGTATCCTGCTAATCCAAGAAAACTTCGTATTTCTGTTACTATTTTAGGTTTCTCCCAATTCATTACTGCTTCAATCTTGGTGGGGTCCACTTCTACTCCATTCTTGGAAATTACATGACCTAAAAAATTGACCTTCTGCAACCAGAATTCACACTTACTAAATTTACCAAACAGTTTATGTGTTCTGAGGGTATTTAGTACAATTCGTAAGTGTTCTTGATGTTCTTTGATACTGGTAGAGTAAATCAGTATATCGTCGATAAATACTATCACAAATTTATCCAAAAATTCTTTGAAGATTCTATTCATCAAATCCATAAACACTGCTGGTGCATTAGTCAACCCAAAAGACATGACTAAAAACTCGTAATGCCCATATCGAGTTCTAAATGCTGACTTGGATATGTCTTCATCCTTAATACGCAATTGATGATATCCTGATCTAAGGTCAATTTTAGAAAAGACCTTAGCAGATTGGAGTTGATCAAAGAGATCATCAATGCGTGGTAAGGGATACCTATTTTTCACTGTGACACTGTTCAACATTCTATAATCAATGCATAATCTCATTGACCCATCCTTCTTCTTCACAAATATTACTGGTGCTCCCCATGGTGAACTACTTGGTCTAACAAACCCTTTTTCTAACAATTCTTGCAATTGTCCTTTTAACTCTTTCAACTCTGCTGGGGCCATCCTATAAGGTGCTTTAGAAATTGGAGTTGTACTAGGAATTACTTCAATGGTAAACTCAATTTCTCCGTGTGGGGGTAACCCTAGTAGTTCTTCAGGAAAAACATCTTGGAATTCCCTGACCACTTCAATTTCTGTTATCCTGGGCTGTTCAACATCTAAGGAAACCACTGTTGCTAAAAATGCCTGACACCCCTTGGTCATATGTTTGACTGCCTTCATAGCTGAGATGATGGATTTTTCTAAGTCATTGTGTTTCCCATACAATGTTAATACTTTCTCCCCTGGTATACTAAATGTGAGTTTCTTCTTGTGACAATCCATAACTACCCAGTATTTTGCTAACCAGTCCATACCCAATATGATGTCAAAATCCTCCATGTTCAACAAAATGAGGTCTATGTCCATTCTTTTGCCCAATACTTCTACGGGTACATTATGCAAGTATTCTTGTAGTTTAATTGTTTTTCCAACTGGAGTTGTTACATCTAGATCAAATCCCAAGTTTTTCACTGATAGTTGTATACTAGATGCAAATTCACAAGATATAAAGGAATGCGTAGATCCAGAATCAAACAATACTTTGGCATAGTTGTCTGCTACAAGTAGTGTACCTTCAATTACCGCATTGGATGGTCCAGCTTGGCCGTCAGTGATAGCGAAAACCCTTCCTGGGTGTCGAGGAGCAATTTCTAATTTTGCTTCCTTGACTGCCAATGGTTTGGTACAGTGGGCGGCGATATGTCCATACTCCCCACAATTGTGGCACTTGATTGGAAATCGTTGTGGTTGTTGTTGTATAGGTAGTGGACAGATATTGCCTTGGTGAAATTTTCTACATCTTGGATATGGCTGTCTATTTGGCCTTGGTGCATTGTTCCTTTGATTTCTTTGAGGCTTAAAATTGTTCCAAGGTCTTTTATTCTTCTGGAAAGGCCTTGGGTTATTGTGTCCTCCTCCACTGAACTTGGTAATTTGACCTTTTTGGTACTCATCTTCAAACTTGGAGGCCATTTCTACATAGTCTGTCAAGGTAGTGGGTTTAGTACACAACACCTTTACTTTTAGCCCTGAGAGAAGACCTTCAATGAATCGATCCACAGTGTGTGTTTCTACGTCACACACATGAGGCGCGAATCTCCTTAGTTGTGTGAACTTGTTATCATAGTCCACCACTGACATATCCCCTTGCTTTAGGTTCAAGAACTCTATCAATTTCGTTTGTTGTACATGAGAAGGAAAATATTTATGGTTGAATACTTCCTTAAATTCTTCCCATGTAGTATCTTTAGAATTCGAGAAGCAAGTGTTTTTAGCTGATCTCCACCAAAATGCAGCTTCTTGTTTGAATAAATATGTGGCAAATTTCACCTTCAACTCTGAAGGAGTACGTAGTGCACTAAAAGTCTTTTCAACTTCATATATCCATTTTTCAGCTTTTTCAGCTTCACCCTTACCATCATACATTGAAACCCTCTTTTGAAATCTCTCCAGCATTTTGTCAATCTTTTCTGGTCCTAATGGGAATTTTTCGACTTCTTCACTTGGTACAAGGGAAGATTGCCCTTGTCCAAGTGTGGGAGTAGCTGGTGGTGGTGGTGGTGTAGTATGTCTCACCTCAGGCTGAGCCTGAGCCTGCGTACTTGGTATTTCTACAGGAGGTGATGAACTCTGGGGTTGTTGTAGGTGAGGAAGGAGGTTCCTTAACATCCTTGTCATCATCTCTTCCATATTACTCATGGTTACTCTCTCCATATTGCCTTCTGGAGTGGTTTGAGCTGTCTGCCTTGTGACTCTCTTTGGTGGCATCTGCTCATAAACCAAAATTCTATCAGTCCTCTATACAACTATTTCTATCTTAATCTAGACATGGATTATAATCTCTCTTTTGAACATATTTCTACTGTACTGTGACTGGATGAATGGCTCTGATACCAACTGTGACGACCCGGGTTTTTGAAAACATGATTTGTAAAGTATTTTGAAAGGCAGGGCCCTTAAGAGTGTAAAATTTTTTTCGTAAAACCAAGCAGCGGAAATTCTTTTCTTTAGAACTTGTTTTGAAAACCCAAGTCACCACTTCATACATAACATAAGTACAATTTGTGTATAAAATAAAATTCCATTGAAGGAATATACTTTTATTAAAACTCCAGGATCCATCAAGTGGTTCACAAGATCTGACCAAATCTAGTACAATACTTGTCCAAATTACATAATCCAAAACTCAAGCTCACCATACAATAAAACTCTCAACAAAGAAAATTACAAGTCTTCAAGGATATACCTTGAAGATTATTCTCTTCAAGTCTTCTATAGTCTTCAGCTCCTAACTCTCCTTCCCTGAATCTGAGATATTGCAACAAGTACAATATCTCAGCAAGCAATGCTTGGTAGGGGATTCAAGAAACATAATAATTGACAATGTAATTCCAATACTTCATAATCTCAATATCCTTGAACATACTCGTTACATTGTAAGTTATGTATATCTATATACATACATACCCTTCATGGGTAAACCAGTTAAATTCGTGAAAATAGTCAAATATCACTCCCAACTAAGCTGATCAATTCTCTTCATTTTGAGAATTTAGTATTACAGCTAATCTCATACTGAAAATTTTCCTTCTTGGGAAACATTGGTAATATACAATTACCTAGCATTTCATTATGCTATAACATAAGGCATTTCACTATGCCTATTCCCATATACATCATAGTGCAAAATAATCAGAAAGATTGCTATGCTGCAGTCTGGTCCGTACTAGCGTGCTCGGATAACTGCCCTGTTCACCATTGATACCACGGTGGAAAATATTATGTCACTGCCCGTATGGGGGGGCAAGACATTCACAGTGGTGGCCTTCCCATAATTGCCACCACCCGACTTTTAGCCTCTCATTGGGCAAGGTATCATCATATCATCAAATTTCAAGGAGCGGGTGGCCAAACCCTCATAACTCCTCTAGCAATAGCATCCCCTAGGCTCATGCCTATTAAAACAAACTCACAAGCCTCCAAGCTTGTATGTAAAATAGATTTCATATATATCATACCATATGTTTGTTTACTTAGGGCTGAAATATTTTCTAGTTCCCTATTCACTTATAGTTTAGTCCTTAACCATCTTATAGGTGTTTGGTTGGATCATAAGGTTTTCAAGAGATTTACTACAAGTATTATCATTACTCTTGTCAACATAAGATCATGAGTACAATCATGAATATCTCATGTAAATGCATTCATCAAATCCTCCTACCTTTAAGGATTGATCTCTTTTCCCCAATCTTCCATGATCCTGACTGATGTATGTAATCTGTACATCCATACATATTGTCAATATATAAATTATGGAAAATTCTATTGATCACTAGATCTGATGTTTAGAATGATCTTTAGATCATTCATATTTAAGTATTTTTCTATCTCTAAGTCTTTGTATGTTCATCTCCTTGATCTTGATCTTTCATAGATCCTTTGATTGACAATCTACACATGTTGATAAAGATCAAGGTCCTAGATCTTCTATCATCTAGTTCTTTTTTTATCTAAGTTCAGTTCTTGGATCATCCCTATGGAGGATGATCTTGGTTTTCTTCCTTGAATCACCTTTGATCAAGGGTTTGGATTATCTAATCTAATGAACTATAACAAGTATACTACTAAACATACATACTAAGTACAATATAGTGTTCTTATTCTTATTGTTCTTGATCATCCAAGATCTAATGGATCTTATTTGATCGTCCTTATCTTACTTACTAGTTTTATTAGGGTTATGTAATTTACTAACCTTTTATGCTCTTATTATTATTATTCAACCAGTTAGTGTCTTACTTGGTTGAAGATAATTTATTTCTTCCTATTACTAGACAACTCCTCGTTATTTCAGGATGACCAGTACTTACCAGTTAAAGTCTGCTCAAAAAGTGGTTAATACAACCCTCATGTAAGGTCGCGTTTAGACCTCTCTTACGTCAATGGGAGGTGAGGGAAAAGCACTTGGCTCTTGTATACCCCCTATAACCACAATGTTTAGAGTCCACTGGAGTGGTACTAGCTCAACCTTTGACAAGGTTCCTATGAGCTCTTTACCTTAAGTCCCTTCTCTAATTGATTTTAATTAATTTCCATGAATATGCACGATGTCATCCATGGATGTTCATTATTTTCCTACTTTGGGCCAAGGAAATGATAAATCATTCCTTATATTGTCCTACTAACTATAGCCCTTATTAAGTCAAAATCATTCATTCATCTTAGTTGTCCATGAATTTCTATATTTCATTAGTTTACATTTTTGGTGATTTATGCTCCTTGTATCTTAACAATTGAATAAAATTTGACAATAAGTAAATCATCAACTCGAAAGCATAAATCAAATATAAGTTTAACAACTATATACTAACATTCTTCCTATGAATGTAACTTAAGCTAGGGAAATAAAACTAACATGATCCTAAGTTATGAAACACATCTTCTATCATAATGAAATCATGTTTAAATCCTAATTTACACTAACATGATCCTAAGATAATCAAATCTACTAACAAATTACTCATTTAGGGCATATCATACTAAAATTTAAAGATTACACTATCATGCTTTCTAACTTAGAACATAAATCACATTTACACTTCTACATCCAATAAAAGACAATTAAAACTTAAAACATAAATCACATTTACACTTCTATATCCAATAAAAGACAATTAAAATAATTTTATTAAGATTATTATAAACCTTTAAATATGATCCAACCATTAGATCTTAGGTGTTTTCCTTTAGATTAAGGGTTTTAATTACCTTTAGGGCTTTTAATCTATTAAGATCCAAAAATCATATCCACTTGATTTTGTCACATTTCCTCCATGATCTAACTGGATTCCATCATAATATCATCCCTTTAATCCATCCTAAGGATCTGATCATACTTGATCTCATTGATCAAGTGGGTCCCTTTGTATTTTTTTTATTTTTATTTTAGGGTTTTTCTACCATAAAGGGTAGATCCCCTATTTTATCCAAGATCTGTTCAAATTAACCATAGATATTACTTTATTACATTATTATATCATTGCTAAAATAAATTTCCAAGATCTAATCACCTCAGATCTTGAAGATCTTAGAAATTGGACACTTATTTCCAAAATGCAGAAAAATACAGAAATAAATTTTAGAAATATTATGACTTCATTAGAAACTAGACATTACAAGATTTCCATAGATTCTTTCTGATCTCAATTTCGAGTTCATATGACTCCACAATCTTAAATTGAAGTTTTCAGCCGTTCCTAGGGTCCAGATTTGATCTAGGCCTACCAGAATTAATCTCTCTCAATTGAGGTTCCAAAACTGGTCAGATCTTTCTAAAACTTCTAGCCTAAGGGTTTTGGACCATTCTGGATTGATTGGTGAGGTCAGATTTTTCATCTGAGCACTCCAACATCATGATTTAAGGGTTCTGTTGTTTACTTTATTTTTACCTTTTTATTACCAAAATTAATTACAGTAAAACAAAAATTACATAAAACAATACTAAACATATATGAAAAGGATTTTCTCTTACTTGATTGGAGAGAAAACCTCATTTATATGCCCAATTTAAAAAAATACCTTGTTGATGAAGATATAGCCTAAAATCCACCTTTCTTGCAAATACCGTTGTTTGAACCGTTGGATCTTGAAATTTCCTTGGGGGTTTTGTAGAATAGATGTGTTGGGATGTTTTGGATCGTGGAATTGATCAAATTGATCTAGAACACAGTGCCTAATTGAATTTAGGTCTCTTGTTCTAATCTAAAAAGAAAAACAAGTTGGAAAGAGATCTAACTCTTGGAAATTTTGGGGTTTTGGAGAGGGATTCTAGATCTAATTTTTCAAGGAGATTGAAGATAATTTTGTGGGGATTTTATGAGTATTTTTGGATGATTTTTGGGGTTGTATTTATAGGCATTTTGGGTCTTTTTCCATGATTATAATATGTTATTTTTTTAATATAAAATGACATGAAAGTCTTCAATGCTCCTATGCCTAACTTTTCTTCCCCACGACTAGCTGATCTTTGTTGACCCATGTTTCACATGGGCTGCTGATCAAATTGGTTGTTGGGGACGTGGTGGTCGCCATGTGGGCCCCATGTGGGCCCCACATGGTGTAAAAGGTCCATTTTGCCCTTTATGCATAAAACTTTGGGATTTATTCCCATGATCTCGGATTTGAGTGTACTTAGTGGCGTTGGATTCGTATTTATCAGTACATTCTAAATTTTGATGTTTCATATTTTGATTTTTGGGTAAAATTACTATTTTACCCCTTTTGTACAAAAAATGAAAAACTTAAGGATTTCTCATCCGAATTCGAAATTTGTCGTGCTTACAGTCATTTTGAATGGTTTGCTAAGTTTAATTTCAATTTTACATATCTTATGATTTGATCATACTTTTATAAAATGTATATTTTAAATAACCCTAATATTTCAGCCCAAAATATCTGAAACTCAAACTTTATTGATTTTTCTCTATCAATTTACAAAAATTGGGGTTATTACACTAGATTTAGCTTAAAAACCTACATTTGACCACTTTTAAATTAGTTCAATTATAAAATATTAATTAACAACTTAGAACTTACTGATCAAAGGGTGATGAGGCCTTAAGACTTGAACATCGAGATAAAGTATGACAATAAATAAGGGTTTTAAGGGGCATATTAGTGTGACTACTCTAGAAATTGATCTAGACCATTGGTCTGAACTAGATCTTGAGAAATTATTGATCTGAGGATGATCTAACCGTCAGATTAATGTATAAATGTCAGATACACATAAAAATAAATAGATAAACATGAGATGGAACCAAATTAAGAACTAAATCATAATTAGAGATTTTAGAGGATGATCCAATGGTTGGATCACCATAAATTCCCTTATGATGAAATAAATAACATCAAATAGTATTGTGCTATTGACAGGTACATCAAAAGGTATAAGATAAGATGATTATACACTTGAGTTGAGTGATCTCACATCGAGATAAGTGACAACATTTAATGTTATGTCTTGATTTTAAAACCTTGCATCATCATAGCATCATGATTGACTTTGATTTAAATTGCATAGTTAAAATTAGTCAAAAATTGGGAGACTTAGACTTTTATGTATTATGATTGATATTTGATTTCGACAATGTATTGAATGGATTATGATTGATGATTTGATGAGATCGATATTTCATATTTATGCATGATTAGAAATTTTCTCTTTTATTGCACCCCTGAAACTAATGGGTTTTCTTAAGGAAATTGGAGGCTTGGTGTCTAGTCCTTTTAAAGGCTAACCCCAAGATGAGGGGCATGCCTTGGGGATTGTGAGCCACGGGTGCTCCTGGTTTTCGAGATACATGTTTTTCGTGTTTTGGGTTTTATGACAAGTGCTCTCACCTAGTGGATGTCATGCTAGGAGGGAGTAGGACCGGCCACCCACCCTCTGAGATTTGTGATGTGATTGTGATATGATAGACACTTGTCCACAAATGGCTTTCGGTAGGGGTCTGGTATCATGGATAGTCCACACTACCAGTCAGGGCCTTACTATGGGGACAGATGTTAAGTCTCCCGTTATGGTGTCAACAGGGAGCGGCAATGATTGAGACCCTAGAGGGTTGCCACTGTGGCATGACGATCCATACTCTTGTTCTGTATACTTGTATGATGAACATGGAGATATTGTTGTATACCTAGGTGTGATGACACTCAGAGGAGTGATATGAGTACTCATGATCTGTTTATACAAGTGTATGGGACACTCATGGGACCCATGTACCTTAGGGTGCCCTGTTATTATTGTATGCTCATTTACATTAGCTCATATCATGTTTTAAATCTATGAGATGCATGTTTTATCGTACATGATGTTTTGAGATTATCTTGGTATTGATTATAATGATTTTATTTTCATAGATGATAGATCTTCTCATTATATTAGCACGGTCATTTGAATTGTATCATCTTTATTACATTAAATGTCTATGTACCTACACAAGCAATAGCTTGCTGAGGCATTGCTTTGTTTTGCAATGCCTTAAATCTCGATCAGGACAACAGGAAAGGCAAGACCATTGAGAGATCGTGATAGCAGTGGGAGATTTCTTTACTTTGACTGATAGACAGTGATGTAAGTAATAAATGAACTACCATTTGACTTTCTTTATGGACCATATACTTTTATTTTATGGAATTGATTATGATAGTATTACATATGATGGACATTGAGTTGGGATGTTATGATGGATAGACCCTGGGCCACATTATTATTATGTTTTGTATATTTATCATTTTGAAAATAAAGGTGCCGATGATTTTGACGTTGGTTTGACATGTGTATTATTTCAATTGTATCACTCTGAAATTTAAATTATGTTTTAAATTATAATCATGATGTTTGGAAAAAGAAAATAACACTCGACGATTTTCAGTAAATGTTTAAATAATTAATAGAATCTTTTTATTTTGGGATCCAACTATGACTATTATTATTATTATATTTAAAAAATTATTGTAAAAATTGGGGTGTAAAATTTTAAATAATAATATAATATTGATTTTCTTGAATTTGTCCCCACACAAATTCAAGAAAATCAATATGCTGCTTATTAGCCTCTAGGATTATATTGTGTCCTTTGTTTGTGCATCTTTCTAGGAAGTTAGGTTGCATCATGTAGGTTAGTTTTCATCTCTAAAAAATGGGGGAGGGGGGGGGGGGCGGGGGTGGAGCCTATCAAGAAGGGGATTGATTTCATAAGTTAGATGCATAGATGGATCGGTTAGATCTTATAAAAAGTCAATTGCTTAGGCTAATAGCTTGTAGGCAAGTTGCGCCACAACCTCAATATCATAATGACTATACCTATTTTGAGCATCCCTATTCCACTCCTTCCTAACCCCCATTAAGCTCCACATATAATGAATACTATCAGGAGCCAGTGGATGCACCTAATGCATTCACATACCCTAGCAATTTTTATTGTGAAACAAATGATCAAAACTCTAATGGATGGACTAGGCATCACGAACAACCATGGTCTCAGAATTACCAATATCAGGAAGAACCACAATGGTCTCACCCTAGTCAGTACTACCATGATTATTCTGAATATCAAGCTCAACCATCATGTGTTCAGCCTGCTCAGTCCTTTTTCAGTACCCTAATGCCACAACAATACCAACTCTATGAGTCATTTCCTCTACGATAAGAACCATTATTAGAAGAACATATGTAGCATATGTGAGAAATAATAGTACAAGGGAATACGAAAATAAGACAAATGATGGAGGAATTCACTGAGGAAATAAACTGAGGGAGGGAGGAATTTGAGGAAACACTGAAACAAATTAGGGGGAATATAGGGCCATTTATTCTTGACACTAGGATGGAAATTTCCTATGATCCTTATGAGTCACAAAGTCTACAACCATCCTTAAAAATCTCCAACTTTGATATACTTGAGCCATGTCCTGATTCTGATAATGATAAGACTTCCGTTGATGAAGAAAATAAAGCTTTAGATGATGAGACCTCCACCAGGTGAGAAGACCCGCCATAAAACCCAAAACACGAAAAACACATATCTCGAAAACCAGGAGCACTTGTGTCTCGCAATCCCTAAGGCATGCCTCTCATCCTGGGGTTAGCCTCTAAAAGGACCAGGCACCACGCCTCCACTTTCCTTTCTCATGAAAATCCATCAATTTCAATGATGCAATAAGGAAAGAAAATTTCTAATTATGCATAAATATGGAGTATCAATCTCAACAAATCATTCATCATAAATCCATTTAATACATTATCGAAATCTAATATCGATCATAGCATAAAACTCTAAATCTCACAAAATCACAGACTAATAATAAGTGCAATTAAATCACAATCAATCATGATGCTATGATAATGCAAGGTTTTAAAATCAAAACAAAACATTAAATGTCATCACCTACCCCGATGTGAGATCACTCAACTCAAGCGTATAATCCCCTTCTCTTATATGTTCAAATGTACCTGTCAGTACCACAATGCTATTTTATGTTATTTATTTCATCATAAGGGAATCTATGGTGATCCAATCGTTGGATCATCCTCTAAGATCTTTAATTATAATTTGGTTCTTAACTTTAGTCCCATCTCATATTCATCTATTCGTTTTTGTGTGTATAAAGTTTATTCCTAAATCTGATGGTCAAATCATCCTTAGATCAACAATTTCCCAAGATCTTGTTCAAACCAATGATCTAGATCAATTTCTAGAGAGTCACACTAATATGCCCCTTAGAACCCTTATTTATTGTCATACTTTATCTTGTTATTCAAGTCCTAAGGCCTGATCACCTTTTGATTAACTAGTTCTAAGTTATTAATTAATATTTTATCATTACCCAATTTAAAAGTGGTCAAATGTAGGTTTTCAAGCTAAATCGAGGTCTGTGTCGTTAAGACGATCGCAATGGATGTTTTCGATTGTGATTTGGACCTCTGTAGCTCTCAAAATCAAGTTGTTTGTAAAACTACTTTATAAAATAATATTATTAATTTATAGTGGTCGGGCAGTGCTTTTGCACCGGTTTGCACTGGGTTACACTGGCGCAACACGGGAGCCAGTGCTAGGGAAGACGACCAAAGTCCGGTCATCGCCGATGACCCCACAGGTGTTTAAATTTCATGATGTTTGCACCATTTTACTCAGAATTTCATGTATTTTCCATTTCTAATACTCCTTTGGCTTAATTTTGCCAA
The DNA here is from genome assembly GCA_035236585.1 of Warburgia ugandensis. Lineage (NCBI taxonomy): Eukaryota > Viridiplantae > Streptophyta > Magnoliopsida > Canellales > Canellaceae > Warburgia > Warburgia ugandensis. Next base: position 36,133,943 of record CP141131.1, read on the forward strand.
AAACTAAGGTTTTTACTTGATTTTTCTCATGTTCTAAATATTTTTCAATGTACTGTTCTTCGCTATTTTCGGCGTCATCCACCGTCGGATTTTCCTCAAACTTAAAGGGTTTGTTCTTGGGTTCCTTATGCACTAGATGGATGGTCTGATTTCTATTTTAAAGTTGTTTTCTAGCACTAACTACCGCGAAATTCCATTTTATACTCTATAAATGGAAGGGGAAACAAGGGGTGAGACTTACCTGGGTCAATTGACGGCTGTTGACACTGCCAGAGCCCTAGTTGTAGGAAAACGAACTTGGAGAGGTTAGGGTTTAGGAGAAGGGGCGCAATGGAGAAGATGATGAGAGGAGCAGACTGAGGGAGAGAGAGATCGTGTTGGAGAGGAGGAAGGAAAACTCTTCCCTTATACGCCTTCCCTCTGACTATTTTTCTAGAGAAATTGTCAGATCTGATAGGGGAGGATGGAAGGGGTGCCGTTATTAAAACAACCCCTTGTGTTTCGACCCCTCTAAATTACTAATTTGCCCCTCTATCTTTAACGACTCATAACTTCTTTGTTTGAGCTTTGTTTTCTGCATTCTTTATGTCGTTTCAGAACCAAATTCTATGCATAAAATTTTTAATTTAATTTATTTATTTTATCACTAATTTAAGATTAAAAATTGAGGATATTACATCCTTCCCACCTTATTAAAATTTCATCCTCAAAATTTTGATACATACCTCTATGTAAATAACTGTAGGTGGATCCTCCACATCTCCTCTTCTGTCTCCCATGTGGCCTCCTGTAATGAATGATGCTGCCAAAGGACTTTGACTAATATAATATTTTTAGTCCTCAACTCCTTGACTTTTGTATCCAGTATGCGCACAGGTCTCTCCTCAAATGTCATATCAGGCTGTAACTCTCCTAGGATCTGCTTTAACACATGTGAGGGATCTGGCACGTATTTCCTCAACATGGATATGTGGAAAATGTCATGTACATTTGCCAATTGTGGTGGTAAGGCTAGCTGGTATGCTACTGACTGAACTGTGCATAATATCTCAAAAGGTGCAATGTACCTGGGGCTAAGCTTCCCTTTATTCCCAAACCTCATTGCTCTTTTCATGGGGAAAACCTTCAAGAATACATGCTCACCCTTGGAGAACTCTAGGTTTTTCCGTCTCTTATTAGAATAACTCTTTTGTCAGCCGTGAGCCATCAACAATCTCTTTTGGATAAGTTGAAGTCTCTCTCCACACTCCACCAACTCAGACTTCACTATGTGTCTCTCTCCTACATCACTCCAACATAAGGGTGATCGACAAGGTCTACCATAAAGTGCCTCATATGGAGCCATGCCAATACTCTCGTGATAACTATTATTATAGACGAACTTGACCAGTGATAAATGATCCTCCCATCTACCCTTCCAATCTATAACACAAGCCCATAGCATATCCTCAATCATTTGAATGGTCCTCTCGCTCTGACCATCTGTTTGAGGGTGGAATGTTGTGCTAAATTTTAGCCTGGATCCTAGAGCCTCTTGCACGCTCTTCCGGTACTTAGAGGTAAACCGAGTGTCTCGATCCGATATAATCGTCAAGATAACTCCATGTAGACTCACGATCTCCTTGACATACAATTTTGCTAGGCTGTCCACTATCTGATTCTATCTTATACGAAGGAAATGAGTGGACTTGTCAACCTGTCCACAACGACCCATACCATGTTGTGGCCGCTAACAGTCCTCGAAAGACCCACAATGAAATCCATGGTAATATGATTCCACTTCCACTCAAGAATTTCCAATGTCTGAAGTTGTCATGATGGACACTAATGCTCAGCCTTGACCTGTTAACAGGTCAGACATCGTGCTATGCATTCTCCAACATCCCTCTTCATCTCGTTCCACCAGAAATGTCTACTGAGATCCTCATACATCTTTATACCTCCAGGATGGATTTTATACTGGGACTGGTGTGCCTCCTAAAGTAACTCAAACTTCAAATCATCATCTGCCAATACTACCAACCTACCCTTGAATCTGACTCCTCCATCTGGTCCTCTCGCAAAATCTACCTTGTCTACCAGATCCTATGTCTCTTCATCTTTGTCATGTGCCTCTAAGATCCTATAAAAAAACTTAGACCTAGCCGATAAATTGGCAATAATTACTCCAAACTTCCTACTCAGGGCATCTGAGATGACGTTAGGCTTCCCAGGATGGTACTGTATGGTGAAGTCGAAGTCCTTGAGATACTCCATCCATCTACGCTGCCTCATGTTCAAATCACTTTGAGTAACAAAGTACTTGAGGCCCTTATGATCAGTGAATACCTCAAACTTCTCGCTATATTGATAATGTCTCCATGACTTCAGGGCGAATACAACTGTTGCTAGCTCTAGATCATGTGTTGGGTAATTTATCTCATGTTTCTTCAACTGTCTCGATGCATAGGCAATTACCTTCCCATGTTGCATCAACACTGCTCCTAATCCCTTGCTTGAGGCATCCTAATAAACCACTTAACCACCTACACCTGATGGTAAGGTCAATACTGGGGCAGTAGTAAGTCTCCTCTTGAGCTCCTGGAAGCTCTCCTCCCAAGCATCAGTCCAAATGAACTAAGTGTCTTTCCTGGTCAGGGTAGTCAATGGTAATGCAATCTTCAACAAACCCTCTATTAAACAGTGACAATATCCTACCAAACCAAGAGAACTGCATATCTTAGTCACTGTCTTGGGTCTCTCCCAATGTAGCACTGCCTCAACCTTCGCCTAGTCCACAGCCACTCCATCTTTAGATACCACATGGCCTAAGAATTGCACCTGATCTAATAAAAAATCATACTGACTGAACTTGGCATACAACTGATGTCGACAAATTGTGTTCATTACTGTGTGGAGATGCTCTCTATGTGCCTCATGATTAAGAGAATAAATCAAGATGTCATCAACGAAGACAATCACGAACATATCCAAGTAAGCTAGAAAGACATGGTTCATTAGGTCCATGAACACTATAGGTGCATTTGTCAATCCAAATGGAATCACTAAGATATCATAGTGGCCATAACAACTCTTGAAAGTAGTCTTTAAGATGTCCTCTTCTCTAACCCTCAACTGATGATATCCTGACCTCAGGTCTATCTTGGAGAACATTTGTGCTAATTGAAGCTGATAAAATAAATCATCTATGCATGGTAAGGGATATCAATTCTTTATAGTAACACTATTCAGCAACCAATAGTCAAGGCATAGTCTCAGTGATCCGTCCTTCTTCTTCATAAAAAGGACTGGTGCTCCCCACGGTGATCCACTAGGCCTAATAAAGCCCTTATCTAATAACTCTTGCAACTACACTTTAAGCTCTCTCAACTCTGCTGGAGCCATTTGGTATGGTGCCTTAGAGATAAGCATTGTACCCGACACCAAGTCAATGGTAAAGTTAGTCTCCCTACTCGATGGAAATCTTGGCAACTCCTCAAGGAAAATATTTGCAAACTCATGGACAACATCAATATCGTCAAGCTGTGGCTGCCTCCTATCCTCAATAGTCACATACACGAGGAAGGCTTTGCACCCTCGTAAACAAAATTGTGCTGCCTTCATAGCAGAGATGATGCATGTACTTGCCTATCCCTTTCTATCCCAGAACAATATCTCTAGTTGCCCAAGTATACGAAAAATGACCCGCTTCTTTCATCTAAGACTAGAAGAGTACCTTCAATGACCTAGTGTGATGCCTACGCCTGTCCTAATGTGATGGCAAATACTCGTCCCCGACTACATGGTGCGGTAGTTACCTCTACACCCATCTTGATCCGCCTCCCTCTCTGCCCCTTAGGAAAATCTTTAATGAAATGGCCTACATCTCCACAATTGAAACACCTATATGGCTGTCTCTAGAAAGGTGGTTGGTGTTGTAGCTATGGCTACGACTGCCTCTGATGCTGTAGTCTGTCGAATCTATTGCACCCTCGTCCAGGGTGCCAACCCTTGCACCTGCAACATCTCTTTTTCTCTATATCTCTCTTAGGCTTGGTTTACAGCTAATAACCTAGTGCTCTATGTGCTTTCATAGCACTAAAGGTCTCTTCACCTTAGTGGGCTAGTATGCGCTCCCTCTAATCCTGAGAGAGTTCTTCTCCAGCATGGAGGCCATGTCCGATGCATCTCTCACAGTAGTAGGTCAAGAAGTAATCACCTAGTCTCTTAGCCAGGGTGTCAGTCCATCCACAAATCTATCCGTTGCCTCCTTGTCTGAGGCAAGTGTGGAAAGAGCAAACCTCCTAGTGGGGTAAATTGGTTCAAGTACTACTGAACCGTCATGTCTCTTTGCTCCAATGTTGCAAACTTTTTCTTCAATGATTGTAATGCATGGGGCAGTTGCACCTACAGCATCTCTTTTTCTCCATGTCTCTCTTAGGCTTGGTTTACGGCTAGTAACCTGGTGCTCTATGTGCTTGCATAGCACTAAAGGGTCTCTTGACCTTAGTGGGCTAGTATGCGCTCCCTCTAGTCCTGAGAGAGTTCTTCTCCAGCATGGAGGCCATGTCCGCTGCATCTCTCACAGTAGTAGGTCAAGAAGTAATCACCTGGTCTCTTAGCCAAGGTGTCAGTCTATCCACGAATCTATCCGTTGTCTCCTTGTCTGAGGCAAGTGTGGAGAGAGCAAACCTCCTCAGTCGGGTAAATTCATTCAAGTACTGCTGAACTGTCATGTCTCTTTACTCCAATGTGCAAACTCTTTCTTCAATGATTGTAATGCATGGGGCAGAAAGTACTGAGTATCGAAAGCCTGTTTAAAGGCTGCCCATGTCATTGTCTCTATAGGATCTGGTCGTGTAAGTGTAAAGGTCTGCCACCAAAAGCCTGCCTCACCCTTCAGTAGGTAGGCAGCTACCCGGACTTGATCCTCTGGTGCAATCTTCATCCGTCAAATGTCCTCTCTGCCTCAAATAGCCATCGCTCAGCCTCCCAAGTATCACCATCACCATACAAGGGTAGCACCATCTTTTGGAATCTTTCTAATTGTTTATCGGTCTTCTTAGGATCACTCGTAGCATCACCCTCCATGGTCTTAAGTACTGGTGGGTCCTGTACTGGGTGGGTGGAATGAACAGACAAATCCACAGGTGCCACTAGAGATGGTGTGATAGGATTAGGGTTCGCGACCTAAATCGCAATCCTAACCTGTTACTGTATGAGCGGTATCAGCCCTAACATTACCTTGTTCACCAACTCAGCATCTCGATCCCCTTGATCAGAGGACTCAGCAGGTGAGGCAACTGGCGTAGCAGGGGTAGACCTCGTTCTTTTACGAGGAGCCATCTGTCAAAGATTTAAATACCACTAAGTGTAAGTTCCGCTCTCCTAGTTCCTCTTTAACTACAATTTGTGGACTATGACCCACATATAAATAGACATTTGTAAGGATTATCATGGAATAGACTAGGCTCGATACCAACTATGACACCCTGGTTTTTACAACATTTCTTTTTATAATAATAATAGTAGTCGCAGTCAGGATTGCAAAATAAAAAGATTCTATTAATTATTAAAACATTTATTAAAAATCTCTGGGTGTTATTTTCTTTTTCCAAACATCACAATTATAATTTAAAACAGAATTAAAATTTCACAGTGATACAATTGAAACAATACACATGTCCAAACCAACGTCAAAATCATTGGCTCCTTTATTTTCAAAACAATATCTGACCCAAGGTTTATCCATCATAACATCCTAACCCAATGTCCATCATATGTAATACTATCTTAATCAATTCCATAAAATAAAAGTATATAGTCCATAAAGAAAGTCAAATGTTAATCCATTTATTACTCACGTCACTGTCTATCAGTCAAAGTAAAGAAATCTCCCACTGCTATCACGATCTCTCAACGGTCTTGCCCTTCCTGCTGTCGCGCTTAAGATTTAAGGCATTGCAAAACAAAGCAATGCCTCAACAAGCTATTGCTTATGTAGGTACATAGACATTTGATGTAATAAAGATGGACCAATTCAAATAACCATGCTAATATAATGAGAAGATCTATCATCTATGAAAATAAAATCATTATAATTAATATCAACATAATCTCAAAACATCATGTATGATAAAACATGCATCTCTTGGATTTAAAGCATGATATAAGCTAATGTAAATGAGCATACAATAATAACAGGGCACCCTAAGGTACATGGGTCCCATGAGTGTCCCATACACTTGTATAAACAGATCATGAGTACTCATATCACTCCTCTGAGTGTCATCACACCTAGGTATACAACAATATCTCCATGTTCATCATACAAGTATACAGAACAAGAGTATGGATCGTCATGCCACAGTGGCAACCCTCTAGGGTCTCAATCATTGCCGCTCCCTGTTGACACCATAACGGGAGACTTAACATCTGTCCCCATAGTAAGGCCCTGACTGGTAGTGTGGACTATCCATGATACCAGACCCCTACCGAAAGCCATTTGTGGACAAGTGTCTATCATATCACAATCACATCACAAATCTCAGACGGTGGGTGGCCGGTCCTACTCCCTCCTAGCATGACATCCACCAAGTGAGAGCACCCATCATAAAACCCAAAACACAAAAAACACGTATCTTGAAAACCAGGAGCACTTGTGGCTCGCAATCCCTAAGGCACGCCCCTCATCCCGAGGTTAACCTTTAAAAGGACCAGTCACCAAGCCTCCACTTTCCTTTCTCATGAAAATCCATCAGTTTCAATGATGCAATAAGGAAACAAAATTTCTAATTATGCATAAATATGGAGTATCAATCTCACGAAATCATCAATCATAAATTTATTTAATACATTATCAAAATCTAATATCAATCATAACATAAAACTCTAAATCTCACAAAATCACAAACTAATAATAAGTGTAATTGAATCACAATCAATCATGATGCTATGATAATCTAAGGTTTTAAAATCAAAACATACTATTAAATGTTGTCACCTACCTCAATGTGAGATCACTCAACTCGAGCGTATAATCCCCTTCTCTTATACGTTCAGATGTACCTGTCAGTACCACAATGCTATTTTGTGTTATTTATTTTATCATAAGGGAATCTATGGTGATCCAATCGTTAGATAATCCTCTAAGATCTTTAATTATGATTTGGTTCTTAACTTTAGTCCCATCTCATATTCATATGTTCGTTTTTGTGTGTATCTAAAGTTTATTCCTAAATCTGATGATCAGATCATCCTCAAATCAACAATTTTCCAAGAACTTGTTCAAACCAATGGTCTAGATCAATTTCTAGAGTAGTCACACTAATATGCCCCTTAGGACCCTTATTTATTGTCATACTTAATCTTGTTGTTCAAGTCTTGAAGCCTGATCACCTTTTGATTAACTAGTTCTAAGTTATTAATTAATATTTTATAATTTAACTAATTTAAAAGTGGTCAAATGTAGGTTTTCAAGTTAAATCTAAGCCCGCGTCGTTAAGACGATCGCAATGAATGTTTCTGATCGTCATTTGGACCTTTATAGCTCTTAAAATCAAGTTTTTTGTAAAACCACTTCATAAATTAATATCATTAATTTATAGGGGGTAGGAAGGTGCATTTACACCGATGGCGGGAAAGACAATCGGAGTCCAATCATCATCGGTGACCTCACAGGTGTCCAAATTTCACAAATTTTGCACCATTTTGCTCGAAATTTCATGTATTTTCCATTTTCAACACTCCTTTGGCTTGATTTTGCCAAAAACTAAGGTTTTTACTTGATTTTTCTCATGTTCCTAAAATTTTCCTATGTACTATTCTTTGCTATTTTCAACGTCGTCGGCCATCGAATTTTCCTCAAACTTAAAGGGTTTGTTCTTAGGTTCCTTATGCACTAGATGGATGATCTGATTTCCATTTTTAAGTTATTTTATCAACCTATTCTTATGCCAACAATAAGGTACACAAAGCTGTCAAAAAACTATAAACCCATGCTGTTTTCTAGCATTAACTGATGCAAAATTCCATTTTATACTTGTAAATGGAAGGGGAAACAAGGGGTGAGACTGACCTAAGTCAATTGACAACTGTTGATGCTGCCAAAGCCCTAGTTGTCAAAAAACAAACTTGTAGAGGTTAGGGTTTAAGGGAAGGGGCACGATGGAGAAGATGATGAGAGGAGCAGACTGAGGGAGAGAGAGATCATGTTGGAGAGGAGGAAGGGAAACTCTTCTCTTATACACCTTCCCACAGATGATTTTTCTGACGAAATCGTCAGATCTAATAGGGGAGGATGGAAGGGGTGCCATTATCAAAACTACCCCCTGTGTTTCGGCCCCTCTAAATTACTAATTTTTTCCTCTATCTTTAATTTAATTTATTTAATTTTTTCACTAATTTAAGATTAAAAATTGAGAATATTACATCTATGGGCCCCCCAAAGCGGACAATATTATGACTATTGGAACCCTGGGGTGTTACAGTTAAATAGCCCCTCCTTTAATCCAATCTTAACTATTGCTTATTAATTAGGTCCTACCCAAGGTGGTTAATATAATTCTCATGGAAGGAGGCATTTAGAAATCAACATCAGTCAATAAAAGGCATGGAAAAATCACTTGGATTTTGGATGCCCACTATAACCACAAAGTTCAAGAGCTAGTGGAGTGACAATAGATTGCCTCTTTCAGAAAGGGTCGCAAGAGCTCAAAACCTAGTTCTCTTGCTACTTGATTTTAAATTAAGATTAATAGATGGGATTGCAAGCATACAAGGAATTGATTTGATTTCCTAGGTGGGCAAAGGATCTAGTGATGAAATCTAGTCCTTATCTTATGAGGGTTCTTGTGGACCCCTATTAACATTATGTTCCATCCACCATAAAGCAGTAAACGTGCAATGCAAGTACAAGGAAGCAAAGTAATCAACCTATATGATATCTAACCAAAGGTTAGGGTTAGTGCAATCTAATCCAACAACCCTAAATAAGATACAACAATTAAGATGAATGATCCTAAACTATATGAATTACACTACCAACAAATATGAAAATTACACTAAATGCAACTACACTAACAAAAGTAAAAGAGAGTGAGGGAGACTTACAGAGGGGTTTTAGATGAAGATTAAGTATGGTTCTCCAAGCCACACACTTGCCCTATTTTTATACAACCAATTTAAAATTAAAATTGAAATTGTAAATTACAATGCGGCCCCACTACTAGTTCACTCAAAAACCTAATCTAAGAAAGGAAAGAAATCCTATCTAGTTGATGAAGGTCCTCTTACCAATTTGCCGCACAAAAGGAAAGATATGTCAATTTATGAGGAATTAACAAAATATGCAAATACAATGTAAAAATCCTAATTTAATGCAACCTAAGACTATGACTAAAGATAAAAATCTAAATAAAGATTCAACCATAAATCCATTATGACTCCCCAGCAATGGCATTGAAAACTTGGCATAGCTTAAATATTACTTGCAAGCACACAAATTAATGTAGTATTTTCATGCAAGCAAGGTTGATACCATGAGGAATCTCACAGATTTGCAATGGATTGGTTCTATTTAGATCAATTAACTTCAACCAATGAGAAAGAGTTGTGATCAAACTAGTAATTTAAAGTAACATGAAATGGAAACATGCATGGAATTAGAAATTAGAATTAAAATAAACTTTCCAGAAACTAAAGCCAAGCAATTATAATGGAAACTTACCTAACTAACATGCATTTAAATAAACAAAACTAATGTAAAACAAGCATGAATCAAGCTAGGAAAAATAAATTAAGGAAACTAGTAAAATGGAAACTTTTCTAAAAACATATTAAGAAACTTTCAAACACTAAACTAACATGTAAAAACAAGTAACCAATGAGATATAACTAACTTTAACAAGAAAGTAACAACATGCATGGATCTTAATGATGGAACTTACTAAAAATCAAAAAGGAAACTTTCTAAACCTAAAATAAATTTGAAACAAGGAATTAATGTGACCTAGTACCATGCACATGATCCATGGATTGTATGCATGGTTCCAAGATGCAAAAGTGATCAGAATTGATAATATAAAGTGAACTATCATGCAAAATAATTAATGGATCTAATAAACAACAAGAAAATCTAAATGGGTTCCTAAGGATTTAAGCAAATAAGGAGTTTAGATGGCTAGAAACAAAGGAGAAAGTTAAGGGCAGAAAAATTCTTGATTTCAACTTCTTAAGAACATCAAACAAATCAAGGAAACAACCCAAATCTAAAGTACTTTGATGAAAGAAACATTCCATAACAAGAATCCCCACAAAACTTTATTGAATCATCTCCAAATTACTCCAAAAACTAGATGCATAATACAATAATACATGTTCTATTGCTAGAAATTGCATTTAATTCTTAAGCATAAAATCCTATTTAAATAACACCACAATGCAATATAATTCTCATAAACTAAAGTATGATGACATGCAAAGAAAACCCATGAAGGAATTCAAGATAAAAGAAAGCTAAGTGGGTCAACTAACTAAGGAAATGGACTTAAAACTAAGATGATGAACGAGGAGAAAAACATGCAAAATTAAGTGAAAACTCGATGCACTAAGCTGTCTCCTCTTTTGGTTGTCTCTACCTGAGAGAAGTTAACATAGATCTTGATTGAATATGCAAATAAAATTAGAGAATGGAAACAAGAATGAAAGAAATTGAGTGTTGGAAAATTGTGTGGAATTCAAGGAAGCAAAACAGCATTAAACAACTATGAATTAACCAAGAATAACTAGAAAACCAAAGGAAGAAAAGCATCAAATAAGTCCCAGAGTCCAGCAGCAACAAAGCTTTAAAGAAATCTATGTTTCAAGGTTTCTCACCCGCCTCCACTTGAAAAATACGTATGAACAATGGGGTTTATATAGATGAGTTGGGTTCCCAACTTAGGAAAGGGTGAATCCATGAGGAAGTGGCTGTAGGGTTAGTGTATTTAAGGAGGAGAAAATTTAGGTAGGAATGATGTCATAAAGATGACATAAGAGAGAGAAATAAATATGAGTTGGCTTGTTTCCAAATTAGAAGGGGGGAGGTGTCCTTTTCCATGTAAAAAAAGTTGCTTCCCTCCACCCTCCTAACTAAGTGGAACTTGAATGTGGGAAATGGGTAAGATGTGGGGAGGAAAAGAGGATGGAAATTTTAGGGTTAAACCTAGGGTTTTGAAGTACTTGACAAGACTTAGATTTATGGTTTCTATCTTAGGAAACCACTTGAATACACTTCAAATTAGGGAGAGGGGGGAGGGGGAGGGGGGGCATCACTTTCTTAGGAGATGCCTTCTTTCCTAAGTGGTGAAATCCTAGGATGGAAGGTGGATCTAAGATAGGAAATGAATTAGGAATGTGGGCCTTCCTCTCTTGATGGGTCCTTAATGCATGATCATCTTACATTTTACATTAATCTCTCAAAGTCATACTTTTAACATAGGAAAGTTGCTTCAATTAATGCTCCAATCATGTCACTCCATGTGGCACTCATCCTTGGCTTGATGGCTAGTTCTTTGGTAGCTTAAGTGGCTTCAAGGCCTGAGTAACTCGTATGGCTCATGACCCTTTTTCACGGCTTTAATGGCTTAGGTGGCTTGGATGACTTCTATGGAAAGGTAGTAGAAATGCATGGCTTGGGTTTAGGTCCATTTCTAATCACCTTTTGCTTCTCCAATTTATTTTAGCTTACCATAAGTTGATCTTGAACCTTTATCACACCTTTGAATTGATGAAATTTAGGCTTTGGCTTACTTAGGTTTCCTAGTTAGATTAAGAAACCTCATGAATTGCCTCAAGTCTTGGCCTTTGGATTACCTTCTCAACACCTACAAAAGATGAAAAATCCTAATTAAATCCTAGAAATTTATGACCACTTACATACTTACTTTGGATTAGCTTCTAAACATGTAAAATATCAAACTTTTGAATTATTAAGTCAAAAATGCACGTGTTACAAAATTCGGACCAAAAACCCTACTAATTGGGTACTTTTTATACAAAATTGAACACTTTTCAACTAGCATTATTGTGTCATTAGGGTACTAAAAAAAGCCTGGTTAGCTTGACCCTATAATTGTTGACCTTGATATTCTTAATAATCATGCTAAGGTGGATTAGGGTGGGACCATTGTGGTTCTTCTTCATATTTGTAATCCTGAGACAATGGTTGTTCATGGTGCATAGTCCATCCATCTTGAATGTTTATCTCAAGATGGTAGTTATTGCTAGGGTATGTGAATGTAGGGGCTATATCCACTAGTCCCTGATAATATCCATTGTATGTGGAACTTGATGGCCTTGAACAAATGGAATATTGAGATTCAGAATAGGCATAGTCATTATGGTACTGGGGCTGCGGAATAGCTTCACTAGAAGTTATTGTCCTAAACAATTAACTTTCTATACTATCTATCCTATCCATTGAAGTACCAATTTATCAAATCTATCCTCTTCTAGATAGGCCTTCGTTCTCAACTTTATATACAACAAAACAAATCATTGTATATAATGATAGAGTACTTTTTTATGTGATTATTTTAATGAAAAACCTTAACTATATGATGCAACCTAAATGCTATTACTAAGCTAAATGATGCATAATCGATCTTAATAGCTTGTAAACAAGATGAATTGATGATATTTATAATGTGTGGGTGGTAACTTCTAGACCTAAATTTAGACAGCTCATCCTTTAATCCAAGCTAAACTATTGCTTACCAGTTAGGTTCTACTCTAAAGTGGTTAATACAATCCTTGTGCCAGGAGGCATTTAGACCTCAACAAATGTCAATGGAAGGCATGGGAAAATCATTTGGATTTTAAGACACCCACTATAACTACAGTGCTCAGAAGCAACTAGACTGACAATAGACCTAACCCTTCAAAAGGTTCCTATGAGCTCAAACCCTAAGTCTCTTTCTACTTAATTTTAAATTATGTTCAAGGTCTGGGATCATAAACATAGAAGGATTAATTTTAATTACCTAGGTTCACCAAAGATTCATTTATGAAATCCAATCCTTATCATATGAGGGTTCTATGGGGCCCTTACCAACATTGTGATACATTCCACCATAAAGAAATTAAGAAACCAATGCAATACAAAAAGCAAACTAATGCCTACCTGTATGATTAACAAAGGGTCAAACACCTCAACAGATGAGACACTATAACCAACCAACCTGTGCCTGACTACAACGGAGCTTAGGCTATCCTTTATTAAATAGGTACACAACTAATGCAGCAATCCTAAATAAAATGCAACAATTAAGAATGCATGACCTTGATCTATATGATTTACACTACCATTCAAATGCAATTTTACACTAAATGCAACTAAACTAGAAAAATAAAATGGAGAGAAAATTACATTTAGTGGGTGTTTCGATAATGATCAAGTGTGGGAAACCATACCCCACACTTGCCCTATAAAATTATAACCCATTTAAAAAATAAATAATAAGGTGCAAAATACAATGGGCCTTACTACACGTTTCACTCAAAAATCCTAATTCCCCTCACAAATCACTATATTAATTTCATGCGATGGAGGTTGATCCCATGAGGAATCAAACAATTTGTGTGATTAGTGGGTCCTTACTTAAACTACTTAGCCTAGAAAAAGAAGGTAGTTTTAACATAAATTAATGATGGAAATTAAAAATGCATGGGACTAGAAAATTTCTAAAATTGGGAACTTTCTAAATCTAAATATGGAAACTTTCTAAAATTAGCTAGCATGCAATTGAATTTAGCAAAACTTAACCAAACTAAATATAACCTAGTATGCAACTAAATCAATGAAATAAACATGCTACTTACTGAAGAAAAGTGCACATGATACTAAGATGGGAAAATTTCCTATATTAAACATGAAGTGTGAGCATGAAACTAAGTATGCAAGGCATGGCATTATACTATAATGGAATGCATAATTTATCCTAAACTAATGTATAAACTACTAAGCGATGAATGAACATGTACTAAACCAATGATCTAAAGGACATACCATTCCAAACCATGTGCATGGCCCTTAGAGTTGTGTGCATGATTTTGAGTAGAATACATGTCATGTAAAAGCAAGGATGGACATGAAATAAAAAAACCTAAATAAATATACAAACTAATATAATTAGAATAAAATATTAGAACCTAACTAAGCATGTAAAATTAAGTAAAAGTTGGCAAATTAACCAATGGAAAATTCCTCATAACCATGCTCATGAACCATAGCTTTGTACACATTGGTTCGAGTGTGTTTCCTATGGATCTAAATACCATCTTACTCTAGAATGAAATGCATGAAATCTAACCATGAAAAGACCTTGTAATAACCATGAAAAATTAAATTGCAAGCATCCACAGAAACCATAACAGCAAATAAGTAACAATGAATCATGAACTTTCATTGACTAAAGGAATAAGATTACAATGGTGGTGCGCACCCTTTTTTAATTTCAAAACCAATTCAAAACTTCTATTCAATTATCTAATAATCAATCACAATAATCATGCATATGTGATCCTAAAGAATAGGCAAGGAAAAAGGGTGAAAAGAAGAAGGTGAAAATGATGGAATCAAGAGATCTAAAGCACCCAAATAACTTGATCTAAAGATCACTATCTCTTAGTTGTCACTACTAGATATTAGTGATCCTTACGAACAAGGATCTAAGGCTAACTACAAATGGAAAATAAGCATGGAAGATTAAGGAACAAGGCAAGGAAAATGAGGATGGAATCAAAGAATAAAACAAGGAAATAACCAAGACAAACAAATAAAAGATTCAAGGAAGCAACTCACTTGAACTTTGAAGAAGAAAACAAGGATGAAAACACACCAAGGAGGTGTGGAAGGGTTGGAAGGAAGCTTGCTACAAGGGAAATAAATTGGGGGATAAAGTAGGAATGAAGGGTGGAGATGCCTCCTCCATAGGAGGGTACAATCTCCACTTCTTCTAAGCTTTTTTTTTATTCACATAGAAAACTAATGTGTTTTATATCCCTTGGGTGGGAGGCAATCTTAGTTTAAGATGAAGACCTAGATCTAAGACAACCAGGTATACTTAAGAGGGTGTAAGGTGGGAGGTGCCACCTTTTTAGGAAGGGGGCATCTCCACCTTGTAAAAATTGTAGATGACTTGTGGGAAATAAAAAGAGAGATGGGAAGTTAGCAAGATAGGAAAGAGAGAGAAAGAAAGGGGATGAGGTGGAGTGAGGGGATTGGGTAAGTGACAGTTTTAGAAAGGTGGGAGTCTTAGGTGGAAGACTTTCCCTTTAAGTGAAAATTCATGGGAATCATGTAGAATGAGATGGAGAGAGAGAGAGAGAGAGAGAGAGAGAGAGAGAGAGAGAGAGAAAAGTGAAAAATAAGATGGAAAAATGGAAAATAAAGGTGGAAACTTTCTAATGGTCTACATGCATGCTTTTTGGTTGATTTTCACGCAATGGACATTTGCTGTAGATTTTCCTCCAATCATGGCCTTCCATGAAGATTGGCTTAAGTGGCTTGATGGATTGCTTTGAGAGCTCATTTGGATTGGCTTCATGGCTGGCTTTTGAGGGCTCTTTTGGCTTGGCTTGGTGGCTTAAAGCCCTTGGCTATGATGGCTAGCTAGGCTCCTTGGCATGTCATCTTCTTCACGGATTATATGGTTTAGGTGACTTGAGTGAATCTAATGCAAAGGTGGTGGACTTCACATGGCTTGTGCATGAGCCCACTTTAGTCACCTTTGGCTTCTCCAATTCCATACTTTGCTTGCTTATGATAGTCTTCATCCTTGATCTTACTTTGGATTGATAACATTCATGACTTGACTTGATCTTTTAATCTTGATCTTCAATTTTTATCTCAATCAATCTATGCCATCAGATCACCATCTCGCCTCCTACAAAAGATGAAAAACTCTAATTAAATGCTAAAAAATATGATTATTCTCATACTAACCCTGAATTAGACTCTAAACCTACAAATTATCAAATATTTGATTTATTTAGTCAAAAATGCATGTGTTATAAATTTTGGCTAAAAACCCTAATTTAATGTTGTAAGTTATAACATATGGGCAACTAATTGGGTGATTTTTATAAAAAATTTGAACACACATTATAACTAAAAATGATCAGCAATGCTTATGGCAACCCTCAAGATCTTCTAGTGGTAAAATAGGGAGTAGGGATCAACAATTTTGCATGCACTAACTTTAACCATAAAATGCAATCCTAAACTACATACAAATTCAACACACTTGAACGCATGTAATAAATAAAGCAAGTAAACATGACCTAAAATGCAAAAAATAGAAAACTTATGCAACTACATATATGCTGCTCATGCAAAGGGTCCGAGCCTTAAAAGATGAGACATTATAACCTAGACAACCTATGTCCTGGTGATTATTGTAATAACCACAATTTTTGTAATTGATTGAGAAAATCAATAAAGTTTAAGTTTCAGATATTTTGGGCTGAAATATTAGGGTTATTTAGAATATACTTTTTATAAAAGTATAATCAAATAATAAGACATGTAAAATTGAAATTAAACTTAGCAAACCCTTCAAAATGACTATAAGCATGACAAATTCTAAATTCGGATGAAAAATCCTTAAGTTTCTTCATTTCATGGACAAAAGGGTAAAATAGTAATTTTACCCAAAAATCAAAATCTCCCAAAAATCAAAATATGAGACATAAAATTTTAGAATGTACTAAGAAATATGAATCCAACGCCACTAAGCACACTCAAATCCGAGATCATGGGAATAAAATCCAGAATTTTATACATAAATGGCAAAACGGTCTTTTTACACCATGTGGGACCCACATGGGGCCCACAAGGGACCCAAAAATGAATCTTATGAGCAGCCCATGTGAAGTCATGGGTCAACAAACACCAGCTGGTCTTGGGGAAGAAAAATGGAGCATGGGAGACTTTCATGCCATTTAATAATAAAAAATTAAATATTATAATCATGAAAGAAGACCAAAATGCCTATAAATATAACCCCAAAAATCCTCCAAAAATGCTCATAAAATCCCCACAAAATTTTCTTCACTCTCCCAGAAAAATTAGACCTAGATCCGTCCCCAAAAACCCAAAATTTCCAAGAGATATCTCTCTTTTCAATTTCTTTTTCTTTTTAGATTGGAACAAGAGACCTAAAATCAATTAGGCACTCTGTTCCAGATCTAATATTATCAATTCCACCATCTAAAACTTCCCACCATACCTTAGCTACAAAATCCCCAAATAAATTTCAAGATCCAACGGTTCAAACAACGGAATTTGTAAGAAAGGTAGATCTTGGGCCATATCTTCATCAAAGGGTATTCATTTTAAATTGGACACATAAACAATGTTTTTTTCTCCAATCAGGTAGGTGGGAATACTTTCTATACATGTTTACTAATGTTTAATTAAAATTTTATTTTACTGTAATTTATGTTAATGATAAAAAAGGTAAAAATAAAGTAATAATAGAACCCTTAATTCAGGATGACAGAGTGCTCAGATGAAAATTCTAACTGCACCAATCGATCCATAAGGGTCCAAAACCCCTAGGTTATAAGTTTCATAAATATCGGAGAAGGTTTGGGCCCTCAATTGAGAGAGGATTGATTGGACGGTCCAAAATGGACTATCCGATCTCCAGATCTAACAGAGCCCAACAAGCCATGCATGACGCAGCACCAAAAACGATGAACGCAAAAACATTCCACATGCATTGTGTATGGGACATCATCCCAAGAGCGACGATGGTGCGTCCGTCAAACGGATGAGCGGACGCGCCCGACGAGCGTCCCGCTCATCCCGTCTGCATTGATGGAAGTCCTAAACAAGCGCTTCCATTATACCTCTATGGCTGACGTGCCCAACTAGCAGGAGCGTTCCGCCCGGCTTGGTTTTCTGCTTGAAAGATCTGGGCCATCCATTCCTTGGGCCCAGATCAAATCTAAGCCCTAAAAAGGACTGTGAAGTTCCAGATCAAATTTCGGAGCCATTTAAACTCCAAATTGAAAGCTTGAAATCTAGAAATTATGTAATAAAACTTTCTGTATTAAAGAAACAAGTTTCTAATTACCTAGATCTTCAAGATCTGAGATGATTAGATCTTGAATATGTTTTACTAATGATATACTATTGAAATAGAGTGATATCTATGGTTTATTTGGACATATCTGAGATATATTAAGGGATCTACCCATTATGGTAGAAAAACCCTAAAAATACAAAGGGACCCACTTGATCAATGAGATCAAGTGTGATCAGATCCTTGGGATGGATAAAATTAATGTTGATATAATGAAATCCAAGAAATCATGGATGGATTATGACAAAAATGGATCAATATGATCTTTGAACCTTAATAAAGAAAATCCCCTAAATATAACTAATACCCTTAATCAAAGGAAAAGATCTAAGGTCATTATGTTATAAAGCATTTTATCTAATAGCATTTTAAATATGATTATGTTATAAAGCATGCTAGTATATCATTTAGACTTTAGCATGATATGTGATTTCATTGTTATCATAAGGTGCTAGATTTAATTATCTTAGGGGCACTTTAGTATGATTTCATGCCATTCTAACTTAGGACCATGCTAGAATTTCATATAAGTTTATACTATAGTATGAGATTATACCTTAAGTCCATGTTAGTTTAAATTGAGTTATTAAGGTATATTAGTTGGAAATCATGTTAGAGTAATTCTAAGTACCTTGCCTCATTATCATTAAGTGTTAAATTATGTAGTTTTATGCTTTGAATTTATAATTCATTTATGGTTAAATGTTATTAGTAGATCTACTTGTTATGAGATAAAGAGCATAAAACATAAAAAATGTAATCTAATGAGAAAGTAGAGTTTCATGACACAAATAAGAATGGAGTACTTTAGACTTAATTAGTAAGGGCTATAGTTAGTAGGACAATATATGGATTATCAAATCCTTGGCCCAAACTAGGAGAAGAATAATAAACCCCATGAATGACATTATAAATATTCATGGACTTAATTAAAATTCATTAGAAAGAGTACTTAGGGTAAACATGCTTATAGAAACCTTATGAAAGGTTAAGCTATGGTCATTCTTGTGAATGATGAACATAGTGGTTAAGGGGGTTATCTAATAGAGCCTTGCTCTTCCCCTACCTTCCATTGACGTTTGTGACATCTAAACGCCTCCTTAAATGAGGATTGAAGTAACCACTTTGTGTTCACCCATTTAGCTAATAAGCCTTAGCCAATTGGAAATAAGAGGAGCAGTCTAGATTTAGGCTTGAATAAGTTACCTTCAACCAACACATTAACTGGTTGAATAATAATAATAAGAGCATAAAAGGTTAGTAAATTACCTAACCCTAATAAAAACAGTAAGTAAGATAAGGATGATCAAACAAGATCCATTAGATCTTGGATGATCAAGAACAATAAAAATAAGAATATTATATTGTACTTGGTATGCATGTTTATTAGTATGCTTGTTATAGTTCATTAGATTAGATAATCCAAACCCTTGATCAAAGATGATTCAAGGAAGAAAACTAAGATCATACTCCTTAGGGATGATCCAATAACTGAACTTAGATCAAAGAAGAACTAGATGATAGAAGATCTAGGACCTTGATCTTTATCAACATGTGTAGATTGTCAATCAATGGATCTATGAAGGATCAAGATCAAGGAGATGGACACACAAAGACTTAGAGATAGAAAAATACTTAGATATGAATGATCTAAAGATCATTCTAAACATTAGATCACATTAGATCTAGTGATCAATAGGATTGTTTAAATTTATATATTGACAATATGTATGAATGTACAGATTACATACATCAGTCAGGATCATGGAAGATTTGGTAAAAGAGACCACTCCTTGAAGGTAGAAGGATTTGATGAATGCATTTACATGAGATATACATGATTATACTCATGATCTTACATTGACAAGAGTAATGTTAATACTTGTATTAAATATCTTGAATACCTTATGATCCAACCAAACACATATAAGATGGTTAAGGACTAAAACTATAAGTGAATAGGGAACTAGAAAATATTTTAGCCCTAAGTAAACAGACATATGGTCTAATATATATGAAATCTATTTTACATACAAGCTTGGAGGCTTGTGAGTTTGTTTTAATAGGCATAAGCCTACGAGTTATGAGGGTTTGGCCACCCGCTCCTTAAAATTTGATGATATGATGATACCTTGCCCAAAGAGAGGCTAAAAGTCAGGTGGTGGCAATTATGGGAAGGCCAACACTGTAAAAGTCTTGCCCCCCCATACGGGCAGTGACATAATATTTTCCACCATGGTATCAGTGGTGAACAGGGCAGTTATCTGAACGCGCTAGTACAGATCAAACTGCAGCATGGCAACCTTTCTGATTATTTTGCACTATGATGCATATGGGAATAGGCATAGTGAAATGCCTTATGTTTTAGCATAATGAAATGCTAGGTAATTGTATATTACCAATATTTCCCACCAATATTTTCCAAAAAGGGAAATTCCCAGTATAAGATTAGCTGTAATACTAAATTCTCAAAATAAAGAGAATTGATCAACTTAGTTGGGATTGATATTTGACTACTTTCACAAATTTAACTGGTTTACCCATGAAGGGTATGTGTATATAGATATACATAACTTACAAAGTAAAGAGTATGTTTAAGGATAATGGGATTATGAAGTATTGGAATTACATTGTCAATTTTATGTTTCTTGAATCCCCTACCAAACATTGCTTACTGAGATATTGTACTTGTTGCAATATCTCAGATACAGGGAAAGAGAGTTAGGAGCTAAAGACGATAGAAGACTTGAAGAGAATAATCTTCAAGGTATACCCTTGAAGAAATGTATTTTTCTTTGTTGAGAGTTTTATTGTATGGTGAGCTTGAGTTTTGGATTATGTAATTTGGACAAGTATTGTACTAGATTTGGCTGTACTGTGAACCACTTGATGGATCCTGGAATTTAATAAAAGTATATTCCGTCAATGGAATTTTATTTTGTACACAAATTGTACTTATGTTATGTATGAAGTGGAGACTTGGGTTTTACAAAACAAGTTCTAAAGAAAAGAATTTCCGCTGCTTTGTTTTGTGAAAAAAATTTACACTCTTAAGGGCCCTTCCTTTCAAAATACTTTACAAAACATGCTACAAAAACCCGGGTCGTCACAATTATAGCCTAGCTTAGGCTATCCTTTGTTAAGTAGGTTCTTCTAATACAAAAAAAATCCTAGAAAATATGCAATAAGTAAATATGAATGCAATCTACATGAAATTACACTACCACACAAATATACAAATCTAATTTAATAATACATAACTAAACTAGAAAAAGTAAGGAGTTAGTTAGAGCTTACAGTGGGGTCTTCGATAAAAATATTCATATACAAAGGTGAATCTTTACTACCTTCACTTTCAAGTTAGAATGGTTAACCCTTGATCTATATTATTACAACCCCTTGAATTGAATTATGATTGAAAATTAAAATACAATCTTGACCTCACTACTATTCCACTCAAAATAAAAAATAAAGTAACTATTCTAACTTGAGCAAGTCTCCAAATCCTTTGCCAAATTCCTGTAATGATAAAAAGAATTGAAGTAATATGCAAAGATACTAAAAAAGCCTAAATTTTAAATACATGCAATTCCTAAAGTACGAGTAGTGGTAAAATAATTTAACATTGATCCAATCAACAATTTTGTTGTGAGTCTCCAGTAACAATTCCAAAAACTTGATCTTGTTTTAAAATTACCTCAAGTGCACAAGTCTATTGAAGTATATATGTGCAAGTAACGATCCCATGAGGACTTCATTTGAAAATTAAGAATATTAATTAGAACCCAAGTTAAACTATCTTAACTTAGCCTAGCAAAGTTCAATAAACATAATGATCTAATTAACTACAAGTTATACTAAAATAGGTAAATTCACTTAATTATGAAATACAGGGTTTTAGAATCCACCACATTACTAATAATAAGCATCATTTATTTAATCCAACGCATCTTACAATGAAGAAATACTGGTGCCAAAATTGTGTGCGTTAGGAGTATGAAGTCTTATATTTTCTCAATTCTAATTATTTGGCTAGCTTAATTAGTATGGATCCAAAGCATAGCTTGTACTTTTTTTTTACAATCACAAACTATCTAATAATTATACAAACTATGATTCAAACATAAATCAGTCCCTAAACTATGAAAAATACATTATAATTCCCATAAAAATACTACTAATTATGTATATTAAGTTATATGGCATATCATGAAAATTGATAATTCAAATTCTAAAATCAATTGATCACTTATATGTGTATAAAATTTATTGATTTAATGTGGTTTCATCCTCTAGATGGATGATTTAGCTACTCATAATTAACATGAAAAACATGCCTAAAGTGAATGAGAGAAACATCCTAAAACTAGCATGAATTAAGTTGGAAAATAACAACTAAGCTATGGTAACACAAAACACATGAGCTAAAGCTAAAAAATGTAATTAATTCCTAAACTATAATAAAGAAAAAAGAATGTAGTCTAACCATTCAAATTAAGCAAGAATTACAATATTTTTTGAAATTTAAACTTCAAATTCTATAGGACTACGATGGACAAGAAAAAGAAATGAATAAGAAACAACCCCAAAAAGCTCCTCAATTTGTCAATCATCTAGGCCAGCAAGCTAAGATCATTTTTTCACCAAGCAATACAAGGTAGGAGATTCCTTCCATCCTTGTTTATAACTCATCATGGAAGAGAGAATTCCAAACCAACCACCTTACAAGATAGAATGTCCAATAAAATCCAATGAAAGGAACAAAAAACACATAGTACTACTTGACAAACATGTTGTGCTGCTACTCACCTTGGAAACAAACATTGAGTAGCTGATAGTGCCACATCCTAATGGGTTGCTGCTTCTATTGGGAATCTTCTTAAAGAAATGTTAGTAGGTTGCTGATTCACTTCCTTTTCTCTCAGAAAGCACATCAGGCTACTTCCTAAAAAAGAATGCAATAGGCCTTCCCCTCCCTATATGATTATGTTAATCAAGCTTCTCTTCTCTTTATAGATGAAGATGAATAAGCAATAGTCTTTTCCAAGATAGGAAACCCAGCTGTCTTTCCATTCAAAACACATGAGCAATCCCAATAGAAACTATGGTCCAAAATCCTTAGGAAGCATCCAAAATCTACTTACCAATTTTGAAAAGTATTAAAAGTAGACACAGCCTTCTTCAAGGAAATGTCCATAAAAACTACCACCATGCATCCAAATCCAGCAGCGTAGCATGTTCTATCTCCCATTTATAAACCTTCTAAAGATGTAACATAGCAACTGATAATGCGAATGTGTTAATTGTAGTCTCTGACCAGCCACCAACTCTAGTAAACCAGCAAACCCAGCACATCTCATGTTTCCTTTCTCTTTGTAACCCACTTTCCTAAATAGGATACCACTTTACTATATAGAAAATGCCTCAACCCACTTATACTTTCCCTCATTAGGAAATTTGTTTTCCTATATTAGTGAGCAGCTTACATGTGTAAAAAGAAAAAAGAAAAAAAAAGCACATTTCAAGTTCCATTTTTTCATAACACACACATCTCACCATTAAGGATTATCTTGCTTGCTTAGGTTATGGGTCATTCTCCAATTGGTCCTTTACACATGTGAGGATAAATGGGCTACATGGGACCCTTTTCTGTGGTTTTTAAACTAAAAAAAAGAGGGTCAAAATGTGTGACTCATCTAGGCTTATCATGGATTCGCTTGTAAGCTTTGCTAATGTGGTGAGGTGATGGATGCTTGCATTGAAATTTTTTTAACCTTTTCTAGATTTACTAAAAATTGATATGGGCATCCCCAATGCACTCTGAACTCTTCTGATCTTGGTTTTCAAAATGTGGAACTGAGATTTTCTTGGATTGGACTAGCTTTCCTTTTAGGGTTCTAAAACACAAAAACTACACAAATCTCTCCATTCAACCCTAATCCTACAAAACTACAAAATTAACATGAGTTTTGAGAAGAAAAAATATTTTTATTGTACTTTCTTTGAATGGACATCATGTTGAAAAATTATACGTCTATCCAATATCTAGAGTATGAATTGAAATATAAGGAAACCATTTTGTTTATGCATGATTGTGTGCATGGTGGGCATGGACGCTTGGACTATGCACTTGATCATAGTTCAATGGTATGGTGCACAAGGTACACATGGTGATGCTTCAAGCTTGTGATCTTCTAATTTTTGAGAAATGTTATTTTGAAAACATAACTTTATTTTTATCATTCTCTTTCCTGGTTTATGAATATGTTCTCATTTTGGAAATGAGAAATAAAATTGCTAAAATTCTTATTTGAATCCTTCCCTTAAAATGTGCATTCTCTAGGTAAATATCATATTTTAATCTCATGATTTCATTGGTTTTGCCAAATTGATTTGATATTTGAGATCTTAGCTTTTTATTTTTCATCATGTGCTGAGGGTGTGAATGGTATTGATTGATTGATGTATGACTTATGATAGTTGTAATTAGGTGTAATAGTTTGCCACGAGCTTCCAAAACAAATAGCTACCTAAGAAAGGTGCGACTAGTGACAATATTGTATAATGGGAAGACTACTACTCAAACGGATCCGGTAGGCCCATAAGAGCTTGTGCAGATCATGCGGCATCCATGGTTTATCAAAGTTGGGATATTAGTTTCATTAATTGCATAGCATAACATATTGTCATATGGACATGGGCTGAATATAGACCATTGCCTATGGTATGAGTGATTGACATGATATGATTTAATTCATATGTTTGATACATCTTCTAATTTTATTGCACAAGTCGAGCATGATTTCGAAATTTAGTGTAGCTTTAAAATTACTCATAAGAGCACAAATCAAACTAGTATTAACACATGAGAGAGGTCCATGCTACAAAGAATCTCACAAATTTGTATGTTGGATGGATCTTATTTAAAGTGTTTAACTTCAGCCAAAGAGAGAGATTGAATTTAATTTAAATTTAAACTAGGAAAGTAAATGATAAAAAATTGAAATATGCATGAAACTAGAAACTACATCTAAAGGAAACTTTCTAAAAATAAAACTATTTTATGGAATTAAAAACTTATCTAATTAAAATGCATTTAATAAAAGAAACTAATGCAAAACTAACATGAATTAAACTAAGCAACTATCTTAAGGAAATTTTCCTAACTAACATTCTCCTAATTCTAAAACTTTTAGAACTCAAAAAAGAAACTTTCTAAGCTAAACTAAGATGCAAATAACTGAATAAGTAATGCTAAACTAACATGACACAAAAGAACATCAATCCACTTAGAGCAAAGTCACCCAATTAGCATGTACATGACTCATAGAGTTGCGCACATGGTTCATGAGTGAGAGATGGCTAGAAATTATAAATAAAATAGCCAACTAACATGCTATCTAATCACAGCACTCACTAAACTAGCTAAAATGCTAAATGGGTTCTGAGATTTCAAGCAAACAAGGTGTATGCACTACTGGACATTGCATATGAAACAAAAGATGAAAAATTCCAGCAACATGGCTTACATGAAACTCAATTCAAGTAAGGCATTAAAAGAAAAGAAGCACTTTTCATTAAATATAACACTCAAAACTCACTACTATAGAGAGTGGTTTATAAGACAGTTAAAAATGGGTGTAGAAGATAGTTAAAAAATCGTCTTATACCAGGTTGTCTTATGAAATGAAAACAAATATAAGACAGTTTCTTAAATTGTCTTATATCAAAATTATTATAAGATGGTTTTCAAAAATGGTCTTATAAAGCTAGAATTATATAAGACAATTTTTAAAAACTGTCTTATAAAGTTGGAATTATATAAAGTAGTTTTTGAAAAACCATCATATAAAGTTGTGTAATATAGGACAGTTTTTGAAAAATCATCTTATAAATCTGTGTAGTATAAGATGGTTTTTCAAAAACCATTTTATAAGGCAGTGTAATATAGGATAGTTTTTCAAAAGTCATCTTATAAAGCTGTGTAATATAGGAAGGTTTTTGAAACCCTTCTTATAAAGCAGCATAAGTTGTGAAATATAGGATAGTTTTTCAAAAATTGTCATATAAATCTGTGTAATATAAGTTAGTTTTTCAAAAGCTATTTTATAAAGCTATGTAAGTTGTGTAATATAGGATGGTTTTGAAAAAACCATCTTATAAATCTATGTAAGTTGTGTAATATGAGATGGTTTTTGAAAAACTATAACATAAAGCTATGTGATATAAGATGATTTTTAAAAAACCATCTTATAAAGCTGTGTAATATAGGATGGCTTCTCAAAGACTATCTTATAAATCTTAGATATTATACGATGGTTTTTGAAATTTATCTTGTAAAGCTATGTAATACAAGATGGGTTTTCAAAAATCATCTTGTATTTTGATAGTTTTATATGATGGTTTTTAAAAAACTATCCTATATTGTATATACTTCCTGGACAATTTGTGTATTCTTTTGTTGGTTTCTGCTTGTACATTGTTTGTACAATTTTTGTAGTTCAAAATACATTTAACACTTCATTTCTATAGACTATAATCAGTCTATAAAATACATTCATACACATTTAAACACTTTCAACATTTTGCATTGAACTTCTCCATTACACATTTCTCATTGAAATAAAGAAAGCACACATAGACTTCAAAAGAAAAAGAAAAAGGAAGACATCTATATAAATGAAGTTCTACTTTGTATTTCATTGACAAAAATGTTTATGTTCAATAACATCAGTTATCTACAAATTAAAAGACAAAATATATTCAATTCATTCCATTCTGATATCATCAAGATCTAGTTGGGAGTAACTCTTGCTTCCTAAATCGGCTTACAACATAACAAATATTAAATCAATGAGACATTCATTGTTGGAGTCATTTAAGAGATGTAAATGATTGATCACTCATTTAATTATCTTACGTTTCTCAGTTAGAAGATCATCAATCCTTCGTGAGTGAGTGTTCTCATATCTATAAGAACGTGATACCCACACTCCTAATCAGATTGTTGTCAAAGACTTTGCCCAATAAATTAAACAAAAAAGGTTCAAATATCATGTGTAATTATAAATTTTGGTTATAAATTATACTAAAGAACTAGTAAACCTTACCTTGACCTTTTTCCATGTCAGTTTTGTTGGATGGATAATATTTTCCATATCAACTCATTTATACCATGCACTGCACATATATAAGTAAAAGGCATTAGATATAAATAAAGTCGATAGTTATGCATTGTCCAACTATTATAATGAATGAAATAAAAGGCATATTTACTTATTAATGATTTCCATAAGTGGGTCTCAAATGTGTAGTCTATAAGAATAAAAAAATATTGCATGCCCACCATGCACATCCAAAGCTAGCAACATCCAATGGGACCTTTATATATAATCAATCAATTGAAATTCACAAAACTAAACTTATATAAATATTCATGTTTATGGAATGTCATAATTTAGCAAGACATATAATAACTTACTCGCTACTGTACGGAATCGATAAGGCCAAGCCCTTATTACAACATATGAACCTAGGTATGATATCTTCTATTTGTTTCTCTTGGGTAAATGTTCCTTTGGTCCAAAGATGACAACAAGTTCAAGGAATTTGTAAATGTCTTTGACCTCTAGTCTTTGTAATTTATAGTGAAAAGACCTACAAAAACTTAATGTAAAATACTAATCATGTCCTTTTAACAAGTAATGTCAATCTGATTCTTATAAAGCAATTATACAACATACCCGATATAAACAATGATGTGCATGTATTCCAATTGAGTCATATTACATATGGCTAAGAGGTCCTCTTTCATGACTGGAACCTCAACTATGTTGTAGGTAAGCACACTAACCTCAATTCTTATGGGCTGATCTCCTTATCTTCATTGATTAGTCTGTACAGTCCTCTTAAGAATGGAGGCATGTTAGGTGAAACTTGCATCTGATCCCTACATTGTGGATGTGATTTTTGAGAAATTACTAGTGAATATATATAAGAAAAGACAGAGATTAAATTTTATCATAAAAATAAACATAAATACCTGGGAATGGGCAATCAGTATGCCAGAATTTGTTGCCGAGGAGGGGGTCACCCCAATTGCACCTAGTACTTCTTTTGGTTAACATTAATTACAAATAACATTTAAATTTTTTGTTGAGGCCTTAAAATTGTTGTTGAACATTATGTTATGATTACCATGTACATACCTTCAATAACATTGCTTTGATATACTTCTTTGGCTAAACTACATGATATCCAATTTTCTCCCAAGCAGTATGAATATCATTCACTTTGATAGGAAATGGTAGGTGGGAATCTGATTAGAGGTGGTAGTAATGCACACACACTTAGTGTGTGGATGCATTAACCTACCATGCAAAGATAGACACACAAAACCACTTACAATTCTTGAAGAAACCAAGGTAGCATTTTCTTCAGTAAAGGTATGGGAGTTTCACCCCTGTGAATGTGCCATTTTCTAGAGAAGGAAGGGCTTGATGGGCTCCGTGGTCCCAACCTTCTTTTGCTATCAAGATAGACACTAAGTCTGAGTTAATGAAATAAAAGTTAGGTATATTTAGACAAAAATGAACTATCACATATACTTACTTCGTATTCTTCTAACCGTGTGCAATCAATCCTGAGAGGTGGTGTTGCATATGATTAGTCTCACATACTATTTGTCCTTTTATACACTTTGCCTATACATCAAAGGAACACATAATTAAGCACAATCAACTTTTATAATAAAAGGAATCAAACTTTAGGCTATTTGTAATTACCTTAAAATCAAAAGACAAGCCAGTTTATACAAATTGATTCCATGCATCCCACCAACCCCATGTAGAGAATTCTTCTTCCAGTCATCAAAGATTTCAAGTTAGACTACAAAAGTAAAAATAAGATTGTTAGTCTAGCTAAAATAAAATAAGAATGTGCATTATCACCTATCACCTGTCCTCTACTGTTGAACTATACCATCTCTTTTATTCCCATTGACTTTCTCTTGATAATATGATCCACTTCTGTTGGCCCTCTACCATTTCTCTTAATGGGTGTGCCTGTGCTAGATAGTTCTTCATGGTGCTCACTTTCTTCATGTTCTAAGTTTCCTGCACAAGTGAAAACAATACATTTAGAAAACAACAACAAGGTTCATTTAAGAAGATTTTTAGAGCAAATATTATAGGTAAATACATAAAATTCAGATGTAGTCAAACTCACTTTTGCATTTTTCTATTCCCTTTCTCTAATCTGTTTTGCTTCATTTTATTGATACTCATAGTTAAATTTGAAACTTAACCATCTTAAATAATGTATGAAACAAAGTATAAAATGCTATAGAATAGTTTCTAATACAACATTAATAATCTAAATAATAGAGACCAAAATCTAGCTACTTTGCAAGGACATAGAGATAAGCTGAGAAAAAAACCACCATCTAAGTGCATAGTGAGTGTATATAAGTCGGGTAAATATTAAAACAATTATGTCTTAGGAAAGTAGCACTAGAATCAGATATGAAATCTTGAATAATGGTGCCAAAAAAAGTCCTAAAAGCAATATAAAAATTATCCCAAAAATAGCATAAGTAGTCATATAGTTAGGACAATTTTGGAGCTCTATACAGGCTCTAATTCATACTACTCTTCAAATTCTCATGGATACTTTTATAGCAGTAACTAACAATTCAAAATCTCCAACATCCTAGATTTTTTAGACAATTATTTTTATATAGTCCTGTAGCAAAAATGCATTTCAAAAATCCAAGTGTCGTCATTCTTAGTAAAAATTCAATAGTCTCCCCTATTTTTTGGACTTACACATTTAACACATTTAACAGAAAATATTTAGAGGCTTCATCTCATCACTTGCTCATAATTTTATCACAGTAGAAACAAAGTAAAAACTGATATAAAACTGTTCCTAACACAAATTATAACATAATCAATGATTTAGATCAATCACTAATAGAATAAATTTTTAAAAAATCAAGTAATGAGCATATGAAAAATACTGTTACTATTCAAGCAAACAACAACAAATAGAAGATTTAAGTTCTTAGTTGGATGCCTTTTTGAATGAAAATTAAAAATCTAAGACTCAGGTTTTCTTATTATCATTGTTCTCTACCTAGCACAATCAATTTTAAAGATTTTCATTGATTAATGAAGTAGAAAATTATGCACAAAGTTGTCTAGAACTTGAGCAAAATACTATTATTGTTCACACGAATAACGATAAGTAGAAGACTTTAAACTAGTAGTTAGATGCCTTTTAGCATGAGAATTAAAAATCTAAGACTTGGGTCTTGTTATTCTCAATGTTCTCTATCTAGGATGATCAATTTTAAACATTTCCATTACTTGACAAAATAAGAAACTGTGCATAAAGCTGTCTAGAATCTAAGCAAAACAATGTTACTATCCACATGAATAATGACAAGTAATGAAATTTAAGCTAGTAGTCGAATGACTTTTTGAACAAAAATTAAAAAGCTAAGACTTGAGACCTCTTATTCACAATGTATCTATCTAGCACGATCAATTTTAAAGATTTTCATTGATTAACAAAGCAAGAAGTTATGCACAAAGTTGTTAATAACCTAATAAAAATATTGGTACTATTCCCATGAATAACAATAAGTAGCAGAATTTAAGCTAATAGTTGGATGCCTTTTTGAATGATAATTGAAAATCTAATATTTAGGTCTTCTTATTATCAATGTCCACTCTCTAACAGGATGAATTTTAAATATTTTCATTGATTAATGAAGAGGGAAATTATTCACAAAGATGTTTAAAACCTAAGCATACTAATGTTCAAGCGAACAACAAGTAACAGACTTTAACCTAATAGCTGGATGTCTTTTTGAATGAAAACTAAAAAAGATTTAGGTCTTCTTATTCTCAATGTCCTCTATCTAGCATGATCAATTTTAAAGATTTCCATCAATTAATGAAGTGATGCACAAAGTTATCTAGAACTTATGCAAAATACTATTGTTGTTCACACGAACAATGTCAAGTGGCAGACTTTAAGCTAATTGTTGGATTCTTTTCTGAATGAAAATTGAAAATCTATGACTTGGGTCTTCTTATTCTCAATGTCTTTTATATAGCATGATCAATTTTAAAGATGTACTTTGATTAAAGTAGCAAGAAATTGTGAACAAAGTTGTCTAGAGCCTAAGCAAAATACTATTAATATTCATGCAAACAATGATAAGTAGTAGAATTTAAGCTAGAAGTTGGATGCCTATTTAAATGAGAATTGAAAATCCAAGACTTGGGTCTTCTTATTCTCAATGTCTTCCATGTAGCATGAGTAAATTTAAATATTTTCATCAATTAATGAAGCAAAAAATTATGTACAAAGTTGTCTAGAACCTAAGCAAAATACTTCTATTCATTAGAACAATGGCAAGCGGCAAATTTTAAGCTAGTAGTTGAATGCCTTCTTAAATGAAAATTGAAAATCTAAGACTTGGGTCTTCTTATTCTCAATGTTATCTATCTAGGATGATCCATTTTAAAGATTTTCACAAATTAAGAAAGAGGAAAATCATGCAAAAAGTTGTCTAGAAGCTAAGCAAAATATTGTTACTATTCACCCAAACAATGACAAGTGGCAAATTTTAAGCTAGTAGTCGGATACCTTTTAAATAAAAATTGAAAATCTAAGAATTGGGTCTTCTTATTCTCAATATCCTCTATCTAGCACGATCAATTTAAAGATTTTGGTTGATTAACAAAGCAAGAAATCATGCATAAAGTTTTCTAAAACATAAGCAATATACTGTTACTATTCACGAGAACAACTACAAGTAGCATATCTTGAAAAATAGAATCATGAACATAAGAAAATCGAGAGAGAGAGAGAGAGAGAGAGAGAGAGCCTATCTAAAGGGAGAAAAATGGTGACGACTAAGGTGGGGCACGCGTGTGCTCTCTTTCTCTCCCTTCTCCTTCTCTTTCTTCTTCTTCTTCTTCTTCTTCTTCTTCTTCTCTATGATTTTTACCAGGGGTGGGACGGTTTTTCATATTTTCATAGGGGGGTCTTGGGGTGGTGGGTGTTTAATAAGAAACCTAATATAGGATGGTTTTCTAAAAACTATCCTATATTCATTAAAATATAGGATGGTTTTCTGAAAAGTATCCTATATTCTAAGAATATAGGATTGTGTTATGAAACCTGTCCAATATTCTTAGAATATAAGTCAATTTTCAAAAAACTATCCTATATTCTAATGAATATAGGATAGTTTTTAGAAAATCATCCTATATTCCTATAAATATAAGATGATTTAAAAAAAAAAAAACCATTTTATATTTTATTGTAAATATAGGATAGCTTTTTTTTAAACTATAGATGGTTGTTTCTAAAGTAAAGTTATAAGACGATTATTAGATAATTGTCCTATATTTATAAGAATATAAGAAGGTTTCTTATAACTGTCTTATATTACCCATAAATCTCCCACCAATCTCTCCTCCTTAATTTTATTTGAAGAATAGAAGGTGGTTTAATATAAACCATCTTATATATTTCACTGTATATATGAAAATTTGTGAATAATCATCTTGTTTGAATTAAAATCGTTTTCCATGTTCTTTGGATATTAAAAATCTTAGTAAGCTGTGAAGGGTAGAGGATATTCCCATCCCTTATTTCCTTGATGTATAACCCATGATTAGCATGACACATGATGTGTAACTTAAATAATTAATTGTAGTCATACATTAGATGTTATAAACATTTTAATTTGTCCCCTCGTATACATTAGATCCAACACAAGCACCCTCTTCACATAATCCATCTCATTCTCCCCAATCAGATCAATTGATGGAATTGTTGTAGTTATTGAAGGGTAATCAATTACTATGTCACCTAGGTCATCTTCATCATAGAAGTCCCTTAGGGGGGAGGATAAAATAGTTTACAATCTCATATCATGCCCATCTTGTACATAAAATACCTATTTGCTTGACATGCCAAAATAAACTCGTCATTTTGATAGCCAATTTTATTGAGGTCAACCATTGTCAAACCGAAGAATTTTTTTTTAATGCGATCTCTATTGTGTTCTACAAAATCGCACTTAAACACAGCCAAAGTTTTACAAGTATAATATAGTGCCCATAGCTCATATATAACCTATAATAAGTATTGTTAGCTATAATTGGGTTATTGTCCTTTGAAATAGAAAAGAAAGTAGCTTTACCAACTAAGCTAACACTACTACTTTGATGTGCTCTTGACATATCATGGTCTTTTATGTGAAAGTGGTAACTGTTGATGGCATATCTAGCAAAATTTACTTCTTCTGGTGAGACCCCATTGCCATCTAACCCAATGATTCAAAAATACTATGACTTGAAACATCTCATTGATCTATAACCTATGTATAAAATTACTTATTTGAGATGATTAATGTATACTTGCATATGCTATTACAAATCAATCAAGTGAATGAATTATTATTTCATTGTAATTAAATACCTTTTGATGAAGCCAAGTAGTGAAGGAATGACAATGTTCATCGTCCAGCCATTTCTTTTTCTTTGCATCTCTTGAATACCTCTATTTTAGGTAAGTCCATGTGCTTACTACAATGAAGAGATGAAAATTATTTATAACATGCATGCATTAACAATATATTACATACCTTTCAACATATATATAGGAAAATGTGAAAGAAACTAAAGAGAGAGCATTAGTTACTTACTCAATGTATGGTTGAACTTCATCAACATTAATGTTTTGCAAGACATAAAGGTGTGCCTAATCCCATTCCTTGTGATCAACAATCTATACGCAATCACTAGAGAGAGGTTCACCAATTTTTGGATCAATTAATCCACCTAAACATTTCTTTCTAATGATTCCAATAGAATCCACTCCTAAAAAATATTTGGTACAAACTCCAATGCTTCTTCTGCAATGTAACATATGGGATACACCCCTTTGAAAAATTGTGCTTTTATACATACTCTTTTAGCACCTTCATGTACCTTTCCAGTGGGTACATCCATTGCAAATAAACAAGTCCACATAGCCTAACCTCATCAATGAGGTGCCCTGTTAAATGTACCATTATATCAAAGAAGGATGGTGGGAAGATTGGCTGAAGCTCGCATAAGGTTGTCACCAAATGCTCCTAGATTTCTTATAATTTTAAAGTGTTCACCACCTTCTTGCATAAAGCATTAAAGAAGTAGCAGAATTTACTAATAGATCCTCTAACTTCATTTGGCAGCACTGAATGTATTGCTATGGGTAGGAGTTGTTGCATCAATGCATGACAATTGTGAGACATAATCCCTAACAATTTGAGCTCTTCCATAGAGATAATGTTTCTAAAGCTTGAAGAGTACCCATCCCTTTGATCTCTAATAGATTTTTACTATCTATTCTTCTCTCCTCTCTACCAAGCATATAATTTTCTTTACGCAAGTATGTTCCTCAGTTACCCCTATCTTGTGGATGCAACCTTTTCTTCTAACACATTGTCATGAGATCCATTCATGCTACAAGTCCATCCTTTGTTTTTCTTAGCATGTCAAGTAAGGTATTAGTCAACCTTTCATAGACATTCTTCCCAATGTGCATGACACTAAGCATATGCCTCATGTGTAGGGATTTCCAATATACAAGTTCAAAGAATATTGACTTCTTCTTCCAATAGCTTTGAGAGTAGTTTTCACATATACGTGAAGTTACTGTCTTCTTCTTCTTCCCTCATAATACATTAAGGTTCTCAACTTATTCCAATACTTGTTGTCTAGCCAACCTCTTTGGAGGTGTTCTACTCTCCATAGTACCATTAAATTCCTCCTTTTTAAAATGGTATGGTTGGTTTCCATGCAACCATCTTCTGTGGCCTAGGAATTCCATGATGAAGTTATATGGCACACATTTGGTTACTAGAAATAGGATGTCCATTGTATCCCTTCACTATGCATCCCGCCAAATTAACATATGTAGGAAAGTCGCTTATTGTCCATATTAGTACAACCTTAAGGGTGAATGTCTCTTTTTTTGAGGTATCATAAATTTCAACACCTACTTCCCATAATGTCCTATGATCATTGATCAACAAAGCTAAGAACACATCAATGTCATTCCCAGGTTGCTTGGGACCCAACATTAACATAGTTAACATCATGAACTTCCACTTCATGCACAATAATGGAGCAAGGTTTTAACAAGCTATTATAACAAGCTAACAACTAATACCTATTGCTCATAGAACCATGAGGATTAATTCCATGTACAGATATTGCAAGGTGCAGGTTTCTAAGTTCTTCTCCGAAATCAGCCCACATGAAGTCTACAAGCTTCCAAGCCAGGCTACGTACTAGATGGCTTAAATAGTTATCACCTTTGTAGGGATATATTTCACTTGCCGATCACTTGAATTCTTCTTCAACATCCATCTTGAATGTCCACAAGTTGGGACATATAGTCTTGTCTTTATGCTCCTTTCTATATAAGATGTAGTCATTGGAAGAAGCATGTATCTTTCCATACTTTAACTTAATGTAGCCAAGGCTTTCTCTGCCTCTCATGTAGACCTAGCCAATTTGTTCTCCTTTAGCATCATTTTATTGATGACCTTTAACAATTCTCTAAAACCTTAATCTAAAAAACCAAACCTTAATTTCATATTGTAAAGTTCTACAACTACAAACAACTTAGTATAATCTATACATCCAATGTGCAATGGCTCATCAACTTCCTCCAATGTAGTCTAGAATTTTTCAAAGTCATCTTGTAAATCATCATATGCATCTCCAAACATCTATGTAGCTGTATTACTATCTACA
This sequence comes from Warburgia ugandensis, assembly GCA_035236585.1. Classification (NCBI taxonomy): domain Eukaryota; kingdom Viridiplantae; phylum Streptophyta; class Magnoliopsida; order Canellales; family Canellaceae; genus Warburgia; species Warburgia ugandensis. Next base: position 36,169,884 of record CP141131.1, read on the forward strand.
ACACTTCCTATAGTGCTTCATGATCATATACGCACTCAGCCCTTATCGAGAGGAATTTCCTCTCCATGTCACATCTAGGGGCGATAGACATCGCACTCAATTACAATCACAACCTACCCTAAGGGAAAAATTTATGAACTTTTCTATTCCCTTCTCATATTCTTTAGATGTAAAAAGATTAATAACATTGTGTTTGGCATTTAACTAAATACTTGGTGTGCTAAAAAATGTACATGCAATTAGTAAATACATATATATATATATATATATATACATTAGAGGACCCAAATTTTCAACTCTAGGATTATGACAAGTAAGAATGATGCAAAAACATGATTGATCCATACACACAAATATCAACACACTGATCCATACACATGAATGATCACACATAGGAAGGAAAACCATTAGAAAAGAAATTTTATACCCATAAATATCAAATAAATAAATATATGACAAAAATAAGAATGAATACATACCCAAACTAATATCAACTAAGAAAATATAAGTTCAAGATGAAGTGTACAAAAATCCAACTAAATGTTCGAGTTTTTCATCGAAGTAGCTGAGAGTTAAAAAAATTATAGGTTGAACTTCACGTTGTATTGAAAAGAAGATTTAAAGGATGGATTTTCAAACTATTTAATAAAACATGACATTATAAGGAAGATCCTAAAAACCTTCTTATATTATTTTCAAAAACCATCTTATAAAAATAGTTTATAAGATAGTTTTTGAAAAAATGTCTTGCATTGTTCTGTCTCATAAAAATAGTTTATAAGATGATTTCTGAAAACTATCTTATAAGGCAATTTCTAAAAAATTGTCGTGTATTATCACATACAATATAAGATGGTTTTTAGAAATTGTCTTATAAACTATTTTTATAAGATAGTTTTATTAAAAATGTCATATAATATTATAATATTTAAGATGGTTTTGAGAAACTGCCTTCTTTTATTTTTAATAAGATGGTTATCAACAACTGGAATTAAATAGGAACCATGCTCTTGAAACAAATTCATTCACTAACTTGAAATTACATCCAATAATGATACACATGTGCAAATATAATAAGGCTGGAAATTGTGCACTTTTCTAAAGCATAGAACTTGATTCAAATCAAGAATTAAACACACTCCAATGATCATAATCTAAGCTTAGGTATCATGCATGTGAATTTAAGAGAAAAAATCAAAGCAGAAGATGGAACAAAGAAGTAAGGGACAAGGCAAAGAAACAAGCAAAAAACAAGTAATCAAAGCAAGGAACAAGAGAACTATAAGATGGAAACAAAAGAGATTCAAGAAACTATTTCTCTTAGTAGTCACTATAGAGAAAAAGTAACTTGGATCTTCAAGAATTAAGCAAAGAAAATAGGATGAGTGAAAGCAAGATTCAAGGAAAGATAAGCTAGATCTATGTGATGATAGTAAATCAAGAACACAAAGAAACAATGCAACAAAACAAGGAATTAAAGGAAATAACTAAATTGGAATTGAACTACAAGAAACAAGGAAAAGAAACCTGAAAATTTTTGTGCAATACCCTTAAAAAATAATAGTAAAAGAGTCCTAGATCTCCCTTAATGAAACTCCACTTTTATAGCGGTTGGAAACCAACCCCCCTACTTGGACAAAAAATGTGGAATCCATAGAGTATTTATAGATGGCTGCTTTCCAATTGAATGAAGCTTAATCTAAGAGAGGAAAGTAGATTAAGATATAGGATTTCAATAAGAAAAGTTAGGTCGTTAGATGAGGTGGATGAATTAGGTAAGCAGTGATGTTATCATGTCTGGTTGCCATCTTTAGAAGGAGGGGGAGGCATCACCATCTTAGGAAGGTGACATGGAGTTCCTCTCCTTCTATATGGGTGGTGATTGGTTGGTAGAAAAGAGAGAGGAGAGAGAAATAAGAATGGTAGGAAAGTTGGGAAAAGGATCTCGGATTTTGATGTGCTTTGATTTGAACTAGATCTTAGCATTTCCAACTTAGGAAACCACCTAAATTGACAACTATGCAAGGGTGAGGCAGCACTTATTTAGGAAGGTGCCTCCCTCTTTAAGCCAAAAATGTTGAACCCTAGGATAGGTGGAGGAGGTGGATTTGGAAAGTGGGAATTCTCTCTTGATTGTTCCACTTTTGCATGATCATCTTACCTTTTACAAATATCTCTCAACACCTTCCAATTATCCCTTGAAAATCACACTTTTAAACACAGGACCATTTTTGCACTTTTAGATAGTTTTCATTTCCTCATTAGTGCGTGCTTGTGAATGGTTGAGATAATTGCTTGAAATAGTCCTCCAACAGTATCACTCCATGTGGCATGGCTCCCATGTGGCTTGATGGTTCATTCCTTAGTGGCTTGAATGCCTAAGTCCTTTGACATCAAAGCTTGAATGGCTTGGCTTCCTTAGGTTTCCTAGTTCGACTAGGAAATCTCATCTATGGCTGTCATTCTTATACAAAGTGGTGGAATTGCATGGACCATTTTAATCACCTTTGATGGTTCCCATTACCTTCTTTTGCTTGCCCACAGATAGTCTTGAACCTTGATCACACTTTGGATTGATGGCTTTTTAGCTTTGGTTTGATCTTTTGATCTCTATCTTCAATTCTTATCAAGATCATTCTTGGCCTTTGGATCATTTCTCAACACCTACAAAAGGTGAAAACCCCTAATTTTTAAAAATTCACATACTTACTCTGGATTAGCTCTTGAACCAACAAAATATCAAACTTTTGAATTATTGTGTCATGAAATTTTAGAAAAACCATAGAAGTAACTCCATAATTTATAACACATGGGCTACTAATTTGATACATTTTATACAAAATTGAACAATTATCACACCCCACAACTAGCATTTTGCTAGTCTTGAGCAAAACATGTGAAAAATCATGAAAAAAAAATTATTTTCATTTTCATAGGTACCCACAATTGCATTTAGCATATGCAACAAGCCCCTAAACCCCTAGGTTACCCCTAGTGGACGAGTTAAGCCTAATGAGAGTTTGTAGTGAATATACCCACAAATTTCAATAAGGCTAAATCCTTTATTTTATCCCAAAGACTTTCATCCATTAATTCTCTACTTTCTTTAACAACTTAATAAATATTAATGAAAATTTCTACAAGTTTCCATATACCAAAGCCATCTAGTTTTATCTCGGAGTGCATGTGTGTATGTAGGCTACATAAGTCATGACTTGTAAATAGTGATGATTATTTCTCCATTGGAAAGATGTCATGACGTCAAATTCTAACTAGTATACACTCAGAAATGAAGCTCTTAGAGAAATGGGGTCAAACAAAATTCACTCACTATGTAACTGGATCCAACAAGACTAGTGGTTCACATAATTTTAAGCACAGATGAGACAAAGAATTGTGATCCCTAAGAATGGATGCCATTACCGAGACCAGTTGGGGTAATTCACCTTAATTCGTTCCTACTTATATCCTCATTAGGGCTATTTCCCACCTTATGATCAATAGGTCTTTATATAGGACAAAACATAGGCTTAGGTCAGGTTTTGAAAAGAAGTGTGTAAGGCTTCAAAATTTCAACTCCGAGTAGAGGTCTTCAATTGAACGTTAGACAACTTTACTTTTACTTGTACTTGAAGTGAATATCTTCTCTATTTTTCCTTTCTCTTTACTCAACTTTTCTTCCCTTTTCTTTTTCACTTTTCCTTATATTTCTAAGAAGGAATATTTTTCTTTGTACTTTTGATACTTTTCACTTCTTTGACTTTTGTCCTTTTTTTGAACTTTTTCTACCATATCTAATCATTTCTGAAAGATAGGTAATGGATATTTTATATTTACTAGAGTTTTCTGTGTCAAAGTAAATTTGGTTTTGAAAAGAAAAGGTTTACCAAGAGACCCAAAGGGTGTAACTAGTGGTATAATATTTGAGTAGGTTTTATGTCTTTGGGCTAAAACAAGGATGGCCTATATCATTTGTTAGGCTTCTTAAAACCTATATGAGATCATAAATATTTAGGGAAGAAGGTTAGTACTCCTTTTAGTTCTTAACTTTTTTACCAAAACAATGATACTCGGATCTTTCAAATTTGATGTTCAGTCAAGAACTTATATATAACCCTTAAAAAAAATAGTATCTAATACTCACTTGGGTATGGGTCTCCACTGATTTTCCTTAGGGTCTCTAAGTCATACCCATCTATCCATTTAGACTTATGCATTGTGTATAAGTGTGTTCCGAAATTTAACTTTCAAAAAATACTATAGGACATAAATAAAATGTAGTTAATCACACACACTTCTATTAAGAAGTTGAAGTAGAAGAAATACTATGCTTTTGAAAATCTAATTCTCATCAAAGTAAAGGAAACTTGCCTTAAAAATTTTGAAAAACTCAAAAAAATTCAAATTTTTTCTTTTCAAAACTACAAAAAAAAACTCAGAAATCTCATGTATATCTTACCCCCCAGCCTGAACTAAACATTGTCCTTAATGTTTTGAAACATAGGGCCCTAAATGATGAATTGGTAATGTAGAGCAATGAGATTCACTAAAATATCCCGGGTTGCTTCTTAGTAAGTGCTAAGTTTAATGTCTTCAACCAAACATATTCTATAAGTACTCTACTCTAACCTAGTCCAAGACTTAACTAGTTAACCTCATTTTCCTTGACTCTAACAATGAAGTGGGAAAATTATCCATGCCACTTCAGAATCTCGTGGTAGTCAATATACAATCACTATGTTGAAATTTTTTGTGGTGATAATATTAGGACATAGTAGACCATTGCAATTTTAAATTTTGTGGGATCACCTTGAGGATCCCCCATTTTTAGAATTTCATGGTGGTCAATATAATTCCTCCACCTTAAAAATTTTGGTGGTGGAATAACATTAAACCATGAAAGACCACCATGCATTTAAATTTCTTAAGACCAATTTCAAATGAATTGCCCATTTTTTACCAAATTTAGGGATAATAGTGACAATTGTACTTAGTCCCTCTTTTTCCTCCTCCTTCCTCACAATTTCCTAAAATAGGAGATTGAGTTGTCTCTGTATTTTCCTTAAATGTTGTTCTTATTTTTCCGAAAGCAAGGTAATGGTGGGCCTTAAATCCTTATTGACTTCTTATGTGTACCCTAGAGTTGGTTGATATTCATCCACAACATCAATTAACACTTCTTCTTCCTATTCTTCAAGCACAAGTAAGATTGCAGATGGGCCTACTTTACTATCTAGTATTTGATCAAATAAAGTTTATAGGTCTCAATTGGGTACTTCTTCTACACTACAAGGCTCAATTTGAATTTCAATAATTGTAGGGGTTTCAACTTGGTCTTACCATTGAGAAGTGTCTAGGAATGGCTCAATCCCTAAAAATTCATTTTCTTCATCAATGGATGTCTCTTCATTCCAATAAAAAAAAGGAGCAAGACATGACAAATGGATATGTACTAGAGGATTCCAAGGATGGTTGGAGATCTTGTAGCTCAGAAGGAACATATGGTATTGTGGCGACCCAGGTTTTTATAACACATTTTATAATACATTTTGTAAAGATAGGGCCCTTAGAGTAAAAAAAATTTCGCAAACCAAAGCAGCGGAAATTCTTTTCTTTAGAATTTGTTTTGTAAAACCTAAGTCACCACCTCATACATAACATAAGTAGAATTTTGTATAAGATAAAATTCCATTGAAGGAATATACTTTTATTAAACTTCAGGATCCATCCAGTGGTTCACAAGATACCATGACCCATTGTATCCTTACAATACTTGTCCAGATATACAATCCAAATTACAAAGTTCAAAACTCATTACATGTTCTAATACAATGTTTCAAGGGATATACCCTGATTACTTATTCTTCAATTGTTCTTCAAATCTTGAGCTCCTAAGTCTCCTTCTCTGTATCTGAGATATTGTAAACATTCGAACATTTACAATATCTCAGCAAGCTATGCTTGGTAGGGGATAAGAATGTAAGTTATTGACAGTATAATCTTAATATTCAAGTATCCCATAATTCGTTCTAAAACACATTCATTAATAACTATTAGTTATAAGGACATCTCATTTCCTTGTCATTTGTGTTCACCTTTATACATACATATTGTATAAGGACAAATCCATTAAAAATGTAAAAATAATCAAGCATCATTTCTATACAAAGCTGATCAGCTCTTTTCATTATAAGAGATTTGTATTTCAGCCAGTTACTATACAGGGAATTTCCCTTCTTGGGAAAAATATTGGTAATATACAATTACCTGACATTTCATCATGTCATCCCTTAAGGCATTTCACTATGCCAATTTCATATGCATCATAGTGCAAAATAATCAAGGACTACTATGCTTTCGGTCGATCCGTACTGCGCGCCTGGGATAAGCTGTTCAATAATCCACTTTTACCATTCTCAGTGGATATTACAATATCCATGTCCATATGGGAGGACCATGGCTGTCACAGTGGTGGCCTTCCCATAATTGCCCCACCCGACTTTTAGCCTTTCTTAGGCTTGGTATTCAATATCATCAAGTTTCAGAGAGTGGGTGGCCAAACCCTCTTAACTCTCCTAGCATAGCATTCCTGTGCTTATGCCTGTTTAAAATAAAATCACAAGCCTCCAAGCTTGTATGTAAAATAATACTTATACATATCAGACTATCTGTCTGTTTAACTAAGGCTGGAATATTTTCTACTTTCCTATTCACTTAGGGTTGTTCTCAATTCTCAACTTAACCATTTAATACTTATTTTCCTCATCATTTGGTTGGATCATATTTCAATTTGAGGTATTTACCTTAATATATTAGTATCATACATGTCAATACTTCAAAACATAAGATCATGTATTAGACATGTATCTTCATGTAAAGGCATTCTTAATAATCCACCTACCTCAATAAGGTATTCTTACTCCTTGAAATCTGCCATAGTCTCGATCAACATATATCTATCAAATCATAAGTATAATGTCATTTTTCTAATCAAGGGTACATACTACATGGTCTTTTGATCATTCTTATGTAGGATGATAAATCTTTCTTCCTTGAATATCCTATATCCATAGGTTTAATATCATCTATACAAATACTATCTATATCATACATAACAATCTAATTTACATTGATGTTTCTTTTTCCATATTGTTTTTGATCATACAAGATCTCATCTTGTTTGATCATCCTTATCTCACTTACTATTTTTATTAGGGTTAGATAATTTGCTATCTTTTTATGTTCTTATTATTATTCAACCAGTTAGTGTCTTACTTAGTTGAAGATAATTTATTTCTTCCTATCACTAGACAACTCCTCCTTATTTCGGGATGACCAGTACTTACCAGTTAAAGTCTACTCAAAAAGTGGTTAATACAACCCTCATGTAAGGAGGCATTTAGACCTTTCTTACATCAATGGGAGGTGAGGGAAAAGCACTTGGCTCTTGTATACCCCCTATAACCACAATGTTCAGAGTCCACTGGAGTGGTACTAGCTCAACCTTTGACAAGGTTCCTATGAGCTCTTTACCTTAAGTCCCTTCTCTAATTGATTTTAATTAATTTCCATGGATATGCACAATGTCATCCATGGATGTTCATTATTTTTCTATTTTGGGCCAAGGAAATGATAAATCATTCCTTATATTGTCCTACTAACTATAGCCCTTACTAAGTCAAAATCATTCATTCATCTTAGTTGTCCATGAATTTCTATATTTCATTAGTTTACATTTTTGGTGATTTATGCTCCTTATATCTTAACAATTACTTAACAATTGAATTAAATTTGACAATAAGTAAATCATCAACTTGAAAGCATAAATCAAATATAAGTTTAACAACTATATACTAACATTCTTCCTATGAATATAACTTAAGCTAGTGAAATAAAACTAACATGATCCTAAGTTATGAAACACATCTTCTATCACAATGAAATCATGTTTAAATCCTAATTTACACTAACATGATCCTAGGATAATCAAATCTACTAACAAATTACTCATTTAGGGCATATCATACTAAAATTTAAAGATTACACTATCATGCTTTCTAACTTAGAACATAAATCACATTTACACTTCTATATCCAATAAAAGACAATTAAAACTTAAAACATAAATCACATTTACACTTCTATATCCAATAAAAGACAATTAAACTAATTTTATTAAGATTATTATAAACCTTTAAATATGATCCAACCATTAGATCTTAGGTGTTTTGCTTTAGATTAAGGGTTTTCATTACCTTTAGGGCTTTTAATCCATTAAGATCCAAAAATCATATCCACTTGATTTTGTCACATTTCAGCCATGATCTAACTGGATTCCATCATAATATCATCCCTTTAATCCGTCCCAAGGGTATGATCATACTTGATCTCATTGATCAAGTGGGTCCCTTCGTATTTTTATTTATTTATTTTTATTTTAGGGTTTTTCTACCATAAAGGGTAGATCCCCTATTTTATCCAAGATCTGTCCAAATTAACCATAGATATTACTTTATTATATTATTATATCATCACTAAAATAAATTTCCAAGATCTGATCACCTCAGATCTTGAAGATCTTAGAAATTGGACACTTATTTCCAAAATATAGAAAAATACAGAAATAAATTTTAGAAATATTATGACTTCATTAGAAACTAGACATTACAAGCTTTCCATAGCTTCTTTCTGATCTCAATTTGGAGTTCATATGACTTCACAATCTTAAATTGAAGTTTTCAGCCATTCCTAGGGTCTAGATTTGATCTGGGCCCACCAGAATTAATCTCTCTCAATTGAGGGTCCAAACCTTGTTAGATTTTCTTGAAAATTGTACCCTAGGGGTTTTTGACCCTTCTGGATTGATTGGAAAGCTCAGAATTTCCATCTGAGCTCTCTATCACCATAAATTGAAGGGGCTGGTATTTACTTTATTTTTACCATTTTTCATTCAAATTAAATTACAGAAAAATAAAAATTACACTAAAACATAATAAATATGAATGGGAAGTAATTCCACCTACCTGATTGGAGAAAAACAATATAATTGATGCCCAATTTGAGAGAATTACCGGTTGATGATAATATAGCCCGATTATCCACCTTTTTGTGATTTTCTGTTGTTGGAACCGTTGGATCTTGAAATTGATTTGGGGATTTTGTATATACTGTAGTATAAGATGTTATGGAGAGATTCTTCCTGGAACGGAGTGCCTAATTGAATTTAGGTCTCTTGTTCCAATTAGAAAGAGGAGGGAGAAATAAGGAGAAGAGAGTTTGGGGAGGGATGAAGGGGAATTTGGGGCTGAAATTCCAGGGAAGGTTTGGAAATTTCGTGGTTAAGGTTGTGAAAATTTTTGGAAATTTTTGGGACATATTTATAGCCGAATTTGAATTTTTTATCATTTCTTTTGGTAAGATATTTTATTACTCTAGAATTTTTAATTACTAATGCATTCTCCATTCCCACTACAATCTCCACTACCAGCAATAATGCACTGAGCAATTATTAGTGCTTCTAGAACCTTGGCCCACTTTGTGGGTCCCACTTTTATGTGAAAAGACCTTTTTGCCCTTTTTAACTCTAAAATTGGAGAATAATAGGCAATATTTGTCCGAACTCAAAATCGAGCGTACTTAGTGGTGTTGGAATCGTATTTCTAAGTACTTCATGAATATTGAGGTCTTATTTCTTGGATATGGGATATGGGTAAAATTACCATTTTACCCCCAAATGGAAAAATTAAGGAATTTTCATTTTAACTCAGAATTGAACGTACTTAATGTTGTTTCGATCAGTTTTCCAAGTACATCCATAATTTCTATTTTTTTTAATTTATAATATAATCTCTATAAAAAGAGAATTTTCAATAACCTAATATTCCAGCCCAGAATTTCTAAAAATTCAAACTTTATTAATTTTCCTTAATAATTTAAAAAATTCGGGCTCATTACAGGTATTTCTACCAATATAATTCTTTCAAGGATATGCTCATTATTCTCCCTTAGTTGTTTAGCTTCCTCAATAAATTGTATAATGCTAGCATACATTTGATCCATTTTTAGTAATATTGGCACCATACTGTATCTCATTTGGGTCTCTTCTAGTGATTCTTTAGACTCATATGGATCATAGTGTTGTGGCATTAGGGTATTGGGAACATTTTGAATAAGATTGAACCATGATTTTTCTCCCTAATATGTGTGATATTCTTGGTAGGGTTGATCAAGTTGGGACCATGATGGTTCATCCTGATAATTCTAAGACTATGGTTGTTCATAATGCCTGGCCCATCCATTATAGTCTTGATAGTCTACCTTAGGATAATAGTGATTGTGAGGTTTAGGAATGCACTAGGTGCATCCACTAACTCCTAATAATATCCATTTGTAGGTGGAGCTTGATGGCCATGAAATGGGAGGATATAGAGATTCAAAAGAGGCATAGTCATTACGTTGAGGTTGTTGTATGACCTAGTCTAATAATTCTCAGACTAAGGTTGTTGATATCACTCAGTATAGGAATTATCATACTGAGGTTGTTGATATCCCTCAGTATTTCGCTCAAAAGCAAAGAACTTATTCAAGTGATTATCTATTTTCTCCATCACAACATCTAATCTATCATATCTATTGGACTAACCAAGAGTATGCCTTACCTATATTTTATGACTATTCTCATAAGGTATTGGCTTCTTATCCCCTTCTTAGTAGGACACTGTAGTCAAAACAAATAGTTACATATATTGAATGAGTACTTTTTTGTATGCAAACTTAATGAATAAACATAACTAAATGATGCATCCTAAGTAAATATGACTTCTAACTCTAAATGATGCACAACCAATCCTTAATGATTCACTAATGAGATGGTTTGATAATCTTTTATAATGTGTAGGGTTGTAGCTTTTCGACTTAAAACTAGGTAGCTCGTTTTATCTAGAATCGACTACTACTTACTAATTAGGTTATGCACTAAAGTGGTTAATACAATTCTCATGGAAGAAGACATTTAGACCTCAACAACCATCAACAAAAGTCAAGGTAAAATCATTGGATTTTGCATACCCACTATAACCACGATGCTCAATAGCCACTAGAGTGACAATAGATCTCTTCCTTCTAAAATGATCCTAAAAGCTTGAAACCCTAAATCTATTACTACTTGATTTTAAATTGAGCTTTAAGGGTTGAGATCATGAATACACAAGGAATTGATTTACCTAGGTGGACCAATGATCTAGTAATGAAATCAAGTCCTTATCTTATGAGCATTCCTGTGAAGCTTATTATTAATGTATTCCATCCACTATATAGCAATAAACATGTAATGCAATTACAAGGAAAGGAAACTAATGCCTACTTGTATGCTATCTAACAAAGCAAACTTTGTTAAATAGGTGCAATCTAGTGCAACAACCCTAAGTAAGATGCAATAAGGATAATGAATGACCCTCAACTATATGAATTACACTGACAAACAATATGAAAACTACACTAAATGCAACTACACTAAAAAAGTAAAAGAGAGTGAGAGAAGCTTGCAGTGACATTTTTTTATGAAGATCAAGTGCGAGCCACCATACCTCACACTTGCCCTATATTGATACAACCCATTTAAAATTAAATAAAAAAAATTGTAAGTTACAATGGGGCCTCACTTCAAGTTCACTAAAAAATAAATAAGAATAATCTAGGAAATCAATAAAAATTGATGAAGCTTTGGCCCACATGATCAATGCCGCTCCTTTGCCAAATTTTCCTCACACAAAACTAGTAAGATATGTCAATTTTTGTGGAATTAATAAAATATGCAAGAATCCTAATCTAATGCAACCCAAAACTATGACTAAAGATAAATAATCTAAATAAAGATCTAAATGCAAATCCATTGCCATTCCCCGACAAAGAGTGCAAAAACCTTGGTGTAGCTTTAAACTTACAAGCGCACGAATCAAAGTCATATTATCATGCTAGAGAGGTTGATCACACAAGGAATGTCACAAATTGTGTGTTAGATAGATCTTATTTAAAGTGCATAACTTCAGCCAAAGAGAGAGATTGAATTTGATTTGAATTAAACTAGGAAAGTAAATGACAAAAGAAATGAAATATGCATGAAACTACAAACTACACCAAAAGGAAACTTTCTAAAAATAAAACTATGCCATGGAATTAGAAACTTACCTAATTAACATGAATTCGATAAAGAAACTAATGTAAAACTAGCATAAATTAAACTAAGCAATTATGTTAAGGAAACTTACTAAAAAGGAAACTTTCCCAAACTAACATTTTCCTAATTCTATAACTCTTCAAAAATGGAACTTTCTAAAACCCACAAAATAAACTTTCTTAAACTAAACTAAGATGCAACTAATTAAACAAGTAATGCTAAACTAACATGAAACAAAATAACAACAATCCACTTAAAGGAAAGTCACCCAATTACCATGCAAATGACTCATAGAGTTGTACACATGGTTGATGAGTGAGAGATGGCCAGAAATTATGAATTAAAAGCTAGTTAACATGCAAACTAATCAAATCACTCACTAAACTAACTAAAATGCTAAATGGGTTCCTAAGATTTCAAGCAAACAAGGTGTATGGACTAGTACACATTGCACATGAAACATAAGATGAAAATTTCCAGCAACGTGATCTACATGAAATTCAATTCAAGTAAGGCATTGAAAGGAACTTAACAAGCACTTTTCATGGAATATAACACTCAAAACTATTGGAATTACATAGGAACCATGCTCTTTAAGCAAATTCATTCATTGACTTGAAATTGCATCCAACAATGGTGAACATGTACATAGATAACAAGGCTGGAAATTTTGCACTTTATAAGGCCTAAAACTTGATTCAAATTAAGAATTAAACACAATTCAATGGTCACAATCTAAACCCATATATCATCCAAGTGAATTCAAGAGATAAAATCAAAGCAAAAGATAGAGCAAAGAAGCAAGGAACATGGCAAAGAAACAAGTGAAAAATGAGGTTATCAAAGCAAGGAAAAAGAGAACTATGAGAGAGAAACAAAAGAGATTCAAAGCTACTGTTTCTCTTGGCTATCATCACTGGAGAAAAAGTAACTTGGTTCTTGAAGAATTAAGTAAGAAAAATCAGAGTAGTGAAAGCAAGATTGAAGAAAAGTTAAGCTAGTTGTATGTGCTGAAAGTAAATCAAGAAGACAAAGAAACAAAGCAACAAAGCAGGGAATTAAAAGAAATAACTAACCTGGAATTGAAGTGCAAGAAATAAGGAAAGAAAGCTTGAAAATTTTGATAGAACACCTCCAACAAATAGTAAAAGAGTCCTAGATCTCCCTTGAATGAAACTCCACTTTTCAAGGGGTTGGAAACCAACCCCCCTACTTGGACAAAAAAAATGCAGAATCCAAGGAGTATTTATGGATAGATGGGTTTTCAATTGAATGAAGCATGATCTAAGAGAGGAAACTAGAACTAGATCAAGGATTTCAATAAGAAAAGTTAGGTGGAGAGATGAGGTGAATGAATTAGGCAGGCAATGATGTTATCATGGCTGGTTGCCATTTTTAGAAGGAGAGGGAGGTGTCACCTTCTTAGGAAGGTGGTGTGGAGTTGATGTTCTTCTAACTAGGTGGAGATTGGTTGATGGAAAAGAGAGAGAAAAGAGAAATAAGAATGATAGGAAAATGGGGAAAAGATCTAGGGTTTTGATGTGCATTGATTTGTAGTAGATCTAGGGGTTTCCAACTTAAGAAACCACTTAAATTGACAACTAAGCAAGGGGGAGGCACCACTTTTTTAGGAAGGTGCCTCCCTCCTTAAGCCAAAAACATGGAACCCTAGGTTAGGTGTAGGAAATGCATTTGGAAAGTGAGAATTCTCCCTTAATTGGTCCACCTATGCATAATCATCTTACTTTTTTACAAATATTTCTCATAACCTTCCATCGATCCCTTGAAAATCACACTTTTTAACATAGGATAATTGCTTGAAATAATCCCCCAATAGTATCACTCCATGTGACATGGCTCCCATGTTACACAATGTCTAATTCTTTGGTGACTTGAATAGCTAAGTCCTTTAGGTTTAAAGCTTGAATGACTTGGCTTACGTAGGTTTCGTAGTTGGACTAGGAAACCTCATTCATGGCTCCAATTCTTATGCAAAGTGGTGGAATTGCACGGTTGTTTAGTATGAACCATTTTAATCACCTTTGATGCTTCCCATCACCTTCTCTTGGTTTCCCTAAGATGGTTTTGAACCTTGATACACTAGATTGATGGCATTTTGGCATCGATTTGATCTTTTGATCTTGTTCTTAATTTCTTATTTCAATCATTCTTGGCCTTTGGATCACCTTCTCAATAACTGCAAAAGGTGAAAACCCTAATTAAATACTAAAAATTTTGAAAATTCATATAGTTACTTTGGATTAACTCTTGAACCTACAAAACATCAAACTTTTGAATTATTGGATCAAAAATGAATGTGTCATAAAATTTTTGAAAAACCCTAAAACTAACTCTATAATTTATAACACATGGGTCACCAATTGGGTACATTTTATACAAAATTGAACACTTATGAAAATCACAAATTTTGATATTTATCAAATTGTTTGGTCAAATGCATCTATTTTAATCATGCATGAAATAACTTCCACAACTTTTTACTAGTCTTGAGATTTTGTACTAAATAGTTGTACTCACTCCAAACAACAACAACACAGGTAAAACATAGGAGTGATCTAACATCAGTGGAAAGGAAAGCTCTGAGATCGTGATTGCAAACATAGGAAGAACATTTTTAGATTTAGTTGTTTTTTTGGTTATCATTTGCTTACTATTGATAGAAATGTAATTGAACATTAAACACTTTTACATTGTATTATTGCTTGAAATGAGTTTGTTTGGGCTATGACCAATGGGTCTTGATAGTACATTTGTTTATTTGTGTATTTTACTTATATATAGAGTTTTGTCGATGATACTGGGCTTATAAAGTGGTTTAGGAAACTTGTATATATGATATGTTTTTTAAATATTTTTTTAGAGAAAAACACTTATCAAGGATATCTTAGCTATTTCTAAATAAATTTGTGAAAAAAAATTATTTGTAAAAACCTAGGTTGTCAAATTTAAAGCAATTCAGAGGGCAAATAATAAAAATTTTGAGAAAAATGAGAAAGCTAAAAAGGTATTTAAGAGAGTTGTGAGTAAGGCTAAACTCGAGGTATATGATGATCTCTCCCATAAATTAGATTCAAAAAGGGTGAGAAAGATGTGTTCAAACTTACAAAAATCGAGAATAGAAGAGTAAATACTTAGATCATATTAATGCAATAAATGTGATGACTAGAGGCCACCATTCAAAATTTATAAGATCAATCAAAGGTGGGAAAGCTACTTTCAAAAATTGTTAAATGATGAATGTCGTGAGAATATAGGCACTAAGAGAACTATAAACCCAAATAACATTGGACTATATAGGTATGACCATAGGATGAGTATGCCTGAAGTAAAAGAGGCCTTGAAAATATGAAATTAGGATAGTATATGGGAGATACTATAGTAGTTTGTTTGAGAAAGTTGTTTAACAAGATTGTAGAATCGAAGAAAATGCTAGATGAATGGAGAACAAGTTCTATCGTACCAATTTATAAGAATAAAGGAGACATACAGAGTTGCACTAATTATTGTGGGATAAAACTTATGAGCCATACCATGAAACTTTAAGGAAGAGTGATTAAGAAGAGGCTATGACATGAGATGAGTGCATCAAGAAACCAATTTGGTTTCATACTTGAGAGGTCTACCATGGAAGATATTTTCCTACTTAGACAAATGGCAAAGAAATACAGGGATAGGAGGAAGGATCTCTACATGTTCTTTATTGACTTAGAGAAAGCTTATGATAAGGTCTCTAGAGAGTAAATATAGTGGGTGTTGGCTAAGAAAGGGATTTTATAGGGGTATATAAATATAATTTAAAATATGTATGAGGGAGCAATAATAAATGTTAAGACTACTAGTAGAGAGACCGATGATTTTCCTATCATTATAGTATTGCACTAGGGATCAACATTGAGTCTGTACCTTTTCACATTAATTGTGAATGAGTTAACAAAGCAATTGCAAGAGAAGATTTTATTGTGCATGTTATTTACAAATGGCATAGTTTTGATTGATAAGATAAGGGCTAGTGTAAACACAAAACTAGAGATGTGGAGAGATGCTATAAAGTCTAAAGGACTTAAAATTATCCAAACTAAGACAAAATAAATGGAATATAATTTTAACAAGGAGAGGAATGGTAGTGAAACACCATTAAAAATTGATAACCAAAAAGTCCCCCCAAAAGACCACTTTTTATATTTGGTATCAATAATTCATGAGACTGAAGAGATTGAGAGGGATATTATGTAGAGAATCCAAGTGGAATGTAACAAATGGAGATGTGCCTCTGATGTTTTGTGTGATTAGCCAATGCCACTCAAACTGATCAAAAGATTCTATAGAATGGCTGTAAGGCCAGCCATACTTTATGAATCAAATCGTTGGGTAGTTAAGGAACAACATGTGCATAGGATGAGCATAGCTGAAATGAGGATGTTGAGATGAATGAATGGCAAGACAAGAAAGAATAAAATTGAAAATGAAAATATTAGAGGAAACTTAGTAGTACCAATAGGTAACAAGATTAGAGAGGGTAGACTTAGATAGCTTGGACATGTCCAATGGAGATTGAAAATGGCATAGGTTAGGAGTAAGTTGATGCAAGTTGAAGGCTTTAAAAGGCAAGCAAAAGGGCCAAAGGATGTCGATAGAAGTGGTGAGAAAATATTTAAAAAAAATTGGACTAAACGAGGCCATGACCTTTAATAAAGGGAAATGAAGGAACAAGATTCATACAGTTGACCCCTAATCGGGATAAGACTTTGATGATGATGATTTTCCAACCAAACGACCTATACAAAAGAAGATGTTGCATTTATTTTTTCATCTCGGTTTTAGTACATAGGGCAAGATATGGCCGAATTAGATATTCAAATTAGATCCCACAAAGAATTACAAAAGAGTGGGGCTGCGCCCCTTTGCTTTCCGCCTTACAGGTGCTCCCAATTACTTCAGGGAGCACCCTCTCTCTCTCTCTCTCTCTCTCTCTCTCTCTCTCTCTCTCTCTCTCTCTCTCTCTCTCTCTCTCTCTCGTCTAGAACAACTAATCACGTGTATGTTCTACCTATTTGTTTTCAAACTGTTGATGTATTGGGCTCTATAATGGATGACCAATTACCTAAAATTACCTAATCATTGACCAGCTGGCATAGACTCTCCAAACAAGCGCTTATGTGACCGTTGCGTTTGTCCCCCATTTGAGCGTGATCAAGCAATTGACCACAACGTATAGCCACGTCTTACAAAACGGCGATGGACGACCAATTCAGATGACCCACCACAGTTACCTAACCTGGGTGATGGAAACCATTCATGCATAGTATCTGTACTAGACAGGCCTGGCCCCAGAAGTCTTCACTTGACGATCTTAACCACTAAGAATTTGGCATGTAGCATGGATGGTTTAGATAGTTTGTTCTAAGATGGGACGACAGTATAAAGGGCTTCGATGGCCCAAGTCTGAGCCCGACATGGGTATAGGTCATGCTGCTATCCTTTTTGTTCTATTGCAAGTTAAGACATCTTAATTGGAAACTTTGAAAATGCTGTTTGTCTTAGGCTGAGATGTTGAAATTTGTTTCCTTCAGGAAGTCACATTGATTTGGTGGATTTAGGTAAGGATTTGGACGCACGACTTGGAAACTTGGCATGCGTTGCAATAAATAGCACGCATAAAGGTATTTACTAATGCGTCCTCTGGAGATTGGATGAAGCAACTGACTTTGGTAGCCGGATGATAGTTAAATTGTATCACGGAGCGAGATTTATGGTAATAAACATGTTGTATAGTCCAGAAGGTTCCGGGACACCTTCAAAATTAATACTCGAAAGTACGAGGGTAATAGAGTAAAACAGATGGACACAGAGAAGACATCTTGTAAGGACAAGATTATGTCGGGTGGACGGTGGTGGGACCGGGCACAAAGATTTGAGATATAAGATGTCCCAGGAACCAACTGCTCACAGCAAAGACCGGGTGCTTAATTGGCTTGCAGACTGGAAGGACACGTATTTGTCTTTTGAGGAATGCTAGGCCCAAGCCCAGTTCCTAGAAGTGCCATTCAAATTTTTCATGAAGCCGCACCTTTTAATTGTCGGACCTATTAATCTAATTGATGTATTTCTGTATATGTGGTGAACAAAAATTCACAATGGCTGCATGAGTTTAGCATTCTAAAAGCTTTATGTTTTACTTGGAATCTGGACTATTATCTATGTAAAAAGTTTCATTACTTGTGATAAAAAATTAGATGATAGAATATCTGTTTGGTATATGAAATAATAGATATCCAAAACTATTGCAATCAAATAAACTAGTCCGATTAATCAAATGTGAGCCCCTTCAGGTAAAAGATGAAAACACTTCTAGGGAAGTGCCCTATAGAGCCTTCCAACCAACGTTGCTCTTGCCTTTTTGGGATCCCTTTGTTTCACTTTTGAATACGGTAGTTGTTCTATCTAATATTCTTCCCTTTTGTTCTTGGGTACAGAAGGGAAAACAGTTTTGGCTAAATTTCCTGCTCATTTTGAGAAACAGACCACCGTATTTATAGACGAAACCACTTACAGCTGACTGCTGACTAATTTAAAACCATATAAACATTTGTCAATGTATTTAGATTGACTCCCTCCTTTACAAGCATAGTTCAAAAAACTTTGTTTTTTCATTCTTTTTTAAATTACATGTTTTTGTGTACATGATTAAACTCCAAAATGATCCGTCTTCTTTGATAAACTTGTCTTTTTGGATTTATTTTCATTTAAAATCTGTTCTTTTAAAAGACATTGATTTTTGCAACTTTTTTGTTCTATAAATTTTTATTTTTAAAATTTTGAAACAATCAATCCTAAGCTTCAAATTTGTTTACCTAATATAACTTATATTTACAATAATAACATTTAACTTTGTCTATAATAATATATAGTTTGAGGAATGCTAGGAAAAGGCCCTATAGGGAGCTTTCCTAGTAGCTCTGCAATATAATATATGGATTGGAGGCTGTGCATGGGTTTGCGTGTATGTGTGTAACTTGAATAATAGTAATAAATAAAACCAAAAACCAAAAACTACAAGAAGAAAAGAGCCCTAGCTTTTCTTAAAAAAAAGAAGAAGAAAAGAGCAAACTAGGGAGAACTCGAGATAGTGTCTGCAATCGGGATGAAAGTTTGTTAAGTTTTATCGTCAACAGTTGTTGGTTGTACTGGTTAACTTTGCATGTTCGTGCATGAGGTTGGTTTCACACTTATAACTAGTCCAATGGCTAAAAATTAGTCGACTTGCAAAAAGTCGGCGGAGTCGCATAATGCAAAAAAGCCACGGTTTAAACCGCCTTCAGTCGGCTGAGGTTTAGCCGAGCCAACGAGTTTTACTGGGAGTTTACGTTTGGTCTCAGACTAAACAAGGCAGTTCGGTGCACCAAGCTCCCACGTTTAGTCTCAGATTACAGAGCGACAATGGTGCAAGTTGCTACTTAAAAAAATATGTTTCCAGTTATGATAATGTATTATTAATAAAGGAGGACCCTTTTAGCTTAAGCTCTTTGATTAAAATAAAGTGCACAAAAGGGCTCTACAATGAACCAGTAAATAAATTATTCTCTTCATTGACGATTTTACATGGTTGGTGTCTTAAAGTATAGGGCTTTTCAGGTGCAGCTAAAATACATATTAGATGGTTCATGCACCAAAAATATTCTCAGTTGGTTACGCCTAAACAGTACTAACAAGGAAAATAAAGTCAACAACTCAGATCGTCTAGGGATAAGATGTGCTGAAGTGAATCATGTATTCCTCGAATGTACCTATAGCTGCAGCTGTAGAAAATGTATATGATGGAGATTCAATAATGTAAGGAAAAGAATAAATACATAGAATGACCACACCACAAGCCAAACCCTAATATTCAATAAAAAAGAATTAACTTTCTACTCTAAAAGCTATTACCTCTCAAAGTAGGGAGATGGCTCCCAAAGGCCCTCATTCTCTCTCAAGACAAGTAAGGATAGTAAGACTAAGTATAAAAAGTAAGACTGAGTATACAGGACAGCTTCAGACATGCCTCAAGTGCCTACAGCTTGTGTTCTTAGGCGCCGCCATGTCCGTTTGCTCTGTTCGTGCCATGGTGGGACTTGTTGGACTCACTCCACCTCCTCATGAGGACCACAGGCCATGTGATCGCTTCAAGAACTAACGCAATTGCGCCCAAGGCGATGATGATGCCTATGTAGGCTCTCTTCCACTTCTTAGCAGGATCCAAAATGTCCAAGCCTTTGAAGACGTTGACGACGCTTAGGATAATCACGGTGTATCCGATCGAGTGGTGGTAGATGTTCCAGTAGAACCGGTATTTGTGATCCTTCTTGGGCCTCAGAAGCAACGCAAACACCTACATGTAGCAGCAACCTCTCAAATACTACACTTAAAATTAAGAAAACGTTAAGAGGCACATTTGTATACTAGAAAACTACTGGTTGGAGAATACCATATAAATAAGGGATTTACAAGGAAAAAAATCCCTAAATACGATCTCCTTACATAGAAAGGGAAATAACCCTGCACATACACTTTGTGGCGTGAATCACATGTGGGTTTCTTTATCAATTGCAATAGGAAGGCTTAAAGAGCATTGAGAGCAAGAAAATCATGTACAGGAAGGTGAGCAATTAGGTAGTTAGGCACATATCGTAGGTAGCTTAGATAGGCGATCTTGGCATGGGGATAACAAACCATGGATAATCTTATCATGGATAGTCATCTTATATCTTGCTATTAGCATGATAATCTTATCATGGATAGTCATCTTATATCTTTCTATTAGTTACACTAAAACAGGGCCAAAGTTGCCCTAAAACCGTGGGTTTTTTTGTTCCTAAACAGTGGAAGAATATTATTATCCATGGATAAATCAGCCCTTGGATATGAATGCATTCACAGTATGAAGAAGAACAGTACCTGCAATGTGCCAAGGCAGAAGAGAGCAATTCCAATGTTCCTGTGAGAATTATAGGTGACACCCTGAGAATCGGAGCCGAGTTTCAGACCAGTTGCCCATCCGGCGACTCCAACAGCATAGGCCGAAGTTTGGCAAGCAACATGGAGGTAAAACCAAGCAGGATCAGCTGACTTGGCCACCTTCAAGTACCTAGCTATAATGGCACCAACAGGCATTAGAGTACCCCAACTGACTGCATTCAACACTCCATGAACCTGAAATTCAAATTAAATTATAATAAGAATTTGGGACCTACAAATGTAGAATCGAAGTTACAAGACGTTCAGAGTGGAATATGAACTTAAACGGGTTTGGGGGGTGATTTAGGAGGCTGAATGTAGAAATTGACCATAAAAAGAAGGTATTAGGGGACCTGAAATGATAGAAAAACTTCAGATTGCTATGCAAAATTATGTTGGAAAAGACACAGAAATTGCACAATATACTGCTACATCATAAAAGATTTGGTTAGAAAGTACTGCGAGAACAATATAGAACACGAGAAACAATAAATTGAATTGAATCTGTTTTTCCATCCTGACTGGAATTTGAATTCTAATTTATAACTCCGAAAATAAACAGTCGGCAAAACAGAAAAAGAATTCAAATCCGGATGATTAACACCATAACCCATGCCATAAATTTAAGGCACAAAAATAAAGATGAGTTCTTAGATGAAGAACACAATCAGAGATTTGGAGAAAAGATCAAATAAATAATATAACACCAGAGGGCAAAAATTCCAGCATCGACCAGATTTAAGTTAAATCACCAAACACCAATCAAACAAATCAATAACACAGTTGAACATCTAAGCTTATCTCATCAAAAACCTTAATCAGAGATCAAGATGCTTACATTTCTTCTTCTTAGTCTTGAATTCCCTCCACCAGAAGAGCCTTCCCCGGACAGAAAATCAATAGTGCCCCTTGCATTAGTATTAGCAGCATTCATTGGGTGAATCGCAATCTGTCCATTTGAAAGCGGGCCTTGTTGCCAAACTTGATTCACAGTAGTCCTATTATTGGGCAACTGAACAGTAGCAAACATAGTCAAACCACTGCTAGATGGCTCCACAGTTAGATTTGTCACATGAAAGCTCAGATTTCCTGGAGCCATGGATGGAGAATAACTGTCCACTGAAGTTGTATAAGCATGGGTACTGCCGTTGGATTGCCTGACAGCAACCAAAGCCTGAGATCCAGCCATCCTTGTGCTGGTAGGATTTATGGCCCAAGCAACCCATCCAGCTGAAGTTAATGGAGTACTATAAGCAATTTCAATGCTTCCTGATGAACGGATGTAATTCCAATGGAGAAAAGAGTTTAGGTATGGGAGATCATTGCAGGAACGGAACAGTCTATTGCTGACGAACTGACTGGAACAGGTTTGTGCAGAAGTAGTGAGGAAAAGAGGAGCTAGAAAGCAGAGAAATAAGATGGATTTGATGCGTATTGTCATAGTGAATGGATTTGTATTTGGGGTTTTTGGATCAGGACACCAGTATCAGAAAAGCCCGGACGGAGAGGAATTTTCTGTATCTGGTTCTGAGTTGTATGGATCAAAAGACCAGAACGGATTTTAGTTTTTTGCAAAATTCAAGATCTGGGTGATGAGCTTTTGAAGAGAACGACTCAGAAGTTGTTCCTAGAAGGAATTGTGAGGAAAATGAGGAAGAAGACGGGGGCATTTTATGGAGAGAGACGGCGTTGGGGTTGTTGACTGGTCCAATGTAGAAGGTTCCATACGATGACTGTGCTTCAAAGGAGAGAGGGTCTGGAGAGAGAAAGAAAGAGGAGACTAGAGAGAGAATTTAAAGAGAGGAAGAGGAATGCAGGGGGCGATGCAAGATGGAAAGAGAGAGGAAAGTGCCGCGCGGGGTCCTTTAGTCTCCCTCTCTGCATATTTTAGTGTTTGTTTTGGCTTGACGTTTCCCCACTTCTCCTTTTCCCACCTGTAGTTGGTTCAGTTCCAACTACAAAAGCTAAAAGTTGCCTTCAGCGGCTGGGTTTTGCAACTTTGGCATTCCTACTCCAGCTTAACTTAGCTCACTATTTAGTAAATGAATTGCTCTAATCCAATATTCCTCATAATTAGGAACAGATATTGAAATACAAGATGGTTATCCAACTGGACCCATTTAAAAATTTATCCAAACCATGAATTGTTAGGTCTATCTCCGAAATCTTCTGTTGTTTGACGATTCTGATCTTTCGACTGTGGATGCTTTGTTGATGAATATAGATTCAGATTGTTTGAATGATTAGATTGGAGTGGAATGATAAAGTTGTAGTTAATTAATCGTATAGAAAGGTACAAGCATTTACATGTACAACTAAAATTATAGATCCCATATATTTGTTGATCCAGACTGCTCGTCTTTTGGGTCACATCTTAGATAGCCATGCACAAAAACCTCCATTTGATGATCCGATTTTAGAAAAATCTTTGGGTATCGTCCATCTAGGATGTGTTCAAGAAGATTTACAATTTGTGTCAGGCCTATTTTGTAATCTCTTTTCTATTATTACAAGCAAATGTACGTATACTTGTAACTCTGTATGTTACTTGACTTCGCTGGCCCATAAAAGCCGACCGAGTCAAAGAGTCCTCGATCACACAAGTCATTTTTCTATTTGTAGAGCGACGCCGTCCCCGAGTCAAACAAAATGTCTACCGTGCCAAGTAAGATCGAGTCATGGCGTGGAACGTTCGATCTACCCGATACCTCCCGTACGGCAACGACCGAGATCCTTTAACACGGCGAGTAGCGGGGTCTCTAACACTTGGATGGCTCTGATTGGAACTTATATGAGGTGAGCCCATCTTTCTTATCAAGATGTCCGCTTGGCAAGTCCCATCTTTGCAGTCATTTAAATCCTCTCCGTTGGATGATCAAATGTTTCGATTTGACCGAGCAGCTCCGGAGGTTCACCAAGACTTATGTTGTGAAATGCCCCACTTCGAAATTGGCCCGTTGTGTGGATTTTCTGCATGGTGATTGGATTTAGGAGTGCAGATGAAAGTTATTTGAGGATGATGATCTACACTGTTCATATATTTTTTTTGTCTAAGATGATCTAATCTGAAAGACTATTAGATTATCCTAACTATTATTATTGTAGATTTCGAAGTTCTGAAAATATGGGTTCTAAAGTGCCCAGCCTAGGATGACCAAAAAAATAATAATGAAATTATGACAACTAGTCAGAGACAACTTGCATCCCCTACAAATCTTTCTTGTTTAGAGATTAGGCTCGCCATTTTTTCCTTTGGCCTGAGCTTAGATTTAAGAGAGTGTCTATGTGAAATTGTGTGTGTGTGATTTGCTTTAATTATTTGCTTCTTTTTTCTTAGTGAAACAGAAGAAATACCTTTTTTTGTTACATGTGGTAATTCATTAATTAAATAAGTAGTACAATTGACATATTGGAACTTTGATAACCAAACCTAGACCTATACTTTCATATCAAAGTAAACAACGACACAACTACGTAGTGAAACTATTCAGGACTCATATGCCTTCTTAGCAAGACAATCAAGCATGACAACTGGCCTCTCTAAACACATAGACTAGTATTAACTATATGAAACCTATTAAGTGCGCAAAGGCAAGCCTCCTAGACCTTCACATGCCACCACATCCAAGATCACCTCCTTTTCTTTTGGCATTGCTTCCACCACCAATTGAGTATCGACCATGATTTGTAAACGTGGAATGCTACGTTTGGATGCCAAATCAAGTCCAAACAATAAGGATCACCATTTGACGCCATTTATTTGGTAGATGTTGAAGATGGATGCTATACCCAGCAATCAACCGCCCTCTTCATCATTATGTACACCACTGGCACCAGCTTTTCCTGGATTCATTAGCGTGATCAAATGCCAATTGGAAATATCCAAATGTAGGTTGTTTGTAATACCTATAAATTTTAGTACTTTACTAGTCATAAATGTATGAGGATTTTGCTTTTATACGTGAGATTCAAGTTTAGGACATTATAAAAGTAACCATTGCATTACTTAAATGATGAAAGAGTAGAAAGTAACCTTTGCATTACTTAAATGATGAAAGAGCATACCAATACAAAGCTAAGAATGCAAGGGTGTTGATGTCTCAATATGGGAAGGAAGACTAGTTAAAATGACTAAGTGCTAAGGGGCTTAAGTGGTGGAATTGTCCACGTTACCTAGCCCAATTGGACTAGGATCCATAAGCCTAGGAGTGGGACGTGTTTTCCTAATTTTTAGCTCCAGGGGAGGTAGCCCAACTCCATAGCTAAAAATATAAAGGAGTCCTAAAGGTAGTGAGACTCCTATATTAAATCAAATTGTGATGTTTTGTGCTGACATAGAGGCTAGGGACATTGAATCTAGACACATAATGGAATCTTATGGAGCTAAGAAAACTTATTAGGAGCCAAACACCTAGGTGGACAAGGAAACAAATAGGAGAAGGCTATAAGGGTCGGACGTCCCAGCCTATGCTAATTTTAAGTTGCAAAATGTCAAAGAGAAAAGAGAGGAAATCAAGGAGAAAATGTGGAGAGAAGGTGAAGGAAAGAGAGGAATAGAAGGAGAGAAAGAGAGAAAGAGAAGAGAAAAAGCTGGTTTCCATGCCTAAGGACCTTGATGAAAGGAGTGAATGCCGAAGGAGAAAACATTGTTTATAAGAGGTAGGGAGCTTAAGATTTTCCTAGGTTAGGTTTTTCAAATTGAACTCCACCAATGTCGGTCCCAAGCTTAGATAAAAAGGAGGGTCTTGAGTCAGGTGCCAGCCGGCAAGGGGAAAGTTGAAGATGATTCTATTATTTCTTTCTTACAAATGAATATGCATTTGTATATTAGTTTGTGAGGAAGAAATGAAAATCATCTCCAGCTTCTTAAAAGATGGCAACCCTTGTGTCAGGTAGCCAGCCGGCAAGGGGGAAGTTGAAGATGATTCTATTATTTTTTTCTTACAAATAAATATGCATTTGTATATTAGTTTGTGAGGAAGAAATGAAAATCATCTTCAGCTTCTTAAAATATGGCTACCCTTGCGTCAGGTAGCCAGCTGGCAAGGGTGAAGCTGAAGATGATTTTAATTAATGAAAATCATCTTCAGCTTTTTAAAAACTATGGCAACCCCAACATGACATGAATCGAAAACTGAAATTCGCTCAAGCTAGGGCGTTCCCCATAAGCGACACATTGCATCGGATCCTAGATGCGGTGAAAAATAGGCAAGGGTGCTAGGGCATTCTCCCAGAAGCAACGAGCTACATTGGATCCCGGGTGTAGTGAAAAATGGGCAAGGGCTGCTAGAGCGTCCCCTCGGAAGCGACGCGCTGCATCAGAACCCAGGTGCAGTGAAAAGTGGACATGGGTTCATACCATGGAGGTCGAGAAAGGCGATAGTAAATAGGGTATCTCCAAAACATAAGATTCGCATTGCTACATGGAATATAGGGACACTGACAGGTAAGAGTTTGCAATTAGTAGACACGATGAAACGTAGGAGAGTCAACATCGCTTGTATCCAAGAAACCAAGTGGAAAGGGGCTAAACCTAGAGAAATAGATGGGTATAAATTATGGTACGTAGGAAAGAAAAATAATAGAAATGGTGTAGGAATAATAGTGGATAAGGAATTAAAGGATAAAGTTGTGGACGTTAAAAGAATCAGTGATAGAATTATAATAATAAAAATGATTCTAGGAGAGCAGATTATAAATATTATAAGTGTATATGCACCACAAGTAGGGTTACAAGATATAATTAAGAGACAGTTTTGGGAAGATATGGAGGGAGTCATGCATGAAATTTCCAACACTGAGGGGATATTTATAGGAGCAGACTTAAATGGCCATGCAGGAAAAGATAAGGAAGGATATGATAGAATACACGGAGGGTATGGTATAGGTGAACGAAATGAGATGGGGGAGAATATCCTCAATTTTGCTTTGTCATATAACCTATCTATTGCGAATACACTCTTTAAGAAGAGGGATGAACACTTAATAACCTTTAAAAGTGGACTTCATAAAAGCCAAATAGACTTTTTTCTACTTAGGAATAATGAACGATCTATATGTAAGGACTATAAGGTGATACCCGGTGAGAGTTTAACCTCACAACATAGGTTAATGGTTATGGATATTCATATCAAAAGATGGAGTAAAAGAACCGAACTTAATACACATCCAAAAACTAAGTGGTGGAACTTAAAAGGAGAGAAAATAACCTCATTAAAAAATAAGTTGATGGTACAAGGAAATTGGAACTATGAAACAGAAGTAAATACCATGTGGACTAATATGGCTGAGTCCATTAAGAAAGTGGCAAAAGATGTCTTAGGAGCATCTAAAGGTAAAAGGCTATTAACAAAGGAAACATGGTGGTGGAATGAAACAGTGCAAAAAGCTATTAAAGAAAAACTAATGGATTTTAAAGCATGGCAGAAGATTAGAAATAATGAAAACTATGAACAATATAAGAATGCTAAAAACGTTGCTAAGAGAATAATAAGTGAGGTTAAACTTAAAGCATATGATGAGCTCTATAATAGACTAGGAACAAGAGAAGGTGAGAAAGATATGTTTAAACTTGCAAAAGTAAAAGAACAGAAGGGTAAGGACTTAGAGCATGTTAGGTGTATTAGAAGCGATGATTAAAGGGTATTAGTCAAAGATGATGAGATCAAACAAAGGTGGGAAATATACTTTCAAAAATTGTTAAATGACAATGGCCCTGAGAATATAGGGATTGAAAATACTATAAATCTAAATAACACTGAATATTATAGATATGAACGTAGGATTAGAATGCTTGAAGTAAAAGAGGCCTTGAGAAAGATGAAATCAGGAAAGGCCATGGGGCCTGATGGTATACCAATAGAGGTTTGGAAGCATATGGGAGATATTGGGGTAGTTTGGTTGACAAAGTTGTTTAACAAGATTATAAAATCAAAGAAAATGCCTAATGAGTGGAGGAAAAGCTCTATTGTACCAATCTATAAGAATAAAGGAGACATTCAGAGCTGCACTAATTATTGAGGGATCAAACTTATGAGCCACACCATGAAACTTTTTGAAAGAGTGATTGAGAAGAGGCTATGACATGAAACAAGTGTATCAAAGAATCAGTTTGGTTTCATGCCTGGGAGGTCTACTATGGAAGCTATTTTCTTACTAAGACAATTAGTAGAGAAATATAGGGAGAGGAGAAAAGACCTACACATGGTCTTTATTGACTTAGATAAAGCTTATGATAGAGTCCCTAGAGAGTTAATATGGAGGGTGTTGGGTGTTAAAGGGGTTTCTCAGGGGTATATAGACATAATTAAAGATACGTATGAGGGAGCAGTAACAAATGTTAAGACCACTAGTGGCGTGACTGGTGATTTTTCTATCACTGTCGGATTGCACCAAGGATCGGTATTGAGTCCATACCTTTTCACATTAGTTATGGATGAGTTAACAAAACATCTGCATGAGGAGATTCCCTGGTGCATGCTATTTGCAGACGATATAGTCCTACTTGATGAGACAAGGGAGGGTGTAAACATAAAGCTAGAGTTATGGAGAGAAGCATTAGAATTGGAAGGATTTAAAATTAGCCAAACTAAGACAAAATATATGGAATGTAATTTTAGCAAGGAGAGTATGAGTGGAGCACTAGTCAAGATTGATAACCAAGAGGTCCCCATGAGAGACCACTTCCGATACTTAGGATCATTGATCCATGAGAGTGGAGAGATTGAGAGGGAGGTTACCCAGAGAATCCAAGCGGGTTGGAACAAATGGAGATGTGCATTAGGTGTTTTATGTGATCGGCGGGTGCCACTCAAACTAAAGGAAAAAATCTATAGGATGGTTATAAGGCCGGCCATGCTCTATGGATCAGAGTGTTGGGCAGTTAAGGAACATCATACTCATAGGCTGAGTGTCACAGAAATGAGGATGTTGAGATGGATGAGTATAAGACAAGAAAGAATAGAATTAGAAATGAAAATATTAGAGGAAATTTAGGGATAACACCAATAGGTAACAAGATGAGGGAGATTAGATTTAGATGGCTTGGACATGTTCAAAGGAGGCCAACAACGACACCAGTTAGGAGTGAGGCAAGTTGAAGGTTCTAAAAGGGCAAGGGGAAGGCCCAAAAGAATGTGGATAGAAGTGGTGAGGAAAGATTTAAAAACTTTGGGACTAAATGAAGCCATGGTATTTAATAGAGTGGAATGGAGGAATAATATTCATGTGGCCGACCCCTGATTGGGATAAGGTCTTGATGATGATGATGATGAGGTTTTTCAAATTGATGTGCTATGAAATCATGTTTTCATTTTCTGTTTGGGGTTGATATAAGCATGATTTAAGTATTATTTAATGATGTTTTTTGTTTTTAAGCTACTAGTTTATAAGGTCTTGAAGACGTATTTTGGTTAATGGGTTTTTGAACATGACAAGTTGTGCATTTTTGGGTCTGCAGTAGGATGCTACTACTATGTAAGTTTTTCTAAAACTTATCGCATCGATTTTCTATGGAAAACCTTGCCACTTTGGTACTGATTTCATACTTTAAACATGGATGAGATATTATGGTTGGAATTGAAAATTTTCATCATGTTTACTCATGGTTTTTGGATGTGTTCTACACCCTGAAATTTAAGCATGTAATACCCTGTATAACTTACTATTTTGGGATATTTTTCTTTATGCATTTTCCTATTGTGTTTTGGAGTTTTGGATAATGATATTTACTTCTTTGAGTGTTTAGTCCAAGAAAAAATTATTTCTCTACATATGAGTTATGTATACCCAAAACATTAGTCGTTTTGATTTCATGAAAAACTGAAACGTCTAGTCACTCTTTTTTACTTACTGATTTGGCATGTGTTTTTTATATGACTAAGACATGATAACATATGATAATTATCCCTCATATGAGTGTTTGTATATGGTCATTAAGAACTCGTAAAGATTCCATATTTATGGATAAAGTATCATGAGTTTTAAGGTGAAGTTTCAATGTGTATACTTGCTCCCAGTAGGAGACTTTTTTGTGGCATGAAACTTGATGGTTTTGGCTACTGCTCTACTCAATCTTTCATAGATTTTACTAATATCTTAATTTATAATAAGATGACTAATTCCAATAATCATGAAGTGTGGAAAATCGGCTTAGAAAATGTGATTTTACATGAGTTTTATCAGTTGATATTCATGCTAATTTTTGGGCAATTTCATGCATCATTTTGAGAAAAACTTTTTGAAAGTGCATACATGGTTTTATAAATATAGTCCACTATTGTTTCATTTTCCTTTGATTTACGTTGAATGTTATGAAAATTTCTTGCGAAAATGTAGACTAGAAATAGATGTTTTCACTTGAAAGTTTACGAACCTGCAAAAAACAATGTTTTTGAAAACAATAGTATTTAGTTACTATTTTACATGACTTTGCCTATGAGTTGATTGAGTATCTATCCTAATGATTTAACACACCAATTATACATTTTTTAACTTGGTTTTTACCAACTAAGAAATTGAAAAACTCAATGTTTTCATAAGGAGTTTTCACTCATCGAAGCAATTGTTTATCCTAAAAATTTTGGAAAGAATACCAATGTTTTCTATGGATTGCCTTGGCTAAAAACAGTGTTTTTTACCTACTGTCTTGTGTTAAAATTCACACTTGAGAATTACATTTAGAGATCATGGTGTTGAGCCATAAAAATTTGAATTTTAAGAGGCTTAATAGCTATCGAAAAAAGGGATTATTGTATGGATCTATGTAACTTGATTTTAAGCATGTGGCACTCTTGAAAATTGGTATAGTTTGATACTCAAATGGAGCATTCATTTCATGTCTAATCTCTTGTTTGAGACCATGCAAGCTATTTGATTTTGATTTGGTGTATGATGCCATGATACTATATTTCTTAAAAGTGATTTGTCTAGATTTAATACTCTTGCTTGTTTTAGCTCCAAAGTGAGCTATGATGATGCACTTGTGAATTTATTTGACTCATGATAGTTGTTACAGGGTTTGATTGGCACTATTTTAGGAGGATTTCAGATTGATCTTTGACCTCCGAATAGGATTCCTACTCTACAATACTATTATTTATGGGAGTACGTATCATGGAAAGACTACTGCTATCCTAATTTAGTGACCTCATGAGAACTAATGGAACACCATTTGGTGTCCTTAGTCAAGCATAGTTGGAAGGTGATTCCTTTATGTGCATATTGACTAGCTAGTTGTGTGGACATGGAGAGACATGTCGGCCATCCTCGAGGGTTCAAACCAATTGCCAGTGAGGCTTATGGAAGGACGCTGCCACCCAGTTACGTGATTTGACTATTTTAGATGTGTGATAGATCCCCAGGTATTGTGACGACCCAGGTTTTTAAAACATGATTTGTAAAGTATTTTGAAAGGCAGGGCCCTTAAGAGTGCAAATTTTTTTTTCGCAAAACAAAGCAGCGGAAATTCTTTTCTTTAGAACTTGTTTTGAAAACCCAAGTCACCACTTCATACATAACATAAGTATAATTTGTGTACAAAATAAAATTCCATTGAAGGAATATACTTTTATTAAACTCCAGGATCCATCCAGTGGTTCATAGTACAGCCAAATCTAGTACAATACTTGTCCAAATTACATGATCCAAAACTCAAACTCACCATACAATAAAACTCTCAACAAAGAAAAATACATGTCTTCAAGGGTATACCTTGAAGATTATTCTCTTCAAGTCTTCTACAGTCTTCAGCTCCTAACTCTCCTTCCCTGTATTTGAGATATTGCAACAATTACAATATCTCAGTAAGCAATGCTTGGTAGGGAATTCAAGAAACACAACATTGACAATGTAATTCCAATACTTCATAATCCCATTATCCTTAAACATACTCTTTTCTTTGTAAGTTATGTATATCTATATACATACATACCCTTCATGGGTAAACCAATTAAATTTGTGAAAGTGGTCAAATATCATTCCCAACTAAGCTGATCAATTCTCTACATTTTGAGAATTGAGTATTACAGTTAATCTTATACTGGAAATTTCCCTTTTTGGGAAATATTGGTAATATACAATTACCTAGCATTTCATTATGCTAAAACATAAGGCATTTCACTATGCCTATTCTCATATGCATCATAATGCAAAATAATCAGAAAGGTTGCTATGCTGCAGTCTGATCCGTACTAGGGCACTCGGATAACTGCCCTATTCACCACTGATACCATGGTGGAAAATACCATATAGGGGCGTAAGACTTTCTCAGTGGTGGCCTTCCCATAATTGCCACCACCCGACTTTTAGCCTCTCATTGGGCAAGGTATCATCATATCATCAAATTTCAAGGAGCGGGTGGCCAAACCCTCATAACTCCTCTAGCAATAGCATTGCCCTAGGCTTATACCTATTAAAACAAACTCACAAGCCTCCAAGCTTGTATGTAAAATAGATTTCATGTATATCATACCATATGTCTATTTACTTAGGGCTGAAATATTTTATAGTTCCCTATTCACTTATAGTTTAGTCCTTAACCATCTTATATGTGTTTGGTTGGATCATAAGGTTTTCAAGAGATTTAGTACAAGTATTATCATTACTCTTGTCAACATAAGATCATGAGTACAATCATGTATATCTCATGTAAATGCATTCATCAAATCCTCCTACCTTTAAGGATTGATCTCTTTTCCCTAATCTTCCATGATCCTGACTGATGTATGTAATCTGTACATCCATATATATTGTCAATATATAAATTATGAACAATCCTTTGTATGTCCATCTCCTTGATCTTGATCTTTCATAGATTCATTGATTGACAATCTACACATGTTGATAAAGATCAAGGTCCTAGATCTTCTATCATCTAGTTCTTCTTTGATCTAAGTTCAGTTATTGGATCATCCCTATGGAGGATGATCTTGGTTTTCTTCCTTCAATCATTTTTTATCAAGGGTTTAGATTATCTAATCTAATGAACTATAACAAGTATACTAATAAACATGCATACTAAGTATAATATAGTGTTCTTATTCTTATTGTTCTTGATCAACCAAGATCTAATGGATCTTGTTTGATCATCCTTATCTTACTTACTATTTTTATTAGGGTTAGGTAATTTACTAACCTTTTATGCTCTTATTATTATTATTCAACCAATTAATGTACTAGTTGAAGGTAGCTTATTCAAGCCTAAGTCTAGACTACTCCTCTTATTTCCAATTAGCTAAGGCTTACTAGCTGAATGGGTGAACACAAAGTGGTTACTTCAATCCTCATGTAAGAAGGCGTTTAGACGTTACAAATGTTAACGGAAGGTAGGGGAAGAGTGAGGCTCTATTAGATAACCCCCTTAACCACTATGTTCATCATTCACTAGAATGACCATAGCTCAACCTTTCATAAGGTTCCTGTAAGCATGTTTACCCTAACTACTCTTTCTAATGGATTTTAATTAAGTCCATGAATATTTAGAATGTCATTCATGAGGTTTATTATTCTTTTCCTAACTTGGGCCAAGGACTTGATAATCCTTATATTGTCCTACTAACTATAGCCCTTACTAATTAAGTCCAAAGTATTCCATTCTTATTTGTGTAATGAAACTCTACTTTCTCATTAGAATACATTTTTGATGTTTTATGCTTTTTATCTCATAACAAGTAAATCGACTAATAACATTCAACTAGAAATGAATTATAAATTCAAAGCATAAAACTACATAATTTAACATTTAATGATAATGAGGCAAGGTACTTAAATTAAATCTAACACCTTATGATAACAATGAAATCACATATCATGCTAAAGTCTAAATGTTATACTAGCATGCTTTATAACATAATCATATTTACAATGCTATGAAACTAATTACATTAACATTTTCAGAAACCTTTACTTATGATCCAACTATTTGATCTTAGATCTTTTCCTTTGATTAAGGATTTTAGTTATATTTAGGGAATTTTCTTTATTAAGGTCAAAAGATCATATTGATCTATTTTTGTCATAATCCATTCATGATTTCCTTGGATTTCATCATATCAACATTTATTCTTTCCATCCCAAGGATCTGATCATACTTGATCTCATTGATCAAGTGGGTCCCTTTGTATTTTTAGGGTTTTCTACCATAATGGGTAGATCCCTTAATATATCTCATATATATCCAATTAAACTATAGATCTCACTTTATTTCAATATTATATCATTATTAAAACATATTTTCAAGATATGATCATCTCAGATCTTGAAGATCTAGGTAATTGGAAACTTGTTTCTTTAATACAGAAAGTTTTTACTGAATAACATATCCATTTTATCAAAAAATAGAGGTTTCAAGCTTTCCATAGCTTCTTTCCGATCTCAATTTGGAGTTCAGATGACTCCGAAATTGGATTTGGAAGTTTACATTCTTTCCTAGGGCCTGGATTTGATCTAGGCCCAAGGAATGGACGGCCCAAATAGTTCGGGTGGAAAACCAAGTCGGGCGGAATGAGTCGGGAGCGTCTGTTGTGCTAAAATGTTGAAGCGCCCGCAGGGGACGTCCATGGACGCACGCGGGACATTGTTCGTCTGATGAGGGACCAAACCTTCTCAGATCTTTGTGAAAATTCTACCCTATGGGTTTTGGACCCTTCTGGATCGATTGGTGGAGTCAGATTTTTCATCTGAGCACTCCATCATCATGAATTAAGGGTTCTGATGTTTACTTTATTTTTACCTTTTTATTACCAAAATAAATTACAGAAAAATAAAAATTACATAAAGCAGTAGTAAACATCTATAGAAAGTATTCCCACATACCTGATTTGAGAAAAAATTGTGTTTATGTGTCCAATTTAAAAGAAATACCCTTTGATGAAGATATGGCCCAAGATCCAACTCCCTTGCAAATTCCCATTATTTGAACTGTTGGATCTTGAAATTTCTTTGGGGGTTTTGTAGAATAGATATGTTGGGAAGTTTTGGATGATATAATTGATCAAATTAGATCTAGAACAGAGTGCCTAATTGATTTTAGGTCTCTTGTTCCAATCTAAAAAGAAAAACAAATTGAAAAGAGATCTATCTCTTGGAAATTTTGGGTTTTTGGGGAAGGATCTAGATCTAATTTTTCAGGAAGAGTGAAGAGAATTTCGTGGGGATTTTATGAGAATTTTTTGGGTTGTATTTATAGGCATTTTAGGTCTTTTTTCATGATTATAATATTTTATTTTTTATTATTAAATGGCATGAAAGTCTTCCATGCTCCATTTTTTCTTCCCCATGCCCCATTTTTCTTCCCCAAGACGAGCTAATGTTTTTTGACCCATGATTTCATGTGGGCTGCTGATAAGATTGGTTTTTGGGTCCCTTGTGGGCCCCACATGGTGTAAAAAGACCGTTTTGCCATTTATGCATAAAATTTTGGGTTTTATTCCCGTGATCTCGGATTTGAGTGTACTTAGTGGTGTTGGATTCGTATTTCTTAGTACATTCTAAATTTTGATGTCTCATATTTTGATTTTTGGGTAAAATTACAATTTTACCCCTTTTGTCCAAGAAATGAAGAAACTTAAGGATTTCTCATCCGAATTCAGAATTTGTCGTGCTTACAGTCATTTTGAGGGTTTGCTAAGTT
Source organism: Warburgia ugandensis (assembly GCA_035236585.1). Taxonomy (NCBI): domain Eukaryota; kingdom Viridiplantae; phylum Streptophyta; class Magnoliopsida; order Canellales; family Canellaceae; genus Warburgia; species Warburgia ugandensis. The sequence continues at coordinate 36,205,703 of CP141131.1, forward strand.
TAATTTTAATTTTACATGTCTTATTATTTGATTGTACTTTTATAAAAAGTATATTCTAAATAACCCTAATATTTTAGCCCGAAATATCTGAAACTCAAACTTTATTGATTTTCTCAATCAATTACAAAAATTGGGGTTATTACAATCTTCCCCCCTTACAATAATTTCGTCCTCGAAATTTGTAAAACAACTCACTTAGGAGTTTTCACAATTCTTTCATAGCCTTACACATGTGGCCTTGTCACTTATGGAAATTCTATTTCCTTTCGTTCCTTTTCTATACTACCTTTTTCTCAAAGGTTAAAATGCTCTTCCATGACTAACCTTAATAATGCACTATATACTAAAGCTAGTTCTTGCTAGAATTTCCAAAAAAAAAAGGATTAATAACTCTTATTGAGTTATCCCTTTTTGTTTCAAAACCTTCCATTTCACTTGACTGGTAATTTTCACCAATCTTTTCATACTTTAGAATTTTCCATCATACCTTCTATTGCTCATCCTCATTCTTTTTCAACATATAAAGTTTTGACATAGCTTTCCTAATATGTATCAACATATAAAGTTTGAACATAGCTTTCCTACTATATATAGTCCTTAGACTTCCTATAATACATATTGATTAGATTCTATAACTTCAACTATTGTTCTTTGTAACAACCTTCCAATCTTTGGAAGTAATTTTCTTTTTTCTTATTCTTCCATTATTTGGAAGTGCATACTTTTATTCTTCTCTACAGTTCATACTTCTTTACTATTTCCTTCTATCTGTGACGACCCGGGTTTTTGAAAAAATGATTTGTAAAATATTTTGAAAGGCAGGGCCCTTAAGAGTGTAAAATTTTTTCGCAAAACAAAGCAGCGAAAATTCTTTTCTTTAGAACTTGTTTTGAAAACCCAAGTCACCACTTCATACATAACATAAGTACAATTTGTGTACAAAATAAAATTCCATTGAAGGAATATACTTTTATTAAACTCCAGGATCCATCCAGTGGTTCACAGTACAGCCAAATCTAGTACAATACTTGTCCAAATTACATAATCCAAAACTCAAGCTCACTATACAATAACACTCTCAACAAATAAAAATACATGTCTTCAAGGGTATACCTTGAAGATTATTCTCTTCAAGTCTTCTATAGTCTTCAGCTCCTAAGTCTCCTTTCCTGGATCTGAGATATTGCAACAAGTACAATATCTCAGCAAGCAATGCTTGGTAGGGGATTCAAGAAACATAACATTGAGAATGTAATTCCAATACTTCATAATCTCATTATCCTTAAACATACTCTTTACTTTGTAAGTTATGTATAACTATATACATACATACCCTTCATGGGTAAACCAGTTAAATTCGTGAAAATAGTCAAATATCACTCCCAACTAAGCTGATCAATTCTCTTCATTTTGAGAATTTAGTATTACAGCTAATCTCATACTAGGAATTTCCCTTCTTGGGAAACATTGGTAATATACAATTACCTAGCATTTCATTATGCTATAACATAAGGCATTTCACTATGCCTATTCCCATATGCATCATAGTGCAAAATAATCAGAAAGGTTGCTATCTTTATGATCGATCTGTACTAGCGCGCTCGGATAACTGCCCTGTTCACCACTGATACCACGGTGGAAAATATTATGTCACTGCCCGTATGGGGGGGCAAGACTTTCACAGTGGTGGCCTTCCCATAATTGCCACCACCCGACTTTTAGCCTCTCATTAGGCAAGGTATCATCATATCATCAAATTCCAAGGAGTGGGTGGCCAAACCCTCATAACTCCTCTAGCAATAGCATCCCCTAGGCTCATCCCTATTCACTTATAGTTTAGTCCTTAACCATCTTATAGGTGTTTGGTTGGATCATAAGGTTTTCAAGAGATTTACTACAAGTATTATCATTACTCTTGTCAACATAAGATCATGAGTACAATCATGAATATCTCATGTAAATGCATTCATCAAATCCTCCTACCTTTAAGGATTGATCTCTTTTCCCCAATCTTCCATGATCTTGACCGATGTATGTAATCTGTACATCCATACATATTGTCAATATATAAATTATGAACAATCCTATTGATCACTAGATCTGATGTTTAGAAGGATCTTTAGATCATTCATATCTAAGTATTTTTCTATCTCTAAGTCTTTGTATGTTCATCTCCTTGATCTTGATCTTTCATAGATCCTTTGATTGACAATCTACTCATGTTGATAAAGATCAAGGTCCTAGATCTTCTATCATCTAGTTCTTCTTTGATCTAAGTTCAGTTCTTGGATCATCCCTATGGAGGATGATCTTGATTTTCTTCCTTGAATCACCTTTGATCAAGGGTTTGGATTATCTAATCTAATGAACTATAACAAGTATACTACTAAACATACATACTAAGTACAATATAGTGTTCTTATTCTTATTGTTCTTGATCATCCAAGATTTAATAGATCTTGTTTGATCATCCTTATCTTACTTACTGTTTTTATTAGGGTTAGGTAATTTACTAACCTTTTATGCTCTTATGATTATTATTCAACCAGTTAATGTGCATGGTTGAAGGTAGCTTATTCAAGCCTAAATCTAGACTGCTCATCTTATTTCCAATTGGCTAAGGCTTACTAGTTGAATGGGTGAACACAAAGTGATTACTTCAATCCTCATGTAAGGAGGCGTTTAGACCTCACAAACGTCAACAGAAGGTAGGGGAAGAGCGAGGTTCTATTAGATAACCCCCTTAACCACTATGTTCATCATTCACTAGAATGACCATAGCTCAACCTTTCATAAGGTTCCTATAAGCATGTTTACCATAAGTACTCTTTCTAATAGATTTTAATTAAGTCCATGAATATTTATAATGTCATTCATGGGGTTTATTATTCTTTTCCTAATTTGGGCTAAGGATTTGATAATCCTTATATTGTCCTACTAACTATAGCCCTTACTAATTAAGTCCAAAGTACTTCATTCTTATTTGTGTCATGAAACTCTACTTTCTCATTAGAATACATTTTTGATGTTTTATGCTCTTTATCTCATAACAAGTAAATCTACTACTAACATTCAACCATAAATGAATTATAAATTTAAAGCATAAAACTACCTAATTTAACATTCAATGAAAATGAGGCAAGGTACTTAAATTAAATCTAGCACCTTATGATAAGAATGAACACATATCATACTAAACTCTAAATGTTATACTAGCATGCTTTATAACATAATAATATAAAATGAAACTAATTATATTTACATTTTTAGAAACCTTTACTTATGATCCAACCATTTGATCTTAGATCTTTTCCTTTGATTAAGGACTTTAGTTATATTTAGAGAATTTTCTCTATTTAAGGTCAAAAGATCACATTGATCTATTTTTATCATAATCCATCCATGATTTCCTTGGATTTCATCATATAAACATTTATTCTTTCCATCCCAAGGATTTGATCACACTTGATCTCATTGATCAAGTGGGTCCCTTTGTATTTTTTTTTGGGTTTTTCTACCATAAAGGGTAGATCCCTTATTTTATCCAAGATCTGTCCAAATTAACCATAGATATTACTTTATTACATTATTATATCATCGTTAAAATAAATTTCCAAGATCTGATCACCTCAGATCTTGAAGATCTTAGAAATTGGACACTTATTTCCAAAATACAGAAAAATACAGAAATAAATTTTAGAAATATTATGACTTCATTAGAAACTAGACATTACAAGCTTTCCATAGCTTCTTTCTGATCTCAATTTGGAGTTCATATGACTCCACAATCTTAAATTGAAGTTTTCAGCCGCTCCTAGGGTCCAGATTTGATCTAGGCCCAGCAGAATTAATCTCTCTCAATTGAGGGTCCAAAAATGCTCAGATCTTTCTGAAACTTCTACCCTAGGGGTTTTGGACCATTCTGGATTGATTGGTGGAGTCAGATTTTTCATCTGAGCAATCCATCATCATGAATTAAGGGTTCTATTGTTTACTTTATTTTTACCTTTTTATTACCAAAATTAATTACAGTAAAATAAAAATTACATAAAAAAATACTAAAAATATATGAAAAGGATTTCCACTTACTTGATTGGAGAGAAAACCTCATTTATATGCCCAATTTAAAAAAAAATACCTTGTTGATGAAGATATAGCCTAAAATCCACCTTTCTTGCAAATACCATTGTTTGAACCGTTGGATCTTGAAATTTCTTTGGGGGTTTTGTAGAATAGATGTGTTGGGATGTTTTGGACGGTGACATTAATCAAATTAGATCTAGAACAGAGTGCCTAATTGAATTTAGGTCTCTTATTCTAATCTAAAAAGAAAAACAAGTTGGAAAGAGATCTAACTCTTGGAAATTTTGGGGTTTTGGAGAGGGATTCTAGATCTAATTTTTCAAGGAGATTGAAGATAATTTTGTGGGGATTTTATGAGGATTTTTGGAAGATTTTTGGGGTTGTATTTATAGGCATTTTGGGTCTTTTTCCATGATTATAATATGTTATTTTTTTAATATAAAATGGCATGAAAGTCTTCAATGCTCCCATGCCTAACTTTTCTTTCCCATGACTAGCTGATCTTTGTTGACCCATGTTTCACATGGGCTGCTGATCAAATTGGTTGTTGGGGACGTGGTGGTCCCCATGTGGGCCCCACATGGTGTAAAAAGTCCTTTATGCATAAAACTTTGGGTTTTATTCCCATGATCTTGGATTTGAGTGTACTTAGTGGCATTGGATTCGTATTTCTCAGTACATTCTAAATTTTGATGTTTCATATTTTGATTTTTGGGTAAAATTACTATTTTACCCCTTTTGTCCAAAAAATGAAAAACTTAAGGATTTCTCATCCGAATTCGAAATTTGTGGTGCTTACTGTCATTTTGAAGGGTTTGCTAATTTTAATTTCAATTTTACATGTCTTATGATTTGATTATACTTTTATAAAAAGTATATTTTAAATAACCCTAATATTTCAGCCCCCCGAAATATCTAAAACTCAAACTTTATTGATTTTTCTCAATCAATTTACAAAAATTGGGGTTATTACACTATCGACAACTTCTTGTCAAATTCTATCCTTGAATAATAGTTTCCTTGTAATGAATCTTTCCTCATTCCCATCCATTATTTTTGTAACACTCTTTGAGTGCCATTTTATTCATAATACTTGACTTTCTACATTTTTCCATCCAAGATAATGTCATTTAACTCTGCATATATATTCTTAATCCCCTTTTGTTATTTCTTTCTCATATTTAGAACAATATTCAAAACATTTTCACAATCTATGATAATATTTATCTCTTTTCCTCTTATATATATATATTTATATGTCATAGGCTTCAAAATTTCTAGATTTTGCATTTCCTCATGCTTCTTTCAAAGTATACCTCATAGCCTTTATCATATCATACTAACTCTTTATTTGCGATATTCTTGATAATTTCAATTAAAAGAGTCCATATTGACTTTGTAATCATCCCTCCTCAAATCTTTACAAACACCATAATTTATCAACTAGTCTTTAATCCTCAACAATCTATTATCAACTCATTTAGGATTTATGTAACCAATGGCAAAACTTCACTAAAAGAATGTCCTTATGTTATAAAATTAATAAGAGATATATTTCTCTAATTGTCATTGTCATTTCATATTTTGATCTCATATTCCACCTTTGTTGGGTCAAATTCCATACTATCCTTAAAATTTATATAACCTAAACTTGGCTTTCTTTAATCACATGTACACTTACAAGACAAGTTTTGTAAGTGTTTAACATATATCCCCTTAATGCTCTTGATTTCTTGAAATCTATTTCCATATATCATTACCATTACATTCAATATATTTCATTCTCCTCAAATTCATGAACATCTGTTATCTAACTCAGAGAACTTTAAAATTTGTTTTTGATTTTATACTTTGATGTTGCATTTCCAATTCCCAATAAATTTGAAAATGCTCATCCTTATAGAGAAAAAGGATACTTAATTTCCTCAACATCATTTATGCATCCTTATATTGATTCCTCCTTTTTCTTTTCCTAAAAGAAATTTGTTACTCTCATAATGTAAATTGCTATAATCAGTCCATATCCTTAAAAAAATGTTCTTTCAACTCATTCATATAATTTGATGTTCTTTTCCTCAACTATTATAGATATTTTCTCATTCAATCTCATGTAAGATTGAAAATCTTCAAACTATCTTAAAATTTCTAACCACTTATTTCTCCAACAATTTGGATTCATAACTCATTCACAATCATCTTTAAACTTAAATTTAACAACCAATATTTGTTTTCATTTCTCATGTTTTATTTCACCTTTCCTCCAAAAATACATTTCCCCTTACTATATTTCTTAAATCTTTCAATATCACTGACTCCATCATGTAATTGGAAGTAATATCTCTATTCATATTTGCCTTGATCAATAAGATGTACTCCTCTTCATAATAATCAAGACTATATTTTCCTAATCAATATTTCTCTTTGTTTTTATGTTCCATGACCATTTTACCATCTATACCAAAGGTACTTCTCTTTATGATAGTCCCAAAATTATTTTCAATAGCACCAAAGTTATTATATCAATAATTCTTTAATCCTTGAAAATCCTCTAGTGCTAATTTCCACAATGATTTGTCATACCTTTATAATTTCTAACTTGGTGATTTCATAATTGTTGTACCATATATAGAGCTATAAATTCTTTGTTAACCATATATTCTCGTGGTTTAATTGTCTTTCTTAATAATTTTGGGATCATATTTTTGTCCCTTTAACATATCTAACTCTCTTTTTCCTTTTCATTTTATTCTAATATCAAATATCATCTCTTCATGTTCTAAAATTTTATCATTTCTCCACTAAATCCTTTGCCTAACTAATTTTGGAGAAAAATACTTGCTTAACTCCTTACTCATATTTATTTCAAACTATTCTCATTTACAAATTTTGCACTTTCTCACCTATCTCCTTAAATTTCTTTCAAGCCATATCCTCTCTATTTTGATGATTAATTTCATTTAACTAATTTTCATAATACTATACATGTAACAATTCTAATTCCTACATTTATATCTCTTTATATATTTAATGTTAACTTTGAATTTTACAATACTTCTAGTGTTTTCATCTTTAACACCTATTTCTCATAAATCTCCATCTCACCTTTTCTATAAGGTTGGAAATTTTATTTTATTTTCCATCTTATTTTTCAATTTATCACTTTTTTCTCTTTATCTCCATTTCTTCACTTAGTAATGGTTATATACATACTTCACTTAATAATGGTTATATACTTACTCATATTAACGTACTTTGTATGTTTACTCAGGACTTTAGGTTAGACCTTAACATCATACCTTACATCTATTGTAATGTTTTCCCTATGGATTTCTATATCTTATTATTCCCTCTATTGGAATTCTTATTTGCTAAGTAGTATTTCTAGTCCTTTCATTAAGTAATATCTACTTATACTATACTATTCCTTCATTACACTAACTCTTTCTATAATCATTCTCAAATAATGAGTTTAACTCTTTCTATACTCATCCTTCACTAATGAGTTACTCTTTCTTCACAAATTAGTCTACTCTTTCCATATTCCTCAAATAATGAGTTTAACTCTTTCCTCACTAATGAGTCAACTCTTTACATCCTCTTCAACAAATGAGGCTACTCTTTCAAGACTTATCCTTCACTAATGAGTTAACTCCTTTTATACTTATCTCTTAACTAATGAGTTTATCACATAACTCCTTCTCATCAACTAATAACTTATCTCTTATTCACTCACTTCAGGTTGAACTTGAGCCTGCGTACTTGGTATTTCTACAGGAGGTGATGAACCTTGGGGTTGTTGTAGGTGAGGAAGGAGGTTCCTTAACATCCTTGTCACCATCTCTTCCATATTACTCATGGTTACTCTCTCCATATTGTCTTCTGGAGTATTTTGAGTTGCCTGTCATGTGAGTCTCTTTAGTGGCATCTGTTCATAATTTCTATCAATCCTCTATACAACTACTTCTATCTTAATCTAGACTTGGATTATAATCCCTCTCTTGGACATATTTGTACTGTATTGTGATGACCCGGTTTTTGAAACATGATTTGTAAAGTATTTTCAAAGGCAGGGCCCTTAAGAGTGTAATTTTTTTTTTCGCAAAACAAAGCAGCAGAAATTCTTTTCTTTAGAACTTGTTTTGAAAACCCAAGTCACCACTTCATACATAACATAAGTACAATTTGTGTACAAAATAAAATTCCATTGAAGGAATATACTTTTATTAAACTCCAGGATCCATCCAGTGCATCATAGTATAGCCAAATCTAGTACAATACTTGTCCAAATTACATAATCCAAAACTCAACCTCACCATACAATAAAACTCTCAACAAAGAAAAATACATGTCTTTAAGGGTATACCTTGAAGATTATTCTCTTCAAGTCTTCTATAGTCTTTAGCTCCTAACTCTCCTTCCCTGTATCTGAGATATTGCAACAATTACAATATCTCAGTAAGCAATGCTTGGTAGGGGATTCAAGAAACATAACATTGACAATGTAATTCCAATACTTCATAATCCCATTATCCTTAAACATACTCTTTACTTTGTAAGTTATGTATATCTATATATATACATACCCTTCATAGGTAAACCAATTAAATTTGTGAAAGTAGTTAAATATAATTCCCAACTAAGCTGATCAATTCTCTTCATTTTGAGAATTGAGTATTACAGTTAATCTTATACTGGGAATTTCCCTTCTTGGGAAATATTGGTAATATACAATTACCTAGCATTTCATTATGCTAAAACATAAGGCATTTTACTATGCCTATTCTCATATGCATCATAGTGCAAAATAATCAGAAAGGTTGCTATGCTGCAGTCTGATATGTACTAGCGCACTCGGATAACTGCCCTGTTCACCACTGATACCACAGTGGAAAATATTATGTCACTGCCTGTATGGGGGGGCAAGACTTTCATAGCGGTTGCCTTCCCATAATTGCCACCACCCAACTTTTAGCCTCTCATTGTGCAAGGTATCATCATATCATCAAATTTCAAGGAGCGGGTGACCAAACCCTCATAACTCCTCTAGCAATAGCATTGCCCTAGGCTTATGCCTATTAAAACAAACTCACAAGCCTCCAAGCTTGTATGTAAAATAGATTTCATCTATATCAGACCCTATGTCTGTTTACTTAGGGCTGAAATACTTTCTAGTTCCCTATTCACTTATAGTTTAGTCCTTAACCATCTTATATGTGTTTGGTTGGATCATAAGGTTTTCAAGAGATTTAGTACAAGTATTATCATTACTCTTGTCAACATAAGATCATGAGTACAATCATGTATATCTCATGTAAATGCATTCATCAAATCCTCCTACCTTTAAGGATTGATCTCTTTTCCCCAATCTTCCATGATCCTAACTGATGTATGTAATCTGTACATCCATACATATTGTCAATATATAAATTATGAACAATCCTATTGATCACTAGATTTGATGATTAGAATGATCTTTAGATCATTCATATCTAAGTATTTTTCTATCTCTAAGTCTTTGTATGTCCATCTCCTTGATCTTGATCTTTCATAGATCCATTGATTGACAATCTACACATGTTGATAAAGATCAAAGTCCTAGATCTTCTATTATCTAGTTCTTCTTTGATCTAAGTTCAGTTATTGGATCATCCCTATGGAGGATGATCTTGGTTTTCTTCCTTCAATCATCTTTGGTCAAGGGTTTGGATTATCTAATCTAATGAACTATAACAAGTATAATAATAAACATGCATACTAAGTACAATATAGTGTTCTTATTCTTATTGTTCTTGATCATCCAAGATCTAATGGATCTTGTTTGATCATCCTTATCTTACTTACTGTTTTTATTAGGGTTAGGTAATTTACTAACCTTTTATGCTCTTATTATTATTATTCAACCAGTTAATGTACTGGTTGAAGGTAGCTTATTCAAGCCTAAATCTAGACTGCTCCTCTTATTTCCAATTAGCTAAGGCTTACTAGCTGAATGGGTGAACACAAAGTGGTTACTTCAATCCTCATGTAAGAAGGCGTTTAGACCTCACAAACGTCAACGGAAGGTAGGGGAAGAGTGAGGCTCTATTAGATAACCTCCTCAACCACTATGTTCATCATTCACTAGAATGACCATAGCTCAACCTTTCATAAGGTTCCTGTAAGCATGTTTACCCTAACTACTCTTTCTAATGGATTTTAATTAAGTCCATGAATATTTATAATGTCATTCATGGGGTTTATTATTCTTTTCCTAATTTAGGCCAAGGACTTGATAATCCTTATATTGTCCTACTAACTATAGCCCTTGCTAATTAAGTCCAAAGTATTCCATTCTTATTTGTGTAATGAAACTCTACTTTCTCATTAGAATACATTTTTGATATTTTATGCTCTTTATCTCATAACAAGTAAATCTACTAATAACATTCAACTAGAAATGAATTATAAATTCAAAGCATAAAACTACATAATTTAACATTTAATGATAATGAGGCAAGGTACTTAAATTAAATCTAAAACCTTATGATAACAATCAAATCACATATCATGCTAAAGTCTAAATGTTGTACTAGCATGCTTTATAACATAATCATATTTAAAATGCTATGAAACTAATTACATTAACATTTTTAGAAACCTTTACTTATGATCCAACCATTTGATCTTAGATCTTTTCCTTTGATTAAGGATTTTAGTTATATTTAGGGAATTTTCTTTATTAAGGTCAAAAGATCATATTGATCTATTTTTGTCATAATCCATTCATGATTTTCTTGGATTTCATCATATCAACTTTTATTCTTTCCATCTCAAGGATCTGATCACACTTGATCTCATTGATCAAGTGGGTCCCTTTGTATTTTTAGGGGTTTTCTACCATAATGGGTAGAATGCTTAATATATCTCATATATATCCAATTAAACCATAGATCTCACTTTACTTCAATATTATATCATTATTAAAACATATTTTCAAGATCTGATCATCTCAGATCTTGAAGATCTAAGTAATTGGAAAGTTGTTTCTTTAATACAGAAAGTTTTTATTGAATAACATGTCCATTTTATCATTTTATTAGAAAATAGAGGTTTCAAGATTTCCATAGCTTCTTTTCGATCTCAATTTGGAGTTCAGATGACTCCGGAATTGGATATGGAAGTTTATAGTCTTTCCTACAGCCTGGATTTGATCTAGGCCTAAGGAACGGATGGCCCAGATCATTCAGGCGGAAAACCAAGCTGGGCAGAATGAGTCAAGCCCGTCCGTTGTGCTGAAATATTGAAGCGCCCGCACGGGACATCCATGGACACGCGCGGGACATCGTTCGTCCGATCGGGAGATCGGACAGTCTGTTTCGACCGTCCAATCAATCCTTCTCAATTGAGGGACCAAACCTTCTCAGATCTTTGTGAAAATTCTACCCTAGGGGTTTTGGACCCTTCTGGATCGATTGGTGGAGTCATATTTTTCAACTGAGCACTTCATCATCATGAATTAAGGGTTCTGGTGTTTACTTTATTTTTACCTTTTTATTATCAAAATAAATTACAGAAAAATAAACATTACATAAAGCAGTAGTAAAATTTTATAGAAAGTATTCCCACATACCTGATTTGAGAAAAAATTGTGTTTATGTGTCCAATTTAAAAGAAATACCCTTTGATGAAGATATGGCCCAAGATCCACCTCCCTTGCAAATTCCCGTTGTTTGAACCATTGGATCTTGAAATTTCTTTGGGGGTTTTGTAGAATAGATATGTTGGGAAGTTTTGGACAGTGAAATTGATCAAATTAGATCTAGAACAGAGTGCCTAATTGATTTTAGGTCTCTTGTTCCAATCTAAAAAGAAAAACAAATTGAAAAGAGATCTATCTCTTAGAAATTTTGGGTTTTTGGGGAGGGATCTAGATCTAATTTTTTAGGGAGAGTGAAGATAATTTCGTGGGGATTTTATGAGAATTTTTGGAGGATTTTTGGGGTTGTATTTATAGGCATTTTGGGTCTTTTTCCATGATTATAATATTTTATTTTTTTATTATTAAATGGCATGAAAGTCTTCCATGCTCCATTTTTTCTTCCCCATGCCCCATTTTTCTTCCCCAAGACCAGATGATGTTTTTTGACCCATAAATTTACATGGGCTTCTGATAAGATTGGTTGTTGGGTCCCTTGTGGGGCCCCATGTGGGCCCCACATGGTGTAAAAAGACCATTTTGCCATTTATGCATAAAATTTTGGGTTTTATTCCCGTGATCTCGGATTTGAGTGTACTTAGTGGCATTGGATTCGTATTTCTCAGTACATTCTAAATTTTGATGTCTCATATTTTTTTTTTTGGGATATTTTATTTTTGGGTAAAATTACTATTTTACCCCTTTTGTCCAAGAAATGAAGAAACTTAAGGATTTCTCATCCGAATTCAGAATTTGTCGTGCTTACAGTCATTTTTAAGGGTTTGCTAAGTTTAATTTCAATTTTACATGTCTTATTATTTGATTGTACTTTTATAAAGAGTATATTCTAAATAACCCTAATATTTCAGCCTGAAATATCTGAAACTCAAACTTTATTGATTTTCTCAATCAATTACAAAAATTGGGCTTATTACAGGTATTATAGTGCATCTTTGGTTTCTAATCTCTTGGTATTATAGTGCATCTCCACATGATATGACTTTTGGTTTATAATCTTCATTTAGCTATTGTATTGCAGATTTAATATTGTTGATTCATTTGAAGAAAATAATTTTTATTTTCTAAATGAAACCTTGATTGTTGTAGTTTTCAAAACTAGATTAGGAATTTCTTACTGAGTAGTTGTACTCACTCCCACCAACATTTTAAGTAAAAGTTACAAGGATTAGGTTCAACTTGTAAGAGCAAAGAAGAAGGAAGAAAAGGCAGACACAAAATATGAAGAGTAGTCTTAGTTTAGTTTTAATTTCTTTATTTAAGTTTTTCTACTTTTGTTGACAGACATGTAATAAGACTTCATTTCTATTTCATGAGGATTTATGTAGTTGTTTGAGCTATGAGCAGTGGGTCCTGATATGTGTTTATTTAATTCTATAATTACTTTACACGTATATATGTATGGACATTTTGAAATGATACATGGGCTTGAAGCAGTAGTTTTTGGAATCTATTACTCATGGTACATTTTATAAATGCATTAAAAAGAAAATTTCCTAGGAATTCCTAATGTTTTCTAAAAGAATATTATAAAAAAACTATTTCTCAGAACATGGGTCATCACACTTAATATCCAGGCATGGTTTAGACTAATTGTAGCCAAACAACTAGGGAACCATAAGAGTCGACAATAAGAAAATGAGTCCTAGGTCCACTAGACAATGTAAGTAGGGAAACTCATGACTTGTTTTTGTTGTTGAAAAAATTACATGTCGCCTAATAAGGTTGGCAGATTTCAAGAAGATGGCACCGTCAGTCTCATCAGAGAATGAGCTAGATTTATCTAAGACTTAGACATAAATTAGGTCCATGTCATTTACAAGTAATGACTTAGTATTGAGTTGAAAACAGTCAAGGAGACGAGGAGATTTTTGGTCTTTTATGAGTAAGAGAAATGGTACTTTCATGGCATTAGTATGGTTCCTAGAGTAAAGAGCTAAAGTATAAGATTATGCATATGATGTTTCTAGTTAATATCTCTAACATAGAAAAAATCTATGAATATAGCAATTTTAGAGAATTTGGATCAATTACTTCCATCTAGATGGTCTCTCCAATTGGTAGAGAGCCTGTTGATAAAGTAACCTCCTAAGAGTCTAGCTTCAACTTAGATGAAGTACATAGAATTTTAGAAGGTATAACTACCATTCTACAACAACAATCTAAAAAGGGATCAGAAAATAATTATAGTAAAGGAATATTTTGGAGATTAATAGAATTACAACATTACTTTGAACATGTACTAGATACTTTCCACTAATAAATTTGTGTTCTTATTGAAAGTTAGTAGAAAATTGATAGAAGAAGACTTTAACGTTGCTACGGATGAAATATTTGATCTACAATGTTAATTTGATTTTAGATCATGAATTAAACATGATGGTCAATAAGTCTCAAGATAGAGAAATATAGTATAAAAATAACATATTATGAATAAGTTAAATTGATTTAAAATGTATACATCAAAAGGTTTTGATGCTCTAATGGAAGTATCTGATTTATGAAATTTATTTGAAAGTGTGATGATAAGTAGAGAAATTTTGAAATGTATGAAGAGTAGAAATATGTTGTGAGCATATGATCAAAATAATTGAACTTAGAGGATATTGAATAAGACAAACTTGATGAGTAAATACTATTTAGCTTGATGATTTTTTTAATTAATTAATTTATTTATTTATGAAATCAGGGTTACAAACACCTAGATCGATGTTTGAACTAAATTCTAGTAGTTGTGGTTATTATTGTTAGTTACATGAAACTTCATGGTGAGAATGAGGCTATACAAATTGTTTACAAGCCAGAAGTATTTTGTATCCTTAAGAAGTTTTAGGTGACATTTTTAGAGGATTGAGATGACAATTCTATGTAGAAAAGTAGAAGCTATAGAGTTTAATAAGCTTAAGCTGGAAAACATGGTTCTAGTTCAAGAATTGTCATATGCATTTCCAAAATAATTACCAGGGTCTCCACCTAAAATGGAGATGTACCACACTATTAATGGCATAGTGCTTATCTCCAAAGCATTTCACAGAATGGTCTTAGGAGAGATAAATTAGTTGTAGAAACTACTAGGTAATGGACTTATCATATATATTCTTTTACTATGGAGAGTGTTGGTCTTCTTCATCAAAAGAAGGATGAGTTAATGAAACCTTGCAATGACTATTGGATGCTTAAAGGGACTGTGGTGAATAATAAATATCCTCTAACCTAACTAAATGACCCATTTGATCAACTTGAAATAGCAATGGACCAATTTGAAGTCCGGGTATCATCAATTGATGATTAAGTAAGATATTCCAAGATATGACATTTTGAGCTAGATATGAACACTATGTAATTTCAGGTGATGCCATTTGAATTGATCATTGTTCACTTTATATTCATGGAAATCATGAATAGGATGTTTAGACCATTTCTTAATAAACCTACCATTATGTTTCTAGAGCACATCCTAATCTATACAATAAGTCCTGAGAAACATCAAAGATACATACTGTAGTGTCAAATACACTTAGGATATAATTTATATGAAAATACAGAAAGTGCAGAAAATTTGGAGGATAACATGTACTTTATGGCCTCATTATTTCTAAAGATAAGAGTTGCAGTGGACCTAGTGAAAGTAAAGGTAGTGGGAAATGAGAAATACCCATGACAGTGATAGAAATTTGGGGAACAACGTTGACCTAGTAACATGTTAAATACTGGGTATTATAGTTTCATAGTGGAAGCAGTGTAAGGACTTAGAGTACACAATTGGAGGTCATATGTTTCTAAAGATTCTCCTAGTTAATGGAGTTACAAGATTCAAAATAAAATAAAAGTCAAGGGACAAGGAAATTTCTTTGGATAAAAGTCCTCTAGAAAAATCATTTAGATGATGACACAACATGAGACTTTGAGTCCATGAGAGATGACCAAGACATGCTCAATTTTGTTTGAGAAATGATATAAAAAGAATTTTGATGTTGAAATTCTTTTACGGAGGAAAGAATGTATGGGTCAAAATTTTATACTATATAAATGTATTTAATTATAAATCTTCAATAGTAAAGAGAATAGTTTGATGAACAAGACCATTCCATTGGTCAATGTTCTATGGAAACACCACTCAAGAAAGGTAGCCACATGGGAACTAGAGGCTAACATTAAAAAAAAATTCCTGAATTATTCATAAAATTGCCAAGACAATTTCGTGGATGAAATTTTTATAAGGTGGGTAGGATGCAATACCCTAATCATGAATGAATGAGGATTTTCTTTTTATAAGTGAGATTTATGTTTAAGGAATTATAAAAATAATCTTTGCACTACTTAAACGATGAAAGAGTACACCAATACCAATCTAAGGATGCAAGGGTGTTGATGTCTCAATGTGGGAGGGAAGCCTAGTTAGAATGAGTAAGTGCTAGGGGCATTGAATCTAGGGGCATTGAATCTAGGCACATAATGGAATTTTAAGGAGCTAAAGAAACTTATGAGGAGCCAAACACATAGGTGAAGTAGGAAACAAATAGGAGAAAGGCTATGAGGATTGGAGATTATAGCATGCACTAATTTTGAGTCACAAAATGTTAAAGACAAAAAGGGAGAAAACTGTAAATGGCCCACATTTTTGAGAAATAAAGAAATATTATATTTATAAATTATGAAAATTTTAAAGTAAATTGTTAAGTGTAGCTAAGTGGACCCAACTACAGCTTGTCAAAGTGAGGTTTGGATTTCAAGTCACCTCCCTGACAATTTTTAAGAAGAAAATCATGTTTTGTATTATTTTATTAGTTTTTTATTTAATTACTGCATATTTTACATGTAGACAAGTCATATAAGGAAACCCACATGGTGAAGGATGGTTTCCATATGGAAAATAAGTGTCACTTAACTATAGATTAATCATTGAATGGATTGATTTTCAAATTAATCATTCAATGAATATAGATTGATGATGCATTAAATAAAATAAATTATTATATGCCAAAAATTTTGTAAGTCATCATCTGGGGATAACATATAAGCTTCTTATAATTAGTTGAGTTATGTTATAGTGCTTGGTTATATCTATAACATCGGAATGTACTTATATTTAATTTCACTAATGTTTATTTTCTAAATAATTATAAAATCATTTACTTTGACTTTGAAACTAGTTTAATAGCGAGTATCATTTGATAACACATGAATATATATAATTCCCTTAGAATTGATTTTGTGCTCCTTTTTATTTATGTATAGTAATTGTAATCTTTTATTTATTAGAAAGAAAATTGTATAAATTCGCGTTCTGGTTTGCTTTGAAAGTATATTTGACATTATACATTAATATGTTGACATTCTATTTGATTAACCTTAAAGGTTATACATATATTTTGTATTAGCAAGAATAATACATTTATATAATTATTATATATATATATTTTTTATGATTTTACACTTTTGGGCAATTTTATTTGACTAAGAAATTAGGAAACTCTTAAGAGTTGATCTTAGCTCAGGGATGTTATGTCAAATCTCATGGTTGCTATACAAGGGAGTTAGCTAACCACTCATTTTTGAACAAGTACTAGCCTATAATAAGCATGTTTGATGAGGGTATGTTACATGGGAGGACTACCCTTGCATAGGATTGATCTGGCTGTCCCATACAATCAGTGTAGTTAGTGTGGTACCCACTAACGAACACAGGTTGAAACTTTGGTTTTATTGTGTGCAGGTAACCTTATATTTTGTTTGGATATGCCAGTGTTTGTGGCATGATACTAAGTGCCATTTAGTTTTTTATTTATCATTGAATGGATTGATTGACAAATTAATCATTCAATGAATATGGATTGAATTTAACTTAGATCTTTATATGCCTTGGATATTACTTGCATTATACAATATTATGTTATTTTCATTATTACATAACTCTTTGATATGAATTGAGATGTCATGATGTGACAATGACATGTTTAATAATACATGCGTACACTTTCAAATTAAAAAAAAAAAAAACTTGCATAGCATGAATTTCAAAGTTTTTGGGCAGTTTTAGATTCTCTACTAGGTAATTTATATTACTCACCAAAGCACCCCACAGGTGAAGAGTAGAAGGAAAAGCTTGAGATTAACACACAGGAATTGAGTAAACTTGGAGTTTCAAAGTATGAAGAACTAGAAATTGTTTTATTTTATTTGAAGACTTTAGTCAATTTGTAATAAATTATAATATTTGAACTTTTTATTGTAATTGAAATTTGTAGCACTTGGCTGTGACTAGTGGGTCTTGACTACCTGAAAAAGATGAACTATTACTTTGAAATATATTGTGGAGATTTTATTAACGTACTTAGGATAGAAGAGTAGAGTTGTACCAAAAAAATAAAATAATCAAGGATCAACCCTAACAAATTTTCAAAAATATTTAGAAAATCTATTTATAAAAACTCAGGACATCACAGTTGGTATCAGGGCTTGAACTACTCACAGCCAAATGTACTAGGAAATCAAGTGTATCAAAGTTAAGAGAACGAGTCATAAGGACATCTTAATTTAGATAACTCAGTAAAATTCTCATAAGTATTATATGTTGGCAATCGGGAATAGGTACATGTACCTACATCTGCACCCATGGAGGTTCAACAAGATGTACCAGAACCATCGGTATAAGCACAATGAAGTGTTGGTGCACAGGGGGATTTGGCTAGTGGGGTGATGCACTTGATATCTCAACAAATGAAATAGAATCTTTAGGCATCATCAGAAGAGGATTCTATTTCAAGGGCAAGAGTGACCCTTTGATTGTGTGATTCAAAAAGAATGCTCCAAAGTTTTCTAGAATTGAGGGAGCTGAAGCAGCTGAGTCCTGCCTTTATGAGGTTGAAAGGCTGTTCAAAGGGATGATGGTTCTGGAAGATAGGCAAGTCATTGTTGCTACATTTGCACTAAGAGGAGAGGCACACATTGGTGGCCAACTGCCAAGTGAATGTATTTCTCTGATGCTAAAGTCATCTTGTGGGATGAGTTTAGGAGAGTTCAGGAGAGTTTTTGACCAGGAATATTATCCACCTCAAGTTTTTGAGTCTAAGGAAAGGGAGTTCATGAACCTTGTTCAAGGCTCCATGACAGTAAGTGAGTATGATACTCACTTCACGAAGCTAAGGAGATTTGCACCAAAGGTTTGGCCCACTGAACTTAGAGCTGCTAAAAAGTTTGTCCATGGATTATGCATAGGTATTTGTAGTTGTATTTTTATGTCACATCCTACTTCATTGGCTAAGGATGTAGAGTTGGCTTCTCTAGGTGAGAGAGAGTTGAGGGACATGAGAGCAGAAACATACATGTTAGGAGGAAATAAACTAAACTAGAATGGAAAGAGGCCAGTCATATATAGACATCCACTAAAAGCAATAGTTCCACTTCATTCTATACCACCATAGAGGCCAGAGTTCAAAAAGAGGGAAGTGGACTAAAACCTTTGCAAACACTGTTGAAAGAAGTATATAGGAAAACCATGTTATGTCCAAGAGAGGTGTTTTGGGTGCAGAGAGAAAGGGAATTTCCTAAAAAATTACCCTAAGAGAAAGAATAGAAATCATCCTCAAAAGTAGGAGATTGTATCATGTAATATCCTTAATTTTTGAATAAATTAAGAATTTATTAAATCAATTAAATTAAAAAATTTATAGATGGAATTTGATCCTAAAAAATTAATAATTTGAAAGTGCTCATCAATAGGATCCCAACGCCATAAAGAACTCAGAAAACGGAGCTCAAACGAAGGAGTTATGAGCCGTTGAAGTTATAGGGGTAATTTGGCAGAAACGTAAAACACAGGGGCCTGAATTGATAATGGCACCCCCCTTCTTCTACACGTCTCTACCAGATCTGATGATTTCGCTAGAGAAATTGCCGGAAGGAGACGTGAAAGGGAAGAGTCCCTTTTCCCTTAAACTCTACAACCTATATCTTCCCCCCTCAGGCGTAAAAACACACCACCTTTCCTTGTTTTCACTCAAAACCCTTGCCTCTATAAATCTATGTTTTTTCGGTGAGTAGGGCTCTGACAAACATCAAGCAACACCCAAGATTAGAGGTAAGCCATAAACCTTCTCTTTTCATGTTACATGTGTAAGGAAATGGCAAGGGAAAACGCATGGAAATCAGGAAATCTAGGAAAAACAAAATTTTTCCTAGGAACCCTGTGCACGCTACTGTTGGGGCATGATTTCATGGATGAAACCACATTTTTTTGCAAATCAGACCGTCCATCTTATGCATGATATACCCAAGAACAAACCCTTTAAATTTGGGAGAGATCCAACAGTTGGTTTCTCCAAAAAAACGTGAAGAACAGTACCTAGGGAAGTTTTTAGGAGCATGAGAAAAATTGTATAAAAACCATATTTTTTGGAAAAATCAAAGCAAAAGGATGGTAGAAATAGAAGCTAGACAAAATTTTGAACAATATGGCCCCAAAACCAAGTGATTTGGAGACTTGTAGGGTCACTGGAGATGACCAGAAGTCGGTCGTCTTCTCCGGCGCCAGTTTTCGCGTCGCCAGTGTAAACCGAGGCTGCCCGTGTAACCTAGTGTAAACTAGGTGCCGGTGTAACCCGGTGTAAACCTAGGCCACCCGTGTAACCTAGTGTAAATTGGGGGCACGGTGTAACTCGGTGTAAACCTGCGCTGCCAGTGCAGAAAGGGCTGCGGTGGTCGGTCAACCCTATTTTCTTAGTATTTTCACAAAAATTTGATTTCTGAGAGCTATAGGAGTCCAAATCACAATCTGAAAGGGGCATTGTGACCGTGTTGACAACGCAAACCTAGTTGTAGCTTAAAAACTTATAAATGACCACTTTTAATTTAAAATTTTTTTAAAATAGTGATATGACATGGACAAGTGCACTTGAACATACCTGTTAAGGGGATTTATTAGCAAGCTAAGTGATCTCACGTTGAGGTAGGTGACGACAATTAATGCTTTGCCTTCATTTTAAAACCATGCATAAACATAGCATCATGAGTGATTGTGTTTTAAATTGCATTTATTATTAGCCGTTGATTTCATGAGACTTAGAGTACATTATGATTATTACAGATTGACATCTTTTATTGAATAAACCCATGACAAATGTTTCTATGTGCATTATATTAATTAATTATGCTTAAATAGAGATTTCTTTCTTATTATATATTGGAAATGCATGGATTTGCATGTAAATAAGAATAAAGACTTGTTAGCTGGTCCTTTTATAAGCTAACCCAAGGATGAGGGGTGTGCCTAGGGGATTGTGAGCTACGAGTACTCTTAATTTTTGGTATATATATATGATTTCCATGTTTTGTGTTTTATGACGGGTGCTCTCACCCGGTGGGCGTCATGCTAGGAGGGATAGGGCCGGCCACCCAACCTCCAAGATTTGTGATGTGATGAGATTGTGATATGATAGACACTTGCCTGTAGATGGCATTTGGTAGGGGTTTGGTAACATGGATAGTCCACACTACTGGTCCGGGCATTTCCATGGGGACGGACGCTAAGTCTCCTGTTATGGTGTCGACGGGGAGCGGTGGTGGTTGAGACCCATGAAGGGTTGCCACTGCAGCATGACGATCCATATTCTTATTGTGTGTGTGTGTGTATGATGAGCATGGTTAGGGATGGTATGCCTGGGTGTGACGACACTCAGAGGTTGGCTATGAGCACTCATGATCAGTGATACTAGTGCGATGTTGTGGGACCCATTACCTTAGGGTGCCCTTATTATTATTGTATGCTCATTTACATTGATTCATATCATGTTTTAAATTTGTGGAATGCATGTTTTAGCATACTTGAGAAATTGATACTATGTTAACATGAGTTATAATGATTTTATCGTCATAAACGATAGATATTTTATTTTGTCATTACTGTTATTTCATTTATTTCATTAATTGTCTATGTACCTGCACAAGCAATAGCTTGCTGAGGCATTGCTTTGTTTTGTAATGCCTTAGGTCTTGAGCGCAACATCAGAAAGGGCAAGACCATTGAGAAATCGTGATAGCAGTGGGGGATTCCTTTACTTGATTGATAGATAGTGATGTGAGTTAATAAATAGGACTACCATTTGAATTTAATTATGGACTATATACTTTTATTTTATGGATTTGATTAAGATGTTTAGATATATATTGGACATTTATATGGGATGTTATGATGGATAGGCCCTGGGCCATATTATTATTGTGTTTTAGAAATTTATTTGATTCAAAATAAAGGTGCCGATTCATTTGAAGTTGATTGATACGAGTACTGTTTTAAATCTATTACCATAAAATTTTATTTATGTTTTAAATTGTATATGAGACATTTTGAGAAAGGAAAAATAACACCAGGAGTTTTTAAGAGATGTTTTAGTAAATTGATAAATAAAACTTTTCTCATGGGATCCCAAATGCTCTTATTAAAAATGCTATTATTATTATTATAAAAAAATGTCTTAAAAACCTGAGGTGTTACAAGTTGGTATCAGAGTCCAATCTAGTCCATCATAATCCTTGCAAATGTCCAATTATATGTAAGTAACAGTCCATAAATGTTAGTAGAGAGAGAGAGAGAGAGACTAAGAGAGAGGAACTTACACTTAGTGATATTTGAAACTTTTGACAGATGGCTCCTCGAAGAAGGACAAGGTCTACCCCTGCTACACCAGTTGCCCCACCTACTGAGTCCTCTAATCAAGGGGATCGAGATGCCGAGTTATTGAATCAATTAATGTTAGGGCTAGTACCACTCATACAGCAACAGGTTAGGACTATTGTTCACGCTGTTAACCTTAGCCCTATTCCACCACCTCAAGTGGCACCTATGGTCTCGTCAGTTCATTCCTCCCAACCAGTTCAGGAACCACCAGCACTTAAGACCGCTGAGGGTAGTGCTACTAGTGACCCTAAGAAGACAGATAAGCTATTAGAGAGATTTCAAAAGATGGTAAAACCCTTTTATGGCGATGGTGACACTGAGGAGGCTGAACGATGGCTATTTGAGGCTGAAAGGACATTTGATGCTATGAAGATTTTACCAGAGGATCAAGTTAGAGTAGCCGCCTACCTACTGAAGGGTGAGGCAGGCTTCTGGTGGCAGACCTTTACACTTACCCGACCAGATCCGACTGAAACGATGACATGGGCAGCCTTTAAACAGTCTTTCGACACTCAGTACTTTCCACGCCATGCATTACAGTCATTGAAGAAAGAGTTTGCCACCTTGGACTAGAGAGACATGACGGTTCAGCAGTATTTAAACTGATTTACATGACTGAGGAGATTTGCACCTCACGCAATGGCCTCAGACACAGAGGCAACCAACAGATTTGTGGATGGGTTGACACCTTGGCTGAGAGATTAGGTGATTTCTTCGCAACACACTTCTGTGTGAGATGCTGCTAACATGGCTTCCATGCATGAGAAGAACTCTCTCAGGACTAGAGGGGGTGCGTACCAGCCCTTTAAGGGCAAGAGATCATTTGGTGCTATGCAGACACATGGTGCATTAGGTCATCCACTGCAGGCCAAGTTTAAGAGAGATATAGAGAGGAAGATATGTGATAGGTGCAAGGGTTGGCACCCTGGGCGAGGGTGCAATAGATCTAATAGGCCACAGCATCAGAGGTAGCCCTAAACACAGCGACAGCACCCTGCACCTTTCCAATGACAGCCATACAGGTGTTTCAACTGTGGAGACGTCGGCCACTTTATTAAGGACTGTCCTAAGGGGCAGAGAGAGAGGCAGACCGAGATGGGTGCAGAGACAGCTATCGCGCCATGTAGCCAAGGACGAGTATTTGCCATCACATCAGGATAGGCGTAGGCATCACACCAGGTCATTGAAGGTACTCTTCTAGTCTTAGATCGACATGCCAAGGTTCTTTTTGACACAGGGTCTACACATTCTTTTATATCATGTATTTTTGCATCTGACCTTGATGTATGTGTGCACAAATTAGCATTTAGATTAGATATTATGACACCTGTGGGGGAGATAGTAGAGACTATCGAATATCTTAGAGAAATACCTGTAGAGATATCAGGCGTGAGTATGGACACTGACTTCATCTTACTAGACATGGTAGACTATGATATTATTCTTGGAATGGATTGGTTAGCCAACTATTGGGCTATGGTAGACTGCTGAAAGAAGCGAGTCACTTTTCTTATACCTAGGCAACTAGAAATAGTGTTCTAGGGTAGGAAAGATCAGTCAGGTACATGTATCATTTCTGCTATGAAGGCGGCACGATTTTATGCACGAGGGTGTAGCGCATTCCTTGCGTATGTGATGGTTGAGGACAAGAAGCAACCACAGCTTGACGAGATTGATGTTGTCCGTGAATTTGCTAATGTCTTTCCTGAGGAGTTACTAGGATTGCTGCCAAGTAGGGAGATTGACTTTACCATTGACTTGGTGCCGGGTACATCACCTATCTCTAAGGCACCATATAGAATGGCCCCAGCCGAGTTAAGAGAGCTTAAGGTGCAGTTGCAAGAGTTATTGGATAAGGGCTTCATTAGGCCGAGTGGATCATCATGGGGAGCACCAGCCGTTTTCGTGAAGAAAAAGGACGGATCATTAAGACTATGCATTGACTATTGGTTGTTAAATAGTGTTACTATAAAGAACTGATACCCCTTGTCACGCATAGATGATTTGTTTGATCAGCTCCAATCAGCACAAGTGTTCTCCAAGATAGATCTGAGGTTAGGATATTATCAGCTGAGGGTAAGAGAAGAGGATATCTCAAAGACTGCTTTTAGGAGTCGTTATGGTCATTATGAGTTCCTAGTGATGCCGTTTGGATTGACGAATGCACCTGCAGTGTTCATGGATCTAGTGAACCATGTTTTTTGAGCTTATTTGGTTAAGTTCGTGATTGTATTCGTTGATGACATCTTGATTTATTCGCCTAGTCATGAGGCACATAGAGAGCATCTCCACACGGTATTGGACACACTTCATCGACATCAGTTGTATGCTAAGTTTAATAAGTGTGATTTTTGGTTAGACCAGGTGCAGTTCTTAGGCCACGTCGTATCTAAAGATGGAGTGGCCGTGGATCCAGGAAAGTTGAGGCAGTACTACATTGGGAAAGGCCTATTGACTGAGATACGCAGTTTTCTCAGATTGGCAAGATATTATCATTGTTTCATAAAAGGATTCTCTAAGATTGTGTTACCATTGACCACCCTGACCAGGAAGGACACTCAATTCATATGGACCAAGACTTGCGAGGAGAGCTTCCAAGAGCTCAAGAGGAGACTCACTACCACTCCGGTATTGATGTTACCATCAGGTGTAGGCGGTTATGTGGTTTATTGCGACGCCTCTGGCAAGGGCTTAGGAGCAATGTTGATGCAACATGGGAAGGTAATTGCCTATGCGTTAAGACAGTTGAAGACACACAAGGTAAATTACCTAACACATGATTTAGAGTTAGCAGCGGTGGTATTTTTGCATTGAAGTCTTGGAGACATTATCTTTATGGTGAGAGATTTGAGGTATTCACTGATCATAAGAGCCTCAAGTACTTCTTTACTCAGAGTGATTTGAACATGAGGCAGCGTAGATGGATGGAGTATCTCAAGGACTTCAATTTCACCATACAGTACCATCTTGGGAAGGCTAACTTCATTGCAGATGCCCTGAGTAGGAAGTCTGGAGTAATGATTGCCAATTTGTCAACTTGGTCTAAGTTCTTCAACAAGATCTTAGAGGCACAAGACAAAGATAAAGAGACACAGGATCTGGCAAATAAGGAAGATTTTTTGAGGGGACCAGATGGAGGTGTCAGATTAAAGGGAAGGTTGGTAGTACCGACAAATGACGAATTGAGGTGTGAGTTACTTCAAGAAGCACACCAGTCCCTGTATACAATTCATCCTGGAGGTACGAAGATGTATCAGGATCTCAAGAGGCATTTCTGGTGGAATGGTATGAAGAAGGATGTTAGAGAGTGCGTTGCACAGTGTCGGACATGTTAACAGGTCAAGGTTGAGCATCAGCATCCATCAGGACTACTTCAGACATTGAACTTTCCTGAGTGGAAGTGGGATCATATCACCATGGACTTTATTGTGGGTCTCCCGAGGACTGTTAGCAGCCACGACATGATATGGGTTGTTGTGGACAGGTTAACCAAGTCCGCTCATTTCCTTCCTATCAGACAGAATCAGATAGTGGATAGTTTAGCGAAATTATATGTTAAGCAGATTGTAAGTCTACATGGTGTTCCCTTGACAATTATATTAGATCGAGATCCTCAGTTTACCTCAAAATACTGGAAGAGCATGCAAGATGTGTTAGGATCAAGACTGAAATTTAGCACAACATTCCATCCTCAGACAGACGGACAGAGTGAGAGGATCATCTAGACTATTGAGGATATGTTGCAAGCTTGTGTTATGGATTGGAAGGATAGCTGGGAAGATCATTTACCATTGGTGCGATTTGCCTATAATAATAGTCATCATGCTAGTATTGGTATGGCTCCATACAAGGCACTTTATGGCAGACCTTGTCGGTCACCCTTATGTTGGAGTAATGTAGGAGAAAGACGCGTGGTGAAGTCTTAGTTAGTGGAAGAGTGTACAGAGAAAGTCCAACTCATCCAAAAAAGATTATTGACAGCTCACAGTAGACAAAAAAGTTATGCAGATAAGAGGCGAAAAGACTTAGAGTTCTTTGAAAGTTTCTCCTATGAAAGAAGTGTTGAGGTTTGGAAATAAAGGGAAGCTTAGCTCTAGGTATATTGGACCTTTTGAGATCTTACGCAAAGTTGGATCAGTGGCATACCAGCTAGCCTTACCACCACAATTGGCAAATGTACATGACGTCTTCCACGTGTCCATGTTGAGAAAGTACGTGCCAGATCCTTCACACGTGTTAGAATAGATCCTAGGATAGCTACATCCTGATATGACGTTTGAGGAGAGACCGGTGCGCATACTGGATATGAAAGTCAAGGAGTTAAGGAATAAGACCATTACATTAGTCAAAGTCCTTTGGCAGCATCATTCATTATAGGAGGCTACCTAGGAAACAGAAGAGGAGATGTGAAGGATCCATCCAGATTTATTTACATAGAGGTATGTAGCTAAATTTCGAGGACGAAATTTTTATAAGGAGGGAAGGATATAATCTCCTTAAATTTTGGATAAATTAAGAATTTATTAAATCAATTAAATTAAAAAATTTATAGATGGAATTTGATTCTAAAAACTAAATAATTTGAAAGTGCTCATCATTAGGATTCCAACTCCATAAAGAACGTGGAAAACGGAGCTCAAACGAAGGAGTTATGAGTCATTGAAGTTATAGGGGTAATTTGGTAATTTGGAAAAAATGTAAAACACAGGGGCTCGAATTGATAACGGCACCCCCCTTGTTCTACACGTCTCTACCATATCTGGAAATTTTGCTGGAGAAATCGCCGGAAGGAGACATGAAAGGGAAGAGCTCCTTTTCCCTTAAACTTTATAGCCTATATCTTCCCCCCTTAGGCGCCAAAACACACCACCTTTCCTCGTTTTCACTTAAAACCCTTGCCTCTGTAAATCTGTGTTTTTCTAGTGAGTAGGGCTCTGGAAAATATCAAGCAACATCCAGCGTTAGAGGTAAGCCACAAACCTTCTCTTTTCATGTTACATGTGTAAGGAAATAGCAAGGAAAAATGCATGGAAATCAGGAAATCCAGGAAAAACAAAATTTTTCCTGGGAACCCTGTGTACGCTACTGTTGGGGCATGATTTCATGGATGAAACCACATTTTTTTGGAAATTAGACTATCCATTTTTTGCATGATAGACCCAAGAACAAACCCTTTAAATTTGGGAGAGATCCAACGGTTGGTTTCTCCAAAAAATGTGAAGAACTGTACCTAGGGAAGTTTTTAGGAGCATGAGAAAAATTGCATAAATAATATAGTTTTTGGAAAAATCAATGTAAAAGGATAGTAGAAATGGAAACTAGACAAAATTTTAAACAAAATGGCTCATAAACCAAGTGATTTGGACCCCTGTAGGGTCACCGGAGCTGACCGGAAGTCGGTCGTCTTCTCCGGTGCTGGTTTCCACATTGCCAGTGTAAACCAGGGCTGCCCGTGTAACCCAGTGTAAACTAAGCACTGGTGTAACCCGGTGTAAACTAGGGCCACCCGTGTAACCCAGTGTAAACTAGGCGCCGGTGTAACTCGGTGTAAACTTGCGCCGCCGGTGCAGAAAGGGCTGCGGTGGTCGGTCAGCCTTATTTTCTTTGTATTTTCACAAAAATTTGATTTTTGAGAGCTATATGAGTCCAAATCACAATCTGAAAGAGGCGTTGTGACCGTATGGACGACATGGACCTAGTTTTAGCTTAAAAACTTATAAATGACCACTTTTAATTTATAAAAATTTTAAAATAGTGATATGACAAGGACAAGTGCACTTGAACATACCAGTTAAGGGGATTTATTAGCAAGCTAAGTGATCTCACGTTGAGGTAGGTGACGACAATTAATGCTTTGCTTTCATTTTAAAACCATGCATAAACATAGCATCATGAGTGATTGTGTTTTAAATTGCATTTATTATTAGCCGTTGATTTCATGAGACTTAGAGTACATTATGATTATTACAGATTGACATCTTTTATTGAATAAACCCATGACAAATGTTTCTATGTGCATGATATTAATTAATTTTGCTTAACTAGAGACTTCTTTCTTATTATTTATTGGAAATGAATGGATTTGCATGTAAACAAGAATAGAGGCTTGTTAGCTGGTCCTTTTATAGGCTAACCCCAGGATGAGGGGCGTGCCTTGGGGATTGCGAGCTATGAGTACTCTTATGTTTTGGCATATATATATGATTTTCATGTTTTGTGTTTTATGACGGGTGCTCTCACCCGGTGGGCATCATGCTAGGAGGGATAGGGCCGGCCAGCCAACCTCCGAGATTTGTGATGTGATGAGATTGTGATATGATAGACACTTTTCCGTAGATGGCATTTGGTAGGGGTTTAGTAACATGGATAGGCTACACTACCAGTCTGGACCTTTCCATGGGAACGGACGCTAAGTCTCCCGCTATGGTGTTGACGGGGAGTGGCGGTGGTTAAGACCCATGAAGGGTTGTCACTGCAGCATGACGATCCATATTCTTATTATGTGTGCATGTATGATGAGCATGGTTATGAATGGTATGCCTAGGTGTGACGACACTCAGAGGTTGGCTATGAGTACTCATGATCAGTGATATTAGTGCGATGTTGTGGTACCCATTACCTTAGGGTGCCCTTATTATTATTGTATGCTCATTTACATTGATTCATATCATGTTTTAAATCCGTGGAATGCATGTTTTAGCATACTTGAGAAATTGATACTATGTTGACATGAGTTATAATGATTTTATCATCATAAACAAGAGATATTTTATTTTATCATTACTGTTATTTCATTTATTTCATTTATTATCTATGTACCTGCACAAGCAATGGCTTGCTGAGGCATTGCTTTGTTTTGCAATGCCTCAGATCTCGAGCGCGACATCAGGAATGGCAAGACCGTTGAGAAACCGTGATAGTAGTGGGGGATTCCTTTACTTGATTGATAGATAGTGATGTGAGTTAATAAACAGGACTACCATTTGAATTTAATTATGGACTGTATACTTTTATTTTATGGATTTGATTGAGATGTTTAGACATATGTTGGACATTTATATGGGATGTTACGATGGATAGACCCTAGACCATATTATTAATGTGTTTTGCATATTTATTTGATTCAAAATAAAGGCGCCGATTCATTTCAAGTTGATTAATACAAGTACTGTTTTGTAACGCCCGAGCAATTTACGCCATTTTTAACAAAAATTGGACATTCTATGGGAAATAAACTGTGGTAAATATTTTACTATATTTAAAATAGTAAATTAAGGAATTTGTAAGGAAACTGGTATCATTAGATTCTACTCAAAAAATGGAATCCAACGCCTCAAAGAATGCCGAAAACGGAGTTCGTATGAAGAAGCTACGGCCGTTTAAAGATCAGGGGTAGTTTTGGAATTTAAATAGAAAAACGAAAAAGACAAAAAACGCAGGGGGCCGTTATGATAACGGCACCCCTTGCCATCTTCCTCCTCTAGACTTCTCTCGTTTCTAGAGGTTTCTGCCACCGCCATAGCAAGACTATAAAAGCCCCATCTCCCCCCTCTCCAAAACACAAGTTTTCTAGTGATTTTGGGACTGGGGTTTTCGGAAAAAAACAAAAACCCATCTCAACCCAGCTCCCTGCATTTTCTGGCAACGGCCAGGCCCGAGTCAGGCCGGCCATTCCCATCTCCCCATTTCCCCTCTCTTCTCTTCTCCGGCCTTGCACGACGTTGGGATTTTCCTCTTCATGAGTTCCGGCGATGAATGGTTTTCAGACAGAAAGAGGGAACCGCACCACCCGAAGGAGGGCGTCCCCGGCTACCCAGGTAAGCTCCTCTTTCCTTGTCTCTCTGTTTTGCTTCCCTCAGGCCAGATCCATGCCCGATCTAGTCTTTTCCTAGACATTTTCCAGCTAGATTTCCTGGCCGAAAAACACTCAAAGCCGGTTCCAGCCGGCCCTGCACGAACAAGGCATCCCAGGGACGCCATGCTCCATGTACACTTGCGACAGGGTCCCAGGGATGGGTTCCGGGCGTACGACAGTGCGTACATTGTCTCAGGTGTGGCCTTCGGGTGCGCGCGCGACATAGGGCACGGGTCCTGGCTCGACTAGGATACACGGGGTGCCTTGGGAGTTGGGATGCGCCATGCTACAAGGTGCGTTCATGGGATGATGCGCATCATAGCGCGTCACTTGAGCATGCATGTGCCCATGCAAAACGTGGTCCCTGACACGACCTTTGGGTGCGCACGCACGTGAGGCGGTCATGGTTCAACCAGGATGCATGGGTGTCTTGGGAACTGGGACACACAGACCTAATGAGACTATAAGGATAGGATTAGAGGACAATTTACAGAGTTAACCATGGAATAGTAGATCCACATCATAGGATCTAGCCTGACAATGAATTAGGCAAGGACCATGGACCCTAAAAGGCGATCTAGCGATCTAATGTCTAAATAGAATGAAATTGATAAGGACTCCTTGTATCTATTTATACCCAGGAGTTTATAAATGAGACCCAGGGACGGGTTGAGTGATAAAGGACGCAACTCCAGGAGACTTTGAGGTAGGTGCTCTATCATTACTAGACTTTTTAAAAGAGCCATGATTGTTTTGAAAATGCATGTTTTAAGTATAACTATATGACTTGTTTCGCATGACTTAATTCAGCGTACATATGATAAATATATTATGCATAGACATGTTTTGCAAACAATTGCATATATTGCATGATTTGTGAGCATTGAGTTCTTGAAAAATTGCATGTCCTTGAGGCTTACCAAAAGACGCTGGAGTGCCCAAAAGACGCTGGGTAGGCAGTTGTGAGGGACCCAAAGATGACAGGTTTTGAAAAAGAGGTTTTTGCTTGTTTGATCTTATATGATTTGGGCTAATAAGCTCATGGACACTATGCCGAGAGGTCTAGGTTGGCCTCTAGCCTTTACCACTATTAGGAGGAATGGGTATCACGCCCAAAGAGGGCAATGTCCCTATGTCGACCGCATGTGGTACAAGGGGCTACCACTGGTGTCACGGCACTGGCTCGATGTGTCATATAGCCCTATGGAGGCTATGACCGAGTGTCCTCAGGTACCCGAGGACCACACGGCGGCGAGGTCGTGGGCATAGTTGGGCCCTATGGTTTCGTGGACTTACTTGCAATGCATACGGCATGACATGAGGTTGGTTGACCCTACCATACCAGATATCCATGAGTTGGATTCAGTTGAGCATCTTATGCATATCATTATGTTTATGATATATGATACTTTTGACTTGGATTATGCTATTTATTTCAGTCCTTAGTATTCCAATTTGATGGTGGTTTTTAATATCGACATTGACCATGATTGTTCGAACATGCACATGTTTTAAAGAGCATATGACTTTAAACATAGCATGCATTGTAAAACTAGTAGTGATAGACTCCTACTGAGTATAGTATATACTCACCCTATCCTTAACATTTTTCAGGATAGTTCCATCCACGAGTAGAGGACACCTATGTTAGTGCTACGAGCAAAGTAAATCAAAAGGAGACAATTATACATGTAAGTAAACACTCTACCCTTTGGACATGTATTTGTATTTAATTACAGTTGGGCTGTGAGCTGTGACTAGAT
This sequence comes from Warburgia ugandensis, assembly GCA_035236585.1. Lineage (NCBI taxonomy): Eukaryota > Viridiplantae > Streptophyta > Magnoliopsida > Canellales > Canellaceae > Warburgia > Warburgia ugandensis. The sequence continues at coordinate 36,237,772 of CP141131.1, forward strand.
AGACTTGGGAAAACATTTATGATTTCTTTAGTTTTTCAGAAACTACTTTGGTTGTTGTGAAAGCAAATGACACTCGGGGTTTTCAAAATGAGTTTAAAACTAAAGATTTTTCGCTGCATTGCATGGTTTTTATAAAATGGTTTTCAAATAGGGATGCATCCTGCCGTAGGAATTAGATATTGCATTTAAAAATGCATGGGAAAACTCAGGTCGTCACAGTTGGTATCAGAGCCTAGGTTTTATCCTTTCACAACCAGTCCAGCATGTCCAAGGGTCATAGACAATAGAGAAAATCAAGAAGAAGTAGTATAAATGGAAGTAGCAAAGATGACTACTTCTATTTGAGGATTACAATATTAATGCACAAGGCAGTTCACCATAAATAAATAGGTGAAAGACAGCTTGGTTTAACAAATAATTAGGCAGAGGATAGTGCAACCCTTATCCAAAATCTAGTCTAAGATGACTTAAGGATTAAGGATTGTTGTGTGGTGCAAATATAAAAACTCATATATGGATCATATTATGAGAATGATGAATGAGGATGTTAGTGAACTTGTTAGTAGATAGTTCTGACCTGCAATAAAGAAATCTCATCAAAGGTAAGAAAATCAAAGAACCTAGATGGCTATCTTACCATCATAAAGAATATCAGAATATGAGTACACTATCACAAGGATATGATATGAGTATGATAAGGGATGTATGGGATGTAAAAGACAGACTTTGAGAGGATTTTGATGATAATCTAAGAAGGATGAGAATGCAAGATGATACTAGGGGATAACTATGACTCGATCACAAAGGTATGGATCCTGAAGGACTTAGCTCAATTTTGGATACCTTAATTGGAGTCTTATGAAGAGTGAAGTGCTATCGAATAATAACTACCAGAGTATTATGGAGCAAATTAGAAGATGTATACAAGTGACATATTATGTGATTAAGAGAAACATAACATGAATATGATAGGGAAATGAATTCGACCGAGTTAACAAAAAATAAAAAAAATAAATTTTTTTGATGATAATACTAAGGATGATAATATATTGATCCTAACATGAACTTGTAAGAGAAGTATAGCATGACCAAAACGTCAATGCCGTTATTAAGACATTGTATGAATTTTATTGAGGCTATAGGCAATTGAGGATTTCAATGATCTTAAGACAGTTTAGAATTTCTTAGAAGCATCCAGTTTATCATATCTGTTAAGTAAAGGAGTAGATGCAGTATCAATTATATACAACAAAGCACATGAAGACATTGATCTAGGTAGACAAAAATGAGGATTTTGAAGAAAAGAAAGAAAGAGATAGAGATGTAACGATAAGTATTCAATGAAATATTGAATATTCAAAAGAAGAAGATCATGACTTTATGGAGATACATAGAATTCTATCATCTTGAATCCCATAGGAAGGTAGATCAAACAAATGCAAAGGAATAATACTAGATGAGTTGGTGATCTTATTGTAAAAGAGTATAAAAGAGAGAAAGCATATGGGGTTTAAGATTTTGAGTAGAGTATCGAATTTCAGGAGATTATGCGACAAGAAATTTTCGAAGAGGAATGGTGACCAAGTAGAAATCAAATTCTATAAATGGTTTGATATTAATTATTACAATTATATTCTTATCGGATTTATTAGCTTATGGGGAACACCAATTGATATAATCCATAAAAAGGAAAATTGGGTGATATCCCACCTTGCCAATAAAATATATTGAAAAAGGAATTAAGCTGGGACAATGACTTGTCCATTTAGCAAGTAGGGTACCATCAAGGATCAAATTGAGACCTTACTATCATAGATTAGAAGACCAGAAAATCTTAAGACCATTATTTAGTCATTACCTTTAGAGTACTGTTGACTAAATAAAGGTATCCCACCCTAATTAATCAAGTATGTTAGTATCTATGAGTTAGTAGTCGAAGTTATATACTTAGAGGGATAGTATAAGTATTTGGACATGACTTTTACCTAAAAGAAGTTACTTATTAGACTAAGTCATTTAAGGGTATGAGGTCAGTTAATTAGGCCACATCATGAAGGAGCTACAAGTACGATGAGGACAGTAGCAACTGAGATAGGAGCAAAAATAAGAAGTGATCTAAACCAATGTGAAAGATTTTTCAAACCTTAGTGGCTACCATGACAAGGTGAAGAAATTACTTTGGGTCTGAAAAATACTGCTGACTTGGATTAAAAAGAAAGGTAGATAAGTACTGATCAAATTGGAGACCCTTAAGCTTATGACAAAGATATATCTAGAAAGAAATCAACAGGTAATCGAATAAATTCTCTTTCTTTATGTCTACAAAAAATGTTCCATGCTTACCTGAGTATTTTTCAAATTTGATGAATTAACAACTTCAACATAACTTGATGTAATAGCTATTGAACGAGAACTAATATTACAAGCTAAGTATGAAGAGGCACTTGAAGGATAAAATTTGAGGAATTTAGAAAATCACTACTTATGAGGATACCTCTTGACAATACAGACTGCATGGTTGACAATAAAGCCTTGATACAAGATTGCACAATATATTGACATAGGGGGTGGAAGGAGAAAAGGTGAGATGGCTAGCACACTATAAGATGAAAATTTAATGTTACGTTGCCTTTAGGCAAATAGTTAGTTGTCATGAGCATATACCAAGTACGAAAAAATCAATTCAAGGAATTTTCTAAGGACTAACCCTACTGGATTGAGTATAGAACTTTTGGACTGAAAGGTTATGAAGAAAACTATCAAGCAAAGAAAGGACAAAGAGGATGATGACAAAAGATTCAACCATGACCTAGTAAGGGTACTCGGTTATAAATAAGAGAGTTTTTGCTTTGCATAAATGGGAACATTATTGGAAATCCTAATGACAAATTGATGTGAATAGTAAGATAAGGCCTCTGGACGAGAACATTTGATCCATAATGAAGAATCGACCATTAACGTTTGATATGAGAAAAGCATTTAATGAATTCAATAATTATGAAACTGGATATGGAGTTAGGACATTTTACTTTCAGTATATGATAAGGTCCTCGATGGAAGAAGCTACTAATTGGCTTCCATGGTTTTATTTTGAATGTAACTTTGGTTGAGGAATCAAGTCACATATGGAAAGCAACAGACAGTTAGAATTCGAAGTTAATCAAGGGTTTAGCTGTAGAGCACATGATACCATGTTAGTTATTGAAGTATCTTGGGGACAAATATAAAAGATAAGAAGCAAAGTTAAACACAATAGAAAGAAGGTAATTTTTTTGGACTCTTACTAATGACATATAGCCAACCATTAGAAGGAGATGTGGATGATGAAGAGATCACTAGATGAAAGGCAAGAAGAAAAAGGGATTATCCTATGAAATAGGAGAAATAAGATCATATGATCTCAAAGAAGTATGGAGTAATTTATACATGAATAAAGAAGCATGATCTTACGAGGGGACTATCCTATACATGATGAGAAAAGTATAGGCATCTAAGGATTTCAAGATAGATGAATTACAGCTAGAAACCGGTATTGTTAAACAGGCACGTATGGGAGTATGCATCAGAGTACGCAGCGAAAGCGGCCCTTATAGGTAAGGCCTAGTAGAAGGAACAATAAAAATGATAAATTGAGGTTGAGCCTAGATTTGATTCATAAGGGGAGAATGTATTCACCAAGAAGTTATCTAAGAGACAAAATACCTTGAAGATGATAATTTATGGAATTTCGAGGACGAAATTCTTTTAAGGGGGTAATAATGTAACGCCCGAGCAATTTATGCCATTTTTAACAAAAATTGGACATTCTATGGGAAATAAACTGTGCTAAATGTTTTACTTTATTTAAAATAGTAAACAAAGGAATTTTTAAGGAAACTTGGTACCATTAGATTCTACTCGAAAAATGGAATCCAACGCCTCAAAGAACGCAGAAAATGGAGTTCGTATGAAGAAGTTACGGCCGTTTAAAGATCAGGGGCAGTTCTGGAATTTAAACAGAAAAACGAAAAAGACGAACAATGCAGGGGACCATTTTGATAACTGCACCCCCTGTCATCTTCCTCCTCTAGACTTCTCTAGAAACCCCATTTCCAGAGGTTTCTGCCACAGCCAATGACGACACCGCCATTGGCAGCACCGCCATAGCAAGACTATAAAAGCCCCATCTCCCCCCTCTCCAAAACACATGTTTTCTGGCGATTTTGGGACTGGGGTTTTCAGAAAAAATCGAAAACCCGTAGCTCCCTGCATTTTTCAGCAACGCCAAGCCCGAGTCAGGTCGGCCATTCCCGTCTCCCCATTTCCCCTCTCTTCTCTTTTCCAGCCTTGCACGACGTTGGGATTTTCCTCTTCATGAGTTCTGGCGATGAAGGGTTTTCAGACAAAAAGAGGGAACCACACCACCTGAAGGAGGGCATCCCCAGCTACCTAGGTAAGCCCCTCTTTCCTTGTCTCTCCGTTTTGCTTCCCCTAGGCCAGATCCATGCCGGATTTGGCCTTTTCCTAGACGTTTTCCAGCCGGATTTCCTGGCCGAAAAACACTCCAAGCCGATTCCATCTGGCCCTGCACGAACAAGGCGTCCCAGGGATGCCATGCTCCACGTACGCCTGGGACAGGGTCCCTGGGATGGGTTTCGGGCGTACGACAATGCGTACACTGTCCCAGGTGCGGCCTTCGGGGGAGCGCGCGACATAGGGCACTGGTCCTGGCTCGACCAGGATACACGGGGTGCCCTGGGAGTTAAGACGCGCCATGCTACAAGGTGCGTTCGTGCGATGATGCGTGTCATAGCGCGTCAATTGAGCATGCATGTGCATGTGTAAAACGTAGTCCTTGGCATGGCCTTTGGGCACGCATGCACGTGAGGTGGTCACGGTCCAACCAGGATGCACGAGTGTCCTAGGAACTGGGGCACGCGGGCCTAATTAGACTTTAAAGTTAGGATTAGAGGATAAATTACAGAGTTTAACTATGGGAAAGTAGATCCACACCATAGGATCTAGCCTGACGAATGAATTAGGCAAGGACCATGGACCCAATAGGCAGATCTAGCGATCTAATGTCTAAATAGAATGAAATTAATAAGGACTCCTTGTATCCATTCATACCTAGGAGTTTATAAATGAGACCTAGGGATGGGTTAAAGTGGTAAAGGATGCAACTCCAAGAGACTTTGAGGTAGGTGCTCTATCGCTACTAGACTTTTTAAAAGAGCCATGATTGTTTTGAAAATGCATGTTTTAAGTATAACTATATGACTTGTTTCGCATGACTTAATTCAGCGTACATATGATAAATACATTATGCATAGACATGTTTTGCAAACAATTGCATATATTGCATGATTTGTGAGCATTGAGTTCTTGAAAAATTGCATGTCCTTGAGGGTTACCAAAAGACGCTGGAGTGCCCAAAAGACACTGGGTAGGCAGTTGTGAGGGCCAGGTAGTTGTGAGGGACCCAAAGAGGATAGGTTTTGAAAAAGAGGTTTTTGCTTGTTTGATCTTATATGATTTGGGCTAATAAGCTCGTGGGTGCTATGCGGAGAGGTCTGGGTTGGCCTCCAGCCTCTACCACTATTTGGTGGAATGGGTACCACGCCCAGAAAGGACAATGTCCCTACATCGACTGCATGTGGTACAGGGGGCTACCACTGGTGTCATGGCATTGGGTCGTTGTGTCATATGTGTCGTGGAAGCTATGACCGAGTGTCCTGAGGTACCCGGGGACCACACGGCGGCGAGGTCGTCGGCATAGTCAGGCCCTATGGTTTCATGGACTTACTTGCATTGCATACGGCATGACATGAGGTTGGTCGACCATACCATACCAGATATCCATGAGTTGCATTCAGTTGAGCATCTTATGCATATCATTATGTTTATGATATATGATACTTTCGACTTGGATTATGCTATTTCTTTAAGTCGTCAGTATTCCAATTCGACGGTGGTTTTTAATATCGATATTGACCATGATTGTTAAAACATGCACATGTTTTAAAGAGCAAATGTCTTTAAACATAGCATGCATTGTAAAACTAGTAGTGATAGACTCCTACTGAGTATAGTATATACTCACCCTATCCTTAACATTTTTCAGGATAGTTCCATCCACGAGTAGAGGACACCTATGTTAGTGCTACGAGCAAAGTAAATCAAAAGGAGACAATTATACATGTAAGTAAACACTCTACCCTTTTGACATGTATTTGTATTTAATTACAGTTGGGCTGTGAGATGTGACTGGATAGACCTGGGAAAACATTTATGATTTCTAAAGTTTTTCAAAAACTACTTTGGTTGTTGTGAAAGCAAATGACACTCGGGGTTTTCAAAATGAGTTTAAAACTAAAGATTTTCCACTACATTGCATGGTTTTTATAAAATGGTTTTCAAATAGGGATGCATCCTTTCATAGGAATTAGATATTGCATTTAAAAATGCATGGGAAAAACCGGGTCATCACGTGTTTTAAATCTATTATCATAAAATTTTATTTATGTTTTAAATTATATATGTGAAATTTTGAGAAAGGAAAAATAACACCTGGAGTTTTGAAGAGATGTTTTAGTAAAATGATAAATAAAACTTTTCTCATGGGATCCCAGATGCTCTTATTAAAAATGCTATTATTATTATTATAAAAAAAATGTCTTAAAAACCCGGGGTGTTACATATCACGTGATCGGGGATAGGTTTTTGCCCTAACTACTGTTCAAGCTAGAGTTTCAAATGCAATCATTGAAGGTACTTTACCGATTCTTGGTCAAATTGCTAGAGTGCTAAGTTCTACACATTCTTTCATCTCACAACACTTTGAATCAACTTTGTATTGTACTGTATTACCTTGGAATTTAGCATATAGATCAATATACCACATGGAGGACTAGTTATTTTGGATAAATATATCCAAGATATAGGGATTCAGATGGGAGATAGGGAGGCTCTAGCTTAGCTAATCCTATTAGATATGATGGACTTTGATGTCGTATTGGTTGTGGATTAGTTGTCAAGATATGGAGCTACTATTGATTGTTGAAAGAAGAGAGTACGATTGGAGAAGATAGAGGGTAACACATACATATTCTAGGGTAGATTAGATACATTAGGAATACACATTATATTGGCGATAAAAGTGATAAGACTCATGGCCAAGGGCCATACAACATACTTAGTGAGCATGGTGACTCAAAAGTAATATAAACATAAAATAGAGGACATAAATGTTGTATGGGACTTCAGAGGATTGTTTCCTAATGAGTTACCTGGGTTGCCACCCAAGAGAGAGATGAAATTTACCATTAGGTATAGCTCCCATCTCAAAGGCACCCTACAATTTGGTACCTACAAAATTGAAAGCACTCAAGGAACAGTTGCAGGAATTGTTAGATCTGGGCTTTTTATGGCTGAGTGTACCACCATGGGGAGCCCTAGTATTCTTCATAAAGAAGAAAGATGGATTTATGTGATTACATATTGACTCCCTAATGCTGAACGGAGTTATAATTAAAAATAAGTACCTGTTACCATGTACTGATGACCTTTTTGACTAGTTACAGTCTACAAGAGTATTCTCAAAGATTGACTTGAGGTTGGTTTATCACTAATTGATGATACAAAATGAGGATATCCCAAAAATAGCATTTTGGACTTGATATGGACATTACGAGTTTCTAGTGATGCCATTCGGATTAACAAATACCCTGACAACATTCATGGATTTGATGAACCACATATTCTAGAAGTATTTAGACCAGTTTGTGATAGTTTTCATTGACAACATTCTTACTTACTCGTCAAGTGAAGAGAAGCATTGAGAGCATCTCAGGATTGTACTTAGCACACTACTAGAGCATTAGTTATATGCAAAGTTCAGTAAATGTAAATTTTGGCTGGACAAAGTACAATTCCGTGGTCATGTAATTTCAAAGGAAGGAGTTTCTATTTATCCTACAAAGATGAGGCCATTATGAAGTGGGAGAGATTAAAAACTATTACAGAGATTAGAGGTTTCTTGGGATTGGCTAGGTATTATGAACGTTTCATTGAAAGATTTTCTAGGAAAGCTCAACCGATGACTAAGTTAAATCGAAAAGATAGTAAATTTGAGTGGCTGATGAGTGTGAGCAAAGCTTTCAAGAGTTGAAGAAGAGGCTCACAATGACATTGATTTTGGCATTACCCTTGGGTACATGTGGCTTTATAGTATATAGCGATGCTTCAAGAAAAGATTTAGGGTGTATACTCATGTAGTATGGGAGAGTTATAGCATATGCATTTAGACAATTGAAGACTCATGAGGTAAACTACTCTACACATGACTTAGAGTTGGTAACAGTAGTATTTAAACGTAAGATTTAGCTACATTATCTGTATAGAGAGAAGTTTGAGGTATACATAGATCATAAAAGTTTGAAGTATATCTTCACACAAAGTGACCTTAACATGAGATAATGCTGATGGTTAGAAAACTTGAAGGACTATGACTTTTCAATTCTATATCACCCTGGGAAGGTGAATGTCATTGTGGATGCTCTGAGTCTAAAACTCATGAAGTGTTGATGAACATATCAGTGAAATCATTGTTTATAAATCAAATTCTTCAGGCACAGAAGGATTGTGAGGAGACACAGGCCTTGGTAGGTGGTAAAGGCTTTAGTAAATAAATAGATGGAAGCATAAGATTTCACGGTAGATTGGTAGTACCTCTAACAAAATGTCTACAATAAGAATTGTTGAAGGAAGCACATGCATGAAAGTACGCCATTCATCCTGGCGGTTCCAACATGTATCAAGATCTGAAGCAGAATTTTTGGTGGAAATAGATGAAAAGGGATATCAAAGATTGTGTTGCTAGATGTCTTACTTGTCAATAGGTAAAGGCAGAACATTAGAGGCCAGCAAGACTTCTACAGGCTTTAGAACATTCAGAATGGAAGTGAGATTACATCACAACCGACTTTATGGTGGGACTACCTAAAACCTCTGGCAGACATGACATGATTTGGGTCATTGTGGATAGATCGACCAAATCAGCATACTTCCTACTAGTAAGACAAAGGAAGTCTTTAGAAAGATTGGAAAAACTTTACATCATGGAGATAGTGAGTCTACATGGAGTTCCTTTGACTATCATATCTGGTAGAGATAGTCCCTTCACATCTCACTTTTGGCAAAGTGTACGGAGGGACTAGGCACAACTATGAGATTTAGTACAACATTTTCCATTCGCTAGCTAATGGACAAATAGAGAGGTCTATTCAAACACTTGAGGACATGCTATGAGCTTGTGTTGTAGATGGGAAGGGTATTTGGGATGAACATTGATCAAGTTTGCTTATAATACTAGTTATCCTTCTAGTATAGGCATGGCCTCATATGAAGCATTGTATGGATGACCATGTTGGACACCTACCTATTGAAGTGATGTTGGAGAGAGACAATTTGTGAAGACAAAATTGATTGAGCAGTGTGTCAAAAAAGTCAAACTAGTCAAGAAGTGCTTGTTAACAGCACATAATAGATAGAAGAGTTGTGCAGATAAGAGATGCTTTGATTTCATGTTCGAAGTTGGAGATCAGGTATTCCTTAAAGTCTCATTAATGAAGGGAGTCATGAGATTTGGAGTGAATGGGAAGTTGAGTCGAAGGTTTGTTGGACCATTTCAAATATTGGAAAGGATAGGGAACATTGCATATCATTTAACATTACCACCTCAGTTGGAAGACGTACATAATGTATTCCATGTGTTGATGTTGAGGAAGTACATTCCAAATATGACACATATTGTTGATCAAATACCTATGGAACTACAGTCAGACTTGACATATGAGATGAGACCACTAAGGATTCTAGATTTCTAATAAAATACTCTAAGGAACAAGACAATTGATTTGGTCAAGTTCTATGGCAACATCATTCTACTGAGGAAGCTACTTGGGAAATCGAGGAAGATATGAGAAGTAGTTTTCCTTATATGTTTTTTGATGTATAGCATAAGTTCAGTAATAGGATTTCGAGGACAAAATTCCTAAAAAGAAGGAAGATTGTAATGGCCCACATTTATGAGAAATAAAGAAATCTTATATTTATAAATTATGAAAATTTTTCAGTAAATTGTTGACTATTATGGTGTAAAAGCAAGTTGAAATAAAGCTTAAACAAATTTTCTAATTATAACTCATTGAATAAATTGTGTGCAATTAGGATATGAGTCCTAATAAAACTTTAATCATGTAACGCCTTGGGTTTGGGCTACCTTAGTAACGATATTGTCCGCTTTGGGCCGAGGCTTGCACGGTTTTGCTTCTCCCCATAGGGAAAATCGGTCGTTATTGGTAAAGCCCACCCAGACCCTTATTAGCCGCCCAGGAACTTTTCTCCTAGCAATGTGAGACTAACTCTCAACGCATCCCGCCTTCATCCCCTCAGACCATCTTGGGCTACCTTAGACTATCTTGGGGCCTCCCTCTCAAGCCATCTTGAAGCAGCCTCAAGCCATCTTGGCAGACGGCAACGGTAGCCCTCGCCCCCTTAGGGGACACGCATCCACGTGTGGACTCCCACGCTTCCGCTCACGTACGGTTAGCCACCCACACCAGGTCGGGGGTTGGCTCTGATACCATTGTAATGCCTCGGGTTTGGGCTCCCTCAGTAACGATATTGTCCGCTTTGGGTCGAGGCCCGCACGGTTTTGCTTCTCCCCGAAAGGGAAAACTAGTCGTTACTAGTAAAGCCCACCCAGACCCTTATCAACCGCCTAGAAACTTTCCCCTTGGTGACATAGGACTAACTCTCAACGCATCCCGCCTTCATCCCCTCAGACCATCTTGTGCTACCTTAGATGATCTTGGGGCCTCCCCCTCATGCCATCTTGGCTCACCCTCAAGCCATCTTGGCAACCGGCAATGGTAACCCCTCTCCCCCTTAGGGCACACGTGTTTGTGCATGTCGACTACACGCTTACGCTCACGTGCGGTTAGCCACCCACACCAGGACGGGGTCCCACTTTGATACCAATTGTAACATCCCAAAGGCTCCACCCAGTAACGATATTGTTTGCTTTGGGCCGAGGCCCGACTGGTTTTCCCTACAGGGAGAAGCGAAACTGTGTGGGCCTTGGCCCAAACGCGGACAATATTGTTACTAGGTGGAGCCTTCGGGCTGTTACAATTGGTAAGACTTGACAACCTAAGCTAAGTGTAGCTAAGTGGTCCTAAGTATAACTTGTCAAGGTGAGGTTTGGACCTCAAGTAAGCTCCCTAACAATTTTTAAGAAGAAAATCACATTTTATGTTATTTTATCAATTATTTATTTAATTATTACTAATTTTACATGTGGACAAATCATATAAGGAAACCCACATGGTGAAGGATGGTTTCCATATGGACAATAAGTGGCACTCCGCTATAGATTAATCAATGAATGGATTGATTTTTGAAATAATCATTCAATGAATATAGATTGATGATGCATTAAATAAAATAAATTATTATATGCTAAAATTTTCTAAGTCATCATCATGGGAAAACATATAAGCTGCTTAAAATTAGTTGAACTATGCTATAGTACTTAGTTATATTCATAACATCGGAATGCACTTATATTTATTTTTAGTAATTTTTATTTTCTAAATATAAATAAAATCATTTTCTTTAACTTTGCAACTAGTTTAATAGCGGGTATCATTTGATAGCACATGAATACATATAATTCCCGTAGAATTGATTTTGGCCTCCTTTTTATTTATGTATAGTAATTGTAATCTTTTATTTATTATCAAGAAAATTGTGCAAATTTGCATTCTGGTTTGCTTTGAAAGTACATTTGACATTATACATTAATATGTTGACATTCTATTTGATTAACCTTAAAGGTTATACATATGTTTTGTACTAGTAAGAATAATAAATCTATATACAATTTTTTATGATCTCACACCCCTGGGCAATTTAATTTGACTAAGAAATTAGGAGACTATTAAGAGTTGATACTGGCTCAGGGATGTTATGTCAAATCCTATGGTTGCTGTACTAGGTAATCAATTTGCCACTAATTTCTGAACTGGTAGTAGTCTATAACAGACATGTTTGATGGAGGCATGTTACATGTGAGGACTAATCTTGTATAGGATAGATTCAACTGTCCCATGTAGTCGGTGTAGTTAGTGTGGTACCCATTCACAAATATAGGTTGAAACTTTGGTTTTGTTGTGTGTATAGTCAACCTTATATTTTGTTTGGATATGCCAGTGTTTATGGTAGATACTAAGTGCCATTGGGTTACATATTTATCATTGAATGGATTGAATGATGAATTAATCATTCAATTAATATGGTTTGAATTTAACTCAGATCTTTATATGCCTTGGATATTGCTTGTATTATCCAATATTATGTTATTTTGATTATTACATAACTCTTTGACATGAATTGGATGTTGCGATGTGACAATGACATGTATACACTTTCAAAGTAAAAAAAAAACTTTCATAGCATGAATTTCAAAGTGGGTAATTTTAAATTCTCTACTGGGTAATTTATATTACTCACCAAACCACCCCACAAGTGAAGGGTAGAAGGAAAAGCTTGAGATTGACATGCAGGAGATTGAGTAAGCTTGGAGTTTCAAAGTATGAAGAACTAGAAATAGTTTTACTTTATTTGAAAACTTTAGTCAATTTGTAATAAATTATAATATTTGAACGATTGTGATTTAACTTAGTAGCATTTTGGCTATAACTAGTAGGTCTTGACTAGCTGAAAAAGATGAACTATTACTTCAAAATATATTGTGGAGATTTAATTGACATACTTAAGTTGGAAGAAGTAGTTACAATCTATTATTATATGTAGAGTTGTAGAAAAAAAAAATTTCATGGTTGGATCCGGACAAATTTTCAAAAATATTTAGAAAATCTATTTATGAAAACCTAGGACATCATAGAAACCAAGTAGAAAACATGGAGAGGAGGAGAAGGTAAGAGTGGAATAGAAGGAGAGAAAAAGAAGAGGAAAATCTGGTTTCCATGCCTAATGATCTTTATGAAAGGATCACAATATTAAGGAGAAAACGTTGTCTATAGGAGGTAGGGGGCATATGATTTTCCTAGGTTAGGTTTCTCAAATTCATGTACTTTGCAATCATGTTTTCAGGTTTTGTTTTGGGGTTAATATGAGCATGATGTAAGTATGACTTGTTGATTTTTTCAATTTTTAACATAGTACTTTGTAATGTGTTTAAAATTTATTTTGGTTGATGGGATGATGGGGTTTTTGGAATTACATGTTTTGATCATGTTTGGGTTTTGGACATGTTTTACACCTTAAAATTCAGGCGTATAATACCCTGTATAACTTACTATTCTAGGATATTTTTCTTCATGCTTCTTCCTACCTTGTTTTGGGGTTTTGAGTGATTATTATTACGTATTTGAGAGCATAATCCAAGTAAAATTTCCTTTTTACATATGAGTTATGTATACTCAAAACATTAGACGTTTTGAGTCCTTGGAAAAATGAAACATCTAGTCTCTATTTTTTACTTACTAATTTGGCCTATGTTTTTGCCATGATTAAGATGTGATAATATATGATCATCATGCCTCAAATGAGTGTTTTTAGATGGTTACCAAGCACTAGTAAAGATTCAATGTTTTTGGATTAAGTGTCATGAGTTTTAAGGTGAAGTTTCAACATGTATACCTGCTCACTATAGAAAACATTTGTGGCTTGAAACTAAATTGTTTTGGCTACTGTTTTGACTCAATATTTCAAGGATCTAACTGATATCTTAATGTGTAACATAAGCTATTTTTAAATATAGCAAATAATAAATATCAATTACCAAAAAAAACTAAGGTATTTCTTTTTTCATTTTAATTCCCACTTTATCTCTTTCTCTTTAATTATCAAGGAGCTAATTTATTAATGAGTTATAAGGAGAAGAGAGAGGACATGATTAAATGATAATATAGAGAGGAAGTGTCCTAGCTGGCCTAAGATGTAAATGTTAGATGATGGGTTAGATAAGTTAAAGTAGGGTACCATAGTGCCCTATGATAATATTACTACAATTACTTAATGATTAGGAACAAAATATAAGTTACTAAGGGTTTAGGTAGATTATTGCAATGAATATATGAAACATTAAATTAGACTATGGTTTGAAATGCATAGTGGCCATAACACATGAGGGATCTTCATGCAATCATTGTATGCATGAAATGAATCAAAAAGAGGGTGATCTTGCATGCAAAATCAGCCAAGCTCCCTCATTTTTGCAGGGAAAGGGGCAACTGGTTTCCTTCATGCAAGGTAGCTTTCATGTGTTAAATGAAGTTGAAAGAAAGAAGGGAGGAGTGGCCATGTGCTGAAGAAAGAGGAGAGGAGAGTTCCATGTGTCCAAGAAGGTTAAGGAGCTACCATGTGTTTTAAAGGAGAAGGGAAGTTGGCTTCTTGCATGAAACCAAGGTGACCATGTGTTCAAAGACGTTGTAAGGAGTTTCCAAGTGTCCTTCAATGTTGTAATGGAGTATTAGAGTGAAGGGAAGGCCATGGAGTCTCTCTTCCAACACCATATGTTTTTTCCCACTTCAAGAGAGAAAACCGACATTGTGCGAGCTGAACTTCCATGATAGGAAAACCAGTGAGGAGATAGATTTGTAGCTAGGATAGAGGGTGAGAGACACACCCAAACCTTGCAAGGAAGCCTCAAAGAAAGAGGAAGGAGAGCTAGAAGAAAGGAGGAAACTTGAAGCATTGGAGGGGAAAGTCCAAGTCAAGGGGGGGAGGAATTAGTTTTGGAGCAGCAAAAGTTGGCCTAAAGGACTTCCATTGGAAAGCTTCAAAAGAGGTAGGATGCATGTAATACCATGGCTGAAATTGAAACACGTATTAGAGATCTTGTTAATCCTAGCCTGTCCATGTTCTTGTGTTATTTTATCATAGTGATCATGATTCTATTATAGGATTCATTGATGAATGATATGTTAAAATATCATGTTTTACATGATTTTAATGACTTGAAGTTATAGAAACTTTTAGAAACACAAGGGTGAATCCTAGCAAGAAACACCCCTATATTTCTATCTTTTGGAAGAGGTTTTCATGCCAAATCCTTAGGGGTTTTATTGAAGTGTTGAAAGGGATTATCATATTAGAATTTTGGGAGTTTCAATACTATTTTTCGCAGTGGTTGAGGGGTAGGAAGTTGACTCCAATTTCCTAGCTCTTTGGGTTGGAAATGGGATGCCAAAATCTTTCCTATTGTTAAGTCTAACCAATGTTTTCCCTTAACCAAAACACCTAAAATTCACTTTTTTGTTAAAGGCATATTATTAATCTTCACAACCATCTAATACTTTCTCAGTTTTGATGCAATTTAGAAGGTGAACTCTCCACCTAAGTGAAATAGCTTCCTGCTGGAAACAATAGGGTTGCATTTCACTTAGGGGAGTTTGAGGAGTAAAAGGACAATTATCTATGAATAGTTTTATATGGATTTTTATTTAGCATGTAATTTGATCAATTAACATAATATGCATAAAGTTTTCCTTCAGAAACATTCACATTTTGATTACTTCCTGGAGTGGATATCGAAATCACTTTCTGTTGGAAATTGTAGGAAGATAGTGCGGAAGGCTTAACTTGTTGATTGTAGCTAGGGGATTTGATAAATGAAAATTCCTCAATTTTTTTACTAACATGATATATCATGTGTTAATATGCCAAGCATCAATTCCCTTGATTTAAATGCTTGTTTCTAGCATGATTATCAAAACTACTCCTCTACTAGAAACTTCAGGGAAGCATTTTTGCAATGTGGTGAAAGATGTATGCTAGCTACTGCCATCTAGACTTGTAATTGCCAAATTTATGTTATGAATTCTTAGTATTACAAGTTTTACAATCCATGCAAATAAGTGGGAATAAAAATTGTTGTAAGTAATGGAATAGTTAAAGGAATGAAAAACACACCTTGATAGAAAAACAACAGTGAGACATGTAATGAATGGAGGCTGAATCCTTATAGAATTGGTCCTGGTTTGACCCTCATTTGGATGTTGATATACTGGTGTATGAGTGACACATGGATGATGAGGAGTGGAACTTGATTGAAAGGTAAACTGTGAAGGGAAATCGAACATACAATGGAACCCTTAAAATAAAAACTAAGTTGGCAATGAAAACTAAACTAGCTAGACCACTAACTTGGAAAGTTGGATACCATTAGTGTATGGAATTGATTTATGATTATAACCAAGCTCAATTTAAGGATATAAAGTAAGGAAAATTAGTAAGATACAATTCACATAAAGTGACTCTCTTGTAGGAGAATGAGAACGGGAACTAACATTAAAGAAAAACACCTAGTTCCACTTAGGTGTGTAAACAAATGATAAGTAACCTGTATTGGTTTGAAATGAAATGAAATGAGACTAAGTAAATCTAGATTCCTAGGAAGAAAGCTACTTAGAGGAGTAACTAGGGACACTACACAAAAGTAAGGAAAGTGAAATGATTTGACTTAGTAAGAGACATGATATCTTTAGAAACATATTTAGGATTGCAACCCTATGGTTACTATTTTTAAGAAATTAAAAAAAAAACACAAGTATCGTTGCTGGACACATTAGGATGAACCATGGTTTAAAATGAAATACATAAGGTAGGACCAAAGAAGAGAAATAATGAATAAACCAAATACCTGATTTCACACATCCTAAGTGATTCATGCTTAAGATTATTTAAAAGCATTGATCAATGATGAATGAGACCAATAATGGTAAGCCACATGGTTAGGGCATAGTTATTTTAAAGGAAGGTAGCCTAACAAAGAATGATGACATTAAAGGCAAGAACATGTAAATCCTAGATAGTTTCCAACTCATAAGAGATAATAAGAAACTATCATAAATAATTCTTAATCTACATCATTTGATATGGGTGCACATGAAAAACCAAGTGATTCGTTCTATGGAGCCATTGAACTCTTAAACTTGAAGGCCATTACTTATGGCATGCATGGATTATGAGTGGAAGGTTTTCATAACTTAGATGAGAGTTGGACAATCCATCTTTTTGTGTACGGCTCCACAAGCTTCTTGCTTTTCCATGTGATGATTTGATTGATGCTTAGGGAAGCACTGTACAAGTGACTATAAGTCCCAGAGAGGTCTGGTCGATGTTTAGGCAAGCACTTTATGAGTGGCTGTGAGTCATGGTGATATTATTTGATCAATATTTAGGAAAGCACTCTATGAGTAGTTGTAAGTCCAAAAGATGAGATTTTAATTGATGCTTTAGTAGAGGCTCTATGAGTCCTGTAAGTCTTAGATGCATGCATGCCTAGGAAGATAGTAAGACGTAGAAGCAAGCATTCTTGGGGTGATTGTAAGACATGAGGCAAGCATACTACACATACCTATAAGTCCTAGAGACCCTTTCTAGGAGGTGTAGTTGGCCACTAGCCTCTGAGATGATATTGATACCAATCTTGTGATGGAGGGTGAGAGTAGGAGTAGCTTCTCATGGGAAACTACTCTAAGGTAGTTGGGTGCTCGCTTGAGATTTAGTGAGGATTAGATGATGAGAGATCCACGAGTTGGCTATAGAAGTTGCCTAGGGTGACAATAAGGCTTTATGAGTATAGGAGTTTGAATATGGATCATGGGAAATGGGACATGAGCTGACATGTTAGTCATTCCCATGAGTTGGTTCTGACCTAAAACAGCACACCATGGAAAGAGTTAGACTAGAGCCCATGGTAGAATGGTTGTGCCACTTAGTAGTAGCCCTAAGTGGTGTATGTTTTAAGTATGGCCATGTTCGACATGTCAGTCACTCTCAAGAGTCTCAATGGTACGACTGTATGCCATCTTGTTTTGATCTATTGATTTTACATTTTGGATGGATGTGAGTTTTCATACTCAGTTTGATGGCGGATTGTGCTTTTGACCCATGGAATTGTCGGTGATTTGCTGAATTGATGTTTTATTGCCTTTGGATTATGAATGACTTGGATTTGAGAGTCTACAATGTGATTTGTGCTTTGCATATTCTCACTTCATTATATGACTTGAACTCTATGTATTGATGAAGGTCATGACATGAGATGACTTTTGAGAACTGTAGGTGCACTATGGACTAGAATGTAACATGTCCTACGCATAAGTGTCGACCTGAACTAAGTTGTCATAAGATAAACCTTAAATTATGGTTACCCTTTAAATTTTACATATAGATACATATGCATGGAGTCCTACATGTATATTATAGTATTGTTGGTTGAGTATTTTGGCTAGCTAGTTTATATTACTTTTACTCTTAGTGAGCATTTGTTTTGCTCATCCCCTACAACCAACAATTCAAGGTAATATCCCGAGTAGACTAAGCATGAAGGAGAAGGGGAAGCCTAATGCGATGAGCTCTTGATGAGATGTATGGTGGATATACCCTTTATGGATGTTATGATAGATTCCATGTTTAAATGGGCCTTTATGTTTATGTTTGATGGACATGTGATTTTATTTGTGACCAACAGATCCTTTGGCATGTACTTCAAATTGTTTTTAGGCTAGACTGCTATTTTACTTATATGTGGAGACTTTTAAGGAGTAACACCCCGCTTGATATCAGAGCACATGCCATACTACTCACAACTAGAATCATTAAAGGATCACAAGTGTTAACACTTAGGAAGACTAAGTCATACACTTAGGTAGATGTCTTGGTTAGGAGTAGTGAAGAATCTTACTAGGTGTTGGTTGGTTTTAGATGCCTTCCTAGAGATGTAGTGTGGGTCTTCCATCTCCTCTGGATGGATAGATAACCAACAGGGGTCAGGATAGTAGCAAAGCCCAGGATGATGCAGCCAATGAGGTCATCTAGTTTCTCCTACATAGAATGAGACTGGGGTTACAGAACCCAACTAGTGTAGTATATGTTAACAAGGTTGTGGATTTAGAGGAGCATGAGCATCCCAAAGTGGACAACTTACTTGAGAGATTTAGGAGGTCACCCCTAAGTTCTATGGTAGAGACAAACCAGAGGCAACTAATACACTGCTTTTCAGTGTGGAGAAGATATTAAAGGTGATGGGAGTGTCAGAGGATTGGACAAAGGGCGAGAAAGCCTCGTGGTGGAAGATGACATAGAGGAGACATTTTGATGCTGGCGATATCACTTCTTATGATGACTATAAGGTTGTCTTCACTAACAAATTCCTCCCTCCATATGTGCAAGAGAGGATGGAATTGAAGTTCATGACTCTTGTGTAGGGAACAAGAACTGACCATATGTACATGAGAGGATGGAATTGAAGTTCATGAATCTCGTATATGGCACAAGAACTGTAGTGCAATATAAGATAGAGTTTTCTTGGTTATGTATATTTTCACCTATTGTATGTTCTTCAAAGTAGAAGGAGGCCCAAAAGTTTGCTTGTGGGTTGAACATTGATCTGAGGCGATAGATCTTCACTTCATAGCCTACATCTATAGCCAAGACTATTGAGCTTGCTTCCATTTTGGAGAGGGATTTGAGGGATCCTAGTAAAGCTAAGGATAGATTTAGTGGCCTTAAGCCATCATATGGAGGAGTCAAAAAGAAGTTTGCAATTAGGAGGACATTTACATGGACAACCAAATGAGTAGTGGGTTAAGCCAGAGGCAGGGAAAATAATCTGTAATGCCCGAGCAATTTACACTATTTTTAACGAAAATTAGGAAATAAACTGAGTTAATCTGGAGGCATATGACCCTGTGTCCTCAAGTACCTGGGGACCACACGGCGGCGAGGTGTGGGCATAGTTGGACCCTATGGTTTCGTGGATTCACTTGCATTGCATGTGGCATGACATGAGGTTGGTTGACCATACCAGATATCCATGAGTTGGATTCAGTGGAGCATCTTATGCATATCATTATATTTATGATATATGACATATATGATACTTTCGACTTGGTTTGTGCGATTCTTTAAGTCATTAGTATTCCAATTCGACAGTGGTTTTTGATATCAATATTGAATGTGATTGTTCAAACATGCATGTGTTTTAAAGAGCTTATGATTTTAAACGTAGCATGCATTGCAAAACTAGTAGTGATAGACTCCTACTGAGTATAGTATATACTCACCCTATCCTTAACATTTTTCAGAATAGTTCCTCTCACAAATAGAAGACGTCTCAGGAGATATTAGTGCTACGAGCAAGTGAATAAACAAAGGAGACAACTATACATGTGAGTAAACTCTCAACCATTTGGACATGTATTTATTTACAGTTGGGCTATGTGTTGTGATTGGATATACCTGGGGAAAAACATTTATGATTTCTAAAGTTTTTTAAAAACTACTTTGATTGTTGTAATAGTAAATGACACTCGGGGTTTTCAAAATAAGTTTAAAACAAAAGATTTGTCACTGCATTGCATGGTTTTTAGAAAATGGTTTTCAAATAGGGATGCATCTCGCCTTAGGAATTAGATATTGCATTTAAAAATGCATGAGAAAACCTGGGTCGTCACATAATCAGGTTGTGTAATAAAGATATCAGCAATGCCATCTAGGTCGACCTATGCAGATTAGCTAGCAGGTGCTTTGTGTAGGTTAGACAAGCCACTTTACTTGAGAGAGTCCTAGGGTCAGGAGAGTGGGACCATCACAATAGGACTAGACACCTGTAATGCCCGTGCAATTTACACTATTTTTAGCAAAAATTGGACATTTTATGAGAAGTAGACTGTTGAATGTTTGATTTTATTTAAAATAATAAACGAAGGAATTTGTAAGGAAACTTAGTACCATTAGATTCTACTTGAAAAATGGAATCCAACGCCTCAAATATCACCCAAAACAGAGTTCGTATGAGGAAGTTATAGCCATTTAAAGATAGGGGTATTTCTGGAAATAAAACAGAAAAACGAAAAAAAAAATGAAAAAGGACAAAAAACACAGAGGGCCGTTTTGATAACGGCACCCCCTGTCGTCTTCAACCCCTAGACACTCCTAGAAACCCTCGATCCTGATTTTTCTAGAGGGATCTGCCACCGCCAATGGCGGCACCGCCATTGAGGGGCATCGCCATAGCCGGCCTATAAAAACCCCATCTCCCCTCTCCCAAAAACGTGATTTTCTGACGTTTTTCCAGCCATTTGAGACTGGGTTTCCGGCAAAATCGGAAACCCGTCTCAAACCATCTCCCCTGAGTTTTTCGGCAATGGCGAGGCCCAAGTCAGGCCGACAATCCCTTTCCTGTCTCCCCATTTCCCCTCTCTTCTCTTTTCCAGCCTTACACGACGATGGGATTTCCCTCTTCAAGATTTCCTGCAAACATAGAGTTTTCAGGCGGGAAGAGCGCCATCACCGGTGACCCAAGGGAAGCCATTTTCCTCTCCTCCTCTTCCCTTCCACTTTCCCTGGTCCTTTCCGGTCGTTTTCCAGTCGGGTTCTTGGCCGAAAAATGCTTAAGACGGATTGGGCTGGACCTACATGAGCCAGGCGTCCCAAGGACGCCAAGCACCACATGCACCTGGGACTGGGCCCCTGGAACGGGTTCCAGGTGTACGACAGTGCATACATTATCCTAGGTGTGACCTTCAGGTGCACACACGACATGGGGCACGGGTCCTGGCTCGACCAGGGTGCACGGGGTGCCCTGGCAGCTAAGACGTGCCACACTACAAGGTGCATCCATACGATGATGTGCGTCATAGCGTGTCGCTTAGGCATGCTTGTGCACGTGCGAACACTGTCCCAGGTACGGCCTTTGGGTAAGTACGCAACATGGGGCACGGGTGCTAGCTCGACCAAGATGCATGGGGTGCCCTGGGAGCTGAGACGCGCCATGCTACAAGGTGCGTCCGTGTGATGATGCACGTCATAGCACATCACTTGAGCATGCATATACGCATGCAAAATGCAGTCCCTGGCACGGCCTTTGGGAGCGCAGGCACCTAAGGCGGTTGCAGTTCAACCAGGATACACGGGTGTCCTGGGAACCGGGGCACGGGGACCTATTGAGACTTTAAAGTTAGATTAGATGATAAATTATAGAATTTAACTATTGGAAAATAGATCCATACCATGGGATCTAGCCTGACAATGAATTAGGCAAGAACTAGGGACCCAATAGGTAGGGCTAGCAGTCTAATGTCTAAATAGACTAAAATTAATTAGGACTCCTTGTATCCATTTATACCCAGGAGTTTATAAATGAGACCCAGGGACAGGTTGAGCAATAAAGGACGCAACTCCAGGAGACTTTGAGGTAGGTGTTCTATCACTACTAGATTATTTTAAAAGAACTATGATTGTTTTGCAAATACATGATTTAAGTATATGACTTGTTTAGCATGCATGTGACAAATGCTTTATGCATAGACATGTTTTGTATATACATAATGCATAGATATGTTTTGCAAACTATTGCATACACTGCATGATTCTATGAGCATTAAGTTCTTGCAAAGATTGCATGTCCTTGAGGGTTGCCAAAAGACGCTGGAGTGCCGCGGGCCAGGCAGTTGTGAGGGACCCAAAGAGGACAGGTTTTGAAAAGAGGTTTTGGCTTATTTGATCTTATGTGATTTGGGCTAGTAAGCCCGTGGGTGCTATGTTGAGGGGTCTGGGTTGGCCACCCGGCCTCTACCACTATTAGGTGGATGGGTACCACGCCCAAAAAGAGGCAAGTCCCTACGTCGACTACATGTGGTACAGGGGGCTACCACTGGTGTCACGACACTGGGTCGACGTGTCATAGGCCCCGTGGAGGCTATGACCGAGTGTCCTCAGGTACCCGGGGACCACACGGCGAGGAGGTTGTGGGCATAGTTGGACCTTATGGTTTTGTGGAGTTATTTGCATTGCATATGGCATGATATGAGGTTGGTCGACCATACCATACTAGAGATCCATGAGTTGGATTCAATGAAGCATCTTATGCATATCATAATGTTATGATATATATGTACATGATACTTTCGATTTTGGATTATGTGATCCTTTAAGTCGTTAGTATTTCATTTTGACAATGGATTTTGATAACAATATTGAACTTGAGTATTCAGACATGCACATGTTTTGAAAGAGCATATGATTTTAAATATAGCATGCATTGCAAAAATAGTAGTGATAGACTCCTACTGAGTATAGTATATACTCACCCTATCCTTAACATTTTTCAGGATAGTTCCACTCATAAATAGAAGACGTCTCAGGAGATATTAGTGCTACAAGCAAGTGAATAAACAAAGGAGACAACTATACATGTGAGAGAACTCTCTACCCTTTGGACATGTATTTATATTTATTCTGATTGGATTTGTGTCTTTGTATTTGGATAGACCTGGGGAAAAACATTTATGGTTTCTAAAGTTTTTCAAAAATTACTTTGGTTATTGTGAAAGCAAATGACACTCAAGGTTTTCAAAATAAGTTTAAAACTAAAGGTTTTCCGCTACATTGCATGGTTTTTATAAAATGGTTTTCAAATAGGGATGCATCCCGCCTTAGGAATTAGATATTGCATTTTAAAATGCATGAGAAAACCCGGGTCATCACAGTTGGTAATAGAGCCCAGGTTTTATCCTTTCACAGGCAGTCCAGCATGTCCAAGGGTCATGAACAATAGAGAAAATCAAGAAGAAGTAGTATAAATACGAGTAGTAGAGATGACTACTTCTATTTGAGGATTACAATATTAATGCTCAAGGCATTTCACCATAAACACATAGGTGAAAAAGGAGATAGTCCTAGCAAATACTTAGATATTGGATTGATTGAATCCTATCAAAATCATAGGAAATAAGGATTGTTGTGTAGTGGTGCAAAGATGAAATCTCATATAAGGATCAGATTATGATGAAAATGAATGAATGAAGATAATTATTGGACTTGTTAGTAGATAGTGTTGACCTGCATTAAAAGTAATCTTATTAAAGGCGAGAAAATCAAAGAACCTAGATGGCTATCTTACCATCATAAAGAATACCAGAATATGAGTACACTATAACAAAGGATATGGGATGAGTATGATAAGAGATGTAAAAGAAAGACTTTGAGAAAATTTTGATGAATAGGGATAAGCATACAAGATGATATTAGGGGATAATGGTGACTCATACTAGATCACAAAGGTATAGCTCAATTTTGGATCCTTAATTGGAGTCTTATGAAGAGTAAAATGCTATTGAATAATAACTACTTGAATATTATGGAGCAAATCAAGTAACATATTATGAGATTAAGAGAAACATAACACGAATATGATAGGGAAATGAATTCGACCGAGTTATCAAAGGATCTTGACGATAATATTAGGGATGATAGATCTGTGATAATAGATTGATCCTAACATGAACTTGTAAGAAAAGTCTAGCATGATCAAAACGTCAAGGTCGTTATTAAGACATGGTATGAATTTTATTAAGATAGAGGCAATTGAGGATTTCAATGATCTTAAGACAGTTTAGAATTTCTGAGAAGCATTCAGTTTATCATATATGTTACTTAAAAATAGATGAAGTATCAAATATATGCAACAACGCATATAGATACATTGATCCAGGTAGACCAAATGGATATTGAAGAAAAGAGAGAAAGAGATAGAGATGTAACTATAAGTACTCGATGAATATTGAATAATCAAAAGAAGAAGATCATGACTCAATGAAGATACATACAATTCTAACATCTTGAATCCTATAGGAGGGAAGATCAAACAGATGCAAAGGAATAATAATAGTTGAGTTGGCAATGATACGTATAATAGAGAGAAAGCATATGGGATTTAAGACTTTGAGTAGAGTATCGAATTTCAGGAGATTATGTGACAAGAAATTTTCAAAGAAGAATGACGACCAACCAGAAATTAAATTCTACAAATGGTTTGATATCAATAAGATTCTTGTCAAGATCCATTAGCTTATGGGGGATACCAATGGATATAATCCATAAAAAGGAAAATTTGGTGATATCTCACCTTGCCACTACATGAGTAAATAAAGTTATATTGAAAAAGGAAATAAGCCAGGACAGTAACTTATCCATTTAGCAAGTAGGGTACCATCAAGGATCAAATTGAGGTCTCGCCATCAGAGATTGGAAGACCAAATATCTTAAGACCATCATTGAGTGTTGTTGACTAAATAGAGGCATCCCACCCTAATTAGTCGGGTATGTTAGTGTCTATGAGTTAGTAGTTGAAGTTATATACTCAGAAGGATGTTATAACTCTTTAGACTTAAGTACTTGTTAGGCTAGGTCATTTGAGGGTATAAGGCCAGTTGATTAGGCCACATCATGAAGATGATTAGGTCACATCATGAAGAGCTACAAGTACAATAGATATAGTAACAACTGAGATAAGAGCAAAAATAAGAAGTGATCTAAACCAATGTAAAAGGTTTTTCAAACCTTAGTGGCTACCATGACAAGGTGAAGAAATTACTTTGGGTCTGAAAAATACTACAGACTTGGATTGAAAGAAAGGTAGATAAGTACCGATCACTCTAGAGGCCCTTGAGCTTATAACGTATCTGGGAAGAGATCAATAGGTAATCAAATAAAGTCTTTCTATGTCTAAGAAAATGTTTATGCTTATCTAAGTATTGTAAAACTTGTTGAGTAAACAACTTCAGTACAATTTGATATAATCGCTATTGAAGGAGAATTATTGCTATTATAAACTAAGTATAAGAAGGCACTTGAAAGATAAAATAAGGAGGCACTTGAAGAATAAAATTTGAGGCATTGAGAAAATCACTACTTACGAGTATACCTCCTGACAATATAGACTGCATGATTGACAATAAAGCCTTGATAAAAGATTGCATGATATATTGACATAGGGGATGGAAGGAGAAAAGGTGAGATGGCTAGCACACTATAAGGTGAGATTTGATGTTACATTGCCTATAGACAAATAGTTAGTTGTTATGAACATATGCCAAGTACTAAAAAATCAATTAAAGGAATTTCTTAAGGACTAACCCTACTGGATTGAGTATAGAACTTTTGAACTGAAAGGTTACAAAGAAAACCATCAAGCAAAGAAAGAACAAAGAGGATGATGACAAAGGATTCAACCATGACCTAGTAAGGGTACTCGGTGAGGAATAAGAGACTTTTTGTTTTGCATAAATGGGAACATTATTGAAAATCCTAATGACAAATGGATGTGAATAGTGAGATAGGCTTCTAGACGAGAACATGTGACCCATGATGATGAATCGACCATTAACATTTGACAGGAGTTTGGATAAAATCTTCACAGAGAAAGTGTTTAATGAATTCAATAATTATGAAACTGGATATAGAGTTAGGACATTTTACTTTCAATATATGATAAGGTCCTCGATGGAAGATGCTACTAATTGGCTTTCATTTTTGAATGTAACTTTGGTCAAGGAAGAAAGTCACATATGAAAAATGACAGACAGTTGAAATTCGAAGTTAATCAAGGGTTTGGCTGTAAAGCACATGATACCATGTCAGTTATTGGAGTATCTTAGGGACAAATATAAAAGGTAAGAAGGAAAGTTAGCACAATAGAAAGAAGGTAACTTTTTGGACTTGTGGATGATGAAAGAGATCACTAGATGAAAGGGATTATCTTATGATATTCGAAATGAAATAGGAGAAATAAGATAATATGATCATGAAAGGAGTAATTTATACATGAATATAGAAGCATGATCTTACGAGGAGACTATCCTATACATGATGAGAAAAGTATGGGCATCTAAGGATTTCGAGATAGATGAATTACAGCTAGAAACCGCTATGGTTAAACTGGCACATATAAGAGTGTACATCAGAGTACGCAGCGAACGTGGCCCTTATAGGTAAGGCCTTGTAGAAGGAACAACAGAAATGATAAATTAAGGTTGAGCCTAGATTTGATTCCTAAGGGGAGAATGCATTCACCAAGGAGTTATCTAAGAGATAAAATACCTTGAAGATGATAATTTATGGAATTTCGAGGACGAAATTCTCTTAAGGGGGTAATAATGTAATGCCCGTGCAATTTACACTATTTTTAGCAAAAATTGGACATTTTATGGGAAATGGACTATGCTGAATGTTTGATTTTATTTAAAATAGTAAATGAAGAAATTTGTGAGGAAACTTAATACCATTAGATTCTACTTGAAAAATGGAATCCAACGCCTAAAATATCATCCAAAACAGAGTTCATATGAGGAAGTTACAGCCATTTAAAGATAGGGGTATTTCTGGAAATAAAACAGAAAAACGAAAAAAAAAACAAAAAAGGACGAAAAACGCAGGGGGCCATTTTGATAACAGCACCCCCTGTCGTCTTCAACCTCTAGACACTCCTAGAAACCCTCAATCCCGATTTTTCTAGAGGGATCTGCCACCGCCATTGAGGGGCACCGCCATAGCTGGCCTATAAAAACCCCATCTCCCCTCTCCCAAAAACGTGATTTTCAGACGATTTCCAGCCATTTGAGACTGGGGTTTCCAGGAAAATTGGAAACCCGTCTCAAACCATCTCCCCTGAGTTTTTCGGCAATGGCCAGGCCCAAGTCAGGCCGGCAATCCCTTTCCCGTCTTCCCATTTCCCCTCTCTTCTCTTTTCCAGCCTTGCACGACAATGGGATTTCCCTCTTCACGATTTCCGGCAAACATAGAGTTTTCAGGCGGGAAGAACGCCATCACCGGTGACCCAAGGTAAGCCATTTTCCTCTCCTCCTCTTCCCTTCCACTTTCCTTAGTCCTTTCCGGTCGTTTTCCAGTCGGGTTCTTGGCCGGAAAACGCCCAAGACGGCTTGGGCCAGACCTGCATGAGCCAGGCGTCCCAAGTATGCCAAGCACCACATGTACCTGGTACTGGGTCCCTGGGACGGGTTCCAGGTGTACAACAGTGCGTACATTGTCCCAGGTGCGACCTTCAGGTGTGGATGCGACATGAGGCACGGGTCCTGGCTCAACCAGGGTGCACGGGGTGCCCTGGGAGCTGAGACGCACCACACTACAAGGTGCGTCCATACGATGATGCGCATCATAGCGCGTCGCTTAGGCATGCTTGTGCACGTGCGAACACTGTCCCAGGTGCGACCTTCATGTTTGGAGATTGCTTCAAGTAGACTGGGAGTTTAGTACATGGTGGATGAACCAGTTGTGGTTCAAGAATTTGTTCAGGAATGGATTGGTTGGCTAAGCATGGAGCTCTAGTCAACTGTAGGAAGAAGCGGTTGACATTATATGATCCAGACAGAGAGTTGCTACTCTTTCATTGGAGATTGGATACTTTTAGTGTGAGTATCATTTCGACTAGTGCAGTAGCATGTCACATGACTAGTGGATGTCAAGCTTATCTAACCTATGTGGAGTTGTAGGAGGAGTAGATGCCCTGCGTAGAGGAGATTGATGTGGTATGCAAGTACAGGATGTCTTTCAGAGGAGTTGCCTAGTTTACCACTAAGGCATGAGGTGGAGTTCACCATTGAGCTACTACTAAGGGTGACTCTTATCTCCAAAGCTCCTTATCATATGGTTCTTGTAGAGCTTAAGGAGTTGAAGGTGCAGCTACAAGAATTGGTAGATTAGAGTTTCTTCACCCTAGTATTGTGATGTATGTAAATACCGATTTACAATGAATAAATAAATACAATTACAAAAAATAGGTTAATTTTTTATTTTATTTGCATATCAATTTCACACCTCTAAACACTCTTTACAATTGATTAGGTAGGAACAATTCAAATAGTTGATATATTGAGTTTGAGAGAAGATGGAAAGATAATTTCAAAGGATCTATATGTAGATGTAGGTATAAAGTTAGTCGATGGATGGATCGGATCATCCAGGTCCCACCAATAGATCCCATTCAAGTAAAAGTCCCCATTCAGGTAAAAGGTTGATTTGCATTAATAGATAAACAAGGGTAGAAGAGACACCTTAGATGGTGTACTATCATATCAAGTTAGCGTATCAATCCAAGGGAAGAAGAATAGATGCATAGATCATAGTATAGGGAAAGGTTGATCATGGAGAAGATCCACCATTGGATGATTTAGTAATTTGCCGTCCTTTGAACTAAAAGTATGGGTATCAACTAACAATTAATGCCAAGGAATATTAATTGGGATGTAATAGGGATGGATCTCAAAGGGATTAATGTTAAGTGTGTAATTTTGACCAAAAGACCCCTAGTTTAGCATTTAATTAGACCATCCAACTCATTAATTTGGTAATTTTTGGATAAAATATAAAATATAGCTCAAATTGACCATCCAACCATAAATTGTCAAAAATTAATGGTCAAATGATCATTTGAGCTAATCGAATGCTTAATGTATGGTTTAGATGAATCAAATCTAGTCTTTGGGCTTGTAGATCAACTAAAGGAGGGTTGGATGGCTTATATCGATATTCAACGGTGTAGATTGATTAAAAGAGGAAAGGATGGATTATATTGAATTTTGACTGTGTAAATCATCTTGAAGATCAATAAGGCAAGAGGGGATGTTTTCCTAAAAGATGAAGAAGTCCAAAAAGAAGAGGAGATTATGGATGAGATTTGCATGTAAGAGAAAGTTCCTATGAGGAAACCAAATACTAGAGGATAAGGAAAGTGGGGGAGTAGAATTAGGAGGGATGAAAATTTCTAAAGAGGGAACTGTGGGAGTTGAGTTTTTGGGAGTTTTGGTTTGCCTTTCCTTTATTTTGCATGCCATTCCTTTTTTTCCAATCAAGTGCAACGTTAATTTTTTTCTATCTTTTTTCTATTGCTTCTGCATCAGCCCTTATCCCATCTCTCTCTCTCTCTCTCTCTCTCTCTCTCTCTCTCTCAAGCACAACTCTTCCTTTCGTTCTCTCTTTTCCCACCAACTTCCTCTGCCTGGTCATCACTTCTCCATCTCTCTCCTTCTTCCTTTCTCATTCCATAGGCTACCTAATCCAGTCCTCATTGCATTGCCCAATCCCTCCAATTTTATTCCCTTGTTACACGCATCAATACCCTTTCTCCCCAGCTATCTTCTCCATGCTCCAACCCAACCTCCTGCTGGCAATTATCCCTTTCCTCCATCACCTTTCACCTTTGTTTGTCCCTACGCACCAGCACCAAACCTCTGCCTCTCTCTCTTGGCTTCTATTCTCCCTGTTCTCCAACATCACCACCTTATACTTTCCCTGCTTCCACCGCACTTGACAAGTAGGAACACCACATCTCCACTATCCTCTGTTCCATCTTCTCTCCTTCCTAGCCCTACTCCACCCTATCAAACCTCCCTTCTGCCCATCACCCGTTTTCCCATTACTGCACCACCTCTGTCTCATTCCTCCGTTTCCCTCTACTCCACAACACCCGTTCACCGGCAATGTCTACCCATCTAGATGGCCAATCAAGATTGTTGTTTTCTTGAACTAGCTCAA
Organism: Warburgia ugandensis; assembly: GCA_035236585.1. Classification (NCBI taxonomy): domain Eukaryota; kingdom Viridiplantae; phylum Streptophyta; class Magnoliopsida; order Canellales; family Canellaceae; genus Warburgia; species Warburgia ugandensis. The sequence goes on from CP141131.1 coordinate 36,268,180, forward strand.
AATTGACACGCCAGTTACCCTTATTCTTCATGTCAGAGCTCCTAACTGAACTACCACTAGGTGTTTTCTTTTTATTATTATTATTATTATTATTATTATTATTTCACCTCTGCTCCTCCCCTGTCAGTCAATATCACAAGCTCCAGCCCTCACCAAAAAAGCACCCAACGGCCAAAGCAATGTCCAGGATCGTACGATGCCACATCTCTCTAACAGCCCTGCTCCCATCTCACCTGGGCACCTCTCCACTCCAGCCAGGCAACCTCATCTCCTCTGGCAAAGTCGTCTTCTCTGATGGATTTGGAGTTTACTATTTTACTGAAGTTTTAAGGAAGTTTTAGGAAAAAATCCATTTTTACCCTTAGTAGAATATTTCAAATTACATGTTCTGTCCTTTTACTATTACTATTCACATTTTATGCTACTTTAGTTTTGATTTTTCGCGTTTTGTGTTATTCCATAGTTAATTCAGGAACTATCTTATCTCCTCCTATTTAACCAAATCAAAGGTTCTAGTTTAACTATGAGAAAACTCTCTTGTCTATTTTTATTCAGAATTTAAATTAACTTTTAAACTTGTTTTTAGGACAGTTTTGAATTTAATTGTTATTCCTGATCACCAATTTGGGTTATGAAAACAGATATATGCCATTAATTCTTAAATTCCTTGATTAGATTAGATATTTGAAAATTTGAAGAATCTAACAAATTCATTCATCAGATCATTAATCCATAACATGTTGAATATATTGATAGATTCTAATCAAAGTTTGTGATACCAGAATTGAAGAATTGGACAGTACTTAAGCTAGGGAAGTAGATTTTTCTTAATATTTTCTACTTTTAGTTTTAGTTAAGGTGTTGTTGTTTATTGCTGGAATTAGACCTCTGAAATTTCACTCTTAAACTGAATATGAAGTCTAATTTCTTTCTGTTAAATTTTATAAATTAATTTTAATTTTTAAATAATTAAATTTTATTAAAAACTCCAATTTCTAAAAGCACGTCCCTATGGGATCGACCCATACTTGCATTAGCTATACCAATATAGCCTGTGTACTTGTAGAAAACAACAACAAGTTTTTGGCACCATTGCCAGGAACCCGCAATGGAGTTTTTTTTTATAAACTTTAATTAAAAAATCCAAAAATTAAAAAATTTTAAAATATCAAAAACCTCTAGTTAATAAATTTTTTTTTTTTTTAGGAATTGCATAGTTTAGCATCTTAGATGCAATTTTTAAAATTTTTTATTGCATACCCACCTTATTTCCTTAATTTGGTACTTATTCCTAACTTTCCTTTTAGGGAAATAAGAAAGTGGAGGAAATTGGTAAGAAGATCTTCATCCAAAAAGAAATTTCCCTACTTTCCTATATTAGAAATTTTCTTTTCTTCTGAGTGAATCTTGTAGTAAGGTCCCCTTATAATGTGCAATTTCAATTTTTAAAGGGTTGTAATAATACAAGGCAAGTGTGGGATAAGGTAGCCCACATTTGATCTTCATCAAAAACCCCATTGTAAGTTCCCTCACTTTTATTTTTAGATTAGGATTTCCATTTACAATAATTTTCATTGTTTGGTAGTTTAATTACATATATAAAGCATACTTTATAATTGTGCATTTTAGGGTTTGCATTAGTTATTTCTTTTAATTGCATCTTAGGACACGGTTAATGCTTTAAGGTGATATATATATTGATGAAACTACCATAGAGTGTGGAATTTAATTAGTAAGGGCACCCTACCCTGATAAGATCAAGGGTGGATTTCATCACCACTCGTTGGCCCACCTAGGATAATCACCTTAAGAATGTTGCTCTACCCTTCAAATCAAATCAAAATAAATTAGAAGAGACCTATAGGTCCATCCCATGCTTGTAGGTCCCTCTTACTAAGATGTGATTTATTATCACTCTAGTGGCTTTTGAGCACTGTGGTTATTGGGGGTTATCTAATAGAGCCTCACTCTTCCCTCGCCTCCTATTGACATTTGTTGAGGTCTAAACGCCTCCTTATATGAGGGTTGTATTAACCACCCTGTGCAGAACCTCATTGGTAAGCAATAGTCAAATCTAAAGGAGAGGAGGAGTGCTAGATTAGGCTAATTAAAAGCATTGTCCCTACACAAATTCAATAATGTCAAAATATTGCTGCTTATTAGCCTCAAGGATTATATTGTGCCATTAATTTGTGCATCATTCTGGGAAGTTAGGTTGCATCATATAGGTTAGTTTTCATTGAAAAAAAAAAACCTATCAAGAAGGGGATAGATTTCATAGATTAGATGCATCGATGGATAGGTTAGATATTATGGAAAGTCAATTGCTTATGCTAATAGCTTTTAGGCAAGTTGTGCCACAACTTCAATACCATAATGACTATACCTATTTTGAGCATCCCTCCTTCTCAGCCCCCATCAAGCTCCACATATAATGATAATTATCAGGAACAAGTGGATGCACCTAATGCATTCACACATCCTATCAATTTTTATACTGAGACAAATTACCAAGACTATAATGGATGGGCTAGGCATCATGAACAACCATGGTCTTAGGATTATCGATATCAGGAAGAACCACAATGGTTCCACCCTGGTCAACACTACCATGATCATCAAGAATATCAGGGTCAACCATCATGTGTTCAACCTGCTTAGTCCTTTTTCAATACCACAATGCCACAATAATACCAACTCTATGAGTCATTTCCTCTACAATATGAAGAACCACCATTAGAAGAAAATATGTAGCATATTTGCGAAATAATAGAATAAGGCATGGAAGCTAGGAATACAGAATTAAAACAAATTATGGAGGATTTTACTAAGGAAATAAAATGAGGGAGATAGGACTTTGAGGAGACACTGAAAAAAATTAGGGATAATGAAGAGCCATTTATTCTTGACACTAAAATGGAAATTTCCTATGATCCTTATGAGCCACAAAGTCTACAACCATCCTTAGAAACATCCAACTTACATCTACTCGAGCCATGTCCTGCTTCTTATGAGTATAATGAAGAGAATGAAGCTTTAGAAAAATCCAAACTTAATCCTCTAAATGCGTGTCCCACCTATTTTTATGACTTTGATGAAGACACATCTATTGAGGAGGTGCATGAGTTGTTGGATACTGTGCCTCTAATGAACACTTCCCGATGGTAAACTAGAGTAGATCCTCCTATAAAGCATAAAATTCAAATTATGCCTTTCAATGTAGAAGATGTATCTGATTGGGACCTAGCAGCCTTATTTGAACAAGTATCATATGGTAACATAGGCTCAACTGATATTGTACCTGTGCTTATTAAATAGGAAGAAGCAGAGTCAGTTGATATGCATCAACCTACTCTAAGGTACACATCAAAAGATGACCAGGATTTAAACCAAACCTTATTCCTACCTCTAGTAATACAAGAACAACCTATTAGAGAAGGGTAGAGCTAGGGTAATAACCTAGCTTAGGGCAATGATAGGGACACAGAGGAAAAAGATAAACTGAATAGAGTGCTCATTATTATCCCTCAATTTGGTCAAGACAAGGACTGTTAGTCACCATATAGTCCAAGGAAATACACAATAGTTCGTGCAGTCATTGTGTTACCCTCGCCTCATTTTTCGAGGTGCCACAATTATATTGACTACCATGAAATAATGAAGATAAGGGATCATCAATATGGTCCACCCACCTTCACAATTGTGGTGATCTACTATGTTATATTCATATCACCACCTCAATTTTCAGGGTGGAGGCAATATATAGATCAATGCAAAATTCTGAAGTGGCATGAGAAATCTCGCCATTTCATCTTAGGGTTATGATTTGGACAAATAAGTTGACCTAGTTAGCTCTATGTTTAGAAAGTTAGGTTAGGTAATGTTTGGTTGAAGACGCAAAACTTAGCGCTTCTTGGGAGGCAACCCAGATGTTTTTCAAATCTCCATCTTCTACATCCTTCTATTATCATATAGGATCCTATGTTTTCCAAACATTGTAGACAATGTTTTGTTTAAGGTGGGGGGTGTAGATGCACATAGAGATTTTGAATTTTCTTGAGTTTTCTTTTGAAAAACATAAATGAATTTTTTTTTAAAGTAGAGTTCCTTTACTATGATGAGAACTAGATGTTCAGAATTTAGTACTTCTACTATTTTCACCTCTTAATGGGAATGCATATGATTATTTTTGCATATCATTCATGTGTTGAAGCATTTTATGAAAATTAATTATTGGAAACCATTTACACATGGCACATAATCAAGACTAATTTAAAGGTTTGACTTAAAGACCTTGAGGAAAATCAATGGAGACCTATATCCTAGTGAGTTTAGAGACTATCTTCTTTTAGAGAGTTATAAGTAATTCCACAATTTGTTCAACGTACATAAATTAGTATGATCTTGTTATCCTTGTTTGGGTTAAACATCAAGAATAAATAAGAGTAATAGCTTTAATTCTAGAAAATTTATTGAATCTGATAGGTTTTAGGAAACCTAGGAAATGATATAGGCCATCCTTGCTTAGCCTAGAGACATAAAGCCTACCCAATATATTATACAACTAGTTAGCCCCTTTGAGCCTATGATTAAGCCTTTTCTTGTCTAACGCCACTCACCTTAACCCAAAACAAGCTAGTAAAATAAATAACCACTACCCATCTTCAAAATGAGTAGAGTTAGTAGAAAAAGTTAAAAAGTAGGAAAAAATGTCAAAGAAGTGAGAAAAATTAGTTGTCTTTCTTCCAAAGAAAAAAAAAGTTGAAATTTTTTTTTGAGAAGAATGATAGAGAAAGACAAAAATATGAGAGATATATTCACTTCAAGTACAAACCTAAAAGAAAAGTTGTTCTAGTAGATATTCAGTGAAGACCTCTACTCAATATTGAACATTTAAAACCCTGGTACCCTTCTTTTATAAACCTATCCTAAGCCTACATTTTATCCTAGTTAAAGACCTATTGATCATAGGTGGACATAGCCTTAAAGAGGAGATAAAAAGAAGGAATTAAGGTAAAATATCCCTAAGATTCTTGGTGATAACATCCACTCTTAGGGATCACTTTCCTTTGTCTCATGCACATTTAAAAGGATTATTTCAACCATTGGCTTATTGGATTTGGTCAAATAATGAGAGAGATATGTTTAAACCCCTTATTTAAGAGTTTCATTTCCGAGCATATACTTGTGAGAATTTGAGGTCAAGATATATTTCCAAAGGAATTTAAGTACATCTATTTAGAAGTCAAGATTTATGTGGCTGTGCACACACATGCACTCTAAGAAATATATCAAATAAAATGTCTTTAATATGTGTATAATGTGTAAAATTGTCAAATCCTCTTCATTAAGTTGTGAAAAACTAGTAAAATTGCTAATGAATGAGGATTCTCTAAGATAAAATAGGGGACTCGACCTTGTTGAATTTTGTGGGTATATTCACTGCAAACTCTTACGAGGCCTAACTCCTCCACTAGGGGTAACCTAGGGGTTGAAGGGCTTGTTGCATGTGTTAAGTGCAATTGTGAGTACCTATGAAAGTGGTACATTGTATCAAATTTTTTAAAATATTTTTCTGCATGTTTTTCTTGGGACATGCAAAATGCTAGTTAGGGAGTGTGTTAAGTGTGTAATTTTGGCCAAAAGACCCCTAGTTTAGCATTTAATTAGACCATCTAACTCATTAATTTGGTAATTTTTGGATAAAATATAAAATTTAGCTCAAATTGACCATCCAACCGTAAATTGTCAAAAATTAATGGTCAGATGACCATTTGAGCTAATCGAATGCTTAATGTATGGTTTAGATGAATCTAATCTTGTCTATGGCTTGCAGATCAACTAAAGGAGGGTTGGATGGCTCATATCAATATTCAATCGTGCAAATCGATTAAAAGGGGAATGGAAGGATCAGATTGAGTTTTAATGGTATAGATCATCTTGAAGATCAATAAGGCAAGAGGGGATGGTTTCCTAAAAGAAGAAGTCTAAAAGGAAGAGGAGATTATGGATGAGATTTGCATGTAAGAGAAAGTTCCTAAGAGGAAACCAAATACTAGAGGATAAGGAAAGAGGGAGAGTAGAATTAGGAGGCATGAAAACTTATAAAGAGGGAGCTGTGGGAGTTGGAAGGGGGAGTTGAGTTTTTTAGAGTTTTGGTTTGTCTTTCCTTTATTTTGCATGCCATTCCTTTCTTTCCAATCAAGTGCAACATTATTTTTTTTTTCTATCTTTTATCTATTGCTTCTGCATTAGCCCTTCTCCCATCTATTTCTCTATCTCTCATGCACAACTCTTCCCCTCAGTCTCTCTTTCCCAACCAACCTCCTTTGCCTCGTCATCACTTTTCCATCTCTCTCCTTCTTCCTTTCTCGTTCCACAGGCTACCCAATCCAGTCTTCATCACACTACCTAGTCCCTCCAATTTTTTTCCCCTATTACACTCATTAATAGCCCTTCTCCTTCCAGCTCTTTCTATATAATGACTCCATTTTTGTAACCTTGAAATCCCATGTTGATAATGAAAAGTTCACTTTTTTAGATAAGGGTATTTTGGTCATTTCACTATTCACCTTGACTAGACCCAGAAATTTGGTCCTTAGAATAGTACCCTTAGGTGCGTCTCAGAAAAAGGAATCCAATAAGACCAGAATCACTCAAAACGGAGTTAAAATGAGCAAGTTATGGTCCTTTGAAGTTCAAGGGCAAAATTGTAATTAAATTTAAAACGAATTGGCCTGAGAAAATAGGGACCCATTTTGATACGAGCCCCCCCCTTCTTCCCAAACATACTACATCACCGACATTCTAGGGGGAAACTACCACCACTCTGGAGGTTTCTCCAGTGCCATTCTGTGGTAGTGGAAACCCCCCTCCAGAACCCTCCTTAAGTTCTATAAATAGAGCTCTTGGGCGCCTCCGATGGTAGCTCAAAATCCTGGGAAAAACTAGTCTTGGAGTTGTAAGCAAGAGGCGAAACCGTGAAAAATACCCAGCCACGAACTAGGTACGCCTTAAACAACTCCCAACCCATCTCCCCCTCAGTCTTAGGTTGAATGTCCCTAAGTTTTTGCATGAGAAACCATGCAAAACAGAGCTCTAGGGAGCCACAACAGACCCAGAGTAGGTGACTGGGGCGTTTTGGTTTGATAGGGTCGAATTAGGGCGTCCCGAGGATGCCCAGGTCACCACAGAACCAAAACGCACCTAGTGCGTAAAAGGGAAACCGATGGGCGCATCCGGGGACGCAGCTGCAAACGAGAAAAGGGGTGGAGGCCCGGTTTGTCGGCGGACGTGCCCTGTGGGGCGTGCGTTACTGACGTGGGACGTGTTAACGTCCTGGGTGCCCGCCTTGTGTGGGCTTACGATGGTGATGTCGCATGTTCCACATAAGCAGAACGCACAGCCTGATGATGCCCGGGAGCTTACGAATGCACGTGTGGGCTGGTCGCCGCTCGACCGGGACACAGGGCCCGTTTTGGGCCTTCTATGTATTCCTAACACTAAAATACCCATAACTTGAGTTCTAGGAGTCTGATTGAGGCGCCTCAAGAGGCCTTGTGTCCGTATCGATGGCGTGGACACACCCAAACCATAAAATGCCTGATCAAGCTCCTATGTAAGGCTAACATGACCCTTAAACCATGACAATGGTGCGGGGCCACTAAACCTTTGCAAACCTAACTATACTAAGGCCCAGTTAGGGACCTTAGGAGGCCCTTACCCATGGGAATGAACCTTTAATGCCTAAGTAGTGAGGTAAACTGTTCTAGAACCTATAGAAATAGGCCAAACTAACCTTTTTCCCCTAAACCATGTCCAGGAACGTACAAGGACAAGGGGACTAGCGTGATCAAACCAGGTAGGTGTCCTATCGCTACTAGACTTTCAAAAAGAACCCATGATGCTTTGAGAATGCATGTTTTGAGTCATGGTTGCTTTTCTAATGCATGTTTTAAGTTTTTAAGTTACATGTCCTATCTTTATGCGTATAACATATAAACTTATGTTACATCCTTATGCACATGACCTGTTTAGCATGAATTGATTTCATAAATGAACTTAGCATGCATATGAAAAATACATTGCACATATATTTCCAAGACATGTGTTACATGCATAGACATGTTTTGAAAAAAAAAAAGGTTCTTGCCTGCTTGATAGTATATGATTTTGGCTAGTAAGTTCATGGGCACTATGCCGAGAGGTTCGAGGTGGCCTCCCACCCTCTACCACTATAGGTGGAAAGGGTACCACGCCAAAAAGGCTTGTCCTCACTTTGATTGCTGTGGTAAACGAGGACTACCACTGGAGGTGTCATGACACCCGTCGAAGTGTCATATGCCCCGTGGAGGCTATGACTGAGAGTCCCTAAGTACCTGGGGACCACACGGCGCTAAGGTCATGGGCATAGTGTGCCCTATGTTTTTGAGGCTTTACTTGCATGCATATGGCATGACATGAGTATGGTCGACCATATATCCATGAGTTGGATTCAGTTGATCATCTTATGCATATCATAGTATATGTTTATGATATCTATGTTACTTTTGACTTGGATTATGCAATTCTTTAAGTCCTCAGTATTCTATTTTGACAATGGCTTTTAATATCGATCTTGAACATGAGTGTCCAAACATACACTTGGTTTAAGGAATATATGGTTTAAAACATAGCATGCATTATAAAACTAGTAGTGATAGACTCCTACTGAGCATAGTGTATACTCACCCAATCCTTAATATTTTCAGATACAAGTAAACACTTAAGGACAGGATACACCTGTGACAGAGAACATCCAAATTAAGTACAAGTAAGTAAACCCCTACCTTATCTTTTAGTGAATGTTACTTGATTGTAGTTACTCTCTGTAGCTGGGGCTATGACTAACACTTTCTTAGGAATAGAGTTGATTTAAAACTATGCCATGGCTATATGATTTGAAAATGTGTTTTAACACTCGAGGTTTTATACGAAAGATTGCTTTCCAAAACAAAATATTTTCATGCATTTCATATTTCTAAAGTAAGAGATCTCACCTTTTTATGAAATTTGCATCATATGAAACCTGGGTCATCACAGTTGGTATCAGAGCCTGGTTTGATGTTACTCACAGCCCAATTATGAGGAGAATAACTTATAATCAAGTTACATCCATGAAAGATTAAGGGGTAATATGACAACACATACTAAGGAGACTCCACTGGGTCGGGCAATGGGATGGCCGAATTATTCCAGCGATTCCTACAGCATATGGAACAATACATGAGTAATCAACAAACCCAAACGCCTACCACACGAGATCCTTCTCCTGATAAAGCAATAGATAGGACTGAGGTTTAGTTAGAAAGGTTTCAGAAATTAGCTCCCTCATTCACAAGAGAAGATGAAGCATCTATAGCTAAAAAATGGTTAATTGATATTGAAAAGATATTTAAAGCCATGAACATAGCTGAAGAAAGAAAGGTACTCGTGGCCATGTTTGTGTTTAGGGGAGAGGCTACCTTTTGGTGGGAAATAGCGGAAAGGACTTATTTTGACCAACAAAAAACAATAGGATGGGAAGAATTTAAAAAGGTCTTTAATGAAAAATATTATCCTAAACACATAAGAAAACAGAAGGAAAAAGAATTTATGGACTTAGAACAAGGAAACATGCCTGTCCAACAATATGAAAATAAATTCATCAGCCTCCAAAGATTTGCACCACATGCTTGTGCTGATGAGGAAGACATGGTGAAAAGATTTGTAGATGGGCTCAACCCAGGACTCAGGAATAGAGTTCTAGGTTTCCAACCTTCCACCGTAGCCAAAGCCATGGAGATGGCCTCCCTATATGAAAAAGATTATTAAAGGAAACTAAGAACACCAACACCATGAGAAATAAAGGAAAGAGACCATTTCAGTCATATGGACCGAGGCCACCTTTCAAGAAGCAGTTTGAGCGCAAAGAAGATCAGGTTCCAAAGAGCCAAGGACGTGTCTTTGTCCTCAATTCCAGTCAAGCCCAGGCTTCAAATGCAGTAGTTGAAGGTATTCTTTCTATCTATGATACACCTGCTAAAGTTCTATTCGATATAGGCCTCACTCATTCGTTCATATCCCGAGAGTTTGCATCAACCTTGGACATTATACCACAAGACCTGGACTTCACTCTAGAAGTCATGACTCCTGTAGGCCAGGCACTTCCCACCCATTCTTATCTCCAGGATGTCCCCGTTTTGGTCAAAGATCATTTGCTACATGCTAATCTTATTCACTTAGATATGAATGACTTCGATGCCATCCTAGGTATGGACTGGCCAGCCCTTCATCAAGCCTTTGTTGATTGCCACTAGAAATGTGTCACTTTTACCCTACCTAATGGAGACACTTCCACCCTCCATGGAAGAAAGGATTATTTTGGAGTGTGTGTTATTTTTACCATGAAAGCAGTTAAGCACATTGCTTAGGGATGTCCCTTTTTCTTGGCCAAGATTGAATCTGTCGAGAGTCCCCAACCAAAGCTAGAGGATGTCGAGGTAGTCCAAGAATTTCCTGACGTATTCCCTGAGGATTTACCAGGTCTACCCCCACCAAGAGAAATTGAGTTTACCATTGACCTTATACCCAATACTTCCCCTATTTCCAAAGCTTCTTACCGAATGGCTCCTACAGAACTAAAAGAATTGAAGACCTAGTTACAGGAACTACTTGACAAAGGGTTCACACGGCCTAGCGTATCTCCGTGGGTGTAATGCCCGAGCAATTTACACTATTTTTAACGAAAATTAGGAAATAAACTGAGTTAAATGTTTCACTTTATTTAAAATATTAAATGATGCAATTTGTAAAGAAACTTAGTACCATTAGATTCTACTCAAAAAATGGAATCCAACACCTCAAAAATCACCCAAAACGGAGTTCGTATGAAGAAGTTATGGCCATTTAAAGATAGGGGTATTTCTGGAAATTAAACAGAAAAACGAAAAAATGAAAAAGGACGAAAAATGCAGGGGCCGTTTTGATAACGACACCCTCTGTCGTCTTCAACCTCAAGAACCCTCCAAAAACCCTAAATCCCAATCTTTCTAGAGGGATCTGCCACCGCCATGGTGGCACTGCCATTGAGGGGCACCGCGATAGCAGATCTATAAAAGTCCCATCCCCCCTCTCCAAAAAATGTGATTTTCCGGCATTTTTGGACTGGGTTTTCGGCAAAAAACCGGAACCCCGTCTCTCTATGATTTTCGGCAATGGCCAGGCCAAGTCTGGCCGGCCATCCCTTTACCCATCTCCCCACCTCCCCTCTTGTCACTCTGGTATCATCGGAAGCAGGGTCTTTCTCCCTTGTTCGTGTTTTCTGGCGAGCAGGCACGCCACCAGGGAAGAACACGTTTCCGGATCTGGTGTTTTCCAATCGTTTTGCAGCCGGGTTCCTAGCTGAAAAATGCTCCCAAGCTGGTTCAGCCAGCCATGTATGAACCAGCCAGTTTTTCCAGCCGGCATTCCTGGGTAGAAGATGTTCCCAAGCCATTCAGACGGCCTTGCGCGAGCCAGGCGTCCCAGGGACGCCTTGCTCCATGTGCGCCTGGGACAAGATCCCAGGGATGGGCTCCGGGCGTACGACAGTGTGTACACTGTCCCAGGTGTGGCCCTCGGGTGCGCGCATGACATAGGCCATGGGTCCTGGCTAGACCAGGATGCATGGGGTGCCCTGGGAGCTAAGACACGCCATGCTACAAGGTGCATCCGTGCGATGATGCGAGTCATAGCGCATCACTTGAGCATGCATGTGCGTGTGCAAAACGCGGTCCCTAGCATGGCCTTTGGGCACGCATGCACGTGAGGTCGTCACGGTCCAACCAGGATGCACAAGTGTCCTAGGAACTGGGGCAGGCGGGCCTAATGATACTTTAAAGTTAGGATTAGAGGATAAATTACGGAGTTTAACTATGGGAAAGTAGATCCACACCATAGGATCTAGCCTGACAAATGAATTAGGCAAAGACCATGGACCCAATAGGCAGATCTAGCAATCTAATGTCTAAATAGAATGAAATTAATAAGGACTCCTTGTATCCATTCATACCCAGGAGTTTATAAATGAGACCTAGGGACATGTTAAAGTGATAAAGGACGCGACTCCAAAAGACTTTGAGTAGGTGCTCTATCGCTACTAGACTTTTTAAAAGAGTCATGATTGTTTTATGCATGTTTTAAGTATAAATTATATAACTTGTTTAGCATGACTTAATTCAGCATACATATGATAAATGCTTTATGCATAGATATGTTTTGTAAATAATTGCATATACATTATGCATAGATATGTTTTGCAAATGATTGCATATACATTATGCATAGATATGTTTTGCAAACAAATGCATATATTGCATGATTTATGAGCATTGAGTTTTTGAAAGATTGCATGTCCTTGAGGGTTACGAAAAGACGTTGGAGTGCCCAAAAGACGTTGGGTAGGCAGTTGTGAGGGACCCAAAGAGGACAGGTTTTGAAAAATAGGTTTTCACTGGTTTGATCTGATATGATTTGGGCTAATAAGCTCGTGGACGCTATGCCAAGAGGTTTTGGTTGGCCTCCAACCTCTACCACTATTAGGAGGATGGGTACCATGCCCAAAAAAAGGCAACATCCCTGCTTCGACTGCATGTGGTACAAGGGGCTACCACTAGTGTCACGGCACTAGGTCAAAGTGTCATATGTCCCGTGGAGGCATATGACCCTGTGTCCTCAGGTACCCGAGGACCACACGGCAGCGAGGTCGTGGGGATAGTTGGACCCTATGGTTTCATGGATTCACTTGCATTGCATGTGGCATGACATGAGGTTGGTCGACTATACCATATATCCATGAGTTGGATTCAGTGGAGCATCTTATGCATATCATTATATTTATGATATATGACATATATGATACTTTCGACTTGCTTTGTGCGATTCTTTAAGTCGTTAGTATTCCAATTCGACAGTGGTTTTTGATATCGATATTGAACGTGATTGTTCAAACATGCACGTGTTTTAAAGAGCTTATGATTTTAAACGTAGCATGCATTGCAAAACTAGTAGTGATAGACTCCTACTAAGTATAGTATATACTCACCCTATCCTTAATATTTTTCAGGATAGTTCCACTCACAAATAGAAGACGTCTCAGGAGATATTATTGCTACAAGCAAGTGAATAAACAAAGGAGACAATTATACATGTGAGTAAACTCTCAACCATTTGGACATGTATTTATTTACAGTTGGGCTGTGTGTTGTGACTGGATAGACCTGGGGAAAAACATTTATGATTTATAAAGTTTTTCAAAAACTACTTTGATTGTTGTAATAGTAAATGACACTCGGGGTTTTCAAAATAAGTTTAAAACAAAAGATTTTTTGCTGCATTGCATGGTTTTTATAAAATGGTTTTCAAATAGGGATGCATCCTGCCTTAGGAAATAGATATTGCATTTAAAAATGCATGAGAAAACCCGAGTCATCACAGTGGGGAGCTCCAGTCCTTTTTGTTAAGAAAAAGGATGGCTCCATGAGATTGTGCATAGACTATCGAATGCTAAATAGGGTCACTGTTAAGAATAAGTACCCGCTTCCCTGAATTGATGATCTTTTTGATCAACTTCAGTCAACTAGAGTCTTCTCTAATATTGATCTACGATCCGGCTACCATCAACTTTGAGTTAGAGAAGAAGATATCCCCAAGACAGCCTTCAGGACTCGATACAACCATTATGAATTCAGAGTGATGTCCTTTGGTTTAACTAATGCTCCAGCCGCGTTTATGGACCTCATGAATAGGGTGTTCAAGGAGTACTTAAACAAATTCATCATAGTGTTTGTGGATGATATCTTGTTATATTCAGAAACTCCTGAATACCATAAGGAACATCTAAGGATAACATTAAGCACCCTACGAGCGCATAAGTTATATGCAAAATTCAGTAAGTGTGAGTTTTGGCTGGAAAAGGTTAATTTCTTAGGACACATTATTTCTCAAGATGGCATAGCAGTCGACCCTGCTAAGGTTGAGTCAGTATAGAAATGGGAAAGACCTACGGCAGTCACAGAAATAAGAAGCTTCTTAGGACTTGCCGGATATTACAGGAGATTCATCGAGGGTTTTTCACGAATTGCTTTACCTTTAACTAAGCTGACTAGGAAAGACACAAGATTTGAATGGACTGATAAATGTGAGGAAAGCTTCTAGGAACTAAAGAGAAGGTTAACTATAGCACCTGTCCTTACCTTACCTTTAGGAAGTGGCAGATTTGAGATGTACAGCGATGCCTCGCAACAAGGACTAGGCTGCGTACTTATGCAACATGGTAAGGTAATTGCTTATGCTTCTCTGCAACTCAAGAAGCATGAAGTCAATTACCCTACCCATGACTAGGAATTAGCGGCCATAGTCTTTGCCTTGCTAGTCTGGAGACATTATCTATGTGGGGAAAAGTTTGAAGTTTTCATAGATCATAAGAGTCTGAAATATATCTTTTCCCAACAAGACTTAAACATGCGACAAAGAAGATGGATGGAATACTTAAAAGACTATGACTTCTGCATTCATTATCACCATAGAAAAGCTAATGTGGTAGCTGATGCATTAAGTAAAAGAACTCAAGGGATGTGTGCAAGTTTATTTACTAGGAGATGGAGGCTATTACAAGAAGTAATAACGTGGAAACCAGACATAAGTAAGTGCAAGATCATTATGGCAGGTCTAACGATAAAGTCGGCTGTTAATGAAAAGGTTAAGCAAGCACAGCAAGGGGATCCGGACATACAAGCTTTAATAGGAAAACCAGGGTTTACTAAAGGGGAAGATGGTAGCGTTTACGTGCAAGGAAGGTTAGTGGTACCAACTAATGAAGAATTAAGACAAGAAATCTTAAAAGAGGCTCATCGGTCTAAGTATACTATACACCCAGGAGGAACTAAGATGTATCAAGACTTAAAGAGACAATATTGGTGGGATGGTATGAAAAGAGACATAGGGGAATTTGTGGCAAAGTGTCTAACATGTCAACAAGTAAAGGCCGAACATCAAAGACCTGCGGGATTGTTACAACCCCTTGAGTTACCCGAATGGAAATGGGATCATATTACCATGGGCTTCATCGTAGGGTTACCCAGGACCTCTAAGGGTCATGACATGATCTGGGTAATTGTTGATAGATTGACTGAGACAACCCATTTCCTTCCTATAAGCCATACCCAATCCACTGATAGCCTATCTCAGCTATACATCAAAGAGATAGTGAGTTTACATGGCATACCCCTTAGTATCACTTCAGATAGGGATAGCCGCTTCACTTCACAACTCTAGAAGTCCATCCAAAAATCCTTAGGATCTTCCTTGAACTTTAGCACAGCCTTCCATCCACAGATCGATGGACAGTCAAAGCGCATGATCCAGATAGTTGAAGATATGCTGCAAGCTTGTGCCCTTGATTGGAAGTAGAGCTAGGATGAAAACCTGCTGCTAGTGGAGTTTGTATACAACAACAGCTTTCAATCGAGCATTGGCATGGCTCCGTACGAGGCGCTCTATGGGAGACCCTGTCGATCACCCACCAGTTGGAGTGAAGTTGGAGAGTCCAGGGTGCTACAGTTCGAGTTGGTGAAGCAATGTGCTGAGAAGGTCAAACTCATAAAGAAACGCCTCCTCACAGCTCAAAGCAGCAAAAGAGCTATGCTAATCAAAGGAGGAGACCATTAGAATTCGACATAGGAGAGCATGTTTTCTTGGAGATATCTCTCACTAAAGGAGTTATGCGGTTCGGCATCAAAGGCAAGCTTAGTCCACGTTACATAGGACCTTTTGCAATCGTGGAGAAAGTGGGAAAAGTGGCCTACAAGATTGCACTACCCCCTCCGCTATCTGAACTGCATAACGTATTCCATATATCTATGCCAAGGAGATACGTGCCTGACCCTGCTCATGTCATCACCCTGGTAGCCATGGAATTGATGGAGGATCTCAAGTTGGAGATGAGACCAATTGAGATTTTGGATCGTAAGAGTAAGAAGCTGCGGAACAAATACATACACTTAGTCAAAGTTTTGTGGAGAAATGCGCACATGGAAGAAGAGACTTGGGAACCAGAGTCAGAAATGTGAGAAAAGTACCCCAAGATCTTTTGACTGTATATATTGTAGAATTTTGGGGGTAAAATTCCCCTAAGGGGATAAGAATGTAATGACTCCATTTTTTGTAACCTTGAAATCCCATGTTGGTAATGAAAAGTTTACTTTTTGAGATAAGGGTATTTTGGTCATTTCACTGTGCACATTGACTAGACCCAAAAATTTGGTCCTTAGAATGGTACCCTTAGGTGCATCTCAAGAAAAGGAATCCAACAAGACTAGAATCACCCAAAATGGAGTTAAAATGAGCAAGTTATGGCCCTTTGAAGTTCAAGGGCAAAATTGTAATTAAATTTAAAATGAATTGGCCTGAGAAAATAGGCACCTATTTTGATATGGGCACCCCTTTCTTCCCAAACATACTTCATCACCAATATTCTAGAATGTCAGTGTGTAGGGGGGAAACCACCACCATTCTGGAGGTTTCTCCATCGCCATTCCGTGGCAGTGGAAACCCCCCTCCAGAACCCTCCTTAAGCTCTATAAATAGAGCTCTTGGGCACCTCCAATGGCAGCCCAAAACCCTGAGAAAAACCAGTCTTGGAGTAGCAGGTAAGAGGAGAAACCATGAAAAATACCCAGCCATGAACCAGGTACGCCTTAAACAACTCCAAACCCATCTCCCCCTCAGTCTTAGGTTGAATGTCCCTAAGTTTTTGCATAAGAAACCATGCAAAATGGGGCTCGAGGGAGCCACATTAGACCCAGGGCAGGTGCCTGGGGTGTTCTGGTTCAACAGGGTCGAACCAGGGCGTCTTGAGGACACCCAGGTCACCACAGAACTAAAACACACCCAGTGCGTTAAAGGGACGTGCCCACAAACGAGGAAAGGGGCGGAGGCCCTGTGCGTCGGTGGATGCACCCTGTGGGGCGTTCACCGCTGACGTGGGATGCGTTAGTGTCCCGGGCGCCCGCTTCGTGTGGCCCTATTATGCATTCTTAACACTAAAATACCCATAACTTGAGTTCTTGGACTCTGATTGAGGCGCTGTGAGAGGCATTGTGTCCGTATCGACGGGGCGGACACACCCAAATAATAAAATTCCTAATCAAGCCCCTATCTAAGGCTGGAATGACCCTTAAACCATGGTAGTGGCGCGGGGCCACTAAACCTTTGCAAACCACCAAGGCCCAGTTAGGGACCTTAGGAGGCCCTTAGGTAGGGGAATGAACCCTTAATGCCTAAGTAGTGAGGTAAACTATTTTAGAACCTATAGAAATAGGCCAAGCTAACCTTTTTCCCCTAAACCATGTCTAGGAATGTACGAGGACAAGGGGACTAGTGCGATCAAACCAGGTAGGTGTCCTATCGCTACTAAACTTTTGAAAAGAACCCATGATGCTTTGAGAATGCATGTTTTGAGTCATGGTTACTTTTCTAATGCATGTTTTAAGTTTTTAAGTTACATGTCTTGTCTTTATGCGTATATCATATAAACTTATGTTACATCCTTATGCACATGATCTGTTTAGCATGAATTGATTTCATAAATGAACTTAGCATGCATATGAAAAATACATTGTGCATATATTGCCAAGACATGTGTTACATGCATAGACATGTTTTGAAAAAGGATTCTTGTCTGCATGATACATGCATAGACATGTTTTGAAAAAAAAAAGGTTCTTGCCTGCTTGATAGTATATGATTTGGGCTAGTAAGCTCGTGGGCACTATGCCAAGAGGTTCGAGGTGGCCTGCCAGCCTCTACCACTATAGGTGGAAAGGGTACCATGCCAAAAAGGCTTGTCCTCACTTCGATTGCTGTGGTAAACGAGGACTACCACTGGAGGTGTCATGGCACCCATTGAAGTGTCATATGCCCCGTGGAGGCTATGACCGAGAGTCCCTAAGTACCCGGGGACCACACGACGCTAAGGTCATGGGCATAGTGTGCCCTATGTTTTTGAGGATTTACTTGCATGCATATGGCATGACATGAGTATGGTCGACCATAGATCCATGAGTTGGATTTAGTTGAGCATCTTATGCATATCATAGTATATGTTTATGATATCTATGTTACTTTTGACTTGGATTATGTGATTCTTTAAGTCCTCAGTATTCTATTTTGATAATGGCTTTTAATATCGATCTTAAACTTGAGTGTCCAAACATGCACATGGTTTAAAGAACATATGGTTTAAAACATAGCATGCATTGTAAAACTAGTACTGATAGACTCCTACTGAGTATAGTGTATACTCACCCAATCCTTAATATTTTTTAGATATAAGTAAACACTTAAGGACAGGATACACCCGTGATAGAGAACATCAAAATTAAGTACAAGTAAGTAAACCCCTACCTTATCTTTTAGTGAATGTTACTTGATTGTAGTTACTCTCTGTAGCTGGGGCTGTGACTAACACTTTCTTTGGAATAGAGTTGATTTCAAACTATGCCATGGCTATATGATTTGAAAATGTGTTTTGACACTCAGGGTTTTATACGAAAGATTGCTTTCCAAAACAAAATATTTTCATGCATTTCATATTTCTAAAGCAAGAGATCTTGCCTTTTAATGAAATTTGCATCATATGAAACCTGGGTCGTCACATTCTACTAGTGTTTTTCTTTTTCCTTTTGTTCCCAGCTATCTTCTCCACGCTCCAACCCAATCTCCGACTAGAAATTATCCCTTTCCTCCATCCCCTTTCACCTCTGTTTGTCCCTACGCACCAGCACCAAATGTCTACCTCTCTCTCATGGCTTCTATTCTCCCTGTTCTCCAACATCACTGCCTTATACTTTCCTTGCTTCCACTGCACTTTCCAAGTAGGAATTGGAACACCACATCTCCACCACCCTTTGTTCCATCTTCTCCCTTTCCTAGCCCTGCTCCACTTGATCAAACCTCCCTTCTGCCCATCACCTGTTTTCCCATTATTGCACCACCCTTGTCTCATCTCCTCTATTTCCCTCTGCTCCACGGAACCTCTTCGCTGGCAATGTCGACCCATCTAGATGGCCAATCAAGATCATCATTTGCCTGAACCAGTTTAGAATCAAAGTGCCAGTTGCCCTTGTTCTTCAATCCATCACTCTTAACTGAACCAGCACCAAGCATTGTTTTTTTTTTTTTTTTTCCATTTCACCTTTACTCCTCCCTTGCCAGTTGATGACGCCAGCTCCAGCCCTCACCATACTAGCACCCAACGACCCAGGCGACATCTAGGATCGTGCGACGGCACATCTCTCCAGCAGCCCTGCTCCCACTACACCTAGGTACCTCTCCAATCTGGCCAGGGGACCTCATCTCCTCCAACAAAGTCATCTTCTCTAGTGGATTTGGAGTTTACTGTTTTACCAAAGTTTTAAGGAAGTTTCAAGAAAAATTCCATTTTTGCCCTTAGTAGAATATTTCAAATTACATGTTATGTCCTGTTACTGTTACTATTCGTGTTTTATGCTATTTTACTTTTGATTATTTGTGTTCTGTGTTATTTTGTAGTTAATCTAGGAACTATCTTATCTGTTCCTGTTTAACCAAATCAAGGGTTCTGGTTTAACTATGGGAAAACTCTTATTTCTTATCTACTTTAATTTAGAATTTAAACTAACTTTTAGAACTTGTTTTTAGGATGGTTTCAAGTTTAATTATTAATCTTGATCTTCATTTGGGTTCTAAAAATAGATCTAAGCCATTAATTCTTAAATTCCTTAATTAGATTATATCTCTAAAAATTTGAAGAATCTAACAAATTCATCTAGTCAAATCATTAATCCAGGACACGTTGAATATATTGATGGATTCTGATCAAATTTTGTGATACTAGAATTGAAGAATTGGATAGTACTTAAGCTAGGGAAGTAGATTTTTCTTAATTTTTTCTAGTTTTAGTTTTACTTAAGGTGTTGTTGTTTTTTTTCTAGAATTAGACCTCTAAAATTTCACTGTTAAATTGAATATAAAGTCTAATTTATTTTTGTTAATTTTTGTAAAATAATTTTAAATTTTAAATAATTAAATTATATTAGAAACTCAAATTTCTAAAAGCGCATCCCTATGGGATCGACCTGTACTTGCATTAGCTATACCACAATAGCCCGTGCACTTGCAAAAAACAACAATAATTAACCATGGGAAGTATCACCCAAATTGGGTATACTTGAAAACCTAAGCAAGTGCATGTTGGTGTGATGGAAAACACTTCAAAAGAGAGGGGTTAAATTGGAGAATTGGAGTGGCTGGTCATCCCATGCATTAGAGACCAACCCCCCATATGTTTTTCTAGCAAGGCCACAGATGGTCACATGTATCCCATTCAAGTATAAATAGAGGGCAAAGGCTGCGAAGATGAAATTCCCAGCCCATGAATCCAGCAAAGGAGGGTGAGAGGAGAGAGTTCTAGGTGAGATAGAAAGCAAGAATTGAGAGGCAATTCGTGAGGGTTTGTGAGCAGAAGGAGGAGAACCAATGAGAAATTGAGTGGAGTAGCATGTGAAGTGGAGGTTGAAACAATGAAGAGTGGGATTTGGAAATTGGAGCATGTCAAAGGCTAAAGGAGTGAACTGTCAGGGAGCCAATTCTAGCTGGAAACATCTATGATTCATAGGTCTTCTAAGAGGTAAGGGGCCAATTGGAAGTTAGTTAATCTTTTGTGGAGCCTTAGCCGAGCAAAGCTATTGAAAATGTTGATTTATCAATCATCTATCATGTTCTTTATGCTATTCCAAAATCCTATTTTGCATGAATATGATGTTTACTGATATAGCTTGATTTTCTATGGTTTTACATGCCAAATTGTGCCATGTTTTTTACTATTATGCCTATTTAGGAATCCTCAAATCATACTTACAACTTATATGAAGGAACTTTTGGCATTGGAGCATGAATTGATTTAAGTTGAACATTGCTTATGGATAGTTTCACTTATATAGTAGGGTACTATTTTGGATAGTAAAATTATAGCATGTTATATTACTAAACTTGCTTTAATTCCATTTTTAAATGAAGGATGATACATATTATCATGCCTTAAATTGATTAAAACTCAATGGGGACTGTGTATGGAAGGGGAGAAGAGAAAGTATGCCACTATTGGAAAAATGAGCAGTGACATTGTTTTTATAAAAGGAGCATTTAGGCCCTTAAATGGATTGAAAATTCATACAATTTTGGGAGATATTTAAGACTGAAAAAAATTAAAAATCAGTCAGACTATGTTCCATGGTTGGGACAAGGTAAAATGATGATGGATTGGCGGACAAACATTAGTAAAGCATAGTTCCCTACAGGTAATTCAAGTAGGTTAGTGTTTTTGGAATTAAATTTTTGGGCTAGTGGTAGATATACTAAATAAAGGGGGATCCTATACAGAAGTGTTTCTAAGATATGGAAAATACAAATTTGGAATGGAAGGATTTGGTTGGGAATGGACTTAGATAAGTGAATTTTGGTGGAGCATCCTTGCTAGAATTTCCATTAGGGATACATTTTGGAGTTTGTGTTACCTAGCAAAGTTCAAATGGTTAAATTTGAACACTTTGGGGAACTTAGAAAGGTCTATGCCTCTATTTAAAAAGAAGACTTAATTGCATTGTTAATGATAGAGGAAAGAACATAAAAATCCTTTAAGGTGAAACAAAATCCTATATAAAATATTCATAATGAATTTCCTTTACTTAATATGACAAATAGCTAGGGATTGAAGTGAGAGTGAAATGACAAAGTAAAATAATACACTATAGAATTTTGAGTAGAAATAAGGAGAAAATGTACACCTATTTAGTATACCAATTGGACTCAAACCATGCTAGGATTTAGCATGAATGATGATAAGCCACATAGAAACTTGTTAACATGCACACCATTAAGGATGGTGAAAAAATACTAGGATTTTAATGGATTGAAAAAAATAATTGTGGGATAAGATAGTGGACTACTGGATAATCTAGTAGGCCAACTAATGAAATACTGGTAAGTATAACAGCCTAAATATACTAAGGAACCTTAGCTAACTCACTCTAAAAGATATTGTAGATGTTTACTTATGTCTCAAAAGCATATTACAACAATTTGGCCTTAAATATTTGCCTATCATAGTAGGTGGAGGATCATAAACCTAAATTAGACAAGATGAAGGAGTGTGGGGCATTAGGAAGCCACTCCTCACTTAATGTAACATAGTAACCAGTCATGAGCTTGACACACTCAATTGAATTTAAATTTGGGAGAAGGACTCCTAACCTGAGAATGACATATAGTATACTTGGCTAAACTGTAGGGACCTTAAGACTTGTAGTCCACTTCTTTGAATGGAAACATGCCTCTCTATAAGAGGACATGTTAACATGGTGTAGCTTTAAAATTAACTCGCAAGGGCATGAATCAGTTGTAGTATTCTCACACGAGCAAGGTTAATCCCATGAGGAATCTCACAAATTTGTAACGAATTGGATCTTAATCAAATTATTTAGCTTTAGCCAAAAGAGAAGGGTGGATTGAATTGTGAGATTAAAGCACTCAAATTAAAATCATGTATGGAATTAAAAATCAAAACTAAAAGGGAAACTTGAGTAAATAAAAACTAAACAATGAAATTAGAAACTTACCTAAGTAACAAGTAAACAAATAAAGGAACTATAGAGAATTAGAAAGATTAAAACCTAACTTAAGGAAACTACCTAAAAAGAAAACTTTCCTAAAGTAAAACTTACCAAAAATAGAACTTTCTAAAGTGTGAAAAGGAAAATTTCTAATCCTAAAAAAACTTGAAAAAACTAATTTAATTGCTATATCACAAGACTTAACAACCAAGTTAATCTAGAAATAAATAGGCAAGTGGTCTAGTACCATTTGTATGGCCGAACAGATGGATGTTTTCTATGATTTACTAGTAAACTAGTACGCAAAATAACTATAGAATCTAATAAAAAAACAAGAAAATATAAATGGGCACCTAAATATTTAAGCAAAATCAAGGTTTAGATGGCTGGAATTAAAGCACAAAGTTAAGGGAAAAACAATTTCTAGATTTTGGTACTTATGAACATTCAACAAATCTCACATTAAAAAGACATTGAAACAACAACTTCTATGCAAGGAAACAACCTAGATCTCAAGTACTTTGATGAAATAATTAATTCATAACAACAATTCCCAAAGAATTTTATTGCATCACTTTCAAATTACATTAAAAAATTAGATGCACGAAGATGTCTACAACATATGTTAAGCATGCATTATTCTTGCTTGCAAAAGTGAGTTTAAACAGCAATAGATCTTCAATCTAAAGCCCTAAACTAAATTAGAATGACACGCAAAGGAAACCCATCAAGGAATTTAAGGGAAACAAGGGTTAAGTGGGTGAATTAACTAAGGAAAAACTGCCTAAAATAAGATGCAAAACAAGGAGAAAAATGTGTAGACCTAAGTGCAAACGCAAGACTCGAAGCTATCTCCTCTCTTAGAAATCACTAATATAGGGAAGTTAACTTATATCTTGAAGGAATAAGCATAGAAAACTAGATATTTTGAAGCTAGAAAGAATGGCAACAAAGGTGGAAGTAGGTGTGCAATTTAAAGAAGTAAAAACAACATGAAACAACTATGAAAGTAAGCTATAAAAGTAAATTACTAACCTGGAATTGGGAAGAAAATAACCAAGAGAATAATTAGAAAATGAAAGGAAGAAAAGCACCAACAAATTTCCAAAATCTAGCAACAACTTAAGCATCAAGGGAAAGTTAGAATTCAAGGGTGTGCCACTCAACCTCTACTTAAAAAATTCGCATCGAACATGGGGCTATATATAGATGAGCGGTTTTCAATCTTAAGAAGGTATGAAAACATGAGGAAATGGACCTAGGGTTAAGGTATTGAATGAGGAAGGTTAAATGGGAGATGAATTAGCAAGATGATGTAGTAAAGAGGAGTGGAAAGATGACATAAGAGAGACATGATGACTAGTTTCAATTTCTCAACTAGTGGGTGTCCTTTTCATGGAAAGAAAGCGGAGCTCTTTCCTTCCATATTTGATGATGTTTAGTAGATGGAATGTCATGGAAATGGTATGCAGTGGTGTTTATGAATAATGTGTAAAGATCTATGCATCCAAAGTTGTTTGGATTGAATTAGATCTAGGGTTTTCCTTTTAGGAAACCCTTGGTCAACAAATAGGAAAGCAGGATGGGGGAGCAGGTGGCATTTTTCTTCATAATGATGTGCGTGCATCCTTTCAGTTGTAACCCTTGGAAAAGAGTGGGAGATGGAGTTGAAAAGTAGGGATTCTTTCTTGCCGGATCCACCAATGCATAATCATCTTACTTCAAAAGTATGCCAATAAATTTTGTGGGAAGGTTACATTAAGCTGGAATGGACTTTTAAAGTCATTTGATTGTAAACGACTTCAAATGTCAATAACTTTTGATGTCATTTAGTTACAAATGAGTTTAAAAGATCGTCACTTTGGAACTCACTTGAGTGAAATGACTTTAAAATATATTCATGGGTATGCTCTCGAATTGGTTTAGTACTAAACGACTTCTAAAGTCCTTGTTCATTTATAAATAGCCTACTACATATCATTTTTTTCTTGTATACTCTTCTTCTTTCGACTGCCATGATAGCTTTCTCCTTGCTCCTTATGCTTCCCTCTTTTTCCCTTCTTGCTTTCCATTTTGGATATGTTGAGTGTTTGTGTCATGGAAAAAGCTATAAGTAAACAATAACTTCTTTTTATAAAGAATTGCTTTCTTATTACTAACACTATTTTCATTTTGTAGATAATGTTGGTTTTCTCGCTACAAATGATGGGGTTAAGAAGTCCACTAGATCATCATGATTTCGTGAAAATTTCATGATTTCATTGCAAATGACAACTACTTCTCTCTCTAACCCTCAATATTAAAGAAAGGGAGAATGTTAAGAGTTTAATTTTGGCTAAAAAGACCCCTAGTTTAGAGTTTAATTAGACCATCTAACTCATTAATTTATAATTTTTTGGATAAAATATAAAAATTATCTCAAATCGACCATCTAACCATAAATTGTCAAAATTAATGGTCAGATGATCAATTGAGCTAAGTGGATGCTTAATGCATGGTTGAGATGACTCTAATCTAGTCTTTGGTTTTGCAGGTCAACTAAAGGAGGGTTGGATGGCTCAAATTTAAGTTCAACAGTGCAGATCAGTCAGAAGATCAATAACGCAAGGGATGAAAGGTTCGTAAAAAAAGGTCTCTTAATAGAAGAGGAGTCCTAAATTGGAAGAAGAGGAAGTTTCTTAATAGGAAACTAACTCTTAAAGGAAAGAGTTGGAGGAAAATTAGGAAGTGGAAAGTTTATAAAGAGGGGAAACCATAGGAGTTTTGGGAGTTGTTGGGGTTTTGGTCTTACTTTGCTCACTGTTTTTTCTTGCTTTCCTAAGTCCTTTGTTATATGGCTTATTGTGTTTCCAGTTTCCCACCATCTCCTTTCTCTCTAAGTCTCCATCTCCCTCATTTACATTCGTTGCATCTCCCATGCTACCACTTCCTCTCCTCCTCCCTCTCATTCTATCTCTTGTGCTTGCTCTCTATTTCAATTTTGCTCTTTTTGTTGGTTTTTTTTTTTTCACTCACCGCATCTTCCCATTCTACTGGTCACCCAGCCTCCATCACACAACCACAATCCAGATGACCCAGGACCAAATCTCCCTATCTTTCACCGTTTCTCTCCCTGTTCTCCACTCCTCTATTCACACTTCTTTTTCCCCAACTCTTCCCATCATAGCCCAGCATCTATCTATCTGCCATCCTCTCCCCTGCTTGACCACCCCAGTCAACCAGCTCAACTATCCCTTCTCCTCTTCTATCTCATCCCCTCTCTCTTTCCCCCTTTGGTTTTGGACCCGAGAACCTTTGGTCTCTCCATTCACTACACAAGCTCATCTTTCCAGGCATCCTTGCCCCAGGCTCCTCTGCTCCCCATCGTCTTCATCGGACACACTAATCACCGACTTTGGTGACGACTACAGTGTCTAGAGTAGGTTGGTTTGCCTTCTTTAGTTAGATAACCTCCCTCTAGATCCCCTTGCTTACCGCACAACCTGGCTTTGTTCCAGACGATGCCCAAAAAGGGAGTCATTTTTCTCTCACCGGAAGAGCAACCACTGGTTAGTCAACGATGCACAGAAGACCTAAATTGTCTGGCTCTCCTCTAGATGATCTAGCATCTCAGCAGCACCGATTGTCTCCGGCATGCCCATCTCCTACGGCGATCTTCTTCTTCATCAAAATTTCTCTTTTATAGGAGTTTTAACGATGTTTTAGAAAAAATTCCATTTTTGCTCTTATTAGAATATTTCAATTTACATGTTTTACCTTGTTACTGTTACTATGCACATTTTATGTTATTCTGATTTTGATTATTTGTATTCTGTGTTATTCCATAGTTAATCCAAGAACTAGCTTATCTATTCCTATTTAACCAAATCAAGGGTTCTAGTTTAACCACGAAGAAAACTCTTATTCTTGTCTATTTTAATTCAGAATTTCAATTAAATTTTGTAACATGTTCTTAGGATAGATTCTAGTTTAATTGCTCTTCCTAATCTTCAATTTGGGTTCTAAAAATAGATTTAAGCCATTAATTCTTAAATTTTTTAATTTGATTAGATCTCTAAAAATTTGATGAATCTGACAAATTCCTTCATTAGATCATTAATCCAGGATATGTTGAATATATTGATTGAGTCTGATCAAGGATTGTGATACTAGAATTGAAGAATTGGACAGTACTTAAGATAGGGCATTAGAATTTTCTTAATTTTTTCTAGTTTTAGTTTAGTTAAGTTTTTTTTTTTTTTTTTTTTTTCTAGAATTGGACCTCTGGGATTTCACTGTTAAAATGAACATGAAGTCTGATTTTTTTTAAATTTTTTAAATTATTTTTAAATTTAAATAGTTAAATTTTATTAAAAGCTCCAAAATCTTAAAGTGCGTCCCTATGGGATTGACCAGTAATTGCATTAGCTATACCACAATAGCTAGATCACTTACAAAAAATATCAACAAGTTTTTGGTGCCATTGCCAGGGACCCACAATGACGGTTTTATAGAATTTTAAAAAATACAAAAAATTAAAAGTCCAAAAAAATAAAAATTTGTAGTAATTGTAGAGTTTCAACATTTTAGGCAATTTTAGGTGCATTTTTCAAATCTTTGTTTTTTAGTGGATAACCACCTAA
Organism: Warburgia ugandensis; assembly: GCA_035236585.1. NCBI lineage: Eukaryota > Viridiplantae > Streptophyta > Magnoliopsida > Canellales > Canellaceae > Warburgia > Warburgia ugandensis. Next base: position 36,295,508 of record CP141131.1, read on the forward strand.
TTTCCTGAAATAGGTACTGATTTCTAATTTTCTTTTTCAGGGAAACAGGAAAGTGGAGGAAATTATAAAGAAAATCTTCATCAAAATGGAAATTTCCTTGCTTTCCTAGAATAGAATTTTTTTCTTTCTTTTGAGTGAATCTTCTAATGAGGATCATTATCAATTGCAATTTCTATTTTAATTTTAAAGGGTTGTATAATACAAGGCAAGTGTGGGGTAAGGTGGTCCACACTTGATCTTCATTAGAAATCCCACTGTATGTTTTCTCACTCATTTAGTTCATAACTTAGAGCTTGCATTTAGAGTAAATTTGCATTGTTTGGTAGGGTAACTCATATAGAAAGTATCTTATATAATTGTTGCATTTTTAGGGTTTTGCATTAGTTTACCATTTTAATTGCATTCTTAGGACACAGTTAATGCTTTAAGGTGTTATATACATGTATATATATATATATATGCTGATCAAACTGCCATGGAGTGTGAAATTTAATTAGTAAGGGCACCTTACCCCCATAAGATCAATTGTGGATTTCATCACCACTCCTTGACCCACCTAAGATAATCACCTCAAGCGTGCTACCGTACCCTTCAAATCAAATTAAAATCAATCAAAAGAGACCTATAGGGCCATCACATGCTCGTAGGACCCTCTCACTATGACGCAATTTATTGTCACTCTAGTGGCTTTTGAGCACTGTGGTTATTGGGGGCTGTCTAGTAGAGCCTCGCTCTTCCCTCGTTTCCTGTTGACGTTTGTGAGATCTAAACACCTCCTTATATGAGGGTTGTATTAACAATCTTGTGGAGAACCTAATTGGTAAGCAATAGTAAAATCTAAAGGAGAGGACGAGAGCTAGATTAGGCTAATTAAAAGCATTGTCCGCACACGAATTCAAGAAAATTAATATATTGCTGATTAGCCTAAGGTGTTTGACTGTGCCTTTTGCTTGCATAACATAGAGTTAGAGTTAGCATTTAGAGTGGACATTTTAGAATAGGGATAGTTCATGCAAAGGTGTTGATCTTAGAACCCTGAGCTACTACCTTTAAACCTAGAGATTCAACACATCCAACACCAAGGGGAAAGAAACACAATTCCTATCCCTATGGCTAAACCACTAGCAGAGATTGAGCGTAAGACTATTAGAGATTTTTATGTGCCCTCCAACTCAATACCCCATCCTGCATAGCTTTACCTCCCACTAATGTCGACCATTTCGAGTTAAAGCTACGAGTAATACATTTACTCCCTACTTTTTGGTCAAGACCAAGAAGACCCATACCTACATATTAAGGAGTTGCTTGACATTTGTGCCAACTTTAGTTTCCAAAATTTTTCGGATGATTTGATTAGCCTTAGGTTATTCCCATTCTCTCATAAGGACAAATCTAAGTCATGGCTTAATTCCTTGGAGGTAGGTTCCATACATACATGGGACCAATTGTCTAAGAAGTTTTTGAACAAGTTCTTCCCTATTCACAAAACAAATGCCCTGCATCATGAAATTATAAATTTCCAATAAAGAGATGATGAATAGTATTACGAATGCTAGGAATGGTGGAATGAACTGCTGCAAAAATGCCCTCACTATGGATTTGAGAAATGGCAGCAAATTCAATACTTCTATGAGGCATTGATGCCTCAAAATAGGCAAATGATAGATGCAACGAGTGGAGGGACCCTCATGTTAAAAGATGAAAGTGAGGCATGGGAATTCTTTCAAACTGTAACCGATAATTCTCAGCAATGGGATTATTCATATAGGAGAGAAAGAACTAACCAGCCCACTAAGAAAGGAGGTATTTATGAGATAGAAGTGCATACTGATCTTTCCTATAAGCTCGGCTCTGTCGCTGTAAAATTAAGTGGAAGAGAAGAATGGATAATCTTTCATGGCTGCTACATTATCCCAGAAACCTCCACAAGAGGTATGTGCTACTTGTTCTAGGCCAGGCCATTTAACCTCAGCTTGTCCATTTAATAAAGTATTCCTTGAATATCTTGTAGATCAAGCGAATGCATTGAATGCATATTGCCAACCTAGCGACAACCCATATTCTGAGACCTACAACCCTTGATGGGCTAGGCATCCTAATTTGTCTTTGTTAAAGAATAACCACTAAGGGGGGCCATCTGTAAATCCCCCTATCCAAAACTTTTCTCTTAGAACTACAGTTCTCCATTATCCACCTCGCTTTCAACAACCTCTACAACAAAAGAAACCATATTTAGAGGAAAACATCCATACCATGCTGGAACAAATTGTAAAAGGTAATGATTACACTAAAAAGGCCTTACACCAATTGTAAAATGAGAGTAGACAGTCAGCCAATGTCAACTCTCATGCCATAGCCAAGTTGGAGATGGAAGTAAGCCAATTGTCTGCTAAATTACATAATAGAGGAAAGGGTCAGTTTTCTAGTCAACCCATCCCTAACCCTAAGGGTCAATTTGAGATAGGGTCAAGTTCTCAAAACCTTAACCCTCATGAGCATGCCAAGTCCATAATCACCCTTAGGAGCGGTCATCAAATTGATAATGAAGAAGGGCAGGCTAAGAAAATTGTAGAGGAAAAAGAGGCAACAAAAATATAGGAAGAAGAGAAAAGACAGAACAAACCTGTAGAACCTATAGTGGACGCACCTATGTGCCTAAAGTCCCCTTTTCCCAATCATTGAATAAAACTAGGAAGGGATCAAACTTCAATGAGTTAATGGAGGTATTTAAACATGTACTAATCAATATACCATTGCTCAATGCAATTAAAGACATCCCTGCCTATGCCAAATTCTTAAAAGAGCTATGCACAACAAAGCGAAAGCTTAATGTGCAAAAGAAAGCCTTCCTCACTATACAGGTGAGCTCTTTGATTCAACACAAGACCCTACCAAAGTTTAGAGACCCAAGATGTCCTACAATCACTTACGTCATTGGAGATCATGTCGTAGATAGGGCACTTCTTGACTTAGGGGCTAATGTTAACTTGTTGCCATACTCTGTCTATGAGCAACTAAAACTCGGTGAGTTAAAACCAACCACTACCATGCAATTAGCTGATAGATCTGTCAAGATACCTCATGGTTTGGTTGAAGATGTCTTCATACAAGTGGATAAGTTTTATTACCCTATTGATTTCAATGTGCTAGACACCCAACTTGTAATCGATCTTGGTAGTCAAATCCTAGTCATCCTTGGACGTCCACTTTTGACAATGTCCAATGCCATTATTAACTATAGGAATGGTGTAATGAAACTCTCATTTGGCAACATGAAGGTTAAACTTAATGTTTTTAATGCTGATCAACAACATTTAGACCTAGATGATCCCTGTGATGTCAACTTGATAGAGAGTCTAATCAATGAGATTCATTCACCATTATCCATCTCAAACCCACTAGATGCTTGTCTGATGCACTTTAATAGAGAATTTGATATAGACAAGTCTATTGAGGAGGTAAACAATCTTTTAGATGTTGCACTAATCATGGATACCTCCAAGTGGGGTCCTTATGTGGAACCACTCCCACCGTCTAAATCTGTTCCCATACCCTCAATAGTGCAACCATCATTTTTGGAACTAAAACCCTTGCTTGATAACTTGAAATATTCATACCTAGGCCTAGATGAAACGTTACCTATAATAATAGCATCAAACTTAGATAAAGAATAGGAGTGTAAGCTTTTAGATGTTCTTAAGGAACAAAAAACTACTCTAGGGTGGACAATAGCAGACATAAAAGGAATAAGTCTAGCCTTATGCATGCATAGGATACATCTAGATGAAAATGCAAAACCTTCTAGGGAAACTCAAAAGGTGATTAAACCCCCACATGAAGGACGTGGTTAGAGATGAAGTCCTAAAGCTCTTAGATGTTAGCATCATATACCCTATCTCTGATAGTACTTGGGTTAGCCCTGTTCAAGTTATACCTAAGAAATCTGGGCTCACGGTAGTAAAAATTGAGGATAATGAGCTAGTCCTCGCCCACATGACCACTGGGTGCAGAGTTTGTATTGACTATCAAAAGTTGAATGCGGTTATGAGGAAAGATCATTTTCCTCTACCTTTCATTGACTAAATGCTAGAGAGGTTAGCTAGACATAGCTATTATTGTTTTCTAGATGGATATTCTAGTGATAACCAAATTCCTATAGCACTAGAGGATTAGGAGAAGGCCACCTTCACTTGCCCTTTTGGAGCCTTCGCCTACAAACGAATGCCTTATGGGCTTTGTAATGCTCTATCTACATTTCAAAGGTGTATGTTGAGCATTTTCTCAAATATGGTAGAAAGATTCCTTGAGGTGTTTATGGATGACTTCTCAGTATTTGGGTTATCATTTGATGAGTGCCTGCACCACTTGAAATTAGGCCTGGTAACATGTCAAGAGAAAAATCTTCTCTTAAATTGGGAAAAGTACCATTTTATGGTACTGAGTGGGATAGTATTAGGCCACATAATATCATCCAATGGGATAGAAGTCGATAAGGAAAAAGTGGATTTAATAGCCAACCTTCCTCCACCAAGGATGGTAAAAGAAATTTGTTCCTTTTCAGGACATACTGGCTTTTACAGATGATTCATCAAAGATTTTAGCAAAATTTCGAAGCCGCTATGTAATTTACTTACAAAGGAGGCCACTTAACTTTGATGAAGACTATAAGAAAGCATTTGAGTGACCTAAGGCTGAATTGACTTCTGCACCTAGTATTCAACGGTGCAAATCAATTGGAAGATCAATAAGGCAAGGGATGAAGGGTTCCTAAAAAAAGAAGGTGTCTTAATAGAAGAGGAGTCCTAAATTGGAAGAAGAGGAACCTTCCTAATAGGAAACTAACTCTTAAAGGAAAGAGTTGGAGGAAAATTAGGAAGTGGAAAGTTTATAAAGAGGGGGAACTGTAGGAGTTTTAAGAGTTGTTGGGGTTTTGGTCTTACTTTGTTCAGCATTTTTTCTTGCTTTCCTAAGTCCTTTGTTATAAGGCTTATTGTGTTTCCTGTTTCCCACCGTCTCCTTGTCTCTTAATCTCCATCTCCCTCATTTACATTCACTGCATCTCCCATGCTACCTCTTTCTCTCCTTCTCCCTCTCATTCTATCTCTTGTGCTTTCCCTCTATTTCAATTTCGCTCTTTCTGTCATTTTTTTTCTTCTCTCATCGCATCTTCCCTTTCTACTGGTCACCCCACCCTCCATCACACAACCACAACCTAGATGACCTAGCACTCGATCTCCCTATCTTTCATTGTTTCTCCCCCTGTTCTCCACTCCTCTATTCGTACTTCCATTTTCCCAACTCTTCCGACCACCGCCCAGCATCTCTCTATCTGGCATCCTCTCCCTTGCTCGACCACCCCAGTTAGCCCACTCCACTCTTCTTTCTCCTCTTCTATCTCATCCCCTCTCTCTTTCCCCCTTTGGTTTTGGATCTCAGAACCTCCAGTCTCTCCATTCATCACACAAGCCCATCTTTGTAAGTGTCCTTGCCCCAGGCTCCTCTATTCCCCATCATCTTCACCGGACACGCTGATCATGGCCTTTGGTGATGACTATAGTGCCTAGAGTAGGTGGGTCTACCTTCTCCAGTAGGATCATCTCCCTCTTAATCTCCTTGCTTACTGCACAGCTTAGCATTGTTCCAGACAATGTCCAGAAAGGGCATCATTTTTCTCTCACTAGAAGAGCAACCACTGGCCAATCAATGACACACAGAAGACCCAGATCGTTCGGCTCTGCTCTAGACAATCCAGTATCTATGCAACACTGGTCATCTCTGGCATCCCCATCTCCTCCGGCAATCTTCTTCTTTGTAAAAAATTTCTCTTTTAAGGGAGTTTTAAGGATGTATTAGATAAAATTCCAGTTTTACCCTTATTAGAATATTTCAATTTACATGTTCTGTCCTATTACTATTACTATTCACATTTTATGTTATTCCTATTTTGATTATTCGTGTTCTATGTTATTCTGTAGTTAATCCAGGAACTATCTTATCTGTTCTTGTTTAACCAAATTAAGATTTCTGGTTTAACCACAGAGAAAACTCTTATTTCTTATCTGTCTTAGTTTATAATGTTAATTAAATTTTATAACATGTTTTTAGAATAGATTCTAGTTTAATTGCTACTTCTGATCTTCAATTTGGGTTCTGAAAATAGATCTAAGCCATTAATTCTTAAATTCTTTAATTTGATTAGATCTTTAAAATTTTGATGAATCTGTCAAATTCCTCTTTCAGATCATTAATCAAGGACATGCCGAATATATTGATGTAGTTTGATCAAGGTTTGTGATACCAAAATTGAAGAATTGGACAATACTTAAGATAGGGCATTAGAATTTTCTTTATTTTTTCTAGTTTTAGTTTAGTTAAGGTTTTATTGTTTCTTTTTCTGTTCTTTCTAGAATTAGACCTCTAGAATTTCACTGTTAAATTGAACATGAAGTTTGATTTCTTTTTGTTATTTTTTGTCAATTAATTTTAATTTTAAATAATTAAATTTTATTAAAAACTCCAAATACTTAAAGCGCGTCCTTATGGGATTAACCCGTACTTGCATTAGCTATATCCCAATAGCTTGTGCACTTGCGTAAAACATCAATAGAGAACATTACAATTTGTGGTTCTTGACCAAAATTAGGGTTTCATGAAGGGTAGTGGATATATCATCAACTTTTGGCCAAGAAAAGTGAAGCACACACACCCTCTTTCCATAGAATGGGTGTCACTTGAATGTTAGGCCATATTTTGATAAAAAAGAGCAGAGTCACTATCTGATCTTATATTAATAAGATGTAATAATAGATAACATTGGGTGTAATCAAATAAAAAATTGATTTCATTAATGAAGTGTTTGTTTATGTATATATATTATATATGTTTGTGTTTGTAAAATCGATTTCCTTGTCTATTAAGCTAAGGTATTGTAATGGAAAAAAAGTAAATAAATATATTTAATGTGAAAATATAAAGATTTTTGAAGTCATTTTTTGTAAATGACTTTAAAAGTCCATACTTTTAAAGTCACTTACAGAAAAATGATATTAAAAGTGAACTTTTAAAGTTGTTTATCACTAAATCCACTTTAAAAGTGTTCACTTTTCATGTCGTTAACACTAAATGACTTCTTTATATTGTTTTAACATTTATTAGTAAGTGAACAACCCTGCAGGCATATGTATTGTTTCTCCTCGAATAAACGCCCAACTTTTTCTTTCTTCCTGAGTTTTCCCTTTTGCCTGATTGCTAGAATTTCCCCATATTCCCCCTGCCATCATCACCCCTCTCTTTCTCTCCCCCCTGCAATCTCTCTCCAAATTGTTTCTTAGTTCTTTAACAAAACCCACCACATCTATAAGCAAACCCTAGCCTCATTGCATTTCTTACAGAAAAACTCTAGGGTTTGAGTAAAAAAAGATCACGGTCATTGTATTCTCCTCTATTTATTGAAAATCTAGAAAAAATCAAAGGTTCCCTGCTCGTGGAATAGATCATGGCCTTTCTTTACTGGTAATTGGTGGAAAATATATTTTCTCCTTTTCATTTTCTTCATTTATTCACGAACCATATTTTTTGGGATTTTACGCCATGACTAGACGTCCCTAACATTGTTCTCTGGCTTATGCCCCAGCACCACTTAAACCCTTTTACATTGTAAAAAGCACTAAATTCGATGTTTCTTGAGGATTTCTGCAATTCCATGACCAGGTTCGTGTAGAAACACTAGATTTTGCAATTAGCTAGGGAGTCCTTTGTATATATTGCTCTCTACCAAACTGAAACCCAGCTGCTTTTCTTTCCCTTTCATGTTCCTTTTCCTTTTCGTACCATAAACGCATAAGGACCTGGCTTGATTATTTAGTTCACATGGTTTATTATCTAACTCTTCAAATTTTTTGATTTTGGTTGTAAATTTTAATCCTAGTGTTCTTATTAATCATAGATGAAGAGCGAATGAAGATGGATGCATAAGGGGTCTAACCAAAATTAACTTTGTGTAAGAACACATTCTTGTATTGAATGATTAAAATATCTACTTGAATATGGAGATTTGAGTAGTGTAAATAGAAATATTCTTTATCTACTAGTTGGGCCCACTTCATTTCCTATATAATGTTTAGAATACATGTTCATTTCTAATGTACATTGAGCATGTGGTTTAATTATGATTTTTTATATCATTATACCTTCAGATTGATGGTACTAAGCTTCTAAACATTTAAGCATCTTTTTTTTTGTAGTAGATGTTGGTTTCAAATGTTTATGAAGTTTTAAGTATTAGGTTTATATGATGTTTGATTAATTTTTCATGTTTATAAAGATTATTTGAAGTATTAGGCTTATAGAATGTGTGTGGAGATTGAATTATTAGGTGTATATGATGTTTGGAAACCAATGTATGCAGGTGATATTGTACCAGAAGTGGATGAATATTGTATTGGGAATAGGTTTTGAATGCTTATGAAGATTGTTTGAGTATTAGGTGATACTTAGGTGTATATGTAATAACCCCAATTTTTGTAAATTGATTGAGAAAAATCAATAAAGTTTGAGTTTTAGATATTTCGGGCTGAAATATTAGGGTTATTTAAAATATACTTTTTATAAAAGTATAATCAAATATAAGGCATGTAAAATTGAAATTAAAATTAGCAAACCCTTCAAAATGACTATAAGCACCACAAATTTCGAATTCGGATGAGAAATCCTTCAGTTTTTCATTTTTTGGACAAAAGGGGTAAAATAGTAATTTTACCCAAAAATCAAAATATTCCAAAAATCAAAATATGAAACATCAAAATTTAGAATGTACTGAGAAATACGAATCCAATGACGCTAAGTACACTCAAATCCGAGATCATGGGAATAAAACCCAAAGTTTTATGCATAAAGGGCAAAACGGACTTTTTACACCATGTGGGGCCCACATGGGGACCACCACGTCCCCAACAACCAATTTGATCAGCAGCCCATGTGAAACATGGGTCAACAAAGATCAGCTAGTCATGGGGAAGAAAAGTTAGGCATGGGAGCATTGAAGACTTTCATGTCATTTTATATTAAAAAAATAACATATTATAATCATGAAAAAAGACCCAAAATGCCTATAAATACAACCCCAAAAATCTTCCAAAAATCCTCATAAAATCCCCACGAAATTATCTTCAATCTCCTTGAAAAATTAGATCTAGAATCCCTCTCCAAAACCCCAAAATTTCCAAGAGTTAGATCTCTTTCCAACTTGTTTTTCTTTTTAGATTAGAACAAGAGACCTAAATTCAATTAGGCACTCTGCTCTAGATCTAATTTGATCAATTCCACCATCCAAAACATCCCAATACATCTATTCTACAAAACCCTCAAAGAAATTTCAAGATCCAACGGTTCAAACAACGGTATTTGCAAAAAAGGTGGATTTTAGGCTATATCTTCATCAACAAGGTATTTTTTTAAATTGGGCATATAAATGAGGTTTTCTCTCCAATCAAGTAAGTGGAAATCCTTTTCATATATTTTTAGTATTGTTTTATGTAATTTTTATTTTACTGTAATGAATTTTGGTAATAAAAAGGTAAAAATAAAGTAAACAATAGAACCCTTAATTCATGATGATAGAGTACTCAGATGAAAAATCGGACTCCACCAATCAATCCAGAATGGTCCAAAACCCCTAGGGTAGAAGTTTCAGAAAGATCTGAGTAGTTTTGGACCCTCAATTGAGAGAGATTAATTCTGGTGGGCCTAGATCAAATCTGGACCCTATGAACGGCTGAAAATTTCAATTTAAGATTGTGGAGTCATATGAACTCCAAATTGAGATCAGAAAGGAGCTATGGAAAGATTGTAATGTCTAGTTTCTAATGAAGTCATAATATTTCTAAAATTTATTTCTGTATTTTTCTGTATTTTGGAAATAAGTGTCCAATTTCTAAGATCTTCAAGATCTGAGGTGATCAGATCATGGAAATTTATTTTAGCAATGATATAATAATGTAATAAAGTAATATCTATGGTTAATTTGTACAGATCTTGGATAAAATAAGGGATCTACCCTTTATGGTAGAAAAACCCAAAAAAAAAAAAAAATACAAAGGGACCCACTTGATCAATGAGATCAAGTGTGATCAGATCCTTGGGATGGAAAGAATAAATGTTTATATGATGAAATCTAAGGAAATCATGGATGGATTATGATAAAAATAGATCAATGTGATCTTTTGACCTTAATAGAGAAAGTTCTCTAAATATAACTAAAGTCCTTAATCAAAGGAAAAGATATAAGATCAAATGGTTGGATCATAAGTAAAGGTTTCTAAAAATGTAAATATAATTAGTTTCATTTTATATTATTATGTTATAAAGCATGCTAGTATAACATTTAGAGTTTAGTATGATATGTGTTCATTCTTATCATAAGGTGCTAGATTTAATTTAAGTACCTTGCCTCATTTTCATTGAATGTTAAATTAGGTAGTTTTATGCTTTAAATTTATAATTCATTTATGGTTGAATGTTAGTAGTAGATTGACTTGTTATGAGATAAAGAGCATAAAACATCAAAAATGTATTCTAATGAGAAAGTAGAGTTTCATGACACAAATAAGAATGAAGTACTTTGGACTTAATTAGTAAGGGCTATAGTTAGTAGGACAATATAAGGATTATCAAATCCTTAGCCCAAATTAGGAAAAGAATAATAAACCCCATGAATGACATTATAAATATTCATGGACTTAATTAAAATCCATTAGAAAGAGTACTTAGGGTAAACATGCTTATAGGAACCTTATGAAAGGTTGAGCTATGGTCATTCTAGTGAATGATGAACATAGTGGTTAAGGGGTTATCTAATAGAGCCTCGCTCTTCCCCTACCTTCTGTTGACGTTTGTGAGGTCTAAACGCCTCCTTACATGAGGATTGAAGTAATCACTTTGTGTTCACCCATTCAACTAGTAAGCCTTAGCCAATTGGAAATAAGAGGAGCGATCTAGATTTAGGCTTGAATAAGCTACCTTCAACCATGCACATTAACGGGTTGAATAATAATCATAAGAGCATAAAAGGTTAGTAAATTACCTAACCCTAATAAAAACAGTAAGTAAGATAAGGATGATCAAACAAGATCTATTAAATCTTGGATGATCAAGAACAATAAGAATAAGAACACTATATTGTACTTAGTATGTATGTTTAGTAGTATACTTGTTATAGTTCATTAGATTAGATAATCCAAACCCTTGATCAAAGGTGATTCAAGGAAGAAAACTAAGATCATCCTCCATAGGGATGATCCATGAACTGAACTTAGATCAAAGAAGAACTAGATGATAGAAGATCTAGGACCTTGATCTTTATCAACATGAGTAGATTGTCAATCAAAGGATCTATGAAAGATCAAGATCAAGGAGATGAACATACAAAGGCTTAGAGATAGAAAAATACTTAGATATGAATGATCTAAAGATCATTCTAAACATCAGATCTAGTGATCAATAGGATTGTTCATAATTTATATATTGACAATATGTATGGATGTACAGATTACATACATCGGTCAACATCATGGAAGATTGGGAAAAAGAGATCAATCCTTAAAGGTAGGAGGATTTGATGAATGCATTTACATGAGATATTCATGATTGTACTCATGATCTTATGTTGAGAAGAGTAATGATAATATTTGTAGTAAATCTCTTGAAAACCTTATGATCCAACCAAACACCTATAAGATGGTTAAGGACTAAACTATAAGTGAATAGGGAACTAGAAAATATTTCAGCCCTAAGTAAACAGACATGTGGTCTGATATATATGAAATCTATTTTACATACAAGCTTGGAGGCTTGTGAGTTTGTTTTAATAGGCATGAGCCTAGGGGATGCTATTGCTAGAGGAGTTATGAGGGTTTGGCCACCCTCTCCTTGAAATTTGATGATATGATGATACCTTGCCCAATGAGAGGCTAAACGTCTGGTGGTGGCAATTATGGGAAGGCCACCACTGTGAAAGTCTTGCCCCCCCATACGGGCAGTGACATAATATTTTCCACCGTGGTATCAGTGGTGAACAGGGCAGTTATCTGAGCGCGCTAGTACGGATCGCGGCAAAGATAGAAACCTTTCTGATTATTTTGCACTATGATGCATATGGGAATAGGCATAGTGAAATGCCTTATGTTATAGCATAATGAAGTGCTAGGTAATTGTATATTACCAATGTTTCCCAAGAAGGGAAATTCCCAGTATGAGATTAGCTGTAATACTAAATTCTCAAAATGAAGAGAATTGGTCAGCTTAGTTGGGAGTGATATTTGACTATTTTCACGAATTTAACTGGTTTACCCATGAAGGGTATGTATGTATATAGTTATACATAACTTACAAAGTAAAGAGTATGTTTAAGGATAATGAGATTATGAAGTATTGGAATTACATTCTCAATGTTATGTTTCTTGAATCCCCTACCAAGCATTGCTTGCTGAGATATTGTACTTGTTGCAATATCCCAGATCCAGGAAAGGAGACTTAGGAGCTGAAGACTATAGAAGACTTGAAGAGAATAATCTTCAAGGTATACCCTTGAAGACATGTATTTTTATTTGTTGAGAGTTTTATTGTATGGTGAGCTTGAGTTTTGGATTATATAATTTGGACAAGTATTATACTAGATTTGGTCAGATCTTGTGAACCACTGGATGGATCCTGGAGTTTAATAAAAGTATATTCCTTCAATGGAATTTTATTTTGTACACAAATTGTACTTATGTTATGTATGAAGTGGTGACTTGGGTTTTCAAAACAAGTTCTAAAGAAAAGAATTTCCGCTGTTTTGTTTTGCGAAAAATTTTTACACTCTTAAGGGCCCTGCCTTTCAAAATACTTTAGAAATCATGTTTTCAAAAACCCGGGTCGTCACAGTATAGAATGTTTTTTATTCAATGTATGATTTCAAATGTGTATGAAGATTTTAGTTTTAGGTGTATATGATGTTTGGTTAATTTCTCATGTTTATAAAGATTGGGTGAACTATTAGGTTCATAGAATGTGTGTGGGGATTGAAGTATTAGGTGTATATGATGTTTGGAAACCAATGTATGTAAGTGGTATTGTATAAAGAAGTGGATGAATGTTGGATTGGGAATAGGTTTTGAATGCTTATAAAGATTGTTGGAGTATCAAGTGATACTCCAACAATATAATGTTTGTTATTCAATGTATGCTTTCAAATGTGTATAAAGATTTTAGTTTTAGATGTATATGATGTTTGATTAATTTTTAATGCTTATAAAGATTGTTTGAAGTATCAAGTTTATAGAATGTGTGTGGAGATTGAAGTATTATGTGTATATGATGTTTGGAAACCAATGTATGTAGGTGGTATTGTATCAAGAAGTGGATGAAATGTTTTATTGGGAACAAGTATTGAATGCTTATAAAGATTGTTTAAGTATCAGGTGATACTCCTTGAGGATTGGGATGTTTGTTATTCAATTGTACTTAGGAGAACTCCTAGGATATAAAATTGAAAAAAAAAAACATTTAAAGTTGTTTAGTTATAAACGACTTCAAAAGTATACAATTTTAAAGTCGTTTATAACTAAATAACTTCAAAAATGTACACTTTTGAAGTCACATACATAAATACTACTTCTAAAGTGGTCACTTTAGAAGTTGTTTTGCTTAAGTGACTTTAAAACTCCATCGACAATGGCTGGCTTTTGAAGTCGCTTGGATAAAAACAACTTTACAAGTCATAAACCTTTTAAGTCATTTTTGAAAAAATGACTTTAAAAATTACAGACTTTTTAAGTCATTTATTTTAAGGTTCTTTAAAAGTCTATGATTTTCAAATTCGTTTAGATAACTGCCTTTAAAAGTTGGTGACTTTCCAAGTCAGCATAATAGAAGTTGCTTTCTAAGCGACTTTGAATATTGTTTCTAATCGACTTTAAAAGCACCATGTCTAGTAGTGTGAGGACTTCAACAACCAAGTTGAGATCCACCTAACCAACTCCTCGAATTCCTTGGAAAGTTAGTACTTGAAAAACCTTATAACTAGGGATACACCTAGGAATTATAAAAGGAAATGAATATGGAAGAATCATTAGGTTCTCTAAGACTTAATAAAATATGAAAATGATATCATCAAGAATATGGATAACCTAAATGATCATCAAGAGTAATTTAAAGACTATACCTAACTTTTGAACTAAAGATCTATAATTGTATGGACATTCACACATTAATGGGAGATCGGGCTGGTAGACATGGCTTGGACAATGACATAAGCCATCATAAGCTATAAAACTAACTCCCCTGAATTTAAAGGACTAATGGATTTCACATATGGCATTGACAAACCTTGTATTTAATACTGTGGTTTGATAGTTATTGACATTTTAGGCAAGCACCCTCTAAGTCTTTGTAAGCCTTAGAGATAAAAATTTCCATTAGTATTTTAGGTGGGCTCTTTACGAGCAGCCACAAGCCTTAGTGGATGCAAATTTGTTGATGCTTTATGCAGGCACTCTATGAGCAGCCATAAGCCTTGAAGGTTACAATTTCATCAATATTAAGGCATGCACTCTATGAGTGGTTGTAAGTTCTAGTGGATAAATTTTGTGAAGGTTTTAATAGTAAGGCCTAATATAACATTGAAGTATTTCACAAAAATGCTAATATGCTATCACTTTGATGGTTTTTTTAAAAAAAAAGGAAACTTTTACTGCTTTCTAAACCAAATTTGATAAATTTTTGAAAAAAACTAGGGTTAGTGTTTCGCCATGGGCAGCTCCAATCATGTTTGTAAAGAAGAAGTTAAGCTCTTTGTGGCTATGCATGGATTAGAGGGTACTAAATGGGTCATAGTATAGAACAACTACCCTTTACCCCATATCAATGATCTTTTCGACTAATTACAGTTAGCCAAAGTGTTGTTGGTTTTCGCAAGTGCACGACTATTGTGGTTTAGGTAATGCAAGTACAAGTCAATCCCATAGGGAACGCTTTAAGAATTTGAAGTTTTTAATAAAATTTAAATATTTAAAAATTAAAATTAATTAACAAAAATTAACAAAAGGAGAAATCAAACATCAAATGTGTTTAATCAATGAAATCATAGATGTCTAATCCACAATAAAGACAAATTTAAGTAAAAGATTAAGAAAAGTCCACTTTCCAGACTACTTATATTCAATTTCTATAGATCTGGTATTCAAAATCATGATTAGCCTTTATCAACACATTTCTGGAACTTTTGATTAATTATCCACCAGAGGGATTAGGGAGACTCTTATAATTCTGAGAGATCTAAATTAATTAAGAAATTTGAGATTTGACGGCTTAGATATAATTTTAGATTCTTAGATTAAAGATCAAGAATAGTAAAAGTGCTTTAAATTGTCCTATAACATAGATCTAGAAGTTAATTGAAGATTGGAATTTAAATGAGTGAGAAATTGAAGATATCCTAAAATTAAAGTAGAACTATTGATTTAGATAAACATGGATAGATAAAATAGTTCCTGGACTAATCAGAGAATAAGCAAAATACAAATAACAAAATAGGAATAACACAGAACCTGGATAAAGAAAAAGACAAAATAGGCTAAAAGACAAAAAAAGGATTCAAATGAGATTTTAATTTTTCTACTAAGGGCATAAATGGAATTTTTCATGAAACTTCTGTAAAAGAAAAAAAATAGAGTAACCCGTAGAAGATGAAGACGATTGCTGGAAAAGTTCAGAAGGAATTCATAGAGTGAATAACTTTATCTAAAGGTCCCTATTTCATGGCTGTGACTCCAAGGGATTAGTGGCATTTCAACTCAAGGATATGAGGAAATTTAGCAAGGTAAACGATAAGGAACATAAACAAACAACAAAGGAGAAATAAAGTGATGACAACCAACCTGGAATTTAAAGTGCAAGAATCAATGGATGCATGAAAGAGTGAGTCCTGGAACACTTGAAGGGATGTAGTCCTACCATGGGAAAAAAGAGCAGCCACCCAAAGGAATAGAAAACTTAAGGCAACATGTAAGAGAATAGAATTGAGGAAGATGTCGCCGCCTTCAAAGTGAAGGAGGCTTCTTTTTATTATGAGTGAAAAGGGTCCCACAAACTTTGTTTTTTGTCATTTTTTTATAACTATTCTCCTATATTTTCCAAGATCACCTAAGAGTTAGGTGTGGTGGGGATAAAAATAGGTAATTTGGATGGAATGGTGAAAAGCTAGTTAGGGTTTTTAAGTGGGATAGAGTGGCTGCCTTTTGAGTGCAAGTAGGTGCAGAGACGCCTTATTTTTAGGAGGAGGCATCTCCCCCCTTCAAAAAATCATTGAAGTCCCTTCAATAATGAAAAGTCATTGGATAGTGACGAGGTAAGAAAGAGAAAGAGAGAGAGCTTAGAAAATTTGGGAGGAAAGAGAGAGTTATTAAAATTTAGGAAAGTGAGGTAAGATAGGGACATTTCATTGGCTAAGTGATTTCTTAAGAATTTTGGATTGTCTTGGTGGTTTGAATGGGAGTTTAGGAAGGTGGAGGAGACTTAGAAAGGTAGCACTCTTGAATAGAAAGTAAAATTCGTGGTGCATCTTAGGGGTGAGGTGGAAAGTGAGAAAAGAGTGGAGAAAATAATGGAAAATATGAAAATAGAAGGTTCTCTTCCTATTAGTCCAATGCCATCTTATCCTAGTGATTTTTTCCTTAATTCTCTTCAAAATATCCCATAATTCCTAAGCATAATTCTTTGAATCCTCCACTAATCATGGTTTTCCATTTAGCTTAACTCATTTGGCTTTGTTGCCTAAGCTTAAGGGTTTCATTAGCTTGGCATCATGGCTGGCTTAGATGGATCTATTGGTTGCGGTTGGCTTGACTCCTTAACCTGTCATTTTCTTCATGGCTTGAATATGGCTTAGTGGCTTAAGTGCTACCCATGCAAAGGTAGCAGACTGTGCATGCCTTTTTCATGGGCACCCTTTGGCCACCTTTAGCTCCTCTAATTGCATCCAGTTCTTGTGTAGAAGATGATCATGACCTTTTTCGCGTGTTCGATTGATGACCTTTAAGCTTTGAGTCAATCTTTTGATTTTGATCTTCTAATTTCATCTTGATATATCTTAGCTGTTGGATCACAATCCCACATACTTACTTCATATTAGCTTATAGACCTATAAAATATCAAAATTTTGAGTCACTAGGTAAAAAAATGTGTGTTATGGATTTTAGTCAAAAAACCCTAATTTACCCCTATAGAATGTAACACATAGATAACTAATTGGGTGGTTTTATGCAAAACTAGACACTCATCACACTCATCACAAAATAGGATACAAAAGTTCCACTTTAGTAGGTACTCACGGTTGCATTTAGGACATGCAATAAGCCTTTGAACCCTTAGGTTACCCCTAGTGGACGAGTTGGGCCTCGTGGGGGTTGGTAGTGAATATACACACAAAATTCTCAAAACTTTTATGACATAACTTTATTCATCTGAGAACATTTTTTCTTATTCAACTTACATTAAATACATACTTTAGCCTGCTAATAGAGATGAATGAAAAGGTTCAAAATCTTACACTTATGTTATAGATATCCCATTATTTCATTAAGCTTGGAAAGGTGAGCATGTGCTATAGCTGATATATAAATATAGTTTTGAAGTTAAATGTCATCTAAATTACCCAAATGTATGCTTCGACTTCAATTCTCATAGGATATACTTGACTCTCAGAAAGATGTAACTCAAAACAGTTTTAATCTCTCATTAATATGTAAGTAGAATGGTATTCATCAAATCCAAACATCTCACATATTTCATACAAAAGAATGATAACTTAAAAAGAATGATAATAATGGTCTCATGAAAAGATATCAACTACTACGAATGTTACACTCTATCGAACTCTGTAATCATTTATAACCATATCTAAGCTACATTTCTCCTATGATCAAGTTAGGACTTCTATTAGGATAAACCATAGGCTCAGGTAAGGGTTATCAAAAGAATAGATATAAAGGTAAACAATTGTGGTCTAGAAAATATGTAAAGGTCTTTCATCAATGTATCCACAACTTCTCCATTTTTCCTTGCAAGATGAACATTCTTCTTTTTCATTGGCTATTTTTTGTATTTTCTTTTACTCTCAACTTTATGTATAGCCTTTTTGCACTTTTTCACCTTTTTAATGTTCATCTCTTGAATTGTATTTTTCATACTTTTTCCAAGATATTCTTCAACATTTTCTACATATTTCCAAAATAAATAGGTAATGGATATATTATAGGGGTTCAATATAGTAAAAGGTTATTTGGTTAACAAAGAAAAAGGCTAATATTTAATGGCTCAAAGGGCTAAGTAGTGGGAAATAATACAAGGAAGGCTTAGGGCTCTAGGTTTATCAAGGATAGCCTCTGTCATTTTCAAAGTTTCATATAACTTGAAGATGGTCATAAATTTAAGAGATATATGGTATAGTCTTATGTGATTCCTAAATAGTTGATCAAGATGAAGAATAATAAGACCAACCAAAAAGTAATGTCTATTGAAGAAAATTTTGAATTTATGTATAACCCCAAGAAAAGGAAGAATGACTCGAAACTCACTTGGGTAATAAGTCTCTACAAATCTCCTTCAGGATCTTTATGTTATATTTTCTCTTCCAAGTAAACTATATATAGCTATTTTCTACAATTAATGTTCCAAGTTTAATTTTTTCATGAGACACTTTTGAAAAAGGATAAAATAGTGACCTAGTTATATGGAACTCTATTAATAAGCTAAAGATCAAAGATAGCTGAATATTTAGAAAATTTGAATTCTCATCCTTAACCAGAACTAAACATTGTCCTCAATGTTTTGATGTATAGGATACATAAATGATGAATGGGAAATGTGGACTAATGAGACTTTCTAAAATTTCTTGGGTTGCTCCCAATGAGTGCTAAGTTTAACATCTTTAGCTACACAAGGCCTATAACTAACCTAATTTTCTAAACCTATACTAAACTAGGATAGCTAATTATCCTAATCCTAACCCTAAAAATGAACTGGCAAGATTTCTCACACAATATATTACCTCCACCTGAAAATTTTTGGAGGTGATAACAATGTGACAAAATAGACCACCATGATTTTGAATTGTGGAGAATTATATTGACAATCCTCCATCTTCAAAATTTCACAGTTGTCAATATAATTGCTCCACCTTGTATTTTGAGGTGTAATACAATAACATTTTAAACTATAGTGGAGTTAAAGTTTGTTGGACCATATGGAGATCATTGGTCCATATTTGTACCAATTTTAGGGATATCAATAACCATTGTACATAGTTTATCTTTGTCCTCCATTTCCCCTATATTGTCTAGAAATTTGGGGATAAGCTAACTCTGCCCTTCCTTAAAAATTTGTTCTTTTATTATTAGAGGTGGTAACATGATATTGCTTAAACCCTGATTATCTTCTAATGAGTACCCTGGAGTAGGCTGATGTACAGTTAATACCTTAAAAAGTATGAAGATGATAATGCATTGAGAAATGACAATATGAGATGTAGAAAAGGAAAGTTCTAAAAAAACTATAGTACATAATTATTACAGATGGAAAATTTTCAGAGGATAAAATTTATTGAGTTTGAAACTTCCCTAGGTGTGATAGAAAATGAGTTGAATAGGCCTCTAAAAAGGAAAGGTGAGTGAATTTATCTTGCAAGTTTAAAATTTTCATTTTATCATAGGGCAAGATAAATATATCTCCAGGCCATTTTCCATGATGAAAGATAATATTGGAAGCTTGACACAGCCTTTGTAGAAATGAAACAAGGATGTCATCTGGCTTAGTGGGTGGGACATTTTCCTTATCAACAAATTTATCTATTTTTGCTAAGAGGTTTTAGTACCATTTCATCCATTTTAGGACCACATTTCTCAATTATTTTACCACTATGAAGAATGGCAGCTATCTTTGTTTGTTCCATGGTTGAATTTGAAGAATTAATCTCACCTACCACATGTACATACTCAAGGTTTATATCTATCAAGGTAGGAAAGTGCCTATTTTCAATGGATGACAGCATTTGAGACATCATGTCCTTCAATTCAGTCATGGATTATGCCTTCTCTTTTAATTGGGCATCTAATTGAGAAATTTTTCTCTCCTGGTATTGCATGAATTGATGGAAGTTATTCTCCACTTACCTTCTGGGTGGGGGTATATAGGGTCGTAGAGTAAGTGGTCCTTGTGGTGGTTGGTAAGAATGGTATTGGGCCTTATGTGAGACATTAGCATTATATCTATTTCTTTGATTGAAAGTAGGATTATTACTCTAATTGGGGGTACATGTCTCTAAAGATGGGGAAAAGGTTTGCTCATAAGAATGTGTCTATTCATAAAGTGGATTTTGGAATGCAGGAATGGTGGGACATTCTTGTGTAAGGTGTGTGTTACTTTTACAAATACTACACGTGTTTGACCTTCTTAGAGGAAAATTTTCTCATTTCCATGCCTATGACTGTTCTAAATAGGGATGCTATTTTAGTATTCATATAATCTTTTTCAGTCATGGCACATATTCCTCCCCTAGCAGATGCGGCGGTGGACTTGGCCTTGTTTGGGTAACCTATATTTTTCAAATTAGCCCAAGTTTATGAACTCTCTACTAGCCATTCCAAATACTCTTGCACCTCATTTGGTTATTTCTTTAAGAAATTTCCATTGCCCATCATTTCAACAAGTTGGTGTATATCATAATTAAGTCATTTATAAAAGAAGCTAATGATATGCCAAGGTTCATATCCATCATGTGGACAAATTAACAATGATTATTTCAATCTTTCCTAATATTGATAAAAAGTTTCTTTATACTTCTGGATAAAATTCATTATATTTTGGTGGAGAGTATTTGTCTTATTTATAGGAAAAAAACTTTTCAAGAACTTCTTGGCCATTTCTTTATCCTTGGCTTTTCCCTTTAAAGAAAAAGGAAATAGTTTGAGTCTTACCATGTCTAATTTGATGTCTTGTGTATGTTGGGTCATGCACACATCATTGAATTCTTTTAAATGTAGGTAAGGACTCTCACTATCCAACCTGTAAAATTTAGAAAGTAACTGAATTACTCTTATCCTTATAGCAATCACAACTGTATTTTTAGGTAAAATTATGCATGAAGGTGTGTTGGTATAATTAAGTTGTAAATAGTCTCTTGATGTTCTCCCATGAGGATTTTGAGTATGCCAGTTATCCTCATGTGCTTCGTTTTGATACCATTACTTATTATAATTCCTTCTCCTATTTTCAGGTGGTGGATAATGATTCCTTAATGAATTTATGTTATCAATGAATAGAGGTGGAGGATCATCAACATCAAAGAGAGGATTATTTGTCTATGAGGAAACATCATCGTTTTCCATGACAAGTGGTGGTTCATCATCATTAAAGAGAGGGTTATTCCTCCACGGGAAAATATCATCTCTTTTAATATTGAGTTGTGATTTACCCCATTGATTAGTGTTTACAGTATCCATTGAATGCAACTAGCCATGCTATTTTTTTAATATTTTTTTTAATGTTTCGAAGAAAGCTAAACTAAATGATGAAACCTAATGTCTAGAATGATGTACAAATAAAGGATATAATCAAACAATCCCTGAGTCTAACGAGTTGAAATGTTTTGATTTTCTTGAATTTTAGTGGGGGAGAAGCTTTTAGATTACTAAATATAATACTCCTCCTCTCTTTCATAATTGTTCCACCACTTATTAGTTAAATCCTAACTTGACCAACCACTTCACACCCTCCTTTGATAGCCTTAGGTAGTCTAAATCATAGAATGTTTTGGTAGAGGTGATTATTTAAATACTAGTGCAATCAGTTAGACAGGGGCTAATGGAGTGGCAATGGGTTGCCTACTTCCAAGAGGATCCTACAAGCATGTGATGGCCTCTATAGATCTCTTCTAATTGATTTTAAATTAATTTGGAAGGTTGGGTGGCACGAATGTCATGATTATCCTAGGTATGCTAAGAGGTGGTGATGAAATCCACCTTTGATCTTTTGAGGTCAGTTACCCTTACTATTTAATTTCCACACTATGGTAGTTTGATCAACATATAAATCATCTTAAAGAAATAAATATGCCCTAAAATCAAATTAAAAATAATAAGCTAATACAAATCCTAAAATGCAATAGTTATCAAGTATGTTACTTATATGCAATTACACTAGTAATCAATGCAAAGTTATTCTAAATATGCAAGCCATAATGTATGAATTTTAAGGAGGTAGGATAGCTCACAATGGGGTCCTGGACAAGGTATTCTTATACAAGGGTCGGACTATTTACATTCCACCTCCACTTCTTAGTTAGATGGTCCACCCTTGATGTCTATTATTACTACCATTTTTTAAATGAATTGCAATTAATAAAAAATAAAATGCATCCTCATTATAATCCACTCAAAATAAAAATTTGGCTTTCCTAATTGAATTCCTCCTTGAAGCTCTCGCCTATGCGAGGTTCAAGGAAGGGGCGGGCCACAATGACCTAAAGTAGGTAGCCTTACTTTGCATTTTTGCAGGAGGCTGATTCCACTCCTTGAGTTCGTGACCTCAAGGTCACATGAGAACAACTTTTACCGTTGCACCAAGGCTCCCCTTCAAAATAAAAATAGATAAGTACCAAATTCATGACATAAAGTGATTATGCCCTAAGAAAATTTGAAAAATGCACCTAAAAATGCTTAGAATGCTAAATGGATGAAATTCCTAAACATTTTTTTGCAAGTATGCAAGTATGGGTTGATCGTAGAATTTTTTTGCAAAATTTAGTAACATCAAAGTCAATCAGCCTTCATCAATCTCTCATTAATATCTCCAATTAAGGATTCATTGGTCAAATTAAACAAATCTTCCAAAAATTTGATAATTTGAACTAAGTAAAGAAATTTGGATTTGAAAGGCTTAGATTGAATTTTTGAATCATAATTTGAGGATCAGGACCACTAGATAAACTAGGAATTGTCCTAAGGTGCAAATTTGGAGATTAATTGGAAATCGTATTAGAACTTGATCAGGATCTAAAGTGACCCTATTGGTTAAAGCCAAACTATTGATTCAATTAGCCTATAATCAAATAGGATTGGATTAATTAATTCCTGCACTAATTTGAGGATGGAACAAAACTTAGATAGGCAAAATAAGGATGAGAATAAGATGAAGTAAAGAAAAAGACAAAACTGGGACACAATTGGAATCAAAATTGAGTTGTGTAGAGCAAAAATGGAATTTTTTTTGCAAAAATTCCTTCTTCTTCAACCTGTAGAGGAGAAAAATCTGAATTGGGTTTCTCTAAAACAATGTAATGAATGAAAAGGAAAGGATTTTTCTATGAAAATTTAGGAAAATCAAAGAAAAAATAGTGGTAAAATACCGTTAAAATCATGGTTCAAATAGGGGAAACTAATGAAGAATAAGAAATGCAAAAAACTAACAGACAGAGAAAGAAAGAAGAAGAACATCTGGAAGAAAGAAAGGTTAGGAATAGTGACTAGAAACTAGGGAAGATGGCTGAGATGGAATGAAGAATGAAACAAGAATGAAGAAAAATTTGAGATGATAGTTGAGGATGAAGGAAGAACAGGAAGAAATATAGATTAAGAGAAATAGGGAATAAGGGATAACAGGAATGGAGCTTGATAGTGAAAATATTGAGAGAGAGAACATGGTCAAGGAAAGCTTGGAAAGGGGAGGAGAATAGGGAACAAGCAACTAGGAATGGAAATGTCTTAGGGTCCCTATAGCTCTTTGGTTCTTCCTCCTGCTGCAGTGAAGTTCCTCTTCTTTTGCTACTGTATGCCTTTGTGGAGTGACAGAGAGATGGCCAGAGAGGGAGGAGTTAGAGATCGAGTTTTCTCCTTCCTTAAAGCTTCCCAACCTTGTCCTTGGTTGGGTTTGTATCCTCTAGTTTCTCCTTCCTTCTACCGCTTTTAAGCTCAATATCCCTTCCTAATTGAGTTTCTCCCCTTCTATTTTTGGTTGTTACTTTCTCTCCTTAGTTTCCACTTTTATGACACTCCCTTTACACAACGAGGTCTCCTTTTTGGTTTGGTTCCCAATTAGAAAATCATCCCATATTCTATCTTGCCTATTGATCCTTGATGGGTGAACTAGTCCAATGATTTAATGTGAGCCATCCTACTCACAATGTGATAGATCTACATCATACAAAACTTAATTAAATTCATCTTGATCATACTTTAATCCTCATATTAGCTCCAAATGATCATATGACCATTAACTTTTGCAAATCAATAGTTGAATGATTTATTGGAGCTAAAAATTACAAAATTCAATGAGTGGATGATCTAAATAAATGCTAAATTAAGGGTATTTTATCCAAAATCAAGCACTCAATAGCTATGCTAAAGAAGACAATATATGCCCTATTGGGACCCTAAACATTAAGCGTGAATTTTTTGAAAATTACCCTCATTTGACATATTTTTAGGGAATTATTTAGAAATTTATTTGATAAAAAAATATTGCTAAAACTTTTATCATTTATATGAACAATTTGAGATAAGTATGAGCAATACCACATGTTGTTTAGTACTAATTAGGAATTTTTCTTATTTTGTAGGTCGTAGATCAAGATCGAAATGGTTTGGTGAAGCTAATAAATGTCCCATATTTATGGATCAACCTTAAATGAAAAAGGACAGCTTAGATCAATCTAGACTAAAATTTGGATGATCCATATCAAAACTACAAACAAGTTCTTGAAGCTATTGTTGAGGAGGTGAATGTGTGGCCAAAGCAATGCCAAATTAGGATAGATTTTCTCTTTCTTATTTTTCTTTTTGAGTGGAATTGTAATGAGGATATCTTAGAGGTTAAGGGTAAAACCATTCTTCCTTGGAATTGTTCATGGTTTATAAATAGTTTATCCTTATATGAGAATGCCTGCATCAAGGACCCACTATAAGGTCTATCTCACTCTTTTCTTTTCCCTAGTTCTAGGTTTTGCATATCAATTTAGTTTTACATTATTCTTTAGTATTACAATTGCATGTAGATTGCATCCATCTTTAATTATCGCATACCTTTCTAGTTTGGTATGTTAGCCTATTTTTTTTACTTGCATTCTTAAGACACTTATCACTTTAAGGTGATAAATATGTTGATCAAATTGTTATGGTGAATGGAAATTGAATAGTAAAGGCACCATACCCTATAAGATCAAGGGTAGATTTCATCACCACATCTTGGCCAACCTAGTTTAATTATCACCTTCTGTGTATCCTAGCCTTTCAATGTTTCAACTAAAATCAATTAGTAGAGACCTACAAAATCCTTTGAGCTCATAGGACCCACTTGTAAGGAGGTGATCTGTTGTCACTCCAATAGCCCTGTGTTAAATTATTGTGCTAGTTTTTAAACATCTAGCTTTGCCAACACATTGTAGGACTCAAATTACCTTTGACTAACTGAGGAGGGTGTAAAGTGGTTGATTTAGCAAAGATCTTGTAATAACCCCAATTTTTGTAATTGATTGAGAAAATCAATAAAGTTTGAGTTTCAGAAATTTCGAGTTAAAATATTAGGGTTATTTATAATGTACTTCTTATAAAAGTATAATCAAGGTATGAGACATGTATAATTGAAATTAAACTCAGCAAACCCTTCAGAATGACTGTAAGTACGACAAATTGTGAATTAGGATGAAAAATCCTTAATTTTCTTCATTTTATGGACAAAAGGGTAAAATAGTAATTTTACCCAAAAATCAAAATCTAAGACATTAAAATTTAGAATGTTTTGAGAAATATGAATCTGACGCCATTAAGTACACTCAATTCTGAGATCATGGGAATAAACCCTAATTTTTTTATACATAAAGGGTAAAATGGTCTTTTTACACCATGTGGGGCCCACAAGGGACCCAAAAACGAATCCTATGGCCAGCCCACATGAAATCATGCTCAAACCCATACCATCTAGTCTTGGGGAAAAATGTGGAGATGGGAGAATTCAATGCTAATAAATAATAAAAAATTAACCATCGTCATTACACATAATCATGAAAAAAAAGACCTAAAATGCCTATAAATACAACCCCAAAAATCCTCAAAAAATGTTCATAAAATTTTCACAAAATTATCTTGATTTTCCTTATGAAACCAGACCTAGGTCCATCCCCAAAATCCCAAAACTCCCAAAAGATCTCTCTCTTTCATTTTTCTCTCGTCTCTCTAGATTGGAACAAGAGACCTAAATTCAATTAGGCACTCTATTCCATACCAAATATCATAAATCTCACCGTTCAAAACTTTCTACCATACCTTAGCTACAAGACACGCAAAGAAATTTTGAGATCCAACGGTTCAAACAATGAAAATCACAAGACAAGTGGATCTTGGGCTATATTATCATCAAAACAGGTATTCTCTTAAATTGGACCATATAACCAACGTTTTTCTCCAATCATGTAGGTAGAACTACTTCTTGGACATAATTATTATTTTTTTATAAAATTTCTACTTTTTTGTAATTTTATCTGGGTGAAAAATGGTAAAAATAAAGTAAATACTAGAACTTTCAATTCATGATGATTGAGGGCTCAGATGGAAAATCTAACCCTACCAATCGATCCAGAGGGCCCAAAACCCCTAGGGTAAAATTTTCACAAAATTCTATTGAGTTTTGGGCCCTCAATTGAAAGGGATTGATTGGATGGTCCAGAACGGACTGTCCGATCTCCCAATCGGATTGCAGGTCCCCAGGACGGCTTGCGGAACACTGCATGTGGCAGTGTTTCCGCGCACGCACAGGGTGAGCGACGTTGTCTTGGGCGGGCATGTCACGCGTGCGTCCCGGTGACAAGCGCGTGATGCCGACTTTCAGTTCGGCCCGTTTCTGCCCGAATGATTTGGGTCCTCCATTCCGATGGGCCCAGATCAAATCTAAACCCTACGAATGGATTGGGAACTTCCAGATTCAATTTCAGAGCCATATGAAATCCAATTTGAGATCGGAAAGAAGCTATGGAAAGCTTACAACCTCTAGTTTCTTATTGAAACTACCCTATGAAAATTTTCGTATTTAGGAAATACGTTTCAATTTCCAAGATCTTCAAGATCTGAGGTGATCAAATCTTGGAAATCAGTTTTAGTCATGATATAATATTGAAATTAAGTTATATATATGGTTTATTTGGACATATTTAAGAGATTTTAAGGGATCTACCCATTATGGTAGAAAAACCCTAAAAAATTACAAAGGGACTCACTTGATCAATAAGATCAAGTGTGATCAGATCCTTAGGATGGATGGAATGGATGTTGATATGATGAAATCTAGGGAGATCATGGATGGATTATGACAAAAACAAAGCAATATGATCTGTGGACCTTAATAAAGAAAAACCCCTAAATATAACTAAAACCCTTGATCAAAAGGAAAAGATCTAAGATCTAATGGTTGGATCATAAGTAAAGGTTTTTTAAGATATTAATGTAATTAGTTTTATCTTTTATTAATTGATAATAGCATTTTAAATATGATTTATGTTAGAAAGCATGCTAGTGTAACTTTTGGACTTTAGCATGATATGTGATTATATTGTTATCATAGGTTGCTAGATTTAAATATCTTAGGGGTATGTCAATGTGATTTTATGCAAGTGTAACTTAGGACCAAGTTAGAATGATTTCATGCCATTGTAACTTAGGACCATGCTAAAATTTCATGTAAGATTATACTATAGTATGAGATTATACCTTAGGTCCATGTTAGTTTAAATTGAGTTATTAAGGTATATTAGGTGGAAATTGTGCTAGTGCAATTTTAAGTACCTTGCCTCATTATCATTAAGTGTTCAATTATGCAGTTTTATGCTTTTAATTTATAATTCATTTATGGTTAAATTTTATTAATAGATCTACTTATTATGAGATAAAGATCATAAAACACCAAAAATAGAATCTAATGAGAAAGTAGAGTTTCATGACATAAATAAGAATGGATATAGTAAGGGCTATAGTTAGTAGGATAATATAAGGATTATCAAATCCTTGGCCCAAACTAGGAGAATAATAAACCCCATGAATGACATTGTAAATATTCATGGACTTAATTAAAATCAATTAGAAAGAGTACTTAGGGTCAACATGCTTATAGGAACCTTATGAAAGGTTGAGCTAAGGTCACTCCAGTGAATGTGGAACATAGTGGTTAAGGGGGTTGTCTAATAGAGTCTCACTCTTCCCTTACCTTCCGTTGATGTTTGTCAGGTCTAAACGCCTCCTTGCATGAGGATTGAAGTAACCACTTTGTGTTTACCCATTCAGCTAGTAAACCTTAGTTAATTGGAAATAAGAGGAGCGGTTTAGACTTAGGCCTAAATAAGTTACCTTCAAACAACAAAGCATTAACTGGTTGAATAATAATAGTAAGAGCATAAAAGGTTAGTAAATTACCTAACCCTAACAAAAACTGTAAGTAAGATAAGGATGATCAAACAAGATCCATTAGATCTTGAATGATCAAGAATAATAAGAATAAGAATATTATATTATATTATACTTAGTATGCATATTATAGTTCATTGCATTAGATAATCCAAACCCTTGATCAAAGATGATTCAAGGAAGAAAACCAAGATCATCCTCCTTAGGGATGATCCAATAACTGAACTTAGATCAAAGAAGAACTAGATGATAGAAGATCTAGGACCTTGATCATTATCAACATGTGTAGATTGTTAATTAATGGATCTATGAAAGATTAAGATCAAGGAGATGAACACACTAAGACTTAGAGATAGAAAAATACTTAGATATGAATGATCTAAAGATCCTTCTAAACATCAGATCTAGTGATCAATAGGATTGTTCAAAATTTATATATTGACAATATGTATGGATGTACAAATTACATACATCAGTCAGGATCATAGAAGATTTGGGAAAAGAGATCACTCCTTAAAGGTAGGAGGATTTGATGAATACATTTACATGGGATATACATGATTGAACTCATGATCTTATGTTGACAAGAGTAATGTTAATACTTGTATTAAATCTCTTGAAAAGCTTATGATCCAACTAAACACATATAAGATGGTTAAGGACTAGACTATAGGTGAATAGGGAACTAGAAAATATTTCAGCCATAAGTAAACAGACAGATGGTTTGATATATATGAAATCTATTTTACATACAAGCTTGGAGGCTTGTGAGTTTGTTTTAATAAGCATAAGCCTAGGGGGATGCTATGCCAGAGGAGTTATAAGGGTTTGGCTAGCCGCTTATTGAGATTTGATGATACCTTGTCCTATGAGAGGCTAAAAGTCGGGTGGGGCAATTATGGGAAGGCCACCTATAATAACCCTAGTTTTTGTAATTGATTGAGAAAATCAATAAAGTTTGAGTTTCAGAAATTTTGGGCTGAAATATTAGGGTTATTTAGAATATACTTCTTATAAAAGTATAATCAAAGAATAAGACATGTACAATTGAAATTAAACTTAGCAAACCCTTCAGAATGATTGTAAGCACGACAAATTCTGAATTCGGATAAAAAATCCTTAATTTTCTTCATTTCTTAGACAAAAGGGTAAAATAGTAATTTTATCAAAAAATCTAAATCTGAGACATCAAAATTTAGAATGTACTGAGAAATATGAATGCAACGCCACTAAGTACGCTCAATTCTGAGATCATGGAAATAAATCCTAATTTTTTTATATGTAAAGGGCAAAATGGTCTTTTTACACCATGTGGGGCCCACATGGGGTCCACAAGGGACCCAAAAATGAATCCCATGGCCAGCCCATGTGCAATCATGGGTCAAACCATACCATTTGGTCTTGGGGAAGTAGGTGGAGAAAGGGAGAATCCAATGCTTATTTAATAATAAAAAATTTACCATCATTAATGCATACCATCATGAAAGAAGACCAAAATGCCTATAAATACAACCCCAAAAATGCTCTAAAAATACTCCTAAAATTTCTATGAAATTGTTTTCACTCTCTCTAAAAAATCAGACCTAGATCCCTCCCCAAAAACCCAAAAAAATTCTAAGAGATCTCTCTCTTTTCAATTTCTTTTTCTTTTTAGATTGGAACAAGATACCTAAAATCAATTAGGCACTCTATTCCAGATCTAATATCACCAATTACACCATCCAAAACTTCCCACCATACCTTAGCTACAAAACCCCCAAAGAAATTTCAAGATCCAACGGTTCAAAAAACGGCAATCGCAAGAAAGGTGGATCTTGGGCCATATCTTCATCAAAAGGGTATTTCTTTTAAATTGAACATATAACCAACATTTTTTCTCCAATCAGGTAGGTGGAAATGTTTCTTGGACATGTTTACTACTGGTTTATGAAATTTTTATTTTACTGTAATTGCATTTTGGTCATAAAAAGGTAAAAATAAAGTAAACCACAAAGCCTTTAATTCAGAACGATGGAGTGCCCAAATGAAAATTCTAACCATACCAATAGATCTAGAAATGTCCAAAACCCCTAGGGTAGAAGTTTCACAAAGATCGGATATGTTTTGGGCCCTCAATTGATATAGGATTGATTGGACAGTCTAGAATGGACTGTCCGATCTCCTGATTGAATGGTGCCCAAGATGCATGGCGCGACACGGCATGGAAATGCCGCATGCGGAAGCATTTTTCCATGCGCTGCGCGTGGGACGTCATCCCAAGCGGGACAATGGCTCTTCCGTCAAATCGATGAGCGGACGAGACGACGAGCATTCCGCTCGTCCCGCCTGTGTCTGTGGACGTCCTGGAAGGGAGCATCTATAGCTCCTCTATGGAAGATGCACCTGATGAGTGAGATCATTCCGCCCGGGTTGTTTCCGCCCAAAAAATTTGGGCCGTCCATTCCTTGGTTCCAGATCAAATCTAGGCCCTAGGAATGACTGTGAACTTCCAGATCTAATTTCGGAGCCATCTGAACTCCAAATTGAGATCGGAAAGAAGCTATGGAAAGCTTAAAACCTCTATTTTCTGATGACATGATAAAATCTAGAAATTATGTAGTAAAACTTTTTGTATTAAAGAAACAAGTTTCCAATTGCCAAGATCTTCAAGATCTGGGATGATCAGATCTTGGAGATATGTTTTAATAATGATAAAATATTGGAATGAAGTTATATAAATGGTTTATTTGGACAGATCTAAGAGATATCAATAAGATCAAGTGTGATCAGATCCTTGAGATGAATGGAATGGATGTTGATATGATGAAATCCAATGAAATCATGGATGGATTATGACCAAAATAGATCAATACGATCTTTGGACCTTAATAAAGAAAACCCCCTAAATATAACTAATACCCTTAATCAAAGGAAAAGATATAAGATCTAATGGTTGGATCATGAGTGAAGATTTCTAAAAATATTAATATAATCATTTTCCTTTTCTAATAGCATCTTAAATATAATTTACGTTATAAACCATGCTAGTGTAACTTTTAGACTTTAGCATGATATGTGATTATATTGTTATCATAGCGTGCTAGATTTAATTATCTTAGGGGCATTTTAGTATGATTTCATGCCATTGTAACTTAGGACCATGCTAGAATTTCATATAAGATTATACTATAGTATGAGATTATACCTAAGGTCCATGTCAGTTTAAATTGAGTTATTAAGGTATATTAGTTGGAAATCATGCTAGTGTAATTTTAAGTACCTTGCCTCAATATCATTAAGTGTTCAATTATGTAGTTTTATGCTTTGAATTTATAATTCATTTATGGTTAAATTTTATTAATAGATCTACTTGTTATGAGATAAAGAGCATAAAACACCAAAAATAGAATCTAATGGGAAAGTAGAGTTTCATGACATAAATAAGAATGTAATATTTTGGACTTAATTAGTAAGGGCTATAGTTAATAGGATAATATAAGGATTATCAAATCCTTGGCCCAAACTAGGAGAATAATAAACCCCATGAATGACATTGTAAATATTCATGGACTTAATTAAAATCAATTAGAAAGAGTACTTAGGGTCAACATGCTTATAGGAACCTTATGAAAGGTTGAGCTATGGTCACTCTAGTAAATGTGGAATGTAGTGGTTAAGGGGGCTATCTAATAGAGCATCGCTCTTACCCTACCTTTCGTTGACGTTTGTGAGATCTAAACACCTCCTTACATGAGGATTGAAGTAACCACTTTGTGTTCACCCATTCAGCTAGTAAGCCTTAGCCAATTGGAAATAAGAGGAGTAGTCTAGACTTAGGCTTAAATAAGTTACCTTCAACCAGCAAAATATTAACTGGTTGAATAATAATAGTAAGAGCATAAAAGGTTAGTAAATTACCTAAACCTAATAAAAATTGTAAGTAAGATAAGGATGATCAAACAAGATCCATTAGATCTTGGATGATCAAGAACAATAAGAATAAGAATATTATATTGTACTTAGTATGTATGTTTATTAGTATGCTTGTTCTAGTTCATTATATTAGATAATCCAAACCCTTGATCAAAGATGATTCAAGGAAGAAAACCAAGATCCTCCTCATTAGGGATGATCCATTAACTGAACTTAGATTAAAGAAGAACTAGATGATAGAAGATCTAGGACCTTGATCATTATCAACATGTGTAGATTGTCAATTAATGGATCTATGAAAGATCAAGATCAAGGAGATGAACACACTAAGACTTAGAGATAGAAAAATACTTAGATATGAATGATCTAAAGATCCTTCTAAACATCAGATCTAGTGATCAATAGGATTGTTCAAAATTTATATATTGACAATATGTATGGATGTACAGATTACATACATCAGTCAGGATCATGGAAGATTTGGTAAAAGAGATCACTCCTTAAAGGTAGGAGGATTTGATGAATGCATTTACATGGGATATACATGATTGAACTCATGATCTTATGTTGACAAGAGTAATGTTAATACTTGTATTAAATCTCTTGAAAACCTTATGATCAAACCAAACACATATAAGATGGTTAAGGACTATACTATAAGTGAATAGGGAACTAGAAAATATTTCAGCCCAAAGTAAACAGATAGATGGTTTGATATATATGAAATCTATTTTACATATAAGCTTGGAGGCTTGTGAGTTTGTTTTAATAAGCATAAGCCTAGGCGGATGCTATTGCTAGAGGAATTATAAGTGTTTGGCCACCCGCTCCTTGAAATTTGATGATATGATGATACCTTGCCCAATGAGAGGCTAAAAGTCGAGTGGTGGCAATTATGGGAAGGCCACCACTCTGAACGTCTTGTCCCCCCATATGGGTAGTGACATAATATTTTTCACTGTGGTATCAATGGTGAATAGGGCAGTTATCCAAGAGCGCTAGCGCGGATCAGACTGCAGCATGACAACCTTTTTGATTATTTTGCACTATGATGTATATGAGAATAGGCATAGTGAAATGCCTTATGTTTTAGCATAATGAAATGCTAAGTAATTGTATATTACCAATATTTCCCAAGAACGGAAATTCCTAGTGTAAGATTAGCTGAAATAATAAATTCTCATAATGGAGAGAATTGATCAGCTTAGTTGGGAATGATATTTGACTACTTTCATAAATTTAACTGATTTACCCATATATAGTATGTACGTATATGGATGTACATAACTTACAAAATAAAGAGCAGAGACATGGATATGTTTAGGGATAATGGGATTATGAAGTATTGGAATTACATTGTCAATTATTATGCTTCTTGAATCCCCTACCAAGCATTGCTTGCTGAGATATTGTAAATGTTGCAATATCTCAGATACAGGGAAGGAGTGTTAAGAGCTGAAGATGATAGAAGACTTGAAGAGAATAATCTTCAAGGTATACCCTTGAAGACATGTATTTTGCTTTGTTGGGAGTTTTATTGTATGGTGAGCTTGAGTTTTAGATTATGTAATTTGGACAAGTATTGTAATAGATTTGGCTATACTGTGAACCATTAGATGGATTTTGAAATTTAATAAAAGTATATTCCTTCAATGGAATTTTATTTTGTACACAAATTGTACTTATGTTATGTATGAAGTGGTGACTTAGGTTTTCAAAACAAGTTCTAAAGAAAAGAATTTTCACTGATTTGTTTAGCGAAAATTATTTTACACTCTTAAGGGCCCTGCCTTTCAAAATACATTACAAAATGTGTTACAAAAACTCGGGTCGTCACACCACCATTGTGAAAGTCCTGTCTCCCCATATGGGTAGTGACATAATATTTTTCACTGTGGTATCAGTGGTGAACAGGGCAATTATCTGAGCGCACTAGTGAGGATCAGGCTGCAGCATAGTATCCCTTTGATTATTTTACACTATGATGCATATGAGAATAGGCATAGTGAAATGCCTTATGTTTTAGCATAATAAAATGCTAGGTAATTGTATATTACCAATATTTCCCAAGAAGGGAAATTCCAAGTGTAGGATTAGCTGAAATACTGAATTCTCATCATCATCATCATCAAGACCTTATCCCAATTAGGGGTCAGCCACATGAATCTTATTCCTCCATTCCACTCTATTAAATACCATGGTTTCATTTAGTCCCAAAGTTTTTAAATCTTTCCTCACCACTTCTATCCACTTTCTTTTGGGCCTTCCCCTTGCCCTTTTAGAACCTTCAACTTGTATTGCCTCACTCCTTCTAACTGGTGCCGTTGTTGGCCTCCTTTGAACATGTCCAAACCATCTAAGTCTAATCTCCGTCATCTTATTACCTATTGGTGCTATCCCTAAATTTCCTCTAATATTTTCATTTCTAATTCTATCCTTTCTTGTCTTTCCACTTATCCATCTCAACATCCTCATTTCTGCGACACTCAACCTATGAGTATGATGTTCCCTAACTGCCCAACACTCTGATCCACAGAGCATGGCCGGCCTAATAGCCATCCTATAGAATTTTTCCATTAGTTTAAGTGGCACCCGCCGATCACATAAAACACTCGATGCACATCTCCATTTGTTCCAACCCGCTTGGATTCTCTGTGTAACCTCCCTCTCAATCTCTCCACTCTCATGGATCAATGATCCTAAATATTGGAAGTGGTCTCTCATGGGGACCTCTTGGTTATCAATCTTGACTGGTGCTCCACTCCTACTCTCCTTACTAAAATTACATTCCATATATTCTATCTTAGTTCGGCTAATTTTAAATCCTTTCGATTCTAATGCTTCTCTCCATAACTCTAGCTTTATGTTTACACCCTCCCGTGTCTCATCAAGTAGGACTATATCGTCTGCAAATAGCATGCACCAGGGAATCTCTTCATGCAAATGTTTTGTTAATTCATCCATAACTAATGTGAAAAGGTATGGACTCAATGCCGATCCTTGGTCCAATCCGACAGTGACAGGAAAATCACCAGTCATGCCACTAGTGGTCTTAACATTTGTTACTGCTCCCTCATACATATCTTTAATTATGTCTATATACCCCTGAAAATTCTCATAATGGAGAGAATTAATCAGCTTAGTTGGGAATGATATTTGACTACTTTCATAAATTTAACCGATTTACCCATGTATAGTATGTATGTATATGGATGTACATAAATTACAAAGTAAAGAGTAGAAACATGAATATGTTTAGGGATAATGGGATTATCAAGTATTGGAATTACATTATCAATTTTTATGCTTCTTGAATCCCCTACCAAGCATTGCTTGCTGAGATATTGTAAATGTTGCAATATCTCAGATACAGTGAAGGAGAGTTAGGAGCTGAAGACAATAAAAAACTTGAAGAGAATAATCTTTAAGGTATACCCTTGAAGACATGTATTTTGCTTTGTTTGAGAGTGTTGTATTGTAATGAGAGTTTCGTTGTATTGTGAGCTTTGAGTTTGGATTATGTAATTTGAATAAGTATTGTAATGTATTTGGCTGTACTGTGAACCACTATATGGATTCTGGAATTTAATAAAAGTATATTACTTCAATGGAATTTTATCTTGTACAAAATTCTACTTATGTTATGTATGAAGTTATGACTTGGGTTTTACAAAACAAGTTCTAAAGAAAAGAATTTTCTGTTGCTTTGTTTTGTGAAATTTTTTTACACTATTGAGAGCCCTGCCTTTCAAAATACATTGCAAAACGTGTTATGAAAACCCGGGTTGTCACAGATCTAACTAGTAAGCACTAGAACAAGTTTCAAAGATAGGATGGACTATCTAGATTAGGTTGAATTAAAAGCTACTCCACTATGAAAATTCACGAAAAATAAATTTTTCATCTTTTTCGCCATAGGATTGTTTGATTGTCATTTGTTTGGTCATTATTCTCGACATTAGGTTACATCACTTAGTTTAGTTTTATTTACAAATACTCTAAAGATAAAAAGAAAAATAAAAAACTCTTTTGTTATATGTACAATTGGATACACAAGAAAAATGGAAGGTTAGTCAAAGTATTGTAATAGCCCATGCAATTGAGTCAGCTACAATCGATGGCTAATTCATAATTTGATTAGGGCGTGATCTAACCCATACAAATTTCAAAAATGATCATCAACCTCTGTTAATTGATGATCCACCGCCTCTAGTGGATGATGGAATTCTCCTACTATGGAGAAATAATCTCCCGCAATATAGGGAAATGATAAGGGCCAACGAAGAGTAAGACCAGCATAATGCAGATGGGGATAATTGGTAAAATCAACATCCTGATGGGAGAACCATCAGACAATACCTGTAGCCTACATTCAACAACATACCTTCTTAAGTCATTTTACCTCAAAAATGCTAATACATTAGAGTTAATAATATGAGTAATTCAATTACTTCATTTCATGGCTTGGACAGTGAGAGTCCTTACCTACATGTAAAGGAATTTGATGAAGCATGCATTACTCAAAATATTTAAAAAATTGAAATAAACATGGTAAGGCTTAAGATGTTTCCCTTTTCTTTAACAGAGGAAGCTAAAAACTTTATTGTTAACTTTTCCTTGTCATTGATATGAACCTTAGTATATCATTAGCTTCTTTTATGAATGACTTAATTCTTATATGTGTCCATTTGTAGAAATGAAGTGCAATGACAACTTTTTAAATAAACAACCTAATGAGGCACAAAAGTATTTTGAATGGCTGGCTAAGAGTGCTCAAACTTGGATTGAGTAAAAAAAAGTTGATTACCTAAACCAACCTAAACCCACTACCACATCTGCTAAGGGGGGTATGCATGCTATATCTGAAAAATATGATATAAATGCTAAAATAGCATCACTAGCTATGTGATGACCTGGGTTTTCACGTGTATTTTTAGATGCAAAAGTAATTCCTAATGCGGGATCGATCCCTATTTGAAAACAATTTTATAAAAACAATGCAATGTGGTGGAAAAATATTTAATTTAAATTCATTTTGAAAACCTCGAGTTTCATTTTCTTTCAAGATGAACAAACTAGTTTTGAAAATTACGGTAATCATAAATGACTTCCTAGGTCTATCCAGTCACAGCTCGTAGTCCAACTGTAGTGATTACAGATACATGTCCAAAGGGTAGATCATATACTTACATTTATACTTGTCTTCTCTTCATTCACTTGATCGTAGCACTAACATTCTTTGATGCTTCTTCTAATCTTGTGTGGAGCTAATTTGTAAAAATAATATATTTGGGTGAGTATTCCTCATACTCAGTAGGTGATCTGATACTACTATTTTGAAAACATAGCATGCCACATGCTTAAATTCAAGGAACTTTCCATGTAAACCTTCTCCCAACTATGGACTGCTTTACCAAAATCCAGTATGCAATAATATAAATATGACAAAAATCATAGAGTACTAATTGATCAACCCATGTAAGAAGATCTCGAAAAACACATCAAACCAATGAGTCAAATATAATAATCATGAAACTATTAAAATAGTAATCATTCAAAACAGATGTTAGCACCACTATAGATATCACGTACATGGTCTTTTGATGAACACATCAAGCCCATGGGTTGGTGGACACATCAAACCGATTAGTTACGAGTACTTGTCTACGACCATCTCAATGTTATATGCATATCGATAAAACTGAAATCATAGGGTCCACTATGCTTATGATTAGAACACATATGGAATCGTGTGTCTCTAGTATCTAGAGACTAGTCCACCATAGCCTCCATGATGACTATGGATATGTCCTCGAAAGGGTGCTGTGAACACCTCCAATGGTTGTCCGTATTTACCACAGCAGTCGAGGAAGGGACAATGCCAGTTTGGCAGAGATACCATCCACTTTTTATGGTAGAGGTTGGGAGGCCAACCCCATACATAAACAACCTCTCAGCATAGTGCCCATCAAGCTCAATAGCGCAAAAATCTTATATAAATAGTCCAAATCTCAATCATCATAAATCAGGAAATTTATGCAATTATTTTCAAAACATGCGAGCAATGCATAAAATCTGTTTATGCCAATAATCGCATTCAAGGCCATATATCACGAACACAATTCAGCATGCTTGAAGTATAAGATCTAATCATTCAATTACATGATCTTGATCACATAAAATTTATTGAAGGCAATCTAACCATTAAATAGTAGATCCATACGTGAGATCTAGCCTGAAAACGCATTAAGCAAGGATCTATAATCCTAAAAGGCGGATCTGGCCAATAATCTATAAATCTAATTAATGATCTATAAAGGATGGAAAATGATACTTGAATCCTTACTATCAATTAATATCCAGTGTTTTGCAAAGGTGATTCAGGGTCGAGTAATGAAGAACGCGATTCAAGGAACATTGAGGTAGGTAGTCTGATACTACTAAGTTTTCAATTGCATTCCAAAGTTTTCAATTGCATTCCAAAGTCTAAATGATTTACTTGAGTCTATTATTGTATTTAGTACGCTTTTTGAGATAAGATGATTTTACGCAATCATGCAGAATTGTCTTCATGATTTATGGCCTTGAATGTGATTACTTGCATGAACAGATTTCATCCATTGCTTGCATGTTTTGAAAATAATTGCATAAATTGCTTGATTTATGATGATTGAGATTTGGATTATTTATATATGCTTTTTGGGCTATTGAGCCTAGTGGGGTACTATGTTGAGAGGTTGTTTATGTATAGGGTTGGCCTCCCTACCTCTACCACAAAAGTGGATGGTGTTGCTGCCAAAATGCCATTGTCCATTCCTTGATTGCTATGATAAACAGGGACAACCATTGGAGGTGTTCACAGAACCTTCTCGAGCACATATCCATGGTCGTCGTGGAGGCTATGGTGGACTGGTCTCTAGATACTAGAGACACACGATTCCAAATGTGTTTTGATCGTGAGCATAGTTGGCCCTATGATTTTTCCATTATTGATATGCATATAGCATTGAGATGGTCGTATATGAGTACTTATGACCAATTGGCATGATGTGTTTGCCGAGAGACCCATGTGCATGATATTTATAAGGATGCTATCATCTGCTTTGACCAATTACTATTTTAAGAATTTCATACTTCTGATTAGTTTATGATTCATTATGTGATGACTACTCTATGATTTTTGTGATAGTTATATCTTTGATTTTTGGACGTCGATAAAAGCTTCCATGATTAAAAATGTCCAAACAAGCTTATGATTTATGCATAAAAAAGTATACACAAAGAGAAATTGCATGATGTTCCACATGGAAAGCCTCTTCTGAAACCATGTATGTTGCATGCCGTGTTTTCATATTAGTGTTATCAGATTACCTACTGAGTATGAGGAATACTTGTAATGCCCGAGCAATTTACACAATTTTTAACAAAAATTGGACATTCTATGGGACATGAACTGTGTTAAATGTTTCACTTTATTTAAAATAGTAAACAAAGGAATTTGTGAATAAACTTGGTACCATTAGATTCTACTCAAAAAATGGAATCCAATGCCTCAAAAATCACCCAAAACGAAGTTTGTATGAAGAAGTTACGGCCGTTTAAAGATTAGGGGTATTTCTAGAATTTAAACAGAAAAACAAAAAAGAGGAAAACCGCAGGGGGCTGTTTTGATAACGGCACCCCCTGTCATCTTCCACCTCCAGATCTCTCCAGAAACCTTCTTTCACAACTTTTCGAGAGAGATCTGCCACCGCCAAGGGCGGCACTGCCATAGCAGGGCTATAAAAAGACCCATCTCCCCCCTCCAAAATCACGAGTTTTCCAGTCATTTGGGGCTGGGGTTTCCGGCTAGAATCGGAAACCCAGTTCCCTGAGTTTTCCTGCAATGGCCAGGCCTTAGTCAGGTTGGCCATTCCTTTACCCATCTCCCCATTCCCCTTTTCTTCATTTGGTAGCAACAGAATGGCGGGATTCCCCCTTCATCGAGTTTTTTCGGTCTGGCAATAGGTTTTCCCCCCTTCTTCGAATTTTTAGGCGAGCAAGCACACCCATCGAAAAAAGGGCGTCCCCAGGCTAAGCAGGAGACTTTGAGGTAGGTCTATCCAATCACAGCACATAGTCGAACTATAAATAAATACAAATACATGTCCAAAGGGTAGAGAGTTTACTTACATGTATAATTGTCTCTTGTTTGATTCACTTGCTCGTAGCACTAACATAGGTGTCCTCTACTCGTGAATGGCGCTATCCTGAAAAATGTTAAGGATAGGGTGTATACGTATATGAATTGTTTAGCATGACTTATTTTATGACTTGTTTAGCATATAAATGAATTCAGTATGCATATGATAAATACATTATGCATAGACATGTTTTGCAAATAATTGCATATATTGCATGATTTGTGAGCATTGTGTTCTTGCAAAATTGCATGTCCTTGAGGGTTACCAAAAGACGCTGGATAGACCTGGGGAAAAACATGATTTTTGAAGTTTTTCAAAAACTACTTTGGTTATTGTGAAAGCAAATGACACTCAGGGTTTTCAAAATGAGTTTAAAACTAAAAGATTTTTCATTGCATTGCATGGTTTTTATAAAATTATTTTCAAATAGGGATGCATCCCGCCTTAGGAATTTAGATCTTGCATTTAAAAATGCATGGGAAAACCCGGGTCATCACAATACTGACCCAAATATATTATTTTTACAGATTAGCTTCACATAGAATTAGAAGAAGCATCAGAAAATGCTAGTGCTATGATCAAGTGAATGAAGAGGAGACAAGTAAAAATGTAAGTATATCATCTACCCTTTGGACAGCTGTGATTGGATAGACCTAGGAAGACATTTATGATTACCGTAATTTTCAAAACTACTTTGTTTGTCTTGAAAGCAAATGACACTCGAGGTTTTCAAAATGAATTTAAAATAAAAATATTTTTCCATTGCATTGCATTATTTTTTATAAAATTATTTTCCAATAGGGATCGATCCTGCATTAGGAATTAGTTTTGCATTTAAAAATGCATGTGAAAACTTGGGTTGTCACAAGCTACATAAGTAGAGGCTATAGAAATGGGAAAAATTTCATCAAAGAAGGTCGAACAAGTGCATGGTGCTTGTGCTTGTGAAAGTATTGCACACCCTGCTCAAGAATGTCCCACACTTTTGGCTTTCCAGGATGTGCTTCATTAATCGGTGAATACATTCAATTCATATAAGCAACCTTTTTCCCCTACTCTAAGACATATAATCCTAACTTAAGCAATTAATTGGATTTTAGTTGGAGCAATAGACCCAATGGTTATGTCACATAGTAGGCCCCATACCAACCCTACAAACAAAATTAAGGATCACCTACTCTTGGATCCTATGTGCCCCCACTTAAGAGGTTAGTAGAGAATAATCTTCACCAATTTATCCAAAAATAGGAGAATAAAAATACTGAATTTGAATAATTCGTGAATTGAAAAAAGAATATGATGACTCAAATCATGTAGACCCTAAACAAAGGGACATTTCCTACCCAACCACAAGCAAACCTTGAAGGGGAACATGCTGTTGGTAAAAAAGGGTTCTTGAAGCTCAACCATGGACCAAATTAAGGCCATTATCTTTCTTTATCTTGGTAAAAGTACTTCATAAAGTAGGTCCTAAAGAGGCTGATAAGGTTCAAGATCCTCCTAAGGATAAAGAAAAGGAAAATTCTACGAACTAGGACCCCCTCACATCCACTGAACCTTGCCTTGGCACTGCTCCATTCCCTCAGAGGTTATGTCAAGCTCCAAAGTTTGCCTCTAATGATGAGATTTTGAAAATTTTCAAGCAAATTAAGATGAATATACTGATCTTGGATGCTACAAAAATATTCCCATTATATGCCAAATTCCTAAAAGATCGTTCTACCACAAAAAGAATATTAAATGTTAATTTACTGAATAAGTTACTTATATTCTTCAACATCAGACACTACAAAAATATGAAGATCTAAGTTACCCACTCTCACTTTCATTATTGGCAACCATAAGATTAATCAATATTTACTTGATTTATGATCTAGTGCTAAGCTACTACTAAATTGTGTGTATGTATAGTTTGGTCTAGATGAGCTCAACCTACGAATAGCACAATCCAGCTAGTTGACTATTATGTGAAGATATTGAGAAGGGTAGTAAAAATTGTGCTTGTATAGATAGAAATTTTTTTGCTTCCCTATAAACTTGTTATTATGGATACACAATTAGTGATGAATGAGAAGAATGAAATGGCAATCATTTGGGGATGACCACTCATAGCTATGTCCATTAACTACAGAAATGGTGTCATGAAGCTTTTATTTGGTAATATGATATTAGAGCTAAGCATATTTAACATTTTTAAACAACCTAAAGACATCTTTGATGATTTACACAATGTAAATATGATAAATTCAATTGTCCAAGATTAATTCCTTTCATATCCCCTTACTAAGGCCTATTTGACTTATTTTAGTGAGTTTAATGAGGATGCATCAATATTGAAGTTAATGCTCTCCTTGATTTTGTGCTTATGATGGAAACCTCGTTTTGAGGAACTACCACAATGGGAGTCCACTCCCATTCCATCCTCAGTTGAGCCTCCAAAGATTGAATTGAAACCTCTACTATATAATTTAAGAAATGAATATTTAAGAGATTAAGAGACTTTTGCTATGATAATTTCATCCCAATTGGAAACATCTTAGGAGGAACAATTAATCAACACTTCAAAAGGAACACAAGGGTGCCATAGGATAGACCATTGATTAAATAAAG
The DNA here is from genome assembly GCA_035236585.1 of Warburgia ugandensis. NCBI lineage: Eukaryota > Viridiplantae > Streptophyta > Magnoliopsida > Canellales > Canellaceae > Warburgia > Warburgia ugandensis. The sequence goes on from CP141131.1 coordinate 36,338,688, forward strand.
GGCATTGACCCTTTAATTTGTACTCATAGGAATCATTTGGACAATGATACCAAACCATGTCATCAACTGCAACATAGATTGAAACCCAATATGAAAGAAGTGGTTTGCACAAAGGACTTTAAATAGCTTGATGTGACAATTATCTACCAAATAAGTGATAGTGGGTGCATCCAACTCTAGTGGTTCATAAGATGTTTGGAGTGATGGTGATAACTAATTAATTGCTACTAAAGTTAGCATAGGTTGGAGTATGGAATTGACTATAGAAAGCTAAATGCTGCCACTAAGAAGGACCATTTTCAGCTGCCTTTTGCTGATCAAATGTTATAGGTTGTATGAGATTAGTTTTACTATTTTCTAAATGATTATTCTAGATATAATGAGATAGAAATTGAACTTAGAGATCAGGAAAAGACTTCCTTTACATGTCCTTTAGGAACTTTTTCTTATTAAAGAATGTCATTTGGTATGTTTGATGCTCCTGCCACTTTGCAATATGTAGGTCTTTATCATTGAGTTCTCTATTTTTTGATAAAAGTTTTAGTGCTGCATTGGGCAAAGCACCACTGTATTTTTTGTCTCTTCCATTTCCATCTATATTATTTCTATACCATTTTTTTAGAACTTTCCTTCTCTACATCTCCCATTTCTTACATTCTCAATGCATTATCATCATCTTACTTTTGAAACATTATGGACAATGTTTAACTTAAGTTAAGATGGGTAGAATTCTTATTAAGTCTAGTCTTTTGTAATTGTTTTCCTTTAGTTAAAAAAAAAAAAAAAATTATAAAAAGATATGAAAATTTTGAAAAAACAATTGAGCTATTTTGAAATTCTTTTTGAGCTTCTTAGTCTATTCCTATGCAATGATCATATTCAAATTTCCTAAAGTCTTGTCTTTCTTTTTATCTTTAGCTTACTAATGGAATTGTATATGATTAGTTCATTATTGTACTCATTTTTTAAAGTATTTCGTGGAAGCTAATCTCATATCATAGTTGCACACATATATGCATTTATATAATCTAGATTGATAAGTAGTTATGACTTCAGAGATCTTTAAGAAAATATGTGGAGACTTATAACCTATGTGAATTTTAGAGCCATTCATCCATTTGAGTGTTATATATATATATATATTCCAAATTTCTTCAGCATAAGTAATTCTTAGTCAATCCTAGATTTTCCTTTTTATTTGGTCAATTATTGAGATTCATTATTTGAATATTAACCTTAATTTTCTAGAATTTTGTTGAATCTGATAGTTTTTGTGAAATTTATAACATGATTTAGGCCATCATCCTTGTCTTAACCTAAAGGCATGAAGCCTACCCAAAGATACTTTTACCACTAGTTAGCCCTTTTGCGCCTTTTATATGTTAGCTATTTCTTATGTGAACCAATTTACCCTTACCCGTATTATGCCAATGTAAAGCATTCATTGCCTATTTTCTTCAAAAGATAAGTTGGAGATGATTGAATATATATCATTTAAGTTGTGATACAAGAAACAAAGTGAACATCAATAAAAGAAATGTTTTAAAAGAATATTCAAGAATTCTAGAATAGTAGAACTAGAAAGAAAAAAGAAAGTACAAAAGAATGTTCACTGATGTAGCTTTAAAATTACTTGCAAGTGCATGAACCAAAGTAGTAATTTGCATGTGAGGGAGGTCAATTCCATGAGGAATCTCACAGATTTTCAATTATTTGGATGCTATTTAAAATGAGAATGAAAGTAACATGTAATAGAAACATTCATGGAATAAAAAAAAATGAACTAAAGGAAACTTTCCAAAAATAAATATTTTCAATGTAATTAGAAACACTCCTAACTAACATGTTTTCAATAAAAGAAACTAATTCAAAACTAGAATGACTTAACCTAGGGAACTTCAACTAATGGAATCTTTCTAAAAATAAAATTACTAAAAATTAAACTTAAGAACTTTTCAAGGCTAAACTATCTTGCAACTAGACTTAACAATTAATGATCATAAACAAGAACTAAACTAATCAAATGAATATGCAAAATGTTAAGGAAAAATGTGCATGGAAGTTGAAAGTGTGTGCATGAGGCTATGATGGAAAGAAAACATGAATTAAATTAGAATGGAATGCATTAACATATGAAAATTGTGCACTAGGAAAGTAACCATGAAGAGCATCATTCAATTAACCCTGATAAGCAAGATTAAAATAATTAAATCAAGCATGGGAATTTATGCATCAAACATGTAACTTTATTGAATTGAAACTCAAATAAAAGGATGCACATAATACATGGAAAATAGAAAAGCACATTGTGCCAACTTCAAGAACCTAAGTCTAACTCAAAACTAAGACCAACATTCACTATCCAATCTAATATTGCATGCATGTGAAACCCAAAAGAGAACCAAAATGAAGAGAGTGAAAAGGATGGGAATGAAATCAACGGAAAGGTGAGTAATGAAATAAATCAAAGAACTAAGAACTTGTTCCAAAGATTACTATCTCTTGGTTGCCACTACAAGAGATTAGTGGCCCTTGGATGCAAGAATCTACAAACAAAACTAGAAGAAAACAAGAAAGGAAAACATGTAAAGAACAAGGAGCATGAAAATAGAAAGAAAGACAAGCAACAAAGAATATGAAAGAGCAAAGAAAAAAAATAGTAAACTTGAAGTAAATTAACTTGGAATGGTTGGAGAGAAGGAAGGAGGTATGGAGCATCAAGTAGAGAAGTCATAAACCATAGATGAGCAAGTAAGGAAGGAAGGAGGGGTCACCTTTTTTTGAAAGGAGGCATCTACTTCTTCTATGCCCTAGGTGTAGAATTCCTTTAGTATTTGTAGATGTTGGGAACTTCTAAAACTGCAATAACCCTAAATTTTTTTGTAAATTGATTGAGAAAATCAATTTAGTTTCAATTTTCTAAAATTTTGGGATAGAATATTAGGTTATTGAAAATTCTCTTTTTATAGAAATTAAAACATAATTTAAAACTTATAAATTATGAATGTACTTGAAAAATCAATCGAAATGACACTAAGTACGTTCAATTCCGAGTTAAAATGAAAAATTCCTAATTTTCTCTATTTTTATGAATAAAAGGATAATATGATAATTTTAAGCATAATTGAGACCTAAGACATCAATATTTAGAATGTACTCAGAAATACGAGTCCAACGCCACTAAGTATGCTTAATTCTATGTTCGTGAGAATAAAACAAAATTTTCTTCATGAAAGGGCAAAATGGTCTTTTCACACCTCCATGGGGTCCACAAAGGAATCCAATGGCAAGAAAGCATGTAATGAGTGGTCAAAAGAACTACCATCTACTAGTGGAGAAGGAGGTGGTAGTGACAGACCCAATGTTAATTTAATATTCAAAAGAATTGAAACATAATTATTACAAGTAATTATGAAAAATTCAAAAACATCTATAAATACACCCCCAAAATTCCTCCAAAAATCTTCATTAAATTTATCATGAAATCATCTTGCTTACAGGAAAAAACCAGATCTAGATTCCTTCTCGAAGTTCCAAAACTCCCCAAAATCTCTCTTCTTTCACTTTCTCTCTCCTCTCTCTAGATTGGAATAAGAGACCTAAATTCAATTAGGCACTCTGTTCCAAATCAAAACTCACAAATCTCAAAATCCATACGACCCTAGACTACCTTATCCACAAAACCCCCAAATCAATTTCAAGATCCAATAGTTCAAACAATGGGAAATCACAAGACAAGTGGTTCTTGGGCTATCTTATCATCAAGTGGGTATTCTTTTAATTTGGACTGCAAAACTAATTTTTATTTTTCTAAATTAAGTTTAGGTCAAAAATAATAAAAATCAAGTAAGGGTAAGAACCCTTCAATTTTGGATGATGGAGGGCTTAGATGGAAAATTTGAGCCATCCAATCAATCCAGAAGGGTCCAAAACCCTTAGGGTTGTTGTTTTAAGAAATTTAATCAAGTTTTTATCCCTTAATTGATGAAGAATTGATTGAATGGTCCAAAATGGACTGTTCGATCTTCTTTGAAGGATCAGAATCTTGGATCACTGCCACGGGATGTGGCAAGAAAATACCCCTCTAGGAGCGTCTCCACGTGTGCACTCCTCGTGCAATGCCATCCAGACGAAACGACCGTGTGACAGCTTTGGTCCCAGGATGCATGTTGCCGCGTGCATCCCGATGACGAGAGCGTGGTGATCATTCCCCTGACTAGACCCCCTGCCCAACTAATCCTAGCTACTTGTTCCACTAAGCCTAGATAAAATCTAAACCCTAGGAATGATTATGAACTCCAATCATCAATTGTGGAGTCATCTGAACTCCAAATTGAGATCGAAAAGGGCTGTGGAAAGCTTGTAACGTTTATTTTCTTCTGAAAGCATAATATTGATAAAACAATTCCAAAAAAATTTTGTTTTTAAGAATTTAGCTTCTAATTTTCATGATCTACAAGATCTCAGATGATTAGATCTTAGAGATTATTGATGATATAATGTTGAAATAAAGTAATATCCATGATTTATTTGGATAGATCTAAGATAAATTGAAGGATCTACCCTTTATAGTAGAAAAACCCTAAAAATACCAAGGGACCCACTTGATCAATGAGATCAGGCATGATTAGACCCTTCGTATGGATTGAATAAATGGAATTATGATGGAATCCAGTGAAATCATGGATTAAATGTGACAAAAACAAGTGATATGATCTTTGGATCTTAATAGAATAAAAGAACTAAATGTGATTAAAACCCTTAATCTAAAAGAAAAGATCTAAGATCTAATGGTTGCATCATAAGTAAAAGTTTCTAATAATCCTAATCTAATTAGTTTAATTGTCTTTTATTTGAGAATATAATGGTAGATCTTATTTATGTTATAAATTAGGAAGCATGATAGTGTAATTCCTAAAATTTAGCATGCTATGCTCTAAATGTTATTAGTTTGTTATTGGGTTGATAAATTTAGTTATCTTAGGGCCATGTTAGTTTAAATTTGAAGTTTATGCATGACTCCATCAGATTAGTAGTAAAATTTCATGTATTTTATAACTTAGGATCCATGTTAGTATATTAGAGTATAAATGCCCATAGAATGATATAGATGTCCAATTCTCTTATGATTTAAAAGTGTATGATTATTTGAATTGCCAAAGTATAGTATAAGCATCTTAATTGTCTTTAGGTTAGTAGATATAATTGTTTAATTAGTGGTTATGTCTCAATATTCATAAATCACCAAAAATGAAGTCTAATGAAATAGAGATTCATGGACAATTAAGATGAGTGAATGACTTGTACTTAATATTAGTAAGGGCTATAGTTAGTAGGACAATATAGGGATTATCAAATCCTTGGCCCAAACTAGGAGAATAATAAACCCCATGAATAATACTTTAAATGTTCATGGATTTAATTAAAATCAGTTAGAAAGAGTACATGGGGTTAAAATGCTCATAGGAACCTTATGAAAGGTTGAGCTAATGTCACTTTAGTGAATGTTGAACATGATGGTTAAGGGGGTTGTCCAATAGAGCCTGGCTCTTCCCCTACCTTTCATTGACATTTGCGAGGTCTAAATGCCTCCTTATGTGAGGATTGAATTAACCACTTTGTGTTCAACCAGTCAGCTAGTAAGCCTTAGCCAATTGGAAATAAGAGGAGCAGTCTAGACTTAGGATAAAATAAGTTATCTTCAACCAACAAAACAATAACTAGTTGAATAATAATAATAAGAGCATAAAAGGTTAGTAAATTATATAATCTTAATAAAAATTGTAAGTAAGATAAGGATGATCAAACAAGATCCATAGGATCTTGAATGATTAAGAACAATAATAATCGTAATGTTGTATTTTATTATGTATATATGTATGTATGTTGTAGAAATACCTATATAGAAAATCCAAACCTTTGATCAAATATGACTCAAGGAAGAGAAACAAGATCATCCTCCTTAAGGATGATCAAACAAATGAATTTAGATCAAACAAGTACTAGATGATACAAAATCTAAGCCCTTGATCTTTATCAACAAGTATTAATTGTTGATCAAAGGATTTATGAAAGATCAAGGTCAAAGAAAGGAATACATAAAGACTTAGAATAGAAAATACGTAAATTTGAAGGATTAGAAGATCATTCTAACCCTTAGATCTATTGATCAATACTATCTAAAGAAGAAAAATCTTGATAGGACACAAGATTTAGATCCTTTATATCAAAGGACAAGATTAGACAAAGAATATAGGATTATTCAGATTGCATAAATATTGATAGTATGTATAGATTTACAGATTTCATACGTCAACCAGGATCATGGAAGATTTGAAGAGATGAATCACTACTTGAAGGTCAGAGGATTTTATGAATGCATCTACATGAGAAATACATGTTGAATACATGATCTTATGTCTGGAAATGTTAACAAGTATAATGTAAATACTTGTATTAAATCCATTGAAAACCTTTATGATCCAACCAAAACACATATGAAATGGTTGAGTTAGAAATGAGGAAAACCCTAAGTGAACAGGGAAATAGAAGCTATTCCAACTCTAGATAAATAAACAAATTGTTTGATAAGTATAAAATCAATGCATGGGAATCATTCATATAGAATGATGATCCCTAAACTTGTCTGAAGATGGGTGTCATTAATTGTAAATGATGATCCCTAAGTTTGAATCGAAATCCTATCCTCAGTATAAGAATACCAAAATATGAGGATGATTATATAAACAGACAAGATGTCTAATAAGTAAAAAAATTTCTTTACATACAAGCATGGAGGCTTGTGGTTTTGTTTTAAACATGCATAAGCCTAAGAATGCTATGCTAGGAGAGTTAGTAGGGTTTGGCCACTCGCTCTTTGAAATATGATATATATGATGATACCATGTCCAATGAGAGGCAAAATGTTGGGTGGGGCAATTATGGGAAGTCCACCACTGTGACGGTCTGTCTCCCCATATAGACATGACGTAGATGTTTTTCCACACTTTGTATCCATGGAGTATGAAAGTAGCTATCTGAGTGAGCTGGAACGGATCGGACTACAGCATAGTAGTCCTTTGAGTATGTTTGCATTATGATGCATGGCATAGTGAAATGCCTTATGATATAGTATGATGAGATGCCAGGTAATAGTGAATTACTGATATTACCCAAATGAGGGAGTATGTCCAACAGAGTTTGGATGATCTATCAACTCAGTATTAACTAGGTATGATTATGTTTTGAGATATTAAATATTTTTCATGATTTTGAATGTATATATATAACTTCGCCAATGCCGGTCCAAAGCCCGGATGAAATAGGAGGAGAGTCTTGCGTCAGGTGCCAGCCAACAAGGGGGAAGTTGAAGATGATTCTGTTATTTCTTTCTTACAAATGAATATGCATTTGTATATTAGTTTGTGAGGAAGAAATGAAAATGATCTCCAGCTTCTTAAAATATAGCCACCCTTGCGTCTGGTAGCCAGCCGGCAAGGGCTGAGTTGAAGATGATTTTGTTATTTATTTTGTACTTGCAAATGAATATGCATTTGTATTAGTTTGTATGAGAGAAATGAAATCATCTTCAGCTTTTTAAAACTATGGCAACCCCAACATGACATGAATTGAAAACTAACATTCCCTCAAGCTAGGGCGTTTCTCATAAGCGACATGCTACATCGAATCCCAGGTGAGGTGAAAAATAGGCAAGGGTTACTAGGGCATTCTCCCAGAAGCGACGAGCTACATTGGATCTTGGGTGTAGTGAAAAATGGGCAAGGGCTGTTAGAGCGTCCCCTTGGAAGCGACGCACTGCATCAGAACCCAAGTGCAGTGAAAAGTGGACATGGGTTCATACCATGGAGGTTGAGAAAGGCAGTAGTAAATAGGGTATCTCTAGAACATAAGATTCACATCGCTACATGGAATATAGGGACACTGATAGGTAAGAGTTTGGAGTTAGTAGACGCGATGAAACGTAGGAAAGTCAACATCGCTTGTATCTAAGAAACCAAGTGGAAAAGGACTAAAGCTGGAGAAATAGATGGGTATAAATTATGGTATGTAGGAAAGAAAAGTAACAGAAATGACATAGGAATAATAGTAGATAGGGAATTAAAGGATAAAGTTGTGGACATTAAAAGAATTAGTGATAGAATTATAATAATAAAAATTGTTCTAGGAGAGCAGATTATAAATGTTATAAGTGCATATGCACCACAAGTAGGGTTACAAGATATAATTAAGAGATAGTTTTGGGAAGATATGGAGGATGTCATACAAGAAATTCCCAACACTGAGGGGATATTTATAAGAGCAGACTTGAATGGCCATGTAGGAAAAGATAAGGAAGGATATGATAGAATACACGGAGGGTATGGTATAGGTGAACGAAATGAGATGGAGAGAATATCCTCCATTTTGCTTTGTCATATAACCTGTACATTGCAAACACACTCTTCAAGAAGAGGGATGAACACTTAATAACCTTTAAAAGTGGACTTCATAAAAGCCAAATGGACCTTTTTCTACTTAGGAATAATGAACAATCTATATGTAAGGATTGTAAGGTGATACCTGGAGAGAGTTTAACCTCACAACATATGTTAATGGTTATGGATATCCATATTAAAGATGGAGTAAAAGAACCGAACTTAATACACATCTACGAACTAAGTGGTGGAACATAAAAGGAGAGAAAATAACCTCATTCAAAAATAAGTTGATGGTAGAAGCAAATTGGAACTATGAAATAGAAGTAAATACCATGAGGACTAATATGCCTGAGTCCATTAAGAAAGTGGCAAAATATGTCTTAGGAGTATCTGAAGGTAAAAGGCTATTAGTAAAGGAAACATGGTGGTGGAGTGAAACAATGCAAAAAGTTATTAAGGAAAAACAGATACATTTTAAAGCTTGGCAGAAGATTAGAAATAATGAAAACTATAAACAATACAAGAATGCTAAAAAAGCTGCTAAGAGAATAGTGAGGCTAAACTTAAAGCATATGATGAGCTCTATAATAAATTAGGAACAAGAGAAGGTGAGAAAGATGTGTTTAAACTTGCAAAAGTAAGAGAATAGAAGGGTAAGGACTTAGATCATGTTAGGTGTATTAGAAGCGATGATCAAAGGGTATTAATCAAAGAAGATGAGATCAAACAAAGGTGGGAAACATACTTTCAAAAATTGTTAAATGAAAATGGCTCTGAGAATACAGGGATTGAAAATACTATAAATCTAAATAACATTAGATATTATAGATATGAACGTAGGATTAGAATACCTGAAGTAAAAGAGGCTTTGAAAAAGATGAAATTAGAGAAGGACATGGGGCCTGATGGTGTACCAATAGAGGTTTGGAAGCATATGGGAGATATTGGGGTAGTTTGGTTAACCAAGTTGTTTAACAAGATTATGAAATCAAAGAAAATGCCTGATGAGTGGAGGAAAAGCTGTATTGTACCAATCTATAAGAATAAGGGATACATTTAGAGCTGCACTAATTATCAAGGGATCAAACTTATGAGCCACACCATGAAACTTTTTGAAAGAGTGATTGAGAAGAGGCTACGATATGAAACAAGTGTATCAGAGAATCAGTTTGGTTTCATGCCTAGGAGGTCTACCATGGAAGCTATTTTCTCACTAAGACAATTCATAGAGAAATATAGGGAGAGGAGGAAAGACCTACATATGGTCTTTATCAACTTAAAGAAAGCTTATGATAGAGTCCCTAGAGAGTTAATATGGAGGGTGTTGGGTGGTAAGGGGGTTTTTCAAAAGTATATAGACATAATTAAAGATATGTATGAGGGAGCTATAACAAATGTTTAGACCACTAGTGGAGTGACTGGTGATTTTCCTGTCACTGTAGGATTGCACCAAGGATTGGCATTGAGTCCATACCTCTTCGCATTAGTTATGGATGAGTTGATAAAACATTTGCATGAGGAGATTCCCTGGTGCATGCTATAGGATGGCTATAAGGCTGGCCATACTCTATGGATCAGAGTGTTGGCCAGTTAAGGAACATGATACTCATAGGATGAGTGTTGTAGAAATGAGGATGTTGAGATGGATGAGTGGTAAGACAAGAAAGGACAGAATTAGAAATGAAAATATTAGAGGAAATTTAGGGGTAGCACCAATAGGTAATAAGATGAGGAAGATTAGACTTAGATGGTTTAGACATGTCCAAAAGATACCAACAATGGCACCAGTTAGAGGGAGTGAGGCAATACAAGTAGAAGGTTTTAAAAGGGCAAGGGGAAGGCCTAAAAGAACGTGGATAGAAGTGGTGAGGAAAGATTTAAAAACTTTGGGACTAAATGAAACCATGGTATTTAATAGAGTGGACTGGAGGAATAAGATTCATGTGGCCGACCCCTAATTGGGATAAGGTCTTGATGATGATGATGATATATATATATATATATATATACACAAAGCATACAGCATGTATGTGTAAGGATGTACATATATGACAAAGTAAAGAGATTGATCCAAGAGTATGAATAATGGGATTATGAAGTATTAAGATTATACTATTAAATTATTATGCTTCTTGAATCCCCAACCAAGCATAGCTTGCTGAGATATTGTAAAAACTTGAATGTTTACAATATCTTAGATACAGAGAAGGAGAATTAGGCGCTCAAGACTTAAGAAGATTTGGAAGAATAATCAATCAGGGTATATCTCTTGAAGACATGTATTTTTCTTTGAGAGCATTGTACTGTATTAAGAGTTTTTAATGTATGGTGAGGTTTGAAATTTGGATTATGTAATTTGAACAAGTATTGTACTGATACCCGGGTTGTACTATGAACCATTAGATGGATTCTAGAATTTAATAAATGTATATTCCTCTAATGGAATTTTATCTTGTACAAAATTCTACTTATGTTATGTATGAAGTGATGACTTGGATTTTACTAAACAAGTTTTAAAGAAAAGAATTTTTGCTGCTTTGTTTTGGAAATTTTTTTTACTACTAAGGGCTCCCTGCCTTTGAAAAATATATTGCAAAATGTGCTACAAAAACCCAGTTCGCCACAAAAGGAGTCCTAATGAGGAATGGAAGATCCAATTCTCGTCCATATCTTCCCACCCAAATTGAACTAAACATTGTTCCCATTGTTTTGAAGCATAGGACTCTATCTATATGATAAATGGGTAATGTAGAATAATGAGACTCTTTAAAAACCCTTAGTTGCCTCCTAGTAAGTGCTATGTTTAATGTCTTTAGTAAGACGTACAAAGCTTTGATGAATGTAGATCTTATTATTGATGCAGGTGTCATGGGACATGCTAAGGTAGGTCTTGGTAGAATAGTTCCTCTAGCAAGATTTCTTCTACCTCATGGTTGACCAATTTTATATAGGGTTTCAACCTTTGCCCATTTACTTTGGAAATCCCCCCATCCTTTTCTATCTCCACTGCCCTAAAGGGCAAACAATACTTATTATGTATGGTCCAGTCCATCAAGAATGAAGTTTTTAGTGAATAGATACAATCTAGAATCATATAAAAGGATCTTCTGTCCTAGGGTGGAGGACATTTTCAAAATATCTTTATCATTAAGGAATTTCATGTGATCTTTGTATAGCTTAGTAGATTTGTATGCATCTTTCCTAAGCTCATCCATCTCATTGAGTTGGAGCTTCCCATGTGTCTCAACACTATCTAGGTCAACATTGAGCTTTTTAATGGCCTAATATGCTTTATAATCAAGATGTATTGAGAGATGACAGGCCTTTGCATATACAAGGTGGCAGGGTGACATGCTTATAGGGGTTTTGTATGTAGTATGGTAAATTCATAAAGCATCACTAAGTCTTAAAGACTAGTCTTTCCTATTTGGATTGTCTATCTTTTCTAAGATTTGCCTTATTTCCCCATTTGACACTTCTACTTGTCCGCTAGTCTAAGGATTGTAAGTGTAGCAATCCTATGGGTAACACCATATGTTTTCATTTAAGTCCTCGAACACTTTCTTACAAAAGTGTTTGCCTCCATCACTAATTATGCCTCTTGGGGTACCAAAGCATGCAAATATATTTTCTTTTGAAAACTTGAATACCACCTTGTGGTCATTGTTCTTGCATGCTATGGCTTCCACACATTTGGAAATGTAGTCCTCTCCCTACAAATAGCTAAAAAGGTCCCATGAAATCAATGCCTCAAATGCCAAACGTTTTATTGCTGTATGGTTCCAATAGACAATGACCTTTCATCCTACTAAGTAAGTTCTAAATTTATCTAGTGCAAATACAATAGCCAACACCTCTTTTTCTATAGTGGAATAATTGTGTTAGGCATCATTGTGTGTCTTGTTAGTATAATATATCACAGGGTGGTAAATTATCATTATGATGCCCCAACAAAGCCTTGATCATGTAGTATGATGCAAGTTTTAAATGCTATAAGCATTTGTCAAATGACTAAGCAAACACTGAAAAATCACCCAAAAACACTTTTAAAAACCTCTTTGTCATATAAAAAAACATGCTTAACATACACCTTTGAAAAGTAGCTAGAGCATTACAAAGTCTAAAAGGCATACGATAGCAGGTGAAGGGAGTCTTTTACTTGTCCGCATGTGCTATGGGGTTTTGGTTATTTCTAGAGTATCCATCAAGAAAGTAGAAATAATTATGACCAACTAACCTTTCTAGAATTTGGTCAATAAATGAATGGGGAAAGTGGTCTTTCCTCCCAATGGAGTTCAATTTTTGGTAATCTATAAAAACTTTTCACCCAGTAATCACATGAGTGGTGACTAAGTGTTATTCTCATTTCAGCTTGCCATGACTCCAAACTTCTTAGGAACAACCTGAACTGGGGTGACCCAAGTGCTATTATATATAGGGTCGATGACTCCAACATCTAGGAGTTTTAGCACTTCATTTCTCAGTATCTCTTTCATATTAGGGTTTAGTCTTCTTCATGTTTTCCTATATGGTTTAATATTTTCTTCTGAGTAAATCATATGCATGCACATATTAGGACTAATACCTTTCATGTCTGCTATGGTTCACCCTTAGGCCATCTTATGTTCTCTAAGAACATTATGAACCTTACCTTTTTGCCCTTTATCTAGATTTGAGGCTATGTTTACAAGCAAGGATTCATCTAGTCCTAAATAAGAACACTTTAGATTTTTTAGGAGTGGCTTAAGGACCAAGGTAGGTGGTTTTTCTACTAAAAGTGGAGGGATAGAATTTGAAGGAGGAAGAGGTTCCACTAGAGGTCCCCATTTGGAGGTATCCATTATAGGTGCATCATCTAAAAAATTATTTACCTCATCAATGTATTTGTCTGCATCAAAATTACAATTAAAGTGCATTAGACATGCCTCAAGTGGGTGCATAATAGAAAATGGTGTATTAGCATCTTGAATTAGACCTTCAATTAAATTTACTACAGTAGAATCATCTAGGTCAAATGCTTATGATTAGCATTAAAAACATTGAGCTTGACTTTATATTGCTAAAAGATAACTTTATCACACCATTTCTATAATTGATGAGGGCATTAGACATTGCCAAAAATCAATGTCAATAAAATCCACAATGAAGTAAAACTAGTCCACCTGCATTAAAACATCTCCAACCATATAACATAGAATTTTTACTGATCTATCTGCAAGCTGTAAGGTGGTATTGGTTGGCTTTAGTTCAATGAGCCCAAGTTGCACATAAATAGAATATGGTGACAAGATTACACTAGTCCCTAAATCTAATAGTACACTATCAATGACATGGTCTCCAATGACACATGAAATGGTAGGACATCTTAGATCCCTAATTTAGGAGGGGTTTGGTGCTGGATCAAAGAGCTCACCTCCTTGATGAGAATGCTTTGTTTTACTCATTAAGCTTGTGCTTTTGTGTGTAGAGCACTTTGAGAAATTTGGCATAAGCAGCAATATCTTTAATAGCATTGAGTAATGAGATATTGACTTGTACATGCTTAAACACATCCATTATCTCGTCAAAATTAGTTCCTTTCTTAACCTTATTTAACAATTGAGGGAATGGTGCTTTAATCACATAAGATGCCTCCACTATAAGATTAGATGAAGTAGGAGATTTATCTCTTTTTGCATTCTCTTGTGTTTTAGTAGGTTCATTCTCCTCTAAAGTTTCCCCTATCTGCCCTAACTTGTTATCTATTTGATGCCCACTTCTAAGGGTACTTATGGACATGGCTTGATCAAGGGGTCTTTTAGTATTTGAACTTGACCCCATTTCAAACTCTCTCTAAGAGTTTGGAATAGGTTGAGAGGAAATTTTCCTTTCTCCATTCCACTTAGGATGATAGATAATTAACCCATATGATATTCCAACTTTGTGAAGGACTATGAGTTAGATTGGAGGGTTTGTTTAGAATCATTGTGGAAATGTAGAGAACTCTTGATAAATAGATTTGGGATTTCCTCAATGGATAGTTTCCTTGTTTGCTGCAAAAACTATTGAGGAAGTGGCTACTGTGCCACTAGAGCTTGAGGTTAGGTTTGAGGAATCCTAGGTGGACACCCTTAGCTATTATTCTTAGCCCATAAAATTTGGATGCTTATCCCTTCACAAATTAGAGGTCCTATAGAGGTTTTGTGGATGCATTGCTAGCCGTGAAGGCTTCAAATCTCACATCCATTTTCTGTAACTGGTTCTACACCTTGTCCAGTCTTTGATTTAAGTCAAGCTTATATGACATCTCTGTGGTCATTCCTATTTCATAAAGGCCTCCTTTCTTTGAAGCCTAGGTATTCTATCTCTCCTATTAGAATAATCCCATTGCTTTAAATTTTAAGCTAAAGTCTCAAAAAATTTCCATGCCTCTCCTATCATTTTTCAACATGAGGCTCCCTCCACTAGTTGCATCTACCATCTATCTATTTTGAGGTGTTAGTTCCTCATAAACGTACTGAACTTGTTGCCATTTTTTGAATACATAGTGATGGTACTTTTGCATTTGCTGCAATTCATTCCACCTTTCCTAGAATTCATAATATTGCTCATCATATGTTTTTTGGAAATGGATAATATCCCTATGAAGGGCATTAGTCTTATGGACAGGGACAAATTTGTTTAGAAACTTTTTCGACAACTAATCCAATGTGGCAATGAAACCTACCTCTAAAGAATTTAGTCATGATTGGCTTTATCTTTCAATGAGAAGAGAAACAATGTAAGTCTAATAGAATCATCATAAACATTTTGGAATTTGAATGTAGGACAAATATCAAGGAATTCCTTGATATGTATGTATGGATCCTTTCTCTCTTGAACACAAAATGTTGGGAGTAACTATATGACATCATCTTATGATCAAAGTGGTTTGAACGGGTGGGTGGTAATGTAATACATGATGGAGTATTCAACTGGAGTGGCACATAGACATCACTTATGGCCTTGTGCTCAACTACATCTAGTGGGTCTTCCATGGGGTTAGGAATTTGATTTCTTAACCTTTCCTATGGGTTCGTTCAATCTCAGTATTAAATGGTATTGATTTCATATTCTGTGATCAATGACCTTGAATGCACTAAAATGAAAACCTATCTAAATGATGTGACCTAACTCTAAATACGACTCCTAACTCTATATGATGCACAATCAATCCTAATAAAATACTAATGAACTTTTTTGATAATCATTGTTAATTTGTGGAGTGGTAGCTTTTAAAGCTAGATCTAGATAGCTCCTTTTATCCAAGTTCAACTACTACTTACCAGTTAGGTTCTGTTCTAGAATGGTTAACACAATTCTCATGTATGCAGGCATTTAGACCTCAACAAACATCAATGAAAGGCATGGAAAAACCACTTGGATCTTGCATACCCACTATAACCACAATGCTTAGAAGCCACTAGAGTGACAATAGTTCTCCTCTTTCTAAAAGGGTCCTACGAGCTTGATACACTAAGTCTCTTACTACTTGATTTTAAATTAAGCTTTAAGGTCTTGGATCACTAACATATAAGGAATTGATTTGATTACTTAGTGGGCAAAGGATCTGGTGATGAAATTCAGTCCTTATTCTATGAGGGTTCTTATGGGACCCTTACTATCAATGTGAACATCAACCATAAAGCAATTAAATGTGCAATGCAATTATAAGAAAGGAAACTAATGGCTACATATATGCTATCTAACAAAGGGTCCACACCTTAATAGACAAGGCATTATAACTAAATAGTCTCTGCCTTATTTATAGTTGAGTTGAGGCTAACTTTTTCTAAGTAGGTACAAACTAATGCAACAACCCTAAATAGGATGTAACAAGTTATAATCAATGACCCTAAACTATATGAACTACATTAACATCCATAATGAAAATTACACTAAATGCAACTACACTAGAAAATTAAAAGAGAGAGAAAACCTTACAGTGGGGTTTTTGATGAAGATAAAGTGTGGTACACCATACTCCATGCATGGCCTATTATTAGGACCCATTTAAATTAAGATTATAATGAGTCCTCACAATAAATTCTCTCAAAAATAGAAAAACCTAATCAAAGAAAGCGAGGAAATCCTAATCATGCAAATGAAGCTTTAGCCTACAAGATCCTTTTGCCAAATTCACCTAGCACAAAATCAAAGAAATACACCAATTTATGAAGAATTGGAAAAATATGCAAGAATGACACAAAAACCCTAATCTACTGCAACCCAAAACCAAGACTAGAGATAAACAATCTAAACAAAGTTCCAACCACAAACTAGTCGCTATTCCTTGGCAACGATGCAAAAAACATGGTGTAGCTTTAAAATTATGATCAAGTGCATGAGTCAAAGTAGTAATTTGAATGCAAGAGAGGTCATTCCCATAAGAAATCTCACCAATTTTCAATTAATTGGATCTTATGTAAATCACTTTTCTTTGGCCAAAAAGAGATTGGTTTCATTAAACTAGCAATGCGAATAATATATAAATAGAAACATGCACAGAATTAGACAAACATGAACTAAGGGAAACTTTCTAAAAATAAAGAACTTCAATGGAATTAGAAACTTTACTAACTAACATCCATTCAATAAAAGAAACTAATCCAAAACTAGAATGACTTAATCTAGGTTACTTCAACTAATGGAAACTTTCTAAAAATAAAACTTTGCTAAACTAAGAGATTTTCTACAATTAAACTTTCTAAAAACTAAACCTATGAACATTCTAAGTCTAAACTAAAATGCAACTAAACTTAACAATTAATGATAATATACAAAAACTAAACTAATCAAATGAATATGCAACATGTTAAGGAAAAATGCATATGGAAGTTGGGAGTGCGTGCATGAGGCAAAGATGGAAAGAATTCATGAATTAAATTAGAATGGAATGCATAAACCTATGAAAATTACACATGGGAAAGTGACCATGAAGTGCTTCATTCAAGTAACCATGATAAGCAGGATTAAAACAATTAAATCAAGTATGGAAATTTGTACATCAAACATGTAACTTTATTTAATTGTAACTCATACAAAATGGGGCACATAATACATGGAAAATAGAAAAGAGCATTGTGCCAACTTCAAGGACCTCAGTCAAACACAAAACTAAGACGAACATTCACTATGCAATACAACATTTCATGCATGTGAAACCTAAAAGAGAACCAAAAGAAATAGAATGAAAAAGATGGGAATGAAATCAATAGAAAGGAAAGGAATCAAAGAAACCAAAGAAATTGATCTAAAGACTACTATATCTTGGATATCATTATAAGAGTTTAGTGGACTTGGATGTAAGAATCTAAGCACAAAAATAGAAGCAAACAAGTAAAGAATAAGGAGCATGAAACTAGAAAGTATGACAGGCCCCAAGGAATGTAAAGAGCAAGGAAAATCAACCTTAAACATGAAGTAAATCAATTTGGAATGGCTACAAAAAAGGAAGGAGGTATGGAGCATCAAGTGTCCCCTTCTTCTACGCCCTAGAATGGAATTCCTTTAGTATTTGTAGATGTTGGACACTTCTAAAAGAGTCCTTATGAGGAATGGAAGATAATATTGAGGTTGAGAAACAGTTTGGTTAATATAAGACATCTAGGAACATGAATGGAAGGTGGAGGGGAGGAAATTAGAAAGGGTAACATGTAAAGGGGGGGGGGGGGTGGTACTTTTAAGGGATTTGCATAAAACTCACTTCCTAAAAAAGTGTTTCATGTGGAAGCATAGGAAAGAGAGGGAAAGATGAAGAGATGAAGAGAGAGAGAGAGAGAGAGAGAGAGAGAGAGAGAGAGAGAGAGAGAGAGAGAGAGAGAGAGAGAGAGAGAGAGAGAGAGAGAGAGAGAGAGAGAGTTTAAGAGATTAAGAGATTAAGGTATCTTCCCTCATTGGTCCACCATGCATCTGTATGTTATCATATGATAATATTTATCAAATCCTTCTAATTATCCCTTCAAAAATAACATTTTCAACATTGATAATTGCTTGAATTCTTCATCTAATTGTGTGACTCCATGTGGCTTGACTAAGATAGCTTCATGGCTCACTTTGATGACCCCTTGCTTGATGGCTTGAGTGGCTTTGTTCCTTAGTTTCAAGGCTTGCATGGCTTGTATGGCTAAGGTGGCTTGCATGAATGGCTCCAATCCTCATGCAAAGGTGATGGAATTACGTGGCTTGTGGATGGGGCCTTTCTAGTCATCTTTGAGCCTTCCAATTGTTTTCTTGCTTCCCCTTTGATGATCTTGAACCTTCATTGATCTTTGGAATGATTAAATTTAGGTCTGAGCTCTCTTTTTTTAGTTTGATCATCAATTCTCATCTTGATCATTCTTGGCCATTGGATCATCTTCTTGATACCTTCAAAAGATTAAAATGATTAATTAGATCTTAGAAAATTATGATTATTTACATGCCTAATCTGAATTAGTTTCTAAGCTTGCAAAATATCAAACTTTTGAATTAATAGGTCAAAAATACAAGTGTTATGAATTTTGAAAAAATCCTAGAAGAAGCACTACAATTTATAACACATGGACTACTAATTGAGTACTTTTTTATACAAACAAAAGAAGAAGTGTTAACTTTGTAATAGAAGTCCTCTGCTTACTTTCAAAGACTTGAAATACCCTTATATCCATTTCTTTTTATAATCCTAATCCTATGTTTAGTCCTAGTATAAGGCCTATTGATTCAAGAAGGAATAGATTCTTGATGAGGATATAAAAAGATAGAAATTAGGGAGTATTATTCCCATATTGTTATTCCATGAGTATATATGAAGATAATTTTGTTATTATTGATTTTGTTCACATATTCAAGAGAGATATGTTTTACCCTTTTACTGATAGTTTTATTCTGAGTGTATGTCTATTTGTGAAATTTGAGGTCAAAACATGTTTCAGTTGGAGTTCTTGGAGTCGTAGTCTAATTAGAAATTAAGATCTATTGTATATATAGATTGTGCACACACTACATGCTGAGATATGACCCTAAATGAGATATTTTTAGCACGTGAGTAAGGTTTTGAATTTTTTAGTTCATTTCTATTAACATGTTATAAGTGGCAAATTGAGTATGGATAGAAGAAAATTCTCAAAAGTAAATGTTGGAACTACCTTACTAAGATTTTGTGAGTAAATTCATTGCAAACTCTTATGAGGCTGACTCATTCACTAGGGATAACCTCTTGTTTTAAGGGATTCTTGCTTATGCTAAATGCAATCATGAGTACCTATGAAAATGACGATTTGTATCAAATGATATTTTACATGTTTTGTTCCAAGCTAGCAAAATGCTAGTTGGGGGTGTGTTTGGTGTCCAGTTTTTAAAAAATTACCCTCATTAGCATGACATTTGATATAATTTTATGAAATTATTTAAAATTTTATTTGAAAATATATCATTTCAAATTTTTATCATCCTACAATAATTTGGTGTATTTTCATGGTTAGATGAATAATCTAAAGTAAGTATGTGCAAAATTGCATGTTGTATAGTAGTAATTAGGATTTTTCTAATTTTGTTGCTAGTAGATCATGATCCAAGTGTTTAGCTGAAGCCAATTAACATCCTAAATCATAGATCAAGCTTAAATGAATATAGATGGCTCAAATCAATCCAAAAGAAAGTTTGAATGATCCCAACCAAAATTACAAACACTAGAACATCTAGTGGTGGTGAGTCTAGGCCACACGTGGTTACTTGGTGGACAAAAGAGTGGTTGCATGCAGGGATGCTTTCCCTAAATGAGGAAGAGGGAGCCTAGGGACCAATCTAGAATGGGGGTTGTTGAGCTACAAGATGGCAATCTTTTAGTGATCTTGAGAGTTTAGTTCCACATAGTCCAAGGAAAAGTTATCTAGGTCAATCATAAGTGTTTAAAGTATCCCTTAGTGTGTATGTGTTTTAATGATTAAAAGGCTCAAAAGAAGCAAAACCTTGAGGGAAAGGGCTACTGGTTAAAGAACTGAGTTATAGCTACCAAAAGATGACAATATACTCTGCTATGCACTCTGATGCCATGAGCATGTGTTTTTCCTATAGGGAGAAGCAAAACTATAAGGCCACTGTGATAGATTGGACAATATACTCACAATTGGAACACTAGTCATTATAATTGGTATCAGGCCAAATCCCTCATGGTGGTGAGGCTAGGTAGCACGTGGTTGCGTGGTGGACCCAAAAGTGCTCACACTCGGGGACGCATGTTCCCTAATGAGTGAAGAGGGAGCCTACAGTGCATTCTTGTTGGGCAATCTTGAAGAGAGGATGTCGAGCTACATTATGCTAGGCTTTGGGTGATCTTAAGAGTTTAGTCCCACATTGCCTAGGAAAAGGTAATCTGAGATGGTTATAAGGGTTCAAAGTATCTCTTAATGTGTACATGTTCTAAGGGTGGAAAGGCCTAGAAGAAACAAAACCTTGTGAGAAAGGGCTAATGGCTAAAGAACCACCCAAAGTGGACAATATACTCCATTGTGCACTCTGATGCCAGTAGTGGGCATTTTCCCTAAGGGAAAGAGCAACATTGTGATGCCATTGTTCCAGAGCTGATAATACACACACTGTTGAAACCATGGACATTACAATCTTACAAGCACTTTCTCAAGCTAAAAGTTAAATGCTCAATCATACCTCACTTTGGAGCTAGAGTTAGCTTAAAACACATTTTGAAGTCACTTTTTCAAAACATTATTAAATAGGCTCACTTTGGCAATAATACAAGCTTATTTAGCTTTAAAAATCCATTGACACTTCAACGACAAACTAGATCCCTATGCCAAGCCACACACGATTCTTAACTCTAATCATATTTTGCAAAATAACCTCTAGTTGGCCATGCATGATACATTCAAAATTGTTTCCATTATTGTGACGGCTCGAGTTTCTAAAATAATTTCCAATGGCAAAACCCTTTTGAAAACATATGGATAGCCTTCATCTTCTAAACATTTTTTAAAGATAATAAGTATGACATTCATTAGTTTCTACAAAGACGGGCATCTCTAATAAAAAACTTCACATATAATCAAAATAACTATTACCATATGAGTTTATAAATGATCCATTGATCATAGCCATAACCAACTAATAAATCCATTAAAAATGCCACACATAATAAGCTAAAGTTTAGAAGATAGTTGAATATTCAAAAAATCTAAATTCTCATCTTTATAAAGGAACTTATCAGAAAAAGCATTTTTTTTGAAAATACAAGAAAACTTAGAAATCTCATACATATGTTGTAATAACCCCAATTTTGGTAATTGATTGAGAAAATCAATAAAGTTTGAGTTTCAGAAATTTGGGCTAAAATATTATGGTTATTTAGAATATACTTCATATAAAAGTATAATCAAAGAATAAGACATGTACGATTGAAATTAAACTTAACAAACCCTTCAAAATAACTGTAAGCACGGCAAATTCTGAAATCGAAAGAAAATCCTTAATTTTCTTCATTTTCTGGACAAAAGGGTAAAATAGTAATTTTACCCAAAAATCAAAATCTAAGACATCAAAATTTAGAATGTACTAAAAAATACAAATCCAATGCCACTAAGTACACTAAAATCCGAGATCATGGGAATAAAACCCTAATTTTTATACATAAAGGACAAAATGGTCTTTTTACACCATGTGAGGCCCACAAGGGACCCAAAAACGAATCCTATGGCTAGCCCATGTGAAATCATGGGTCAAACCACACTAGCTGGTCTTGGGGAAGCAAAATGGAGCATGGGAGAATGCAATGCTAAATTAATAATAAAAAATGAACCATCATTATTACACTTCATCATGAAAGAAGACCTAAAATGCCTATAAATACAACCTCAAAAATCCTCCAAAAAATGTCCATAAAATTCCCATGAAATTGTCTCCACTTTCCCTGAAAATTTAGACTTAGATCCATCCCCAAAAACCCAGAACTCCCAAGAGATCTCTCTCTTTTCATTTTCTTTTTCTTTCTAGATTGGAACAAGAGACCTAAAATCAATTAGGCACTCTATTCTAGATGTAATATCACCAATTACACCTTCCAAAACTTCCCACAATACCTTAGCTGCAAGAAAGGTGGATCTTGGGCCATATATTCATCAAAAGGGTACTCTTTTAAATTGGATATATAACCAATGTTTTTTTCTCCAATCAGGTAGGTGGAAATACTTCTTGGACATGTTTACTAGTGTTGTATAAAAAATTTATTCTACTGTAATTTTATTTTGGTAATAAAATGGTAAAAATAAAGTAAACAATAGAACCTTTAATTCAGGATGATTGAGGGTTCAGATGAAAATTCTGACCCTACTAATCGATCCAAAAGGGTGCAAAACCCCTAGGGTAGAATTTTCACAAAGATCAGATAAGTTTTGGGCCCTCAATTGATAGGGGATTGATTGGATGGTCTAGAATGGATTGTCCGATCTCCTAATCAAACGGGCCCAGGACGCCATGCGTGACGCAGCGTGGAAACGCCGCACGTAGAAGTGTTACTGCACATGCCTTGCACATGCGACATCATTCCAAGCGGAACGAACGTGCGTCGGAAACTATCCTGAGCAGACACGCCCAGCTTGCATCTCGGTTACGGGCGCGCGACGACCAGCATTTCGCTCGTCCCGCGTGCATCCGCGAAGTTCCCCGGCGGGAGCGTCCGTAGCGCCTCCGCGACGGACGATGACGAATCAAGCATTCCGCCCAACTCGTTTCTGCCCGACTAGTCTAGGCCGTCCATTCCTATGGGGCCCTTATTAACAATGTGATCTATTCCACCATAAAACACTTAAAAATACAATGCAATACAACAAAGGCAAACTAATGCCTACCTATATGCTATTTAATAAAAGGTCAAGCACCTCAACAGGCATGACACATAACCATGCATCCTAAGCCTTAGTTTATCCGAGTTAAGGCCAACATATGCTAAATAGGTACATAACTAATGCAACAACCCTAAATAAAGATGTGACAAATAAGATGAATACCCTAATCTATATGAATTATCCTACCATCCATAATACAAGATTACACTAAATGGAACTAAACTAGAGAAAAAAGAGAAAGTGAGGCCACCATATCCCACAATTGCCCTGTATTATTACAACACATTTAAAATTAAACAAAGAAATTATAAGTTACAATGGGCCTCACTACAAGTTCACTCAAAAAATTAAAAACCTTAATAGAAGAAGGTAAAAAAAAAAAAAAACCATAATTATTTTGATGAAGTTTTGTCCCATAGGATCACCTATGCTCCTTTGTTAATTTCTCCTTACACAAATCAAACAAAATTGATCAATTTTTGAGAAACTAGGTAGTCTTGCAGTTATGAATGCAAAACATTAATCAAATGCAACCTAAACCTAGACTAAATATAAAAAATCTAAATTAAGATCCAAGCACATATTCGTTGCAATTCCCAAGCAATAGTGCCAAAAACTTGATGTAGCTTTAAAATTACTCATAAGCATACAAATCACTATAGTAATTGTATACAAGTGAGGTTGAGCCCACAAGGAATCTCACTAAACTATATGTTTTGTGGATCACATTTAAACTATTTATCCTAGAAAAAAGAGTTAGATTTAACCTAGACTAAGGCTTTAAACTAACATGAAAATCACAAATGCATGACATTAGAAATTTTTTCTCAAAAGAGCACTTTCATATACCTAAAAAATTTAAAAACTAAAATAGAAACTATCTTAAACTATCTTAGCATGCTACTAAAGTTGAACAATGCTCAAAGAACCCTAAACATGACTAAACTAAATAATAAAATATGCAAGACCTAAGGAAACAACTAAAGAAAATGGTATGCATGGAATTAAGCTATAAATAATGCATGAACAAAGTAATTAAGATGCATGAATGGAACATGAAAGTACGTATGAACTAGAATCCAACTTAGGCTACCATGGAATGCATGAAACTTAAAGCATAGAACTAAGATGTAAACAAACCTAGGTAAAATGCATGAATTGAATTCATGGACATCTAAGCAGATGAGCAACAAGTTTAAGGAACCACATCTCACAACCATGTGCATGAAACTTGGGGTTGTGTGTATGGAACAAGCATGTGCTTCATCTGAAATTTCTATGCACTTTAAACTAAAATGATGTACATGTAATCTAAGCATGCAATGGATATCTTAGCAACTATGAAAGACAACATCTAAAGTAGATAAAATAGCCTTAAACAATGCACCATTATCATTCAAACAAGACTTTCCTTAACTGATTTAAAGTTGTATACAAATGTGGTGCGCACTCTCCATGAAGTGTGCACACCATTAAAATTTTGAAAATACAATCAAATGTATAGATCTTCAATCATCCAACAGTCACTCAAAAGTTAGCAAAAATGCATTGCAAGAGTGATCTAAGGAAAACAAAGGGGAAAATGGGAAAGAAAACAAGAGCTCGGCAAAGAGATTTAGGAATTGAAAAGGCAAGGAACATGATCTAAGAACTACACTATCTTGGTTGCCACTACAAGAGAGTTGGACTCTTTAGATCAAGAATCTAGGAAACTAAACTAAATGTAAACAATCAAGAAAGCAAAGGAATTAATTCAATAAAGCATGGAATCAAACAACAAACAAAGCAACATGGAAAGCAAACAAATAAATAACTAAGGAAGAAAACTAACTTGAACTTGAAGGACATCAAGGAGAGATCAAAACCTAAAGAGATGAGGTGTTGAAAGGTTGGAGAATAGGAGAAACCAAGGAGCACCACATTTATGACTTAGTAAGGGGGGAAGGGTGGAGACACCTCCTTTTTAGGAGGGGGCATTCTTCCCTTCTTAAAAGTTGTCCTTGATGTTGTACCCTTGTATGTTCTATATATTGATTGGCTTCCTAAAAGAACCCTCATAGGAATGGAATGTGAGATTAGAAGGTGGTATGAATTGGACATAAAAATAAAAAAATAAAAATCATGGAATACATTAAAGCATTGAACATGGAACCTTGTTTGAGATTTGGAAGGAAATTTGAATGGTAGAGATCAAAGGGTATTATTAGTATGAGATGGGATTTAGAAAGGGATAGTGATGAAGGTTAGCAAGTAGAGCTAGAAAGAGCTTATGTGGCATGGAGGGATTGGTCACTTAACATAGAATCTTAGGACATCTAAGAAGGGGATAAGGTGGAAGGTGGGAGATGCCACCTTCTTAGGAAGGTGCGTGTAACAACTCTAAATTTATGTCAATTTCCATGATTTTAAATTATAATTATAATGGGGTTATGAAATTTGAATTTAATTCCATGGAAATGAAGTTCATGAAAATGACCTCTTTATAGGCTTGAAATTTGGACTTGGGACTATCAAATTTGGAACGTATGCGTTGATACAATTTGAATGACACTAATTTTGTCCAAAATGGAGATCGACACTGTAAATGTCAAAAGTTTTACATATTGATGGGGGCCAAAATTGATAAAGACACCCCCCTTGTTTTGTCTATTGTGACATGGTGTCGGAGAATGGGATAAGATAGGGAGGACACAAGGGAGAAACCTTAGTGACCCACACCCCCTCTCTTGCCTGATCTCCCTCTTCCTGGCTCCAACATGTAGCTCGTGCCACTTGGAATCCCTAGCAACTATCCCTCTCCCTGAAAATTTTCTCTTCTCTGATGATGAAATGAAACTAGCACCCCTTTCTCTTTTCTCAGCAATGGAAGGAGCCCTGATCGGGGTGTTTCTCCTTGTAGCCAGCTTGTGACATTAGAGAGCACTGGTTGGCCACACCTGCCTCCTTCCATTTCCCTCCCCGGATTCCCATCTTTCTGGCACTGGTAGAAACCTCGATTGGGTTTCATTGGTAAGCAACAGATCCCCCTTTCCTCTCCCTCTGAATTTTGTGATCATAGGCTGGAACCCTTGTTTGGGTTCTCACTGGTGTGGTAGGGAGCCCTGATTAGACCCAAGCACCCTGTCCCCAGTGTCTGTTACCATGTTCTCCTGCCAAATTGGACCCAAACTGGGTTTTCTCCTTCAGTGCGGCTAGCCAACATGCCTGTGCACACGGGCCGGCCACACCCCCACTCCCATCTCCCTCCCCTCTCTATTTGTTCTCTTCTCCATTTTCCCCCCTATCAGTCTCTAGTGGTGACTGAACAGAAACCCACCACCGGCTACCAGTCTCCCCCTCTCCCACTGTCTTCCCTATTTCTGACGAGTTAGAGCAGAGTCGACTCGTTGAGTCAACTCGCCTCTGACTTGTTTGAGGGATCTGAGTTGACTCATTAGACCCTAGTGAACCCTTGATTCTGGCCAATCTAGGAAAAATCTCAGAGATCCAAGAGTACCCCTGCGATCGTAGTAACATGGGGAACAATACCCATTGTCCCAATTCATGATCAAGGAAGATCCAACTATCAATTTGACCAGACCATTGATCGGACTTCAAATTGTCTAATGTGAGATGATCATCATTATTTTCACATCTAAATAGACCATTACAATCCTCATGCTGTGTACATTAAGATCCATGCAAGATATTTTGAATATGAAGTGATTAGGCAGATGATTTAGCCGATTTTGATCAACTGATGATCCAAGTATAAAATTGGATCTAAATTGATGATTCGAACCATTTACAATTCTTTATTGGATTAATTGACTTGAATTACTAAAGTGTTATGTGATATGGGGAGGTCATGTGAAGAAATTTGATGAGATCAACTTGTAAATCTAATGATTGGGTACAATTGAGGAGATCGATGAACGATCCAACCAAGCAGTTGGCTAAAGGTTATTCAGATTGACTTGATCTAGGTGATGGAACTATGGAGGACCACACTAGAGTTAGGTCTAACTGATTCAAGCGGTACAGATGAGTGGTACTTCATCTAAGGTATGTGATTACATTTAAGATTTTTATTATTTGAAACTTTGAGGCATGGGTTTTATGCTCTACCATGTTGCATGAGATCAATTTTCAACATGTATTACCGATATGCTTGCTACTTCTTTTGTGCATGATTTATGCACTATTTCTAATATATTTTAGTCTCATTGATTTGATTATTAAAGTGGTTATACACTGATTTTTGATGCATGATGCTGATATGTTGAATTACTCTCTTGATTTGGTTTTATCGAGAATGATTATATATTATCATGTTTTCATGAAAATTAATTTATTATATATGGCTGATATTATGATATCTGGATCTACATTATTTAGCCTTATATTTTAACATATGACTGATGGTACACTGCTATATCTTTGACTGGATCTTATTGAGATTGTTACACATGAGAGTTTCTATGCTTTGTCGATTAGGATAATTAAGGTTGTGATGGATGCATTGCCCCCTCCACCCTGTGAGTGCCTCGTCTGGGTGAAATGATGAAAACAGGATTGGAATCTGTCTTTCCATGAGTGCTTGATTGCCCTGTGTGGGTGAAAGGGTGAAAATAGGATTGGAACACGTCTTTCCGTGAGTGCTTGAGTGCCTTGTGTGGGTGAAAGAGAGATTGGAATACGTTCCTTCGTGAGTGCCTGAGTGCCCCATCGTGGGTGAAAGGGTGAAAGGGTGAAAGCAAAAAGTACTAAGAGTTGGGCCCACGTTGCTATGAGTATAATTGAGATAGTTATAGGGCTTGACTATGCATAATGTTCTGTTGATTTTGACATGCATTATATCATTCTATGGACCTAGGTTTCATTGTTTTGAAGGACGTATATCCATGTATTTTTCTCATGCTTTCTATGCCATGATGCTCACCATTGATATTGATTGGTTTAGACCATGATTCTCTTATATTATTCATCATGGATGTTTGATGTTTTATGGGCTTTGTATATATTCGTCTTATGAGATTTACCATGATCTTGATACTTTAGGCCATATGATTTTATTGCATTTGTCATTGAATGTGAATAACCTACACAAGTGTAGCTTGCTAAGGCATTGCTTTGTTCTCAATGCCTCAGATATAGAGAGTTGTAATAGGTGGACACACTGATAGACCAAGCAAAAGTGATGACGTTTCCCAGTGAAACATTGAAGACATTTTAAATATGATAAGGTTTGTTTTAGATCTCACTTTAGTTATTGTTTATTGACTATAGTTTAATGAAAATTGCAAGTGACCTGAAAATGAGGATATGAATTCTTGTTGGATGTGATGGTTGTATGGAGGGACCTTGGGTATTTTGTTATGAATTGATTTTCTTATCCACTGTTGGAGTACACATTTTTATTGAAAATTGTGTTTGATTTAGATGGATAGTCGTGGAGACTGAGTCTCCCATGTGTCATGTCTTATACTGTGTTATCAGGTGATTTTTGTATTGCACGTATTATGTCCAGTCATCCAAAATACAGAGGAGACTCTGCTGAATTTTTCGTACAAATGTGATTTCATTTTGTTGTTAAATTCATGATTTTGTGGTTGTATGACTCCTAGGACTTAGAAATAAATGTTTTCATTCGAGTTATGTTTTTGATTACTTTAAAAATCAATGTTTTTAAAACAAGGATCCCGACTGTTTGTATAAATTGTTATTATATTGTTGTTAAAACCTGAAGTGTCACAGTTTAGCGTCAGAGCCTAGGTCTACTCCATCATAGCCATTCCAACCAATTCAATGGTCACTTACTGTCCAAGATGTGAGTTGATTTCCTAAATATGAGTTACAGAGAAATTGAGACTTTAAATCCTTGTATGAGCTCAAGGAGGTACACCTTTATGGGAAGTGCATGATTCTTAGAATCATCAATTAGAATAAAGATTGTAAATTAGTTCCTCTTAGTGAGAACCTTACTATATGATAAAACATGTATTTATACGAATTGCTTTTGAGAGTCCAAGTTTCAACTTGGATTGCGTATAAACTTTTAGAAAAAGCCTAACAATTATTATAATAAGAATAGTTTGATAAGAATGATGGAGGATCATAAATGATTACAACTAATGAGAATGCGAGAACATTGAAAGAAGTGTTGTATTAATTTAAACTTGGACCGGATTTATTTGACGAATAAATTGTAATATGGTGAAAATCATTGAAAATTTGATGAAGTAAGATCCTAGTGCTCCTATGGATGAAATATCTGATTATGAGATGAAAACTAGTGAGTTTAGTGTATATATAGGTGTTGAAAGCTAGTCGTGAATGAAAAGTAAATGCCTATAAATCAGTCTGAGGATTTTAATTATGATTGGAGACACATAGCACTTGAAGGATATAACAACCATTGTATGAAAATGGTTAGTATTAATGATGCGAATCAAGTAGATAGAGATACTTATTGAAGTATGTAAGGGGAATGGATATTGTTGTGAAAATAAGGTGAGATAAAAGCTAATGAGTCCTTACGCTTACGAAAATATTGATATTAGATATCAGTGGGAGTGAATACTTACAAATTGTTCTTGGGGTTTTAATGATGATTTGAAGAGCATATTACCTAGAGGGCATGATAAATAAATTATGAAAATGATTCTTGAATATAAATGATGTTGAAATGAATCGACTAGGAAGAAAAATATATGAAGTGAATGAGGTGAGATGAAATTATTTATGATTGATTTACATCCAACACTGATAGAGATGATAATGTGGTTTCTAATAACTAATCAAGTATTATAAAGGGTAAATTCTATGGAGTCTGAAATTGATCGAGTTGTAAATGATTTGATTTGATATGATAATGAAATAATTCATTAGTTCAAGAAAGTGAACTAATGGAAGTGAGGACACTGAAAATGAAATTATGAGGATTCTAATGATGGTTATTTGAGAGGACATTTTCCTCCATCATTGAAATTTTTATCTAAAAGGCTTTTAGGAAGGCCTGTGATAATTTGTATCTTTGCCTTGATGGCAATTGGTGATACTATGAGCATTGTTGCTACAAAGTAGAGAAATTAGATGGTTCAATAGTATTGAACCAATATACTCAGTTGAAGAGAGTTGCCCTTACTCCTTCACCATAAAGAAAGAGATCATGGATAGATTGTGATATGTTGACACTTATATTGAGGGATTTGGTGATTGTACCGTGTTCTATGCTAGTAGCAAAGTTGTAGACATAACCTCTATGTAAAGAGGGATCTTCTTAGGACCAAGGCTGATTGTAGAAACTCTGATATAGTTCATGTCAGCCTAGTAAGGGCAAGAGACCTTTCATTGACACGGCTGCAGAGGCCATTAAGCTAGCGACATTTGATTAGGCAGTGTTGTGATACAGATGAGAGGTGTACTAGTTATAAGGACAGACACCTGGTCTACTATATCCTATAGTTATAGACTGCTGTAGCAGTGATAATAGCATCAATAGCTGCCATTATAAAGGAAATCCTTTAAATATTTTGACTGTGGAGAGATAGGATATTCCTTTAGAGACTGCCCCATTGGACAATGAGTCAAACAGACTAACATTAGAGACATGGTAGAGATGGCCCCACATTATCAGTGATAAATTTTTCATTACTTGGAGACAGCTACAGGACTCTAACCAGATAGTGGAAAGTATGTTTTGATTGCTGGTAACTATGTTAGAATCATCCTTGTTCTAAGATTCAGTCACTTTTGTATTTTGTGTGTTGGCACTTTGATGATGGTGCTGTGTATGTGACAGTCTCAGAGTTGGATGTTATGACACTAATGATGAGTGAGAGGATGGATATTAAGCTAATCCTACTTGATATGTGTGACAACTCAGGTTTCCAAAAATACCTTTTTGAAAACTATTTTTGAAATTTGGGATATCCCTTGTTTAAAATTCATTTCACAATCAAAACAAAGAAAATTTTCTTTTTCCTTTACTAAGTTTGTCCTAAAAATCCCGAGTGTCATTTTCACACAAAATATAAGGATTTTATGGTGAAATGAGTGTCTCATTTCTATCAAAAATCTGACAGAGTTTCCTCTATTTTTTGGACATATGCGCATTTGACGCATGCGTGCAGACACCTGATGAAACAATACAAATAATTTTTTTTGAAAACAAATGCACAAAACTTATCACTTCCCAGAACCCCTAGTCATAACATGTCTCCTTATATACAATTAAATCCACAACCAAAAAGTAAATATATACATTCTCATTCTCCACTAAATCAGAATACAAATCTAAAGTTTGAAAGCTCACCATTTTAATGCTAGAAAATCTCCATCTTCTAAAATATTGAACTCCATAGCTATTTCTCACTTTCTACCTATTCATCTTTCTATTATAATCCATCAAATCTGAGACATTGTAAACAATTACAGTGTCTTAGCAAGCTTGCGCTTGTCTAGGTGGAATAAGTAGTTATTTTGTTGTGCAATACATGATTTCACATAAATCAATATAATTCAAGAATATATCATACTTGAACAAAACTTCCTGCATTTCCAAGGTGTTCAGGCTGAAATTGTAATTTCTTAGATCATGCCATTATGAAATTAGTTTACATAAGCAGTTTCATTATGGCTGATGAATCATATCTTTTCCTGAGAATTTAAGTATTCCAAGCTGTATCATTTCATAAGCATGCAATTTTATTAATGTTATTTTCCATGAATACACACATAAGCGTTCCAATTCCCTTCATGACATAGTTCTTTAGATTCGTTTACATTATATATTCATTCCAGATATTACTTTAAATGCCTAAGTTGTTTGTCATTTGATACTTAAATATACTTACGAGTGGGTTAGTTAACATTCTCGTGTCATTGGTAAGGTTTGTTATCTAACATCCTTTTTTCTTTACGAATACAATACATTTTCATATGCAGTTACAAATTAGTACATGATCATGCAAAATCTCTCATAATGCTCAATCAATCTAATACCTTAGCAAATAGGACTAGGGTAAAGCTGTCGATGTGGAAGAATCAGGATGTTCTAAAATAGCAACCCAATGGTCAATAAATCTAAAATCTGACAAAACCAAAAGCCACATCATGCTTTTTCAAAAGTATAACTAGTCAACTCATAAATGCAAATAGTTCTTTATGCATCAAATAGAACAAAAATCATGATTGGGAAATGGGTCTCATGTAAATGGGATCCCTCTTTTGGACAAAGCCTCAAGGTTGTGGTTCCTACGGGTATCTCACCATTATCGGACTGCGAGCCTCAGGCTTCTCCCTCAGAACTGGTAAATATATAAATCCATGCCCACATCGTCATGGAAAACTAATTGCTAGAATCATGGCAGCATACAATCCTGCCACCCTGGATGAGGTCTAACGCTTGAGACATGACCCACACAAATTAGACACCTATGCTCGTAGGGACCTACCATCACCCACAAGTGACTATCATGGCCTCTATGTCTGCTCGTGGATACCTACACAAACCATAACTCACCTCAGCTCATGGGGGCTGCCTGGCTACTACTCAGAGCACATCTCCATGAGAAGATACTCCTAGTATCTCCCGTCTCCATCGCAGGGCTGGTATCAAAACATCTCAGAGGTCAGTGGCCAACTACACCTCCTAGCATAAGGTCTCAGGACTTACTACACATAGTAGCCCTCCAGGGCTTACGGTACTCCTAGAGCACCAATAGGGAGATCCAGGACTTAGGGCACTTTTAGAGTGCCTCCCAAAACATCGATGAAAATCCATATCTTCCAGGACTTACAACTACTCGTAGAGCTCATGGCTAAGCATCAATAATACCATATGCATTAGGGCATACAGCCACTCATAGAGAGCCTGCTAAATCATTGATTAAATCCATAATCATCAGGGTTTACAGCTACTCATAGAGCGCCCGCCTAAACATTTATAAATTCGCATCCATTACAACTTACGGTTGCTCATCGAGTGCCCGCCCAAATCATAAATCATATTCATCTCCAAAATCATTTTATGAAAATAAAATTGCTGTTTTGAAGTTTTATGAGAAGCCAATCAAGTCTATTCATTTTTTAACCAACATTCTCAACAAGTTATAAACATATCTTCATGAGCATTCAAAACATGCAATCTTTAATCATAAATTAGGTAACGCTCTTTCAGTTCCCAAAAATGTACATCCAATGCAATACTTACAAAAAGTTAATCTTTAAACCTTATCTTAAAAGCACTTATCGCTGAGTGGATCTTAGTGATAAAAACCTTACTAGTAAGAACACACAAGTTACATCTTAAGGTTATGGTTTGTGAATATCTATTGTATGCATGTATTGTTTAGCATATTCTTTCCTAGTTTAAATGTGAATTATTTTATCATTCTCAAGTCATTAAGTTACAATTACAACAACTCCTAGTACCTATACTTAGTTATTCCTATAATTCAAAACCCTGTGAGCTATTCTAAAATATTTACTATATTGCAGATATACTTATTAATATTTCATGTTGTTCAAGGCATTTCAAGTGTCATAGTATCAATATACAATTCCTTATGTCTCAGTAGCATGCGTAAGATTTAACCTTGTTTAAAGTATTTAAATGTTCTCATGAAATAAGTGTAAGTTCAAATCAAGTTATGTAGTCCAATTACTCATTTATGTCAATGTTATAATTGGAATAAAACAAGTATTTTATGGCCTTTCATATCTATAGTTAATCTAGATGGATATCATGTTTCTAAGTATTATCAACTTTGTCTATTTAAGTTAATCCTTCCATTCCCAATTGTCTAATTTAAAAATCATCATAGGATAACTTGTAAATTTATCACATGTTTCCATAATTTTAGTAACTAAATATAACACTTTGTAAATTATCATGCATCCAATCATACTTAATAAGACTTGGTAATTATTAAACTTCACAAAATAGCAAATCTTAATCCACCTACCTCACATGATGTTTATCCTCGATTCTGGTGTGCAACTCCTTTAACTCAATCTATCACATGAACAAGACATAGATTTTGTTGTCGATCCATAGATAGACAATTTTTATTGTCTCTTTCTCGCTGATTGGCCAGAACAAGGGTTCCAAGTCCAAGGGGTAATGGGGCTCACACGAGTCAAGTCTACTCACCAAGGCGAGTTGGGAGCAGTTACACGGGCAAGTCACTTGCCCTAACTCACGAGACATAAGAGGGAAATAAGGGAGAAGTGATGCCAGGCTAACACACTTATGGGGCTGTGCCAACGAGAGGTGGGATGACCGAGGGAGAGAGAGACCAAGGGAGAAGAGAATTGGGGAAGGAGGTGGAGCTGGATTGGCGTGCCTGTTGGGCTATGCCATCCAGAAGGGAGAGGGTAAGGGAGCAAGGTTGGCGCACCGATCGAGTAGCACCGGCTAGAGGAGAAACAAGAGGGAGAGAGAAGCAAGGAAAGGGGGTAACAAGAAAGGAGTTGCTAGACTAGCACAGTCAGTTGGGCTGTGCTGGCCGGAGGGGAGGAGAGCAAGAGGCGACGAGAGGAGAGAGAGAGAGATGGGGGTTCTTCATGTGCAGGTGGCCGGTTACCCTTGTTTAGTTGCCTCCTAGGGCCAAACCAAAAAGAAACCCAGGGGAAAGAGGGTATGCTGGGTTGCCAGAGAGGAAATCAGAGAGATGGAGGAGAGGAGGGTTCTATGCAACTGGCTGACCATGGCAGCCCGCTTGTCGTACCAGTGGTATGCTCAAAGAAACAAGGTTTGGCTACAAACCTAGTCACCTATTTCCATCGAAGAAGATGAGAGAGAGAGAGAGAGAGAGAGAGAGAGAGAGAGAGAGAGAGAGAGAGAGAGAGAGAGAGAGAGAAGAGGAAAGTGGGGCAGCCCTGTGCGGCCAACCCGTGCACACGCAGGTGTACTAGGTTGGCTACGCTAGTTGGAACTTGGCAGGGAGAGACAAGAGGGGAGTGCTATAAGCATTGACCCTGGTACACCAGTCCATCCCTAGCCTAGCTATGCTAGGGGCAAACATGGTGGGAAGAGAGGGAGAGGAAGCGAGACGCAGGGGTGATCAGGTTCCTACCCATCACCAGTGAACCAAGGAGAAAAGCGTATGGGTGGCTGGCTGCCCAAGGAGAAACCCACTCTGGGTTTCCATTTGCACGGGAAAAATGGGGTTTTCCATGTTGTGCTTCATCGAAAGGGAAAGGGGTTTTAGGAGAGAGGAAACGATGTTGGGAAAACCCGATATGGGAGGGCTAAGCATTGGTGAAACCCATTCTTGGTTTCCTTGTCAATGCCAATAAAAGGAGGGGAGGTTGCCGAGGAAGAACCCAGCCCGAATTTCTTCTCACCACCGGGAAAATAGCTGTCAAAGCCAAGGGAAGAGATAGGGTGAAAGGGAGGCACGGTTAGGGTTTTCCCTTCTTTTCCCTACGTCCCCCTGTAATAATGTTTTGACTTTTTGTCCTATTTTTGAACTTTTTCTTAACTAACTCCACTCATTTTGACAATAGGTAATGGATATTTATTTTACTGGCTTATTTTGGGTTAAGGTGAATGGGGTTAAAAAGGAAAAGGCTTAATAATAGGCTTAAAGGAGCTAATTAGTGGTAAGATGTATTGGTAAGCTTTATATCTCTAGGATAAGCAAGGATGGTTTATATCATTTCCTAGTTCTCCTATAGCCAATCAGATTCAATAAATTTTATGAAATTAAAGCTATTACTCCCATTTATTCTGAATGTTTAACCAAAATAAGAATAACAAGATTGCACTAAATTATGTACACTGAAGAAATTGTGGAATTACTTATAAATCTTCAAAAGAAGATAGTCTCAAAGTTTTACTAGGTTAGGTCTCCACTAGTTTTCCTCAGGGTCTCTAAGTCATACCTCTCTATTAGTCTTGACCAAGTGTTGTGTGTAAATAGTTTTTGAGAATTAACTTTTATAAAATTCTTCAACACATGCATGATATGCAGAACTAATCATATGCATTCCTATTAAGAGGTGAAAACAATGGAATTACTAAATTCTTAACATCCAGTTCTCATCACAGTAAGGGATCCCTTCCTTAAAATCTTATTTTTCAATTTATTTTTATCTTTTTCAAAAGAATTAAGAAAACTCATGAAAATTTAAAATCCCTATATGCATCTATACCCCCAACCTGAATGACACATTGTCCTCAATATTTTGGAAAACATGGGATCCTATATGATAATGGAAGGATGTAGAAGATGGAGATTTGACAAACATCTGGGTTGCCTCCTAAGAAGCATTAAGTTTTACATCTTCAGCTAGACATAATGATGAGTGCAATGATGGTACGTTGCAAGGCATCTCTAAAAGTCTCTTCAATTTTAGGGTCTGGCAATTCTAGGAAAGGTTTTTACCTTTGACCATTGACTTTTTAGATTTCTCTATCCTTTTTAGTCTCGATAGCCCTATTTAAGATAGATTGTGCATACTATATAAGGTCTAGTCCATTTAGATATGAGTTTGAAGGATTTCCTTAAAATATGTCTACCATGTACAACCTTCATTCGGTCTTTGTACAATTGTGTAGAGTCATATGCATCTTTCCACAACTCTTCCAACTCATTGAGTTGGAGTTTCCTGTGGCTCGTAGCAAAATCTAAGTCAAAATTGAGCTTTTTAATAGCCCAATATGCCTTATGTTCTAACTGTACTAGTAAGTAGTAAGCCTTTCCATAGACTATGCGGTATGGTGACATTCCTTTAAGGATTTTATATGCTGTACGACAAGCCCATAAATCATATTTAAGTCTCAGACATCAGTTTTTCCTACTTGGACTGACTGTCTCTTTTAAAATTTGTTTTATCTCCCTATTGGATACCTCTACTTGACCACTACTTTGAGGGTGGTATGTAGTAGCTATCCTATGGATCACACTATACTTTATCATTATATTCTCAAATACTTTATTACAAAAGTGTTTTCCCCTATAGAGTACTAAACCATGCAAAAATATATATATTTTTACTTTACAACAACCTTGTGGTCATTGGTTTTGAATAGTATAGCCTCCACCCACTAGGACATGTAGTCCACTCCCACTAGGATGTACATATTTCCAAAAGAATTAGGAAAAGGTCACATAAGATCTATGCCCAAACATTAAAAGGTTCTATGACAAGGATTGGGTTTAAGGGCATCATATGTCTCCTTCTTAAACTTCCTAACCTTTGACAACTTACACAAGCTTTACAATAAGCATGTGCATTCTGAAATATGGTAGGACAATAAAATCCACACTCCAAATTTTTTGCAGTGGTCCTTTTAGAGCTAAAAGGGCCTCTACATGCATGAACATGGCAAAAGGAGATGATTTTATTATATTCACTATCTGGTACGCATCACCCAAGTACTTGGTCAGGACAATACTTGAACAAGTATGGATCATTCCAAGAAAAATATTTAACCTCAATTAAAAATCTCTTTTTATCTTGTTTAGTCCAATGATTAGGCATTTGTCATGTAACAAGATAATTAACAATATCATCATACCAAGGTAACTGGGAAACATGCCATAACTATTCATTTGGGAATGACTCAGTTATAGGCCCATGATCGCTAGTGTGCTCCACCACTAATCTGGATAAGTCACCTGCTACTACATTTTTTGAACCTTTCAAACTATTGTAGTAGTAGTATCTAATGGATCAACCTAGGTTTTACATCCTTTTTAGAAAGAAGGGACTTTAAGGATGTATGATCTAAGTATACTATAACTTTAGACCCCAACAGGTAAGATCTAAACTTATCCAAAGCAAACATTATAGCTAACAACTCTTTCTCGGTAGTTGAATATTTGAATTGTGCATCAGTTAGTGTTTTAATAGCATAATATATCACATGGGGAAGTTTATCAATGTTCTGCCCCAATACAGCTCCAATGGCATAGTCTAATGCATCACATGTTATCTCGAATGGTGTGGTTCAATCTGGTGATCAGATAACAGGTGCAGAAGTCAACTCCACCTTGAGTTGCTCAAATGATTTCTCACAATCTTCATCAAAGTCAAAAGTGCCTTTGTAAGTAAATTACATAGGAGTTGGCAATTTTGCCAAAATCTTTAATGAATCGTTTGTAAAAGCTAGCATGTCCTAAAAAGGAGGGAATTTCTTTAACCATCCCTGGTGGAAGAAGGTTGGCTATTAAATCTACTTTTTCCTTATCAACTTCTATCCCAATGGGTGATATTATGTGGCCTAATACTATCCCACTTCGTACTATAAAATGACACTTTTCCCAGTTTAAGACAGCATTCTTTTCCTGACACCTTGCAAGGACTAACTTCAAGTGGTGTAGGCACTAATCAAATGATGACCCAAATACTAAAAATTCATCCATAAACATCTGAAGGAATATTTCTACCATGTCAGAGAAAATGCTCAACATACACCTTTGAAATGTAGCTGAAGCATTACAAAGCCCAAAAGGCATACGTCTATAGGCGAAAGTTCCAAAAGGGTAAGCGAAAGTGGTCTTCTCCTGATCCTCTGGTGCTATAGGTGCTATAGGAATCTGGTTGTAATCATCCAAAAAATAAAAGTAGCTATGTCCAGCCAATGTCTCTAGCATTTGGTCAATGAAGGGAGAGGAAAATGATCTTACCTCGTGACTGCATTCAACTTTCAATAGTCAATACAAACACTCCACCTAGTGGTCATGCAGGTGGGTACTGCCTCATTGTCATCATATTTGACTATCGTGACCCTTGAGTTCTTAGGTATAACTTGAACTAGGTTAACCTAAGTACTATCAAAGATAGGGTATATGATGCCAACATCTAAGAGCTTTAGGACTTCATCTCGAACCACGTCCTTCATGTGGGGGTTCAATTGTCTTTGGGTTTCCTTAAAAGGTTTTTCATTTTCTTCTAGATGTATCCTATGCATGTACACGATTGGACTAATCTCTTTTATATCTACTATTGTCCACCCTAGAGCAGTTTTATGTTTCTTAAAAACATATAAAAGCTTACCCTCCTATTCATTATCTAAGTTTGATGCTATTATTACAGGTAAGGTTTCATGTGGGCCTAAGTGTGAATATTTCAAGTTATTAGGCAAGGGTTTTAAGTCCAAAGATGGTGGATGCTCTATTGAGGGTATGGGGACAAATTTAGACAGTGGGAGTGGTTCCACATGAGGACCCCACTTGGAGGTATCCATGATTTGTGCAGCATCTAAAAGATTGTTTACCTCCTTAAGAGACTTGTCTATATCAAATTCTTGATTAAAGTGCATGAGACAAGCCTCTAGTGGGTCAGAGATGGATAATGGTGGATGAATCTCATTAATTAGACTCTTGATTAAATTGACATTGCATGGATCATAGAGGTCTAAATGTTGTTGATCGGCACTGAAGACATTAAGCTTAACCTTCATGTTGTTGAACAATAGTTTTATTACACTATTCCTATAGTTAATAATGCCATTGGACATTGCCAAGAATGGACTTCCAAGGATGACTAAGATCTGACTATCGGGATCAGATACAAGTTGGGTGTCTAGTATAATGAAATCAACTGGATAATAAAACTTATCCACCTATATCAACACATCTTCAACCAAACCATGAGGTATCTTGACTAATTTATCAGCTAATTGCAAGGTTGTAGTGGTTGGATTTAACTCAAGTTAGCACTAGCCCCTAAGTCAAGAGGTCCCTATCTATGACATGATCTCCAATAACACAAATAATTGTAGGACATTCTTGGTCTCTAAAATTTGGTGGGGTCTTGTGTTGAATAAAAAAGCTACCTGCTCGGTGAGGAAGGCTTTCTTTTGCACATTAAGCTTTCACTTTGTTGTGCAAAGCTCTTTTACGAATTTGGCATAGGCAAGGATGTCTTTAATTGCATTAAGTAATGATATATTGATTTGTACATGTTTAAATACCTCCATTAACTCATTGAAGTTTGTTCCCTTTCTAGATTTGGTTAGTGATTGAGAAAAAGGGGCTTTAGGCACATGGGTGCCTCCACTATAGGTTATAGGGTTTTTCTGTCTCTTCTCTTTTTATGGTGTTTTAGTTGCCTCTTTCTCCTCTACAGTTTTCATAGCATACCCTTCTTCATTATCAAACTGATGATCACTCCTAAGGGTGGTTATAGACTTGCCATGCTCATGATGGTTAAGGTTTTGAGAACTTGACCCTATCTCAAATTGACCCTTAAGGTTGGGGATGGGTTGTCTAAGGAACTGACCCTTTCCTCTATTATATAGTTCAATAGACAATTAGCTTACTTGCAACTCTAACTTAGCTATGGATTGAGAGTTGACAATCTAGCATTAGTTTAGAGTTCTTTTTGTTTCTTCATTCTATTTGCCATCATGCTCTCAATTCCATCCTCTAAAGATGGTTTCTTTGGTTGCTGAGGTTGTTGGAAGCCTGGTGCTTGTTGAGGAAGTATAGGCTTAGGAAGAAAATTTTGGGTAGGGGCACTTAGCAGTGGTCCCCCTTGATGACTATTCTTTGACCAGGAAAGATTGGGATGCCTAGCCCATCTATTATTGTAGGTCTCAGAATATGGGGTGTTGCTAGGTTGGCGATATGCATTCTATGCATTCACGTGGTGTACAAGATATTCAGGGAGTAATTTATTGGATGGACAAGCTAAAGTTAAATGAGCTGGACTAGAACAAGTAGCGCATACCTCTTGTGGAGGTTTATGGGAAAATGTAGCAGCCATGAAATATTGAAACATAATTTCAAGCTTGTCCATTCTTCCACCTAATTTTTTAGCGATAGAGTAGAGCTTATAGGATAGATCAGTATGCACTCCTATCTCATAGATACCTCCTTTCTTAGTGGTCTGGTTAGTTCTTTTCTTCTATTTGAGTAATCCTAAAGCTAAGAATTATTGGCCACTATCTGAATGAATTCCCATGCCTCACTTTCACCTTTTAACATGAGGGTCCCTCCACTCGCTGTATCTATCATTTATCTATTTTGAGGCATCAATACCTTATAGAAGTATTGAACTTATTAATATTTCTAAAATCCATGATGAGGGTATTTTTGCAACAGTTCATTCCACCATTCCTGACATTCATAATATTGTTCATCATCCCTTTGTTGGGAATTTATAATTTCACAATGCAAGGCATTTGTTTTGTGAACAGGGACGAACTTATTCAAAAACTTCTTAGCCAATTTGTCCCATGTATGTATGGAACCTACCTCTAAGGAATTAAGCCATGATTTGGCTTTGTCCTAAGCCTAATAGAATCATCCAAAATTTTTTAGAATCTAAATGTGGCACAAATATCAAGGAATTCCTTATTGTGTAGGTAGGGCTCTTCGTGGTCTCAACCATAAAATGTAGGGAGTAATTGAATGACTCCCCACTTTAACTTGAAGTGGTCGGCATTTGTGAGAGGTAAAACTATGTAGGATGGGGTATTGAGTTGGAGCTGTGCATAAAAATCTTTAATTGTTTTTTGCTGAATCTTTGTTGGTGGTTCAACCATGGGGATAGGAATTAGGTTTCTTTCCTCTTATTGTTGGACATGTTGACTCTCTAGGTTTAAAGGTAGTAGCTTTAGGTTCTAAAATTGACACCCTCGCATGAACTAGCCTAATCTAAAATGTTCTAATCTAAATGCTGACTCTAACTTTATGTGATGCAAACAAAAGGCACAGTCAATCAATCCTTAGGCTAATAAGCAATATTTTGATTTTCCTGTATTTGTGTGGGGACAATGCTTTTAAATTAGCCTAATCTAGCACTCCTCCTCTCCTTTAGATTTGATTGTTGCTTACAATTTAGGTTCTATGCAAGGTTGTTAATACAATCCTCATATAAGGAGGCATTTAGACCTCACAAACGTCAACAAAAGGTGTGGGAAAATCACTTAGATTTTAAGACACCCACTATAACTACAGTGCTCAAAAGCCACTATAGTGACAATAGATTGCATCTTAATGATAGGTTCTATAAGCATGTGATGGCCCTATATGTCTCTTGTAATTGATTTTAGATTAATTCGAAAGGTAAGGTTGCACACTTGAGGTGATTATCCTTGGTGAGCTAAAGTAGTGATGAAATCCACCCTTGATCTTGTGGGGTCGGGTGCCCCTACTAATTAATTTTCACTCTCTGTGGCAGTTCGATCAGCATATATATCACCTTAATTGTGTCCTAAGAATGCAATTAAAACAGTAAACTAATGCAAATCCTTAAAAATGCAACAATTATCAAATATGTGTTCTATGTGCAATTATATAACTAACCAGTTCAATATTATCCTAAATGTAAATCCTAATCTAGGAAATAAAAGGAGTGAGGGATACTTACAATGGGGTCTCTGATGAAGATCAAGTGTGGGCCACCTTATCCCACACTTGCCTATATTATATAAACCTTT
The DNA here is from genome assembly GCA_035236585.1 of Warburgia ugandensis. NCBI lineage: Eukaryota > Viridiplantae > Streptophyta > Magnoliopsida > Canellales > Canellaceae > Warburgia > Warburgia ugandensis. The sequence continues at coordinate 36,381,362 of CP141131.1, forward strand.
ATAAATTGAAATGGAAATTGTAAATTACAAAGGGGCCTTACTACAAGATTCACTTAAAAGAAAAAGAAAATCCTAATCTAGGAAACCAAGAAAAATTCTATTTTTGATGAAAATTCACTTGCTAATATCCTCCATTTTCCTATTTCCCTGAATAAGAAAATTGGAAATAAGTACCAAATTTAGAAAACAAGGTAATTATGCACTAAAAAATTAAAAAATGTATGTAAACAGAAGTGAAAAGATTTGCCGGAGAAGATGGTGATGGGCGTGGGTGGTCGGTGCTGTGCAATGGACTGGAGAACAAGGGGGACAAAGGCATGTGGGTGGTGATTTGTGTTCTCTAGTTGTGACAAGCATGGGAGCTTGGGGCGTTGTCTAGTACGATGGAGGCAGGGGCTAATGACGATGAGCCTGAAAGGGTAAACTAGGTAGTGCAAAGGAAGGTGTGGCATTGCCTGGTGCTGGTGGAGATCCAAGCTATGTATCGGGCTGTGAAGAGATGGAGGGAGGTGGTAGATTGGGCGGTGAAGAGGAAGAAAATTTTGGACCGTCTAGTGTTATGAACAAGAAACAAAGGGAGAGGCATGGAGTGAAGTGTAGTTGCAGGGATGAAGAAGTAGAAAAAATGCGATGATCTGGGCTGTGGCCAATAAAGAGGAATAGGGAGAAAAGAGGCTAGTTGGTGCGGCAGATAATGAAGGGAAGAATGATAAAGGAGGGGGTTGTTGGGAGTAGAGAGAAAACGAGAGGGAGCGAAAGAGGAAGGGTGGGCTGTCTAGTGTTATGGTGTTAGGTATTGGAGAACAAAAGAAGCTGGGGCATCGACCGGTCTAGTCGATGACCTAGTTAATAGAGGGATAAGTAGATGGAGATGGAGCTCAGTGATGGCAAGGGAAAGAGTATACAGTGATGGGTTTGGTGGTGCTAGGTTGGGTTGGGCAGAGAAGAAGAGATGCAGACAAAGGGATTGACGCGGTGAGGAAGTGGAGTAGGGAAGGAATGCTTGGTGAGAAAGAAGGATAGAAGAGAGAACTGGAAAGTAGGGGTGACAGGTTTGGTGCGTTGATGCTAAGTGAGCTGGGAAGAATAGGAAGCAAAAAAAAAATGCAGTGAAGAAGGTAACTGAAAAAGACTACTAGAAGGGGGTGTGACAGAGCTAAGAAACGACAATGAAACTAAAAATTTTTGATGAGAGAACAATAACTACCAAACTAAGGAAAGCAAACTAAAACTCCCAAAATCTCAAAACTCCACCTTTTAGAATCCCACAATTCCTCTTCTTGTAGGTTTCCCCCCTTCTAATTCCCTCTTTCCTTATCATTAGGAGTTAGTTTCCTACTAGGAAACTTCCTCCTAATTTCCATTATGATCCATAGTTTCCTCTTCCTATTACAACCCCTCTTCCTTTAGGAAACCTTCCACTCTTGGCTAATTGATCTTCAAGGTGATCTGCACCGTCAATATTCAATCCAATCCATCCATGCCTCTTTTGATCAATCTGCACTATTGAGTATCGATCTGAGCCATCCAACCCTCCTTTAATTGATTTGCATGACCAAAGACAAGATTAGACTCATCTAAACCATACACTAAGCATCCGATTAGCTCAAATGATCATCTGACTGACAATTTTGACAATTTATGGTTGGATGGTTAATTTGAGCTAAATTTCATATTTTATCTAGAAATCATTAAATTGATGAGTTAGATGATCCAATGAAATTCTAAATTAGGTGTCTTTTGGTCAAAATTAAACACTTAACACACCCCCCAACCAACATTTTGCTAATCCCTAGCAAAACATGTAGAAAACCATTTTACAACAATTAGTACAAAGTGCCACTTTCGTAGGTACTCATGATTGCATTTAGTACATGCAACAAGCCCTTGAACCCTTGGCTTACCCCTAGTAGATGAGTGATGCCTCATGAGACTTTGCAATGAATATACCCACAAAATTCAATAAGGCTAAATCCCCTATTTTATCTTAGAGAATCCTCATTCATTAGCAATCTACTATGTTTTCACAACTTCATGGAAAGGATTTAACAATTTTATACATCATACACATATTAAAGACATTTTATTTGAGTTACTTGTCAAAGTGCATATGTGTGTGTAAAGTAACATAAGCCTTGACTTCTAACAGGATATGCTTAAATTCCATGGAAAATATGTCTTGACCTCAAATCCTCACAGGTATATGCTCAACAATGTAGGTCTCAGATAAGGGATTTAAACTTATTTCTCTCATTATGTAAACAAATCCAATAAGCTAATGGTTCAAATAAATATTGTGAATGTTCATGAGACAAAGGAAAGAGATCCCAAAGAGTGGATGTTCTTATCAAGTTTATTAGGGGTCCTTTCCCTAATTCCTTCCTTTTATCTTCATTTTAAGGCTATATTCGCCCTGAGATCAATAGGCCTTTAATGAGGACAAAACATAGGCTTAAGACAGGTTAAAAAAAAGGGTATAATGATTTCAAAGGTTCAAAATTAAGTAGAGGTCTTCCATGAGTAGCTGTTAGGAAAACTTTTTCGTTTTGGGTTGTACTTGAAGTGAATTTCTCTTTCAGATTCTTGTCTTTCTCTATCAAGAATTTTTTTTTTCACTTTTAATTTTCCTGGAATCTTTGGAAGAAAGACTACTCATTTTTTTCACTTCTTTAACTTTTTATCCTATTTTTGAACTTTTCTTTACTAACTCTACTCAATTTGATAATAGGTAATGGATACTTATTTTATTGGCATGTTCTGGGTTAAGGTGAATGGGGTTAAGAAGGAAAAGGTTTAATAATAGGCTCAAAGGAGCTAGCTAGTGGTAAGATATACTGGGTAAGCTTTATAGCTCTACGCTAAGCAAGGATGGTCTATATCATTTCCTAAGTTTCTTAAAGCCAATCAAATTCAATAAAATTTCTAGAATTAAAGCTATTACTCCTATTTATTCTAAATGTGTAACCAAAATAAGGATAACAAGATCGTACTAAATTATGTATGCTGAAGAAATTGTGGAATTACTTATCACTGTTTGAAAGAATATAGTCTCAAAGTCTCACTGGGTTATAGGTCTCCACTAGTTTTCCTCAAGGTCTCTAAGTCATACCTCTTTATTAGTCTTGACCACGTGTTATGCGTAAATAGTTTTCGAGAATTAACTTTTATAAAATTCTTCAACACATGCATGATATGCAAAACTAATCATATGCATTCCTATTAAGAGGTGAAAACAACGGAATTACTAAATTCTAAACATCCAGTTCTCATCACAGTAAGGGATCTCTTCCTTAAAATATTTTTTCCAATTTATTTTTATTTTTTCACAAGAATTAAGAAAACTCAAGAAAATTCAAAATCCCTATATGCATCTACAGCCCCAACCTGAATGACACATTGTTCTTAATGTTTTGGAAAACATAGGATCCTATATGATAATGGGTTGCCTCCTAAGAAGCTCTTAGTTTTACATCTTTGGCTAGACATAATGATGAGTACAATGATGGTACGTTGCAAGGCTCCTGGTGTGGTAATCTAAGGTCGGTCAAGATATTAAGGCATCTCTAAAAGTTCCTCTTCAATTTTAGGGTCTAGTAGTTCTAGGAAAGGTTTTAACCCTTGACGATTCACTTTTTGGATTTCTCTATCCTTTTCAGTTTCAATGGCCCCATTAGGATAGATTGTGCATACTATATAAGGTTTGGTCCATCTAGATCTGAGTTTTCCTTAGAATAGATGTAATCTAGAATTATAACGTAAGACCTTTTGACAAGGTCTAAAGGATTTCCTTAAAATATGTCTATCATATACAACCTACATTCAGTCCTTATACAATTGTGCAGAGTCATATGCAACTTTCCTCAACTCTTCCAACTCACTAAGTTGTAGTTTCCTGTGGGTCTTAGCAGAATCTAAGTTGAAATTGAGCATTTTGATAGCCAAATATGCCTTATGTTCTAATTCTAATGGTAAATATTAGGCCTTTCCATAGACTATGTGGTATGGTGACATTCCTATAGCGATTTTATATGCTATACGATAAGCCCATAACGCATCATTAACTCTCAGAGACCAGTCATTCCGACTTGGATTGACTCTCTCTTCTAAAATTTGCTTTATCTACCTATTGGGTACCTCCAGTTGAGCACTGGTTTGAGGGTGGTATGGGGGTAGCTATCCAATGGTTGACACCATACATTTTCATTATATTCTCAAACACTTTATAAAAAAAGTGTTGACACCATGCAAAAATATTTTCTTTTAAAAATTTTACCACAACCTTGTGGACATTGGTTTTGCATGGTATAGCCTCCACCCACTTGGACATGTAGTCTACTCCCACAAGGATGTACATATTTCCAAAAGAATTAGGAAAAGGTTCCATAAAATCTATGCCCCAAACATTAAAAGGGTCTATGACAAGGATTGTGTATAAGAGCATCATATGTCTCCTTCTTAAACTTTGTAACCTTTGACAACTTACACAAGCTTTGCAAGAAGCATGGTTATCCTAAAATATGGTAGGCCAATAAAATCTAGATTGCAAAATTTTTGTAATGTTCTTTATAGAGCTGAAATGGCCCCTACATGCATGAACATGACAAAAGGAGATGATTTTATTATGTTCACTATCTAGTACACATCTCCTAATTACTTGGTCAGGACAATACTTGAATAAGTATGGATAATCCAAAGTAAAATATCTAACCTTAATTAAAAATCTCTTTTTATCTTGTTTAGTCCACTGATTAAGCATTTGTCCTATAACAAGATAATTAACAATATCACTATACCAAGGTAACTTGGAAACATGTGACAACTGTTCATCTGGGAATGACCTAGTCATGGGCCCATGATTGCTAGTGTGCTCCACCACTAATCTAGATAATTGATCTGCTACTACATTTTTTGAACTTTTCTTGTTCCTAATTTCTAAGTCAAACTCTTGTAGCAGTAGTATCCAATAGATCAACCTAGGTTTTGCATCCTTTTTAGAAAGGAGGGACTTTAAGGATCCATGATCTAATTATACTATAACTTTAGACCCTAACAGGTAAGATTTAAACTTAGCCAAAGCAAACACTCTAGCGAACAACTCTTTCACAATGGTTGAATAGTTGAGTTGTGCATTAGTTAGTGTTTTAATAGTATAATATATCACATGGGGAAGTTTATCAATGTGCTGTCCTGAAACAGCTCCAATGCCATAGTCTGACACATAACATGTTATCTCGAATGGTGTGGTCCAATCTGGTGGTCAGATAATAGGTGTAGAAGTCAACTCGGCCTTGAGTTGCTCAAATGCATTTTTACAATCTTCATCAAAGTTAAAAGTGGCCTCCTTTGAAAGAAAATTACATAGGGGTTGGAAATTTTTCCAAAATCTTTGATGAATTGTTTGTAAAAACTAGCATGGCCTAAAAAGAAGAGAATTTCTTTAACCATCCCTATTGCAAGAAGGTTGGCTATTAAATTTACTTTTGCCTTATCAGTTTCTATCCCATTGGGTGATATTATGTGGCCGAATACGACGCAACTTCATACCATAAAATGGGACTTTTCTAAGTTTAAGACAACATTCTTTTCCGAACACCTTACAAGGACTAACTTCAAGTGGTGTAGGTACTCATCAAATGATGACCCAAATACTGAAAAGTCATCCATAAACACCTCAAGGAATCTTTCTACCATGTCAAAGAAAATGCTCAACATACACCTTTGAAATGTAACTGAAACATTACTAAGCCCAAAAGCCATACATCTGTTGGCGAAATTCCAAAAGGGTAGGTGAAGGTGGTCTTCTTCTAATCCTCTGGTGCTATAGGAATTTGGTTGTAATCAAAATATCCATCAAAAAAATAATAGTAACTATGTCTAGCCAACCTCTCTAGTATTTGGTCAATAAAGGGTAGAGGAAAATGATCTTTCCTCGTGACCGCATTCAACTTTTGATAGTCAATACAAACCCTCCACCTGGTGGTCATGTGGGTGGGTACTAACTCATTGTCTCATATTTGACTATCGTGACCATGGATTTCTTAGGTATAACCTGAACAGGGCGAACCTAAGTACTATCAAAGATCGGGTATATGACGCCAACATCTAAGAGCTTTAGGACTTCATCTCTAACCGGATCCTTCGTATGGGGGTTCATCTGTCTTTGGGTTTCCCTAGAAGTTTTTGCATTTTCTTTTAGATATATCCTATGCATGTACACGACTGGACTAATCCCTTTTATATCTACTATTGTCTACCCTAGAGCAGTTTTATGTTCCTTAAAAACATCTAAAAGCTTACCATCCTATTCTTTATCTAAGTTTGATGCTATTATTACAGGTAAGGTTTCATCTGGGCCTAAGTATGAATATTTGAAGTTATTAAGCTAGGATTTTAGGTCCAAAGATGGTGGGCGCTCTATTCAGGGTATGGGGACAGATTTATATAGTGGGAGTGGTCCCACATAAGGACCCCACTTGGAGGTATCCGTGATTTGTGCAACATCTAAAAGATTGTTTAGCTCCTCAATGGACTTGTCTATATCAAATTCTCTATTAAAGTGCACGAGACAAGCCTCTAGTGGGTCAGAGATGGACAATGGTGGATGAATCTCATTAATTAGAATCTTGATTAAGTTGACATTGCATGGATCATAGAGCTCTAAATGTTGTTGATCAGCATTAAAAGCTTAACCTCATGTTGCTGAATGACAATTTCATTACACCATTCCTATAGTTAATAATGGTTTTGGATGTTGCTAAGAATGAACTTCCAAGGATGACTGAGATTTGACTACCAAGATTAGATACAAGTTGGGTGTCTAGTATAATAAAATCAACTGGATAATAAAACTTATCCACCTATATCAACACATCTTCAACCAAACCATGAGGTATCATGACTGATTCACTAGTTAATTGCAAGGTGATAGTGGTTGGTTTTAACTCACCAAGTTTTAGTTGCTCATAGACAGAGTATGGCAACAAGTTAACCCTAGCCCTTAAGTCAAGATGTCCCTATCTATGACATAATCTCCAATGACATAAGTAATTGTAGGACATGCTAGGTCTCTAAAATTTGGTGGGGTCTTGTGTTGAATCAAAGAGCACACCTGCTTGGTGAGGAAGGCTTTCCTTTGCACATTATGCTTTCGCTTTGTTGTGCAGTTCTCTTTTAAGAATTTGGCATAGGTAAGGATGTCTTTAATTGTATTGAGTAATGGTATATTGATTTTTACATGTTTAGATACCTTCATTAACTCATTAAAGTTTGTTCCCTTTCTAGCTTTATTTAGCGATTGAGAAAAAGGGGCTTTAGGCACATAGGGTGCTTCCACTATAAGATCTATAGGGTTTTTTTGTCTCTTCTTTTTTGTCCTATGTTTTAGTTTCCTCTTTCTCCTTTGCAATTTCCTTAGCCTACCCTTCTTCATTATCAAACTAACGACCACTCCTAAGGCTGGTTATAGACTTGGCATGCTCATGAGGGTTAAGGTTTTGAGAACTTTACCCTATCTCAAATTGACCCTTAAGGTTGGGGATGGGTTGACCAGGGAACTGACCCTTTCCACTATTATGTGGTTCAATAGACAATTAGCTTACTTGCATCTCTAACTTAGCTATGGATTGAGAGTTGACATTCTAGTTTTAGTTTAGAGTCCTTTTTGTTTCTACATTCTATTTGCCATCATGCTCTGAATTCTATCCTCTTAAGATGGTTTCTTTGGTTACTGAAGTTGTTGGAAGCTAGCTAGTTGTTGAGGAAGTATAAGCCTAGGAGAAAAATTTTGGGTAGAGGCATTCAGTAATGGTCCCCCTTGATGATTATTCTTTGACCAGGAAAGATTGGGATGCCTAGCCCATCCAGGATTGTAGGTCTCAAAATATGGGGTGTTGCTAGGTTGGTGATATGCATTCTATGCATTCATGTGGTCTACAAGATATTCAGGGCATACTTTATTAGATGGACAAGCTAAAGTTAAATGAGCTAGACTAGAACAAGTAGCGCATACCTCATGTGGAGGTTTATGGGATAATGTAGTAGCCATGAAATATTGAAACATAGTTTCAAGCTTGCCCATTCTTCCACCTAATTTTTTAAGGATAAAGTTGAGCTTATAAGATAGATCTGTATGCACTCCTATGTCATAGATACCTCCTTTCTTAATCGGCTAGTTAGTTCTTTTCTTCTATTTGAATAATCCCAATGTTGAGAATTATTGGCCACTGTATGAACAAATTCCCATGCCTCATTTTCATCTTTTAACATGAAGGTCCCTCCACCTGCTGCATCTATCATTGGTCTATTTTGAGGTGTCAATGCCTTATAGAAGTGTTGAACTTGCTACAATTTCTCAAATCCATGATGAGGGCATTTCCACAATAGTTCATTCTACTGTTCCCAACATTCAAAATATTATCCATCATCCCTTTGTTAGAAATTTATAATTTCATGATGCAAGGCATTTGTTTTGTGAACAGGGAAGAACTTATTCAAAAACTTCTTAGCCAATTGGTCCCATGTATGTATGGAATCAACCGCAATGGAATTAAGCCATGATTTGGCTTTGTCCTTAAGTGAGAAAGGGAAGAGCCTAAGCCTAATAGAATCATCGAAAAAGTTTTAGAACCTAAATGTGGAACAAATATTAAGGAATTCCATGTTATGTAGGTAGGGGTCTTCGTGCTCTCAACCACAAAAAGTAGGGAGTAATTGAATGACTCCCGACTTTAACTCGAAGTGGTCAGCATTCGTGGGAGGTAAAACTATGTAGGATGGGGTATTGAGAAGGAGCTATGCATAGAAATCTCTAATTGTTTTTTTCTCAATCTTTTTTGGTGGTTCAGCAATGGGGATGGGAATTAAGCTTCTTTTCCCTTGTTGTTAGCAGCGTTGAATCTCTAGGTCTAAAGGTAGTAGCCCTTGGTTCTGAGATCGCCGCCCTCGCATGAACTAGCCTAATCTAAAATGTCCTAATCTAAACGTCGACTCTAACTCTATGTGATGCAAACAAAAGGCATAGTCAAACAATCCTTAGGCTAATAAGTAATATTTTGATTTCCCTATATTTATGTTGGGACAATGCTTTTAAATTAGTCTAATCTAGTGCTCCTCCCCTTTAGATTTGACTATTGCTTACGAGTTAGGTTCTGCACAAGGTGGTTAATACAATCCTCATATAAGGAGGCATTTAGACCTCACAAACATCAACAGATAGTGTGGGAAAATCACTTGGATTTTAAGACACTCACTATAACCACAGTGCTTAAAAGCCACTGGAGTCACAATAGATTGCGTCTTAGTGAGAGGATCCTATGAGCATGTGATGGCCCTATATGTCTCTTCTAATTGATTTTAGATTAATTCAAAAGGTAGGGTTGCACACTTGGGGTGATTATCCTAGGTGGGCCAAAGTAGTGATGAAATCCACCCTTGATCTTGTGGGGTTAGGAGCCCTTACTAATTAATTTTCACTCTCCATGGTAGTTCGATTAGCATATATATATCACCTTAAATGTGCCCTAAGAATGCAATTAAAATAGTAAACTAATGCAAAGCCCTAAAAATACAACAATTATCAAATATGCTTTCTATATGCAATTATATAACTTACCAATTCAAGATTATCCTAAATGTAAATCCTAATCTATAAAATAAAAGGAGTGAGGAATACTTACAGTGGGGTGTCTGATTAAGATCAAGTGTGGGCCAACTTATCCCACACTTGCCTATATTATACGACCCTTTATAAATTGAAATGGTAATTGTAAATTATAAAGGGGCCTTACTACAAGATTCACTCAAAAGAAAAGGAAAATCCTAATGTAGGAAAGTAAGAAAATTTTTATTTTGATGAAAATCCACTTGCTAATATCCCCCACTTTCCTGTTTCCTTGAAAAAGAAAATTAGAAATAAGTACTAAATTTAGGAAACAAGGTAATTATGCACTAAAAAATTAAACAATGCACATAAAAATGCCTAAAATGCTAAAAGTATGTAATTCCTAAAACTTACTATTTTTCTAGATTTCTCTAATTTTTTTATTTTTTTAAATTTTTAGATTTTTTATTTTTAATTAAATTTTATAAAAACTCTATTGCGGGTCCCCAGCATTGGTGCCAAAAACTTCTTGATGTTTTTCGCAAGTGCATGGGCTATTGTAGTATAGCATGCGCAAATATGGGTCCATCCCACAAGGACGCGTTTTAAGAAATTAGAGTTTTAATAAAATTGAATTATTAAAAATTGAAATCAAACAAATAAAATTAAGAAAAAGTTAAATTAGGCTTTAGATTTATTTAATCAATGAAATTATAGAGGTCTAATCCAAAGAAAACTAAAAAGTAAGAAAGTTTCACTTTCTTAAGATGCTTATTGTCGATTTCTTCAAATTTGATCTTACACATGTCGATTAGCCTTCATCAACATGATTCTGATGCTTTTATTTAATGATCATCTGGAGGGATTAGGCAGATTCTAAAAATTTTGAGAGATCCAGGCTAAATAAGAAATTTGATGACTTAGCTCTGATTTTAGATTCTCAAATTGATGATCCAAAATAATAAAAATGCTCTAAATTGTCCTATAATCCAAATCTGAAAGTTAATTAAAAATTAGAATTGAAATGGATGAGCAATTGAAGATATCCTAAAATTAAACTACAATCGTTGATTCAGCTAAACACAAATAGATAAAACAGTTCCTGGATTAATTGAGAATAACACAAAATGTAGATAATAGAATGGTAATAACACAGAACCTAGAACAGAATAGTAACAAGGCAAAAATGTAAATAATTTTTTTTTAATGAAGGTAAAACAGGAATTTTTCTTGAAAGTTCCTTAAACTTCCCATAAACAGAAGGGAAAAGATTTTTTGGTGAAGATGGTGATGGGCGTGGGTGGCCAGTGCTGTGTAGTGAACTAAAGAATAGGGGGGACAGATAGGGCTGGCAATTTGAGTTGGCAGGTCATGTTTGTATCCACACGAGCACGACACGATTAGAGTTATGGGTTGACACAAACATGACACAATTAATAGTCATGTTAAAAACCCATGACTCATACGCGACCCAGTTCTAAAAAAATTTACACAACTCGACTCGTGTAACATGATAAAGTGACTGAGTCATGTTGGATGACATGACACGAAATGACACGACACGATATGAAATGACTCAATTCCTTGACAAGAGTTAGTTAAAAATTATCTTTAGTCGTTACTAAAATATAGGACGGTTATTTAATAACCATCCTTTAAAAACAAAATATAAGATGGTTATTTCATAACCGTCTTAGAAAAAATGAGACAATAAAGATATAGGACTGTTATTTAGTAACCAACCTATAAAACATAAAATATAAGATGCCTAACACATAAAAATATAGGACGGTTATGTATTAACCGTCCTATAGCCTACGAGTTACAATCTTTAATAGGACAATTACTTATTAACCCTCCTATATATATCTAACTTATACAAGATCCCAACACAGCTAGCTCATATTTATAATCTTCTAATTCTAAAAAGTTGGCCCCAAATGGATACTTCATTTCTAATTTTCTTAAGGAGATGATGATGCCTTGATGCAATGAGCTTCTGTAATAGAAATCAGAAATTGCATATACTTGTTTCAAACTTTTAGTACTTGGGTTTAGCATAATAGCACATGACATGGCACTTAAAGTTAAATCTAAATGCTTAACTTGAGTAAGCTATAAGATGTCCTCGTTCAAGAGCCAGAACTTCATATTCAAGCATTGTTGTGTAGGGTGAAGAGCCTCAGCTAGCAAAAGGGGCTAGCACACGAGACATGACCAATGAATGGAATTGTTGTTGAAAATGTAGTCGAGGAGTGAGGACAGACAGGACCCAATAGTACAATTTTCAATGAATGGAAACTAGAAAGTGGAAAGAACAGAAGAAGACCAGATGGCATGGTTCTTTCAATTATGAACTAGAACTTTCAACCGCTAGATGAATTGATAGGATGGAATTCATTTCCCCTCCTTTCCTTTCATGCTCATTGTCATTGGTCATTGCTCCATCCACTGATCCACATGATAATTACACAGACAAACACAAAAAAGCATTACCAACTACTAGTGTTGGTGAATCTTGAAAGGAACATACCAAATTACCAACAAAGTTCTTGTAATATTTTATTTAGAAGCAATACAGTACTTTACACCACTCACATGAGGTCTAAAAGAGATTTAAATGAATCAAATAACTGCAATAGTAGTAAATAACTAGGGATTAAGTAACACATGAGGGAAATCTACTTCCATCAATGTGTCAGACACAACAAATTAATATAAGTTATGAATATTATATAATTTAATCAAAATGAATTGTTCTAGAGTCTTCAGTTGGTTGAGGAGATCCTGCACTGCTACTTATGCTTACAATGTCCTTAGCAAGCTCATCCATGGCAACTGTAATGGCAGAGTCTACAATCATATAGAATAAACATCCATTAGTCAATACTAAGCTCATATAAAATATAATATAAATATGGAATCATAAATTATTACCTTTTAATCCATATAGCCGATCTCTTACACATATCAATGCTTGCACCGTATCTGACTTTAAAGCAGATCTATATTGGTGAAGAACCTGACCACCAACACTAAAAGCACTCTGATGCAACTGTAGCTATGAGAATGATCAAGACATCATGAGCCATGGTTGCAAGTTCAGGATACCTAAAATCAACATTTGAATCAAATATAAATGTAAATAAGATTATAAAAAAATAGTGTTTTCATAAGACAAGAGATTATTAGTCAACCAACCTGTATTGATTGCCTTTCCAGAATGCAAGAATGTCCAGCTTTGACTCTTGCAATCTTTGTTCATCCAAATAAAGCTCCAATTTTGATTTTTGCATAGCCAAAGAACCTCCTTCACTTTCAAATGAATCAAATTCCTAATGCAAATGCAATTATATTATTCAAATTACTGTAAGACAATTCATGCTAAATTTTAATATGTTAAGCAACATATAATGAAAGATAAAATTATAAATATAATTATCTTCATGACATCTAAAACCTCTTGACTATATGCCAAGTTCTATCTATCATCAATACCTCTAGCCATTGACGAAGATGGGGAAGCAATAGGAGAACTCTTAACCATATATTCATTGAAGAGAGAGAATAACTTATCCCGAACTTGAGCAAACTCCAAGCAACCATTACCAAACAATTTCTTGTATGAGAATTCCACAAAGGAGAGCTTATATCGAGGATCCAACACATATGCAATTGCCAAAATGGTGCTGAATTTAGACTAGTACTTTGAAAACTTGGCAAACATTAAGGTGGACATACGCTTCATATAGTCATTGTCGCTTCTCATGTATTGTGTTAAGGTTGAATAAATCACAAATGCTGTACAAAAGTAGAGATTTACCGTGGGATACTTGGATCCAGAAAACATGCAAGTGGCATCATAAAAACCTCCCAATAACTTTGAAATTTTTGTAGCCTTTTCCCATTCCTCAAAAGAAGGACAATGCTTATAATTTGAGTCACTTAGTTCTAAGTGACAAAATGCATGTTGTTAACAAAGAGCACTTTCAAGCATCACAAAGGTTGAATTCCATCTTGTAGGACAATCTTGTCTTAAGCCCTTTTTTATCTCAATTGACATGTGATTCACACACTCCAAAAAATTTTGTTTTCTACTTTGCGATGCTTTGACATACTTGATACTCACTCGAATTTTATGAATAGCATCATCAATTTCTTTCAAACCATCTTACACAATCAAATTTAAAACATGACAACAACAAAGAAGATGAAGGAACTCTCCACCACAAACAAGAGTGTTCCTGATATTTGATTGTTGCCTTAATAGCTCAACAGAAGAATCATTAGCAGAAGCATTGTCTAAAGTGATTGAAAAAATCTTTTTCTCAATCCCTCATTCTACCAATAATGAGTATATCTTTTCTGCTAATGATATTCCATTATGTGGAGGTGGTAGAAAATAGAAATTTAATATCCTCTTATGTAAGACCCATTGACTATCTAAAAGATGTGCTATGAGACTTATATAACCATTAGTAATACAAGAAGTCTACAAATTAGATGTCAAACTTATCCTACCAGGTGCCAACTCTAACATCTCTTATATTTTTCCTTTTTCTCTTTTACACATTCTCAGAACATCTTCTTTTACTGTATTTCTACTAATCAAATGCAAATCTGCACGTAAATATTTTAGTAGAGCTCTAATTCCATCATACTCAACAAATTGGAAAGGCAAATCATGCATAACTACTACAGCTGCTACTACCTCATGATAAACTTCAGGATCAAACTTATTATCTGAAGCTGAACTTAGTGACATACTCCCCTGACTTTGAGATAAAAGCAACTGGCCTCTATCACAAGAAGAGCTTCGTTGACAAGTATTTATATGACGTTTTAAATTAGTAGTATCAAATTTACTATCACAAATATATATCGCAGAGCACTTCTTGCATTTACACTTTTGCCTTCCATCTTCTAATACCTAAAGGTGTTCAAAAAAATTCCAAACTTGAGACATTAGCTTCCTATGCTTTTTACCTCTAGTGGATTTTGAAACTAACTCCACGTTGTTGTCATGCAACATATTCAAATTATTAGAAGCATTAGTGCTCCCAACTTGTGCCTATATTGCAAAATGAAAATGACAAACAAAATTTAGTTCACACTGTCACAGACTCACAGTAAACACTACACCAATTACTAATAAGGGAGTGATGAATGAAAAGAGTTAGAATTATAAAGAAATAACAAAAAAGAAAAACATACCTGTGGTGATGTAGGTGTGCTGCTCATTGTGTTAGAAATTTAGAATGGTTGAAGTCTTGAAGATATCTGGGAAGAAAAATCTGAAAGAGATGTAAAAGCTTGGGTTGGGTTGGGAATGGGCTTTAATAGATTCACGCTAAACCTAAACATCTAAGTATAATCAGTATCTATTGTTATATTACTCCTCTCTCAGTCTCAGACTCTCATAGTCTCACTCACTCTCTCTCTCTCTCCCATTGATCAGTCAGATCCATCGTGATCATGCTAAATAAAAGGTAAATTTAAAAACCTAATACAGGACAGCTCGGTAACAACCATCTTATAATTTAATAAAAAGTAAAAGATCATTACAATGTAACCATCAATATTACAGGTCAGTTAATCAATAACTGTCCTACTTTAATGTAAATATAGGATAGTTAAAACATAATGGTCCCATATTTGGAAACACAAATAGGATGGTTATCATCTAACCATCCTATTTATATTTCATTATAGGACGGTTAACAAATAACTATCCTATTTTATATAAATATAGGACGATTAACAAATAACCGTCCTATAATTTTACATACATAAAGGACAGTTACAATTGAACTGTCCTATAAATGTTGAAAAATAGTACAGTTCTTTTGCAACTGTCCTTTATTTACTCAGCTATCATCTCTGGCACTGTGGCACACTTCATGGGAGTGTGACTATGATGTGTGATGTGATAGTGACTGCCGGACAGGGACAGACAACCTCCCCTAATGAGTTAATTACATAACTACTTCTATTCTCATTCAATCATTCTCATTTCTCACCTAATGAGTTAATTACACGACTCTTTCTTTATTTATCCTCAACCTCAACAACTAATGAGTATGAGTTACTTACATAACTCTATGTTTTTAAGCTGATCCTCAACCAAGATGAGTTAATTACATTACATAACAATTTCTTTACTCATTTTCAACCTCAACAACTAATGAGTATGAATTTTACCTACATAACTCTGTCTTTTTAAGCTCAACCTCAACTAAGTAACTAAGTTGAGTAAATTACACAACACTTTATTTACTCATACTCATACAGTCATCCTTACATAACTCTGTCTCTCTTAGCTCATGCAGCCATGCTGTTGTGACGACCTGGGTTTTCTCATGCATTTTTAAATGCAATATCTAATTTCCTAAGGCGGGATGCATCCCTATTTGAAAACCATTTTATAAAAACCATTCAATGTAGCAGAAAATCTTTTGTTTTAAACTTATTTTGAAAACCCCGAGTGTCATTTGCTTTCACAACAGCCAAAGTAGTTTATGAAAAACTTTAGAAGTCATAAATGTTTTTCCCCAGGTCTATCCAGTCACAGCACACAGCCCAACTGTAATTAAATACAAATACATGCCCAAAGGATAGAGACTTTACTCACATGTATAGTTGTCTCCTTTGTTTATTCACTTGCTCGTAGCACTAATATCTCCTGAGACGTCCTCTATTTGTGAGTGAAACTATCCTGAAAAATGTTAAGGATAGGGTGAGTATATACTATACTCAGTAGGAGTCTATCACTACTAGTTTTGCAATGCATGCTACGTTTAAAATCATATGCTCTTAAAAACATGTGCATATTCGAATAATCACGTTCAATATCGATATTAAAAACCACTATTGAATTGCAATACTGACAACATAAAGAATAGCATAGTCCAAGTCGAAAGTATCATATATCATAAACATAATGATATGCATAATATGCTCAACTGAATCCAACTCATGGATATCTAGTATGGTTGACCAACCTCATGTCATGCCACATGCAATGCAAGTAAATCCACGAAACCATAGGGACCAACTATACCCACGACCTCACCGCCGTGTGGTCCCCGGGCACCTAGGGACACAGGGTCATATACCTCCACGGGGCATATGACACTTCGACCTAGTGCAGTGATACCAGTGGTAGCCCCCTGTACCACATGCAGTCGAAGTAGGGACATGCCCTTTTTGGGCATGGTACCCATCCACCTAATAGTGGTAGAGCCTGGGAGGCCACCCCAGACCTCTCGGCATAGCGCCCACGAGCGTATTAGCACAAATCATATATGATCAAACAAGCCAAAAACCTCTTTTTCAAACCTGTCCTCTTTGGGTCCCTCACAACTGCTTGGCCCTCACAACTGCCTACCCAGTGTCTTTTGGGCACTCCAGCGTCTTTTGGTAACCCTCAAGGACATGCAATTTTGCAAGAACTCATTGCTCACAAATCATGCAATATATGCAATTATTTGCAAAACATGTCTATGCATAATGTATTTATCATATGCATGCTGAATTCATTTATATACTAAACAAGTCATAAAATAAGTCATGCTAAACAAGTCATGTATGTATACTTAAAACATGCAGTCTCAAAAAAATCATGGACCTTTTTAAAAGTCTAGTAGCGATAGAGCACCTACCTCAAAGTCCCCTGGAGTTGCGTCCTTTATCAGTCAACCCGTCCCTAGGTCTCATTTATAAACTCCTGGGTATGAATGGATACAAGGAGTCCTTATTAATTTCAATCCATTTAAACATTAGATTGCTAGCTCTGCCTATTGGGTCCTTCATCCTTGCCTAATTTATTTGTTAGGCTAGATCCTATAATATGGATCTACTTTCCGATAGTTAAACTCTGTAATTTATCCTCTAATCCTAACTTTATAGTCTTATTAGGTCCGTGTGTCCCAGTTCCTAGGACACCTGTGCATCCTGGCTGTACCGCGACTGCCTTACGTGCGTGCGCGCCCAAAGGTCATGCCAGGGACCACGTTTTGCACGCGCACATCCATGCTCAAGTGATGTGCTAAGGCACACATCATCGCAATCATGCATCTTGTAGCATGGTGCGTCTCAACTCTCAGGGCAGTCCGTGTATCCTGGTCGAGCCAGCCTGACTTAGGCTTGGCCCTTGCCAAAAAACGCAGAGAGATGGGTTTCCAGTACCTTGCCAAAAAATGCAGAGAGACGGGTTTCCAGTTTTTACCGGAAACCCTAGTCCAAACGTTGTCGAAAAATGTGTTTTTGGAGAGGGGGAGATGGGGTTTTCATAGAGGGGTGAAGGCGGTGCCCCTCAATGGAGGTGCCGCCGTGACGGTGGCAGACTTTTCTGGAAAATTCAGGATTTGAGGGTTTCTGGAGAAATCTGAGGAGGAAGACGAAAGGGGGTGCCATTATGAAAATGGCCCCCTGCGTTTTTTGTCCTTTTTCGTTTTTCTGTTTAATTTACAGAAATACCGCTGATGTTTAAACGGCCATAACTTCTTCATACGAACTCCGTTTTGGGTGATTTTTGAGGCATTGGATTCCATTTTTCGAGTAGAATCTCATGGTACCAAGTTTCCTCACAAATTCCTTCATTTACTATTTTAAATAAAGTAAAACATTTAACTCAGTTTATTTCCTATAGAATGTCCAATTTTTGTTAAAAATAGTGTAAATTGCTCGGGCGTTACATTATTACCCCCTTAAAAGAATTTCGTCCTCGAAATTCCATAAATTATCATCTTTAAGGTATTTTGTCTCTTAGAGAACTTCTTGGTGAATGTATTCTCCCCTTAGGAATCAAATATAGGCTCAACCTCAATTTATCATTTTTATTGTTCCTTCTATAAGGCCTTACCTATAAGGGCCGCTTTTGCTGCGTACTCTGATGTATACTCTTATACGTGCCAGCTTAACAATACCAGTTTCTAGGGGTAATTCATCTATCTCGAAATCTTTAAATGCCTACACTTTTCTCATCATGTATAGTATAGTCTCCTCGTAGGATCATGCCTCTTTATTCATGTATAAATTTCTCCATACTTCTTTCAAGATCATATCATCTTATTTCTCATAGTCCTTTTTGAATATCATAGGATGATCCCTTTTTCTTCTTGTCTTTCATCTAGTGATCTCTTCATCATTCACATCTCCTTTTAATGGTTGGTTATATGTCATTAGTAAGAGTCCAAAAATTACCTTCTTGCTATTGTGTCTAACTTTGCTTCTTATCTTTTATATTTTGTCCCCAAGATACTTCAATAGCTGACATGGTATCATGTGCTCTACAGCCAAACCCTTGATTAACTTCGAATTTCAACTGTCTGTCGTTTTCCATATGTGACTTTATTCCTCATCCAAAGTTACATTCAAAATAAAATCATGAAAGCCAATTAGTGGCTTCTTCCATCGAGGACCTTATCATATACTAAAAGTAAATGTCCTAACTCCATATCTAGTTTCATAATTATTGAATTCATTAAACGCTTTCCTCTATGAAGATTTTATCCAAACTCAAGTCGATTCATCATCATGGGTCAAATGTTCTCGTCCAGAGGCCTATCTCACTATTCACATCAATTTATCATTAGGATTTTCAATAATGTTCCTATTCATGAAAAGCAAAAAGTCTCTTATTCATAACCGAGTACCCTTACTAGGTCATGATTGAATCCTTCATCATCCTCTTTGTCCTTTCTTTTCTTGATGGTTTTCTTTGTAACCTTTCAGTCCAAAAGTTTTATACTCAATCTAGTAGGGTTAGTCCTTAAGAAAATCCTTCAATTGATTTTTTGTACTTGGTATATGCTCTATTTGTCTAAAGGCAACGTAACATCAAATCTCACCTTATATCGTGCTGGCCATCTCACCTTTTCTCCTTCCATCCCCTATGTCAATATATTGTGCAATCTTTTATCAAGGCTTTATTGCCAATCATGCACTTTGTATTGTCAGGAGGTATCCTTATAAGTAGTGATTTCCTCAATCCCTCAAATTTTATCCTTTAAGTGCCTCCTCATACTTAGCTTATAATAGCAGTTCTCATTCAATAACTACTACATCAAGTTATGTTGAAGCTATTAAATCATCAAATTTGAAAAATTCTCAGGTAAGCATGGAACATTTTCGTAGACATATAGAAAGACTTTATTTGATTACCTATTGGTCTCTTTCCAAATATGTCTTTGTCATAAGCTCAAGGGTCTCTAAATTGATCAGTACTTATCTACCTTTCTTTTCAATCCAAGTCATCAGCATCTTCCAGACCCACAGTGATTTCTATGGTTTGTCATGGTATCTATTGAGGTTTGGAAAATCTTTCACATTGGTTTAGATCACTTCTTATTTTTGCTCTTATCTCAGTTGCAACTATCCTGATCGTACTCATAGCTCCTCCACAATGTGGCCTAATCAACTCCATGATGTGGCCTAATCAACTAACCTCATACCCTCAAATGACTTAGTCTAACAAGTACTTCTTTCAAGGAAAACTCAAGCTTAAAGACTTATAACATCCCTCTGAGTATATAACTTCGAATACTAACTCATAGATACTAACATCCTTGACTAATTAGGGTGGGATACCTTTATTTAGTCAATAGTACTCTAAAGGTACTGACTAAATAATAGTCTTAAGATATTTGGTCTTCTAATGATAGCAAGACCTTCATTTGATGCTTGATGGTACCCTTCTTGCTGAAGATAGATAGATGGACAAGTCACTGTCCTGGCCTAATTCCTTTTTCAATATAACTTTATTTACTCATGTAGTGGCAAGGTGAGATATCACCAAATTTTCCTTTTTATTATATCCATTGGTGTTCCCCATAAGCTAATGGATCTGATAGGAATCTAATTGTAATAATTGATATCAAACCATTTGTAGAATTTAATTCCTAGTTGGTCACCATTCCCCTTTGAAAATTTCTTGTCGCATAATCTCCTGAAATTCGATAATCTACTCAAAGTCTTAAACCCCATATGCTTTCTCTCTTTTATACTCTTTTACAATAAGATCACCAACTCACCTAGTATTATTCCTTTGCATTTGTTTGATCTACCTTCCTATAGGATTCAAGATGATAGAATTGTATGTATCTTCATAGAGTCATGATCTTCTTCTTTTGACTATTCAATATTCATCGAATACTTATAGTTATCTCTTTCTCTCTTTTCTTCAAAATCCTCATTTAGTCTACCTGGATCAATGTCTCTATATGCTTTGTTGCATATAATTGATACTTCATCTATTCCTTTACGTAAAATATATGATAAACTGAATGCTTCTTAGAAATTCTAAACTGTCTTAAGATCATTGAAATCCTTAATTGCCTATAGCCTCAATAAAATTCATACAGTGCCTTAATGATGGCATTGACATTTTGGTCATGCTATACTTCTCTTACAAGTTCATGTTAGGATCAATCTATTATCATCCTTAGTATTACCATCAAAATCTTTTGATAACTCGGTCGAATTCATTTCCTTATCATATTCGTGTTATGTTTCTCTTATTCACATAATCTGTCACTTGTATACATCTTCTGATTTGCTCCATAATACTCAGGCAATTATTATTCGATAGCACTTTACTCTTCATAAGACTCCAATTAAGGCATCCAAAATTGAGCTAAGTCCTTCAAGATTCATACCTTTGTGACCTAGTTCAAGTCACAGTCATCTCCTAATATCATCTTGCATTCTCATGCCTCTTAGATTATCATCATAATTCTTCTCAAAGTCTGTCTTTTACATCCCCTATCATACTCATATCATATGCTTGTGATAGTGTACTCATATTCTGATATTCTTTATGATGGTAAGATAGCCATTTAGGTTCTTCAATTTTCTCCCCTTTGATGAGATTGCTTTATTGCAAGTTAGAACTATCTACTAACAAGTCCACTAACATCTTCATTCATCATAATATGATCCATATATGAGTTTTCATATTTGCACCACACAACAATCCTTAATCCTTAAGTTGTCTTAGACGAGATCTTGGATAAGGGTTGCACTATCCTCTACCTAATTATTTGTTAAACCAAGCTGTGTTTCACCTATTTATTTATGGTGAAATGCCTTGAGCATTAATATTGTAATCCTCAAATAGAAGTAGTTATCTCTACTACTCCTATTTATATTACTTATTCTTGATTTTCTCTATTGTCCATGACCCTTGGACATGTTGGACTGGCTGTGAAAGGATAAAACCTGGGCTCTGAAACCAACTGTGACGACCCGAGTTTTCTCATGCATTTTAAAATGCAATATCTAATTTCCTAAGGCGGGATGCATCCCTATTTGAAAACCATTTTATAAAAACCATGCAATGCAGCTGAAAATCTTTTGTTTTAAACTTATTTTGAAAACCCCGAGTGTCATTTTCTTTCGCAATAGCCAAAGTAGTTTTTGAAAAACTTTAGAAGTCATAAATGTTTTTCCCCAGGTCTATCCAGTCACAACACACATCCCAACTGTAATTAAATACAAATACATGTCCAAAGGGTAGAGACTTTACTCACATGTATAGTTGTCTCCTTTGTTTATTCACTTGCTCGTAGCACTAATATCTCCTGAGACGTCTTCTATTTGTGAGTGGAACTATCCTGAAAAATGTTAAGGATAAGGTGAGTATATACTATACTCAGTAGGAGCTTATCACTACTAGTTTTGCAATGCATGCTATGTTTAAAATCATATGCTCTTAAAAACATGTGCATGTTCGAACAATCATGTTCAACTATGCCCACGACCTCACCACCGTGTGGTCCCTGGGTACCTAGGGACACAGGGTCATATGCCTCCACGAGGCATATGACACTTTGACCCAGTGCCGTGACACCAGTGGTAGTCCCCTGTACCACATGCAGTCGAAGCAAGGACATGCCCTTTTTGGGCGGAGTACCCATCCACCAAATAGTGGTAGAGGCTGGGAGGCCACCCCAGACCTCTCGCCATAGCACCCACGAGCATATTAGCCCAAATCATATATGATCAAACAAGCCAAAAACCTCTTTTTCAAACCTGTCCTCTTTGGGTCCCTCACAACTACCTAGCTAGCGTCTTTTGGGCACTCCAGTGTCTTTTGGTAATCCTCAAGGACATGCAATTTTGCAAGAACTCAATGCTCACAAATCATGCAATATATGCAATTATTTGCAAAACATGTCTATGCATAATGTATTTATCATATGCGTGTTGAATTCATTTATATGCTAAACAAGTCATAAAATAAGTCATGCTAAACAAGTCATATACGTATACTTAAAACATGCAGTCTCAAAACAATCATGGCCCTTTTTAAAATTCTAGTAGCAATAGAGCACCTACCTCAAAGTCTCATGGAGTCTCATCCTTTATCACTCAACCCATCCCTGGGTCTCATTTATAAACTCTTGGGTATGAATGGTACAAGGAGTCCTTATTAATTTCAATCCATTTAGACATTAGATTGCTAGCTCTGCCTATTGGGTCCTTGGTCCTTGCCTAATTCATTTGTTAGGCTAGATCCTATAATATGGATCTACTTTCCAATAGTTAAACTCTATAATTTATCCTCTAATCCTAACTTTATAGTCTTATTAGGTCCGTGTGTCCCAGTTCCCAGGACACCCGTGCATCCTGGTTGAACCGCGACCGCCTTACATGCGTGCGTGCCCAAAGGTCATGCCAGGGATCGCATTTTGCATGCGTGCATGCATGCTCAAGTGACGAGCTATGATGCCCATCATCTCATAGACGCATCTTGTAGCATGGCGCATCTCAGCTCCCAGGGCACTCCGTGCATCCTGGTAGAGCCATGACCCGACCCGTGCCCTTTGTCACGCATGCACCCGAAGGCCGCATCTGGCACAGTGTACACACTGTCGTATGCCCGGAACCCATCCCTGGGACCCTGTCCCAGACGCACATGGAGCAAGGCATCCCTGGGATGCATGGTTCGTGCAGGGTCATCTGAACCTGGTTTAGGAACGTCTTGTTCATGCAGGGCTGGCCCAAGCTGGCTTGGAGCATTTTTCGGCGAGGAACCCGGCTAGAAAATGGCTGGAAATGCTAGATCCAGTATGGATCTACCCTGAGAGGAGGAAAGAAAATGAAAAAAGGGAAAAGAATGGCTTACCTGGTAGCCTGGGGAGTGGCCATCGCCGGTGGTAGAGCCCCATTTCATTCTGAATCTTCCTGCTCACAGGAAAACTCAAAGAAAGGGGAAATCGTGCAAGGCCGGAACAAGAGGAGAGAGGGGCATGGGGAAAAATGGCAATGGCCGGCCTAACTTGGGCCTGGCCGTTGCCAAAAAATGCAGAGAGACGGGTTTTCGGTTTTTACAGGAAACCCCAGTCCAAACGTTGCCGAAAAACGTGTTTTTGGAGAGGGGGAGATGGGGTTTTCTAGAGGGGTGAAGGCGGTGCCCCTCAATGGCTGTGCCACCGTGGTCGTGGCAGACTTCTCTGGAGAATTCGGGATTTGAGGGATTCTGGAGAAATCTGAGGAGGAAGATGATAGGGGGTGCCATTATCAAAACGGCCCCCTGCATTTTTCGTCCTTTTTCGTTTTTTCGTTTTTCTGTTTAATTTACAGAAATACCCCTGATCTTTAAATGACAATAACTTCTTCATACGAACTCCATTTTGGGTGATTTTTGAGGCGTTGGATTCCATTTTTTGAGTAAAATCTAATGGTACCAAGTTTCCTAAAAAATTCCTTCATTTAATATTTTAAATAAAGTGAAACATTTAACTCAGTTTATTTCTTATAGAATGTCCAATTTTCGTTAAAAAAAGTGTAAATTGCTTGGGCATTACAGCTGCTCATCCTCAATTGTACTCAATTAAGATGAGTTAATTACATAACTCTTTCTTTTTAAGCTCATCCTCAACTATGATGTGTTCATTAGATTACATAAGTCTTTCTTTACTCATACTTACATAACTCTTTTTAAGCACATCCTCTCCTCAACTAAGAGTCTATGATTAGTTAATTAACTATTTCTCTTATTACTCATCCTAAACCAAACTCAGGTCCTCAAAAAGTAATGTGTATGAGTTGTTTTAATTTATATTAATATGTGGATCATGGAATCAGTTGTTATTACATATGAGTATGTTTCTCTTATGATCCATTGATAATTTGATGAATGATATTGTAATTTTGAAACATGGAATCGGTTGTTATAAGCGTCTGATCTGTGTTCAATTAAGAAATCTAGCTTTAAAAGAGGTGAAATCCATGAAATTGAAGGATAATCTCCTTGATGATGTTGATCAAGGATGACATTTACATAATTGCTTTTTAATTTTCTAAGTAAGTACAAGGTGGTTAAAGGAAAACTGCCCTTTTATAATATAATAGTATAAGACGGTTATGTAATAACCGTCCTATATTTTTATTAATTATAGGACGGCTCCTAGATAACTGTCCTATATATATTATTTATAAGACGGTTATTTGACAACAGTCTTATATAAGCGTGCTTTCTTATATAGGAAGGTTAATTAACAACTGTCCTATATTTTATACTTATAGGACAATTATTTCTAAACCGTCCTTTGACTATTGCTAAATAAAGGACTATTATTTAGTAACCGTCACATAATTATATTATTATAGGACGGCTTTTTGAAGAACCATCTTATATTTATATTACATTAAACCTTTCTTCTCCTGCCTTTCACTGTTCACCTTCGCATAATCGCATTTCATTTCTTCTCTTCTCTCCCTACCCTAGTCCTACTTCTACGGTTCTACCCTAACCTAAGTGGCTAAGTCCTTCAATGGTTCAACCAAAACAAGGGCAAAAGCATAAACCCAAAGAAGAGTGGCAGTGAGAAAAAGAAGAAGAGAGGGAGAGAGAAAATTTGCAACCCTAGCAAGGGGAGAGAAGAAGTAGAAGTGAGAGAGCAAGGGTAAAAATTTAGAAGGCAGAAACCGACCTGCGACTGCAATGGAAGGAGGTTCATCATCACCAGGTACTGGTTCATATTCTGTTTATCTATTATGCTCTTGGAAGTTTCAAACTTTATGTAAATGTAATGTCGCCATTTTTTCCATATTTTTGTTATGTAGTGGTAGCAATAGCTATAGCAAGCACAAGCAGTAGCACCACTCTTGTAATCATATATATTACATTACAATTACTACTCAGAATTTAGGTTTAAAAATCATTAAGCGTTAACCCTAACAAACACACACTAGTCTCGCCACTAGTGGTTTTAACATTTGTTATCTCCCTCATACTCTAGCAACTGTACTATCATACATATCTTTAATTATGCCTATAACTCTATATAACCCTGCATTTGCAAGCAACATAAAATGAAACTGATTGATTCTCCTATTCACTTGTTTAATGTCGTAGCCTCTTCTCAATCACACTTTCAAAAAGTTTCATAGTGTGGCTAATAAGTTTGATCCCTCGATAATTATTAATTAGTGCAACTCTATATATGTCTCCCTTATTTTTATTATAAATTGATTGGTATAATAGAGCTTTTTCTCCACTCATCACTCATCAGGCATTTTCTTTGATTTTATAATGTTGTTAAGCAACTTGGTTAACCAAACTACCACAATATGGCAAATTGGCAATATCTCCCATATGCTTTCAAACCTCTATTGGTAATTTCGTCTAACATTGATCGGCTCCCATGGCCTTTCCTGATTTTATTTTTTTCAAAGCCTCTTTCACTTAAGGTATTCTAATCCTACATTCATATATATAATATCTAATGTTATTTAGATTTATAGTATTTTCCATCCCTATATTCTCAAAGCCATTATCATTTAACAATTTTTGAAAGTATGTTTGCCACCTTTGTTTGATCTCATCATCTTTGACTAATACCTTTTGATCATCGCTTCTTATGCACTGAGTTATTTCACTTACACTTTCTCGTTTTCAGTTTTCTAAATGTAGTCATTTTCATTTTTATTTGTGAAGCAAACATGGAAGAAGAAGAAGTACAACTAGAATAAGAACAGGAAGAAGTAGTATATGAACAATTAGAAGAGGTAGAAGTACAACAAGAACAACAACTACAACACATAGAAGCAGAACAATGAAAGCTATCAAGCACATGTCCACCACTAACACCACTTGTCAGCGTCAAGAGAAAGGGCAGGGGGCCAACAAAAATGGATCGTATAAATGAGAGAGTATTCAAGGGAATCAAAGAAACTGTACAATTCAATAGTAGAGGCCAACTGATAGGTGCTACTGCATATGCTTATGCTAGCTTCATATGCTACACTATTAGAAGACTTGTGCCTATATCAAGACTGATTGGAAACTTGTATTACCAGAAGTCAAAGATGCAATATGTGAAATGGTCAAGGTATGTAAATTCTTCCTACATATAACATAATACGTCCCTTATAATTATATATTTTGTTTTTATTTACATATGAATTGTGACACACAAAGTTGCTACAATACTCATTAGTTAGTTAGTCACTTAACCTGCTTCTTCTTTTGTTTTGTAGTCTTCCTTTGACATATTTAATGAGTGCAAGAAGCAAGCATTGCTAGGAGCTGGTGAACAATGGAGGAAATGAAAGAGTGATCTTGCAAGGAAGTACATACTTCCAAATTCCCATGATCCTTCTAGGCTTAACATGGTCCCTTAGTTGTATTCCTACTTCATTGACTAGGAAACATGGAATCAATTTGTACAGTATAGGCTATCTTCTGATTTTGAGGTAATCATAACTTGAACTACCAAAGCTATATTTTGATTCTTGTAATTATTATATTTGATTGTATTTTGATTACATCACTTTGATATCTAGGCAAAGTGTATAAAAGGACAGAAGGTGTGTGCACAGAACCATATGCAGCACCACCTTTCAAGGGTTGGCTATGCACGATTAGAGGCAGATAAAGTAAGTATATCAGGTGACATTTCATTTGTCTAATCATAATAGATTTTTATTTTATTAACTCTAACTTTGTGTCTCTCTTAACAACGAAAGAAGGCTGGGACAATGGAGCCCATCGACCATGCTCTTCTATGAAAAATGGCACATTCAAAAGGGTGTAACTCCCACACTGTTGCCAATGAGACAACTGCAATAATCGCTTCAAGAATTGTAAGTGCTTAAGACTTTAAGTTTTGTACTTTTAATTTATGTGTATACTGCCTAGTTAAATAGTTTTAAACTTTTATATCCTTGCATAGTGCATTATATAAATATTACATATATAATAGTGATTTGATCATGTCATGATCTTTACGTGTGCAGGAAGAGTTGACCCAAGAGAGTGCAAGTGCAACTACAGGGACTCTTAGCAGCACTACTGCAAAGTGGGACATCTTGTATAGGGCAATGGGCAACAAGGATGAGCACCCTAGCTGGGTAAGGGGCCAAGGTCAGGGTGTTGATCCTTCCAAGTTCTTTCCCAAACAAAAGGCCTCTACGCTACAAGAATTGGAAGAATGGAAGAAGCAAACAATTGTGGAGATATATAGCAAAATCAAAGATCAACTGTTGAAGGAACTCCAGGTTCGTGGAAGAACCTCATGTGAGGATGTTGGCCCTTAAGCTCAACCTCAACCTCAAGTTCAACCATGCTTACCACCCCAATCTGACAATAGCTACACTCCTAGTCCTCCGTCAGATGAAGAGGTGGTAGAACAAGTACTTGAATGTGATGTCCCAATCAGTGAGGTATGTATATTAACATGTTTAGTTTTACAATGTTACTTATTTACTAACCTTTTTTGTTTACATTACATCACTAATTATTATATATATTTTACTTCTCAAATGCAAGTGGGTCAATGCATGTTGGACCTACATACATTTGAGAACTATGTGGCTGCGGCAACACTATACGAGGTTCAGCCCATGACTTCCGCCACCTTGCATGACAAGTTGATGCCTCCACACACTAAGCGCGCTTGCATCACTGCTGCCATTCAACTAGATGCTCCCCTTCCATTTTCAATCGAAGGGGATGATGTTGAAACAGTTGGGGATGCAATTGGATATCATGTGTGTGGGCCAAAGAAACATATCAAACCAATGATGTCCAATTCCAAGGTACATATATTGTAACTGTAATTATGACATCATTTTCTCCTAGCTTTTTTAAGTCATCCTAAATTGTTAATTGATTAATATTGTTTATAACTGTGCAACATGTCAGATCACTAGAAGTAGCACAAGCCGCAATTGAAGCAAACCTCGCCATCACCGCCAACAAATTCTGGCGTAGTGGCAAGTGTAGCCCCATCCCAGCCTTCCCAAGTAGTACTAGACTACTAGTTCTATATATTTGCATAGTTGTATCATGTTTCATGTGGACTTGAATGATGCAACAACTAACAAGTTCAAAGCACTTATTAGGTGCTCACAAGTCACAATGTTATATTATAAAATATTTTTATTTTATCTCACTATCTCTCTTCTTTTATATATGCTAGTATACCAGTATATGTTGTAATATTCATTACTAATTTCTAAAATGTTACATCTAGAATGTAGGGATCAGGTGGAGGTTCCACCTAACACACCTCCATTCCTAAGGGTAGTGTATAGACTAGTCAATGAAAATAACGCAATGAACCCCATAAGATAGAGGTAGGTGTGCTTTCAAACGATGTGGTTGAGGTTCCACTCTTCAAGGGTATGGCTCAATTGGAATACATGCACATTCTAATCTACATAGGGTATGCCATCATGTAATTGCTCTATTAGAGTTAGACTATTATGAATCAAAGTAACATTACTTGCTTTTTTAATAACACTTGATAATTATTTGACATTGACCCAAATTCCTAATGCAAGTATTTGCATGTTAGCTTGCAAAGATTAGAGGTCAAGGACATTTACAAGTTCCTTGACCCTTCTCTTGTCTTTCGATTGGACTATGTGTCACGGACAAACAAAGTGAAGATATCATTCTTGAGCTCATGGGTTGTGCGAAGAGGCAAGCCTTACTAATTCCCTATAATAGCAGGTAGGTTTTGTAACATATGTTGCTTAATTATGCCCTTTCAATTTCATAATTCATACACATGAATACTATATCAGTTAAGATTAGAGAACATTCAATTGAATTATTGTTTTTATAGGTCCCATTGGATGCTGCTAGCTTTGGATGTGCATGGTGGCCATGCAATTTTCTTTTATTCGTGTGGAGCACACATTCGGGAACACCTGATGGAAATTATAAACAAGTAAGTATTTATTATTCCTTTCATTATAATATAACTACTCACCTGTCAACTATCATAATATTCATAATCTAATGCTTTTCAATTATATGTGTGTAGAGCATGGTATAAATGGGCTAAGCGGGAAGGCATTCACCACCTACTAAAACTCAACTGGAAGAAGGCCAATGTATGGTTTAATAATTACTGCTCTTTAGACTCTTTGATATAATTTTAAACCTAAACTTATTGGACAGTATATTTTGAACCTTTTTTGTTGTCTTTGATGGCATTGTCCTATAGTGCCCTAAACAAAAATCAGATTGGGAGTATGGGTATTATGTTCTCAGATACATGAGAACCCTCATTAGCAATGGAGTTACAATCGCACAATTGAGAAAGGTAAGACTTACTGACCAATGTTACACTTTTGATTTATATATTTCCTGACTGAATCCAAGATTACATGTCTGAACTAAATTATTATATGTTTCTTGCAGGCAGATTTGGGAAGCAAGAGTTACTCCTAGTTAGATCTAGAAGATATTAGAATGGAATGGACAGATCATATTGTGAATTTTAATTTGTAATTCAGTGATGTAAATGAATGTACTAGTATCATCATTTATGTATATACATTTTACTCAAATATAATACAAAGATCAATTCATTTCAATGGATGTGTTCCCTTTTTCATTTGATTGAAGTACACTATTTCAATGTATGTGCTTTCTTTGTTTCAAACTTCCAAATTGCAATCATGTGATTAGGAAGTTAGTGTTTTGATCAGTAGATTGGTTGATCATCAATTTTCAATGATGGCTTAGATCAGCGGATGGGTTGTATCATGTACAGTATGGGTGATTGGGGGTGCTTTTATTTGTTCAATTCAATGTGAATTGTATGGAGCACAGGAGCAGAAGTGAATGTGTACAATGACTTAAAATATAGCAGGTTCAATGTGAATGTGTTATTTTGACACACAGTCCATTACTATGGTTGTATTCCATTTTTTGTTTTGATTCAAGTATGTATGTGTCAATGTGACTTTGTGTACAGTGTGCTTGGTCTATTTCAAAATTTTAATGATGGGTGGTTAGTGTGTGCAACAGTTCAAGCCTTCAAGAGTTAAGATAGGGTTTTGAACTTTTGATATGTGAGGACTTAGGAGTGAAGTTGTGTTTAATGGATGGATCATGGACTAATGCCTAATGGGTGGGTAATGGAAAGAGACAATTGTGTGTGGAGTCACACACTGGACACTTGGACAGTAATGCAAGTAATCACTAAAAAAATATGTTCCAATAGTAATGGATCACAATCAAGATGATCTTAAAATAAAAATCTGATCCGATGGATGGATCCAGGACATATCAAAGCCTTAAGATCAATGATCATAGTAGAATTTTAAAGCCTGTAGATTAGTTAGATTGATCAAAATATTGTATAATTTTTTTTACAAATATAGGATGGGTATTTGGTAACCGTCTTATATCATCATCTTATAGGAAAATTAAAAAATAATCATCCTATAATATGTTATATGTAAGATTAAAATATAGGACAGCTACTTAATAATCGTCCT
Organism: Warburgia ugandensis; assembly: GCA_035236585.1. Lineage (NCBI taxonomy): Eukaryota > Viridiplantae > Streptophyta > Magnoliopsida > Canellales > Canellaceae > Warburgia > Warburgia ugandensis. The sequence continues at coordinate 36,412,707 of CP141131.1, forward strand.
ATATAACATATAAATGTAAGACGCTTACTTATCAACCATCTTATAGAATGTATATAATATAGGACAGTTTTGTCTTAGCCGTCCTATAGCCACTAGTATTAAATACGACGGTTACTTACTAACCATCCTATATAACGTACTATCCTATCTTTTATCAATTAAAATATAGGATTGTTGCTCAGAAAGTATCCTATTTAGTGTTTGCGTCATTCAATTCAACTTGAAGTTTTACCAAGTCGTATGTCATACGAGTCTACACGGCAGGTCAACATTGATTGACTAGAACATGACATGATTTATGACGTGTCATTTTCGGGTCAACCAAAAAATGACACGAACACGATAAGGCTCAACCCTAACCCGCTAAATCTATATCGGGTTCTAGTCGTGTTATCGTGTCGTGTCATATTTTTCCACCCCTAGTCGTGTCGTGTTATCATGTCGTGTCATGTCATATTTTTCCACCACTAAATCTATATCGGGACAAAGGCATGCTAGTCATGATTTGTTCTGTCCAGTTGTGACAAGCAGGGGTACCTGGAGCATCATCTAACGTGATGGAGGCAAGGCCAATGACGGTGAGCTGGAAAGGTTAAACTAAGCAATGCAGAGGAAGGTGTGGCGTCACCTAGTGCTAGTGGAGATCTGAGCTATGCGTTGGGCTGTGAAGAGATAGAGGGAGGAGGTGGATTGGGGGGTGAATAGGAAAAAAAATTTGGACCGTCCGGTGTGATGAATAGGAAATAAAGGGAGAGGCAGAGAGTGAAGTGTAGTTGCAGTGATGAAGAAGTAGAAAAAATGTGGTGATCTGGGCTATGGCCAATAGAGAGGAATAGGGAGAAAAGAGGCTAGTCGATGCGGTGGATAATGAAGGGAAGAATGATAGAGGAGAGGGTTGATGCGAGTAGAGAGAAAATGAGAGGGAGAGAAGGAGGAAGGGTGGGCTGGCCAGCGTTATGGTGTTGGGAATTGGAGAACAAAAGAAGCTAGGGCGTTGACCAGTTTAGTCAATGCCCTAGTTAACAGAGTGATAAGGAGATGGAGATGGAGCTCAGTGATGGCAAGGGAAAGAGTATATGGTGACGGGTTTGGTGGTGCTGGGCTGGGTAGAGAAGAAGCGATGCAGACAAAGGGATTGGTGCAGTGAGGAAATGGAGTAGAGAAGGAACACATGGTGAGAATGAAGGATAGAAGAGAGAATTGGAAAGTTGGGTGACAGATTTGGTGCGTTGATGCTAAGTGAGCTGGGAAGAAGAGAAACCAAAAAAGAAAATGCAGTGAAGAAGGTAGTTGAAAAAAAACTGGTAGAAGGGGCTACGATGGAGCGTGAGATAGGGATGGGAGCATGAAGTAGTAGAGGAAAGTATTAGAGATTGAGGGGGAAAAAATGACAATGAAACTAAATGAATGTGATGAGAGGACAATGACTAGTAGACTAAGGAAAGCAAACCAAAACTCCCCAAAACTCAAAACTCCCCCTTTTAGAATCCCACGATTCCTCTTCTTATATATTTCCCCCTTCTAATTCCCTCTTTCCTTATCTTTAGGAGTTAGTTTCCTACTAGGAAACTTCCTCCTAATTTCCATTAGGATCCATAGTTTCCTCTTCTTATTAGAACTCTTCCTTTAGGAAACCTTCCACTCTTGCCTAATTGATCTTCACGATGATCTGCACAGTTGAAATTCAATCTGATCCATCCATGTCCTTTTGATCAATCTGCACCATTGAATATCAATCTAAGCCATCCAAGCCTACTTTAATTGATTTGCAAGACCAAAAGACTATATTAGAGTCATCTAAACTATACATTAAGCATCTGCTTAGCTCAAATGATCACCTATTTGACAATTTTGTCAATTTACAGTTGGATGGTCAATTTGAGCTAAATTTCATATTTTATCTACAAATTATCAAATTGATGAGTTAGATGATCCAATGAAATACTAAATTAGGTGTCTTTTGGCCAAAATTAAACACTTAATAAGAGTACACCCAAATGTGCATAGTTGTGGGCATTTATTATGCTCATAGATTGGTCTTGAGTGGTGATGAGTTGATGGAGTTGAAGCTATGTCTAAGATGGAAAATTCATTAATAAAGAATCATGGATTCTAGCCTCGATCTGCAATATCTAAGATAAATGAGAAGAACATTGGTAGATGTTTGATCGCAATCAATACAAGCATTGCCAGAAGAAGTATGAAGCATTCGGCACTTTGATGAGTTTTTACAACAAGTGTAAGAAGGAAAGGATGAGGAGGAAGGAGGTAGGTTCCTAATCTAATATGTTTGTTAATTGGAAACTAAAGAAAGTTAGAATCTTTAACTTGATTAGAATTTCATGGGGAGAAATAGAGATTTTAGGAGGAAACTACTAGAAAAGTGAAGTAAACTGAGCTCTCCATGATCTTTCTCTCTCTCTCTCTCTCTCTCTCTCTCTCTCTGTCTCTCTCTCTCTCTCTCTCTATATATATATATATATATATATATATCAAATTGAAGAAAGAGTTTAAGGAGGATTCAAAATTTAGAGAAAAATAGAGGTTGAAAAAGGGAGAAAAATAGGTGTGCTACTAGTGAATAGGGTGTTTTCGCACTTGATTTCATAACTCATCACTCAAGGAAAAACTTCAAACCTGATCTTGTTGGATAGGAGAGACTGAGGAGAAGAAGACACATGTGTTAGAATTTGGATTTGGAATGAAGAAAGCATCAAACAAAGAGCTCAAAATTAGCAACTTGTTACTATTCATGTGGATATAAGCTGGTTTTATTAGTAGTCACATGCTACTATTCATGTGGATATAACCTGAAGTGAGTAAATAAGAGATAAGTTATTAGTTGATGAGAAGGAGTTATGTGATAAACTCATTAGTTAAGAGATAAGTATAAAAGGAGTTAACTCATTAGTGAAGGATAAGTCTTGAAAGAGTAGCCTCATTTGTTGAAGTGGATGTAAAGAGTTGACTCATTAGTGAGGAAAGAGTTAAACTCATTATTTGAGGAATATGGAAAGAGTAGACTCATTTGTGAAGAAAGAGTAACTCATTAGTGAAGGATGAGTATAGAAACAGTTAAACTCATTAGTTGAGAATGAGTATAGAAAGAGTTAGTGCAATGAAGGAATAGTATAGTATAAGTAGATATTACTTAGTGAAAGGACTAGAAATACTACTTAGCAAATAAGAATTCCAATAGAGGGAATAATAAGGAAAAACATTACAATAGATGTAAGGTATGATGTTCAGGTTTAACCTAAAGTCCTGAGTAAACATACAAAGAACGTTAATACCACTATGTATATAACCATTATTAAGTCAAGTATGTATAGAACCATTACTAAGTGAAGAAATGGAGATAAATAGAAAAAAAGTGATAAATTGGAAAATAAGATAAAAAAATAAAATAAAATAAAAATAGAAAATAGAAAATTTCCAACCTTATAGAAAAGGTGAAATGGAGATTTATGAGAAATAGGTGTTAAAGATGAAAACATTAGAAGTATTGTAAAATTCAAAGTTAACATTAAATATATAAAGAAATATAAATATAGGACTTAGAATTGCTACATGTATAGTATTATGGCAATTAGTTAAATGAAATTAATCATCAAAATAGAGAGGATATGGCTTGAAAGAAATTTAAGGAGGTAGGTGAGAAAGTTCAAAATTTGTAAATGAGAATAGTTTGAAATAAATATGAGTAAGGAGTTAAGCAAGTATTTTTCTCCAAAATTAATGAGGCAAAGGATTTAGTGGAGAAATGATAAAATTTTAGAACATTAAGAGATGATTTTTGATATTAGAATAAAATGAAAAGGAAAAAGAGAGTTAGATATGTTAAAGGGACAAAAATATGATCCCAAACTTATTAAGAAAGACAATTAAACCATGAGAATATATGGTTAACAAAAAAATTATAGATATATATATGGTACAACAATTATGAAATCACCAAGTTAGAAATTATAAAGGTATGATAAATCATTGTGGAAATTAGCACTAGAGGATTTTCAAGGATTAAAGAATTATTGATATAATAACTGTGGTGCTATTGAAAATAATTTTGGGACTATCATAAAGAGAAGTACCTTTGGTATAGATGGTAAAATGGTCATGGAACATGAAAACAGAGAGAAATATTGATTAGGAAAACATAGTCATTGATTATCATGGTTATGGAACATGAAAACAAAGAGAAATATTGATTAGGAAAATATAGTCATTGATTATCATGGTCATGGAACATGAAAACAAAGAGAAATATTGATTAGGAAAATATAGTCATTGATTATCATGAAGAGGAGTACATCTTATTGATCAAGGCAAATATGAATAGAGATATTACTTCCAATTACTTGATGGAGTTGGTGATATTGAAAGATTTAAGAAATATTGTCATCATCATCATCATCAAGACCTTATCCCAATTAGGGGTCGGCCACATGAATCTTATTCCTCCATTCCACTCTATTAAATACCATGGCTTCATTTAGTCCCAAAGTTTTTAAATCTTTCCTCACCACTTTTATCCACGTTCTTTTGGGCCTTCCCCTTGCCCTTTTAGAACCTTCAACTTGTATTGTCTCACTCCTTCTAACTGGTGCCGTTGTTGGCCTCCTTTGAACATGTCCAAACCATCTAAGTCTAATCTCCCTCATCTTGTTACCTATTGGTGCTATCCCTAAATTTCTTCTAATATTTTCATTTCTAATTCTATCCTTTCTTGTCTTACCACTCATCCATCTCAACATCCTCATTTCTGCAACACTCAACCTATGAGTATGATGTTCCTTAACTGCCCAACACTCTGATTCATAGAGCATGGCCGGCCTTATAGCCATCCTATAGAATTTTTCCTTTAGTTTGAGTGGCACCTGCCGATCACATAAAACCCCCGATGCACATCTCCATTTGTTCCAACCCGCTTGGATTCTCTGGGTAACCTCCCTCTCAATCTCTCCACTCTCATGGATCAATGATCCTAAGTATCGGAAGTGGTCTCTCATGGGGACCTCTTGGTTATCAATCTTGACTGGTGCTCCACTCCTACTCTCCTTGCTAAAATTACATTCCATATATTCTGTCTTAGTTCGGCTAATTTTAAATCCTTTCGATTCTAATGCTTCTCTCCATAGCTCTAGCTTTATGTTGACACCCTCCCTTGTCTCATCAAGTAGGACTATATCGTCTGCAAATAGCATGCACCAGGGAATGTCCTCATGCAGATGTTTTGTTAACTCATCCATAACTAATGTGAAAAGGTATGGACTCAATGCCGATCCTTGGTGCAATCCGACAAAGGACAGGAAAATCACCAGTCCACGCCACTAGTGGTCTTAACATTTGTTCTTGCTCCCTCATACATATCTTTAATTATGTCTATATACCCCTGAGAAACCCCTTTAACACCTAACACCCTCCATATTAACTCTCTAGGGACTCTATCATAAGCCTTCTCTAAGTCAATAAAGACCATGTGTAGGTCTTTTCTCCTCTCCCTATATTTCTCTACTAATTGTCTTAGTAAGAAAATAGCTTCCATGGTAGACCTCCCAGGCATGAAACCAAACTAATTCTCCGATACACTTGTTTCATGTCGTAGCCTCTTCTCAATGACTCTTTCAAAAAGTTTCATGGTGTGGCTCATAAGTTTGATCCCTCGATAATTAGTGCAGCTCTGAATGTTTCCTTTATTCTTATAGATTGGTACAGTAGAGCTTTTCCTCCACTCATCAGGCATTTTCTTTGATTTTATAATCTTGTTAAACAACTTGGTCAACCAAACTACCCAAATATCTCCCATATGCTTCCAAACCTCTATTGGTATACTATCAGGCCCCATGGCCTTTCCTGATTTCATCTTTCTCAAGGCCTCTTTTACTTCAAGCATTCTAATCCTACGTTCATATCTATAATATCCAGTGTTATTTAGATTTATAGTATTTTCAATTCCTATATTCTCAGGGCCATTGTCATTTAACAATTTTTGGAAGTATATTTCCCACCTTTGTTTGATCTCAGCGTCTTTGACTAATACCCTTTGATCATCGCTTCTAATGCACCTAACATGCTCTAAGTCCTTACTCTTCTGTTCTCTTACCTTTGCAAGTTTAAACACATCTTTCTCACCTTCTCTTGTTCCTAGTCTATTATAGAGCTCATCATATGCTTTAAGTTTAGCCTCACTTACTATTCTCTTAGCAACGTTTTTAGCATTCTTATATTGTTCATAGTTTTCATTATTTCTAATCTTCTGCCATGCTTTAAAATGCATTCGTTTTTCTTTAATAGCTTTTTGCACTGTTTCATTCCACCACCATGTTTCCTTTGCTAATAGCCTTTTACCTTTAGATACTCCTAAGACATCTTTTGCCACTTTCTTAATGGACTCAGCCATATTAGTCCACATGGTATTTACTGCTACATAATTCCAATTTCCTTCTACCATCAACTTATTTTTGAATGAGGTTATTTTCTCTCCTTTTAAGTTCCACCACTTAGTTTTTGGATGTGTATTAAGTTCAGTTCTTTTACTCCATCTTTTGATATGAATATCCATAACCATTAACCTATGTTGTGAGGTTAAACTCTCACCAGGTATCACCTTACAATCCTTACATATAGATCGTTCATTATTCCTAAGTAGAAAAAAGTCTATTTGGCTTTTATGAAGTCCACTTTTAAAGGTTATTAAGTGTTCATCCCTCTTCTTAAAGAGTGTATTTGCAATGGATAGGTTATATGACAAAGCAAAATCGAGGATATTCTCCCCCATCTCATTTCGTTCACCTATACCATACCCTCTGTGTATTCTATCATATCCTTCCTTATCTTTTCCTACATGACCATTTAAGTCTGCTCCTATAAATATTCTCTCAGTATTGGGAATTTCTTGCATGACTCCCTCCATATCTTCCCAAAACTGTCTCTTAATTTTATCTTGTAGCCCTACTTGTGGTGCATATGCACTTATAATATTTATAATCTGCTCTCCTAGAATCATTTTTATTATTATAATTCTATCACTGATTCTTTTAATGTCCACAAATTTATCCTTTAATTCCTTATCTACTATTATTCCCATGCCATTTCTATTATTTTCCTTTCCTACGTACCATAATTTATACCCATCTATTTCTCTAGCTTTAGCCCCTTTCCACTTGGTTTCTTGGATACAAGCGATGTTGACTCTCCTACGTTTTATCATGTCTACTAACTCCAAACTCTTACCTGTCAATGTCCCTATATTCCATGTAGCGATGCGAATCTTATGATTTGGAGATTCCCTATTTACTATCGCCTTTCTCGACCTCCATGGTATGAACCCATGTCCACTTTTCACTGCACCTGGGTTCTGATGCAGTGCGTCGCTTCCGAGGGGACGCTCTAGCAGCCCTTGCCCATTTTTTACTACACCCGGGATCCGATGTAGCGCGTCGCTTCTGGGAGAACGCCCTAGCAACCCTTGCTTATTTTTCACCGCATCCGGGATCCAATGCAGCACGTCGCTTATGGGGAACGCCCTAGCTTGAGCGAATTTCAGATTTCGATTCCTGTCATGTTGGGGTTGCCATAGTTTTAAAAGCTGAAGATGATTTTCATTAAAATCATTACAATCATTAAAATCATCTTCAGCTTCACCCTTGCCAGCTGGCTACCTGACGCAAGGGTGGCCATATTTTAAGAAGCTGAAGATGATTTTCATTTCTCCCTCACAAACTAATATACAAATGCATATTTATTTGTAAGAAATAAATAATAGAATCATCTTCAACTTCCCCCTTTCCTGCTGGCTACCTGATACAAGGGTTGCCATCTTTTAAGAAGCTGGAGATGATTCTCATTTCTTCCTCACAAACTAATATACAAATGCATATTAATTTGTAAGAAATAAATAATAGAATCATCTTCAACTTCCCCCTTGCCGGCTGGCACCTGACGCAAGACCCTCCTCCTTTTTTATGCGAGCTTGGGACCGGCATTGTAAGGGGAAATATATTTTTGAAGGAAAGGTGAAATAAAACATGAGAAATGAAAACAAATATTGGTTGTTAAATTTAAGTTTAAAGATGATTGTGAATGAGATATAAATCCAAATTGTTGGAGAAATAAGTGGTTAGAAATTTTAAGATAGTTTGAAGATTTTCAATCTTACATGAGATTGAATGAGAAAATATCTATAATAGTTGAGGAAAAGAACATCAAATTATATGAATGAGTTGAAAGAGAAACTTTTTAGGGATATGGAGTGATTATAGCAATTTACATTATGAGAGTAACAAATTTCTTTTAGGAAAAGAAAAAGGAGGAATCAATATAAGGATTCATAAATGATGTTGAGGAAATTAAGTATCCTTTTTCTCTATAAGGATGAGCATTTTCAAATTTATTGAGACTTGGAAATGCAACATCAAAGTATAAAATCAAAAACAAATTTTAAAGTTCTATGAGTTAGATAACATATGTTCATGAATTTGAGGAGAATGAAATATATTAAATGAAGTGGTAATGATATGTGGAAATAGATTTCAAGAAATCAAGAACATTTAGGGGATATATGTTAGACACTTACAAAACTTGTCTTGTAAGTGTACATGTGATTAAAGAAACCAAAGTTTAGGTTATATAAATTTTAAGGATAGCATGGAATTTGACCCAACAAAGGTGGAATATGAGATCAAAATATGAAATGACAATGACAATTAGAGAAATATATCTCTTATTGATTTTATAACATAAGGACATTCTTTTGGTGAAGTTTTGCCATTGGTTACAGAAATCCTAAATGAGTTGATAATAGATTGTTGAGAATTAAAGACTAGTTGATAAATTATGGTGGTTGTAAAGATTTCAGAAGGGATGATTACAAAGTCAATATGGACTCTTTTAATTGAAATTATCAAGAATATCGCAAATAAAGAGTTAGTATGATATGATAAAGGCTATGAGGTATGCTTTGAAAGAAGCATGAGGAAATGCAAAATATAGAAATTTTGAAGCCTATGACATATAAATATATAAAAGGAAAAGAGATAAATATTATCATAAATTGTGAGAATGTTTTGAATATTGTTCTAAATATGAGAAAGAAATAACAAAAGATGATCAGGAATATATATGTAGAGTTAAATGACACTATCTTGGATGGAAAAATGTAGAAAGTCAAGTATTATGAATAAAATGGAACTCAAAGAGTGTTACAAAAATAATGGATGGGAATGAAGAAAGATTCATTACAAGGAAACTATTATTCAAGGACAAAATTTGACAAGAAGTTGTCAATAGAAGGAAATAGTAAAGAAGTATGAACTACAGAAAAGAAATAAAGTATACACTTCCAAATAATGGAAGAATAAGAAAAGAGAAAATTACTTCCAAAGATTGGAAGGTTGCTACAAAGAACAATAGTTGAAGTTATAGAATCTAATCAATATGTATTATAGGAAGTCTAAGGACTATATATAGTAGGAAAGCTATGTCCAAACTTTATATGTTGATACATAGTAGGAAAGCTCTGTCAAAACTTTATATGTTGAAAAAGAATGAGGATGAGCAATAGAAGGTATAATGGAAAATTGTGAAGTATGGAAAGATTGGTTAAAATTACCAATCAAGTGAAATGGAAGGTTTTGAAACAAAAAAGGGATAACTCAATAAGAGTTATTAATCATTTTTTTTTGGGAAATTCTAGCAAGAACTAGCTTTAGTATATAGTGAATTATTAAGGTTAGTCATGGATGAGTATTTTAACCTTGGAGAAAAAGGTAGTATAGAAAAGGGACAAAAGGAAATAGAATTTCCATAAGTGGCAAGGCCACATGTGTAAGGCTATGAAAGAATCGTGAAAACTCCTAAGTGAGTTGTATTACAAATTTTGAGGACGAAATTATTGTAAGGGGGGAAGATTGTAATAACCCCAATTTTTGTAATTGATTGAGAAAAATCAATAAAGTTTGAGTTTCAGATATTTCGGGCTGAAATATTAGGGTTATTTAAAATATACTTTTTATAAAAGTATAATCAAATCATAAGACATGTAAAATTGAAATTAAACTTAGCAAACCCTTCAAAATGACTGTAAGCACGACAAATTTCGAATTCGGATGAGAAATCCTTAAGTTTCTTCATTTCTTGGACAAAAGGGATAAAATAGTAATTTTACCCAAAAAGAAAAATATCCCAAAAATCAAAATATGAAACATCAAAATTTAGAATGTATTGAGAAATAGGAATCCAATGCCACTAAGTACACTCAAATATGAGATCATAGGAATAAAGCCCAAAAATTTTATGCATAAAGGGCAAAACGGTCTTTTTACACCATGTGGGGCCCACATGGGGTCCACCACGTCCCCAACAACTAATTTTATCAGCAGCCCATGTGAAACATGGGTCAACAAATATTAGCTGGTCTTGGGGAAGAAAAATTAGGCATGGGAGCATTGAAGACTTTCATGTCATTTTATAATAAAAAATAAAATATTATAATCATGGAAAAAGACCCAAAATGCCTATAAATACAACCCCAAAAATCCTCCAAAAATCCTCATAAAATTTTCACGAAATTCTCTTCACTCTCCTTGAAAAATTAGATCTAGATCCCTCCCCAAAAACCAAAAATTTTCAAGAGTTAGATCTCATTTCAACTTGTTTTTCCTTTTAGATTGGAACAAGAGACCTACAATCAATTAGGCACTCTGTTCCAGATCTAATTTGATCAATTTCACCGTCCAAAACTTCCCAACATATCTATTCTACAAAACTCCCAAAGAAATTTCAAGATCCAACGGTTCAAACAATAGCTATTTGCAAGAAAGGTGGATTTTAGGCCATATCTTCATCAACAAGGTATTTTTTTAAATTGGGCATATAATTGAGGTTTTCTCTCCAAGCAAGTAAGTGGAAATCCTTTTCATAGATTTTTAGTATTGTTTTATGTAATTTTTATTTTATTGTAATTAATTTTGGTAATAAAAAGGTAAAAATAAAGTAAACAACAGAACCCTTAATTATGGATGATAGAGTGTTTAGATAAAAAATCTGACCATACCAATGGATCCAGATGGGTCCAAAACCCCTAAGGTAGAATTTTCATAAAAATCAGAGATGTTTTGGGCCCCCAATTGAAAGAGGATAGATTGGGCGGTCCATAATGGACTGTCCAATCTCCAAATCAAACGCCGCCTAAGACGCACCGTCGGAATGGCGTGTGCGCTGCGTGTGGAGCATCATCCCAAGCGAGACGATGGCGCGTCCATCAAATCCACGAGCGGACACGCCCAGCAACAGCCCGGTTTGCAGGCGCGCGGACAACGGGCGCTACACTCGTCCCGTCCGTGTCCGTAGACGCCGCTCCAGAGCGCTTTGTCCACTCATCTGAGCAGACGCGCCTAGTTCATTCCACTCTGTTCGTTCCGCCCGACTAATCTGGGCCGTCCATTCCTTGGGCCCAGATCAAATCCAGGCCTTAGGAAGGACTGGGAACTTCCAGATTCAATTCTAGAGTCATCTGAACTCCAAATTGAGATCGGAAAGAAACTATGGAAAGCTTGAAACCTCTATTTTCTTATGAAATGATAAAATAGACATGTTAGTCAGTAAAAGCTTTCTGTATTAAAGAATTAAGTTTCTAATTACATAGATTTTCAAGATCTGAGATGATCAGATCTTAGGAACATGTTTTAATAATGATATACTACTTAAATAAAGTGAGATCTATGTTTAAATTTGATAGATATGAGATAAATTAAGGGATCTACCCTTTATGATAGAAAAACCCTAAAAATACAAAGGGACCCACTTGATCAATGTGATCAAGTGTGATCAGATCCTTGGGATGGAAAAAATAAATGTTTATATGATAAAATCCAAGGAAATCATGAATGGATTATGACAAAAAATAGATCAATATGATCTTTTGACCTTAATAGAGGAAATTCCCTAAATACAACTAAAATCCTTAATCAAAGGAAAAGATCTAAGATCAAATAGTTGGATCATAAGTAAAGGTTTCTAAAAATGTAAATGTAATTATTTTCATTTTACATTATTATGTTATAAAGCTTGCTAGTATGACATTTAGAGTTTAGCATGATATGTGTTTCATTGTTATCATAAGGTGCTAGATTTAATTTAAGTACCTTGCTCATTTTCATTGAATGTTAGATTATGTAGTTTTATGCTTTAAATTTATAATTCATTTATGGTTGAATGTTAGTAGTAGATTTATTTGTTATGAGATAAAGAGCATAAAACATCAAAAATGTATTCTAATGAGAAAGTAGAGTTTCATTACACAAATAAGAATGAAGTACTTTGGACTTAATTAGTAAGGGCTATAGGTAGTAGGACAATATAAAGATTATCAAGTCCTTGGCCCAAGTTAGGAAAAGAATAATAAACCCCATGAATAACATTATAAATATTCATGGACTTAATTAAAATCCATTAGAAAGAGTACTTAGGGTAAACATGCTTATAGGAACCTTATGAAAGGTTGAGCTATGGTCATTCTAGTGAATGATGAACATAGTGGTTAAGGGGGTTATCTAATAGAGCCTTGCTCTTCCCCTACCTTTTGTTGACGTTTGTGAGGTCTAAACGCCTCCTTACATGAGGAATGAAGTAACCACTTTGTGTTCACCCATTTTGCTAGTCAGCCTTAGCCAATTGGAAATAAGAGGAACAGCCTAGATTTAGGCTTGAATAAGCTACCTTCAACCAGCACATTAACTGGTTGAGTAATAATAATAAGAGCATAAAAGGTTAGTAAATTACCTAACCCTAATAAAAACAGTAAGATAAGGATGATCAAACAAGATCCATTAGATCTTGGATGATTAAGAACAATAAGAATAAGAACACTATATTGTACTTAGTATGTATGTTTAGTAGTATATTTGTTATAGTTCATTAGATTAGATAACCCAAACCCTTGATCAAAGATGATTCAAGGAAGAGAACCAAGATCATCCTCCATAGGGATGATCCGAGAACTAAACTTAGATCAAAGAAGAACTAGATGAAAGAAGATCTAGGACCTTGATCTTTATCAACATGTGTAGATTGTCAATCAAAGGATCTATGAAAGATCAAGATCAAGGAGATGGACATACAAAGACTTAGAGATAGAAAAATACTTAGATATGAATGATCTAAAGATCATTCTAATCATCAGATCTAGTGATCAATAGGATTGTTCATAAATTATATATTGACAATATGTATGGATGTACAGATTACATACATCAGTCAGGATCATGGAAGATTGGGGAAAAGAGATCAATCCTTAAAGGTACGAGGATTTGATGAATACATTTACATGAGATATACATGATTGTACTTATGATCTTATGTTGACAAGAGTAATGATAATACTTGTACTGAATCTCTTGAAAACCTTATGATCCAACCAAACACATATAAGATGGTGAAGTACTAAACTATAAGTGAATAGGGAACTAGAAAATATTTCAGCCCTAAGTAAACAGACATATGGTCTGATATGTATGAAATCTATTTTACATACAAGCTTGGAGGTTTGTGAGTTTGTTTTAATAGGCATAAGCCTAGGAGAATGCTATTGCTAGAGGAGTTATGAGGGTTTGGCCACCCGCTCCTTGAAATTTGATGATATGATGATACCTTGCGCAATGAGAGGCTAAAAGTCGGGTGGTGGCAATTATGGGAAGGCCACCACTGTGAAAGTCTTGCCCCCCCATATGGGCAATGACATAATATTTTCCACCGTGGTATCAGTGGTGAACAGGCAGTTATCCGAGCACGCTAGTACGGATCAGACTGCAGCATAGCAACCTTTCTGATTATTTTGCACTATGGTGCATATGAGAATAGGCATAGTGAAATGCCTTATGATATAGCATAATGAAATGCTAGGTAATTGTATATTACCAATGTTTCCCAAGAAGGGAAATTCCCAGTATAAGATTAGCTGTAATACTAAATTCTCAAAATGAAGAGAATTGATCAGCTTAGTTGGGAATGATATTTGACTATTTTCACAAATTTAGCTGGTTTACCCATGAAGGGTATGTATGTATATAGATATACATAACTTACAAAGTAAAGAGTATGTTTAAGGATAATGAGATTATGAAGTACTGGAATTACCTTGTCAATTATTATGTTTCTTAAATCCGCTACCAAGCATTGCTTGCTGAGATATTGTACTTGTTGCAATATCTCAGATCCAGGGAAGGAGAGTTAGGAGCTGAAGACTATAGAAGACTTGAAGAGAATAATCTTCAAGGTATATCCTTGAAGACATGTATTTTTCTTTGTTGAGAATTTTATTATATGGTGAGCTTGAGTTTTTGATTATGTAATTTGGACAAGTATTGTACTAGACTTGGCTGTACTGTGAACCACTGGATGGATCCTGGAGTTTAATAAAAGTATATTCCTTCAATGGAATTTTATTTTGTACACAAATTGTACTTATGTTATGTATGAAGTGGTGACTTGGGTTTTCAAAAATATGTTTTAAAGAAAAGAATTTTTGCTGTTTTGTTTTGCGAAAAAATTTTACACTCTTAAGGGCCCTGCCTTTCAAATTACTTTACAAATCATGTTTCAAAAACCCAGGTCATCACAGTTGTAATATAATCAATATTGTAATTCCATTATAATTATAAAAAAATAGGGTTTTCTTTTTCTTTTTTTCTTCAATACCTTTTATTAAATTAGATTAGATTCAGTAGTAGGCAACCACCATGACATCTAGTAAAAAACCAATAATTTGTTCCAAGTGGCCAGCTTGGAAGGTACAACAATTATAAATTAGCTAAGTTTGGTAAGGACGAATAAGATTGTGAGATTTCCATGTCTAAATTGTGTTAGAAACCTAGGTTGCTTAATAGATGAATAGAATATAATAGGCAAAGGGGTTAGTGGAAGATTATCTCATTATAAGAAATGAAGTATAAAGTAAAAGAAGGAAATACATATAAGTAAAGTGAGAGAGAGTGTATGATTGAGCTATGTGTATAGAATGAAGGATGCTTGCTACAGCCCACCTGTGCATAGACAATTGAAAAAAACACGAGCTGGAAACTATCTATGCTTGGAGCATCAACCCAACAAGTGAATGGGAGGCCAAGCCATGCAAAGAGGTAGCTGTCCCATGTCACAATGAGTCCCATGCAAATATAAGAGATAAATAATAAACACCATATGTATGAAGAAGGAAGATTAATGCATGAGTTGGACAGCCACCCTTTGCATGGAACAAGTGTGACATGTGGAAAGAGATTCCATGCAAGGGTATGAAATGATAGGTACAATGCATGCAATACAAAAGGAGATGAAGGGGGTTCTTCTATGTTCCATGCTTTATATGTACAGCTAAGAGAAGCTAGGAAAACCCATCTAAGAAAGGGGAAGACTAGAGAAAGGAAAGGAAAAAGTAGAGGATAGAGAATAGAAGAATAGAAGAAGAAGGTGCTGGACATTGGACTGTTTGGATAGTCCAAGAGCTTGGAAACTCCACATTTTTGGGAGCTGTATATCACATCAAATTGACCAATCCTCTAAGAAAATTCCCCAGTTAGGGGGGCACAAGGACCTTCTCTAACTTGATCAATATGTTACCTTTTGTAAAAATGAAAACTCCGTATTGTTGTGGACTGTATGAGATGCCATGAAACTGCTTCATGAACTATTGAAAGGACCTTGCTTCTTTTACCATTTTTGTAGCTTGATTTGTACTGGATATGTTAACACATTATAGCATGATTACATGACATGTGACTAATGCTTAGAATAGATGAAAAACAGGGAAAATCCAATTGACATAATCCTTGAAAATGACACATTTACGGCAATGGAAATGGTGTCAATTTGTGATGTTGTTCTTGGCTATTTTTTATTTTTTATTTTATTTGCTCCAAATATGGGTTTTGGGTGTAAAATATGTGGATTATGGCTTGTTAAATCTGCTGCTTCATAACATGAACATGTGACATGGATGTAATGTTTGAGATTAGTAAATTGGGAATTGAAATCCCATAGAAGTTGGCATGAAGATGACACCACTTTTAGAAGTGAAAATGGTGCCATTTCCAACCGAAAGCCTATGCTTTACCTACTGTTACGTGGCCAATTCGTGAATGTTATTTTGAGTTTTTATCAGTATGTTCCTTAATATATAAATGACATGTGGATTGATGGAGTTTCGCAAAGGAAATTAGAGGGAAAGAAGCATGAAATGGTGCCATTCTTAGGCCTCATTTGGTGCAGGAATTGGGCCAAACTCATGCTACATTATGGATCATCAAATGAAGGGAATTTCTAGAAATTTTTGTACACTTTTACCTATTATGAATTTAACTTGAGAATGGATGGAGTGAATGATAAAAATCTGTTGGTTTTTCTTTGTCTTGAGGCTCACAAATAGGAAGTATTTTCTACACACCCTGTAGAAAATGATACTAATATATTCCTAAGAGAAATGACCTTAATTGAAGAAGAATTTATGGTAATTTCACATAATTCCTTATGCCTTATTCATCTTCTATAAGTTCAATGGGAAATGTATCAGATTGGCTGCTTAAAATGTATTGCTTTCCTAGTTCTTGGAAGCATTACTAATAGGTAGCTAAATGGAGAAAACATGGACAGCTATAAAATTGATGGATAAAAATCATCCGACCTTGTGAGCCATTTTACCATGGCTATGACAGGATAATAAGTGGACAACGTGAGCTAAACTACAAAAGGCTTAATCTATACAACAAGTCCCAAGTGTTGCTTGGGTCATGGAAGAATTCATACACCAAAATGTAGCATGGGAGTGTGCTAGAAACCTCCGAGGATGGGATACGTGTAGCACAACACCATGGTGTGTTTTGGAGTGTAAATCCCTATTTAAAATGTTGACACAAGGAGGCTAATATCATTTGGAAAGGTGGCATGGAAAGGCCTTTAAAATAGACAACTCACTCACTCAAATTGTATGTAATCAGACTTAGAACCTTAGGCCCACTCTAGTGTGAGAATTAGGGTTAGCTATCTTGTTGATTTATGGGAATTTTAACAAATGAACTCCAACCATTGCAAGACCATTCAAATGAGGCCTTAGGATCTATGCTATGGTTTGAAATGATGAAAATGTGATTTTGGAATAAAGTTCTAAAGAAAGTAAGCCAGTTCATTTATGTGGCACTCATATTCCAAGGATTAGTCACCTTAGGACACTTAATGTTAAACAAGTGATTAGTTTTACTTGAAAATGATATATGAAGGCTATGGAAACGCTATGTTGGAGCCATATGAATGCTATGAAACACTATGGACGATAACATGTATACGTCTTGTAAATGCTACTTGAAATGATGCTTCAATGTTTTGGAAATGCCATAGAAATGATATATTAATGCTATGAAGAGGCCATTGAAAATGACATAAAAAAGAAGCATGAAAATTCCACAAAAGTAACATACAAAGGTCATGAAAAATCCTTGTAGAAAGATATGATAAGTTTCCTTGGTAACCATTAACCTTAAGGTGAATCATCATGACAATTATGATAAATGTTGAAATTATGTTGGCATGGCTAATTGGACAATCACCATCTTACTTGATCATTGAGCTGTATGAAAACAAGTTCATGCACACCTATCCTATTAGATAGAAATCAACAGATCCATCATTTGATAACTCCATGAAAACTAGGCTTTAATAGTAGTTATGACTATGATGTCGAAAGCTTTCAGGCCATGAAAATCCAATACAAAGAAATGAAAAAATAGAAAAGCAATGCATAGAAAATCAATGAAAAGAAAATGCATAGAATAAGTGTTGAAAATAAATGCATAGAAAATGTCTTGAAAACGAATGCATAGAAAAGTCTTGAAATGAAATGCATTGAAAATCTTTGAAATGAAATGACATGAAAAAGGGATGCATCTAGGATACTCCTCGTATGAACAAAGAAATGTAGAAGGCAATAAGGAACTTATTGACCTAATTTTGCATGGTTAGAAGAACACCTGCATCTCAAGATGTTGTGATTTTAATTTAAACTCACAAGCACACAAATTGGTTGTAGTAATTCACTTGAAGAGGTTGATCCCACGAGGAATCGAATGGATGTGATACTAGTGGTCCTTATTTAAATTATCTAGCCTAGTCAAATTAAAGAGTTTTTAACCAAAAGCAATGGTGGAAATCTAACATAAATGAAAGACATGAAAGATAGAATTATGCTAAAATTAAACACGCTAAACTCAAAAACATTCCTAAAGCATAGCTTCTAAAAATAAAACTTTCTTAAATGAAAACTTCCTAGAAATGAAAATTAAAAAATTTCTAAATAATTCAAAACTAACTATTGGAAATTAAATACTTGTAAACATGAAAATTAGCATAACCTATGATTGATTAATACCTAAATATAACCTAATATAATAAATCAATGCAAGGAAACCTAACATGATGCATGATTTAAAATTAGAAAGTGGTTGAAATCGAGTAACCTAAGTGCATGAATTGAACATGGATGTATATCTAAAAAAGGCAACAACCTAAGCTAATATGAAGTATATGAAACTAATCAAGTAATGTATGAAAATTTAAACTAAGAATGACATGGAATAAAAAGTGAGCTAAGGGAGCAACCATCCAAATCCATGCACATGAACCATGGGTTTGTGCATGTGGTTTATGGATTAGGAAATGACTTGTTTACTGAATTTTAAAGCCTAACAACATGCACTCTAATTCAATCATTAACTAAACAATATAAATATCTAATCATGTTCTTAATAAGGCAAGAAAACAATATGTATATATAGTGCTGGAAATTAAGCATGAACAGTCCGTTGAAAAATTCCAGCACATGTTGTCATTGAACATTCAATCAATTAGATATGGAAAGCATTGAATCTAAAAATTTTTAAGTATTAAAACATTTAAAATCTAAAGGAATTTGACACTGGAAACAATAAAAAATGATAACCCTCAAAGAACTTTATTTAATGAATGTCAAATTACATAAAAAAGAGAATGCATGAATATGTATACAATTGCTGGACATTGCATGCTTTCTCAAGACATGAAACTTGATTCCAATTCTAATAGTAGCAAATCAAGTTCATCCAACATGTAACTATGCCCAAAAGAAAACAAATAGATGAAAACCTAGGAAGATGGAACGATTCTAAGACAAAAGCAGCATGAAACTAGTGCTACAACTAAGTAAAAACCACATAAAAGGTGGAGAGAACTCAAAAGATTTAAGTTATTGTTTCTCTTGGCTGTCACTATTAGAGAAACAATATCTTAGATTTTAAGACAATGTAGTGAGAACAAGAGTATTGCAAGGTAGATTCAAGGAAAGCAAAGGCGTAAAACAATTGCATGAAGGTAAGGAAGACAAGAACAAGAAAGCAAGGTAATAATTCAAGTAATAAAGCAAGGAATCAAAGAGATATCTAACCTGAACTTTGAAGAAGCAAACAAGGAAAGAATATCCAATGGAAAAGACTTGGAAGCATGGAAGACAAAGGGTACCAAGAAGGGAGGTGTTGGAATGTTTTTGGAGGATGGAAGGGGTGGAGACGCCTCCTTCCAAGGAGGGTGTGTTCCCCTTTCCCAAGAGTCCCTTCATGTCCTTTTTCTTCATCCTTTTATCTCTTTTGGGAACCTCCTAACTTAACTATAGGTGAAGCAAAGGAGGAGGCAAAAGGGATGATATCAAGGGCTAAGATAAAAGAAGAACATAGGTCAACCTTTATGTCATATAAGAGTGAAATAATGTGCAACAAGGTGGGAGAGACCATTTTTTTGGGAGGAGGCATCTCCCACTTTCAAAAATAATTGAGGCCCTTGAAAATAGAAAGTGGTTTGGATGGGGATGAGGTAAGAGAGATAAAAGAACATGGGCGGAAAGAAAGTGATAGGAATTGAGAATCAAGAGAGGTGAGGTGGGGAGAAGTGATTGGTTAGGTAGTTTCTTAGGAAGTGGGGATTGGATGGGTGGTTGGAATGGGAGTTTAGGAAGGTGGGAGATTCTCAGAAACATAGGACTCTTGAATGGAAAATGAAATTCGTAATAATATTTAGTGGTGAGGTGGAAAGTGAGAAGAAATGGGAAAAACATAAAAAATAGAGAGGTCTCTTCCCATTGGTTCACATGCCACCTTTTCCTTCTAGATTTTTCCTTAATTCTCTTCAAAATATCCCTATAAACCCCAAGGATAATTCTTTGGATTCTTCTCCAATCATTCCCTTCCATGTAGTTGGCTCATGTGGCTTTGATGACTAAGTTTGAGAGCTCCATTGGCTTAGCTTCATGGTTGGCTTAGATGGCTTTCTTGGCTTAGCTTTGTGATTTAAATCCTTGGCTTTGATAGTTGGCTTGGATCTTTAGCTTGTCACCTTGTTCATGGTTTGAATATGGCTAAGTGGCTTAAGTGAACCCCATGTAAAGGTAATGGACTTTCAGTTGCTTGTACATGGGCCCACTTTGGCCACCTTTAACTCCTTCCTTTCCATCTTCAAGAAATCTTAAAATGATTTGGACGGTTCATATCATGTTGATGTGATGACTTTTAGGTTTTGATTCCATGTTTTGATCATGATAGTCAATTTTCATCTCAATCAATCTCGATCTTCAAAGCTTCATTTGTTTCTAAAAAGTGAAAAACTGTAATTAAATCATAGAAAAATATGATTAATCACATATTTACCTTGAATTAGACTTTGAAACTACAAAATATCAAATTTCTGAGTCTTTAGCTCAAAAACCAAATTTTAACCATACAAGTTATAAGACATGGGTAACTAATTGGGTGGTTTTTATGCAAAATTAGACACGTATCACAATCACCAAATAGGATTTTGCTAGTCTTGAGCAAAACATATGAAAACTTATTTTACAAAAACTCATACAAAATACCACTTTCATAGGTACTCATGTTTGCATTTAGCACATGCGACAAGACCTTAAACCCTTAGGTTGCCCCCAATGGATGAGTTTGGCCTTGCGAGGGTTTGCAATAAATATACCCATAAAATTTTCAAAATTTTCATTCAGGTCCTTTATTCATATGAGAGTATTTTCTCTTATTCAACTTATATTAAGTACCTAACTTTAACTTGCTAATAAATATGAACAAAAAGGTTCAAAACCTTACCCTTATACTAAAGATATCCCATTATTTAATTAAACTTCGAAAGGTGACCATGTGTTATAGCTACTATATAATTATAGTCTTCAAGTCAAATATAACCTAAATTACCATCCAAATGTATGCTTTGACATCAATTCTCATAGAAAAGAATGATAACTTATAAATAATGATAATAATGGTCAAGAATGTTACAGTCTACCAATTTTCCTATTTATTAATAACCATTTCCAAGCCATACTTCTCCTAAGATCAAGTTAGGACTTCTATTATAATGAAATATAAGCTTAGGTAAGGGCTATCAAAAGAATGGATATAAAGATAAACAAAGGTTTTCTAAAACATATGCAAAGGTCTTCTATCAGTTTATCTACAACTTCTCCATTTTTCATTGTAAGAGTGAACATTCTTATTTTTCATTGGCTATCTTTTCATTCTTTTTCAGTTGACTTTACATATAGCCTTTTTGTACTTTTTCTCCTTTTTCACCTTTTTAATGCTCATCTTTTGAATTGTATTATTCATAATATTTTGAGATATTCTTTAATCTTCTCTACATGTTTCCAAAACAAATGGGAAGTGGATACATATTGTGGTTCAATAGAGTAAAGGTCATTTGGCTACAAAGAACAGGTTGATATTTCAAAGGCTCAATGCGCTAACTAGTGGAAAATAACTTATGGAAGTCTTAAGGCTTTGGTTTTACTAAGGATGACATCTATAATTTTCTAGGTTTCGTATGACTTAAAAATGATCATAAACTTAAGAGATATATGGTATAATATTTTATTTATTTATCAATAGTCGACCAAGATGAAGAATAATGAGACTGACTATGAAATGATGCCCACGGAAGAAAATTTTGAATTTATGTATAACCCTTAGAAAGGAAGAATGGCCCAAAACTCACTTGGTTCTCAAATCTTCTTCAGGATCGTTAACTTATATTTTCTCTTCAACTTAAAAAATATACAGTTATTTTGTGTAATTAATATTTTGACTTTAATTTTTAATGAGATACTTTAGAAAGAGAATAAATGTGACTACCCAGATTTTTAAAACACATTTTCATAAATATTTGCAAAGGTAGGGCCCTGAATTTTGAAACTTTTTTAAAATACAAATTGCGAAAACATATTTTCGTTGAAATTGATTTGTCAAAAACCTAAGTGCCACCTCAAATTACTTATCATACATAGATTTTGTATAAAAAAAAATTTCTATTGAATATCAATCGAAATACCTATATTAAAATCAGGATCGATCCAGTGGTTCACATATATAGCCCCGGTAGTCATTACATACCTTGTCCAAATATTACAATCCAAATTACAAAATAATCCACACAATATTCTTTAGAGTAAATACCCTGAGCCATAGTTCGGTGATGATTATCCACAAGTCTTGAGCTTTCAATCTTCCTTAACTATATATGAGATATTATAAACATTCAAACATTTACAATATCTCAACAAGCTATGCTTTGTAAGGGATTTGAGAAATATATTCAATATATCTCAAAATCAATAGTTCATTATATCCAATATATAAATCAATTTATACAATTGGATAACCATTTTATCCTTCACTCATCATATGAATTATATGTATATATTACGTATAAATAAAACTACTGAAAATCGTGAATATAGTCAATATCATCAATAATATCTCATTTCCAAACTAATTTCAATATATAATCATACCGTATTGGGAATCATCCTCCAATACAACATTAGTAATAACTTTTACCGGGCATCTCATCATACCATAAAATAAGACATCTCATCATGCCATAACATAAGGCATCTCATTATGCCATAACATAAGGCATCTCATCATGCCATAATCAATTGCATCATAATGCAAAATATCAAAGGAC
This sequence comes from Warburgia ugandensis, assembly GCA_035236585.1. Taxonomy (NCBI): domain Eukaryota; kingdom Viridiplantae; phylum Streptophyta; class Magnoliopsida; order Canellales; family Canellaceae; genus Warburgia; species Warburgia ugandensis. Next base: position 36,435,741 of record CP141131.1, read on the forward strand.
TACCATGCTCGTAGTCTTAATCTGTACAACGTGTCAAGATAACTACATAATACTCCACTGATACCACGGTGGAAAATACAGATCTATGTTCGTATGGGGGGAACCATGGTTGTCACAGTGGCAGCCTTCCCATAATTGCCCCACCCTATGTTTTGCCTCTGTTTAGGCATGGTATCATCATCATAATCAGCTTTAGAGAGCAGGTGGCCAAACCCTCACAACTTTCCTGGCATTGACATCCCCAAGCATAAGCTTATCTTCAAACAAAATGACAAGGCTCCATGCTTGTATGGAAAATATTATTTCATACTTATAGACTGTGTCTAGTTATAATATGACATGCCTATAACTTATTTCCTTAAGATTTGGGGTTCCAACTTATGTAGTTCAAATCTTCTTATTCTACCCATTAATTAATTTCATAATTACTTAGTTAATCCCTTTTTATTTATTTCAACATCATTTGTTGTCTTAACTAATTTCATAATTACTAAATCAATCCCTTTGTATTCATTTTAGCATCATTTGTTTATTCATAACAGTTCCAAGGTAATTATAATCAAAACTCATTTATCAGGATAAGATCATGTGTAAAATACATGTATCTTATATATTCTTCAGGTCCACCTACCTTTACACTCAATTATCTATCTTGTCATTGATCTTGATCATCATATCCTTCATGTATCCGTCAAACCATATGTATACAGTCATTCTTTGACTCATTTATACTTCCTAATTATTCTTTTGATCATCCTTACATAGAATGATTTGGATCTTGTTCCTTGGATCATATTGATAATGGGTCTAATCTATTGATCTACATTTGAATCTAATATTTATACTACTTCAAAACATACATACAATATTATGATTCTTATTATTCTTGATCACTCAAGATCTCCTTATGGATCTTGTTTGACTTTTGATTATCTTAATTACTATTTTTATTAGGGTTAGATAATTTACTATTCTTTTATGATCTTATTATTATTCATCCAGTTAATGTTTTACTAATTGAAGATAATTTATGCACTCCTAATTCTAGATTGCTCCTCCTTATTTCAAAACTGACTAAGGCTTACCAATTAAAAGCTACTCACAGAGTAGTTAATTCAATCCTCATGTAAGGAGGTGGGGGAGCAGCGAGGCTTTATTAGAGAACCCCCTTAACCCCATGATCAGCATTCATTCGAGTTGACCTTAGCTCAATCTTCATAAGGTTCCTATGAACATTAAACCCTAAGTACTCTTGCTATTTGATTTTAATTAAATCCATAAACATTTAAAATGTCATTAATGGGGTTTATTATTCTCCTAATTTGGGCCAACGAAATGATATTCCTTATATTGTTGTACTAACTATAGACCTTTCTATCATTAAGTTCATGTCCATATTCATTGTAAATGTTCATCAATATCTATTTTTATTTAATTACATTTTCCATGTAATTTACATAACATGAACAATTAAAGCATAAATAAATAAATCTAACAATTAAAGTGTAAGAATTAAGTCTACTAAGCAAATAAAAGAACATTTACAATAGAATTTAATAATTCACATGCTCATTTGAATACATCATGTTTATTAATTTTGATCAAATGATCTTATTTTGATTTCTATTCATTTTTCATCCTATTAAGGGTTTAGATCTTGATCTTTCATTTTTATTCAGATCTATCACATTCTCTTAATGTGATATCATCACTAGATCATTAATGCATCTCATCATATGTTCTAATCTTTCTTGATCCAACCGATCAAGAAGATCTTAAGTCAATTTATCTAAATCAAGGGCATAGATTTCAATCTATCCCAAATTAGCCACATCAGGCTCATCAATCCAATGATCTCATCTTTAGATCGTCATTCAAACTGATTTTAATGGTCTAATTATGCTTGATTACTCAGATCAAGTAGATCTATGATCATTTTTAAGATTTCCCTTCCATTATGGTTAAATTTCTTAATTCCTCCTAGATTAGTTACATCTAACTCTTGATTCCATGTTTCCTCATCACTATATCATTGATAGATCAGAAATCCAAGGTCTGATCATGTCAAATTTGATTGATCCTAGGAATTAGTACTTCTTTTTATAATTTACAAATTTTTATAGTGAATAAAACATAAATTTTCTATTTCTATTAGATTCTAGTCTTCAACAAGAATCCATAGCTTCTTTCCAATCTTGAGTTGGAGTTAAAATGAGCTCTAAATTGGATTTTTAAGATTTCAGATCAAAACAAGGGGCCCAGATTCAATCTAGGTTTCTAGGATTGACGGGTCTATTAGAGGCCCATCTCTACCTTGTTCCAATGGTGATAGCTTGTGTACAGGGTGGGTGTCTTGGGATTGCCAAGATGGTCCAATCTGGACCTTAGATCAACCCTTCCCCACATCAGCAACTAGATCTACTAAAAATTGATCTGTGATTTCACATCCTAGGGTTTTAGGACCCTCTGAATCGATCTAATGGTTTAGAATTCCCAAATCTCATTGATTTACCAGTGTTCTCCATTTAGGTCACTGGATTATAGTTTACTGGTGATCCGGTCACTAGTGAACCAAATTCAATAGTGATTTGGTCGGAAAACAAAGGGGGTTTGAAGAGGAGTTGCTGGAGATCAACCTAAAATCAGTCTAGAGTAGAAAAAGAGCAGGATAAGAGGGTCACTTACTTAATTTTGAAGCCCTAGCCAAACGGTTAGTGTTTCTGTAAATCTCTTGGCATCGGAGTACTTGTTGGTGGCGGGGAGGACGAATGGGTAGGGGTTTTGAAGAGGGGAGTGAGGGGAACCTGATTCTGGGTTCTAGTCTCATTTTTTACGCTGGAGAAAGGAGATCTGAGGAGGTCTTGCCGGGTTAGGGAAAAACCTAGCTGGCTGGACCGGGCAACGCAGTTGGGTGGAAGGCGCATCCTGGGACACGCCTGCCAAGCATAGGCTAGTTCCTATGTTGGGCACATGTGGGGATCACTACTACGGCTAGAAAGATAGGAGAGAGAAAAAGAAAAGAAAATAGGAAAAAGAGAGAGAAAGAGAAGGAAAGAAAGATAGAGGGAGAGGGAGAGACTGGGAAAGCCTTGGGAATTTGCTCAATTTCATGTAGCTTGAAGGAGGGCAATTTATAGGGTTATTTGTACATTATTTTAATTACAATTTTAATTATTTTCATTTAAAATAAATTTTCACTTTTCTTATAAAATTAAAAACATATTCTTCATCATTGATATTCCCTGATTTGGCTGTCCACCAGCTCACCTAACTTTTGTGGACCCCATACAAAAGTTAAATGACCATTTTACCCTTATGGATAAATGTAAATTCATAAAACTTACAAAAAATAGGGATTTTTCACCTGAGTTTAGATTTCAGCATGGTTACAGTCATTCTAACTAGTTTCTCATGAATGATTCCAAATATCTATGTTTCAAGACTTGATTCTTTTTCTAAAAATTAATATTATATTAAATATAATATTTCACATCTATTTTTGTGAAAATTTCAATTAATTTCAAATAATTCCAAAAAATTTGGGATTTTCACAATAAAATAGTGAACTAATTGTATGAAACTCTATTAATAAGATAAAGTTAAAAAATTTAGCAGAACATTCAAAAGATCTAAATTCTCATCTTTATAAAGGAGCTTATCAATTTTTTTCCAAAAATTTTAATAATGCAAAAAAAAAACTTGAAAATCTCATTCCTACACCCCCCAACCTGAACTAAACATTGTCCTCGATGTTTTGAAATATAGATACCTAAATGATGAAAGGGTAATGCAAAATGAGGAGACTTTCTAAAAAATTACTAGGTTGCCTCCCACTGAGCACTAAGTTTAATACTTCTTGCCAAACATGTCCTATAACTAACCTAACTATCTAAAGCTAGACCTAGCTAGTTCAACTAATTATCTTAATCCTACACCTAACAATGAACTATCAAGATTTCTCAAACCACTTTAGAATCTCATGGTATTCTATATAATACCTTCGCTTGGACATGTTTGGTGGTGGTAACACTAAGACACTATAGAGCACTACGTTTGAATTGTGGAGAATATATTTATGATCCTCGATTTTTAGTATGTCATGGTAGTCAATATAATTCCCCCACCTTGAAAATTGAGGTGGTGATAATACAATGACATTTTGACCCACCGTGAATTGCTTGGGTTCAATTCGAGATAAATTGTTCCATTTTGAGCCAATTTTAGGGAGAATAATGACCATTTTATTCAATTTATCTTTTTCCTCTATTTCCCTTACATTGTCCTGAAATAGTGACATAAGTTGAATCCACCCTTCCTATAAAGGTTGTTCTTATATTAGTAGAGGTGGGGACTTAATTTTGCTTAGATCCTAAATATCTTCTGATGTGTCTCTTGGAGTAGTATGATGTAAGGTAAGTACATCAATGAACTCTTTTTCTTCATATTCTTTTGTCATAGGCAAGGTTTCAGATTGGCCTATATTACTATCTTGTGTTTGTTCAAATAAGGTTTGTTAGTCCCAATCAGGTGCATCTTCTACATTGCAAGGCTCAATTATAATTTCAAGCTCTATGGGGTTCCTACTCTAGCTTGCCATTAAGAAGTGTTCATCAAAGGCACAGTATCTAACAACTCATTCACCTCCTCAATAGATGTGTCTTCATCAAATTAAAATAAATAAGTAAGAACATGATTCTAAAGGATCTAGGTTGGATGTTTCTACATTTTCATTCTCTTCAGCAATGTAAGTCTCTTCATCATAATCGTAACAAGGAACAAGACATGGCTCATGTAGATACGAGTGAGAAGTTTCTATGGATTATTGTGAGCTTTGTCACTCATAATGATCATAAGAAATTTTCATCCTATTATTAGTAATAATTGTCACTTCATTATCCTCAATTTGTTTCATTTTCTCAATCTTCTTTATAAATTAAGCAAAGTTTCTACTAGTATTTTCCCATATTGGTTTCATTTTCTCTTTCCATTTCTCCCTCTCTCGTTTCATTTCCTCATTCACTTTTCTAATGCCAGCCATGCTTTGTTCTATTCTCTCACAAAATTTTGGCATATTGTTTTCTAATGGCGGTTCTTCATGCTATAGAGAGAATGATTCATAGGGTTGGCATTGTTGTGGCATTGGGGTACTAAAAAAAGGTTGAGTAGGTTAATCTCCTGAGGTTGACCTTGATGTTGTTGATAATCATGGTAGTGTTGACCAAGGTGGGACCATTGTGGTTCTTCCTTATATTGGTAATCTTGAGATCATGGTTGTTCATAATTCCTAGCCCATCCATTATAGTCTTGGTAATTTGTCTCAAGATAAAAATTGATAAGGTGTTTGGATACATTGGGTGCATCCATTGGTTCCTAATAGTATTAATTGTATGTGGAGCTTGATTGCCATGAAAGAGTGGGGTATTGATGTTTAGAATAGGTACAATTATTATGATACTGAGGCTATGGAGCAGCTTGCCTAGAAATTATCATCCTAAGCAATTGACTTTCCATGATATCTATCTTATCCATCAATGTACGGAATTTATCCCCTTCTTAATAGGCCCTTGTTCTCAGCTTTATATACAATGAAACAAATCGTTGTATACCAAAAATGAGTACTTACTTTTTTTTCCATTTTTTTTATAATAAAAATTAATAACTATATGAAACCTAAATGTTAGTTCTAAGCTAAATGATGCACAATCAAATCCTAGTATTCACTAATCAAGGATTGTCTTGATTATCTTTTCTTACTATATCAATTGTAGCTTCTTAGATCTAAATCTAGATAGCTCTTTAATCTAGATTTGACTATTGCCTACTAGTTGGGTTTTGTTGTAAAGAGGTTAATACAATCCTCATATTAGGAGGTGTTTAGGCCTCAATCAATGTCAACTGAAGGCATGGGAAAATCACTTGGATTTTAAGAGACCCACTATAACCATAGTGCTCAGAAGCCACTGAAGTGACAAGAGATCACATCCTTTGAAGTAATTGAATGCATCAACATAAAAGAAAAGAAAATAAATGATATAAAAATCCCTTAAATGACTGGAGTATTGACTATAGGACTTCTTCTTTGCATCTCTCAATGAGGAACATTACATGTCTACTTTGACCAACATACACTAACTTATCACTGTACAATCTTCATCAATTGGAGTACTTCAACTCATTTAGACACCTTCCTCAAGAAAGCTAGCAAACATAGAGGTAAACTTCCAACATGCCACAAACCAAAAGAACATCTAACGAAAATGAAGCAGATAGAGTAAACTACTTGTTTATAGGCTTGAACTTCCACTTTTGTACTTCCTTACTATGTCACTCAACAATGGTCTATACACTTCACTTCAACCCAACATACACAAAATTATTACAAAGCTTTCATCATCAATTCAATTCCTTCAACTTGTTTAGGCACTATATTCATAGCTAATTAACAACAAAGCATCTAGCATGCCACAAACCTCATAAAATATCAACCATGTGCAAGCCAATTTTAGGAAGGAGAGAATCCTTGACTGCCATAGAAAGTGGTGCCAAGGTTTTCCTCCTTTCCTATTGTATTCCAAACTTCATGGAAAAAGATAAAAAGAAAGGGGAAAAGGAATGTATGTATATGCTTCTCATTACTAAAACCCTTGGAAGAGAGTTAGTAGAGGAGTGTGCACAAAACAAAGGGATAAACACAAATAAAAGAAAGTGCTAGAGAAGGGACACCTAGGGTATGAATGAAATACTAGAAAGGTGATGTGTGGAAGGGAATGAATGGGAAGATGGCATGGAAGAAAGAGTAATGAGGGGTGTGCCTAAGTCTATGAATAGTTGGTGGCAAGAGGATAAGAGAAGAAGGGGTGTTTAGGACTACAAATTGGAAGATTGGGAGAGGGTGGAAGAGAGGTAAGGATGGAGGAAGCGTGAGAGTAAGAAAAGAAAAGGTTGTACAAGTAAGAGAAGGATGGGGCTTGGGAGTAATGAGGAAAATGGTGCGTGGAAACAAAATAGAGTAAGGAGCATGAAAAAATAGAAGCAAGGATGGGGTATCCCACTTTAAAGAAGGGAGAATGAATGGGAGAAGGAAGAGCAATGCATTGAAAGATGGGGTTCATACTACCTCTTGAAGAGAGGGAGTTTAGGAGAGAGGCGCACACCATAGAGCGGTGTGACTACTCTTATTCTCATCATGTCACATCTCACACAACAAAAGGAGAGAAGAAGAATGGGAAGATGGTTCTCACCCATGTTTTTAGAATGTCTGGATGTTGAAATTCTATGGGAAAGAAGTCAAGAGTGATCACTCTCCCTCTATTTCTCAAAGATGTTTGCTGCAAGTTCTAGGGTGTAATGCCCCGAGCATTTTACACTATTTTTCCATCCATTACAAAAATGAATCGGACATTCTATATGAAATTAACCATATTAAATATTTTATTTTATTTAAACTAGTAAACAAAGGAATATATAATAAAAATTACTACCATTAGATTCTACTCAAAAAATGGAATCCAAAGCCTCAAAGAACACCAAAAACAGAGTTCGTATGAAGAAGTTACAGGCGTTTAAAGATAAAGGACATTCCTATAATTTACATGTAAAAAATGAAAAAAGCCAAAAATTGCAGGGGGCTGTTTTGATAATGGCACCCCGTCTTCTTCCTCCTCCAGCCCTATCTCCCGAGTCTTCCAGAAGCTCCAGTACTGCCTCTACAAGGCTATGCCAGGGGAAATGGTGGCACTGCCATAGCGCGAGCACCGCCTTAGCATGGCTATAAAGCCTGTTCTTCCCCTCTCCTCCAACCATCTGATTTTCCTCTCCGGCCAAGCTACGGCGTCAAATAAAAAAATCCCTCCTTGTTCACTGCAAAAATCTAGTATGGCCCAGGTTCTCCATTCGGGCCAGCCATCCTTTGCTCTTCCCCTCTTCCTTTTTTCCTCCCCTGGCCTTTGCAATTTCACTGAATTTTTCCAGATTCGGGTTTTTCTGGGTTTTTTTTTTCGGCAGACGTCATAGGAGCCACTCCAATAGAGGAAGTGTAATAACCACAATTTTTGTAAATTGATTGAGAAAAATCAATAAAGTTTGAGTTTCAGATATTTCAGGCTGAAATATTAGGGTTATTTAAAATATACTTTTAATAAAAGTATAATCAAATCATAAGATATGTAAAATTGAAATTAAACTTAGCAAACCCTTCAAAATGATTGTAAGCATGACAAATTTCAAATTCGGATGAGAAATCCTGAAGTTTTTCATTTTTTTGAACAAAAGGGGTAAAATAGTAATTTTACCCAAAAAATCAAAATATTCCAAAAATCAAAATATGAAACATCAAAATTTAGAATGTACTGAGAAATACGAATCCAACGCCACTAAGTACACTCAAATCCGAGATCATGGGAATAAAACCCAAAATTTTATTTATAAAGGGCAAAACGGACTTTTTACACCATGTGGGGACCACATGGGGCCCACATGGGGACCACCACGTCCCCAACAACCAATTTGATCAGCAGCCCATGTGAAACATGGGTCAACAAAGATCGGCTAGTCATGGGGAAGAAAAATTAGGCATGGGAGCATTGAAGACTTTCATGCCATTTTATATTAAAAAAATTACATATTATAATCATGGAAAAAGACCCAAAATGCCTATAAATACAGCCCCAAAAATATTCCAAAAATCCTCATAAAATCCCCACGAAATTCTCTTCACTCCCCTTGAAAAATTAGATCTAGAATCCCTCCCCAAAAACCCAAAATCTCTAAGAGTTAGATTTCTTTTCAACTTGTTTTCTTTTTAGATTGGAACAAGAGACCTAAAATCAATTAGGCACTCTGTTCCAGATCTAATTTGATCAATTCCATAGTCCAAAACTTCCCAACATATCTGTTCTACAAAAACCTAAAGAAATTTCAAGATCCAACGGTTTAAAGAACGGTATTTGCAAGAAAGGTGGATTTTAGGCTATATCTTCATCAACAAGGTATTTTTTTAAATTGGGCATATAATGAGGTTTTCTCTCCAATCAAGTAAGTGGAAATCCTTTTCACACATGTTTAGTATTTTTTTATGTAATTTTTATTTTACTGTAATTAATTTTGGTAATAAAAAGTTAAAAATAAAGTAAACAATAGAACCCTTAATTCATGATGATGGAGTACTCAGATGAAAAATCTACTCCACCAATCAATCCAGAATGGTCCAAAACCCCTAGGGTAGAAGTTTCAGAAAGATCTAAGCAGTTTTGGTCCCTCAATTGAGAAGGGATTGATTGGACGGTCCAAACGGACTGTTCGATCTCCAGATCGGACGGACAATGTCCCGCGCGCTTCCATAGACGCCCCGTGCGGGCGCTTCGACATGTCAGTGCAGCGAAAGCATCGGACTAGGTCCGCCTGGTTTGGTTTTCCACCCGAACGATCTAGGCCGTCCGTTCCTGGGCCCAGATCAAATACAAGCCATAGGAAGACTATAAACTTCCCGATTCAATTCCGGAGTCATCTGAACTCCAAATTGAGATCGGAAAGAAGCTATGGAAAGCTTGAAACCTCTGTTTTCTTATGGAATAATAAAAAAGACATGTCATTCAGTAAAAACTTTTTGTATTAAAGAAATAATATTCCAATTACATAGATTTTCAAGATCTGAGATGATCAGATCTTAGAAACATGTTTTAATAATGATATACTACTTAAATAAAGTGAGATCTATGTTTAAATTGGATAGATATGAGATATATTAAGGGATCTACCCTTTATGGTAGAAAAACCCTAAAAATACAAAGGGACCCACTTGATCAATGAGATCAAGTGTGATCAGATCCTTGGGATGGAAAGAATAAATGTTTATATGATGAAATCCAAGTAAATCATGGATGGATTATGATAAAAATAGATCAATATGATTGTTTGACCTTAATAGAGAAAATTCCCTAAATCTAACTAAAATCCTTAATCAAAGGAAAAGATCTAAGATCAAATGGTTGGATCATAAGTAAAGGTTTTTAAAAATGTAAATGTAATTAGTTTCATTTTATATTATTGTGTTATAAAGCATGCTAGTGAGTTTAGTATGATATGTGTTTCATTCTTATCATAAGGTGCTAGATTTAATTTAAGTACCTTGCCTCATTTTCATTGAATGTTAAATTAGGTAGTTTTATGCTTTAAATTTATAATTCATTTATGGTTGAATGTTAGAAGTAGATTTACTTGTTATGACATAAAGAACATAAAACATCAAAAATGTATTCTAATGAGAAAGTAGAGTTTCATTATATAAATAAGAATGGAATACTTTGGACTTAATTAGTAAGGGCTATAGTTAGTACGACAATATAAGGATTATCAAATCCTTGGGCCAAATTAGGAAAAGAATAATAAACCCCATGAATGACATTAAAAATATTCATGGACTTAATTAAAATCCATTAGAAAGAGTACTTAGGGTAAACATGCTTATAGGAACCTTATGAAAGGTTGAGCTATGGTCATTCTAGTGAATGATGAACATAGTGGTTAATGGGGTTATCTAATAGAGCCTCGCTCTTCCCCTACCTTCTGTTGACATTTGTGAGGTCTAAACGCCTCCTTACATGAGGATTGAAGTAACCACTTTGTGTTCACACATTCAACTAGTAAGCCTTAGCCAATTGAAAATAAGAGGAGCAGTCTAGATTTAGGCTTGAATAAGCTACCTTCAACCAGCACATTAACTGGTTGAATAATAATAATAAGAGCATAAAAGGTTAGTAAATTACCTAATCCTAATAAAAACAGTAAGTAAGATAAGGATGATCAAACAAGATCCATTAGATCTTGGATGATCAAGAACAATAAGAATAAGAACACTATATTGTACTTAGTATGTATGTTTAGTAGTATACTTGTTATAGTTCATTAGATTAGATAATCCAAACCCTTGATCAAAGGTGATTCAAGGAAGAAAACCAAGATCATTCTCCATAGGGATGATCCAAGAACTGAACTTAGATCAAAGAAAAACTAGATGATAGAAGATCTAGGACCTTGATCTTTATCAACATGTGTAGATTGTTAATCGAAGGATCTATGAAAGATCAAGATCAAGGAGATGAACATACAAAGACTTAGAGATAGAAAAATACATAGATATGAATGATCTAAAGATCATTTTAAACATTAGATCTAGTGATCAATAGGATTATTCATAATTTATATATTGACAATATGTAGGGATGTACAGATTACATACATCAGTCAGGATCATGGAAGATTGGGCAAAAGAGATCAATCATTAAAGGTAGGAGGATTTGATGAATACATACATGATTTTACTCATGATCTTATATTGACAAGAGTAATGATAATACTTGTACTGAATCTCTTGAAAACCTTATGATCCAACCAAACACCTATAAGATGGTTAAGGACTAAACTATAAGTGAATGGGGAACTAAAAAATATTTTAATCGTAAGTAAATAGACATATGGTCTGATATATATGAAATCTATTTTACATACAAGCTTGGAGGCTTGTGAGTTTGTTTTAATAAGCATGAGCCTAGGGGATGCTATTGCTAGAGGAGTTATGAGGGCTTGGCCACCCGCTCCTTGAAATTTGATTATATGATGATACCTTGCCCAATGTGTAATGACTCCAATTTTGTAATATTGAAATTCCAAGTTTAGCAATGAAAAGATCAGTTTTTGTAGATAAGGGCATTTTAGTCATTTCACTATTCACCTTGACTGAACCCAGGAATTTGGTCCTAAAAATGATTCCATTAGATGCGTCTCGGAAAAAGGAATCCAACGAGACCAAAATCACCCAAAAAGGAGTTAAAATGGACAAGATATGGCCCTTTGAAGTTCAGGGGCAAAATTGTAAATTTTACAAAAAGGGTTTAACCTGCAAAACACAGGGGCCCATTTTGATACGGGCACCCCTTCATCTTCAACCTCTAGAGGGTTCTAGAATGGTGGTGATTGGAGGAGAAATCACTACCATTCTGGAGGTTTCTCCACCGCCATTCAAAGGCGGTGAGAGCCCCCTCCAGAACCCTCTCTTAGCTCTATAAATAGAGCTCTTGGGAGCCTCTAATGACAGCCCAAAACGTTGAAAAAAAACCAGTCATGGAGCAGTGACCTAGAGGGGAAAACAAGGAGAAAAACCCAGCAACGAGCCAGGTACGTCCAAGATCGCTCAAAACCCATCTCCACCATAGTTCCAGGAATAATTTCCCTAGGTTTTTGCATGAAAAACCATGCAAAACAGAGCCCGAGAGAGCCACCAAGGACCCAGGGACGTCCCCTGGCTCACACTGGTTCGACAGGGTTGAACTAGGGAGTCCTGAGGACGCCCTGGTTCCCCAACAAACAAGACGATCCAATAGGAACGTCACACATCGACCCCGGTTTGAAAAACCAAACGGGCGCGTCCAAGGACGCGCCCGCAAAAGGGACAGTCGGGCGGAAAACCTAGCTCATCTACAGACGCGCCCGCTGAGGCGCCCGCTACAGACACGTAGCACGCTAGCAGTGCGTCGTTTTTTTGGTTCCTTAAGGAAGCCGGGGCGCACGTCGCAGACACGCAGCGCCCTAGCATTCCGTCTTTTTATTTTTAAGACTCCTATGTACATACGACACTAAAATGCTTATAACTTGAGATCTAGATATCCGATTGAGGTGCTGCAAAAGGCGTTGTGTCCGTGTCGATGGTGTGGACACATCCAAACTATAAAATACTTGATCAAGGCCCAATCAAAGGTGGGCATGACCCTTAGAATAGGATAGTGGCGCGTGGCCACTAGAACTTTGGAAACTGAGGATACCAAGGCCCAATTAGGACCTTAGGACACCCATAGGCATAGGGAGGGACCCCTAATGCCTAAGTAATAAGACCAATTACTCTAAAACCCATAAAAGATAGGCCAAACTAACCATGATCAGGAGCGTCCGAGGACAAAAGGGTTAGCGCGACCTAGCCAGGTAGGTGCTCTATCACTATTAGATTCTTTTAAAAGAACTATTATTGTTTTGAGAACATATGTTTTAAATATATGACTTGTTTAGCATGACTTAATTCAGCATGCATGATAAATGCTTTGTACATAGACATGTTTTGTAAAATGATTGCATATACATTATGCACATATATGTTTTGCATACATTGCATAATTTAAGTACTTGCAAAGATTGCATGTCCTTGAGGGTTGCCAAAAGACGCTAGAGTGCTGAGGGTTAGGCAGTTGTGAGGGACCCAAAGAGGGCAAGTTTTGAAAAGAGGTTTTGGCTTATTTGATCTTATGTGATTTAGGCTAGTAAGCCCGTGGGTGCTATGCTGAGGGGTCTGGGTTGGCCACTCGGCCTCTACCACTATTAGGTGGATGGGTACCACGTCCAAAAAGAGGCAAGTCCCTACGTCGACTGCATGTGGTACAGGGGGCTACCACTGGTGTCACGGCACTTGGTCGACGTGTCATAGGCCCCGTGGAGGCTATGACCGAGTGTCCTCAGGTACCCGGGGACCACACGGCGAGGAGGTCGTGGGCATAGAGGACCCTATGGTTTGATGATTTATGTGCATTGCATATAGCATGATATGAGGTTGGTCGACCATACCATACTAAAGATCCATGAGTTGGACTCCATGAAGCATCTATTGTATATCATGATGTTATCATATATATGTATATGATACTTTCAATTTTGGATTATGTGATCCTTTAAAGTCATTAGTATTTAAGTTTGATAAGGGATTCTTATACTGATATTGAGCTTGAGTATTTAGACATGCACATGTTTTGAAAGAGCATATGATTTTAAAACATCTCATGCATTATAAAACTAGTAGTGATAGGCTCCTACTGAGTATAGTATATACTCACCCAATCCTCAACATTTTTCAGACACCAAGTAAATACTTAAGAGCAAGGAACGCTTGTGCTGGGAACCATCCAGACTAAGTACAAGTAAGTAAAACCGCTATCTTATCTTTCAATGTTACTTTATTATAGTTACTCTCTAATAGCTGGGGCTGTGACTAACACTTTCTTGGGAATAATGTTGATTTTAAACTTTGCCATGGCTAGACAATTTGAGAATGTGTTTTGACACTCGGGGTTTTTATGAAAGATTGTTTTCCAAAATGAAAAAGATTTTTATGCATTTCATACTTATAAAACAAGAGATCTCGCCTGTTTATCAAAATTGCATCATATAAAAACCCGGGTCGTCACACAATGAGAGGCTAAAAGTCAGGTGGTGGCAATTATGGGAAGGCCACCACTGTGAAAGTCTTGCCCCCCCATACGGGCAGTGACATAATATTTTCCACCGTGGTATCAGTGGTGAACAAGGCAGTTATCCGAGCGCGCTAGTACGGATTAGACTGCAGCATAGCAACCTTTCTGATTATTTTGCACTATGATGCATATGGGAATAGGCATATTGAAATGCCTTATGATATAGCATAATGAAATGCTAGGTAATTGTATATTACCAATGTTTCCCAAGAAGGGAAATTCCCAGTATGAGATTAACTGTAATACTAAATTCTCAAAATGAAGAGAATTGATCAGCTTAATTGGGAGTGATATTCGACTATTTTCATGAATTTAACTGGTTTACCCATGAAGGGTATGTATGTATATAGATATACATAACTTACAAAGTACAGAGTATGTTTAAGGATAATGAGATTATGAAGTATTGGAATTACATTGTCAATTATTATGTTTCTTAAATCCCCTACCAAGCATTGCTTGCTGAGATATTGTACTTGTTGCAATATCTCAAATCCAGGGAAGTAGAGTTAGGAGCTGAAGACTATAGAAGAGTTGAAGAGAATAATCTTCAAGGTATACCCTTGAAGACATGTATTTTTATTTGTTGAGAGTTTTATTGTATGGTTAGCTTGAGTTTTGGATTATGTAATTTGGACAAGTATTGTACTAGAATTGGCTGTACTGTGAACCACTGGATGGATCCTGGAGTTTAATAAAAGTATATTATTTTAATGGAATTTTATTTTGTACACAAATTGTACTTATGTTATGTATGAAGTGGTGACTTGGGTTTTCAAAACAAGTTCTGAAGAAAAGAATTTCCGCTGCTTTGTTTTGCGAAAAAATTTTACACTCTTAAGGGCCTTGCCTTTCAAAATACTTTACAAATCATGTTTTCAAAAACCCGGGTCATCACAGGAAGGGCATGACTCGGGCTTCCCAGGTAAGGCCCCTCTGTTTCCCTCTCTTCCCTTTCGTTTTTCCCCATATTCCAACCAGATTTGGTTAGTTTTCCTGCCTGAAATCATCGGATTTCTAGAGAAAGACCAAACGGGTTGAAAACCCATCGAAGACACCCTGTCCCAGGTGCGCACGGGCGTGATAGCGTGTTTCGGGGTGCACGGGAGTGACGCACGCCCATGACAAGCTCCTTGGGGGCGACAGTCGAGCTCGCATCACATACAGGCACAGTCCCTGCTCGACAAAGACGCACAGGTGTCCTGGGAACCATGACGCGCGGAGCTGCATGGACGAATCTAGTTCGTTCATGATCATGAACGCTAAAAATGCAATTTTAGGAGTTGTAGGACTCCGATTGACGATCCAAAAGAACTATTGTGTCCATAATGATGACACGGACCTAACGAGACTATAGAAATTAGGATTAGTGGACTATTCTATATGATTAGAGCCCAAAAACTCTAGAAATCTCATAGATCTATAAGATCAATAACCCTTGAATTGTAGATCTGACTGTCCGAGTCAAATGTAAACCCATTCAAAGCATCAAGACAGGCGATATGACCAAAAAACGAAAATCTAGCCATTAATCTAGAGGGCTAAATAGTGAATTATAAATAGATAGAAAATGATGTGGAACTTTGTTATCCAGGATTTTATAAAGGAGACCAGGGTCGGGCTGAGTAAAGAAGGACGCGACTCCATGAAACATCGAGGTAGGTAGTCTAATACTGCTAAGTTTTCAAATACATTTCAAAGCTGAATGCTTTACTTGGCTTTAATTACCGTATTTAGCATGCTTCTTAAGATATGATGCTCTTATATGCATATGTGGATTTGTCTTCATGATTCATGGCCTTAAAGAAATTGAACCTATCACCATCTTTAGCGTGCTTTTGGGATGTGATGTTTTTGTACAAGCACATGGAATTATGGCTTTGAATGCAATTATTGGCATGGGCAGATTTTTATCAATTTCTTGCATGTTTTGAAAACAAATGCCCAAATTTCATGATTTACAATATATGAGATTTGGAATTATCTATATATATACTTTTTAGTGGGCAGATCGCCGGATGAGGCAGTCCATAGTGGGCACTATATTGAGAGGTTGTTATGTACGGGGTTGGCCTCCTCGCCTCTACCACCAAAAAGGTGGATGGTATCACTGCCAAAAAGGCATTGTCCCTTCCCTGACTGTTGTGGTAAACAGGGACGACCACTGGAGGTGTTCAGGGCACCCTTTTAGGGACAACCATAATCCTGTGGAGGCTATGGTGGGTAGGTCTCTAGATACCGGAGCCACACGAGTCAGCTGTGTGCTTGTTGTGAGCATAGTGACCGTATGATTTCGGTGTGATTG
The DNA here is from genome assembly GCA_035236585.1 of Warburgia ugandensis. Classification (NCBI taxonomy): domain Eukaryota; kingdom Viridiplantae; phylum Streptophyta; class Magnoliopsida; order Canellales; family Canellaceae; genus Warburgia; species Warburgia ugandensis. The sequence continues at coordinate 36,452,334 of CP141131.1, forward strand.
ATATGCATATAGCATTGAGGTTGTTGTATACGAGTACTCGTGACCAGTTGGCATGACCTGAACGCCGAGAGACTAATTGTGCATGATGCTAGCATCTACTTGAACGATGACTATTTTAAGAGTTTTATGATTATTATATTTGACTCGCTGGTTTGATGCAGTTGATGAGATCTTCGTATCTGGATCTATTGATTTCTATTTCATGATTTTGATCATCTTATATTATGAGAAAGGACTCCATGATTGAAATTGCATCAATAAGCTAAATGAGTCTAAATTAAAAGATTTTTCCACTACATTGCATTGTTTTTATAAAATGGTTTTCAAAAAGGGATGTATCCTGTACTAGGAATTAGATATTGCATTCAAAAATGCATGGGAAAACCTGGGTCGTCGCAGCTGGTATCAGAGCCCAGTTTTATCCTTTCACAGCCAGTCCAGCATGTGCAATGGTTAGAGACAATCAGGATAAATTAGAAGTAGTCTAAATAGAAGTAGAGAAGTAGTAGAGATGACTAGAACACTAATAATATCAAATCACAAAGATGCACACCATCAATAAATAGGTGAAAGGCAGCTTGATTTAACAAATAATTAGGCAATGGATAGTGCAAACCTTATCCAAAATCTAGTCTAAGACGACTTAAGGATTGAGGATTGTTATGTGGTGCAAATAGGGAAACTCATATAATAGAAGCACCTAGATGGCTATCTTACCATCATAAAGGATATCAAAATATGAGTACATTATCAAAAGGGATACAATATGAGTATGGTAGGGGGTGTAAAAGATGAAATTTGAGCATAATAGAGTCATTAGAAGATTTTGATGATAATCCAATAGGGATGAGAATACAAGATGATACTAGGAGATAACTGTGACTCGTACTAGATCACATAGGTATAGATCTTGAAGAACGTAGCTCAAGTTTGGACACCTTAATTGGAGTCTTATGAAGAGATAAGTGCTATTTAATAATGACAACTTGAGTATAATGGAGCAGATTAGAAGATGTGGACAATTAACATATTATGTGATTAAGAGGAACATAACACGAATATGATAGGGAAATGTATTCGACCGAGTTACCAAAAGATTTTGATGATAATACTAGGGATGACAGATCCGTGATAATAGATTGATCCTGACATGAACTTATTAGAGAAGTATAGCATGACCAAAATGTCAATACCATTATTAAGACATTGGATTAATTTTATTGAGGCTATAGGCAATTAAGGATTTCAATAATATTAGTACAATTTAGCATTTCTTAGAAGCATTTAGTTAAGTAAAGGAGTAGATGTAGTATCGATTATATGCAACAAAGCAAATGGAGACATTGATCTAAGTAGACAAAATGGGGATTTTGACCAAATAAGAAGAAAAGAGAGAAAGAGATAGAGATGCAACTATAAGTATTCGATGAATATTGAATATTCAAAAGAACAAGATCATGACTTTATGGAGATACATACAAATCTTTCATCTTAAATCCTATGGGAAGGTAAACCAATCAAATGTGAAGGAATAATACTAGTTGAGTTGGTGATTTTATTGTAAAAGAGTATGATAGAGATAAAGCAGATGGGATTTAAGACTTTGAGTAGAGTATCGAATTTAAGGGCATTATGCTACGGGAAATTTCAGAAAAAGAATTGTGATGAATTAGAAATTAAATTCTATAGGTGGTTTGATGTCTACATCAATTATTGCAATTACAATCTTATCGAATCCATTAGCTTATGAGGAACACTAATGGATGTAGTCCATAAAAAGGAAAATTTGATGATATCCTACCTTGCAACTAGATGAGTAAATAAAGTATATTGAAAAAGGAATTAAGCCAGGACAGTGACTTGTCCATTAGTCTTTCTTCAACAAGTAGGGTACCATCAAGGATCGAATTGAGGTCTTGCTATCATAGATTTGGAAGAGCAAATATCTTAAGACCATTATTTAGTCATTAACTTTAGACATTACCTTTAGAGTACTATTGACTAAATAAGGGTATCCCACCCTAATTAATCAAATATGTTAGTAGCTATAAGACGGTAGTCTAAGCTATGTACTAAGAGGGATGTTATAGGTACTTAGGCATGAGTTTTCCCTAAAAGAAGTTATTTGTTAGACTAAGATATTTGAGAGTCTGAGGTTAGTTAATTAAACTACGTCATGGAAGAGCTATGAATACGATGAAATACAGTAGCAGTTGAGACAGATGCAAACAAATAAGAAACAATCTAAAACCAATGGCCAAGGTTTTCCAAACCTTAATATATGCCATGACAAACCATAGAAATCACTTTGGATTTGAAGGATGCTGCTGAATTGGATTGACAAGGAAGGCAGATAAGCACTGATCATTTTAGAGAGACCTTTGAGCTTATAACCTATACATCTGGATAGAGATCAATAGGTATTCGAATAAATTCTCTTTCTATAGGTCTACAAACATGTTCTATGCTTACCTGAGTGTTTTTTCAAACTTGATGATTGAACAGCTTTCGCATAACTTCATGTAGTAGCTATTGAATGAGAACTATTAGTATAAGCATGAGGAGGAACTTGAAAATAAATTTTGAGGAATTGAGAGAATCACTACTTAGTATGATACCTCCTAACAATTAAGACTGAATGGTTAACAATAAAAGATATAGGAAATGGAAGGAGAAAAGTTAAGGTAGCCAGCACATTATAAGTTAATATATGATGTTAAATTGCCTTTAAACAAAAAGTTAGTTGCATCAATTGAAGAAATTTCCTAAGGAGTATAGAACTTTGGTTTGGAAAATCCTAAAGAAAATCATCGAGCAAGGGAATGGTAGAGAGGATGATGGTAAGGGATTCAACCATGACCTAGTAAGGGTACTTAGTTATGAATAAGAGACTTTTGGCATGAATGGGAACATTGTTGGAAATCCTAATGCCAAATTGATATGAATAGGAAGATAAGCCGCTGGACGAGAACATTTGACCCAGGATGATGAATTAACCATAAAACATTTGACATGAGTTTGAATAAACTATTTACGGAGAAAACATTTGATGACTTCCACATCTATGAAACTTGATGTACAGTTCAAATATCCTAATCCTAATATGAGATAGTATTAGTGATGGAGGATGCTACTTGAAGTATTTCATGGTTTTATTTTCAATATAATATGGGTTGAGGACCCAAGTTATAGTAGAAAAGCGACAGACAATTGAAATTCAAAGTTAATCAAGGATTTGGCTTTTATCATTGATATTATCAGAAGACACATGGTACCATATCAGGTATTGAAGTATCTTGGGAGAAAACATGAAGCAAAAAAATTAAGATGCAAAGTTAAACATAATAAAAAGAGTGCCACTTTTTGAGAATCTTACGAATGACATACAGCCAATCTTTAGAAGAAGACGTTGATAATATGATATGATTTCAAAGAAGTATGAAGTAATTTATATACGAGTAGGAGAGTATGGTCATCTAAGGAGACTATCCTATACATGATCGGAGGAATATTGGTAGCTATACGAACTACAGCTATAAACCGGTATTGTTAAACTGCCACGCATGGGACTACGTATCAGAGTACGCAACGAAAGTGGCCCATATATACTTAAAGTAAATGGATAAGATATATTGACGATATATATGTAAGGCCTTGTAGAAGGAATTATAAAGATGATAAATTGAAAATATAGCTAGGATTAGTTGCACAGTAATGTGAAAGGGTTTTAAGGACACAATTCCTCTACATACTACCTTGAGGAATTAATAAAGAGACCTATAGGGTTGGAGCAAAAGGAATTTTCTTAGTTCGAGGTCTAAGGGAGTCCTCAGGAAGAATATATCTTATCAAGAAGACAGCTAACTTGAAGGTAAGAATTTGTGGAATTTTGAGGATGAAATTCTTTTAAGGGAGTAATGATGTAATGCCCGACCATTTTACACTATTTTTGCATCCATTACAAAAATAAAGTGGACATTCTATATGAAATAAACCATGTTAAATGTTTTATTTTATTTAAAATAGTAAATGAATGAATTTATAATAAAACCTAGCACCATTAGATTTTACTTGAAAAATGGAATCCAACGCCTCAAGGAACGCCGAAAATGGAGTTCATATGAAGAAGTTATTGTCGTTTAAAGATACAGGGCATTCCTGTAATTTATATGTAAAAAACGAAAAAGCCAAAAATCGCAGCGGGCCGTTTTGATAACGGCACCCCATCTTCTTCCTCCTCCATCCCTGTCTCTTGAGTTTTCCAAAAGCTCCAACACCGCCTCTGCAAGGTGGTGCCAGGGGAAATGGCGGCACCGCCATAGGGCGAGCACCACCTTAGCACGGCTATAAAGCCTGCTCTTCCCCTCTCCTCCAACCATTCGATTTTCCTCTCCGACCAAGCTAGGGCTTCAAATCGAAAAATCCCTCCTTATTTCCTGCAAAAATCCGGCACGACCCAGGTTCTCCCTTTGGGCTGGCCATCCTTTTCTCTTCCCCTCTTCCTTTTTTCCTCCCCTGGGCTTTCCAAATTCATTGAATTTTTCCAGATTTGGGTTTTTCTAGGTTTTTTTTTTTTGCAGACGTCATAGGAGCCGCTCCAATGGAGGAAGGGTAGGACTCGGGTTGCCCAGGTAAGGCCCCTCTATTTCCCTCTCTTCTCTTTCCTTTTTCCCAGATTCTGACTAGATTGGGTTAGTTTTCCTACCTGAAATCACTGAATTTCCAAAGAAAAACCAGACGAGTTGAAAACCCATCGAAGACACCCAGTCCCAGGTGCGCACGAGCATGATGCGCGCCCGTGGTGAGACGACATGTTCCAGGGGTGCGATGCATGCCCGTGACGAGCTCCCTGGGGGGCACAGTCGAGCTCGCGTCATGTGCAGGCGCAGTCCCGGCTCGACCAGGACGCATGGGGTGTTCCGGGAGCCGAGACGCACGTGCCTGGAGCTGAGGACACACGCCACAGCACGTAGCTCAGGCGTGTGCTCGCACGTGAGGCTGTTGCAGTTTGACCGGGATGCACGGGCGTCCTAGGAACTGTGACGCGCGGAGCCGCATGGATGAATCTGGTTCGTCCGTGATCGTGCAACGCTAAAAATGCAATTTTAAGAGCTGTAGGACTCCGATTGACGATCTGAAAAAATTGTTGTGTCCGTAGTGATGATGCGGACCTAATGAGACTATCAAAATTATGATCAGAGGACTATTCTACATGATTAGAGCCCAAAATCTCTACAAATCTCATAGATCTACAAGATCAATAACCCTTAAATTGTAGATCTGACTATCCAAGTCAAAAGTAAACCCATTCAAAGCATCAGGGTAGGCGATCTAACCAAAAAAGGCATATCTAACCATTAATCTGGAGGTCTAAATAGTGAATTATAAATAGATAGAAAATGATGTGGAATCTTTGTTATCCAGGATTTTATGAAGGAGACCCAGGGTCGGGTTGAGTAATGAAGGATGCGACTCCATGAAACATCGAGGTAGGCAGTCTGATACTACTAAGTTTTCATATACATTTCAGAGCTAAATGCTTTACTTGGCTTTAATTATTGTATTTAGCATGCTTTTTGAGATATGATGCTCTTATATGCGTACGTGGATTTGTCGTCATGATTCATGGCCTTAAAGCAATTGAACCTATAACTGTGTTTAGCGTGCTTTTGGGATATGATGTATTTGTACAAGTACATGGAATTATGGCTTTGAATGCGATTATTGGCATGAGCAGATTTTTATGCATTTCTTGCATGTTTTGGAAACAAATGCCTAAATTTCATGATTTACGATATATGAGATTTGGAATTATCTATATATATACCTTTTAGTGGGCAGATTGCCTGATGAGGCAGTCCACGGTGGGCACTATGCTGAGAGGTTGTTATATATGGGGTTGGCCTCCCGGCCTCTATCAACAAAAAGGTAGATGGTATCACTGCTAAAAAGGCATATCCCTTCCTTGACTACTGTGGTAAATAGGGACGACCACCGGAGGTGTTCACGGAACCCTTTCGGGGACAACCATAGTCCCGTGGAGGCTATGGTGGGTAGGTCTCTAGATATCGGAGCCACACGAGTCAGCTGTGTGCTGGTCGTGAGCATAGTGACCCTATGATTTCAGTGTGATTGATATGCATATAGCATTGAGGTGGTCGTATATGAGTACTCGTGACCAGTTGGCATGACGTGAATGCTGAGAGACTAATTGTGCATGATACTAGCATCTGCTTGAACGATGACTATTTTAAGAGTTTTATGATTATTATATTTGACTCGCTGGTTTGATGCATTTGATGAGATCTTCGTATCTGGATATATTGATTTCTATTTCATGATTTTGATGATCTTATATTATGAGAAAGGACTCCATGATTGAAATTGCATCAATAAGCTTATGTTTTATGCATAACTATGCATTCTTACACAAAAAGAATCACTAATGTTTTACATGAAAAGTTCTTAGAATCCTACATGTTGCTTATCGTGTTTCCAAAATAGTAGTATTAGATCACCTACTGGGTATGAGAAATACTCACCCAAATATATTATTTTTTAGGATAGCTCCACTCCTTAGTAGAAGAAGCATTAGGAAATGTTAGTGCTACGATCATGTAAATGAAGAAGAGACAAGTATGAATGTAAGTAAACACTGTACCCTTTGGACATGTATCTGTATTTATTTACAGTTGGGCTATGAGCTGTGACTGGATAGACCTAGAAAGACATTTATGATTATAGTAATTTTCAAAAACTACTTTGGTTGTTGTGAAAGCAAATGACACTCGGGCTTTTCAAAATGAGTTTAAATTAAAAGATTTTTCCGCTGCATTGCATTGATTTTATAAAATGGTTTTCAAATAGGGATGCATCCCGCCCTAGGAATTAGATATTGCATTTAAAAATGCATGGGAAAACCTAGGTCGTTACATAGGGAAAGTAAGAGATTGTGTCTTTTTATCCTTAGCTTTTTTGATAAAGAATACCTTAAGAAATGGATGGTTGACATCATCAGAATAAGGAAGTAAAGCGTGGTTGAGATGAAATGAAGAATGGAAGGAGAATGGGGTGGGGTCGAATGCATTAAGGATAGAAACTACATTAGATTTTTCGTGAAATGAAAGGATATGAGAATAGGGATTTAAGTGAGGATAGGAAGAAATGATATAAAAGATAGGAAGAAAAGAATGTAGAGATAAAGGAGAATGGAAAGAGATAAGGGAGGATCACATCGAGTTGTGAAAGTTTAGACAAGCTGCATGGATGGATGGTTGGATGAGTGTCTTTCTTCCTTGAATGGTGGAGATGAGAATATGAAGATCATGGCATGGAATTCCTTAGGAAGTTTCCTTAAAAAATCCTCCCAAAATTGCATTAAAAACTCCTTTGAAAGTGGTGCATTCTATCGTTAATAAGTAAAACACATTAAAACATCTTTTGCATGGAGTGTAGGATGCTAACTATGGCTTCATGGTTTTCTCCTTTTAATTCCCCACAATTGGATCATGCTTCAGCACAAATTGAGTGGTTAAGATTGCTTAGAAGTTTCCTTGTCCAATAGATCATCTTAAGTAGCTCTTTACTTCTCATTGGTAGGATTAGCATTGCCCTAAAGTGAATGGCTTGGATTCCATTTAGATTTTCATATTCAAATTTATTTCTCTCCTTGATTCTCTCCCAGTCCACGACTATTTTCTCTAACTAGTAGCATTCAAGAGGTAAAACATGTTAGTTCCCTAGGAGAGACTCACATCAATACCCATCTTTTCCTTTCCATAAAGAAGTGATGGCTTCGTAATAAATAGTGATCTATCTAGCAAGGGACTAGGGTGTGTCCTTATGTAGAATGGGAAGGTGATTGCATGCTCCTCAAGGTAGCTCAAGAAGCATGAGTTGAACTACCCTACCCATGATTTGGAGCTACTCATAGTTGTATTCGCATTGAAAATATGGAGGCACAACTTATATAGTGAGAGATTTGATGTATGAACCAATCATGGGTCTAAAATATCTTTTCTATTAAAGTGGTATCAATATGAGGCAAGGGTGATGATTGGAGTCCCTTAAGGACTTTGACTTTATGATTCATTATCACTTGAGCAAGGCAAATGTCATTGTAGATGCCCTTAACAAGAAGTCAAGTAATGTTATTTCCAAAATTACAGTTCTCTTAGCTTTCCTATACTAGATCTTATAGGTACAACAGTTGTTCAAGGAGACACCAGCATATTGTGGGAGAGATGGTTTTTAGAAGGGACTGGATGGTGGTATGAAGTTTTTGAGGTGACTTGTTGTGCCTCATAGTGTGGGGCTGAGACAATAGCTACTGAAGGCAGCACATCAGTCTAAGTTCCCCATGCCTCCAGGGGGTTCAAAGATGTACTAAGACCTAAAGGGACATTTCTAGTGGCAGGAAATGAAGGATGAAATTGGTGATTATATAGCAAGGTACATCACTTATTAGCAAGTGAAGGTAGAAGACCAGAGACCCATGAGGCTATTATGGACTCTCGATCTTACAAAGAGGAAGTCAGACCACATAACCATAGACTTCATGGTTAAATTGCTCAAGACTTCCTATGGGCATGGCACTATTTGGGTTATTATGGACTAACTGACCACGTTAGCTCATTTTGTACCTATTAGCCAAAAAATAGTCACTTGAGAGTCTGGCCAAACTACATATCCAGAGATAGTAAGCCCGAATGTAGTACCATTGGCAATCATTTTAGACCAAGATAGTAGGCTTACAACTCGCTCATAGTAGAGTGTACAAAAGGGTTTAGGAACCTCTGCATAGTTTAACACTACTATATGTCCACATACAGATGGGCTAGTTAGAGAGGGCTATTCAAATGTTAGAGGACATGTTAAGATCCTGTGCACTAGATTGGAAGGGCTATTAGGGTGAGTATCTTCCCTTAGTGGAGTTTTTCCTATGACAACAATTATCACTCTAGCATCGACTTAGACATTTACGATGCACTTTATGGTAGGTCGTGTAGCATACCTAGATGTTGGAGTGATTTCAAAGAGAGGTGATTCATCAAGTTGAAACTTATAGAATAGTGCCCCAAGAAGGTTAGGTTGGTTCAGAAACATCTATTGGTAGCTTAGAGCAGATAGAAGAGCTATGCTAACTTGAAGAGACCAAACAAGGAGTTCCAGGTTGGTGATCATGTCTTCCTAAAGGTATCACCAACTAGATGTGTGATGAGGGTTGATCTTAAGGGTAAATTATGCCCCAAATACATGGGTCTGTTTAAGATTTTGGAGAGGATTGGTAGAGTAGCTTGTCATGTAGCCCTTCCACCTCAATTATCAGAGGTTAGTGGAGTATTTCATTTATTAATGCCTAAGAAATATGTACCATAACCCACACACATTTTGGATCAAGTAGTAGTAGAGCTTCAACTGGATCTTATATTTTAGGAGGGACCAATATAGATTTTGGACAAGAACAAGAAACTTTGAAAACCAAGATGATTCCCCTTATCAATGCTTTATGACAACATCACTGACATGAGGATGCCACTTAGGGGTTGAAAACTAAGATGAGATAGAGATTCCAAGAGTTATTCTCCACTTGATGTACTTGCCTAATTTTGAGGATGAAATTTTTGAAAGGGGGGTAGAGTGTAATATAAGCAATATTGTAATTCTATCATAAATATAAGAAAAATGAGGTATTTTTATCTCTTTCTTCAATACCATGTATTGAATCACTTAAGACTAAGTAGTAGGTAACCACTAGGACATCAAGTGAAAAACCAAAAATTTGGTCCAAGTGGCTATCTTAGAAATCTAAGAAGGTACAAAAGTTATAAATTAGATAAGTTTGGCAAGGAAGGATAAGATGGTGAGGTAGCCATGTCTAAGTTGTGTGAGAAACCTAAGTGGTTAATACATGGATAGAATATAATAGGCAAAGGGTTAGTGGAAGGTTATGTCAGCATAAGAGATGAAGTATAAAGCAAATGAAGGAAATACATATAAGTGAGAGAGACTATATGATTGAATTGTACATATAGAATAAAGGACGCATGCGATAGCCCATCCATGCATAGACAATTAGAAAAACCCATGAGATGGAAGCCATCCATGCATGGAGCCTCAACCTAACACATGAATGGAGGCCAAGCCATGCAAGGAAGAAGCTATCGCATGTCATGATGAGTCCCATACAAGTATAAGAGATAATTCTTTGATTTTGTATAATTACTTTTCATAGTGGACACTTGGAATTGATCCCTTGATCCATTATAGTTAAGTTTTATATAGAATTCTTAGAATTAGATAATCTATCCTGTTTTGTAAAGTTTGACATTTCTAGATTAAGTTTTCAAAGAAACCATCTTCTAAGAAGGTAATCAATGTTTCATTTTGATTCTTGAGTTTAAAGAGGAAAAAGTAAGCTATGGATCTAATTAAGGTAAGTGATCTTCAATAATTATTGTAAGTGCACAGGTCAATTGGAGTATAAAATCGGCAAATACAGGTTGATCTCATGAGGACTCTTTTGTAAATGGTGTCAACTAAAGTTTTGGTTATCTTACTTTAACCTAGCCAACCATTCAAGAGAAGAGAAGAGAAGAATTGTATCTAAAACTAGTGACAAATAAAGAAGCATTAAAGACATAAAGCAACTAAATGAAGGAAAGAAGCGAGGAACTAACTAGATTAAGAAGTAACCATTAAGCTAAACTACTAAACTAAGAAGTAAGAAAGTAAACCCTAACTAAGAAAGAAAGCAATTAAGTGAACTATCCAAAACAACAACTAACTAAGAGGTAAAATAAGGAAACAAATTAACTAAGAAAGGAAAAGAATTATTTCATTAATGAGAAATTTATGTGGATTTGCTACATAAGCAATAAAAACTGCAACCAGAAGTCCTTTGAATTAAAGCTTGAATTCCACTATAAGTCCTCAAGTTGTATCACTAAACAAGAGCTTGTACACTTCTCTTTAACCCAAAATACACTAAAGTTGCTACCAAGTTGTTCTCATCTCCTTAGCCCAACATGCCACAAACACAAAACAAATCCCATCAATGAACCTTCAGAATGAAGTATTAAGCAACCAAGAAAAAAGAAGCCTAACACCTTTCTTAAACAATCACCACCCCAGGAAAGAAAGAAGATTATGGAAATGGAAGTAGAAAAAGATGTGGCATTTCTATAGCTAAAAACTCTAAAATGAGGGTAACTTCAAGGAAATAGAAATGAGAAGATAAGAGGTCATTCATCTTTAAAATAGGGTGAGCGACAAAAGAGGCTTTGTACCTTAAAATGAAATAGAATAAAAGAAAAAAAAAAAGGGGGAGATAGTGGCCCTAGCTTAGGACTCACTAATTTCAGCCTTACGAGATGAAGTAAGGAGTAGGTACGTAGCATAATCCTATCCTTCTACATGAAGCCCTTATGGATGGATTTGGATGTTTCTTAACCTTACATTAGGAATTAGAAAGTTTCCTTAATACCATAGGAAGACATGAGATTCCTTTCATTTTCCTTATTCCAACTCCATAAAAAATAAATTAGAAGAAGGGATAGAAGATTGATGCATGAATGCAAGATCTAACTAAGCACCGACTACGTGTGTAATCTAAAATTATAAAGTGGGTGAGTGTAGCACTGAAATAGAAAGTGAATGGAATTAGAAAGATGGCAAGATGGAGTATAAGAGTGAAGGGAAGTGAAAGTGAGAGGTGGTAGTGGAGGATGAATACAAACTAGCATGGAAAAATACCATGCATGTAAAAATGGAAAGCATGTGTGTGTGTGTGTGTGATAGAAATTAGAAAGTGATGGACTCATGTGATCATGAGGACTATGATGCATGCAACTATAATTCTTTGCATGGATTTAAAAAGTGATGATACAGGCTACACCGAAGAAACTAACATGTATGGAGTTTCTAAATTGATCCTAGATGTATGCAAAGAAAATTAGGTAGCCAAACTAAGCCCAGCATGAGTTTCTAATTTAGGAAAGTTCCATGTTTCTAAATTAAGAAAGTGATAAATCTAAGTATCTAAGATGCAATTGGTTTCTAAAATGGTTCTAAACTTATCCTAAGGTGTATGGAAATATAAATTGAAAGTTACTAAGCTAAAAGGAAGGAATGCAAGATCTAACCATGAGATTTAAAAATTAGAAACTACCATACTTCTAAAAAAGGAAAGTCCTTAAAACATAAAAAGTAAAGATGTTAAATGGAATGCTAGGCTAAGAAAATGATCTACTAAGTAAAATATAACTTAAAGAAACAAAAGTAATCTACAAAACTACCAAGGATACAACCTAAGTGTGATACCAAGCGTACCATGTGTGTAAAGATAAAAAAGATGCATCCATGCAACAAAGATGGAATATGTAAATTCATAATACCTATATGAATGCAGAATTAGATTAATGAAAGAGAAATATGGAGATGAACATATGCTACTCTAAGATGAAAGTAAAAAAATATGTTATACATGAATTGCAAAGCAAAGAAAAGTGGGAAAATTGCATGAAAATCTAAAGAAGAACTAAAATTTTAAAATTCATGTAAAATAATGAAAGACGCATTCTATTCATGAGAAATCTAATTAAACAAAATCTTGAGTCAATGTATGCTAAAATATGAAGAATGGAAGATATATAAGTTACAAGAGAGAAAAAAAATAAGCAAGAAAGGAATTGTAATATGTTGAGACCCTACATTTGTCTCTAAAGGATTGGACATTTATGCTTAAAGTGACCTTTGGTGAGGGTGATCTTCCTCCCTTCGTTTCTGCTAGCTTTAGCCTTATACTCTAGAGAAAGTTGAAAATCCTAAACTCATTCATAACACCTCTATTTTTAGATTTTTAAAGTAGAATTCAAGAGGATTGAATGTTTGAGATTAAGCTAACTTAATTAGAATGGAATGGAATGGACAGCTAGATGGAGGGCGTGTGATTTTCATATTGATGTAGTGGAGCAGATGATGAAAGAAATAAGAATAAAATAAAAAGGAAATAGAAGTGGTAAAGATAAGGAAGGAAAGGGAACAAGTGGAGAAGGAAAGTGTGACGACCTGGGTTTTCTCATGCATTTTTAAATGAAAAATCTAAATTCCTAAGGTGGGATCCGAGTTTGAAAAACATTTTATAAAAACCATGCAATGCAGCGAAAAATCTTTTGTTTTAAACTCATTTGGAAAACCTCGAGTGTCATTTGCTTTCACAACAATCAAAGTAGTTTTTGAAAAACTTCAGAAATCATAAATGTTTTTCCCCAGGTCTATCCAGTCACAACACACAACCCAACTGTAAATAAATACAAATACATGTCCAAAGGGTAGAGTGTTTACTTACATGTATAATTGTCTCCTTTTAATTTACTTGCTCGTAGCACTAACACAGGTGTCCTCTACTCATGGATGGAACTATCCTAAAAAATGTTAAGGATAGGGTGAGTATATACTATATTCAGTAGGAGTCTATTTCTACTAGTTTTACAATGCATGCTACGTTTAAAATCATATGCTCTTTAAAACATGTGCATGTTTGAACACTCATGTTCAATATCGATATCATAAACCATTGTCAAATTGGAATACTAACGACTTAAAGAATCACACAAACCAAGTCGAAAGTATCATATATATCATAAACATAATGATATGCATAAAATGCTCAACTGAATCCAACTCATGGATATCTGGTATGGTATGGTCAACCAACCTCATGTCATGCCATATGCAATGCAAGTAAATCCACAAAACCATAGGGCCCAACTATGCCCACGACCTCACCGCTGTGTGGTCCCCGGGTACCTGAGGACACTCGGTCATAGCCTCCACAGGGCATATGACACATCGACCCAGTGTCGTGACACCAGTGGTAGCCCCCCGTACAACATGCAGTCAACGTAGGGACATTGCCCTTTTTGGGCGCAGTACCCATTCCACCTAGTAGTGGTAGAGGTTGGAGGCCAACCCAAACCTCTCTGCATAGCACCCACGAGCTTATTAGCCCAAATCATATAAGATCAAACAAGCGAAAAGCTCCTTTTCAAAACCTGTCCTCTTTGGGTCCCTCACAACTGCCTACCCAGCGTCTTTTGGGCACTCCAGCGTCTTTTGGTAACCCTCAAGGACATGCAATTTTTCAAGAACCTAATGCTCACAAATCATGCAATATATGCAATTGTTTGCAAAACATGTCTATGCATAATGTATTTATCATATGTATGCTGAATTCATTTATATGCTAAACAAGTCATAAAATGAATCATGCTAAACAAGTCATATACTTATACTTAAAACATGCATTCTCAAAATGATCATGGCTCTTTTAAAATAATCTAGTAGCGATAGAGCACCTACCTCAAAGTCTCCTGGAGTCGCGTCCTTTATCACTCAACCCGTCCCTGGGCCTCATTTATAAACTCCTGGGTATGGATGGATACAAAGAGTCCTTATTAATTTCAATCCATCAAGAAATTAGATCTCTAGATCTACCTTTTAGGGTCTATGGTCCTTGCCTAATTCATGTTCAGGCTAGATCCTATTATAGGGATCTACTATTCAATTGCTAACTCTGTAAATTGTCCTCTAATCCTATTTTTAAAGTCTCCTTGGGTCCCCATGTCCCAGTTCCTAGGACACCCATGCATCTTGGTTAAACCGCAATCGCCTCACGTTCATGCGCGTCCAAAGGCCATATCAGGGACCACCTTTTGCACGTGCACATGTATGCTTAAGTGACACACTATGACTCGCATCATCGCACGGACGCACCTTGTAGCATGGCACGTCTCAGCTCCCAAGGCACCCCGTGCATCCTGGTTGAGCCAGGACCCGTGCCCCATGTCGCGTGCGCACCCGAAGGCCACACCTGGGACAATGTACACACTGTCGTACACCTGGAACCCGTCCCAGGGACCCAGTCCTAGGTGCAGGTGGAGCATGGCGTCCTTGGGACACCTGGTTCATGCAGGGTCGGCCCAAGCCGGCTTGAAGCGTTTTCCAGCCAGGAAAACGGCTGGGAAAAGAACCAGATCAGGCATGGATCTGGCCTGAGGGGAGTGAAACAGAGAGAAAGAAGGTAAGGAGGGGATTACTTGTAGCCTGGGGACGCCCATCGCCAGTGGTGGAACCCCATTTCACTCTGAACCTCCTGTTCGCCAGAAAACTCAAAGAAAGGGGAAAACCCCATTGTCAAGACCAGAAAAAGAGAGGGGCATGGGGAAAATGGCAATGGCCAGCCTGACTTTAGCCTGGCCGTTACCGAAAAATGCAGCGGGAAGTTAGGCTTGAGACGAGTTTGCAATTTTGCTGGAAACCCCAGTCTCAAAATGATCGGGAAATCAAGGAGAGGGGGAGATGGGGCTTTTTATAGCCCTGCTATGGCGGTGCTGCCATTGGCAGTGGTAGATTTCTGAAAAAATAGTGAAAGAGGGGATCTGCAGAGATTTGGAGGTGGAAGACAACAGGGGGTGCCATTATCAAAACGGCCCCCTACGTTTTTCATCTTTTTCGTTTTTCTATTTAAATTCCAAAACTACCCCTGATCTTTAAATGGCCGTAACTTCTTCATACGAACTCCGTTTTTGGCGTTCTTTGAGGCGTTGGATTCCATTTTTTGAGTAGAATCTAATGGTGCCAAGATTACTTAAAAATTCCTTTGTTTACTATTTTAAATAAAGTGAAACATTTAACTCAGTTCATTTCCTATAGAATGTCCAATTTTTGTTAAAATAGAGTAAATTGCTTGGGCATTACAGAAAGAAATATAAAGGAAAGAAAAAAAGGTAGCTTATGAGGGAAGGAAGGGTTGTTTGTTGGGATTTGGTAAGTGAAAGAAGAGGGCAGGGGGGGTGTGGCACGGGGGAGGAGTGTCTTTTTCATGAGGGAGAGGGGGGTGAAAAATAGGAAAGAGATAGCATAGGAAGAGAAGGAAATATCATAATGCCAAAGGTAAGAAATAAGTGAAAAGGGAAATAGATGGGAAAGAGAGAGATAAAAATAGAAACGAAGTGAGCGAATCTAGGGGTTTTCAAATTTAGAAACTCAAAGGGGGGCATGGAATATATTATATGTGTTAATTTTGGAAACACTAGGATGCATGGACAATTGTATGAAGATTGGTGGTTCAGATCTTCCTTTCCTTAGGGTATTGGGTTGAATTTTCAACATTGGAAATGTCGCTATGGTTTTAATCTTTTTAGTGGTTCATTCCTAGCCATTAGATTATGCATGCCTTTTTTGTAGTCTCCTATGGGTTTCCATAAATGCTACTTGTAAACATTTCCAAAAATCTTATGAAAGTCCTTCATGTTTCATAAAGAATTTTCTAGTATTCAACTTACATTAACTCCTAACTTTAGCATGCTAATAGAAATTATCAACATTTTAGAATGTTACCCTTTTGCTAAAGATATTCCATTATTTCATCAGTCTTGGCATGTGAATATGTGAATATAATCAATATGTACATAGTTGCTTGTTTCCAAGTAAATTATAACCTAAATTATCATTCAAAAGTATGTTTTGACTTTAAATGTCACTAGATATTCTTAACACTCAGAAAGAAGTCTCTATGAAGTGGGTTACACTCTCTTCAATATGTGGGGAGAATAATGTTCAATGAGGTCAAATTCTCACATATTTCACAGCAAAGAATGATAAATTAGAAAGAATATGATATGGTCTTATGAAAAGGATATAAATTATTAAAGAATGTTACACTCTACAAAAATCCTTACTCATTCATAACCTTATCCAAGCCATACTTCTCTGAAGATCAAGTTAAGACTTCTATTAGGATGAAACATAAATTAGGATGGTGTGTAACACAAAACCAATGATCGTATATAAAATGGTTGAAGCTTTAGAGGCTAATATACCTAAACTAAAAGACATGGTGGTAGTTCAATGTGATGACTCGGGTTTTTCCATGCATTTTTAAATGTAATCTCTAATTCCTAAGGTGGGATGCATCCCTATTTGAAAACCATTTTATAAAAGCCATGCAATGCAGCGGAAAATCTTTAGTTTCAAACTCATTTTGAAAACCCCGAGTATCATTTGCTTTCACAACAACCAAAGTAATTTTTGAAAAACTTTAGAAACCATAAATGTTTTTCCCCAGGTCTTTCTAGTCACAGCATACAGCCCAACTGTAATTAAATACAACTACATGTCCAAAGGGTTGAGAGTTTACTTACATGTATAAATGTATCCTTTTTAATTCACTTGCTCGTAGCACTAATATCTCCTGAGGCGTCATCTATTTATGAGTGGAACTATCCTGAAAAATGTTAAGGATAGGGTGAGTATATACTATACTCAGTAGGAGTCTATCACTACTAGTTTTATAATGCATGAGATGTTTTAAAATCATATGCTCTTTCAAAACATGTGCATGTCTGAATACTCAAATTCAATATCGATATTAAAATCCATTGTCAAACTGAAATACTAATGACTTAAAGGATCACATAATCCAAAATTGAAAGTATCATATACATATATATCATAACATTATGATATGCATAAGATGCTTCATTGAATCCAACTCATGGATATCTAGTATGGTATGGTCGACCAACCTCATATCATGCCATATGCAAAGCAAATAAGTCAACAAAACCATAGGGTCCAACTATGCCCACGACCTCCTCGCCGTGTGGTCCCCGAGTACCTGAGGACACTCGGTCATAGCCTCCACGGGCCTATGACACGTCGACCTAGTGCCGTGACACCAGTGGTAGCCCCCTGTACCACATGCAATTGACGTAGGGACATTGCCTCTTTTTGGGCGTGGTACCCATCCACCTAATAGTGGTAGAGGCTGGAGGCCAACCCAAACCTCTCGGCATAGCACCCACGAGCTTATCAGCCCAAATCATAATCAGATCAAACAAGAAAAAACCTCTTTTTCCAAAACCTATCCTCTTCGGGTCCCTCACAACTGCCTGGCCCTCGGCACTCCAGTATCTTTTGGTAACCCTCAAGGACATGCAATTTTTGCAAGAACTTAATTGTCACAAATCATGCAATGTATGCAATAGCTTGCAAAACATATCTATACATAATATATATGCAATTATTTACAAAACATGTCTATGCATAAAGCATTTGTCACATGCATGCTAAATTAAGTCATGCTAAACAAGTCATATACTTAAAACATGTATTCGCAAAACAATCATAGGTCTTTTTAAAAGAATCTAGTAGCGATAGAGCACCTACCTGGCTAGGTCGTGCTAACCCCTTTGTCCTCATATGCTCCTGAACATGGTTTGGGGAATCAAGGTTAGTTGGCTATCTTTTATGGGTTTTAGAGTGGTTGGTCTTATTACTTAGGAATTAGGGGTCCATCCCTATGCCTATGGGTGTCCTAAGGTCCTAATTGGGCCTTGGTATCCTCAGTTTTCTAAAGGTCTAGCGGCCATGTGCCACCATCCTATTCTAAGGTTCATGCCCACCTTTTATTGAGCCTTGATCAGGGATTTTATAGTTTGGGTGTGTCCATGTCATCGACACGGACACAACGCCTTTTGCGGCCCCTCAATCGGAGCTCTAGATCTCAAGTTATAAGCGTTTTAGTGTCACACGTACATAAGCGCCTTAAGAGTGAAAAGGCGGAATGCTAGCGTGCTGCGTGTCAGCGGCATGAGCCCGCCTTTTCTTAAGGAGTGGAAAATTCAGGGCTGCTAGTGCACTGCGCGTCTGCAGACGCGCCGGGTTTTCCCGCCCGTCTCTCTCTTTCATGGACGTGCCCGTTTCGTTTTTCTCAGACACGGTCGACGCGTCTCGTCCCTGTGGGATGTTTCGTTCGTTTGGGGGACTAGGGCATCCTCAGGACACCTTGGTTAGACCCTGTCGAACTAGTGTGGCCCAGGGAACGTCCCTGGGTCATTGGTGACTCTCCAGGGCTCTATTTTGCATGATTATTCATGCAAAAACTTAGGGAAATTGATCTTAGAACTACTATGGAGATGGGTTTTGAGGGATCTTGGGCGTACCTGGCTCTTTGCTGGGTTTTTCTCCTCATTTCCCTTCTAAGTTGCTCCTCCACAACAGGTTTTCTTCAAGCTTTTGGGCTGCCATTAGAGGCGCCCAAGAGCTCTATTTATAGAGCTATAAGAGGGTTCTAGAGGGGGCTCTCACCGCCCTTGAATGGCAGTGGAGAAACCTCTAGAATGGCAGTGATTTCTCCTCCAATCACCGCCATTCTAGAACCCTCTAGGGGGTTGAAGATGAAGGGTGCCCTTATCAAAATGGCCCCTGTGTTTTGCAGGCTAAATCCTATTTTGTAAAATTATATTTTTGCCCCTGAACTTAAAAGGGCCATAACTTGTTCATTTTAACTCCGTTTTGGGTAATTTTGGTCTTGTTGGATTCCTTTTTCTGATACGCACCTAATGGTACCATTTTCAGGATCAAATTTTTGGGTTCAGTCAAGGTGAATAGTGAAATGACCAAAATGCCCTTATCTTCAAAAACTGAACTTTTCATTGCTATATTGGGATTTTAATATTACAAAATTGCAGTCATTACATTCAAGGAATTTTGAATGCATTTTTTAAGAGTTACTAGGATAATCACCTATAATGGAGATGGATTGCACCATCAAACTAATACTTGTGTCACAGCTCTTACATCTAAAAGCACTTTATAGAATGCTCTTAGTAAAGCTAAAGTAGTTAGAAAATCAATGCAAGAAACCACTGGATAAAGGATTTATTAGATACATGTTTTGCTACAAGATGCACTAGTCTTCTGCATCAAAGGTGGAACAAGTCAATGAAACCTTTCGTTGATTACCAGATTCTTAAATGGGTAGTGAACAATAAGTATCCTCTAACCTAACTTAATGACTTATACGATCAACCTCGAACAACCATGGATCAATTTGAAGTTTTCATATCATCAATGGAGGTTCGTGTAAGAAGATGCTCCAAGAGATGGTATTTCTAGCTAGATTAGAGCACTATATAATTTTGAGTGATGTTGGCTATTTGAATTGACCATTGCTCTTGTACATTCATAGAACTCATGAATACGATGTTCAAACCATTTCTTAATAAATTTTCCATTATGTTTGCAGAGTACATCCGAATCTATTGTAATATCTCAAAATTTTCTCTCCTTTTCTATATGAATAAAGTGATATTTTTTTCCAAAATTACGGATTGGTTAGTATAGAATGAATTGAAATGTCCACATTACATGAGTGAATTAGAAACTTTATAAATATAGAATTGAGTGGCCGTAAGGGATCACCCACAAGGAAGACTTAGGATGAGTCCACATGGGATCTCCAAGTCCTCTAGAGTGTTTGGTGTGAGACCATGAGAGGGTATGGATCATGTATGGAAGGATGGGCCCAAACAATTATTAGGTTATGCATCTAATAAAAGAGTGAAAACTCATGTAAAAACCATGCAAAGGTGGCAAGGGATAAGCATTGAATTATGAGTGAATTTGAATAATAAGATGGATGGTAAGATGCACTACACATTAATCTAGATACGTGGTGAAGATTACCATAAAAACTAAGCCAAGAAGAGTGGCTAATATGAAGAGGAAAATGGTGCCTATGACTTTCTTAAAATGGACTGAAGGATGATTGGCTTAGATCTATGGCTAGATGCCTGATCTTATTATGAAAATTTAAGGGTTAAGATCCCAACATACTCATTTAATAAAAATAAAATCTTTCTATTATTAGTGATAAGTGTCTAATTTTTCATAAAAACCACCTAATTAGTTATCCATATGTTTTAACTTATAGGGGTAAATTAGGGTTTTTAAATGAAAATTTGTAGCAAGTGCATTTTTTTATCTAATGAGGCAAAAGTTTGTTATTTTGTAGTTCCAAAAGGTAATATGAGGTAATTATGTGATTAATCAAATTTGTTTAGGATTTAATTAGAAATTTTCACTTTTTGAGGGAAGCGAAATGGTGATCTGATGGGGCAAGATTGATGGAGATGAACAATGAAGATTAAGATCAAAAGATTGAGACAAAGCCTCAAAATCATCACTTCAACATAAAACCAAAGGTCAAGATCATCTTTAGGTGGCCAAGTTGACGCATGAAGCAAGCCATGCATTTCCACCACCTTTTGCGTGGGAGCCATTCAAGCCACCTTAGCCATATAAGCCATGAGAGAAGGTGACAAGCTAAGGAAGTCAAGCCAAACCATTTAAGCCACTCAAGACAAGGTATGAAGCTATGAAGCCAAGATAAGAAAGCCATCTAAGCCATTCATGAAGGCTAGCCAATGGAACCCTTAAAGTTAGCAACTAAAGCCATTAAGCTAAGCTAAATGGAAAGCTAGGATTGGAGGAAAATCAAGAGAATTATCTATGAGACATTAAGGAATATTATGAAATAATTGAAAGAAAATATTATTAGGATGAGTTGGCATATGAACCAATAGGATGAGACCCTTCTATTTTTTATATTTTTCCCACTTTTTCCTCACTTTCCACCTCACCACCAAATATCACAACGAATTTTACTTTCCATTCAAGAGTCCCACCTTTTTAAGACTTATCCGTACTCCTAAAATCCCATACAATCAATACCCACTACTTAGAAAACCACTTAGTCAATCAGTGTTCCCCACTTCACCCCACCTTTCTATTTGATGATCAAAGGTTTCATAAATAAGAAACCTTAGATCTACTTCAATTCAATCAACTTCAAAACCCTAGATCTTTCCACATCCTTTCAAAACCTTATTCCTTGACATTCCATCAATCAAACATAAAAAAATGAGAAGGGAAAGAGTTCCATTTTCCTTCTAAGAAAAAAGATCACTATATCCTTTTCAAAATTAGAAACTAGCCAGCCATGCCTCCTATCACTTTTATGTCATGTTTGTGACATCATATTGCTAATTTATCTTTCACCCAATCTTTCTCATTCAATACCCTAACCTTAGAGCCACTTTCATTATGTTTTCACTCCTTCCTAATTTAGGAAACTACTCATCTATATATAGCCTCATGTCCTATACGAATTTTCTAAGTAGAGGTTGAGTGACACAACCTTGAATTCTAGCTTTCCTTTGGTGCTTGAGTTGTTGTTGGACTTTGGAACAATTTTGGTTCTTTTCTTTGTTTGAACATCTTCTTATTCTCTTGATTATTTTCTCTCTAATTCACATTAGTAACTTAGTTGTTTTACTTTAGTTCGATTGTTAAGTTTTCATTGTTTTTCTCTGTAGAATTCATGCTAATTTTCAGCCTTTAATCTCTTTCTTTTTCACTCCACTCCATTAGTTTTTACTTTTTATTCAATCAATATTCAAGTTAGTTATTCTCTGGTAGTGACAACCAAGAGAAGAGTTAGCTCAAATCCTTGAATTCTCCTCTTCAAATTCACATTTTGTTCTTGATTTTTTTCCTTAGTTTTAGGTGATTTCCCCTTAACTAGTTCACCCACTTAGCCTTTGTTTCCCTTAAATTTCTTCATTGGTTGTCTTTGCATGTCATTATACTTTGGATTGTAATCATTATATTTGATTTTTTTTTTTTTTTTTGTAATTTAGATAGGATTTTAAACATGGAAATGTGCACAAATTCAAGAAATTTGAGACAGTTTTATGCTCATAATGTTGATGTAAATTTTGAGGTGATTCAATAAATTTCTTTGGGAATTCTTGTCGTGGATTGTTTATTTAATCAATATTTGGCTTGTTTCCTTGCATAAAAGCTATGGTTTTAGTAGCTTTCTAATGCAAGATTTATTGACTACTTAAGTACTGAAATTAGGAAATTCGTTTTCCTTGACTTTGTGCTTTAATTTAAGCTGCCTAAATATTGTTTTTGTTTGAATCCTTAGGTACCCATTTAGATTTTCATGCTTTTTTATTAGATCTCATAGTTATTTTGCATGTTAGCTTGCATTAAAATCAACAATTTTCATCATCTTTAGGGCTCCAAAATCATGTGCATGGTCCAAAAACCATGCACATGGTTCTAAGTCCCATTCTCCTATGAACTTTGGTTAATTTAGTTGTCAAATCTTGTGTTATAGTAGTTAATTTAGTTATTTTTATGGTGTTTTAGGTTTATAAAGTTTCCTTTTTGAATTTTAGAAAGTTCTATTTTTGGTAAGTTTTAGTTTAGGAAAGTTTCTTTTTTAGGTAGTTTCCTTAACTTTAGTTTCCTGATTTGTATTTTTCTAATTCTATGTAGTTTCTTTATTTGTCTATTCTTAATTAGTTAGGTTTCCAATTCCAATTGCTTAATTTAAATTTTAGAAAGTTTCCCTTACTTTCAATTCTAGATGAGGAAAGTTTCCATTTTTACTAACTGTCATAAGTTAGTTGGTTATTATTGCTTCCTTGCTCTATTTTCTAAGTTTGCATATATGTTAGTTTAGTAAGTTTCCTATTTCATTATTATTTTGGTTGAGTAAGTTTTCTTTCTAGTTTTAGTTTCTAATATCATGTGTGTTACTATTTTGAGTATTTTAGTTTTCTAATTCAACTATAAATCTTTCTTATTAGCTAAAGTTAATCAACTAAAATAAAATCCAATCCATTGCAAATCTATGAGATTTCTCATGGGATCGACCTGAGTTGAGTGAAAATACTAATTTTAATGCTACACCATGGTTGGGGAATCACAACAGATATGTGGTTGGATCTTTATTATGATTACTTATCTTTAGTCATAGTTTTATGTTGCATTAGCTTAGGGTTTTACATCATAGTTGCTTATTTTATTAATTCCTCATAAAATTAATTCATCTTACTTATTTTGTGCAAGGGGAATTAGGCAAAGGAGTGGCTTTCTCATAGACTAGGATTTTTGCTTTTTGACTGAAACTTTTAGCGAGACCTATTGTAACTTACAAATTCAATTTCATTTTAAATCCATTGTCTTAAAAATAGAGGAAGTGTGTGGTATGGAGGCCCATACTTGAACTTCAACAAAAACCCCACTATAAGTATCCCTCACTTTGACTTAATTTCCTAGTTCTGCATTTAGTGCAATTTACATTTGGTTGGTAGAATAATTCATAGAGCTTAGGATCATTCATCTTATTTGTTGCATCTTTAATTAGGCTTGTTGCATTAGACCACCTATTTAACTTTGGTTGGATATCATATAAGTTGCATTAGTTTGCTTTTTATTTTGCATTGCATATTTGATTGCTATATGGTGGAGTGAAATTAATGTTAGTACGGGCCCCATAGGAGTTTATATAAGATAAGGATTGAGTTTCATCACCAATTCCTTAACCCACCTAGGAATCAATCAACATCACTGTATGTTGCAATCCCAACCCTTGAACTTCAATTTTAAAATCAAGTAGAAAGAGAATTAGGGTATCAATCTCATGGGACCCTTTTAAAAAACACAATCTATTATCACTCTAGTAGCTTCTGAGCACTGTGGTTATAGTGGATGTCTCAAAATCCAAGAAATTTTCCCACACCTTCCTTTGACATTAATTGAGGTCTAAACACCTCTTAATAAGAGGATTGTACTAACCACTTTTGAACAGAACCTAAATTGGTAAGCAATAGTCAACTCTAGACAAAAGGAAGAGCTATTTGGATCTAGGTCTATGAAGCTACAACATATGCACTAAGAAAAGATAATCAGGACATTGTTTGATTAGTGTATACTAGGATTTGATTGAGTATCACTTAGAGTTAAAGTCAGCATATAGATTAGGATAGTTTTGCATGGGCATCGATCTTAGAACTTAAAGTCAGCACCTTTTGCCCTAGAGATTGAATGCAATCTTAGACAAGGGGAAAGAAACCAAGTTCCTATCCCCATGGCCAAACCACTAGCAAAAGTCGAGCATAAATCTATTAAAGATTTTTTATATGCCACTCAAACTCAACACCCCGTCATGCATAGCTCTATCTTTAGTAAACACAAACCTCTTCTAGTTAAAGCTGGGAGTAATCCAATTACTCTCCATTTTTTATGGTCGAGACCGAGAAGACCCTTACCTACATATCAAGGAGTTCCTTGATATTTATGCCACATTTAAGTTCCCAATTTTTGGATGATTCTATTAGGCTTAGGCTATTCCCGTTCTCACTCAAGGATAAAGCTAAGTCATTTCTCAACTCCTTGAAGGTAGGTTCCATTAATACATGGGACGAATTGTCTAGGAAGTTTTTGAACAAATTGTTCCCCATTCACAAAACAAATGCCCTTCATTGGGAAATTATCAATTTCTAACAAAGAGATTATGAACAATATTACGAGTGTTGGGAATAGTGAATGAATTGCTGAAAAAATGCCCCATCATGGATTTAAGAAATGGCAAAATGTTCAATACTTCTACGAGGCATTAACACCTCAAAATAGACAAATGGTAAATGCAGTGAGTGGAGGGGCCCTCATGCTAAAATATGAAAGAGAGGCCTAGGAGTTCTTTTAGACATTGGTAGATAAATCCTATCAATGGGATTATTCAAATAGAAGAGAGAGAAACAATTAGCCTACAAAGAAAGGGGGTCAATATGAGATAAGAGTACATACAGATCTATCCTACAAGATCGACTCTGTAGTTGCAAAACTAGAGCCTTTAGGTGGAGGAATGGACAAACTTGAAACTATGTTTGAAACTTTCATGGTGGTTACTATATCCCATAAACCTTCATAAGAGGTATGTGCTACTTGTACTAGTCCAACCCATCTATCTTCAGATTATCCATTAAATAAAGTATGCTCTGAATATCTTTGAGAACAAACAAATGTTCTTGATGCATATCACAATCCTTGCAACAACAACCCATATCCTAAGACCTATAATGTAGGATGGGCTAGGCATAAAAAAATTTCATAGTCTAAGAATACTTACCAGGGAGGTACATCTAAAAACCTTCTCATTCAAAACATTCTTAGGATTTTTGCTTCACAACAACCACCAAGTTTTCAACTGCCCCCAAAAACATAAAAACATCAATGGAGGATACTATACAATATATCATGAAATAACTTGATGAAAATAGTAAAACCTTGATCCAAACCCAAAATGAGAGTCGACAAAATGTAGCCAAGTTAGAGAGACAAATGGTTCATTTATAGGCATTTTTAAGTGAAAGGGAAAAAGGAAAGTTTCCTAGTCAGCCTACCCCTAACCCTAAGGATCAATTAGAAATAGTGTCTAGTTCACACAGACTCCATGAGCAAGTCAAGTCTATCACAACCCTTAGGATTGGTTGTCAGGTTGATAACAAAGTAGGGCGAACTAAGGAAAAGGCAAAAAACTGGAGAGAGAGACTAGACAGAAACCTCCTACTCCATCTGAGCCTATAGTAGAGGCACCTTAGGTGCCCAAAGCCCCATTCCCTCAACTACTCAATAAGGCTAAGAAAATAACAAATTTCAATGAGATAACAGAAGTATTTAAACATGTGTAAATAAATATTCTATTACTCAATGCTATAAAAGATATTCTTGCTTATGCAAAGTTTTTTAGAGAACATTGCATTGCAAAGTGAAAGCTTAATTTGCAAAAGAAGACTTTTTTCACTAAGAAGATGAGTTCCTTAATTCAACACAAGACCCCACCAAAATTTTGAGATCCAGGATGTCTTACAATTTATTGGATTATTGGAGACCATGTCATATAGAGCACTACTTAACTTTGGGGCTAGTGTTAATCTGTTGCCATACTCTATCTATGAGCAACTAAGGCTTGGTGAACTCAAACTAATTAATACCACATTGTAGTTAGCTAATAGATTGATCAAGATTCCATGTGCATGGTTGAGGATGTATTAATATAGGTGAACTAGTTTTATTTCCCTGTCAATTTCATTGTCCTCGATACCTAGCCTCTATCAGACCCCAGCTATCAGATCCTAGTGATTCTTGGACGTCCATCTTTGGCAACATCAATGCAATCATAAATTGTAGAAATGGTGAATTGCAATTATCCTTTGGCAACATGAATGTTGAGCCAAATGTTTTCAATGCCAAACATCACTAATTTGATCTTGAAAACTCTTGCAACATGCTTAAATATTTAATTCTAGAAGTTCTCTTACCATTGTCTAACTTTGATCCACTGGATGCCTGTCTTACACATTACATTTACAATTTTTAATGTCTGGCTAAAGATGTTAAACTCAACACTTATTGGGAGGCAACACAAGGTTTTACAATCTCCATCTTCTACATCTTTCCTCACAGGATCCTATGTTTTCAAACATTGGGGACAATGCTTCATTCAAATTGTGGGGGTGTAGATGAATATAGAGATTTTTTATTTTCTCAAGTTTTTCCAAAATATATATATATATGTATATATATATATATATGTTTTTGAAACAGTTCCCTCGCTGTGATGAGAACTAGATTTTCAGACTTAGTAAGTCTACTATTTTCACCTGTTAATGGGAGTGTATATGGCTAGTCTTGCATATTATTCATGTGTTGAAGCATTTTATGAAGGTTAATATTCAAAAAAATAATTACACATAGCACATAGTCAAGACTAATGAGAGGTATGACTTAAAAACCCACAGAAAAATCAATGGAGACCTATATCCCAGTGAGTTTAGATTCTATCTTCCTTTAGAGAGTTATGAGTAATTCCACAGGTTCTTTAATGCACATAATGTAATGTGATCCTATTACCCTTGTTTTGGTTAACTATCAAGAATAAATAGAAGTAATAACTTTCTTTCTAGAAAATTTATCGAAATTGATAGGCTTCAAGAAACCTAGGAAATGATATAGGCCATCCTTATTCAGCCTAGTGACATAAAGCCTACCTAATCACCTTAACCCAAAATGAACAACATCCATTACTCATGTTCAAAATGAGTAGACTCAATGCATAAGTTCAAGAAAAAGGGGTGACAAAAAGTCAAAGAAGTGAGAAACATTAGAAGTCTTTCTTTCAAAGAAGTCAAAAGAAAATGAAGAATGAAGAAAAATTTAAAGATATGAGTATTGGTAGAAAAAATAAAAGTGAAAAAAAAAGAGACATAAGAAACTAAAAAGTTGAAAAAAGAAAGACAAGAGTACAAAAGAAATTCTCTTGAATCAAAGAAGAACTATCAACAATAAAAAAGAAGACCTCTCCTCAATTTTGAATCTTTGAAATCCTTATACCTTTCTTTTCTGAACTTGTCCTCAAACTATGTTTTGTCCTATCCAAAGACCTATGCATCTTAGGTGGAAAATAGCCTTAAAAAGAATATAAAAAGAAGAAATTTAGGTAGACTACCCCTACTATTCTTGATGATGACATTCACTCTTAGGGATCACTTTCCTTTGTCTTTTTAGCATTTAAAAGATTTATGTGAACCATTAGCTTGCTGGATCTGGTCACATAATAAGAGAAATATGTTTAGCTTTGTATTTGAGAGTTTCATTTCTGAGAGTATAACTATGAGGATTTGAGATCAAGAAATATTTTCAATGGAATTTAAGCATATCTAGTTAGAAGTCAAGACCTATGTGGCTGTACACACATCCATTCTAGGAAATAACTTGAATGGAATGTCTTAAGAATGAATAAGATTTGTAAAATTGTCAATCCCTCCATTAAGTTGTGAAAAACTAGTAGAGTGTTAATAAAGGAGGATTCTTGGAGATAAAATAGGGGACTAAACTTTAAATAATTTGTGGGTGTATTCATTGCAAACCCTCATAATGATTAACTCATTCACTAGGGGTAACCTAGAGGTTCAAGGGCTTGTAGCATGTGTTAAATGCAATCATGAGTACCTATGAAAGCGATACTTTGTGTTAGTTTTTGTAAAATGATTTTTTTCATGTTCTTCTTGAGACTAGCAAAATGCTGTTTTGGGGGTGTGATAAGTATCTAATTTTTCATAAAAACCACCCAATTTGTAATACATGCGTTTTTAACCTAATGAGGAAAAAGTTTTTTATTTTGTAGGTCTAGAAGTTAATCTAAGATAAGTTTGTGATTAATCATATTTTTTAGGATTCAATTAGAATATTTTACTTTTTGTAGGAAGTGAGATGGTGATCCGAAGGTTAAGATCAATCAAGATGAGCATTGAAGATCAAGATCAAAAGATCGAGTCAAAGATCAAAATCATTACTTCACCATGAAACCAAAGGTCAAGATCATCTTTAGAATAAGCAATGGATGCAATCAAAGGAGCTAAAGGTGGCCAAAGTCGACCCATGAAGCAAGTCATGCATTTCCACCACCTTTTCCATGAGAGTCATTCAAGCCACCTTAGCCATATAAGCCATGAGAGATGATGAAAAGCTAAGGAAGTCAAGCCAAACCATTTAAGTACTCAAGCGAAGGGATGGAGCCATGAAGCCATGGTAAGAGAGCCATCTAAGCTAGCCATGTAGCTTTGCTATTGGAGCCCTCAAAGTTAGTCATTAAGCTAAGCTAAATGGATGGCTCGGATTAGAGGAAAAGCAAGAGAATTATCCATTACATTTTAACAGATATTTTGAAAGAATTGAAGGAAAATCTTATTAGGATAAGTTGTCGTGTGAACTAATAGGATGAGACCCTTCTATTTTTTATGTTTTTCTCACTTTTTCCTCATTTTCCACCTCACCACCAAGTACCACAATGAATTTCATTTTCCATTCAAGAGTCCTATATTTGTAAGACTTTTCCACCCTCCTAAACTCCCATCCAGACCATCCAAATAGTCCCCACTTCTTAGGAAACCACTTAGCCAATCAATTTTCCCCACGTCACCCACTTTCCTATTTGGTGATCAAAGGTTTCCTAAATAGGAAACCTTAAATCTACTTCAATTCAAGCAACTTCAAAACACTAGATCTTTCCACATCTTTTTGAAAACTTATTCCTTACCTAATTCCTTGAATTTCCATCAACTAAACATCTTCAAATTAGAAGGGAAAGAGCTCCACTTTCCTTCTAGGAAAAAGATGGCTAAATCCTTTTCAAAAATAGAAACCAGCTAGCCATGCTTCCTATCTCTCTTATGTCATGTTTATGACATCATCTTGCTAATTTATCTTTCACCTAACCTTTCTCATTTAATACCCTAACTCTAGGGCCACTTTCCTTATGTTTTCACCCCTTTCTAAGTTAGAAAACCACTAATCTATATATAACCTCATGTTATATACGAATTTTCTAAGTAGAGGTTGAGTAACACAACCTTGAATTCTAGCTTTCTTTTGCTGATTGAGTTGCTGCTGGACATTGGAACATTGTTGGTGCTTCCCTTTCTTTTATCTTCTTGTTATTCTCTTGCTTATTTACTCTCCAATTCAGGTTAGTAACTTAGTTGTATTACTTTAGTTCCATTGCTTAAGTTTTCATTATTTTGCTCCTTACTATTCGTGCACAGTCCAAAATCATGTGCACAGTCCAAAAACCATGCACATGGTTCTAAGTTCCATTCTCCTTTGAACTTTGGTTAATTTAGTTGTCAGATCTTGTGTTATAGTAGTTAATTTAGTTATTTTTATGTTGTTTTAGGTTTATAAAGTTTCCTTTTTGAATTTTAGAAAGTTCTATTTTTGTTAAGTTTTAGTTTGAGAAAGTTTAAAATTAGGAAAATTTCATTTTAGGTAGTTTCCTGATTTGAATGTTTCTAATGCTACATAGATTCTTTGTTTGTTTACTATTAATTAGTTATTGTTCCAATTCTAGTTGCTTAGCTTAAATTTTAGTAAGTTTCCCTTACTTTTAATTCTAGATTAGGAAAGTTTCCAATTTTACTAACTGCATGAGTTAGTTGTTTACTGGTGTTTCCTTACTGTAATTTCTAATTTTGCATGCATGTTAGTTTAGTAAGTTTCCAATTTCATTCTAATTTTGGTTTAGTAGGTTGCCTTTCTAGTTTTAGTTTCTAATTCCATGTATGTTTCTATTTTAAGTACTTTAGTTTCCTAATTCCACTACAACTCTTGCTCATTGGCTAAGCTAATCAACTTAAATAAAATCTAATCCATCGCAAATCTATGAGATTACATGTGGGATGAACCTCACATGCATGAAAATACTTCATTGATTCATGCACTTGCGAGTAATTTTAAAGCTACATCAATTAGGATCTAAGGGAACTTAAATAAAATCCAATCCATTGCAAATCTATGAGATTCCATGTGGGATCAACCTCATGTGCATGAAAATACTTCATTGATTCATGCACTTGGGAGTAATTTTAAAGCTACATCAATTAGGAACTAAGGGAATTGAGTGGAGCATGTAATAGGAAAGTGATCCATCCACCTACTCCTTTCAAAGAAGGAAAGTGGAATGATTTAGATTTGGCTTGTGGGTGACTTGGTTAAAGTTACCAAATCCGCCTAAGAATACTTAATAATTATTACACATGAATTTTATGAATTTTTGAGTCAAGTGGGAATGAAATTGGAAACAAGGAGTATGAGAATTAAAAAGTGTAAGATGCTCTATTCTTGAGCATTAGATCTAGGACTGAATTGAGTTCCAATTTTGAAGCATCCAGTGGGAAACATTGGGCAAAAAATTTGAGCCTCATATTTTTCTTTATAAAATAAATTGATAAAGCATCTTAAAATGTGAGTATGGATTCTAAATCAATTCAAATTCTATGGAGAAATTAGAAAGGAAAAGATGCTAAGAATTTAAACATTTTGGACTTATAAAGTTAGCTTAGAAAATGGCTTCAAAACTTAGCAAGTTGGGGGCTGATAAACTAGGTTTATGAAGAATGTTAAAGGAGGATCTATCAAGAGATTATCATCTTGAAATACTTATCAATACTACACAAAACATGGTCAACATAGGGAGAGAAATAGCAGTCAGCATAGGGAACAAATAGCAAGGAAGTTAGAGGAAAAGAAAAGAGAGGGATGAGCAGAGCAACAAGGAAGGAAAGAGACGCATCAGGCAAAAGCTAGGAACGAATCACGTATAGACTAAAAACATTCGTGGATCACTTCTAATAGGTAGATGATCCTAAAATTCTAAGTTTTCAAGCTTTTTGATGACCTTTTGACATGTTTTGAATATTGTTCCTAGTGCTATGGTGACTATGATGGATTACTTAAGGTTCTAGGCACATTTTACATGATGTATGCATGCTAGAAATGCATGGTTTTCATGCTTAGAAAGAGGAATGAATTGCACAAATTGTTGACATTATGATTGTATATTTTTCAAGATTAATGATGCTAAGATTCCTAGCATTAATCATATCAGGAGGTGCATTGGTTATAGCTTACAAATAGTCATCTTTTATTCTTCGTTATATAGTATAAGTTCTAGGACTTTTTGGGTCATTAGGGCCTTGTTTTATTTATGATTTACATTTTATTCAAGCATTACTTTGGTGAATATGTTTTAGGCTAGCACTAATGAATTTTAGCTTTTAAAATAGATCATGTGATTATACACATGTTCTAACATATTATGGAATGGATGTTAATATGTGATTTAAGAGAGATATTATGCCTTTGACTTGAACCTTCATTGGCTGGAATTTCTAATGAACATCAAGCCAAAGGGTATGCGGTACTCCAACTTTAAAAACAGTGGATAATAGCCTAAGTTATTTTTATCTACTCCTTTCAAAATAGGAAGTGGAGTGAGATAGATTTGGC
Source organism: Warburgia ugandensis (assembly GCA_035236585.1). NCBI lineage: Eukaryota > Viridiplantae > Streptophyta > Magnoliopsida > Canellales > Canellaceae > Warburgia > Warburgia ugandensis. The sequence goes on from CP141131.1 coordinate 36,484,884, forward strand.
TTGTGGATTGACTAGCTTAAACTTACCAAATCCACCGAATACCACTTACTAATTATTATGCATAAATTTTATTAAGTTAATAACTCAAGTGGGAGTAAAATTGGAAGCTAGGAGTATGAGAATTAGAAAATGCATGATGCCCCACTCCTAGGCATCAAATTTTGGACTGAATTTGGTTCCAATTTTGGAACATCTCGTTGGCAAGGTTAAGCAATAAATTTGATCTTGATCTTCTTTGTTTGTAAAATAAACTGATAGCACATATTAAAATGTGAGTATGTCTTCTAAACCAGTTCATGGAGAAATTAGAAAGGAAAAGACACCTAGAATCTGGATGGTTTGGACTAAGAAAGTTAGCTTAGAAAGTGGCTTCAAAACATAGCAAGCTGAGAGCTGCTAAACTAGGGTTTCTAAAGAATTTTAGGGGAAGACCTAGAAACAAATTGTAAGCTTGGAATACTTAACAAAATCACACAAAAACGTGGTCAACATAAGGACAGAGATAGTACTCAAGTGAGTGCACAATTAGAAATTGATAGGCACGTTATAAAAAGACTTGAATGTCCAGCCAAATGGGGTTATTTTTTCTGGGTATCCATGTGAAAAAGAGAGAGTTGAGAGAGGAGAAAGATCAAGAAAACTATACGAAAGGAAAACCAAATGAAGAGCAAAGTAACAAGGAAAGAGAAGCATAGACCAAAAGCTAGGAAGAAATTGTGAATCAAGTAGGAACTTTGGTGTATCTCTTTTAAGAGGTAGGTGAACCAAAACTACTAAGTTTTCAATACTTTTTAAAGCTTTCCCATGACCTTTTTTGGTTTTTGAATGTTGTTTCCACGTACTATGGAGAGCATCATAGATTGCTTAAGGTTCTAGGCATCTTTTACATGATATGTGAAGCTAGAGTTGGATGGTTTCATCCTTAGAAATAGGCATGAATTGCATTGATTGTTGATGCTATGATTGCACACTTTTCAACACTAAGACTATGATTTGCAGTTTTAATCGTCTCAGGAGATATATGGGTTATAGCCTAGAAATAGGCATCTTTTATTCACAGTTTAATAGTATAATATACATGGATTTTTGGGGTTATTAAGGCCTTGCTTTGTTTATGATCTACATGTTATTCAAGCATGACTTTGACGAGTATGTTTTATGCTCAAACTAATGAGTTTTACTTGTAAAATAAATCATGTGGTTCTCTTGATTTTGGAATAAAATGGCTAGAAAATTGCACGCATGATTATGGTAATTATGTGCATGTTTTAACATATTGTGGAGTATGTAATTAAAGAGGGATCGTATACCTATGACTTGACCCTTGAATGGCTGGAATTTCTAATGAATTTTAAGCCATATGGGACATGGTACTCCAACATTAAAAATGATGGATAATAGCCTAACTTATTCACTCAAAAGGCTTGAGAAGTTCAAGTAAAATATGGACTGATTTGTAGTACTAAGTGGGACCATATATGAACAAATTTTCTGGGGCATTGGGACGTCATATTTGGGCATAAATAACATTCAATAAGAAATCTAATTCATGATCTAAAATCTGAGAAAAAATTGAAGTCTTAAAGTCCTTGATTTATGCATGTTTAGATGGGAAACAAGGAAGCTATCATGGTGGCTTTCTTAGGAAGACTTACGGACATAAAATCATGGGGCCTTAAGAATGGTTGTTGAGATCTCTCTAGGGTTAAACAATGGATACGTGAGGTGGAGCTTTACATAGCCCTGATCTGTCATACATTGTGATGGAACTCATGTGCCTATTGATGAACTAAAGGGATTGGAATGTTTGAAAGAAGATCATAAAGAACCTAAGCTAGAAAAAGATGTTTTGTGACCTCCATGATTTAATGGGAAACCTATAATTTGATGAGGTTAATCTTTAAGAAGAATGTCTCATGAGTATCATGTGAATAAAGCATATAAGATAGCAACATTCTTGGAAGACCTAAGGATAGAGTCCTAGGGTGCAAAATTTAGTAAGTTATTAAATAAAGAGACTAAAGCCTAGAAAAGATGCAAGAAAGATGGTTGGAAAATGTAATGAAAGTTTATTTAAGATGTCTTGTAATGCATGGTTAAGAATGATCTCATGAGTGGAATGGGCATAAGAATCACAATTATTGTTACAGAATGGATGAATGCAAAAGGAAGCATGTAGTTTAGCCAAAGATGGATATTATGTTATTCTTTTGAAAAGAGACTTCAAAATTGACTGCTAAAATGGTTATGGGTTCTAAGAATGAGCTATGTGAATGCCTTTATCATTTGACTTGAGAAGAAGTCCATTAAATTTTATCATGCAATATGTATTTTACATTGGTGATATGCCATACATTTACTTGTATATGTGGATGCAATAATAACCTTGATTCTTCTATTTGTCTCTAAAACTCAGCTGCTTCCCTTGGAATGATCTTGTACATTGCTCAAACTTTGGAATTGATGTAAAATTGGGTCCTTCCTCTCTAAGTTGGTCTAGATCATTGATTCACATATAAAGTAATGTTGGTTGTTGGATCATCCTTTCAATACCTACAAAACATAAAAAATATCAAACTTTTGAATCATTAGCTCAAAAATGCATATGTCGTAAATTTTGGAAATTTTATAGGATAATGGCCTTTAATTTACAACACATGAACTACTAATTAAGTAACTTTTTGTCCAAACTTGAATCCTTATCACTTTTTTTTTCTTAGTTACTTTATTTTCTTACATATTTACTTGCCTTAATTACTTTCTTAGTTTATTTATTTAGAATTATTTCCTTTCTGTGAATGTTAGCTAGGTTAGAGTATATAACTTAGGATTTAACTAACTCCCCTTATTAAAGAGTCCACATGGGATCTATTTGTATTTTCCACTTCTAAACTCTAATAGAACCATGCACTTGTGGCCCAATTAAAATTCACATCTAGTTTTTGTTCTTGTTGTCAAGGATTGGTAACTGAGTTTAATTAAGATCTAAATTTTCTTTAGTTTGCCATTAGTCGTAGTCTTAGGATTACATATAGAATAATTGCATTTGTATTTTTAGAATACTTTCCTTATTCTTAAAGATACTGGATACACACATTATTATTATTTTGTGCAGAATTTTGGAAGAAGATCTTGGAGGAAGACTTAGGATAGTTTCATATATATATATATATATTTAATGGATTGTAGTGAGGCCGTACTTGTAAATTTGTACACACTATTCATTTAAACTATTAAAAGGGTTGTAATAATACATGTGAAGGGTATGCCATCCTAGCCTAGAAGAGGAGGTGGCATGTAAATGGACCTACCCTTGTATGAGAAGACTAATTCCAGAAGCCACTGTGAGCTATTCTAACTTTCTTTCCATTTCTAGATTAGGTTGCATTAATTTAGTTGCATTATGGATAATAGTGTAAACCATATAGAAATCATTCTATTGTTTGCATTAGATTTACTAATTTCTATGCATACTAGGGAATGTTTAAATGTTTTAAGGTTCTTTCTATGTTGACTAATTGGGTGGGATTGCTCAAAACATTAGTAAGGGCACTTGCCCCATATAAGATCAAGGATGGATTTCATCACCATCCCTTCGTCCACCTAGGTTAAACATCACCTCATGCCCCTAGCCTCAACAATCAATTAAAATTAACTTAGAAGAGACCAATAGTAGCATACAAACTCATAGGACCCTCTTGAAAGGAGGCCACTTACAATCACACTAGTGGGCCCTAATCTAATCAATTGCATTACTATTTAAATGACTAGCTCTGCGAACACATTCAATGACTAAGATCACGTACTGATGATTGAAGAAGGTTTGAAGTGATTGATTACAATCAAGATTTAGCACGTAAGTTGTAGGGCTAGTCTGAAAGAGATGAGGAGCTACTTAGGTTAGACATAACCTAAAAGGTACACTCCTATGAAGAAAGTGAAGATAAATAAATCTTTCAGCTTGTTTGTTGAGGGTTAGGATTTACTATATGTCCTTTGTGTAGGTTACAATATGTTAAGTGTTTAATTTTGACTAAAAGACCCTAGTTTAGCATTCAATTAGGTCATTTAACTGTTCAAAAATTCAAATTTTAGCTTGATTTTTAATTTGGCTCAAATTGACCAACCAAACTTTAAAATTTTCAAAATCAACGGTCAAATGATCATTAGAGCTTATTAGAGGATTAATGTACAGTTTTGATTATTCCAATTTAGTCTTTTATTTTCCAGATCAACTAAAGGAAGGTTGGATGGCTCAGATCTATGATCAATGGTGCCGATCAAGTGAAGATCAAGAAGGCAAGAGTCCTAATTGGAGGAGGATTTCTAATGAGAAGAGTTCTAATTTGGGAGAGGATAAAGTTTCGTCATAGGACTTTACCTCTTCAAGGAAAGAGTTTGAGACAAATAAGGAAGTGCAAAGGCTACAAAGAGGGAAACCATATGGGGGAGAGGGGAGAGTTTTTTTTGGGAGTTTTCTTAGTTGTTTACTTGCACCTTCCTTTTCTTGTTTGTTTGGATCTCTTGTTTACTCATCTCTCTTTCACGTTCACGGCCGTCTCTTACCTTTCATCAACATCGTCCTCTTCAAAACTCAGCTTCCCCTGCCCTTCATCATTTCTTTTATGTATCACACCCAGCTTCCACTACCGCACCCCATAGGCTAGGCTCCATTGCATATCTCAATTCCTCTAGTTACATTCACCCCATCTTCTTACGCAACTCATCATCGTTCTATTCTAGACAATGCCTAGAACAAATGTGTCATAATTTTTTCTTCATCTTCACCTCCCCACCACCACCCTGCCCTCATCACACTTTTTCACCCATTGCCTAGCATCCTTTGTTTCAAACGACACCCAGACTCAAGGCCTCGTTTTTCTCTTGTTCAACCCAACCTCAGTCACATCTACACCCTATCTCTCCAACACCCTCCATAGCACAGCCTAGGTGCGCCTCCACCTCTAGAGCCAGAAGTAGCCCTAAGTTTCATCCACATTCAAGCACTAGGTAGACAATCCAAGCATCCTCTCCTACAAAATCTTATTCTTCAGCGGTATTGTCTTCCCCACCCCTGAACCAGACGATGCCCAGAAAAGGGCATCATTTTTTTCTCTCACCGAAATAACCTCTACTGGATCAGCAACCCATCTCTTTCGAACAACACCAGACGTGCGACACCCAGATCACCACTAGCCAGGTGTCATCATCTCCGGTGTCTCAATCAATTCCGGGGAAGAAAACTCTGAATATGGGTTTTAAGGGAGTTTTGGGAAAATTTCCAACTCTGCCTTAAAGGAATAATACAATTTACATTTGATGTACTTGTTCCTGGTTTATGGTATTCCTATTCTAAGTAATTCACGTTCCGTGTTATTTGAATACTGTTTAATTATAGGTTTGATTTAATTACAAAAAATCTTCAATTTCTTGTTTATTTTAATTCTGAATTTGAATTAAATTTCCTGGCATGTTCTTAAGATAAATTCTAGTTGAATTACTATTTCTAATCTTTATTTTGGATTCTGAGAATAGATCTAAGTCGTTGAATCTTAATTTCATTAATTTGATTAGATCTCTAAATATTTGAAGAATCTGACAAATTCCTTCGTTAAATCATTAATCCAGGACATGTTGAACATAGTGATATAGGTTGATTAAAGTTTTGGAAACCCAAAGTGAAGAAATTGAACAATACTTAAGCTAGGGAATTAGATTTTCTCAATTTCTTCTAGTTTTAGTTTTAATTAGGATTTTATTGTTTCTTTTTATGTTATCCCTGAAATTAAACTTTTGAAATTTCATTGGCATGCTAAATCTGAAGTTTGAATTATTTTTGTTAATTTTTGTTTATTAAATTTAAATTTTATATAATTAAATTTTATTAAAAACTCCAAAAATTCTAAAGCGAGTCCCATGGGATCGATCCATGTTTGCATAGCTATACTACAATAGCCCGTGTACTTGCAAAAAATATCAATAAGTTTTTGACACCATTGTCAGGGACTCGCAAAGGTGTTTTTACACAATTTAATTAAAAAAGCCAAAATTTTCAAAAAAGTCAAAAAAATCTAGAAAAATTAAAAAATATTAGGAATTGCATTTTAGGCATTTTTAGGTGCATTTTTTTTTTATTGCATAACCACTTTATTTCCTAAATTTGGTACTAATTGTTAATTTTCTTTTTTAGGAAATTATCAAATGGAGCATTATCAATTAAATAGATTTTTCTTACGTTCTTATATTAGAATTTTTTTTTTTAGTGAATTTTGTAGTGAGGCCTCTTTGTAATTTGCTCTTTTAATTTCAATTTTTAAAGGGTTGTAATAATACAAGGCAAGCGCGTCAATCTCAAAACCCTGAGCTACTACCGTTAAACCCAGAGATTCAACGCATCCAACACCAAGGGGAAAGAAACATAGTTCCTATCCCTATGGTTGAACCACCAGCAGAGATTGAGCATAAGACTCCTAGAGATTTTTATGCTCCACTCCAACTAAATACCCCCTCCTGCATAGCTTTACCTCCCACTAATGCTAACCACTTTGAGTTAAAGCCAGAGTAATTCAATTACTCCCTAATTTTTACAGTTGAGACTGAGAAGACCCATACCTACATATGAAGGAGTTCCTTGATATTTGTGCCACATTTAGGTTCCCAAATGTTCTGGATGATTCAATTAGGCAAAGGTTATTCCCCTTCTCACTTAAGGACAAAGCTAAGTCCTGGCTTAATTCCTTGGAGGCAAGTTCCATACATACATAGGACCAATTGTCTAGAAAGCTTTTGAACAAGTTCTTCCCCATTCACAAAACAAATGCCCTGCGTCATGAAATTATAAATTTCTAACAAAGGGATGATGAACAATATTACGAATGGTGGAATGAACTACTACAAAAATGCCCTCACCATGGATTTGAGAAATGGCAGCAAGTTCAATACTTCTATGAGGCATTGATGCCTCAAAATAGACAAATGATAGATGCAGCAAGTGGAGGGACCTTGATGTTAAAAAATGAAAGTGAAGCTTGGGAATTCGTTCAAACTATAGTTGATAATTCTCAGCAATGAGATTATTCAAATACGAGAGAAAGAATTAACCAACCCACTAAGAAAGAGGTATTTATGAGATAGGGGCACATATTAGTCTATCTGATAAGCTCGTCTCTATCGCTGAAAAATTAGATGGAAGAATGGACAAGCTTAAAACTATGTTTCAATCTTTTCTGGTTGTTACATTATCCCAAAAACCTCCACAAGAGGTATGCGCTAAAAAAGAAAAACCTCCAGCTCATTTAACCTCAACGTGTCCATCTAATAAAGTATTCCCTAAAATATCTTGTAGACTAAGCACAAGCATCGAATGCATATTGCCAACCTAGTGACAATCCATATTCTGAGACCTACAACCCTAGATGGGCTAGGCATCCCAATTTGTCATAGTCAAAGAATAACCATAAAGGGGGTCCATTTGTAAATCCCCCTGTCCAAAAATTTCTCTTAGAACTATAGTTCCCCATCAACCACCTGGCTTTCAACAACCTCTACAACAAAATAAACCATATTCAGAGGAAAACATCCACACCATGTTGGAAGAATTGGCAAAAGATAATGATTACACTAAAAAGGCCTTACATCAATTGCAAAATGATAGTAGACATTTAGCCAATGTCAACTCTCAAGCCATAGCTAAGCTAGAGGTGCAAGTATACCAATTGTGTGCTAAATTATATAGTAGAGGAAAGGGTGAGTTTCCTAGTCAACCCATCCCTAACCCTAAGGGTCACTTTCAGATAGGGTCAAGTTCTCAAAACCATAACCCTCCTGAGCATGCCAAGTACATAATCACCCTTAGAAATGGTCATCAAATTGATAACAAAGAAGGGTAGGCTAAGGAAACTGTAGAGGAAAAAGAGGCAACAAAAATACAGGAAAAAGAGAAAAGACAGAACAACCCAGTAGAACCTATAGTGGAGGCACCCTATGTGCCTAAAGCCCCTTTTTCCCAAATATTGAATAAAGCTAGGAAGGGATCAAACTTCAATGAGTTAATGGAAGTGTTTAAACATATACAAATCAATATACCATTGCTCAATGCAATTAAAGACATCCCTGCCTATGCCAAATTCTTAAAAGAGCTCTACACAACAAAGCGAAAGCTTAATGTGCAAAAAAAAAGCCTTCCTCACCGAATAGGTGAGCTCTTTGATTCAACACAAGAACCCACCAAAGTTTAGTGACCCAAGATGTCCTACAATCACTTGCGTCATTGGAGATCATGTTATAGATAGGGCACTTCTTGACTTAAGGGCTAGTGTTAACTTGTTGCCATACTTTGTCTATGAGCAACTAAAACTCGGTGAGTTGAAATCAACTGCTACTACGCTACAATTAGCTGATAGATCTATCAAGATACCTCATGGTTTGATTGAAGATGTCTTGATACATATGGATAAGTTTTATTACCTTGTTGATTTCATTGTGCTAAACACCCAACCTGTATCAGATCTTTGTAGTCAAATCCCAGTTATCCTTGGGCGTCCATTCTTGGCAATGTCCAATGCCATTATTAACTATAGGAATGGTGTAATGAAACTCTCATTCGGCAACATGAAGGTTAAGCTTAATGTTTTTAATGTCGATCAACAAAGATTTAGACCTCAATGATCCCTGTGATGTCAACCTGATAGAAAGTCTAATTAATGAGATTCATTAGCCATTGTCCATCTCGGACCCACTAGAAGCTTGTTTGATGCATTTTAATAGAGAATTTGACATAGACAAGTCTACTGAGAAGGTAAACAATCTTTTAGATGTTGCACCACTCATGGATACCTCTAAGTGGGGTCCTTACGTGGAACCACTCCCACTACCTAAATCTATCCCCATACCCTCAATAGAGCAACCACCTTCTCTAGACCTGAAACTCTTGCCTAGTAACTAGAAATATTCATATCTAGGCCCAGATTAAACCTTACCTGTAATAATAGCATTAGACTTAGATAAAGAACAACAATGTAAGCTTTTAGATGTTCTTAAGGAACATAGAACTGCTCTAGGGTGGATGATAGCAGACATAAAAGGGATAAGTCTAGCCGTATGCATGCATTGGATACATCTAGAAGAAAATGCAACACCTTCTAGGGAAACTGAAAGGCGACTGAATCCCCACATGAAGGATGTGGTTAGAGATGAAGTCTTAATGTTCTTAGATGCTGGCATCATATACCTTATCTTTAATAGTACTTGGGTCAACCCCATTCAGGTTGTACCTAAGAAATCTGGGGTCACGGTAGTAAAAAAATGAGGATAACGAGCTAGTCTCCACCCGCATGACCATTGGGTGGAGAGTTTGTATTGACTATCGAAAGTTGAACATGGTCATAAGGAAAGATCATTTTCCTCTACCTGTCCATTGACCAAATGCTAGAGAGGTTACCCGAACATAGCTATTACTATTTTCTGGATGGATATTCTGGTTATAACCAAATTCCTATAGCACTAGAGGATCAGGAGAAGACCACCTTCACCTGCCCTTTTGGAACCTTTGCCTACAAACGTATGCCTTTTGGGTTGTGTAACGCTCCAGCTACATTTCCAAGGTGTATGTTGAGCCTTTTCTCAGACATGGTAGAAAGATCCCTTGAGGTGTTTATGGATGACTTCTCAGTATTTAGGTCATCATTTGAAGAGTGCCTGCACCACTTGAAGTTAATCCTTGTAAGGTGTCAGGAGATGAATCTAATCTTAAATTGGGAAAAGTGTCATTTTATGGTACAGAGTGGGATAGTATTAGACCACATGATATCACTCAATGGGATAGAAGTTGATAAGGCAAAAGTGGATTTAATAGCCAACCATCCTCCACCAAGGATGGTAAAAGAAATTTCCTCTTTTTTAGGATATGCTAGCTTTTACAGACGATTTATCAAAGATTTTAGCAAAATTTCCAAGCCCCTATGTAATTTACTTACAAAGGAGGCCACTTTTGACTTTGATGAGGACTATAAGAAAGAATTTGAGTGACTTAAGGTTGAATTGACTTTTGCACCTATCATTCGACCACCAGATTAGAACACACCATTGGAAATAATGTGTGGTGTATTGGATTATGCCATTGGAGCTATTTTGGGGTAGCGCATTGATAAACTTCCCCATGTGATATGTTACATTAGTAAAACACTAAATGATGCGCAACTCAACTATTCCACTATCAAGAAAGAGTTGTTAGCTGTAGTGTTTGCTTTGGATAAGTTTAGATCTTACCTGTTAGGGTCTAAGGTTATAGTATACTCGAATCATGTGGCTTTAAAGTACCTCCTTTCTAAAAAGGATGCAAAACCTAGGTTGATTTGTTGGATACTACTGCTACAAGAGTTTGACTTGGAAATTAGGGACAAGAAAGGTTCAAAAAATGTAGTAGCAGATCACTTATCCAGATTAGTGGTGGAGCACACTAGCAATTAAGGGACTTTAATTGAGTCATTCTCAAACAAATAGTTATTGCATGTTTCCCAGTTACCTTGGTATGGAGATATTCTTAATTATCTTGTTACAGGACGAGTGCCAAATCATTGGACTAAACAAGATAAAAAGAGATTTTTAACTTAGGTTAGATATTTTACTTGGGATGACCCGTACTTATTCAAGTACTATCCTGACCAAGTAATTAGGAGATGCAGACCCAATAGTGAACATAATCAAATCATCTCCTTTTGTCATGATCATGCATGTGGGGGCCATTTCAGCTCTAGAAAGATAGCTGCAAAAATTTTACAATGTGGATTTTATTGGCCTACCCTATTTAAGGATGCCCATGCTTACTGCAAAACGTATGCATGGTGTCAAAGGTTAGGAAGTTTAGGAAGATGACATATGATGCCTTTAAACCCAATCCTTATCATAGAAACTTTTGATGTTTGGGGCATAGATTTTATGGGACATTTTCCTAATTTTTTTGGAAATCTATACATCCTCGTGGGAGTGGACTACGCGTCCAAGTAGGAGAAGGCTATACCATGCAAAACCAATGATCACAAGGTTGTGGTAAAGTGTTTAAAGGAAAGTATTTTTCCATGGTTTGGTATTCCAAGAGCCATAATAAGTGATGGGAAAAAACACTTTTGCAATAAGGTGTTTGAGAATTCGATGAAAAAGTAATGTGTCAACCATAGGACAGCCACCCCATACCACCCTCACACTAGTGGTCAAGTAGAGGTATCCAATAGGAAAATAAAGTAAATTCTAGAAAAGACAATCAATCCAAATAGGAAAGACTGGTCTCTGAGACTTATTAACACTTTATGGACTTATTGTACAGCATATAAAACCCCTATAGGAACGTCACCTTATCGCTTGGTCTATGGAAAGGCGTGCCACTTACTAGTAGGGTTAGAGCACAAGGCATATTGGGCTATCAAAAAGCTAAATTTTGACATAGATTTTGCTGGAACCCATAGAAAACTCCAACTCAATGAGTTAGAGGAATTGAAGAAAGATGCATATGAATCTACACGATTGTACAAAGATAGAATGAAGGTTGTACATGATCGACATATTCTAAGAAAATCCTTCACACCAGGTCAAAAGGTCTTACTGTATAATTCTAGATTGCATCTGTTCCTAGGAAAACATAGATCTAGATGGACTGGACCTTATATAGTACGTACAATCTATCCTGATGGGGTGATTGAGTTTGAAAAGGATGGAGAAATCCAAAAGGTCAATGGTCAAAGGCTAAAACCTTTCTTAGAACTACCTGACCTTGAAATTGATGACACACCTTTAGAGTCACTTGAGTATCATGATCCACCTTAGATTGCCACTCTAGGAGCCTTACAACATACCATCATTGCACTCATCATTATGTCTGGTTGAAGACGTTAAACTTAGTGCTTATTGGGAGGCAACCCAAGGGTTTAAAGTCTACATCACTCAACTTTCATATAGAATCCTATGTTTTCCAACATTGGGGACAATGTTTCATTTAGGTTGGGGTGTGTAGATGCACATAGATATTTTGAATTATCTTGAGTTTTTCAGTGAAAAAATATATATATTGAAAATGAAAAAAATGAAATTTTTTTGAAAAAAGAGAGTTTTTCAAGTAGAGTTCCCATACTGTGATGAGAACTGGATCTTCATAATTATTTTCACCTCTTAATGGGACTGCATATGATTAGTTTTTCATACCATGCATGTGTTGAAGCATTTTATGAAAGTTAATTCTCCAAAACCAAGTACACACAGCACATAATCAAGACTAATATCAAGGTATGACTTAGAGACCCTAAGGAAATTCAGTAGAGACCTATAACCTAGTGAGAGTTTGAGACTATCTTCTTTGAGAGGGTTATAGGTAATTCCATAATTTCTTTAGCACACATGCATTAGTGTGATCGTGTTATTATTGTTTTGGTTAAACATCAAGAATAAAGAGGAGTAATAGCTTTAATTCCAGAAATTTATTGAATCTAAGAGGCTTTAGGAAACCTACGAAATGATATAGGCTATCCTTGCTCAGCCCAGAGACAAAAAGCCTACCCAGTATAGTATACCACCAGTTAGCTTTTTGAGCCTATTATTAAGCTTTTTCTTTATTGATCCCATTTACCTTAACCCAAAATAACCCATTAAAATAAATAACCACTACCCATCTTCAAAATGAGTAGAGTGAAAAAATTCAAAAATAGGAAAAAAAGTCAAAGAAGTGAGAAAAATTAGCTGTCTTTCTTCCAAAGAAAAAAAGGAAAGAAAAAAGAAAAAGAAAGACCAAAATTTGAAAGAGAAATTCACTTTAAATACAAACCCAAAAGAAAAGTAGTCCTAGCAGATATTCATTGAAGACATCTACTCAATTTTGAACCTTTGAAATCTTTATACCTTTCTTTTCTAAATCTGACCTAAGCCTACATTTCATCCTAGTTAAAGACCTATTGATCTTAGGTGTTCATAGCCTTAAAGAGGAGATAAAAAGAAAGAAATAAGGTAAAAGACCCCTAATATCCTTGGTGTTAACATCCACTCTTAGGGATCACTTTCCTTTGCCTCATAAGCATTGAAAAGAATTATGTGAACCATCAGCTTGTTGGATTCGATCACATAATGAGTGAAATATGTTAAACCCCTTATCTCAGCGTTTTATTTCTGTGCGTATACCTGTGAGGATTTGAGGTCAAGGCATATTTCCAATGTAATGTAAGCATATCCAATTAATTTAAGATTTATGTGGCTGTACACACACATATACACTCTGAGAAATAACTTAAATAAGATATCTTTAATATGTGTATGGTGCATAAAATTGTCAAATACTCATCATGAAGTTGTGAAATATTAGTAAAATTTGCTAATGAATGAGGATTCTCTGAGAGAAAATAAGGAACTCAACCTTACTGAATTTTGTGGGTATATTCACTGCAAAATCTCACAAGGCATAACTTGTCCACTAGGGATAACCTAGCGGTTCAAGGGCTTATTGCATATGTTAAATGCAATCATGAGTATCTACGAAAGTGGCACTTTGTACCAGTTTTGTGTAAAATAGTTGTCTGCATGTTTTGCTTGGGACTAGCAAAATGCTAGTTGGCGGGTTTGTTAAGTGTTTAATTTTGACTAAAAGACCCCTAGTTTAGCATTCAATTAGATTATCTAACCGCTCAAAATTGCAAAATTTAGCTTGATTTTAATTTAGCTCAAATTGACCATCCAAACTTTAAAATTTTCAAAATCAATGGTCAGATGATCAGTAGAGCTTATTAGAGGATTAATGTATGGTTTTGATTATTCTAATTTAGTCTTTTATTTTGTAGATCAACTAAAGGAGGGTTGGATGGCTCATATCTATGATCAACAGTATAGATTAAGTGAAGATCAATAAGGTAAGAGTCCTAATTGGAAGAGGATTCCTAATAAGAAGAGTCCTAATTGGAAAAGGATTCCTAATAAGAAGAGTCCTAATTTGGGAGAGGATAAAGTTTCCTCACAGGAAGTTACCTCTTCAAGGAAAGAGTTTAAGACAAATAAGGAAGTGCAAAGGCTATAAAGAGGGAAACCGCATGAGGGAGAGGGGAGAGTTTTTTTGTTGGAGTTTTCTTAGTTGTTTACTTGCACCTTCCTTTTCTTATTTGTTTGGATCTCTTGTTTTCTCCTCTCTATTTCACTTTCATAGCCATCTCTTGCCTTTCATCAACATCTTCCTCTTCAAAACTCAGCTTCCCCTACCCTTCATCATTTTTTTTTATGCATCACACACAACTTCCACTACCACACCCCACAGGCTAGGCTCCATTGCACATCTCAATTCCTCTAGTTACATTCACCCCATCTTCTTACGCATCTCATCACTGTTCTATTCCAAATGACACCCAGACCAAAGGCATCTTAATTTTTTCTTCATCTTCACCTCTCCACTGCCAACCAGCCTTTGATCACACCTTTTCACCTATCGCCCAGCATCCTTTGTTCCAGACGACGCCCAGACCTAAGGCCTCACTATTCAACCCAACCTCAGTCACATCTACACCCTATCTCTCCCACACCCTCCATACCATAGCCCAGGCGCACCTCCACCTCCAGAACCAGAAGTAGCCCAGAGCTTCATCCACAGCCAAGCACCAGGCAGATGATCCAAGCATCCTCTCCTGCAGAATCTTATTCTACGTCAGTGTTGTCTTCTCCGCCCCTGAATCGAACGACGCCCAAAAAAGGGCATTATTTTTTTCTCTCACAGGAGTAACCTCCACTGGATCAGCAACCCATCTCTTTCGGATAGCACCAAACGTGCGACACCTAAATCACCACAGACCCAGGTGTCATCATCTCTAACGTCTCAATCAGTTCCAACAAAGAAAACTCTGAATACGGGTTTTAAGGGAGTTTTTGGAAAAATTCCAACTCTGCCTTAAAAGAATAATACAATTTACATTTAATGTCCTTATTCCTAGTTTATGTTATTCCCGTTCTGAGTAATCCACATTCTGTGTTATTTCAATACTGTTTAATTACGGGTCTGGTTTAATTACAGAAAATCTTCAATTTCTTGTTTATTTTAATTTTAAATTTTAATTAAATTTCCTGGCATGTTCTTAGTATAGATTCTAGTTGAATTACTTTTTCTCATCTTTGGTTCGGATTCTGAGAATAGATCTAAGCCATTAATTTGATTAGATCTTTAAATATTTTAAGAATCTGACAAATTCCTCCATCAGATCATTAATCGAGGGAATGTTGAGCATAGTGATATATGTTGATCAAAGTTTTGGGAACTCGATGTGAAGAAATTGAACAATACTTAGGCTAGGGAATTAGATTTTCTTAGTTTTTTCTAGTTTTAGTTTTAGTTAGGATTTTATTGTTTTTTTTTTATGTTTTTCATGAAATGAAACTTCTGAAATTTCATTGGCAAGCTAAATCTAAAGATTGAATTTTTTTTGTTAATTTTTGTCAATTAAATTTGAATTCTAAATAATTAAATTTTATTAAAAGCTCAAAAAATTCTAAAGCAACTCCTTGTGGGATCAACCCGTATTTGCATAGCTATAATACAATAGCCCGTGCACTTGCGAAAAACATCAACACAGTATCTAGTTTAGGTTTCCCTAAACTAGGTAGAATAAAGAAGTACTTTCATTGTATATAATGAATATCTTTCATTGTATACAAAGTTGAGTCAAGATAGGCAATGGTTGCATAATCATGTAGATCCAATTAACCCTGCAAAAAGCATGACCAATGAAGTGGGAATAAAAAGCCACTTTCTAACTATTTTATTCCACAACCACTTTATTATGAAGATATGTATGAATTAGGGGAAATGCTTAATTTGTCTCGTATATTAGAGAGATTAGTAGATAGATTGGTGAGTAGAGTAGAAAATCAAATTAATTAATTGAAAGCTTTTATCTTAGCTAAAGAATCATCAAGACAACCTTAGTATGAGGATTATTTTACCTGTTCTAATCAAGCACATCCAACTACATTATGTCCATCAAGCTCTATGTTTCCTAAATACTTTTTTGAGAAAGAATGCATTCCAAAACCTTAACAATAACTTCTATCCTGAAACTTACCATCTTGGATAGGCTAGGCATCTTGATTTCTCATGGTCTTAGGATAATTGCCCTTTCTCTAGCGATTCAATGCCAAAGTAACTAGAGCTACAATAGGGGGGAAAATCTTTAGAAGATATCTTTAGTTTGTTTGTAGAGTACTCTTGAATTCTAGAATGATGTAAAACAAACTAGGGAGGCATACTCGTAATCTAATGCAAAGTTGTAGTTCCAAATGGGTCAAATATATGTTGAATTTTTAGAAAGGAAAGAGGAGAGAGAGAGAGAGAGAGAGAGAGAGAGCAAGTTGAGGACTATGAGAAGCCCTTCAACAACTATTCAAGGATAATAATAATAATAATATCAGACTCTAAAGATTCTTACTAGGTAGAGAGTCTAGTGTCTACACCATCACTACCCTCCACTAACAACGATCCACTAGAGGCATGCCTCACTCAATTCAATTTTGATACAAATACAATAAAGTGAATGATTTACTCAACACTTTGCTATTAATGGATACTTGTCAATGGATAGTCTGAGTAGGACCTCTTTCATTGCCTGAGATTCAATTTGAGCCATTCAATGACAAAGCACTTGATTTGGAATTACAACCTTTATCAAATAGGCCACTATGTGAGAGTTTAGGTTCATTTAAAACCATACCTGTGATAGCAAATAAGAAGGAGAGTCCATTGATGTTTTTATAGAACATCAATGAGCTCCAGGGTGTATAGAAGATGCTAAAGAGGGTATAAATCCTAGTATTTTCTATACGTCAAGAGGAAAATGAACAAACCTTATGAGAGATGTAGAGTATGTTTAACCCTAGCCAACAGGACAAGGTAAGGGAGGATGAATACCATCAACTTTTTAATGTTGGCATTATATTTCTTCAATTTGACAAAACCATGGTCAAGTCACCTCGACATGGTCCCCAAAAAATTTAAATTCATGGTGGTCCATCATGCTATCTTGTTATCACTATCATGCATTTTTGGAAGGATAGTGTATATTGACTATTGTGAGATTCTGAAATGGGGTAAATTTTCTAAAAACACATTCATAGTTAATTTAGGTTTTGGGTGTGATAGATTAGTCAATTAGTTTAGGTTAATTGTCTTAGAGTTGAATTTTGGATCTAATTGTATATTTTACATAAATGTTCACATCAGCAAATCCATGAACCACTAGAGGCATGCAGGTAGTATCATTCTTACTGTCTCTACTTAGTTATTTCATTGATCCATGACTTTGTTTTAAAACATAGGGGACAATGTTTAATTTAATTCTGGTGGTAAGGTATTTAAATTTTGATGTGTCCAAAGTTTTTTAGGTTATTTTTTAGTCCTTTTTGTATTTAAAAATTTTAAATTTTAAAAAAATTTATGAAAAGTTCCTTTGCAAGGATAAAATTTTGTATTTTTTGAATATTCAAGCTATCTTTTGAACTTTAGCATATTAATAGATTTACATACAAATAGTTCATTTTTGTTGTCCTTTTCTCACGTTCTCTATGGAAAATTAAACTAGAAATTATTCATTGCACAAATAACTATATATATATATATATAGTTTAGGTTGAAGAGATAATATCACTTAGAGATTTTGCAGAAGATAAGTGGAGACTATTAACCCATGTGAGCTTTAAGTACATTCTTCCTTGTTTAGGGTTATGCATAAATTCCAAGTTTACTTCAGTGGACATCAGTTTCTAGTTAGTCTCATTTTTCTTCATCTAAGTGAACAATTGAGAAAATATTTGTAACACTATCTATATATCTCTTAAGTTTATGGTCATTTTTAAGTCATATGAAACCTAGGAAATGATGGAGGCCATTTCTACCCCTAGAGCCTTCTGTATTCCCTAAGTTATTATTTTTCTGCTAGTTACCCCCTAAGCCTTTTTTATTATGACCTTTTCTTTGTCAACACATTAACCAGTACACTTATTAACCCATTTAATCACTAATAGACAAGAGGGATTTAAATTTAGAAAAAATTGCTAGTCAAAGTTAGTTAGAAAATGACTTCTATTGAACTGACTTTGAAAATCAGTAACTTTTGAAGTCATTGAGTAAACAACTTTAAAAGTCCTCTTTTTGAAGTCATTCACTAAACGACTTTGAAAGTCTTGACTTCTAAAGTTGTTTATTAAATGTCTTCTTTTGAGAAGGACATAAAGTCAATTACTAAATGACTTTAAAAGAACCTTTTTAAAAAAATTTACATTATAATCACTACCTGTATTTTTATATTCAATGTAACACATGATACAATATTTTTACAATCTTTATACACATGAAAAACAAACATACATTCACTTCCACATTGGGTATAAAAACATCCAAATTCAACATTGTCCATCCGCATCTACTCAAAAAGACTTCATAAAAGAAACCACAATACATGTATTTGCTACAACATCCACATTCACTTCATTAGCAAGTCCATACACATTCACATTTACTTTCACACTCTATGTTCTCGTCATTCATCATCCCATAAAAGTTATATACTTCAATGAATATAATGAAAACCAACCCCCATATTCACTTCATTTATAAGATCCAAATTCACTTCATCCATACTTACTCATTTACTCCCACACTCAAATTATTCCCTCACTCATTGCTTAAAAAATATATATATTTCAAAGAAAATAATGAAAACTAAAAGAAGACATTTAAGTGAGTGAAAAAATACTTTATTACGTATTTTACATTCATGTAGTTACTCCAACTATTCATATTAAAAATCATCACATACCCAACCCATTCGCTTAGCATTTTGTTGTGGTTTACTTTGTACTAACTTTTCCTATTTACCCACTAAGAAAGTGTTAACTGTTAAATTTTAGTGCAAATACCACTAATTTAGTGTTCAATTAGATCATCTAACCATTAAAATTTGTAAAATTTAACTTGATTTTAAATTTAGCTCCGATTAACTATCCAATCATTAATTTGTCAAAATTAATGGTCAGATGATCATTTGAGCTAATCAGATGCTTAATGTACAGGTAGATGACTCTAATCTAGCCTAGTGTCTTGTAGATAAAATAAAGGAGGCGTAGGTGGCTCAGATCGATATTCAACAGTGTAGATTATCCAAGAGAGCAATGACGAACTAGATCATTGACAAAGAAAAATTGGAAGGTTTCCTAATAGAAGAGTTCTAGTAAAGAGGGGAGACTATGGATAAGAAAGGGAATGAAGAGGAAGTTTCCTAGGAGGAAACTAACTCCTAAGATTAAGAAAAGAGGGGGAGAAGATAATTAGAAGGGGGGTAAGTATAAAAGGAGGAAGCTATGGGAGCTTAAGGGGAGGTTTTGGGAGTTTTGGTTTGTGTTTCCTTTAGTTTCCTTGCTATTCCTTGTTGTCCAATCAACTACTTTCAGCATTATTTTTTCTCTCTTTTGTCTATTGCTTATGTTTCCATTCATCACATCAGCCCTTCTCCCATCTCTCTATCTCTCACACACAACTCTCCCTCTCATTCTCTCCTTCTCTACTCAACCCCCCTCTCTCAGATCATTTCTCTGTCAATGCACCTCACCACAACTCTCTCTATTTCTCTTTCTCTTTCCCTCAGCTCCTACATCTAGTTCTCTCCCTGACTCAGAAATCCATCTTCATCCCTGTTGTTTCTCCACTCCAAACCTGATATGCACCTCTTCTTCTTCTCTGGATCTCTATCTGATCTCCCTTCTTTCTCTCTCTTATCCATCCTTTTATCTATTTCCCTCTCTTTTTAACACTAGCCTCCTTTGCTTTCCTCAACCGATAGCTCCTCATCCATCTCTTCTTCTTTTTCTCCTTCCTGCACCTCTCTTTCTATTATCTCTTTCATGTACCCTCTCTTTACTCCCAGCGTTCCCTCTTACCTACTCTCTCCTCTTTGCTATCACTTCCTTACCTCCGTCTGCACAACCTAATAGCACCACTCACCTACACCACACTCTCCATCTCTCTGTCTCACTATCCCTCTCTATTCTCACCCTCAATTTCCAATAGGAAATCGGATCTCCTCATCAAACTCTGTTTCACTTCTAGCACCGAACAAGACTTCCCAACCCCAGTCATTGGTTTTTTTTGTTTTGTTCCACCCCAATCTCGACCAATGTCTTCAATGGAGAAAACCCGGCATAGGTTTTCCCACAGCTTCTTCCTTCCCCCACTTCTTCTCCTCTTCTTCCCTTCTCTCCCTTCATCACTGTCTTCTTCCTTCCATCAGGTTCCCTCTATATATATTTTTTTTTTGTTTAAGACCAAAATATTAGGAAAATTCTAGAAATGCCCATAAGATGAAATTGAAATTTCATTCGAATCCCTATTTTGTCCTTTAATCTATTTCATCTTTTTCCTTATCCATGAGTTGTGCTATCTAGGTTCTGCTCATTCTCATTTAATTCCAAGAACAATCAAATCCTAACCTTGTTTGATCAAAGCTTTGCCTCATAAATAGTTCTGCTTGAACCAACAAGATCTCTATATCTCTTCCACTGTTTCATAACATAATTTCAATTCCTCTTTAGATCTTCTTCTTAGGACATTTCCTAGCATGTTTATCCTTTCTGATCTTCAATCTAAGAATCAAAAATCATATTTAAGTAGTTAAAACTCAAATTTCTTATCTAGCCTAGATCTCTTAGATTATTTGGAATCTGCTTAATCCATCCGGTGAATCATCAATTAGAAGCAACAAGAAGAGATTAATGAAGGCTGATTGAAGTTTATGAGACCAAATTTGAAGAATTTTATGATACGCAATCTAGGGAAGTAAAAATTTCTGTATTTTTGGATTAGACCTCCATCATTTCATTAATAAAACACAGCTAAAGTCTGATTGCACCTTTTGTTAATTTATGTCACATAATTTCAAAATTTCAATAATTAAATTTTATTCAAACTCTAAATTCTTAAAGCGAGTCCCTGTAGGGTTGACCCGTACTTGCGCATGCTATAGTACAATAGCCTGTGCACTTGTGGAAAACACAACTAAGTTTTTGGCACCATTACTAGGGACCTGCAATGGAGTTTTCATAAATTTTCATTCAAAAAAATAAAAAAAAATAGAAAAATAAAAGATTTTAGGAATTGCCTACTTTTAGTAGTTTAGTCAATTTTAGGTGCATTTTTGAAATTTTTTTAATGCATAATCACCTTGTTTCCTGAATTTGGAACTTATTTCTATCTTTCTTGTTCAAGAAATTAGAAAGTGGAGGAAAGAGGGGGAGAAAATAATTAGAAGGGGGAAAAACTACAAAAGGAGGAAGCCATGGGAGCCAAAGGGGAGTTTTGGTTTGTCTTTCCTTTACATTCCTTACTATTCCTTTCTTTCCAATCAAGTGCTTTCATCATTATTTTTTCTCTCTTTTATCTATTGCTTCTATTTCCATTCACTGCATCAGCCCTTCTCCCATCTCTCTCTCTCTCTCTCTCTCTCTCTCTCTCTCTCTCTCTCTCTCTCTCTCTCTCTCTCTCTCTCTCTCTCTCTCTCTCTCTCTCTCTCTCTCTCACCCACAACTCTCCCTCTCATTCTCTCCTTCTCTGCTCAGCCCCCTCTCTCGGATCGTGTCACTATCCATGCACCTCACCACAATCTCTCTGCTTCTCTTTCTCTTTCCCTCAGTTCTTCCCACATCTAGTTCTCTCCCTAACTCAATAATCTGTCTTCACCCTTGTTGTTACTCCACTCCAAACCCGATGCACACCTCTTCTTCTTCTCCAAATCTCTATCTGATCTCCCTTCTTTCTCTCTCTTCTCCCACCTTCTATCTGTTTCCTTATCTTTCTGACATCGACCTCGTCTGCTTGCCTCAACCAGTAGCTCCTCATCCCATGTCTTCCTCTTTTTCTCCTTCTTGCACCTCTCTTTCTATTATACCTTTCACATACCCTCTCTTCACTCCAACGTTCCCTCTTACCTACTCTCTCCTCTTTCCTATCACCTCCATACCTCTGTCTGCACAACCCAATAGCTCCACTCACCTACACCGCACTCTCCATCTCTTTGTTTCACTATCCCTCTCTATTCTCACCCTCAGTTTCTAGTAGGAATCAGATCTCCTCGTTCGACTCTGTTTTACTTCCAAACCCAAATTGGACTTCCTTGCCTCAGTCACCAATTTTTTTGTTCTATTCCACCTCAATCTCCACCACTGTCTTCAATGGAGAAAACTCAACACAAATTTTCCCACGGCTTCTTCTTCCTCCCACTTCTTCTCCTCCTCCTCTTCCATTCTCCCTCTCCCTCACTGTCTTCTTCCTTCTATCAGTTCCCTCTATATATTTTTGTTTAAAACCAAAATTTTAGGAAAATTCTAGAAATGCCCTAAGCATAAAAATTAAATTCTCATTTGAATCCCTATTTTGTCCTTTAGTCTATTTTTTTAATTTTCTTTATCCATGAGTTGTGTTACCCAGGTTCTACTTGTTTTCACTTAATTCAAAGAATAGTCTAATCCTAACCTTGTTTGATTAAAGATTTACCTCATGAATGGTTTTACTTTAACCAACAAGATCTCTATATTTCTTCCACTGTTTCATATCAGAATTTCAATTCCTCTTCAAATCTTCTTCTTAGGACACTTCCTAGCGTGTTTATCCTTTCTGATCTTCTATTTGAGAATTAGAAATCAAATTTAAGCTGTTAAAACTCAAATTTCATATTTAGGCCAAATCTCTTTAATTTTTTTGAATCTACTTAATCCATCCGGTGGATCATCAATTAGAAGCACTAGGAAGAGACTAATGAAGGCTAATTGAAGCTTATGAGACTAGATCTAAAGAATTTGATGATAAGAAGTCTATGAAAGTGAAATTTTCTTATTTCTTTAGTTAAATTTCTGTATTTTTGCATTAAACCTCTGTAATTTCATTGATTAGACACGTTTAAAATCCGATTGAACTTTTTGTTAATTTATGTCATATGATTTTAATTTTTTAAATTTTATTAAAACTCCAAATTCTTAAAGTAAGTCCCTGTGGGATCAGCCCATACTTGCACACGCCACACTACAATAGCCTGTGCACTTGCTAAAAACACAATAGAAAGCATAGAAGTCTATAATATTGTGTATTTAATTTAGGTCACATTCTGTTTGCTGGATCAATAAAAAACTATGAAAAATATAAGATTATGATCAGTAAAAAGTTTCTTCCCTTAATTTGGAGACAACAACAACATCAAATCTTAGGATCCTCATGTATCTCAATACTTAGTACCCGCACTCCCAATCAGACTATTATCTAGGTCATTGTGCAACATGGAAAATAAAAAGAATATATAAATATCATTGGTAATATGGTAAGTTTAATTAGTTATAAAATAGAGTAATGAATTGTTTTCTATACCTTGACATTCTCTCGAGTGAGTTTAGGTGGTTGTACAGTCTCGGATACATTAGCCCATGTGAACCTTGCTGTACAAATTTAAATTTCAAATGCATTGTAAATATATTTTTAAAAAAAATTATCTACACATAATACATGAAAAGAATAAAAGCTTACTTATTTATAATTTCTACGAGAACAGGACGGATGTGTGATCAACAAGAATAAATAAAGAAAGCTTGCCCAATGTGCACATCCGAAACAAGCAGCATCTAGTGAGCCCTATATAGACAGTCATATGAATTGTAATTAAAGTTGACAATCCCTAAGTATGAAATAAGTTGGAAAGAAAGTAAGAAAATCAAAACTTACCTGCCATTGAAGGGAATCATTAAGTCATGTCCTTTAGAGAACCAGAAGAACCCTTGCAAAATATCATCAACACACCTCTCTATCGGCCATTGCTTTGTCACTCCACAAATGATGTCAAGGTCAAGGAGTCGAGGTCAAGGAATTGGTAAAGTATACCCTCAACCTCAAAAAGGCTAGTTGCATCATTTAAGAAGTTGCATAAAAGAAATAATTATTACCTATACCATGTAATGTCAAGTATTTTACAATCAAATATGTGCAATACCCCATGTAGAAGACAATATGAGTGTTCTCAACTTGAACTCATAGGCAAACTTGTAATAGTTCCTTTGCCATAAGTAGCACTTCAACAACATCATCGACAACACTCCCTCCTTGATTTGTACGGGGTTGATTGCTCTATCTTTGTTGATGAGATGGTAGATTAACCTTAGATATTGAGGATTATTAGGTGGGATTTTCACACAATCCTTAGACAGGTATTGTAAAAGATGTAGAAATTTTCAGCTAAATAATCTTGATCAATGAAGAGGACCAAATTTATGATGAAGAAAATAACATATATACAAGACCCTATTCCAATGGTGCAACAATAGGTGATGGTGCAATGGTGGGTGACCTCAATGATGTGTGCTGCTAATTAACTGTGTGAAGTTAATAAAAAATTTAAATTGAGGTTCTAGCTAAAAACTATTGATGAGGAAGGTAGTATGATACGATACAGATCATGGACACTATGGTAATGACTAGGGCCTTCGACCAAGCTATGTGATATGCAATTGCCTGCCCAACAATTATAATATTTTTCATTTCTAAAGGGAATGGATAGGCTGGCATTAGCATCTAAAGCCATGGTAATGGACACTCTACTATAGCTGGCGGCATACTAATTCCCTAAAAAATGATTGATTCATGCTCATAGCATGAACCAACTACCATGACATTTTGATGGGAATATAGGGCCAATAGGTATTAACCTAACTACAAATTAGATATACAATAGAGAGGTTGAGATAGAGAATTACAGAAGGATAATTAAAATTTTTGATTTTGTCTATATATATACCTTATTTGTTGGAATTTCTATTTTGAGTGGTGCCAATCATCGTTCATGAACTTATTCAGTTGGAGAATTGTAGCTTGCATTTAATGGAGGCATAGGAACATTGTGAGAATTATGTGTAGAGGATTGAGAAACTTTCATCAGACCTCCTTTACGCAATTGGCTAAATATATCTGTTTTTATTTTCTTGATGAACACATTGTAGGCCTCCTATCTTGAATTGTAGGTAATCTTTTGTCAATGAATTTAAAAGGAAAAATACTACTCCCCATGCCCCTAAATCGACTAGGGTGGTCCTTATTACTAATAGCACGACATAGGATGTCATCATTTGTAGCAGCGCTGCTTAGAGTTCCTGCACTTGTGCTTTCTTGGGTAAGAATGTCCTGCAAATTTTAATTAGAAGGAGATGATTATCTCATCTAATTAATTGTATAAAATTGAAGTTAGTAAATAATAGACAGGTGGAACCACTTACAATGCTAGATGCAATTTGTGCAATAGTTTCATTTGAGAATGTTTACCTAATATAACACACCAAATGTGGCATCTTCCAGACAATGGAGCAATCAATGGGTTTTGCAGTCCCAAAATTCTTTTTCTGTCAAGCAAGACACTATAGTTAATAATAGGATGTATATAACTATAGTAGCATTAATTTGAAAGGAACAAATTATCACAGATGCTTACTTTGTGATCTTCTAAATGGCATACCCAACCTAGAGAGGCGATGTTGCATATTAGTTTTATGCACCTTTCTTCCTCTACACATTTGTACATACGAAATCAAGTGAGATAATCAGATGTTACATGTAATTAATTAAATAAAACATTATCCTTGTTCATACCTGAAATTCACTAAATGTGTGGTTCTGTATAAAGGTATTCCAAATTCCTAATCAATGATGTCAAAATGAATGGAAGGCACTATGTACAACTTTGACAAATCAATGACATATGGAGCTATGTAATAGCAAACAAGGTAGTTTTTCCATTTTCTCCATTGCTCACCACCTCCTTCTAAAGGGTGTGTCAACTTTTGCTCAAGTATGTCAAATGCAATCTACGAAGTACACAACACATTACTATATTTGAAAATAAGGTATGCCATAAATTACATAATAAATATTATTAATGTTTACCTACCTTCACCATTTCTCATATCGAATCTTTTTCAAGGATGGCATAAGTCTCCAATCATCAAATTTGATAGGAACCATGCTTCTAGCTATGGAGCAAAGAAAACTACTATAACAAGTTGCACTCTCACCTTTTTCTTGCCCCCTACTATTGTATTAGATAGTTTCTTTAATTCCCTTTGACTTTCTCTTGATAACCTTTTCCATTGTTGTCTGCCCTTTGTCCTTTCTCTTTTGAGTATTTCTCATGTTGGCATCATGTTTAAGCTCTTGATTTTGTCCATATTCTTCATTTTAATATTGTTCTTATTCCATCTTTACTACAAACAAGAACATAATGATATTAGAACACTAGGATAAGAAAGTCCATGCAATGCGTTTAAAGAAAACAAACTAACATGATATAGGTAGCAAAAAAATTCAAAGCAAATTAGATAAATAAAAAATTTACTTTTTTGAGTCAAGAAGAAACAACTTGAAATGATGTAGATACTTCTTAAACACAATAATAAGATTTACCTCAAGCATTGACAAAAGAATGAAGATACTCTATGATCATTCAAATAATTAAATTGTAGGTGATCCATTAGATGGGCTTAGAACATGAGTCAATTTAAGGAATGCATGTCAATTTGATACTTTCATGTCTTAAATTAAATCTAGGACTTATTCTTATTCTTTGTTAGATGTATACTGGGTCATGGCAATGATTAGGTCATTATTAGATGTATATTGGGTCATGAGAATGATTGGGTTATTGTTAGATGCATATTGGGTCATGGCAATGATTGTGTCACACCTGCTATTTTTAAATTTTGCAAATGCATAGTTGCATAGAAATTTGGACTTTTGTGAAAATTGAGAAATTAGGGATTTGAGAATTTTAGAGATTAAATCACAAGCTAAAACCTCAATATTAGAATTGTACTTGAGAAATGGAATTCAATGCCACTAGGAATGCTAAAATTGGAGCCCGAAGGAAAAATGGCTAATAATTTGTATTTATGTAATTAATAAATAAACAGAAGGCGGTAGAATTGTAATTACCCGTGTGGGGCCTACGAATTGGGCACTAGAACCCATGAACTGATAATCATTATGGGGGGCTTTAAATACACCTCCCTACCATTAATGCCTCCTCCCCAATTTTGGAACCCACCATAAGTCCCCATTCTACATGTCACCAGCAACAGCGGTATCAATGAAAAACAACGTGTTTTTCACTCCTGTCCTTATGCAGTGATAGATTTCTCCCTCCTCCAATTGACCTATCTTGTGGTAGGCCATTCCCCTCCCCATTTTCATTGACCTTCAGTTGATTTTCATAGTTTTTAATGCTAAAAAACCATGTGGATTACTATTTTCTGGTGACGTTATACACGTTATTGTTCTTGGAGAATTAAACTATTGAAATAATATTAGATAGATGCATTGAATAGTTCATCTTGTGTATGATGAAACAAGAAACAAACCCATAAATTTTCACGGTCATTTGGTGGCTAGGGAAGCTGAAAAATGCAAAAATACTAAAGTGGAGATTTTTGTGAACGTAGTAAAAATTGAATAAAAACCTTAGAAATATGCAAAATCAGTTGATGGAAAGGTCAAAAAAGGAATGTACAATAAAAACCAATCAAAATGGTTCAAAATTCATGATTTTTGGGAACCTGGGTGTCACCAGTGACAACCAAAGTCCAGTCGTCATCTCAGGCGACGGCGAGAAGCAATGAGGATGTGCCAGGGTGACATGCGCGCCCACATGTAGGATTCGCTTATAGCATCATTTCCACAAGGTGGAACATACATGCTCATCCATACATGCATCACACCCCATGCGTCCTCGTGACACTTGTAATAACCCCAATTTTTGTAATTGATTGAGAAAATCAATAAAGTTTGAGTTTTAGAAATTTTGGGCAAGAATATTAGGGTTATTTAGAATGTACTTCTTATAAAATTATAATCAAGGGAAAATACATGTATAATTAAAATTAAACTCAGCAAACCCTTCAGAATGACTGTAAGCACGACAAATTCTAAATTCGGAAGAAAAATCCTTAATTTTCTTTATTTTATGGACAAACGGGTAAAATAGTAATTTTACCCATAATCGAGATCTGAGACATCAAAATTTAGAATGTTCTAAGAAATACGAATCCAGCACCACTAAGTATGCTCAAATCTGAGCTCATGGGAATAAACCCTTTTTTTTATATACATAGAGGGCAAAATGGTTTTTTTACACTATGTGGGGCACACAAGGGACCTAAAAAGGAATCCTATGACCAGCCCATGTGAAATCATGAGTCAAACCCCTACCATTTGGTAGTGGAGAAAAAAGTGGAGGTGGTGAATCTAATGGCAATTAAATAATAAAAAATAAACCATAATCATTACACATAATTATGAAAAAAAGACCCAAAATGCCTATCAATACACCAACAAAAATCCTCTAAAAATGTCCATATAATTTCCAAAAAATTATCTTGATTTTTCCTACAAAACCAGACATGGATCCATTCCCCAAATCCCAAAACTCCCAAAATATCTCTCTCTTACATTTTCTCTCTCATCTCTCTAGATTGGAACATGAGACCTAAATTCAATTAGGCACTCTGTTCCAGATCAAATATCATACATCTCGCCGTATAAAATTTCCTACCATACCTTAGTTACAAAACACCCAAAGAAATTTCAAGATCCAATGGTTCAAACAACGAAAATCACACGATAAGTGGATCTTGGACTATCTTATCGTCAAAACTAGTATTCTCTTAAATTGGACTATATAACCAATGTTTTTCTCCAATTAGGTAGGTGAAACTACTTTATAAACATATTTATTATTGTTTGATGAAATTTTATTTTACTGTAATTTGATTTGGGTGAAAAATTATAAAAATAAAGTAAATATTAGAACCTTTAAATCATGATGATTGAGGGCTCAGATGGAAAATCTGACCCTTCCAATCGATCCAGAAGGGTCCAAACCCTTAGGGTAAAAGTTTCATGAAATTCTATTAAGTTTTGGATCCTCAACTAAGAGGGATTGATGGGACAGTCCAAAATGGACTGTCCAATTTCCCGATCGGACCGGGTTCCCCAGGACGGCGTGCGAAACGCAGCATAGAAATGTGGCATGCGGCAACATTTCTACGCGTACGCCGCACGTGTGACATTGTCCTAACAGGACGACCGTGCTCGAGCATCGGTTATCAAGTGACCGCGTCGCGCGTTCGTCTTATTGACAAAGGTGCCGCCCCACTACTCTGCCTGGCCCTTTTCCACTCGAACGATTTGGGCCATCCATTCTAATGGGCCCAGATCAGATCTAGGCCCTAGGAATGGATTGTAAAGTTCTAGACTCAATTCAAGAGTGATATGAACTCCAAATTATGATTGGAATGAAGCTATGGAATGGTTACAACCTCCAGTTTCTTATGAAATGATAAAATGGAGAAAATATCTTATGAAACTTTTTGTATTTAGGAAATAAGTTTTCAATTTCCAAGATCTTCAAGATCTGAGGTGATAAGATCTTGGTAATCTATTTTAATAATGATATACTATTGAAATAAAGAGATATCTATGGTTTATTTAGACATATCTGAGATATATTAAGGGATCTACCCATTATGGTAGAAAAACCCTAAAAATATAAAGGGACCCACTTGATCAATGAGATCAAGTATGATCAGATCCTTAGGATGGATTGAATAAATGTTAATATGATGAAATCCAGGGACATCATGGATTGAATATGACAAAAACTAAGCAATATGATCTTTGGACCTTAATGAAGAAAAACCCCTAAATGTAATTAAAACCCTTGATTAAAAGGAAAAGATCTAAGATCTAATGGTTGGATCATAAGTAAAGAGTTCTAAAAATATTAATGTAATTAGTTTCATTTTCTATTAATTGATAATAGCATTTTAAATGTGATTTAAGTTATAAAGAATGAGAGTGCAACTTTTAGACTTTAGCATGATATGTGATTAGATTGTTATAATAGGTTGCTAGATTTAATTATCCTAAGGGCATGTTAGTGTGATTTTATGCAAGTGTAACATAGGACCAAGTTAGTATGATTTCATGACCAATGTAACTTAGGACCATGCTAGGATTTCATGTAAGATTATACTATAGTATGAGATTGTACCTTAAGTCCATGTTAGTTTAAATTCTGTTATTAAGCTATATTAGTTGAAAATCATGCTAGTGTAATTTTTTTATCATTATCATTAAGTTGTTCAATTATGTAGTCTTATGCTTTGAATTTATAATTCGTTTATGGTTAAATTTCATTAGTAGATCTACTTGTTATGAGATAAAGAGCATAAAACACCAAAAGTGGAATCTAATGAGAAAGTAGAGTTTCATGAGACAAATAAGAGTGGATTATTTTGGACTTAATTAGTAAGGGCTATAGTTAGTAGGACAATATAAGGATTATCAAATCCTTAGCCCAAACTAGGAGAATAATAAACCCCATGAATGACATTATAAATGTTCATGGACTTAATTAAAATCAATTAGAAAGAGTACATAGGGTCAACATGTTATAGGAACCATATGAAAGGTTGAGCTAAGGTAACTCTAGTGAATGTTGAACATAGTGCTTAAGGGTGTTGTCTAATAGAGCCTTGCTCTTCCCCTACCTTCCGTTGACATTTGTGAGGTCTAAATGCCTCCTTACATGAGGATTGAAGAAACCACTTTGTGTTCACCCATTCAACTAGTAAACCTTAGCCAATTGAAAATAAGAGGAGCAGTCTAGACATAGGATGAAATATGCTACCTTCAACTAGTAAAACATTAACTGGTTGAATAATAATAGTAAGAGCATAAAAGGTTAGTAAATTATCTAACCCTAATAAAAATTGTAAGTATGATAAAAGTCAGGAGGGGCAATTATGGGAAGGCCACCACTGTGAAAGTCCTGTCTCTCCATATGGGCAATGACATTATATTTTCCACCGTGGTATCTATGGTGAACAGGGTAGTTATCCAAGCGCACTAGTACGAATCCGATTGTAGCATGGTAGCCCTTTAATTATTTTGTACTATGATGCATATGAGAGTAGGCATAGTGAAATGCCTTATGTTTTCGCATAATGAAATGCTAGGTAATTGCATATTACCAATATTTTCCAAGAAGGGAAATTCCCAGTGTAGGACTAGCTGAAATGCTAAATTCTCAAAATGAAGAGAATTGATCAGCTTAGTTGGGAATGATATTTGACTACTTTCATAAATTTAACTGATTTACCCATGTATAGCATGTATGTACATGGATGTACATATATTACAAAGTAAAGAGTAGAGACATGAATATGTTTAGGGATAACGGGATTATGAAGTATTAGAATTATATTGTCAATTATTATGCTTCTTGAATCCCCTACCAAGCATTGCTTGCTGAGATATTGTAAATGTTGCAATATCTCAGATACAGGGAAGGAGAGTTAGGAGCTCAAGGCGATAGAAGACTTGAAGAGAATAATCTTCAAGGTATACCCCTTGAAGACATGTATTTTGCGTTGTTTGAGAGTATTGTATTGTAATGAGAGTTTCATTGTATGGTGAGCTTTGAGTTTTGGATTATCTCATTTGGATAAGTATTGTAATGGATTTGGCTGTACTGTGAACCACTAGATGGATTTTGAAATTTAATAAAAGTATATTTCTTTAATGGAATTTTATCTTGTACAAAGATCTACATATGTTATGTATGAAGTGATGACTTGGGTTTTACATAACAAGTTCTGAAGAAAATAATTTTCGTTGCTTTGTTTTGCAAATTTTTTTTACTATTAAGGGCCTTGACTTTCAAAATATATTACAAAATGTGTTACAAAAACTCAGGTCGTCATAGCATCGCCCTATTTAAATTGAATGTTGAGTTAATTTAAGCCATCCCTTCATTAAAAATGTGATTTTAGGAGTTAAAGAGGTCCAAATCAATATCCAAAAGATCCATTGCGATTGTCTCAATGCTGTAGACCTATATTTGACCTAAAAACCTTGATTTAAACACTTTTAAAATAATCAAATCACAAAATACCATTAGATATCACAGATCTGGCCAATCAATAGATGATCAGGCCTTAGAACTTGATTGTATGCATCAAATATAAGATGAACTAAGCGATTAGCAAAGTAGATTTTATGTGATTGTCAAAAAAAGTGATCTTGGCCATTGATGTGATCAGGTACCTTAAGATTGGTTAATCAGAGAGTGATCTGACTGCCAAATTGATGTGTGATCATAGAGATATGTGTAAATCACTAAATAAACATTAACCTTAGAAGGATCATGATGAGAAGGATTAGAATTGATAATTAGGTGTTGATTATTAATATAGAGTGATCCAACATCTAGATCGTCCCTAAACTTCATGAGGAGTTAGAGACTGACCCCTTTATTGATTAAGGGGCATTAATTGAAAGAATTATGACATAGAATGATGATCAAAGACCACAGATGTTGTTTAGATGTTAGAAAAATCTACATCTAGTTCAAGATTGACTTAATAGAGGGTTAATCTGATGATTTGGGCCATTAATTTAGGACTAACTACCAGATCAATGAAGTTACCACTTGGATTTGTTATTTTGAGAAGTGAGAACACTAAGTGATAAATGACTTATGATGTGACAGGTATGTCAGAGTGCACGATGTGACATTGCTTATGTGCTTGATTTGAGTCCATGTTTATCGAGGTAGGTGATTTCATTCAAAATTTCTTCATGATTTCATTGATCATGACCTATTATCTAAAGTTGTTGAGGCATGTGTTTTGGGTCTTACTGTGTTTACATAAATGTGTTCGTTACTTCTTATTGATAGCATGACATTTGATTTTACGAATAACCATGTTTTACATGTGATGGACTGTACTTTATCATGGCGTTTGATCGTACCTCTTGAGGTTATTTTACATGAGTGTTTTCCATGGTTTGTGGCATGTTTGTTGATTTATGATGGGTGCTTTCACTCAGTGGGTACTATGCTAAGAGGGTAGTAGGGTTGGCCACCTACCCTTTGACTTTGTGATGATGATGATTAGATACCACCCTTGAGAGGGCCAAGGACATAGGTGGTGGTATCATGTGTAGTCTCACCTACGATCTGTGCCACCCATGGGGACGAAGGAAGTCTCCCGTTATGGTGTTAATGGGAAATGACAGTGGTTGAGATCCTTGTGTGGTTGTCACTGCAACAAGTAGGCCATACACATATTCTATATGCTCATGTGGTATTTATATGTTGGGTGAACCGGGGTAAGCTGAGCCTAGGACTTGACTGACTCAAGAGGTTGGTGACTGACTTTAGGGGCTAATGCGGGCTACAGGGGAGGGACCTATGGATTAGTATGAGTACTCATTATCAGTGATTGAGTGCCATGGATGTGATTAGAATCAGGAATTGAAACATAAATAGTTAGATTATACTCAGAAAATGGAATCCAACAACCCAAAGAATGATGAAAACGAAGTCCGAATGAGGATGTTATGGGACTTCAAAGTCAAGGCTATTTTGGTAATTAAAAGTAAAGAAAAAAAACTTAGAACTTGGGAATTGAAATTACTAAATCTGGATTGTCCTTGTCAATACAAATCCAACATGGCTAAATTTTCTAAAATATGAGATTGGATGAATAAATGGTAATTTTCTTATAGTGGGGTATTTAAGTAATTTCCTTAGAGGGCCCCACGTGTAGAATTTCAAGGTCCGGTAGTAAAGTGGTATCAGAAAACCCATCATGAGTGGAGGTCACACACATGTGACTAAAATGACAAT
Source organism: Warburgia ugandensis (assembly GCA_035236585.1). Lineage (NCBI taxonomy): Eukaryota > Viridiplantae > Streptophyta > Magnoliopsida > Canellales > Canellaceae > Warburgia > Warburgia ugandensis. Next base: position 36,518,651 of record CP141131.1, read on the forward strand.
GTTTCATAAGGGAAAAGCATCATTAACATAAATTATATTAAAAAGAAAAGGAAGTAATTTATAATAACAAAAAGAAGGGCCCATATTTGATATTAGCAACCCCCCCCCCCCCCCTTTAAGTGACTTACCAAAACCAGATGGCATTATCTATTCTCCAGCCATGAAACTTGAGAGCCAAGAACCCGACAAAAATGAGAAATAGATGATGGGAAAGAGAAGAAGAAGGAGAAGAGGAGAGGAGGGAAAAGAGAAGAGAGAGGGAGCAGGAGTAAGAGCAGAAACCAACATTTCCCCCCAGCAATCAAATCTCCCCTCTGATCTATGAGCTTCCCATCATCCTCATCTGCAATGGTACTGGCACCAACGCAATAACAAAAACTTGGTGAGTCTCGTCCCAGGCCCATCTCCTTCCTTGGTGATGCCCTTTATCTCAAATTGTTGGAGGCACAAAACCCAAACCCTCCACATCACTATCTCTAGCATGGTAGAAGACCATGAGCATCCGAAAAATATGGTCAGACATACTAGATTTCGTTTTCAACTCACGCTTTGGTCTGCTAAACAAAGAACCTAAAAACTTTCCCTTTTTGCTCTCGGATTTTACTAGATTTCCTTTCTTCATCACATTTTTTTATTCCTTTGTTTAGACCCCTCCAGCACCCTTTTCTCTATCCAAGCTGAAAAACCCACAACTCTCTTCCATCTGGTAAAAGTTTTGATCTATTTCCATTTGGAGCAGCACTTCACACCTTTGTTTGATCGCACATGCCAGACAATGCCAGAAATGATACCCTGAGGTGCACAAAAACCTCCTATGGCACCTCACCAGAGATGCCAATGCAATTTGTGCAAAAACTTCTCTTCCCTCCAGTTCCATTAGGCTGGCCACTCACCTCTCCACTCCCCTATCATCCTTTACCCTTTTCAAAGAGACTAGGTAAGAAATTGCTCATCGTTCTTTGTCCTTTGCTTACTCTAGTTCCACGCAACAATAGTATGCTTCTATTACAGGGTCGTCGACAATGCCACAATATTTTGCTACTACATATCACCAATCTAGGTGGAACTATAGGGATGAAGAGGATGTTTATAATGTTGATTCCATGTTTCATGAGTTTGATATTCCCTATGAATGGCTATGGTTTGATACTAAAAATACGAATGGGAAGACATAGTTTATTTGGGACATGGTCCTAATCCCCCACCCTGGGGAGATGCAAAACAATTTAGCTGCCAAGGGGAGGCACATGGTCACAATTGTGGATCCTCACATCAGGAGAGATGATTCCTATCATATCAACAAGGGGACCTCCCAAAAGGGGTATTATGTGAAGGATGCATTGTGGAAGGATTTTCATGGGTGGTGCTGGCCTGGTTCATTATCATGTATTGATATGTTGAACCTAAAGATATGACTCTAGTGGCCTGGGATGGTTACAATGATTGCTAGAGAGGCTATAAACTTGGTGGCTTATGTTTTTGGTCCTCGAGTTCTAATAACACCCTTGGGTGCATTAAGCATTATAATGAGTGATGTTTTGGTGCACTTTTTACTGAAAGAAAGGTTGCGAAAAATGGGTGTTTTGGGATGCGTGTCTTACGTAGAGGGTTCAATGGTGATTGTAATCCATGCACCTTAGGAGTATACTCCAAGTTCTTTGAAGGAGATTTGGACTCTGGCTACTCAACCCAAATTTATGTTTTATGCAGTAGCATCATGTCAATGGTCTTAACATGGGTTCTATACTTTGAACCTTGTTATGGTCAGACACATATTAGTTTACTTGGACGTCAATTCTTTGAATGGGTTCACTAATGGTTGTTATCATAAAAGCCTTTGGTATTGCAATATGGCTTATAATAGAGAGGATAAGGCAAGTTGCTTATCCTAAAACATGTTTTGTTATTTTTGTTGTTGTAGTAGTTGTGCGCATTCTAACTTAATTTAATTAACTGAATAAGATTGAAGTTGCTTCTTCTATCTATCTATATTAACTGATAAGGCAAGCTTGCTGAGATATTGTAAATGTTTTAGGTTTACAATATCTCAAATATAGATAGATTGAAGAAGATGTACACAACAAGAGGAATCCAATAGCCATACTTCTACGATCAGGTATATACTTTATTAAAGCTTTTGTATTGTGTAGTTAGTCATTTAAATTATGATATTGGACATTTAATATGATGTTTATAGGAGCTATACAAGCTGAGTTGAAGATAAAGATTATGTGTTCTAACAATCATTACAATCAAAGGATTTTGGAAGTTGAAATGAAAGAAAAACATAATCAAAATTTTATTGTTTTGATGGATTATCAAGTAAAAGCTAAGTACCAGAGTACGCAGTGAAAGTGATTCTTATTGTTTATTCAGATAGAAAAACTATACTATTAAGTGACATAATATCTAGGTTAAGTTGAAAATCATTTATATTTTTAAGATTGATGTTTTATTGAAGTAATTATATGAATTTATGTTTATAAGGAGAAGGCAATATTATTGGAGTGGTTGGAAAGATATCATGAAAAGAATTTTGAAGATAAAAATTCTCCAAGGACGGAAGAATGTGATGACCCTAAAAATTTCGGGAACAAAATTTCTCTGAGGGAAGATTGTAACAACCCCAAAATTCTACTATTGCATGATTGAGGTATGAGTTTTCTGGGAGTATAACTTTTTATAGAATCAAGAATGGAAACATAAAGAGTTAGATTCTACTCCAAAAATGGAATCTACTGACCTAAAGAACACTGAAAATGAAGTCCAGATGAGGAAGTTATAAAAAAGAAAACTTAGAACTTGGGAATTAAAATTACTAAATCTGGATTGTCCTCATCAATACGAATCCAACATGACTAAGTTTGCTGAAATCAAAAATTGGATGAATAAATGGTAATTTTCTTACAGAGGGGTATTTTAGTAATTTCCCTAGAGGGCCCCACATACAGAATTCTGAGGTTTAGTACTAAAGGGGCGTTAGAAAACCCATCATGAGTGGAAGGTACACACATGTGACTAAAATGATGACATTTCATGAGGGAAAAGCATCGTTAACATAAACTAATTTAAAAAGAAAAGAAAATAATTTAAAATAACAAAAAGAAGAAGCCATATTTGATATTGACAACACCCCCCCCCCCCCCTTAAGTGACTTCCCAAAAAACAAATCACATGATATGTTCTCCAGCCATGAACCTGATAGCCAAGAACCCAACAAAAACGAGAAATAGACGATGGGAAAGAGAAGAAGAAGAAGAAGAAGAGAAGAGAGAGGGAGTAGGAGTAGGAGCCGAAACCCAACATTTTCCCCTAGCAATCAGATCTCCTCTCCCATCCGTGAGCTTCCCATCATCCTTGTCTGCAATGGCACTAGCACCAACGCAGTAATAAAAACTTGGTGAGTCTCATCACAGGCCCATCTCCTTCCTTAGTGATGCACTTCATCTTGGATTGTGGCAGGCACAAAACCCAAAACATCTATTTCCCTATCTCTAGCATGGTAGAAGACCATGAGCATCTAAAAAATATGGTCAGACATACTAGATTTCGTTTTCAATTCACGCTCTGGTCTGCTACACAAAGAACCTAGAAACTTTCCCCTTTTGCTCTCGATTTTTACTAGATTTCCTTTCTTCGTCATGTTTTTTTTCCCCCTCTGTTTAGACCCCTCCAGCACCCTTGTCTCTATCCAATGCAACAAATCCACAACTCTCTTCCATCCGATCAACAATTTTGGTTGGTTGTCATTTGGAGCAACACTTCACACCTGTGGTTGATCGCACAGGCCAAACACTGCCAGGAATGATACCCCCAGATGCATGAAAACCCTCCTCCGACACCTCACCGGAGATGCCAATGCAATCTATGCAAACAATTTTCTTCCCTTCAGTTTGATTAGGCCAGCCGCCTCACCTCTCTACTCCCTTGTTGTTCTTTACCCTTTTCAAAGAGACTAGGTTAGAAATTGCTCATTGTTCTTACTCCTCTTCTTAGTCTAGTTCCAAGCAACAACAGTATGTGTTTGTTATTGAGACCTCAGCAATGCCATAGTATTTTGCTACTACATATCACTAGTATCGGTGAAACTATAGGGATGAAGAGGATGTTTATAATGTTGATTCCAAGTTTATGACTCAAGATTTTATGATATTCTTGTCAAAAAAGAGTAACACCCTTTCAATCACAATCAATCATGGTGTTTGTAATTTATGAAATTTTTATATCTAATCTATTTTGGAAAATAATTATATTGGCTAGGTGGATAAATGTTCTATTTTATTTAAAATATTTAAAGAGAGAATTTCTAAAAATATTTTCATAACTAATTTCTACTCGAGAAATGGAACTTAATGCTTCAAACAACACTAAAAAAGGACTTCATATGAAAAGGTTATGAGCGTTTGAAGATGAAGGGTATTTCGATAATTAAAAGTTAAAAATGCACGAGGTGTTTTGTTAATGGCACCCCTATTATGTCATAATCGTGTCATAACTACATCATCACCTGTGTCAACCCTCATAACCGCCACGTCTGCACCAGAAATTTGGCAGGCACTAACCTTCTACAGCCTTCTTCCTCTACAGTGCTAGAAAAAATGGCGGCACCGCCCTTCACCTCTATAAATCTCCCCTACTCCTCCCATTGCACCTCTCTCCCTCCACTCTAGCAATCTCCAGTATCTAGGGTTCTGGCGATGTACAAGACCTCACACCATTAGGAAAAAACCCAGATCTCCTCTCTCTTCGACCACCCAGGTAAGCCCCTTTCCCTCTACTTTTCTCCTTTTTCGGTGAGTTTTCTTTAGATCTAAGCTGGATCTGTCATCACCTGGCAGGCAATATGCTGCTGAAAAATAGATCTGTTGAGGATCATCTTTGAGGCAACTTAAATGGATGATTTGAGTCTCTCGATGAAACTAGGGGACTCTAAAACCCTAGGATCCATAAAAAACAGTAAAATTTTGGGCTATCTCTAGCATTGATTGGGAACGAGATGAACTGATGGTTCGGATCGGACAGTTCCGCCCTGGTCCACTTGATCTGCTGCAAGGACGCACTGCGTGAAGCACGCCTAGGAACTTCTCATGCAAGAGCACCCTTGTGTGTATGCACGCATGTGAAAGGTGTTTCAGTTTGGCCACAATACTGTAGCATCCTCGAAACAGTGACACGCATGACCCGCCTTATCCCTATTGATCTGAATAAAAAAAATCTTCAATTGCAGGAGCTATACAACTCCAATTAACCATCCAAAAGGTCTGCTAGAATCATAACCACATCGCAGACCTGATTAAACAATAAAATCTAGGATCAAAGAATGATTTTAATCATTTATGGCCTAAAAACTATAGGAATCTCGTAGATCTATTAGATCAAAGATGATTTGAACCTAATAAGCGGTCTATTGGACAACTTAGAAGCCTTAGATATCCAATTCAACCCTAAATTAAGGATGATTACCCTTGGATCATAGATCTGGTCACTTATGGATGAGATTGGAGTCTAAATAGATGATCTGGGCCATTAAGCTATGAACCTAATTAATGATAGGGAAATAATAGTTAGATTCTTATGTACAGGATACCATAAAGACCTTAAAGAAGATCCAAGATTTAAACTAAAGGAGGACACGAATTAAGTGACATCTTTCGAGGTAGGTAGTCAAATACTACTAAGCTTTTAAATGCATTCTAAAATGTAATTGAATTACTTGACTCTATTACCATGTTTAGTATGCTTTTTGAGATATGATATTCATATAACGAGCATGCAGATTTGTCTTTATGATTTATGGTCTTGAATGTGATTGCTTACACTGCTTACATGTTTTGAAACTAATTGCATAAATTACATGATTTACGATGATTGAGATTTAGATTATATGTATAAATATCTTTTTCAGGCCAATGAGCCTAGTGGGCACTATGTTGAGAGGTTGTTTATTTATGGGGTTGGCCCCCCGGCCTCTAACCACCAAAGGTGGTAGGTATCACTGCCCAAAGCGGCATTATCCCTTTCTCGACTATTGTGGTAAATAGGGACGACCACTAGAAGTGTTCATGGCATCCTTTCTGAGGACATATCCATAGTCACCATGGAAGCTATGGCGGGGTGGTCTCTAGATACTAGAGACACGATTTCAGAATAGGTTCTGGTTGTGAGCATAGTTGGCCCTATGATTTTGGTTTTGATATCGATGTGCATATTGCATTGAGATGGTTGTAGATGAGTACTCATGACTAGTCAGCTTGATGTGTTCACTGAGATATCCACATTCATGATATTTGTTGTGGGTTTGAAATTCTATCATTTGTTTTGATCAATTACTACATTAAGATTTTTATTAGTCATTACTATTGTATGAATTATTGATTTTGAGTAGTTGGCTAGATGTGTTCGTCTAAAATTCTAGTGCATCAATTCATTGACTGCTACCATTGTCATAGTGTTTATGTTGCTAATTAATGCATTCAAGAAAAGTTCCATGGTTTGGAAATGTGTAAATGAGTTTTATAATTTATGCATAAATACCCATGGTTATACAAAACGGAATTGCATGATCTTATCAATTTTCTTGAAATTACGCCTCTTGCATGCCGTGTCTTCAAATTAGTCGTATCAAGTCACCTACTGAGCATGATAAATACTCAACCAAATCCATTATTTTTCAAATCAGATGAAGTACAATTAGAAGCAGCTTTAGAGAGTGTTAGTGCTACAATCAAGTGAGTGAAGGTAAGGCTAAGTGAGGATATAATTGTACCAGATTTCATACTAAGTGATCCTTTTAGTATTTGATGTAAAATTGGTTGTAAGTGATGATTTATAACTTGGGCTGTGATTAACAATCTTGGGAATGGTAATTATTCATTTTTATATTTTGTCCAAAACTTGCCATGGCATGATTCATTATCTGTTTATTGAGATTAATTAATGACCCTCGTGGTTTTGGTGAAAAAAGTTACAAATAAAATAAAAAATTTGCTGCATTAATTTTCAAAAATTGTTTTAAAAATAGAGATCGATCTCACAAGTAAAAGCTTGTTATTTTAAGATTGCATTATAAAAACCTAGGTCGTCACAAGAAGAGATACTTTATTTAAGACATGGTTCTAATCCCCCACCTTAGGGAGATATAGAACAATCTAGCTACCAAGGGGAGGCACATGGTCACAATTGTGGATCCTCACATAAGGAGAGATGATTCCTATCATATCCGCAAGGGGGCTCCCAAAAGGGGTATTACGTGAAGGATGCATTGTGGAAGGATTTTGATGGGTGGTGCTAGCTTGGTTCATTGTCATGTATTGATACGTTGAACTAGAGATATGATTCTGGTGGGCTAGGATGGTTACAATGATTGTTGGAGAGGTTATAAACTTGGGGGCTTATGTTTTTGCTCCTCGAGTTCTAGTAACACCTTTGGGTGCATTAAGCATTATAGTGTGTTGTTTTGGTGCACCTTTTTAATGAAAGAAAGGTTGTAGAAAATGGGTGTTTTGGGATATGTGTCCTGCATAGTGGGTTAAGTGGTGATTTTAATCCATGCACCTTAGGAGTATACTCTAAGTCCTTTGAAGGAGATTTGGACTCTGGCTACTCAACCCGAATTTATGTTTTATGCAGTAGCTTCATGGTCCATGGTCTTAGTATAGGTTGTACACTTCAAACCTTGTTATGGTTAGACACATATTAGTTTACTTTGACATCGGTTCTTTGAATGGGTTCACTAACGGTTGTCAGCATAAAAGCCCTTAGTATTGCAATATGGCTTACGATAGAGGGGATAAGGCAAGTTGCTTATCCTAAAACATGTTTTCTTACTTTTGTTGTTGTAGTAGTTGTGTGAATTCTAACTTAATTTAATTAACTAAATAAGATTGAAATGCATGGTCGATCATGGAAAGGAGGGCGATTAAAGCTAGTGGAATTTGATGAATGCGTCACACGAGGTAGGTAGAAATTTAAGAAGCATGACCAAATAATAAGATTCATGTTTTAAACATGATCTTATTCCTTATTATGAAAGTTATAGCATGGAAATAATATAATTGTCATTAAATGTGCTTCATATGGTGAATGATAGAACTTAGTTATTTAAAATGATGTCATGCTTATAATTCATGCTTAATGTGCACCTACTATCTGACAAACATGATTAGGACTTGTACATCTTATATGATTGTGAAATTATGTTTATGGTACATGGGTACCATGTCAGTATTTGTGATGTATGAGTCCAGGTTTGTAGGGTATATCCTTAGTGGATTGTCACCTAATAAGTGGGGATGTTATTCTTGTTAGGAAATATGTGAACAAGTAATTTGCTTACTATTATGATTATTTTACATCTGGGCATGGAGGCCTAAGAGTTTTCTTTTATACAGGCTTATGCCTGCCAGTGCTATGCTAGGGAAGTCATGAGAGTTTGGTCACTCGCTTCCCAAAATTTGATGATATGATGATACCTTGCCCTATGAGAGGCTTAAAGTGAGGTGGGGCAATTATGGGAAGGCCCCACTATGAAAGTCTTGTCTCCCCATATGGCACTGACACAATAATTTTTGCCATGGTATGAGTGGTGAACAGGGCAGTTATCCGAGCGAGCTAGTATGGAGCAGGTTGCAGCATGGTATTCCTTATGATTGATGCACTATGGTGCTTATATTATGGCATTATGAGATGCCTTATATGATGTGGCATGATGATATGCTTTATATTGTTTTCCCAACAGTGGCTAGAGGATTGCGGACCCTGTATAGTGAGAGGCATGAGGATTATATTGATATACCAACAGAGGCTAGATGATTATGAACCCCACATGATGAGGGGTATGATTCTAAAATCCAGTATAGTCTGATAATGTTAATGCTGATACTTATTGAGTATATTCACAACTTTGTACTACTTTTAACAATTTTCATATATGTGCATTAATGCTATATGTATATGATTTAGGGCATAGTTTCTTATAAGTCGTCATAAGGGTATATGCATGGGTAGAACTGTTATGCAGATTATGGTTTATGGAATTGAATTATCTTATTTAAATTATAAAGGATAATAGTAAATACTTGATTTATTAATGGATTATTGATATTTATGAAACATGCTACTATTTGATTATCAATTGATTATTAGGTTATAAAACATGTTAATACTTGGTTTAACAATGAAGTAATGAATTATGAAATGTATTGTAAATTCAAGTCAATATAATTGTTATGAGAATGAATACTTAGAATAATGCAATTTAATCAATTCATAATTAAATTTAACATTCTTTTTAAACTCCCCTACCATGTATAGCTTGCTGAGATATTGTAAATGTTTTATGTTTACAATATCTCAAATACAGATAGAAAGAAGAAGATGTACACAACAAGAGGAATCCAGTAGCCATACTTTTGTGATCACGTATATACATTATTAAAGCTTTTGTATTGTGTAGTTGGGAATTTGAATTGTGATATTGGACATTTAACATGATGTTTATAGGGGCTGTACAAGTGAACCACTACATGGGTCCTGTTTTTAAGAAATGAAAATCTATCTTCTATAAAAACTGTATATATGTTTATATATATATATATATATATAGTATGAGCATCAAGGTGACATCCGGGTTTTTAGGAAAATGAACTTAACAAAATAATCTTCCATAGTTTTTGAATTTATAAAATTAGAGGCATGCCACCTTTTGAAAATAAACACAAAAAAATTTCATGAAAAACCCAGGGTGTATGAGTTGGTATGAGAGGAGTTCATCTAGTCAATTGCAGCCCTTTATGTCCAATAAAAAGATTATAATTAAAATATAGGTTAGGAACTTGTGAGTTGATGCTATATTATGATATAATTAGTTCAGTACTAGAAAGTGTAAGTTAGTATACTTAGAGTACAAATGAATAGTAAACCATAAGGAGTTGTCCTTAGTATGACAACTAGGATGATGATTTGAGAAATTAGTGATTACACTATAGAGAATACTGAACAAGGGAACTAAGTAATAGAAATAGTTAAGTGAGTGCGATAGAATATCCTTCTTATTTATTATGTACCCTAATACCATAACTTATAGTAGTGCAAAGTGCTCCTACCCAAGTTTAAATAGAAATTATGCCTAGTATCAATGTTCACGGATAGAATACCCAACATAGGTATATACTAATTGTTCACATATACTAAGTGTAAGAGTAGGAAGTTTGAAAAGAGGCAAAAGATAGGCTAGAAAAGCTTATATAGAATGTGGTGTTGGTTTGTATAGAAAAGGTTGAAAAAGAGACGCCGAAAAAATTGTAAGTTGAAGAGGAGAAATAGGAACAATTGACGAATGATAGGTTCAAGAAGAGGTAACTTAGAAGGATTGCAAACTTCCATTGATATAGAAGCTAGAACTATCATCTACTTTGAAACTAGAAATGGTATGTTAGAAATAACAAAGCAAATGTATATGTAGAGACAATACTGCTTGAAAATAATTCAAGGAAATAATGAGTACTTTCTTTCTCATGTATAATCAATGAGAAAAGAAAGGAATTTATTTTTTTACAACAAAAAATCTCATCATGATAGAATACAAGAATAAGTTTCATATGAACAGATAAAGTATTACTGGTTGAAAGAAATATATCCTAATATGAAAATGTAAGCTATTGGCAAGGAACTTATTACAATAGTAGAGTATGAGATGACTTCTAAAATTTAGAAAATTTCAAGACAAAGCTAATCATGAAGCACTATCAAATATATATACGTAATCTCAGATCTTTTTAAGGAATAAGTGATTCACCTTAATACCAGAATGAAATAAGAAACGGTGTATTCTTTTGTTATGTATAATTATGTGAAATATCTTATGGCCAAACCCTAAGTGGGATAAGGTCTTGTTGATCATGAGGATGATGTATAATTATGTTAAATATGAATGTATTGGTGAAAAGTTGAACAAGGGATTTGAGATGATAGCTCCAATTGATGGATAATTCGCTAGCACAAGGACTTGTACCAAGAAATGTTTATTAAGGCTTATTGAAAGAATGATAAGTATATTCTCATGTGATACTATAGACTTGGGTATGATACCAAGATTGAAATGAATTGCAAATTATAAGACAATATCTATAATGCCTCAAGCATTTCCGCTATTTTTGCATCCATTTGACAAAATTGAATTGGCCATTCGTTAGGAAATGAACCATGTTAAATGTTTTATTTAAAATGGTAAACAAAGGAATTTGTAAGAAAACTTTGTACCATTAGATTCTACGTTCAAAATGGAATCCAACATCTCAACGAATGCCAAAAACGGAGTTCATATGGCAAAGTTATGGGCTTTTGAAGATAGAGGGGCATTTCTGTAAAATATAATTAAAACAAAACGACTCAAAAACACAGGGGGCCGTTTTACTAACGGCACCCCCCACGTCCTCCCCTACCTCCAACCACCGCCATTCTCGACCCTTCGAAGCACCCACTCTGTGAGGAGGCAGAAATGGCGGTACCGCCATGGGCAGTACCACCTTGGCTAAGCTATAAAAAGCCCTCTTCCCCCTCCCACTCCAGGCATCGTTTTTCCCTCTCTTCTTTGACTATCTAAGTGAGGGTTCCAGCAAACCTTCATCGCGAAACCCTCCTGTTTCCTCCACAAATTCTGGCACAGGCCTGAGTCTTCCCTACAGGCCATAGTCCCGTGGCAGCTATGGTGGGTAGGTCTCTAGATACTGGAGCCACATGAGTCAGCTGTGTACTGATCATGAGCATAGTGACCCTATGATTTCAATGTGATTGATATGCATATAGCATCGAGATGGTCATATACGCCGAGAGACGTTTACGCCGAGAGACTCATGTGCATGATACTAGCATCTGCTTGAATGATGACTACTTTAAGAGTTTCATCATTATTATATTTGACTCGCTGGTTCGATGCATTTGCCGAGATCTTCGTATATGGATCTATTGATTTCTATTTTAGTGATATTTATATGACGTGATTTGCATAAGTATGAGGAAGCACTTGAAAGATAAATTGTGAGGAATTGAGAAAATCACTACTTATGATGATACGCCCTGACAATTAAGACTCAATGGTTGATGATAAAGCTTTGATAAGTTGAACAATATATTGATATAGGAAATGAAAGGAGAAAATTTGAGGTAGCCAGCAAATTATAAGGTACTATTTGATATTAACTTGCCTTAAAAGAAAAAGTTAGTTGTTATAGGCATGTAAATCAATCGAAGGAATTTCCTAAGGACTAATCTTACTAGATTGAGTATTGAACTTCAAGAGGATAATGACAGAAGATACAATCTTGACCTAGTAAGGGTACATGGTTATGAATAAGAGACTTTTGACATGAATAGGAACATGGTTGGAAATCCTAATGACAAATTGATGTGAATAGTGAGATAGGCCTCTGGACGAGAACATTTGACCGATGATGATGAATCGACCATTAACATTTAACACGAGTTTGGATAAATTCTTCAGGGAGAAAAGCATTTGATGGCTTCAGCTTCTATGAAACTTGATGTACAGCTCAGATATCCTAATCGTACTATGAGATTGTATTATTGATGGAGGATGCTACTTGAATTGTTTCATGGTTTTATTTTGAATATAATAGAAAAGCGACAAACAGTTGAAATTTGGAGTTAATCATGGGTTTGGATTTTATCATTAATCTAATTGGAGGACACATGATACCATATCAGCTATTGAAGTATCTTGGGGAAAAATATAAAGCAATGAAGATTAGAAGCAAGGTTAGACACAATCGAAAGAATGTAATTTTTTGGGAATCTTAGGAATGACATGTAGCCAACCTTTAGAAGGAGACGTTGATAATATGATATGATCTCAAAAAGGTATGGAGTAAATCATACATGAGTAGTGGAATATGGTCATCTGAGGAGACTATCCTATATCTGATTAGAGAAGTATGAGCACCTAAGGATTCGTAGCTATACGAACAACAGCTATAAACCAATATTGTTAAACCGGCAAATATGGGACTATGAATCAGAGTACGCAACGAAAGCGACCCTTATATACTAAAAGTGTAATAACCCCTTTTTTTTGTAATTGATTGAGAAAATCAATAAAGTTTGAGTTTCAGATATTTCGGGCTGAAATATTAGGGTTATTTAGAATATACTTTTTATAAAAGTACAATCAAATAATAAGACATGTAAAATTGAAATTAAACTAAGCAAACCCTTCAAAATGACTATAAGCACGACAAATTCTGAATTCAGATGAGAAATCCTTAAGTTTCTTCTTTTCTTGGACAAAAGGGGTAAAATAGTAATTTTACCCAAAAATCAAAATATGAAACATCAAAATTTAGAACGTACTGAGAAATACGTATCCAACGCCACTAAGTATACTCAAATCCGAGATCATGGGAATAAAAGCCAAAATTTTATGCATAAATGGCAAAACAGTTTTTTTACACCATGTGGGGCCCACATGGGTCAACAAACATCAACTGGTCTTGGGGAAGAAAAATGGGGCATGGGGAAGAAAAAATGGATCATGGAAGACTTTCATGCCATTTAATAATAAAAATAAAATATTATAATCATGAAAAAAGACCCAAAATGCCTATAAATACAACCCCAAAAATCCTCCAAAAATTCTCATAAAATTCCCATAAAATTCTCTTCACTCTCCTTGAAAAATTAGATCTAGATCCCTCCCCAAAACCCCAAAATTTCCAAGAGATAGATCTCCTTTTAACTTGTTTTTCTTTTTCAATTGGAACAAGAGACCTAAAATCAATTAGGCACTCTGTTCCAGATCTAATTTGATCAATTACACTGTCCAAAACTTCCCAACATATCTATTCTACAAAACCCCTAAAGAAATTTTAAGATCCAATGGTTCAAAGAACGGATATTTGCAAGAAAGGTGGATCTTAGGCCATATCTTCATCAACAAGGTATTTTTCTTAAATTGGGCATATAACCGAGGTTTTCTCTCCAATCAGGTAGGTGGAAATCTTTTCATAGATGTTTAGTACTATTTTATGTAATTTTTATTTTACTGTAATTTATTTTGGTAATAAAAAGGTAAAAAAAAGTAAACAACAAAACCCTTAATTATGGATGATAGAGTGCTCAGATGAAAAATCTGACTACACCAATTGATCGAGAAGGGTCCAAAACTCTTAGGGCAGAATTTTCGCAAAGATCAGAGACGTTTTGGGCCCTCAATTGAGAAAGGATTGATTGGACGGTCCAGAATGGACTATCCGATCTCCGGATCAAACGGCGCCCAAGATGAACACGTGACGCACTGATGGAATGGCTCGTGCGCTGTGGGTGGAGCATCGTCCCAAGAGAGACGATGGCACGTCCGTCAAATGCACGAGCAGAAGTGCCCAGCGACAGCCCCGTTTACGGGCACGCGAACGACAAGCGTTCCGCTTGTCCCGTACGCGTTTGTGGATACCCCGCAAGGGCGCTTAGTCCATTCATCCAAGCAGACGTGCCCGACGAACCGAGCGCATTCCGCCTGGTTCACTCCGCCCGGCTAATCTGGGCCGTCCGTTCCTTGGGCCCAAATCAAATCCAGGCCCTAGGAAAGACTATAAACTTCCAGATCCAATTTTGGAGTCATCTGAACTCCAAATTGAGATCGGAAAGAAGCTATGAAAAGCTTGAAAGCTCTATTTTTTGATAGAATGATAAAATGGACATGTTATTGAGTAAAAACTTTCTGTATTAAAGAAACAAGTTTCCAATTACCTAGATCTTCAAGATCTGAGATGATCAGATCTTGAAAATATGTTTTAATAATGATATAATATTGAAATAAAGTGAAATCTATGGTTTAATTGGATATATATGAGATATATTAAGGGATCTACCCATTATGGTAGAAAAACCCTAAAAATACAAAGGGACCCACTTGATCAATGAGATCAAGTGTGATCAGATCCTTGGGATGGAAAGAATAAATGTTGATATGATCAAATCCAAGGAAATCATGAATGGATTATGACAAAAATAGATCAATATGATCTTTTGACCTTAATAAAGAAAATTCCCTACATATAACTAAAATCCCTAATCAAAGGAAAAGATCTAAGATCAAATGGTTGGATCATAAGTAAAGCTTTCTAAAAATGTTAATGTAATTAGTTTCATAGCATTTTAAATATGATTATGTTATAAAGCATGCTAGTATAACATTTAGACTTTAGCATGATATATGATTTCATTATTATCATAAGGTGTTAGATTTAATTTAAGTACCTTGCCTCATTATCATTGAATGTTAAATTATGTAGTTTTATGTTTTGAATTTATAATTCATTTATGGTTGAATGTTATTAGTAGATTTACTTGTTATGAGATAAAGTGCATTAAACATAAAAGATATATTCTAATGAGAAAGTAGAGTTTCATTACACAAATAAGAATGGAGGACTTTGGACTTAATTAGTAAGGGCTATAGCTAGTAGGACAATATAAGGATTATCAAGTCCTTGGCCCAAATTAGGAAAAGAATAATAAACCCCATGAATGACATTATAAATATTCATGGACTTAATTAAAATCCATTAGAAAGAGTACTTAGGGTAAACATGCTTATCGGAACCTTATGAAAGGTTGAGCTATGGTCATTCTAGTGAATGATGAACATAGTGGTTAAGGGGGTTATCTAATAGAGCCTCGCTCTTCCCCTACCTTCCGTTGACGTTTGTGAGGTCTAAACGCCTCCTTACATGAGGATTGAAGTAACCACTTTGTGTTCACCCATTCAGCTAGTAAGCCTTAGCCAATTGGAAATAAGAGGAGCAATCTAGATTTAGGCTTGAATAAGCTACCTTCAACCAGCACATTAACTGGTTGAATAATAATAATAAGAGCATAAAGGGTTAGTAAATTACTTAACCCTAATAAAAACAGTAAGTAAGATAAGGATGATCAAACAAGATCCATTAGATCTTGGATGATCAAGAACAATAAGAATAAGAACACTATATTGTACTTAGTATGCATGTTTATTAGTATACTTGTTATAGTTCATTGGATTAGATAATCCAAACCCTTGATCAAAGATGATTCAAGGAAGAAAACCAAGATCATCCTCCATAGGGATGATCCAATAACTGAACTCGGATCAAAGAAGAACTAGATGATAGAAGATCTAGGACCTTGATCTTTATCAACATGTGTAGATTGTCAATCAATGGATCTATGAAAGATCAAGATCAAGGAGATGGACATACAAAGACTTAGAGATAGAAAAATACTTAGATATGAATGATCTAAAGATCATTCTAATCATTAGATCTAGTGATCAATAAGATTGTTCATAATTTATATATTGACAATATGTATGGATGTACAGATTACATACATCAGTCAAGATCATGGAAGATTGGGGAAAAGAGATCAATCCTTAAAGGTAGGAGGATTTGATGAATGCATTTACATGAGATATACATGATTGTACTCATGATCTTATGTTGACAAGAGTAATGATAATACTTGTACTAAATCTCTTGAAAACCTTATGATCCAACCAAACACATATAAGATGGTTAAGGAATAAACTATAAGTGAATAGGGAACTAGAAAATATTTCAACCCTAAGTAAACAGTCATATGGTCTAATATATATGAAATCTATTTTACATACAAGCTTGGAGGCTTGTGAGTTTGTTTTAATAGGCATAAGCCTAGGGGAATGCTATTCCTAGAGGAGTTATGAGGGTTTATGCACCCGCTCCTTGAAATTTGATGATATGATGATACCTTGCCCAATGAGAGGCTAAAAGTCGGGTGGTGGCAATTATGGGAAGGCCACCACTGTGAAAGTCTTGCCCCCCCATATGGTCAGTGACATAATATTTTCCACTGTGGTATCAGTGGTGAACGGGGCAGTTATCCGAGCGCGCTAGTACGAATCAGACTGCAGTATAGCAACCTTTCTGATTATTTTGCATTATGATGCATATGAGAATAGGCATAGTGAAATGCCTTATGTTATAGCATAATGAAATGCTAGGTAATTGTATATTGCCAATATTTCCCAAGAAGGGAAATTCCCAGTATAAGATTAGCTATAATACTAAATTCTCAAAATGAAGAGAATTGATCAGCTTAGTTGGGAATGATATTTGACTATTTTCACAAATTTAATTGGTTTACCCATGAAGGGTAGTATGTATATAGATATACATAACTAACAAAGTAAAGAGTATGTTTAAGGATAATGGGATTATGAAATATTGGAATTATATTGTTAATTATTATTGCTTGCTGAGATATTGTACTTGTTGCACTATCTCAGATCCAGGGAAGGAGAGTTAGGAGCTGAAGACTATAGAAGACTTGAAGAGAATAATCTTCAAGGTATACCCTTGAAGACATGTATTTTTCTTTGTTGAGAGTTTTATTGTATGGTGAGCTTGAGTTTTGGATTATGTAATTTGGACAAGTATTGTACTAGATTTGGCTGTACTGTGAACCACTGGATGGATCCTAGAGTTTAATAAAAGTGTATTCCTTTAATGAAATTTTATTTTGTACACAAATTGTACTTATATTATGTATGAAGTGGTGACTTGGGTTTTCAGAACAAGTTCTAAAGAAAAGAATTTTCTCTGCTTTGTTTTGCGAAAAAAGTTTACACTCTTAAGGGCCCTGCCTTTCAAAATACTTTACAAATCATGTTTCAAAAACCCGGGTCGTCACAGTTGGTATCAGAGTGATTCATCCAGTCACAGTACAGTACAAACATGTCCAAAGGAGAGATTATAATCCAAGTCTAGATTAAGATAGAAGTAGTTGTATAGAGGACTGATAGAATTTTGGTTTATGAGCAGATGCCACCAAAGAGAGTCACAAGGCAGACAGCTCAAAATACTCCAGAAGACAATATGGAGAGAGTAACCGTGAGTAATATGGAAGAGATGATGATAAGGATGTTAAGGAACCTTCTTCCTCACCTACAACAAAACCAAGGTTCATCACCTCTGTAGAAATACCAAGTACACAGGCTCAGGTTCAACCTGAAGTAAGTGAATAAGAGATAAGTTATTAGTTGATGAGAAGGAGTTATGTGATGAGCTCATTAGTTAAGAGATAAGTATAAAAGGAGTTAACTCATTAGTGAAGGATAAGTTTTGAAAGAGTAGCCTCATTTGTTGAAGACGATGTAAAGAGTTGACTCATTAGTGAGGAAAGAGTTAAACTCATTAGTTGAGGAATATGAAAAGAGTAGACTCATTAGTGAGGGATGAGTATAGAAAGAGTTAAACTCATTAGTTAAGAATGAGTATAGAAAGAGTTAGTGTAATGAAGGAATAGTATAGTATAAGTAAATATTACTTAGTGAAAGGACTAGAAATACTACTTATCAAATAAGAATTCCAATAGAGGGAATAATAAGAGAAAACATTACAATAGATGTAAGGTATGATGTTCAGGTCTAACCTAAAGTCCTGAGTAAACATACAAAGTACGTTAATAGAAATTATGCCTAGTATCAATGTTCAAGGATAGAATACCCAACATAGGTATACACTAATTGTTCACATATACTAAGTGTAAGAGTAGGAAGTTCGAAAAGAGGCAAAAGATAGGCTAGAAAAGCTTATATAGAATGTGGTGTTGGTTTGTATAGAAAAGGTTGCAAAAGAGACGCCGAAAAAATTGTAAGTTGAAGAGGAGAAATAGGAACAATTGACGAATGATAGGTTCAAGAAGAGGTAACTTAGAAGGATTGCAAACTTCCATTGATATAGAAGCTAGAACTATCATCTACTTTGAAACTAGAAATGGTATGTTAGAAATAACAAAGCAAATGTATATGTAGAGACAATACTGCTTGAAAATAATTCAAGGAAATAATGAGTACTTTCTTTCTCATGTATAATCAATGAGAAAAGAAAGGAATTTATTTTTTTACAACAAGAAATCTCATCATGATAGAATACAAGAATAAGTTTCATATGAACAGATAAAGGATTAATGGTTGAAAGAAATATATCCTAATATGAAAATGTAAGTTATTGGCAAGGAACTTATTACAATAGTAGAGTATGAGATGACTTCTAAAATTTAGAAAATTTCAAGACAAAGCTAATCATGAAGCACTATCAAATATATATACGTAATCTCAGATCTTTTTAAGGAATAAGTGATTCACCTTAATACCAGAATGAAATAAGAAACAGTGTATTCTTTTGTCATGTATAATTATGTGAAATATGTTATGGCCAACCCCTAAGTGGGATAAGGTCTTGTTGATCATGAGGATGAAGTATAATTATGTTAAATATGAATGTATTGGTGAAAAGTTGAACAAGGGATTTGAGATGATAACTCCAATTGATGGATAATTCGCTAGCACAAGGGCTTGTTCCAAGAAATGTTTATTAAGGCTTATTGAAAGAATGATAAGTATATTCTCATGTGATACTATAGACTTGGGTATGATACCAAGATTGAAATGAATTGCAAATTATAAGACAATATGTATAATGCCTCAAGCATTTCTGCTATTTTTGCATCCATTTGACAAAATTGAATTGGCCATTCGTTAGGAAATGAACCATGTTAAATGTTTTATTTAAAATAGGAAACAAAAGAATTTGTAAGTAAACTTTGTACCATTAGATTCTACGTTCAAAATGGAATCCAACATCTCAACGAACGGCAAAAACGGAGTTCATATGACAAAGTTATGGGCTTTTGAAGATAGAGGGGCATTTCTGTAAAATATAATTAAAATAGAACGACTCAAAAACACAGGGGGTCGTTTTACTAATGGCGCCCCCACGTCCTCCCCTACCTCCAGCCACCGCCATTCTCGACCCTTCCAAGCACCCCGTCTCTGAGGCGGCAGAAATGGCGGTACCGCCATGGGCAGCACCGCCTTGGCCAAGCTATAAAAAGCCCTCTTCCCCCTCCCACTCCAGGCATTGTTTTTCCCTCCCTTCTCTGACTATCCAAGTGAGGGTTCCAACAAATCTTCATCGGGAAACCCTCCTGTTTCCTCCACAAATTCTGGCACAGGCCTGAGTCTTCCCTATAGGCCATAGTCCCATGGAGGCTATGGTGGGTAGGTCTCTAGATACCGGAGCCACATGAGTTAGCTGTGTGCTAATCATGAGCATAGTGACCCTATGATTTCAGTGTGATTGATATGCATATAGCATCGAGATGGTCATATATGAGTACTCGTGACCAGTTGGCGTGACGTGTACACCGAGAGACTCATGTGCATGATACTAGCATCTGCTTGAATGATGACTACTTTAAGAGTTTCATCATTATTATATTTGACTCGCTGGTTTGATGCATTTTCCGAGATCTTCGTATATGGATCTATTGATTTCTATTTTAGTGATATTTATATGACGTGATTTGCATAAGTATGAGGAAGCACTTGAAAGATAAATTGTGAGGAATTAAGAAAATCACTACTTATGATAATACCCCCTGACAATTAAGACTCAATGGTTGACGATAAAGCTTTGATAGGTTGAACAATATATTGATATAGGAAATGAAAGGAGAAAATTTGAGGTAGCCAGCACATTATAAGGTACTATTTGATATTAACTTGCCTTAAAACAAAAAGTTTGTTGTTATAGGCATGTAAATCAATTGAAGAAATTTCCTAAGGACTAATCTTACTAGATTGAGTATTGAACTTCAAGAGGATAATGACAGAAGATGCAATCATGACCTAGTAAGGGTACACGGTTATGAATAAGATACTTTTGACATGAATAGGAACATGATTGGAAATCCTAATGAAAAATTGATGTGAATAGTGAGATAGGCCTCTGGACGAGAACATTTGACCGATGATAATGAATCGACCATTAACATTTAACATGAGTTTGGATAAATTCTTCAGGGATAAAAGCATTTGATGGCTTCAACTTCTATGAAACTTGATGTACAGCTCAGATATCCTAATTGTACTATGAGATTGTATTATTGATGGAGGATGCTACTTGAATTGTTTCATGGTTTTATTTTGAATATAATAGAAAAGCGACAAACAGTTGAAATTCGGAGTTAATCAAGGGTTTGGCTTTTATCATTAATCTAATTGGAGGACACATGATACCATATCAGCTAATGAAGTATCTTCGGGAAAAATATAAAGCAAAGAGGATAAGAAGCAAAGTTAGACACAATCGAAAGAATGTAATTTTTTGGGGATCTTAGGAATGACATGCAGCCAACCTTTAGAAGGAGACGTTGATAATATGATATGATCTCAAAGAAGTATGGAGTAAATCATACATGAGTAGTGGAATATGGTCATCTGAGGAGACTATCCTATATCTGATTAGAGAAGTATGAGCACCTAAGGATTCGTAGCTATACAAACAACAGCTATAAACCAGTATTGTTAAATAGGCAAATATGGGACTATGAATCAGAGTACGCAGTGAAAGCAACCCTTATATACTAAAAGTAAACAAATAAGATACACTGATGTTTTATATGTAAGGCTTTGTAGAAGGAATTATAAAGACGATAACTGGAGAATGTGCCTGGCATTGGTTGCAAGAGATGACTAGCATGATAAATGATATTAATGCACAGAGCATTTCACCATAAACAAATAGGTGAAAAAGGAGATGGGTCTAGCAAATACGTAGATATTGGATGGCTTAAATCTTTTCAATAAGGATTGTTGTGTAGTGCTGCAAATGGGAAAACTCATATATGAATTAGATTATGATGAGAATGATGAATGAAGATGTTAGTGAACTTATTGGTAAATAATTCTGACCTGTAATAGATCAATCTCACCATCAGGAAATGTTAGTGCTACGATCAAGTAAATGAAGAAGAGACAAGTATGAATGTAAGTAAACTCTCTACCCTTTGGACATGTATCTGTATTTATTTACAGTTGGGTTGTGAGCTGTGACTAGATAGACCTGGGAAGACGTTTATGATTACAGTAATTTTCAAAAACTACTTTGGTTGTTGTGAAAGCAAATGCCACTCGGGGTTTTCAAAATGAGTTTAAAACAAAAGATTTTTCTGCCACATTGCATTGTTTTTATAAATAGATATAAAATGAAAAGGACTCCCTGTTATCCATTCGTATCCAAGAGTGTATAAAGGAGACCCAGGGTCGGGTTGAGCAATGAAGGATGCGACTGCAGAAAACATCAAGGTAGGTAGTCCGATACTACTAAGTTTTCAAATACATTTCAAATAAAAATGCATGGGAAAACCTGGGTCATCACAATATGGATTGTTACTAAGATGAAATGATGTGTTATGATAAAATAGTCTTCTTATGTAGAAGACAAGATATAGCAAAATCTTACATTATATCAATTCTAAAGTGAATGAATGATGAATGATGACATGTATTTTTGAAAATTATGATTGTTACAGACGATGAATGATGCATAAATTGAGAAGAAAGATGGAGTTAAAGGTTAATAAATGAAATAAAGTAAAATCAATAAAACTACTAAAAATCATTGTGCAGGAGAAATCCTATGCATTTTCCAATTCTAGCTCTTTCTTATTTCTCTCCATTTTACACTTCTCTTCATATTTCTCATTGCAACGTCGTCCTCTCAGACTTGTAGCCTTTTTCTACTTCATTTTCATATCTCTTTTACCATACTCTTTCTCTTTTCCTTATCTGTATTTGCCTCATTCTATTTCCTATTCACTTTTCCCCTACACTTGGAATTATCATATGTGTATATCTTAAGTAAAAACTACTTATTCATGAGTGTCATGATGAAGATTAAATTCCATTACAAGAAACTACTAATTTTCCTTTCCCCCTTTTCACAATAGTTTCCCAGACTCTTTGCATTTTCACATGTGTGCTCCATAAAGTAAAAGTTATTTAGTTATAAGTAAGTGTGCATGATGAAGATTTAAATTCCCCTACACTTTGCATTCTTATATGCATGCTCTCTAAAGTAAAAACTACCTCATCACAAGTGTGCATGATAAGGAATCACATTATACTTTGCATTCTCATATGTGTGCTGCCTAAAGTAAAAACTACCTAATGGCAAGTAAGTGTGCTTGATAAAGAATCAAATTATATTACAACAAACCACCATTTAAATAAGAAAGTTATGTTTCTAATTGACATCACTAGGTTGTTAACTACTGATGATTTTGGTATAAATACATATCCCGATACAAGAAGAATGATATGTGGGACATATAAAAGATAGTAGTCTTGATTTATGGGAAACAGATACTACCTATGAAGGGTAGTATACTTTAAGAAAACAAGTGAATTGTATTTGCGTCTTAATTCAAGAAAGATTCTTGAACAACTTATATTGTAAAAGGTCAAAACTGATATTTGAGTTGTGTCTGAAATTAAGACATTCCATCAGTTATTTGATATGATGAACTTTCAGTTATTCCACTAGCTATTGATCAACCCTACGAATTTGGACTCTTATGATGAAGAGTAATTGATTATATATCTAACGTTAAGTGAGATAAGCTTATTTGATAAATGAAGTGAGGAAATTTGATTGAATCATATGTCAGAGTGGAACATACTAAACAATTGTATTAGTATGTAATGATGGAAACCTTTTAGTATCAGTATTCAAAGTGAAATGATACTATATTGATATTTGTGAACACCAATGGTGTTAGTTGAGAAAGGGAGCCTTGGCTCAATGGTAAAAGTTGTTGTTGTCTGACCTTGAGGTCACGGGTTCAAGGCATGGAATCAGTCCTTGCGAAATGCAAGGTAAGGTTGCCTACTATAGACCCTTGTGGTCCGCCTTTCCCTAGACGTCACAAAGGCAGGAGCTTCGTGCATCGAGGCTATCCTTAATGGTGTTATTTAAGTAATTGAATATGATTGCACAGTTAGTGCGATTTTAGTCATTCATTTAATGCTATGAGTTTCATATTTACATTTGAGAAATACTGAATGTATTACTTCTGTTTTTGAATCTGAATACACCAAAGGGCGTAAGTTCAGTTATTACATTTTGAATTATATGTGTTATCTCCAGTAATTGTACTTGTATGTTTGTATCTATATTTAAGTTAAAGATGATTGTTTATGATTATCTAAATGCAAGGCCGTATATATGATTTTAGTGAAATGGAATATGAATACATTAGAGATGTTCTTTGATTTAAATGACTATCTCTTTAGGTGGGATTCATATGTGGAAATGGATGAATGATTGAAGTTAGTATAAAGAGTTATATGGATTATCTCTTTAGGTGGGATTCATAGGTGGGAGTCTCATAAATGCATTATTGTGATCAAATGGTTTATCAGGTGTATCCCAATCGCATGCATTAAATGCGTAAGTTCAAAAAACATAGGAGCCTCTGCGGAAATTTTGTCAGAAATATGATACATGAAATTTAGAAGATAGGTAGTTTTATATGGTTGGAATTGGTTAAGCATAATCATCTTTAAGTGAGAAATATATATTCACTGTTTGAAGTTAGTATAAAGAGTTATATGGATAAGAAAATAGAAAAGCTGAGTTGGAGATAAAGATTATGTCATCTAAGAATCATTACAATCAAAGGATTTTCAAAGTTCAAATGAAAGAAAAACATAGTTGAAACTTTATTGTTTTGATGGATTATCAAGTAAAGGCTGAGTACCAGAGTACACAGTGAAAGTGTTTCTTATGTTTTATAGTAGATAGAAAAGCTACGCTATTAAGAGACATAATATCTAGGTTAAGTTGAAAATCATTTATATTTTGAAGATTGATGTTTTATTGAAGTAATTATATGAATTTAAGTTTATAAGGAGATGGGAATATTATTGGAGTGGTTGAAAAGATATCATGAAAAGAATTTTCAAGATGAAATTCTCTAAGGAGGGAAGAATGTAATGACCCTAAAAACTTCGAGAATGAAATTTCTATAAGGAGGGAGGATTGCAACAACCCAAAAATTCTACAATTGCATGATTGAGGTATGAGTTTTCTAGGAGTATAACTTTTTATGGAATCAGGAACTGAAACATAAATAGTTAGATTCTACTCAGAAAATGGAATCCAATGACCTAAAGAATGCTGAAAACAGAGTGCAGATGAGAAAGTATGGGACTTCGAAGTTAGGGCTATTTTGGTAATTAAAAGTAAAAAAAAAACTTAGACCTTGGGAATTGAAATTACTAAACTTGAATTATCCTTGCTGATACATAAACTAAATTAAAAGGAAAAGGAAATAATTTATAAGAACAAAAAGGAGGTGCCATATTTGATATTGTAGCCCCCCTTTTATGTTTACAATATCTCAGATACAGATAGACACAAGATGTACACGACAAGAGAAATCTAGTAGCCATACTTCCGTGGTCAGGTATATACTTTATTAAAGCTTTTTTATTATGTAGTTAGTCATTTGAATTGTGATATTGGACATTTAATATGATGTTTATAGGGGTTGTACAAGTGAACCACTAAATGGATCCTGTTTTCGAGAAATGAATGTATATCTTCTAGAAAAACTGTATATATGTATAGTATGAGCATCAAGGTGACATTTGGGTTTTAAGGAAAATGAACTTCAAAGAAAAATCTTCTGCTATTTTTGAATTTTAAAATTAGAGGCATTCCACCTTTTAAAAATAAACCCAAAAATTTTTCATGAAAAACCCAAGGTGCAATAGTGGAACACTCTTAGGGCTTGTTTTTGTATGATGCCCTATTTATCATGACATGCATTCATATTATTCTCTAGAAATGGATTCATATTGTTTTAATTGATGTATATCCTTGTATTTCTCATGCCTTGTATGCCAT
This sequence comes from Warburgia ugandensis, assembly GCA_035236585.1. NCBI lineage: Eukaryota > Viridiplantae > Streptophyta > Magnoliopsida > Canellales > Canellaceae > Warburgia > Warburgia ugandensis. Next base: position 36,544,438 of record CP141131.1, read on the forward strand.
CATGCTCAGGAGTGATATCGATTTGTTCAGATCATTATTTTCCTGTATTATTCGTCATGGCGTGCTTTGTATATATTCATCTTATGAGATTCACCATGATCATGATACTTCACACCATATGATTTCATTGTATTTATTATTGAGTGTGAATCACCTACACAAGCAGAGCTTGGTGAGGCATTGCTTGTGTTGCAATGCCTCATATTTGGTGCATAATAGTGCTATGGGAAAGCAGGTGGAGCAATGTTGATGAGGGTGAGGACTTGAGGACCATCTGCCTTTTTGTATTCAAAGACTGATTAGTGTATGTCCCTTGGACTTGTGTTAGACTTTCTGAGATGTACTAGGATGTTTATATTTTGGATAGATTGGACCCACACCATTGCATAGTGTGCATTTACTTGCATATGTGGATGATGTGGCTATCGTGGATGGAATCCTTAAGCTTTTGGACTGATTATTATTGTCTTTTTCATAGCTTGTGATGATTTATCATGATTTTGATTTGAACATGCTTAGAGTATTGGAGATTCGATTTTGGTCATAGGTCACAGTTTTGCATTGTTTGCATGTTGGATTATTTATGTAAATTATGAGTTTTCATTTTCAGGGATCCTACGTATTTTATAAATCAAATTATTATTATTATATATATTGGAGAAAGGTCTATAAAACCTCGGGGTCATGAATTAGTATTAGAGCCAGACTTTATTTCATCATCACCACTTTAAGGATCCAATTAGGTTGACAGCCCATGAGTTCATGTTAAGATTGAGAAAGGAGGAATACTTATACGAGGTGATATTGAAACCTTGACAGATAGCTCCTCAACGGAAGACTAGGTCCACCCCCATTCCACTAGTTGTCACCCCTATCGAGTTATCAGGGCAAGGGGATCGTGACATAGGCTTAGTGGCCAGGGTGGTACAAGGCCTGATATTACATATACAATCCATTAAGCAAAGTAATTCCTAAGTGTGAATTACAAAGATGTGATGATTGCAAAATAGTTGATGCCATGAGGATTGGCAAATTTTCTTTAGCAAAGATAAGACTTTGAATCCTCTTATAATTACAAGGAAACACACTTTCTAGGAAAGTGTGTGATATTTCTAATATATAATCTAAATAGAGAGTGTAATTGATAATTGCAAATGAGAACTTTATTATATGATGGACGGTCTATTCACATGGACTATCTTATGAGAGTTGAAGTCCAAATTTGGAAAGTATGTATGAACATGTGAAGAGGCAAAACGACAATTGACAATTGTTTGATAATGATGGAAAAGGATCAGAAATGATTACAACTAATGAGAACTCGAGAAAGTTGATAGGAGTACTGTATAAATCTAAACTTAAAGTAGATTTACTTTACAAATAAATTGTAATATAGTGGAAATTATTGAAAATTTGATGAGGTAAGATCCTAATGTACTATGAGATGAAACTTAATGAGTTCTTATGCACATAGAAACCTTAGCTAGTCATTAATGAGAAGCCAATGCTTATGAATTATTTTGAGGATTTTATTAAGGATTTGGAGACACATAGGACTTTGAGGAAATAACAACTACTGTACAATAATGGTTAGTAGTAATGATGTTAATCAAGTGATGAGTAAGAAATGATATCAAACAATCTCCTAGTTAGGGGATGGGATGGTAGAAAAAAAAAGGTTAAATTAAATATCATATTATATATATATATGAGTGATTGACAAGATTGGTTACTTGATTTCAAATCAGAGGTATCTATCATATGAAGGGAATGAGGTAAGATGAAATTGGTTATAAATGAATTACATCCAACATGGATAGAAATGATAATGTGATCACCAATGGCTAGAAAAGCTATTATGAAAGAATCAATTTCATTGGAGTTTAAATTGATAGTTGTAATTGATTTTGCTTGTTATGAGCATGAAATGAATTATCAGTTAAGGGAAATCTAAGGATAATGATGAGTATACCTAAAATGTGATTACGAGGATTTTGATGATAGTCGTTCGAGAGGATGTGTTTCCCCATTTTGGAGATTTTTATCTAGAAGGCTCTTGAAAGGCCTGTAATGATCAATATTTTGTCATACGAGCGATTGTGATATTGCTAGAGGTTGCCATTGTAGAACAAAAGAAATTGACATTTTAATGGTATTAAGCTTGTTTACACTGCTAAAAAAATTGCCCTAACCTTGTCGTGAATGAGAGGCTACATATAGAATTGTTGATGTGTTGACACGTAAATTGGGGAGGTAGTTGATTTTGGTGCATTGCACATTAGTGATAAAGGCAACAGACATAGCTTTTATATTGAGGAAAAATCCTCTTAGGGCCAAGGGGACCGATTGTAGAGACATGGATGTGGATAATTAGTGTCAACCCACTAAGGGCAGGAGACTCTTTTACCAATAAGTCACATAGGCTATTGAGCTAATGACATCTTAATGGGCAACGTTGGAATGTGGACATCAGAAAGTGTGCTAGTTGTATGGACAGGCACTTAGACAGTATTGTACCAAAGTCATAGACCACCGCAGTAGTGGTAATAACATCAGTAGTCGTCATTACAATGGCGATCTTGGAAACACTATGACTATGACTACTAGGACGTTCTTTAAAGACTACCTCAGAGGATAATGTGTCCAACAGATTAACATTAAAGATGAAAAAAAAAATGATTCCACAGTGGTAATGACGAGTATTACCGTTACTGGAAGAAAGTACAAACCTCAACCCATGTTATGGAAGGTACTCTTTTAATTGTTGATAGACACACTAGGATCCTCTTGGATTTATGATCTAGTCATCCTTGTAGTTTGAGTGTTGGCGATCTGATGAATGTGCCTATATATATATATATTTAACAATCCTTGGGTTGGAGGTTATGACACTGATTGGCAAGTTATTAGAACTTGTAAGTATTTTTAAGGACTATTAGTGGAAATGATGAGTGAGGGGATAGATATTGATATTATCCTACTCTATTTGATTGATTATGATATCATCCTTGGTATGGATTCCATTGTTGGAGGATAGTTGATTTGAGTGAGAAGAAAGGTACTTTTAGTATACCTGGATAGTTATTGACCTCGCCCCTATGTAAGAAAGGGCATCACTGAGGTTTGTGTTAATTTTGCCTTGAAGGCAATACAGTACTCATCTGATGTACTAGGTTCTCCAAATTTTGTGATTGTGGATGACAGTGAGCGACCACAGATTGAGAACACATATGGTATGTGAGAATTCATGACACTTCTGAGAAGATTCCAAGATTTTACACCACGAGAGATTGATTTTTCATATTGATATTGATTTGGCATCAGACATAGTGTCACTTTCTAAGGTGCCATATAGGATGGCCCAAGCAGAGCTAGAAGGGTTCCAGATACAATAGTTATTTGACGAGGGTTATCAAACTTAGTGGGTCTTTATTAGGTGCCTTAATCCTCTTTATGAGAAAAGAGATAGATCCTTATTGCTATGCACAGATTATTAATTGTTTGATAGCACCACAATGGATAATTGATATTCTTTGTCATGTATTAATGATCTATATGATCAACCTTAGATGGTGCATGGTATTAGTGGGTATTGTTTTGAGGTCTAGTTATCACCAGCTGAGGATTGTGACAAAGAAGTTTGTAAGACAATTTTTAGAACTTGTTATGATTGTTACAAGTTATGGGTGATATCAATTGATGGAATTCATACACTGACAGTATGTATGTATGTATATGATGGGTTGAATTTCTAAAGGTTACTTGGATGAGTCAAGATTATGTTAGTGGATGATGTTTTTGTGTATACCATGACTTGGAAAGGCACAAGAAACTCTTATGCATAATTCAGAGTATCTGCAAGACTCATCTTTTTTGATAAATGTATGTGAGTATGAACTTTGGTCAAAGAGGATGAATTTCCTTAACCGCAATTTCTCTATTGACAGAGAGATTGTTTATTAAGACTGTGATGAACCGAGACTAGCCAAACTAATGAATGAGGTTTATAGTTTCCATAGTCTGGTGAATCGTTATCGCTAGATGATTGAGTTCTCCTGGATGGCAGTGACATGGATATTGTTTATATTACGTATGTGAGCCTGTTTTCTCGTGAAGGTGAGAGGTGAGATAGTAATGTGTGTTTAGTATGAAAGCAGGTTCTTATATATAATCAACATTGATTTGTGACTTATACTTATGAGTAGCCGATGAGGGTAGCCTAAGAGGGTGGCTAATGAGGGCAAGTGTGCAGGCTTGTAACAACCCCAAATTTTGTAAATACTATTCTAGGCGTTATTATGTGAAATTGGAATTTTGAAATATAATTGGAATTGTTTACCTAAAGAAAGTAAATTTTTATGGAAATGGAATTGGAGTGGAAACATGAATATTTGGAATGTATTCAAAAAATTGAGTTCAACCACATAAAGAACACTAAAATTGGAGTTCGGATGAATTTCACCCTAAAATTTTACTATTCAATGATTAGGTTATGAGTTTTCAAGAAGTATATCATTTCATAGGATAATAATTTGAAACTAATATTGAAACCTTTAGATATTACTCTAAAAATGGAATCCAACGAGCCAAAGAATGCTAAAAATAGAGTCCGGATGAAGAAGTTATGAGCCTTCGAAGTCAGGGGCAATACGATAATTAAAAGATTAAAAAACAACATAACTAAAAGAAGGTGACCAAATTGATATTGGCACCCTCCCTCACATTGGAAACCCAGTGTAATGTAGGTCTAGCTCTCTCTCTCTCTCTCTCTCTCTCTCTCTCTCTCTCTCTCTCTCTCTCTCTCTCTCTCTCTCTCTCTCTCTCTCTCTCTCTCTCTCTCTCTCTCCTTGACCAGTCATAGTCAACAGCTTCATGCCTGACGCGATGGCTTGAGCTCAGCTCACCAGCCACACATGAAACCCTCCTCCTCGAACGGGCAAAAGAAAATCCAAAAGAAAACCCTTCTTCGATATCTTTTTGGCCACCCATTACGATTCCCCTTTGCTTTTCCTCTTCCCTGAGAAAATCCCTATCTGATCTGTGCTTTTCTAGCAACTGAGGGATACCTAGATCGAGTTTCCCTAATTCCTTTCATCTTCAGTGAACTCTTTCTCTGGTTCCCATTCCTTTCCGACACACAACCTCGTTGAGGCATGCCTAGATCATTCCCCATCTCCTCCATGTACCAAAACCTGATCAAATTCTTGGGGCATGGCCTAGCCATGAATGGCCGATGTGCTCAGACCTTGACCCTTGAGTTTTTCACCTTTTCCCTCTTGTCTTCTACAAGGCACAGCAAGGCCAGGCCTCCAGGCCTGCTGGTTGGCATACCCAGATCATCCCCATCGTCTCCCTCTTTGTGATTGTTCTCTTTAGGGTCCAAGTAGAGGAACTCGATGATCACCGATGACTAGCACCGAGTTTTTGCTTCCCACCTGCATTTTCCAATGGCTGGGATCAGACTGCGCCTAGTCTGGCCACCAGCCACCACCACCTCCATCTTCCCTAGTTCAAACGAGTTAGGGTAGAGTTGACTTGCCAAATCAACTCACCTTTGACTCGGTTGGACAGTACTGAGTTGACCTAATTTAACCATTAACCTTCAAACCTAGATTCTGAGCAATTCAAGAGGAGTTTTGGAAATCTGAGAGTACCCTTGCAATCCTTGTGATGCGAGGAACAAAACCTGTCTTTCCCATTTGTGATCCAAGAAGAGTCAATCATTGAATTTACCCAACCATTGGTAGAGTGCCAGATCATCTGATTTGTGATGATTTGACTCCATTTTTCAAATCCAAATACTCTATCATGACCATTAGGAAGTGTAGATCAAGAATCTGATGAGAGATTTAGGATTAAAAGCTCGATGAGAGAAGATTTCACCAATCTTGATTAGCAGCTAAGATCAATCAAGGATCCAAGTAAGGAAATTGATCAAGCTCCATGATCTTGGTCAATTTTGCCTATTCAATTAGAACATTCAGTTACAAATTACTAATTGATTGTTTGATTTGGAGGGTCTAGGTGAAAAGGAGGAGTATATCAGCTGGTGGAAAATGGATGAACTCGCTTCACAAGGTGGGTGGAGAATTAAGAAAGCATGTCTTAATAGAAAGATACATATTTTAAACATGATCTTATTTTTATGATAGATATTATATCATTTAAATTTTGCATTTCTTATGATATATGATGATAAAAAATGTTTACTTGCGAATGATGAGAATTTATGATTTGGAATGCTACATGAATGACATGCTTATAATTGAAGCCTACTAAATGATATTATTGGATACACACGATCAATTCTTAAAAATATCATAGATGTTATTATGATAAAAAGATATTTATCATACATGGGTACTATTACATCATATGTAATGTATGAGTCTAGGATTTTACATTACATCCTTGGTGGGTGATCACCTAATAAATGAGGATGTTATGATTATGATGAGATATTCATATATATTATGGACAGGCAAGATGCCTGTATATTATTAGTTTACATCCAGGAATGGTGGCTTGTGAGTTTTGTTTTAGATAGGCATAGGCCTGGGGATGCTATGCGAGGAGAGTAATAGGGTTTGGCCAGTTGCTCTCTGAAATGTGATATATGTGATGATACCGTGCCCAAAGAGAGGCAAAATGTCAGGTGGGGTAATATGGGAAGGCCACCACTATGACAGTCTGTCTACCTATATAGAAATGACGTAGATGATTTTCCACACTTGGTATCCGTGGAGTATGAAAGTAGTTATCCGAGCGTGTTAGTTGGATCAGACTACTGTATAGTAGTCCTTATATTTGATGCACTATGGTGCATATATGATAGCATGATGAGATGCCTTATGTGATGGCATGATGAGATGCCTTATTTGATGGCATTATGAGATGCCTTTTATGATGTTAGTATTAGTAGCTGGATTATTATAAACCTTGTATGGAAGGGGTATGATTTTGAGACCTAGTATAGTTTGGAAATGTAGGTTATAAAACCTATAAGCTATGTTGTAGATATATTATGCGGAGTATGGCTCATAAAATTGGAGTATGGTATCATATGGAAAATGATAATGATAAATATTTAAAATACTAGTTAATTATATATATTAAATATATCATGTAAAGTGTAATCTCTAAATTGTGATTATTATATTCATATGATGAAGAAGAATTATAAATAACTATTTTATAAATGACTTGTAGATAATTGAATTATTAATGAAATTATTGAATTATGAACTATGTTGTAAACTTCATCCCATATAAGCATCATGATGAAATTAAGTATTTTAATTGATGTAAAATTCTTAATTCATATGTAATTAAAATATTTTCTTAACTCCCCCTACCAAGCATAGCTTGCTGAGATATTGTAAATGTTTTATGTTTATAATATCTTAGATACAGACATACAGGAGAAGAAATAAACAAGCAGGAGTTCAATAGCCATACTTTTGTGCTCAGGTGTATATTTTCTTAAAGTTTTTGTATTGTGTAGTTAGTTATTTGGATTATGTTGCTTGGACATTTAGTATAATAACTATAGGGGCTGTATATGCGAACCATTAGATGGGTCCTGTTGTTTCATAAAATGCATGTCTATCTTCTATAAAAACTATATTATGTATAGTATGGGAGTTGAGGTGACATTCGGGCTTTTGGAAAAATGAATTTCAAAGAACATGTTTTCCATTGTTTTTGAATTTCTAAAAATATTGGTGCACCGCCTTTCCAAAATAAATGCGAAAAATTATTGGGAAAAATCCATGGTGTCATAAAGCTTCTAGGTGGTGAGCTTCTAGGTGGTAGGCTTCTAGGTGCACATAATATGATCATGCTGTTGACTTGATTCTGTTTAGCATGTGATTGCCTATTACTGAGTTGGTATGCTCTGATTTCGATTGACATACGATTGCATGTTATTGAGCTAGTATGCTCTGATCATGATTGGCATATGATTGCCTATTACTGAGCTGGTATGCTCTAATTTTGATTAGCATATGATTACCTATTAGTGAGTTGGTATGCTCTAATTTTGATTGGCATGTATTGCTTGATCAGGAGTTGATATGATATGGTGTGATTGATATACATTGCCTATATGTGAGTTGTGGGACTTCAATTTTGTTGACTTGGTAATTTACTTATGTTAAAGATGTAAACAAATGATTAACTCTTGGATGAGAGTATGATTTATGTAAATTGCATTATACATGGTTATGATGTGTTCTAACAACAATGTAAGTATCAGATTTGGAATGGTTTAAAACATACATTGGTTTATATGTCTGAATTGTTATATAAGGAGATAACATGGCATGAAATTGTTTATTAACATTGACTCTAGAATGATAGTACCATCTGTGGATCTTATGATATGGGGATGTTTTTAGGATTGTTGAAAAACGACATGGAAAAAATTTCAAGGACAAAATTTCTATAAGGAGGGGAGGGTGCAACACCCACTATTTTTAAATTTTGCAAATGCATAATTGTGTAGAATTTTGAAATTTTGTGAAAATTGAGGAATTGGGAATTTGAGAATTTTAAAGATTAAATCACAAGCTAAAACCTCAATATTAGAAATGTACTCAAGAAATAGAATGCAACACCACTAAGAACGATAAAACAGGAGCCTGGAGGAAAAATGACTAATTATTTGAATTTCTATAATTAATAAATAAACAGAAGGGGTAGAATTGTAATTGCCCATGTGGGGCCCATGAATTGGGCATTGGAACCCACAAATTTACAGTCATTATGGGGGCCTTTAAATACGCCTCACTGCCATTAATGCCTCCCCCTGATTTTTGAACTCGCCATAACTCCTCGTTCTACATGTCACCGACAATAACCATTACCAGTGATAGCACTATCACTAGAAAACGATGCATTTTTCACTCTTGTGTGTGCATGGTGACGGATTGCTCCCTCCTCCAACCAACTTTTCTTGAGGTAGTCCATTTGCCTCCCCATTTTCATTGAGTTTTAGTTGTTTTCATCGTTTTTAACGCCTAAAAATGGCGTAGATTGCCACTTTCTGATGAGGTTATAAGTGTTACTATTCTTGGAGAAATAAACCAATGAAATAGTATCAGATGGATGACCTGAACTATTCATATTGTGTATAATGAAATAAGAAACAAACACATGAATTTTCATGGTCATCTAATGGCTAGGTTGCTAAATATGCAAAAAAAATAAAGTAGAGATTTTTGTGAACGTAGTAAAAATAGTGTAAAAACCTTAGAAATATACAAAATCAGTTGTTAAAAAGGTCAAAAAAGGAATATATGTGAAAACTGATCAAAATTGTTCAAAAATTGTGATTTTTGGGAACCTAAGTGTACACAGCAGCAACCAGAGTCTGGTTGTCGTCCCCAGTGATGGTGAGACGCAATCGGGATGCACTTGAGCGATAAGTGTGTGCATGTGGGCCACACATGCAACGTTGTTGCCACATGGCAGAATGTGTGCACTCGTCTATATGTGCATCACGCGCCATGGGTTCTTGTGACTCGACCCTATTGAAATTGGATTTTGAGTTAATTTGAGCTGTCCATTCATTAAAAATGTCATTTTAGGAGCTACAGAGGTCCAAATCACGATTTGAAAGATCTGTTGCCATTGTCTCAATGGCACAAACCTAGATTTAACTTGAAAACCTTAATTTAAACACTTATAAAATAGTCAAATCACATAATACCATTAGATAACCTAGATCTGGCCGATCAAAGGATGATCAGGCCTTAGAACTTGATTGTATGCATCAAATATAAGATGATCTAAGGGATTAGAATAGTAGATTTCAAGTGATTTTCAAGAAAAGTGATCTTGACCATTGATCTAATCAGGTACCTTAGGATTGGCTGATCATAGAGCAATTTGACCATCAAATCGTTGTGTAATGATAGAGATATGTGTAAATCACTAAATAAACACTAAACTTAGAAAGATCATGATGAGAAGCATTAGAATTGATGATCAAATGTTGATTATAAGTAATATAGAGCGATCCAACAATTGGATCATCTCCAAACTTCATGAAGAGTTAGAGACTGACACCTTTATTGATTAAGGGGCATTAATTGAAAGAATTGTGACATAGATTGATGATCAAAGATCATAGATGTTGTCTAGATGTTAGAAAATCTACACCTAGTTTAAGATTGACTTAATAGAGGGTTAATCAAATGATTTAGGTAGTTAATCTAGGGTTAATTACCAGATCAATGAAGTTATCACTTGGATTTGTTCTTTTGAGATGTGAAAACACCAAGTGATAGATGACTTATGATGTGATAGGTATGTTAGGGTGTACTATGTGACATTGGTTACACACTTGATTGGAGTACTACCTTTATCGAGGTAGGTGATTTCATTCAGAATTTCTCCTTGATTTCGTTGATCATGACCTCTTATCTAAAGTTTTTGGTGCATGTGTTTTGCATCTTACCATGTTTACATAAATGTGTTTCCTACTTCTTGTTGATAGCATGGCATTTGATTTTATGAATACTCATGTTTTACATGTGATGGACTATACTTTATCATGGACATTGATTGTACATATTGAGGTTATTTTACATTAGAGTTTTCTATGGTTTATGGCATGTTTGTTGATTTATGATGGGCACTTTCACTCAGTGGGAACTATGCTAGGAGGGTAGTAGGATTGGCCACTCGCCCTCTGACTTTGTGATGATGATGGTTATACACTGCCCTTAAGAGGGCTAGCGATGTAGGTGGTGTTATCATGGGTAGTCCCCCCTAAAGTCCGTTTCCCCCCATGGGAATAGAGGAAGTCTCCCGTTATGGTGTCAATAGGAAGCAGCAGTGGTTGAGATCCTTGTGTGGTTGCCACTGCAACATAGTAGCCCATACTCTTATTCTGTATGCTCATGTGGTATTTATATGTTGGGTGAACTGGGATAAGTCAGACCTAGGCTATGAGTGACTTCGACGGCTGATGTGGGCTACATGAGAAGGATCCAAGGATTGGTATGAGTACTCATTACCAGTGATTGAGTGTCATGGAACACTCTTAGGGCTTGTTTTTGTAAGGTGCCCTATTTATCATGACATGCATTCATATTATTCTGTGGACATGAATTCGTATTGTTTTGATGGACAAATATCCATGGATTTCTCATGCCTTGTATGCCATGATGCTTAGGAGTGATATCGATTTGTTCATATCATGATTTTCTTGTATTATTTGTCATGGATGTCTAATGTTTTACGTGCTTTGTATATATTGATCTTATGAGATTCATCATGATCTTGATAGTGCACCCCATATGATTTCATCATATTTACTATTGAATGTGAATCACCTACACATGCATACCTTGGTCAAGCATTGCTTGTTTTGCAATGCCTCATATTTGGAGCACAACAATGCTAAGGGAAAGCAGGTGGAGCAGCATTGGTTAGGGTGAGAACTTGAGGACCATCTGCGTTTTTTGTATTCAAAGAATAATTAGTGTACGTCCCATGGACTTGTGTTAGACTTTCTAGGCTGTACTTAGATGTTTATATTTTGGATAATTGGACTCACACCATTGGAAAATGGTTTATAAAACCCCAGGGTGTCACAGATTGGGTCATTGTTAAAAAGAGGGTTTACTTTCTTTTTGGATGGTAAATGAATGTAATGTCCTAATAGGGCAAGGACTCCTATAGTTATGTCCACTAAGTGTCCTTTGGTGCATGGTTTCATAACTTGCAAGTACATGAATCAATGTAGTAATTTACACATGAGAGAGCTTCATCCTATGAGGAATCCAATGGTTTTGTATTGACTAGATCTTGCTTAATTAAATCACATATCCTAGCCAAAAGAGATCATTTATAATCTAATCTAAGAATTAAAATTACATGAAAGCTAAAATATTAATGAAACTAGAAACTTTCTACGTATAGAACTTTCAAAAATTAAACTTTCCAAAAACTAAACCTAGAAACTAAATAAACTATTCCGAAGATGCAACAACTTTAAGAAATGAAACTTAAAACTAACATAGTATGCAATTAAACTTTTCAATGAAGGGCAACCTCTAAATGTAGACTAACAATACAAATTAAACATGTAATTAAAACTTAAGAGTGGGCATGATGCATGTATGATGCTTGTGTGGATAAGAGAAAGAATGCATGAAACAATCTAAAATGGAATGCATGAATCCTAGGATGGAGTTGTTGATATGTTCATGCATGAAATCTAAACAATAAACAATCTAAATAAGAAATCATAAACCAAAGCAATGAAGAAAGGAACAAGAGAAATCAACTAATTAACCTAAAAGTTAAGAGTGCAACAACCAAAGAATACAAGCAAGAGGAAACCATGGTGGCTTGGAAGAGAGTAGCCAAGGAGGAATACGTTGCAAACCCTAAAGGACCTTCAAGTGATCATTATTGCAGGTAGGGGGTGCTTCGGGTTCTCGTCAACATAAGCTAGGGGGAGGAGGTGCAGGTGTAAGGGTTCTTCTGGTGGTGGTCGCTATTGGGAGAGGGTGGGAAGGTGGGTGGTAGCATTAGGTGGTGGTCACTGCTATATGGAGAGGGTGGGAAGGGGGATGGGGGCTTCAGCTTCTTGTTGCCATAGGGAGAGGAGGGGCTTTTGGTGGTGATCAATGCAAGGAGAGGATGGGAATGTGACGACCCGGGTTTTCTCATGCATTTTTAAATGTAATATCTAATTTCCTAAGGCGGGATGCATCCCTATTTGAAAACCATTTTATAAAAACCATGCAATGCAGAGGAAAATCTTTTTGTTTTAAACTCATTTTGAAAACCCCAAGTGTCATTTGCTTTATCAACAATCAAAGTAGTTGTTGAAAAACTTCAGAAATCATAAATGTTTTTCCCCAGGTCTATCCAGTCACAGCACACAGTCCAACTGTAAATAAATACAAATACATGTCCAAAGGGTAGAGAGTTTACTCACATGTATAGTTGTCTCCTTTGTTTATTCACTTGCTCTAGAACTAATATCTCCTGAGACGTCTTCTATTTGTGAGTGGAACTATCCTGAAGAATGTTAAGGATAGGGTGAGTATATACTATACTCAGTATGAGTCCATCACTACTAGTTTTGCAATGTATGCTATGTTTAAAATCATATGCACTTAAAAACATGTGCATGTTCAAACAATCACGTTCAATATCGATATTAAAAACCACTGTCGAATTGAAATACTGACGACTTAAAGAATAGCATAATCCAAGTCAAAAGTATCATATATCATAAACATAATGATATGCATAAGATGCTCAACTGAATCTAAGTCATGGATATCTGGTATGGTCGACCAACCTCATATCATGCCATATGTAATGCAAATAAATCCTCAAACCATAGGGTCCAACTATGCCCACGACCTCACCATCGTGTGGTCCCCAGGTACCTAGGGACACAAGGTCATATACCTCCACGGGGCATATGACACTTCGACCCAGTGCTGTGACACCAGTGGTAGCCCCCTGTACCACATGCAGTCGAAGCAGGGACATGAGCTTTTTTGGTGTGGTACCCACCCACCTAATAGTGGTAGAGACTGGGAGGCCACCCCAGACCTCTCGGCATAGCGCCCACGAGCGTATTAGCCCAAATCATATACGATCAACAAGCCAAAAACCTCTTTTTCAAACCTGTCCTCTTTGGGTCCCTCACAATTGCCTACCCAGCGTCTTTTGGGTACTCTAGCATCTTTTGGTAATCCTCAAGGACATGCAATTTTGCAAGAACTCAATGCTTACAAATCATGCAACATATGCGATTATTTGCAAAACATGTCTATGCATAATGTATTTATCATATGCATGCTGAATTAAGTCATGCTAAACAAGTCATATACGTATACTTGCAACATGTAGTCTCAAAATAATCATGGCTCTTTTAAAAGTCTAGTAGCGATAGAGCACCTACCTCAAAGTCTCCTGGAGTCGCGTCCTTTAGCACTCAACCCGTCCCTGGGCCTCATTTATAAACTCCTGGGTATAAATGAATACAAGGAGTCCTTATTAATTTCAATCTATTTAGACATTAAACTGTTAGGTCTGTTGTTTAGGGTCAATGGTCTTTGCCTAATTCATTCGTCAGGCTAGATCCTATGGTATGGATATACTTTCCAATAGTTAAACTCTGTAATTTATCCTCTAATCCTAACTTTAAAGTCTCATTAGGTCCGTGTGCCCCAGTTCCCAGGACACCGTGTATCCTAGTTGAACTATGACCGCCTTACGTGCATGCGCGCCCAAAGGCCATGCCAAGAATCGCATTTTGCATGCACACATGCCTGCTCAAGTGACGTGCTATGACGTGTACATCGCACGGACGTACCTTGTAGCATGGCACGCCTCATCTCCCAGGGCACCCTGTGCATCCTGGTTGAGCCAGGACCCGTGCCCCATGTCGCGCGCGCACCCGAAGGCCGCACCTGGGATAGTGTACGCACTGTCGTACACCTGGAACCGTCCCAGGGACCCAGTCCCAGGTGCACATGGTGCTTGCCATCCTTGGGACGCCAGGTACTTGCAAGGCCGGCCCAAGCCGGCTTGGAGTGTTTTCCAGCCAGTAAACCCTGCTAGAAACGGCTGGGAAACGCTAGATCTAGCATGGATCTAGCCTGAAAGGTGGAGGAACCAGAGAAGGGAGGTAAGGAGGTCTTACTTGGGCAGCCTGGGGAATGCCCATTGCTGGTGATAGAGTCCCATTTCACGCTGGACCTTCCTGCTCACCGGAAAACTCGAACAAGGTGGAAAACCCTTTTTCTAGACTGGAAAGGAGAAAGGGGGCATGGGAAATGGCAATGGCTGGCCTTACTTGGGCCTGGCCATTGCCTGAAAACATAGAGAGACGGGTTTCCAGTTTTTGCCGGAAACCCCAGTCCAAACATTGCCGGAAAACATGTTTTTGAGAGGGGGAGATGGGGCTTTTTGTAGCCCCATTATGGCGGTGCTGCCAATGGCGGTGCCGCCCTTGGCGGTGGCAGATCCCTCTGGAAAAATTGAGATTTGAGGATTTCTGGAAAAATCTGGGGAGGAAGATGACAGGGGTGCCGTTATCAAAACGGCCCCCTGCGTTTTTCGTCTTTTTTCTGTTTAAATTCCAGAAATACCCGTATCTTTAAACGGCCATAACTTCTTCATACGAACTCCGTTTTGGGTGATTTTTGAGGCGTTGGATTCCATTTTTCGAGTAGAATCTAATGGTACCAAGTTTCCTTACAAATTCCTTTGTTTACTATTTTAAATAAAGTGAAACATTTAACTCAGTTTATTTGGCGGTGGCAGATCCCTCTGGAAAAATCTGGGGAGGAAGACGACAGGGGTGCCATTATCAAAATGGCCCCCTGCATTTTTTGTCTTTTTTCTGTTTAAATTCCATAAATACCCCTATCTTTAAACAGCCGTAACTTCTTCATACGAACTCCGTTTTGGGTGATTTTTAAGGCGTTGGATTCCATTTTTCGAGTAGAATCTAATGGTACAAAGTTTCTTTACAAATTCCTTCATTTAATACTTTAAATAAAGTAAAACATTTAACTCAGTTTATTTCCTATAGAATGTCCAATTTTCGTTAAAAATAGTGTAAATTGCTAGGGCATTACAGGGAAGGTGGCAAGGACTTGTAGTGGTGGTTGCTGCAGGGAGAGGGGCTTTGGGTCATGGTTGCCATAGGGAGAGGGTAGGGGCTTCGGGTGGTGATTGCCGACAATCACTACAAGTCTGGGAAGGGAGGCTTCACAGGGGAGGTGAAGAGCGAGTTGGGGTTGTCGAAGGAAGGAGGAAGGTGGGGTCATAGGGAGGAGGGGGCCGTTGGGAGGAGGTAAGGTGAGTGGAAGTGGGGGGGATGTATCTTAATAAATTGGCATGATGTTTTCGATATGGCATGGCATGGTAGATCAATAGAGACTGCAAAAGGAACAACTTTAGATGACAAAGACTGAGAAGCAAATGGTAGGATGAAATTTTTTTTATCCTCCATATACATTGAAATTTTCAGGTCATTTTTTTAAAATGATTTTAAAAATGGTGTTTTGAATGTTGTTATTTCAAACAACTTTAAAAATCACCATTTTTAAAGTTTTTTTTCAAACGACTTTAAAATCTATGATTTTTTTAGTCAATTTTTCAAATTATTTTAAAAAACATTAAAATCTAATATAATTTTCACTTCAAATATATGTATTCCATTTTATAATCTCTTACTTAAATATTATTAAATTGATTTTTTGTAATAGTCAGTGTTGATTCACATATTCTATACATAATAAATACAAGAATCTGCAAAATAATTTACTTTTCAAATAAATCTTCAATTACATATGTATGTAATGTCACGTATATAATATTCATGTCACTTCAATCCATAGCATAGGATAAAAGAGCTACTTATAAACCTAGAATTATTGTAGCTCACTGATAGAATCCATATAGCCCCCTCATATATTATTTTCAAACCAAACACCCTCCTCACCATTATCACGTACATAATCCTCATTCACACTAACGACTTAGATTAATGGGATTGTTTTGGTAATACATGGGTAATCTATTTTAGTATCACCTTGGTCGTCTTCATCATAAAAGTCCCTCAAACAAGATGATAAAATAGTTGATCATCTCCTATCATGTCCTTCTCGCACATAAGATACCTATTTTGCTTGAGACGCTAAAATAAATTGATCATTTTTATAGCCAATCTTAAAGAGTCCAACCAATGTCAATCTAAGGGCATTAGTTTTGATGCTATCTTTATTATGTTCCACCCCTTAATAAATATCACACACACTATTGGCCTATTATCCTTTGAATTAGAAACGAATGTAGCATTGACAACTAAGCTAATCCCACTATTTTATTGCACTCTTGAGTTATCATGGTCTTTTGTGTAAAAGTGATAACCATTGATGACATATCCAACATATTTTATTACTTTTGGTCATGGTCTCATTGCCATCTAACCCAAGGATTTGGACATACCACCGCCTTGTACTTCTCGCTGATAATGAAATTGCACATACACATATTAAGTAGGATATGATTATTGCAAGTAAGGTTATATATATATATATATATACATGCACAAAATGTAATTTATTAAGCATGAATTCTTTCAGTTTACCTTGTGACGAAGCCAAGTATTAAAAGTGCAAGATTAATGCTCAAATTATAGCCACTTCGATTTCTTTGCATAACTTGGATTCTTTCACTTGAAGACATCCATGTGCTTACTACACATGTACACACAAATCAATGGAGGGATCAAAGAAAATATAACCATTAATAATTAATTTTTATCAAAGTGCACGATCGACTTACTCAATGTATAGTTGGAGTTCATCAATAGTTCGTAACACATAAAGGTGCATCTAATCTCGTTCCTTATAATCAACAGTCAGTACACAACCACTCAATGGAGGTTTGCTAGCCTTGGGATCATGAAATGCAGCTGATTGTTTCATTCTTAGGATTTCAATCACATCCAATCCTAATGAGTACTCTACCCAAAATTCCTCTACTTCCTCTACAATAAAACATTCTGTTATATACTCCTATGGACAGTTATGATTTTGTACAGACCCTTTTAAAATTTTCATGTACCTCTAAAATGGGTACATCCATTGCAAGTAAACTAGCCCAAAGTTGTGATTTGGTTGAGGATAATGCAACAAAAATCAACATATATGAGCTATAGCTTGTGTATAGATGAAGATAGTAGGAAAAAAGCAAAGAAAAAGTTGATGAAATAACTCTTAAAATAGAGTAGTAATTTTGAAGTCATTTTTCCATAATGAGTTTAAAGGTATGGACTTTTAAAGTCATTTTTTGCTAATGAGTACTTTTCAAGTCATTTTTAGAAAATGACTTTAAAATTCTAAACTTTTAAAGTTGTTTCCATAAAAAAAATTGCTTCACACCAAACTATAGTCATTTCTTGGTAACGACTTTAAAATTCATCTCTTGCAAAAAGAAAAAAAAAATTGCTTTCTCACTTGACTAGAGTCAATGTTTTTAAAGTTATTTTCTTCAAGTAGCTTTAAAAGTCACTAAGTTTAAAGTCATTTTTTTCAAACAAATTTAAAAACTAATATATTTTTCACTTCAAATATATTTAATTATAGTAATTTATGATGTCTTACATAAATACACTATGAAACAGACTTGTTATGATAGTTAGTGTTGATTCATGCATTCTTTGCGCATACATATACACACAGATATAAACAAATACAAGAACAAGGAAGTCAAAGTATTTTTTGTAATAACTCCTCATTTATCACCCTTTTATTAAGTATATTAAATGTTACATATTATTAAATATTACTAATACAAAACCATGATCAAAGAGCTAATTTGAAATAATTTCATCAAAATATGGCCTCCTAATGCTCAACTAACCCCACTCTAGGGGGAGAGAGAGGGTAAAGCTTTAAGCTCCACTTCCCTAGCCAATTTGATGGCACCATTTTCTTCATCAAACACTAATTTTGGATGAGAATCACAAATCATAATGTTCTTCCTTTCTCTAGTAGAGAAGGTTGGAGAGAGAAGTTGTTCTTGTTTGCAGTGAAATCATATGATTTTTCTTGAAATCACGACGACCTAACACATTTCTTAACTCCATCATCTATAGTGACAAAACCCACATGATCTACAAAATTCTTGCAAAGAGCGTTGGTAACAAGAAAGTCATGCTTGATAAAAAGAGGTTTTGTTATACTTACAGCATTTTTCACGCCACAGACAATCAAAATATCCAAAATGAAAAGCAAAAAAGGGAAACAAGACAGAGAGAGACATGAGGACTATAGAAGGAGGCTGTTGTGCCACCCATAAGATGAAGAACATGAACAGGGGATACAAGAAAATGACTTTAAAAGACTAAACTTTTAATGTTGTTTTCTACAAATGACTTTAAAAGTTGCAACTTTGAAAGTCATTTAGAAAAATGCCTTTACAACTCTACTCTTTTGATGTTGTTTTTAGTCAAACAACTTTAAAAGTTCTTTTAATGATGTTTAGAAAAGTTTAGTCTTTAAAACTTTAGTTTGTAGAGAATGTCTTTAAAAGTTTAGTCTTTTAAAGTTGTTTAGAAATAAAAACTTTAAAATTTTGCTTTTTTGAAGTCATTTTCAGTCAAATGACTTTAAAAGTTTAAAGTTGTTTATAGAAAATGACTTTGAAATTTTAGTATTTTAAAGTCCTTTAGGAAAAATTACTTTAAAACTCCATTCTTTTGAAGTCGTTTTAACTCAAATGACTTTAAAAGTCCTTTCCCACAAAAGAATTACTCTTTGAGCTAGACTAAAGAAGTCATTTTTCTATTAAACAACTTCTTAAGTGTGATTTTTAAAGTTAAAGAAAGGACTTGCAAAAGTATTTACCAAGACTGTAGTTGAAATAATGACTACTCTATGCTGACTTTAAAAGCCTCATGTGTTGTAGTGAATACATGCATTACCTAGTTTGTCTCAGAAATATGTAAAAATGATTCAAAAAATACATTGAAAAAAGTTTGTGCAATACAATTAAAAAAAATGAACCCATTTCTTTGATAACCCTATCGTAAGCTTATGTTTCATCCTATCAAAAGCCCCAACTTGATCGTAGGAGAAGTATGTAATAACCCCAATTTTTGTAAATTGATTGAGAAAAATCAATAAAGTTTGAGTTTCAGATATTTCGGGTTGAAATATTAGGGTTATTTAAAATATAATTTTTATAAAAGTATAATCAAATCATAAGATATGTAAAATTAAAATTAAACTTAGCAAACCCTTCAAAATGACTGTAAGCACGACAAATTTCGAATTCGGATGAGAAATCCTTAAGTTTTTCATTTCTTGGACAAAAGGGGTAAAATAGTAATTTTACCCAAAAATCAAAATATAAAACACCAAAATTTAGAATGTACTGAGAAATACAAATCCAATGCCACTAAGTACACTCAAATCCGAGATCATGGGAATAAAACCCAAAATTTTATGCATAAATGGCAAAAAGGTCTTTTTACACCATGTGGGGCCCACATGGGGACCACCAGTTCCCCAACAACCAATTTTATCAGCAACCCATGTGAAACATGGGTCAACATATATCAGCTGGTCTTAGGGAAGAAAAATTAGGCATGGGAGCATTGAAGACTTTCATGCCATTTAATAATAAAAAATAAAATATTATAATCATGGAAAAAGACCCAAAATGCCTATAAATATAACCCCAAAAATTCTCCAAAAATCCTCATAAAATCCCCATGAAACTCTCTTCAATCTCCTTGAAAAATTAGATCCAGAATCCCTCTCCAAAAACCCAAAATCTCCAAGAGTTAGATCTCTTTCCAACTTGTTTTTCTTTTTAGATTGGAACAAGAGACCTAAAATCAATTAGGCACTCTGTTCCAGATCTAATTTGATCAATTCCACAGTCCAAAACTTTCCAACATATCTATTCTACAAAACCCCCAAAGAAATTTCAAGATCCAACGGTTCAAACAACGGATATTTGCTAGAAAGGTGGATTTTAGGTCATATCTTCATCAACAAGGTATTTTTTAAAATTGGGCATATAACTGAGGTTTTCTCTCCAATCAAGTAAGTGGAAATCCTTTTCATAGATGTTTAGTATTGTTTTATGTAATTTTTATTTTATTGTAATTAATTTTGGTAATAAAAAGGTAAAAATAATGTAAACAACAGAACCCTTAATTCTGGATGATGGAGTGCTCAGATGAAAAATCTGACTATACCAATCGATCTAGAAGGGCCAAAACCCCTAGGGTAGAAATTTCATAAAAATCATAGACGTTTTGGCTTCTAATTGAAAGAGGATTGATTGGACGGTCCAAAATGGACTGTCCGATCTCCATATCAGACGGCGCCCAAGACGCACACGTGACGCACCTTCGGAATGGCACGTGCGCTGCGTGTGGAGCGTTGTCCCAAGCAAGACAATAGAGCGTCTATCAAATCCACGAGCGGACACACCCAGCGACAGCCTGGTTTGCGGGCACGCGAGCGACGGGCGTTCCGCTTGTCCCGTCCGCGTCCGTAGACGCCACTCCAGAGTGCTTTGTCCACTCATCTGAGTGGATGCGCCTGACAACACCTGGTTTGTTCCGCTCGGTTCATTCCACCCAACTAATCTGGGTCGTCCATTCCTTGGGCCCAGATCAAATCCAGGCCCTAGGAAGGACTGTGAACTTCCAGATTCAATTCCGGAGTCATCTGAACTCCAAATTGAGATCAGAAAGAAGCTATGGAAAGCTTGAAACCTCTATTTTCTTATGAAATGATAAAATAGACATGTTATTTAGTAAAAACTTTCTGTATTAAAGAAATAAGTTTCCAATTACATAGATTTTTAAGATATGAGATGATCAGATCTTAGAAACATGTTTTAATAATGATATACGTCTTAAATAAAGTGAGATCTATATTTAAATTGGATAGATATGAGATATATTAAGGGATCTACCCTTTATGGTAGAAAAACCCTAAAAATACAAAGGGACCCACTTGATCAATGAGATCAAGTGTGATCAGATCCTTGGGATGGAAAGAATAAATGTTTATATGATGAAATCCAAGGAAATTATGGATGGATTATGATAAAAATAGATCAATATGATCGTTTGACCTTAATAGGGAAAATTCCCTAAATACAACTAAAATCCTTAATTAAAGGAAAAGATCTAAGATCAAATGGTTGGATCATAAGTAAAGGTTTCTAAAAATGTAAATGTAATTAGTTTCATTTTATATTATTATGTTATAAAGCATGCTAGTATAACATTTAGAGTTTAGCATGATATGTGTTTCATTATTATCATAAGGTGCTAGATTTAATTTAAGTACATTGCCTCATTTTCATTTAATGTTAGATTATGTAGTTTTATGCTTTGAATGTATAATTCATTTATGGTTGAATGTTATTGGTAGATTTACTTGTTATGAGATAAAAAGCATAAAACATCAAAAATGTATTCTAATGAGAAAGTAGAGTTTCATGACACAAATAAGAATGGAGTACTTTGGACTTAATTAGTAAGGGCTATAGTTAGTAGGACAATATAAGGATTATCAAATCCTTGGCCCAAATTAGGAAAAGAATAATAAACCCCATGAATGACATTATAAATATTCATGCACTTAATTAAAATCCATTAGAAAGAGTACTTAGGGTAAACATACTTTAGGAACCTTATGAAAGGTTGAGCTATGGTCATTC
This sequence comes from Warburgia ugandensis, assembly GCA_035236585.1. Taxonomy (NCBI): domain Eukaryota; kingdom Viridiplantae; phylum Streptophyta; class Magnoliopsida; order Canellales; family Canellaceae; genus Warburgia; species Warburgia ugandensis. Next base: position 36,566,683 of record CP141131.1, read on the forward strand.
TAGTGAATGATGAACATAGTGGTTAAGGGGGTTATCTAATAGAGTCTCACTCTTCCCCTACCTTCTATTGACATTTGTGAGGTTTAAACGCCTCCTTACATGAGGATCGAAGTAACCACTTTGTGTTCACCCATTCAGCTAGTAAGCCTTAGCCAATTGGAAATAAGAGGAGCATTCTAGATTTAGGCTTGAATAAGCTACCTTCAACTAGCACATTAACTAGTTGAATAATAATAATAAGAGCATAAAAGGTTAGTAAATTACCTAACCCTAATAAAAACAGTAAGTAAGATAAGGATGATCAAACAAGATCCATTAGATCTTGGATGATCAATAACAATAAGAATAAGAACACTATATTGTACTTAGTATGCATGTTTATTAGTATACTTGTTATAGTTCATTAAATTAGATAATCCAAACCCTTGATCAAAGATGATTCAAGGAAGAAAACCAAGATCATCCTCCATAGGGATGATCCAAGAACTGAACTTAGATCAAAGAAGAACTAGATGATAGAAGATCTAGGACCTTGATCTTTATCAACATGTGTAGATTGTCAATCAAAGGATCTATGAAAGATCAAGATCAAGGAGATGGACATACAAAGAGTTAGAGATAGAAAAATACTTAGATATGAATGATCTAAAGATCATTCTAAACATCAAATCTAGTGATCAATAGGATTGTTCATAATTTATATATTGACATTATGTATGGATGTACAAATTACATACATCAGTTAGGATCATGGAAGATTGGGGAAAAGAGATCAATCCTTAAAGGTAGGATAGGGCAGTGACATAATATTTTCCCGCCATGGTATCAGTGGTGAATAGGGCAGTTATCCGAGCGCCCTAGTACGGATCAGACTGCAGCATAGCAACCTTTCTGATTATTTTGCACTATGATGCATATGAGAATAGGCATAGTGAAATGCCTTATGTTATAGCATAAAGAAATGCTAGGTAATTGTATATTACCAATATTTCCCAAGAAGGAAAATTCTCAGTATAAGATTAGCTGTAATACTCAATTCTCAAAATGAAGAGAATTGATCAGCTTAGTTGGGAATGATATTTGACTACTTTCATAAATTTAACTGGTTTACCCATGAAGGGTATGTATGTATATAGATATACATAGCTTACAAAGTAAAGAGTATGTTTAAGAATAATGAGATTATGAAGTATTGGAATTACATTGTCAATGTTATGTTTCTTGAATCCCCTACCAAGCATTGCTTGCTGAGATATTGTACTTGTTGCAATATCTCGGATCCAGGGAAGGAGAGTTAGGAGCTGAAGACTATAGAAGACTTGAAGAGAATAATCTTCAAGGTATACCATTGAAGACATGTATTTTCTTTGTTGAGAGTTTTATTGTATGGTAAGCTTGAGTTTTGAATTATGTAATTTGGATAAGTATTGTACTAAATTTGGCTGTACTGTGAACCACTGGATGGATCCTGGAGTTTAATAAAAGTATATTCCTTCAATGGAATTTTATTTTGTACACAAATTGTACTTATGTTATGTATAAGGTGGTGACTTGGGTTTTCAAAACAAGTTCTAAAGAAAAGAATTTCCGTTGCCTTGTTTTGCGAAAAAAAAAATTTACACTCTTAAGGGCCCTCCCTTTCAAAATACTTTACAAATCATGTTTCAAAAACCCGGGTCGTCACAAAGTATGACTTGGATATGGTTATGAATGACTAGGGAATAAGGTATAGTGTAACATTTCTATTAGTTGATATCATTTCATGAGACCTTATCAGATTTTATCTAAGTTATTGTTCTTCAGAATGAAGTATGTGCGATTTTGGCTTTAATGAACATAATCCTACTCACATCCTAATAAGAATTTTAACTTATTCTAAGTGACTTCTATCTGAATGATAAGAATATCATGTGAGAATAGAAGTCAAAACATACTTTTGAATAGCAATTTAGGTTATAACTTAAAAATCAACAATTATGTATTGGCTATATTTAATCACTTTCACTTAGCAGTTTGATGAAATAATAGAATATCTTTAGCATATGGGTAGGATTTTGAACTATTGTTCATTTTGATTAGCATGTTAAAGTTACAAATCTAATGAAAGTTAAATAAAGGAAAATTCTCTCAAATAAATAAAGGATTTTCATAAAAAAAAATTGAAATGTTTATGGGTATCATTTTTGAAAACCCTTATAAAAATGTAGAGGCAACACTTGTGAAAGTGATTAAGATATTTATAGAATTCTAATTTTATATTTTAAATTTTTGCTCGAGGAATAGGAAAATTAAAGTCTCAAGGTATTTGATATGTATAAAAATATTACATGCAATGTCCCTATATTTAGTAGGCTTTAGCAATAAAATTCACTTAAACATCTCTAGTTAGGGTTAATTCCACTTTTGCAGGTTCAGTTATGAATGAGAAAAAAGGTTATTTTGGCAATAAAAACCCTAGAAAGAGCAAGTTTAGAATTCAAGAAACATTATGAGCCACGTGTCAAACATTAGATCTAAGAGTTCAGACTAAAAGATGAGTGTTGTTATTAAAGTCAGAGCTGATAAAAATCGTATGTGAAAGACCAAGCTTTTATGTATGGGGTGTTTATATAAAAACAACAGTGACAAAACTTCCCATGCATGCATGCAAGCTATCCACCACCTTGGGAAGGTTCTAAGAAATGCTTAAATCATATACACTAGAATCACACACAATGAGAGGGCAATGACATTTCCCCTCCCCCACACCCCCCCAACAATTTCACATTTTTTATGAGAGAAATATAAGGAAGATTGGTGGAGAAAATAAAGGAGGTGAAAAGAGAGATAATTTATGAGAAATCTACAGTGGAAACTGACCTTAGTTTTCAAGAACTTAAAGGCTAAGATCTATCTTTGTTGAAGTATATCCTAAGAAACCAATGAAAACACACAAAAAAAGGATGCACAAATGAGAAAATAGACTACAATGAAGATCAAACTAAAGCTCCATTGGTAGAGATTTTTTTAAGGGGCTACCTACCTATTTTTCTGAAAGAAAATGTCCACTTCAATAGGGGGAGACGTTCCACACTCCTTGAATGATATTGGTTGGAGAAAACAATGGAGGTATGGGAACCAATAGTGGATAAGGAATTTAGGCCATCAACTTTAAGGCATTCTAATCCAATGGTGGAATGAAAAAGAGTCCTTAAAGAAGATCATTTTGGATAAGAAAACCTCAAAAAGATCTCATCCACTCAAGCTAGGGTAAAGCATGAACTAAGGGCCCCAAATAAAGTAGAGAAAAATCACAAACCCTAGCCACCACCTAAACCATGAGAATTGAAGGAAAAACCCTATGGACGAAAGATCTCCCCATCCATTTCAGACTATCTAGATATCAAACATGCACACCCATGGATTCCACTTCTCCTACCTACTTCTTTCCATTTCCCACATATTTTCTTGATTTTCTCCCTTCCTTTCCACCTATTTCAATCTCATTTATTCTCTTTTACCCACTCACCTTTATCTCTTTCCCTTCCACCCATATCCCTTTCCATTCTATCTTATCTGTCCTTATCTTCTTCCATTCTGTCCTCCATTCCACATCCCACACTTCCCTTCCATTGAATCCCATGCCTCCCTCCTTCCTTTCTTTCTTATCTCCTTCTATTCTTCCTCTATTCTTCTTTCAATCTTCATCATTTTTCATTCCATCTCTCCTTAGATCATAGCCATTCACCTCTTATAGGCTTCCACTTTAGAAAATTTATAAATAGAGGTGAAAAGAATGAAAAAAGAATCTCTTATTTTTCCTTAGAGCACTATAATTAAACCAAGGAGAAATAGGGGAGAGAGATCACTCTCATCAACTTTTGCATAGATCGAAAAGCACACCATAAGGAGAAGACAATGCTACACATGAGGCTTTTAAAGTTGGCTAAAGAAGTTGCTTATTTAACTATCATCTTTGTAAATATTTTACAAGTTGATTAGAAATAAATGACTTTAAAAGTAAATACTTAAGAAGTCATTTGACTATAAATGACTTTAAAAAACTCACGCGAAGAGGAAAATTTTCTCAGGAACGACCTTTAAAGTTGTTTACAATTAAGCAACTTCAAAAGTTGATAACTTTGTTTAGACCCAAGAAACTTTAAAATTCAACAAATTTTGAAGTCATTTAGCATAAGCTAATAAATTTGGTGGGAAGATTATATTATGCGGGAATGGACTTTTAAAGTCATTTGACTCTAAATGACTTCAAATGTCAATAACTTTTGAAGTCATTTAGTATTAAATGATTTTAAAAGTCAATTACTTTTGAAGTTGCTTGAGTCAAATGACTTTTAAAAGTCCATTCTTGCATATACTTTTAAAGTCATTTAGTATTAAATGACCTCAAAAGTTTATGATTTTTAAAGTCATATAGTACTAAATGATTTCTAAAGTCCTTGTTCATTTATAAATAGCCAACCACATATCGTCTTTTCTTGTATCCTCTTCTTCTCATAGGTGGCATTATGGCTTTCTCCTTAGTCCTTATGCTTCTCCTTTCTTTCCATTCTTGCTTTCCATTTTCGATATTTTGACTATTTGTGTCATGAAAAAACTGCAACTAAACCATAACTTCTTTTGATCACAAATTGTTTTCTTATTACTATCTCTTTTTTCATTTTGTAGATCATGTGGGTTTTATCACTACAAATGATGGGGTTAAGAAGTCTATTAGATCATCCTTATTTCATGATTTCATTGCAAATGACAACTGCTTCTCTCTCCAACCCTCACTATGAGAAAGGGAGAATGTTACGTTTTGTGGTTCTCACTCAAAATTAGGGTTTGATGAAGAATGGTGGTTATACCATCAACTTTTGGCCAAGAAAAAATACATCACACACTCTCTCTCCATAGAATGCATGTCACCTAAATACTAGGCTAGATTTTAATGAAAAAGAGCAAATTTTCTCTTTGATCTTGAATTAATAAGATCCAATAATATGTAACATTGGATGTAGTAAAAAAATAATTTGATTTCCTTGTTGACGTGTTTGTATATGTCTATATATTATATATGTTTGTGTTTGTTAAATCGATGTCATTGTGTATTTATGTAAGATATTGTAATGGTCAAAAAGTAAATAAATATATTTTAAATGTGAAAATTCAAAATTTTTTAAATTAGTTTTCTATGAATGCCTTTAAAAGTCCATACTTAAAGCCATTTAAAGCTAAACAACTTTAAAAGTGTTGACTTTTACAATCATTTACCTATAAACAACTTTAAAAGTGCTTACTTTTAAAGTGTGCTTACTTTTAAAGTTGTTTAATTGTAAATGACTTTAAAAGTTCAAACTTTTAAAGTCGTTTATAGAAAATGACTTTAATTCTACATCTATTTTAAGATTATTTCATTGACTTCCATTATGCCTTTTTGGTTTATGTTTATGATCTATGAACAAAAATTAAGCTGGATTTCTATTTCACTACTCAAAACCAAATCCTACCTGTGAATCGGAACAACATTCACAATTTGGGGTCAATATCTATTTTTTAGTGTTGGTTAGTATCTCTTTGTTTGTCTCATATGTATTATGCATATTTGCTTCTTAAATGTGTATGTCATTTTTTTTTTTTCTTTTTTCATTGTTAATTGAAAATTTCCATGAAATGTAGTTATTTTAAATACTTCTAATTCATGTATAACTAATGTTTGATAAAATTCCCAACTTAATCTTTTCATATCTAACAAGCCACCAGGTAGATTTGCTTCAATTTCTTATGATAATGGACAAATCTACTTGGATGACTGCAAAAAGAACATCAAATGCATTGTCCATGCTCAAAATGTGAAAACTTGAAAAAAGTAACTATAGGGCTGTTAAGAGAACACTTGTACTTCAATGGAATCAATGAAAGTTACCACCCATGGATTTAGCATGGAGAAGAACTTCTGCATAGGCCCTCAATAAGACTCGAAAGATATGATCAAGACACTGTAGGAAGTATTAGAGATAGTACAACAATATTGATGTTTCAAGATGCATATGATGACTTCCAGGATGGTCCTAATCAATTTCATACTACATTAGAGAAATCTGATGAACTGTTGTACCCTGAGTGTAAAGATTATACCAAGTTGTCTGTAGTGGTAGAACTTTACAACGTGAAATTAAGATTTAGTTTTTCTGATCATGGTTTTATAGAAGTCTTAAAAGTAGTGGGTAAGATGCTACCAAAAGATAATAAATTGGTGACGTCCACATGGGAGGCAAAGAGAACCCTAGCTACACTTAGGTTGAAGTATGAGAAGATACATAAGTGTCCCAATGATTACATCTTGTATAGGAAGGAGCATAAAGATAAAACTATTTGCCCAACTTATAGACAACCAAGATGGAAATTAGTGAAGAATTCAACTAAAACCATTATAAACATTCCTACAAAGGTTCTATGGTACTTTCCCCCTATTCCATGGTTCAAAAGAATGTTCCGTATAATAGAAATAGTGAAGAAATTAGTGTGGCATGCCAAGGATAGTGTAGCTGATAGATTTTCTTGACATCCAACAAATAGCCCAGCATGGAAGCTAGTAAACTTCATGTGGCCTAATTTTGGTGAATAACCTAGAAACCTACAACTTGCATTATCTACAGATGGTATTAATCCTCAAGGTTCTATGAGCAACAAGTATAGTTGTTGGCCCATTATTTTAGTTTGTTACAACCTCCCACCATCTCCATGCATGAAGAGGAAGTTCATGATGCTAACTATATTGATATCAGGTCTAAAGTAGCTAGGGAATGGCATTGACGTGTACTTGTCTCCCTTAATCGATGATCTTGAGACATTATGGAGCGTAAGCGTTGAAGTATACAATGCATATAGGAAAGAGTCATTCACCCTAAAGGATATACTGTTGTGGACAATAAGAGACTTCCCTACGTATGATAAGTTCTCTAAATGCACAACAAAGAGATACAATGCTTATGTTATCTGTAGTGATCAAATGTGTTGTACAACTTAAACATGGTAGGAAAATGGCATTCTTTGGGCACAGAAGATGGTTGCATAGAGACCATCCATATCGTTTTAAGAAGGGAGAATTTAAGAGGAGTGTAGCAATAATGAAACCTCCAATGGTGTCAATAGGATGACAAGTAAGTAGGTTGAAATCATTAAGGTCTTGTGGGGAAAGAAGAAATCAAGTAAATGTGCAAGTGAAAGTAATTTTATAAGTTGTTGGGAGAAGAAATCAATATTCTTTAATTTGGCATACTAGAAATCACTGCATCTATGCCATGTGCTTTATGTCATGTACATTGAAAAGAATGTGTGTGAAAGCTTGACTGGTACTTTGCTTAATTTCCTAAGAAAAATAAAGGATGAACTTGCAACTTGAATGAATCTTATGAACATGGATTTGAAAAGGAACATACTTACCTAAGGAAAATTATATGCTCATAAAGATGAGAGGAGATTAATGTGTAAAACCCTGTTCGAGCTCAATGTCCCAGACAACTACTCTTCAAACTTTAAAAACATTGTCTCCATTGAAGAGTTTAAATTGATTGGGATCAAGTCCCATGATTGCCATGGATTGATGCAACAACTACTACCCGTAGCAATATATTTGGTGTTATTGGACAAAGATAGGGAGCCATTACAAAATTCTGCTACTTCTTTAATGCTTTGTGCAAGAAGCTGGTGGATGTTTCAAAGTTACAAGAAATTCACAGTCATCTAGTGGAAACTTTATGTGAGCTTGAAACAATCTTCCCACCATCCTTCCTTGACATCATGGTACACTTAATAGTGCACCTGATTGATAAGGTCAAACTTTGTGGGCCAGTTTACTTGCGATTGATGTACCCATTTGAGAGGTACATGAAAATGTTAAAAGGGTATGTATGTAATCACAACCAGCCAAACGGGTGTATAGGCAAATGTTATATTGCAGAGAAGAGCAGTGGTGTTTTGCACAGAATACCTAATAGAAGTGCATGCAATCGGAATCTTAAGAAGGAAACAACCAATTGCATTTCATGATCCCAAGGTTGACGAACCTCTATCAAGTGGTCAAGTATTGACCGTTGACTATAAAGAACAGGACCATGCTCATCTTTATGTGTTGCAAAATGTTGATGAACTCTAACCATACATTGAGTAAGTTGATCATGCACCTGCATATGTAAAATTTAATTATTGATGGTTACATTTTCTTTGATTAATCTATTAATTTGTGTATGTGTATGTAGTGAATACATGGATGTACTCAAGGAAAAGAATCCAAGTTATGCAAAGAAACCAAAGTGGCTACAATTTGAGCATTGTCACACTTTCAATAATTGGCTACGTAAGATGGTAAAATGAAAGAATTCTCACTTAATATTAATTAAAAAACCACATTCTATATATATGTGCATATATATATATATATATAATCACACTTAAGCCTACTTAAAATGAATATACATAGATTCAAGATCAGCAAAAAGTAGCAGGCAATGGTATATTAGAAACCTTAGGTTGGATGGCGATGGGACCATTACCAGAAGTAATAAAATATGCCATCAATAGTTATCACTTTTATATGAAAGACCCTGATAACTCAAGAGTGCAATAGAATAGTGGAGCTAGCTTAGTTTTCAATGCTACATTCTTTTCTAATTCAAAGGATAACAAGCCAATAGTGGTGGATGATATTTAATATGGGGTTATGAGAGAGATTTGGACCTTGTATTATACTTTTAGAACTTTGGTTATGTTTAAGTGAAATTTGGTAGAACACAACAAAGACATCATCAAAACTGATGCCCTTTGATTGACATTGGTTGACCTCAACAGGATCGGTTATAAAAATGATCAATTTATTTTGGCATCTCAAGTAAAATAAGTATTTTACGTGCAAGATGAACGTGATAAGAGATGATCAACTATTTTATCATCCTGTCATTGGAATTTTTATGATGAAGATGACCTAGGAGATACTAAAATAAATTACCCTTCTATTGCCAAAACAATCCCATCAATCAAAGTAGTACTTGGTGAGAATGAGAATTATGTGTGTGAAAATGTCAAGGAGGTGCTTCTATTTGAAAACTATATGTAGTTGTAGGTATGTGGAATGCATTAGTGAGTTGCAATACATACATACATACATACATATATATATATATATATATATAATTTCATATTTATAATTAGCTCTTTTGTCATGAGCTATATGGATTGATAAGTGAGCTATATGTGTGTACAAAGAATGCATGAATCAATGTTGACTATGATAAAAAATTAGTTTCATTGTGTATTAACTGTTAGATATTGTATAGTACTAACATAAAAGGTAGATATATTTTGATTTAAAAATAATTTATAAAACCATTTAATATAAATGTCTTTTAAAGTTTTTTATCACTAAATGACTTTAAAAGTTGACATTATTAAAGTCATTTACAGGAAACGACTTCTTTATGTACAATCAAATTTAGCACAAAACAAGATCTACCAAATTTACACTAATCATCATCTAACATCTTTGATTTTTAAATAAGAATTTACAAAATTTTGAATTATGTGAAATTAGTGTCAAAAGAAATTTATTTTAAAATTCTCAATTTTTTTAGTTTCAGAAAGTAAAAATTTTATAGACATCAAATCTAATGTTAATATGTGAACATTGTGATTATACTAGAAAAAATGATTCCAATACACTAAGTCTGTTATAATGGAGTAGCTATCTTTTATTTTATTTTTTATTGTAATGATATAACTAAACAATTAAGCGATAAAAACAATATAATTTTCAAGTGTCAAATTTTCCAAAATTAAATTTATTAAATAAACTAAAGGAGGGGGTGATTTTGCTAATGGCGGTCCCTCCATCTTAAAATAATTATTTTTTTAGAATTAAAAGAATTTATACAGTCATTTGTAAATAAATGACTTTAAAATTCGTAACTTTTAAAGTCATTTATTTCTAAACGACTTTGATAATGGCACCCCCTCCTTTTCTTAGTTGATGGAAACAACACCTGAGTATGTTCTAAAAAACCCAATAAAGATGAAAAATCCTAGCAAAGCTGCTCAAAGAGGAAGAGAAGAGGAGACTAACGTTGACAATGCCAACTAGGATGACGCTGATCAATGATGCCTAGATCGGCAATGAGACAAGAAGGGAGAGAAGAAAGAGGGGAAGAAAAGGAGGAAGAAGAAGAAAGGAAAGAAGGAGGGGAAGAGAGGACATTCTCTGACAGCGGTCAACAACCCACACTCAGATCAGCGGTGAGGATAGAAGGGAGATAAGAAAGAGGAGAAGAAAAAAAGGAAGAAGAAGAAAGGGAAGAAGGAGAGGAAGAGAGGACACTGACCAATGCCGTTCAACACCTACAATGCGATGACCACCTGCTCCCAGATCAGCAGTGAGGAGAGAAAGGATAGAAGAAAGAAGGGAAGAAAAAGTGGAAAGAAGAAGAAGGAGAAGAAGGAGAGGAAAAGAGGTGCAACTAGGCCACCACCGAAGACACCCAAATAGGTACTAGTGTAATAACCCCAATTTTTGACATTTATTGAGAAAATCAATAAAGTTTGAGTTTTAGAAATTCTGGGCTAGAATATTAGGGTTATTTAGAATGTACTTCTTATAAAAGTATAATCAAGGGATGAGACATGTATGATTTAAATTGAACTCAGCAAACCCTTTAGAATGATTGTAAGCATGACAAATTCTGAATTCGGATGAAAAATCCTTAATTTTCTTCATTTTATGGACAAAAGGGTAAAATAGTAATTTTACCCATAATCAAGATCTTAGACATCAAAATTTAGAATGTGCTAAGAAATACGAATCCAATGCCACTAAGTACGCTCAATTCCGAGATCATGGGAATAAACCCTAATTTTTTTATACATAAAGGGCAAAATGGTCTTTTTACACTATATGGGGCCCACATGGGGCCCACAAGGGACCTAAAAAGGGATCCTATGACCAGCCTACATGAAAGCATGAGTGAAACCACTACTAACTAGTCATGGAGAAAAAGGTGGAGGTGGAGAATCCAATGCTAATTAAATAATAAAAAATAAACCATAATCATGAAAAAAGACCCAAAATGCCTATAAATACACCCCCAAAAATCCTCTAAAAATGTCCATAAAATTCCCACAAATTTATCTTGATTTTCCTTGTAAAACCAGATATAGATCCATTCCCAAAATCCCAAAACTCCCAAAAGATCTCTCCTTTTCATTTTCTCTCTCCTCTCTCTAGATTGGAACAAGAGACCTAAATTCAATTAGGTACTCTGTCCCAAATCAAATATCACAGATCTCACCATATAAAATTTTCTACCATACCTTAGCTACAAAATGCCCAAAGAAATTTCAAGATCCAACGGTTCAAACAACAAAAATCAAAAGATAAGTGGATCTTGGGCTATCTTATCATCAAAACTGGTATTCTCTTAAATTGGACATATAACCAGTGTTTTTCTCCAATCAAGTAGGTGGAACTACTTCCTAGACATATTTATTATTGTTTAATAAAATTTTTATTTTACAATAATTTGATTTGGGTGAAAATTTGTAAAAATAAAGTAAATACCATAACCTTCAATTCATGATGATTGAGGGCTCATATGTAAAATCTGACCCTACCAATAGATCCAGAAGAGTCCAAAACCCCCAAGGTAAAAGTTTCACAAATTTATATTAAGTTTTGGACCCTCAAGTGAGAGGAATTGATTAGACAGTCTAGAACGGACTGTCTGATCTCCCAATCGAATTGGGTTCCCCAGGACGACGTGCAAAACATCGCATGAAAATGCCACACGCAACAACATTTCTATGTGCACGACATCATCCCAACGAGAGCACTGTGCGTAAGCCACAGTCCCGGGCAAGACCGTCTGTCTTGCGTCCTAGTGACAGGCGCAACGACCAGAGCCTTCTGCCCGAATGATCTGGGCTGTCCATCCCGATGGGCTCAGATCATATCTAGGCCCTAGGAATGGACTGTGAACTTTCAGGCTCAATTCAGGAGTCATATGAACTCCAAATTGAGATTAGAAAGAAGCTATGGAAAGCTTACAACCTCTAGTTTCTTATGAAATGATAAAATGGAGAAAATATCTTCTGGAACTTTTTGTATTTAGAAAATAAGTTTTCAATTTTCAAGATCTGAGGTGATCAGATCTTAGTAATCTGTTTTAATAATGATATACTAGTGAAATAAAGCCATATCTATGGTTTATCTAGACATATTTGACATATATTAAGGAATCTAGTCGTTATGGTAGAAAAACCCTAAAAATACAAAGGGCCCCATCAAGTGTGATCAGATCCTTGGGATGGATTGAATGAATGGTAATATGGTGAAATCCAAGGAGATCATGGATTGAATATGACAAAAACAAACCAATATGATCTTTGGACCTTAATAAAGAAAAACCCCTAAATGTAATTAAAACTCTTGATTAAAAGGAAAAGATCTAAGATCAAATGGTTGCATCATAAGTAAAGGTTTTTAAAAATATTAATGTAATTAATTTCATTTTCTATTAATTGATAATAGCATTTTAAATGTGATTTATATTATAAAGCATGCTAGTGCAACTTTTAGACTTTAGCATGATATGTGATTAGATTGTTATAATAGGTTGCTAGATTTAATTATCTTAGCGGCATGTTAGTGTGATTTTATGAAAGTGTAACTTAGGATTAAGTTAGTATGATTTCATGCCATTGTAACTTAGGACCATGTGAGGATTTCATGTAAGATTATACTATAGTATAAGATTGTACCTTAGGACCATGTTAGTTTAAATTGAGTTATTAAGGTATATTAGTTGAAAATCATGCTAGTGTAATTTTAAGTACCTTGTATCATTATCATTAAGTTGTTCAATTATGTAGTTTTATGGTTTGAATTTATAATTCATTTATAGTTAAATTTCATTAGTAGATCTACTTGTTATGAGATAAAGAGCATAAAACACCAAAAATAGAATCTAATGAGAAAGTAGAGTTTCATGACTCGAATAAGAGTGGATTATTTTGGACTTAATTAGTAAGGGCTATAGTTAGTAGGACAATGTAAGGATTATCAAATCCATGGCCCAAACTAGAAAAATAATAAACCCCATGGATGACATTGTAAATGTTCATGGATTTAATTAAAATCAATTAGAAAGAGTACTTAAGGTCAACATGCTTATAGGAACCTTATGAAAGGTTGAGCTAAAGTCACTCTAGTGAATGTTGAACATAGTGGTTAATGGGGTTGTCTAATAAAGCCTCACTCTTCCCCTACCTTTAGTTGATGTTTGTGAGGTCTATACGCCTCCTTACATTAGGATTGAAGTAACCACTTTGTGTTCACCCATTCAGCTGGTAAGCCTTAGCCAATTGGAAATAAGAGGAGCAGTCTAGACTTAGGCTAAAATAAGTTACCTTCAACCAGCAAAACCTTAACTGGTTGAATAATAATAGTAAGAGCATAAAAGGTTAGTAAATTATCTAACCCTAATAAAAATTGTAAGTAAGATAAGGATGATCAAACAAGATCCATTAGATCTTGAATGATCAAGAACAATTAGAATAAGAATATTGTATTAAATTTAGTATGCATGTTTATTAGTATGCATTTTATAGATCAAATCTAGTTCATTAGATTAAATAATCCAAACCCTTGATCAAAGATGATTCAAGGAAGAGAACCAAGATCATCCTCCTTAGGGATGATCCAATAACTAAACTTAGATCAAAGAAGAACCAGATGATAAAAGATCTAGGACCTTGATCTTTATCAATAAGTGTAGAGTGTCAATCAAAGGATCTATGAAAAATCAAAATCAAGGAGATGGACACACAAAGACTTAGAGATAGAAAATACTTAGATATGAATGATTTAAAGATCATTCTAAACATCAGATCTAGTGATCAATAGGATTGTTTATAATTTATATAGATTGATAGTATGTATGGATGTACAGATTACATACATCAGTCAGGATCATGGAAGATCTGGGAAAAGGGATCACTACTTGAAGGTAGGAGGATTTGATAAATGCATTTACATGGGATGTACATGATTGAACCCATGACCTTATGTTGGCAAGAGTAATGTTAATACTTGCATTAAATCCCCTAAAACCCTTATGATCCAACCAAACACATATAAAATGGTTAAGGACTAAACTCTAAATGAATAGGGAACTAGAAGATATTTCAGCCCTAAGTAAATAGACAAATTGTCTGATATGTATGAAATCTATTTTACATGCAAGCTTGGAGGCTTGTGATTTTGTTTTAATAGGCACAAGCCTGGGGGATGCTATGCTAGAGGAGTTATGAGGGTTTGGCCACCCGCTTTCTTGAAATTTGATGATTTGATGATACCTTGTCCTATGAGAGGCTAAAAGTTGGGTGGGGCAATTATGGGAAGGCCACCATTGTGAAAGTCTTGTCTCCCCATATGAGCAGTGACATAATATTTTCCACCGTGGTATTAGTGGCGAATAGGGCAGTTATCCAAGAGCGCTAGTATGGATCAGACTGTAGCATGGTAGCCCTTTGATTATTTTGCACTATGATGCATATGAGAGTAGGCATAGTGAAATGCCTTATGTTTTAACATAATGAAATGCTAGGTAATTGCATATTACCAATATTTCCCAAGAAAGGAAATTCCCAGTGTAGGATTAGTTGAAATATTGAATTCTCATAATGGAAATAATTGATCAGCTTAGTTGAGAATGATATTTGACTACTTTCATAAATTTAACTGATTTACCCATGTATAGTATGTATGTATATGTATGTATAGGGATAACGAGATTATGAAGTATTGGAATTATATTGTCAATTATTATGTTTCTTGAATCCTCTACCAAGCATTGCTTGCTGAGATATTGTAAATGTTGCAATATCTCACATACAGAGAAGGAGAGTTAGGAGCTCAAGATCATAGAAGACTTGAAGAGAATAATCTTCAAGGTATACCCCTTGAAGACATGTATTTTTCTTTGTTTGAGAGTATTGTATTGTAATGAGAGTTTCATTGTATGGTGCGCTTGAGTTTTGGATTATGTAATTTGGACAAGTATTGTAATGGATTTGGCTGTACTGTGAACCACTGGATGGATTATAGAATTTAATAAAAGTATATTCCTTCAATGGAATTTTATCTTGTACAAATTTCTACTTATGTTATGTATGAAGTGATGACTTGGGTTTCACAAAACAAGTTCTAAAGAAAAGAATTTCCATTGCTTTGTTTTGCAAAAAATTTTTACTATTAAGGGCCCTGCCTTTCAAAATATATTACAAAACATGTTACAAAAACCCAATTCATTACAACTAGTGGATGAGAAGAAACCAATTAGTGAGGAGAGGGAGAAGAGAGAGGAAAAAGAAGAATAGGGGGAGAAGGTGAGGAAGAAAGGAGGATAATGAGGGGAACAAGAAAGAGGAGGAAAAGGGGGAAAAAAAAACTTTTTCAAGTAGATATTCTGAATCTAGTTTATGGTTTTGATGGATTTGTACATGGATGAGTATGATTGAATGTTTTTTATTTCGTTTGGATGTATGAACTTGATTTGAGTAGATGAGATGTGATTTTATTAGGATGGGAGGCATGTGTTTATTGGGGACTAGCTAAAGAGGACATTGAATAGGTTGTCGTAACATGTTTTACTATGATAAATGGTATAACCGCAAAAATGGGTGATATATAAGAAAACCTAATATGATGCATGATTTAAACTAGGAAATTACATGAAGTAAAGTAACTTAAAGTGCATGAATTATGCATGAACTAAGATCTAAACTAACCAAACATTGAATGCATGAAATGAATTGACTAATGCATGGAAACCCAAACTAAACAAGTAAAATAAAGTATTAATAGCCAACTAATATATATGCACTAATCTGAAGTGGAATGTAAATGATTCATTACATTGATAATCCATGAATTACAAGTAAAAATGGAAAGCATATTGTACATGATTATGAGATCTAAAAGCATGGTACAAGCTGCAAACTAACTGAGATGGAATACATGAATGGAATGCATAAGCAGCTAAACAATACAAAATAAAATTTTAAGGAGAAACACTTCAAAACTATGTGCATGAACCATGGGAAGTACATGAATTAAGCATGAAAGTATGCATGAACTAAGATGTAAACTAACCAAATATGGAATGCATGGAAACCTAAACTAAACACATAAAATAAAGTATTAAGAGCCAACTAATATACACTAACCCAAATTGGAATGTGAATGATTCATTACATTGATAATACATGAATTACAAGTAAGAATGGAAAGCATGGTGCACATGATTATGAGATGAACCTAAGATAAAACACAAGTAATTAAGCATAAAAGGAGCAACAAATAGCCATGAAAAACTAACTACAAGGGTGATGCACACCCTCCAAGGGGACTGTGCACCCTACTTATAACTAATTACAATTCCCAAAATAAACTTCTAATATATCTTCAATCATTCGAATATCAAACAACAATGAACATGCATATGAAATGGATGGGGAAATTTCATGGGAAAGATGGCAACGTACTTGATTTAAGAACTATGCTCTCACACACTCACACACACCTCCCACCTCATGAAATGGATAGGGAAATTTAAGCTAACACACACACACACACAAACTTCCCACCTCATAATTTAATCATCTTATTTAGCTTAAATTTCTTTTATTACTTTAGTTTTTATGTTTCTTTGGTTATCACATTTCTTTAATTCTATAGGAGTGTTTCTACAATATTTTGTGGTGCAAGTAAACTTTGGAAGCTTAGTATCAATCAAATACATATAGTCATTTAGAATTAAGAAGTTCAACCCTCAAGAAATCTTATGAATGACCATTAGCAACCTAGCTATGTTCATAGACTCAGTGTGGGATGCATCTTTCTCACTAAGAGATGTGTCCTCAAAGTAGTGGACTTAAAGACTACTAAAACATCCATGGGATTTGTAGTCCTTTTACAAATATCATTACTAAGCAGGCTTATATTTTCATGCATCCTTTATCTATTTTTCTTGTGGTTTGTTTGTCATGTATCGTTGATATTGTATGTTTATGTGAATGGATGGAGATGGAGTCTCCTTTGTTTATTTTTTTTATTTAAACTATGTTTATCAAGAACATCGCATTCACATGTGTAAAATTCATAAGTCCATAAATAGAGGAGACTACCAAATTTTTGGTAGAAATGTAGCGATAATTTCTTTGAAAATCTTGATTTTTAGAAAAGAAACACGACACTTGAGATTTTTAAATGCCAATTCACCTAACTATGTTTAAGAAGAAAAGATGGGTGGGTTAATGTGCTTGAGGACAAGTGCTAACTAAATTCTTAAGAATGGCAAGTGGTCCTAGTACATGCTTGATCATTTTGCTAAGAATGACTTAATAATGCATTTTTAGAAATGGGCATGAACAAGAGGTAACAAGACATACATGCAGGCTTACTAGTAAATGCTTTAAGATATATCTCTTGATTATGAAATGGTAGTTGTAGTTGCTTACATAATGCTAAGTTATTTCAATCATGTTTATATGAGTGCAAATGAAAGTGTGTATAGATGTCCTATGTGATGACTACAATCATGCAAGTTAACATTGCTTTACTTATATTCTGATTTACTTAGAATTATGCAAGTTAACATTGCTTTACTTATAATCATGAAAATTGGTTTCTAGGTTTAGTTTTAGGGAAGTTTAATTTTAGAAATATCTATTCTTTAGAAAGTTTCTATTTTCATGCATATCTTATTTTATTTGCTTTTGGTTTGTTTGCCACATATATCATGTCTGTTTGGTTTCTTTAAATTAATTACATGGCCTTTTTTATGCCATTGTTCTAATATGATTGTGTTCTTCTCTGTAGGATGGAATGAGAAGAACATCAAACTGAAGATTATGGCCACAAGGAGCATGAACAAGAAGCCAACATGAGCACTACTCCAAAGAGAAAGGGTAGAGGGTAAACAACAATGGAAAAGGTTACTGAGAGAAAGTCTAAGGGAATTAAAAAAACTAACCAATACAATAGCAGAGGGAAAGAGATTGGTGAGATTGCACCCTCTTATAGTAGTTTCCTTTTCTTTATAGCAAGAAGCATGGTTCATATCACATTTGAGAATTGGAGACTTGTGCCATACTTGACAAAAGATTCAATATGGGAAATGGTGAAGGTATGTAAACATTAAGTACATGTATTATATAAATTATAACTTACCTTATTTTTCACATATAGTAATTTGTTGTGTACAATTTGTAGACTACCTTTGATGTGACCGATGACAAGAAGATGCATGCTTTATAAGGGGTTGGTGGGCAATGAAGAAAATGGAAGAACTACCTTGTTTGTAATTACATAGCTTCAAATGTCAATAATTCGTCAAGCTATACACAGTGCCTTTCATTTACTCCGTCGTCATTGACCAAGAGGTTTGGAATGCATTTGTACAAAATTGCACCTTTGCTAAATTTGAGGTATGTGTAGAAACGATATTTCACTTAATTAATTACATGTAACATTTGATTAATGCATTTGATCATGCATATACAAATGTGTAGGTGATCATGCATATACAAATGTGTAGGTGAAGAGTGCAAGGGGAAGAAAGGTGCATGAAGTAGCACCACCTATCTAGGTTGGGCTACTCTCAGAAGAGCGTGAAGTAAGCATATGTGACAATTTATTCCTTTCAATTTTATACTACTATAGTTATATACATCTTGTTCTCTAACTATAATGTCTCTTTTTATAGCAAAAGAAAGTTGGGACTATGGAACCCATTGATTGCTCCATCCTCCAGAAGATGGCGCATTCGGTGGGCCATACTACCAAGAAGTTCTTAGATGAAAGTATTGCACAAATTGCTTCTCACATAGTAAGTGATTCCACCTGTCCATAAATTTTATACAATTAATTAGATGACATGATCATTTCTTTCTAATTAAATTTTGCAGTACATTTTTAACCAAGAAAGCACTACTACAAGAACTCTAAGCAAAACTGCTGCCAATGAGGACAACCTGTATAGGGCTATGGGAATAAGAAGGACCACCCTAATCAAGTTAGGGGCATGGGTTGCGGTGTTGTTTCTTTTAAATTCTTTGGTAAAGGACATTTACATAAAGTTTAAGATGATGAGGAAACCTACAATGAGCTTATTAAGAAACTAAAGACTAATATATTTAATCATTTACATGAGGAAGGTTTGATGATTGTTACTTCATCCCCTACTCATAATTCTCGTAGCACCCTTGTACCTCGATCAAATGTGAGCTGCAATTCCCCAATTGAAGAAGATAATGAAGGACAGTCATCACCCCTCTAAAAGGAAATTTCTACCCAAGAGGTATATATATATATATATATAGATAAAACTGGTAATTTTCATTGTCCTTCTATTATAATTCTCTATCTCAACCACTCTATTTTATATTTGATTTGCAGGTGGGTCAATGGCTGTTGGCCATGGATTCTCATCAAAACATCGTGGTTGTTGGTTCATGCTATGAGCATGAATAAAACATTTTGGACAAAATTAGTCTACCACCACATACTAAGTGGGTGTCCATTCCCATGGCTTTGAGTGCTAATGCATGCCTACATTTCCATTAGAAATGGAAAATATTATAACCGTTGTGTAGGCAGTTGCATATCACCTCACTTGGTCGGAGTCACTAGTCATTTCAATAGAGTCCATAGTATGAATCTTATCATACTATCTTCCTCATCAATATTTTTTAGCTAGAGACCTTAATTCATTATTTAATAACATTATATGGTTAATTAGTAACAACATGTAGCTCTGAGATCAACATCTTTCATACTAAGTGAGTGTCCATTGTCATGCCTTTGAGTGCTAATGCATGCCTACATTCCCATTAGAAATCGAAAATATACAACCGTTGGGTAGGTAGTTGCATATCACATCACTTGGTTAGAGCCACTAGTCATTCTCATAGAGTCCACTATATGGATCTTATCATACTACCTTCTTCATCAATATTTTTTAGCTAAAGACCTCAATTCATTTTTTAATAACTTTATGTGGTTAATTAGCAACAACATGCAACACCCAGATCGGTCGCCTTTCTAGTATCACCCATTTCTACTGAACTAATGGAATAGGTACTTGTATATATCTTTGTTTTGTTTTCATCATAAATTAGGTCCTCTTTATTGATTAATATTATTTAATTAATTTTTTTTACATCTTTTACAACAGTCATCCAAGGAGAATGTAAAAGTCCTACCTAACACACCTCAATCCTTAAGGTTAATCTACGGTCTCATCAATGATAATATGACAATCAACCCTTTACAAATAAAGCAGGGAGTGCTTACTGATGACTTTGTTGAAATGTCACTTATGGCAGAGGACCTATTATGAGTTTGCCTATGGGATCAACTCGAGTACCCTCACATTGTCTCCTACGTGGGGTATATACATATACTTGCTTATAAAATATTTAATACGTACATGTTATATTTTCATGGTATAGGTAATAATTCTTTCTTTTATACAGCTTCTTGAATGATGCGACTAGCCTTTTTGAGAGTGAGGGTACACTTTACCAATTCCTTAACCCTGGCATCATTTCGGGAGTGGCGAAGCAATGGCCGATAAAGAGGCATATTCAGGATATTTTACTAGGCTTCTTTCACTGCTCTGAGGAACAAGGCTTAATGATTTCCTACAATTGTAAGGAAGTTTTAATTTTCTTGTTTTCTTGCCACCTTATTCTATACTTAAAGATTGTCAACTTTCATTACATTTCATATGACTATCTATGTAGGTCTCATTGGATGCTACTCGTTTTGGATGTGCACGATGGGCATGCTTTCTTTTTTTATTCTTGTGGATCGTACTTCCGTCCCGTCATCATAAAAATTATCAATAAGTAAATATTTATTTTTTTCATGTGTTAAGTGTAGATAAGTAATTTTTTATTCATCTATAATTCATTTGAAATTTAAATTTGTAGAGTTTGGTTTGAATGGGCTAATACCACCAAGACTATATAATGACTAAAAAACACTTGCAAGAATGTCAAAGCATATGAATTAATTAATTACCCTAAGTTACCACTAATTAAACCTATATAATTACAAATGATATTTATGTATTCCTTTTTGTTGTCCTTATTGCACAATGCCCTAAACAATAGTCTGATTGGGAGTGCAGGTATTATGTCCTGAGATACATGAGGATCTTCAGATTTGATATTATGATAGTATTCCTATCTCCCATTTAAAAAAGGTAGAACATTTTTTACTTTTCATAATCTTATATTTTTTTACAATTTTTATGGATCTAGCTAAAAAGTTTAAGCTTAATCAAATATGTTGTATTTTAGGCTACTTTACTTTTTGAGTGGGCAAACAAGAAGAGTTACTCTAGAGTAACTCTCAATGAAATATGAACTGAATGGGTTGAGTATGTAATTAGTTTCAATTAGATCACTTGGAGTAACTACATGAATCTGAAATACATAATAAAGTATTTTTTCATTCACTTATCACTATTCCTTTAAATTTTATTATTTTCATAGAAATGTGTGTGTGTGTGTGTGTGTGTGTGTGTGTGTGTGTGTGTGTGTGTGTGTGTGTGTGTGTGTGTGTGTGTGTGTGTTTTAAGTGGTGAATGAGTGGAAATTTGGAGTGTGGGAATAATTGAGTATTGATGAAGTGAATTTGGAGCTTGTACATGAAGTGAATATGTGGTGGTTGGCTTTCACTATATTCATTGAATTATATAACTTTTATGAGATGAAGAATGATAGGGTTACTTAGAGTGTGAGAGTAAGTAAGAATGTATATGGATTTATAAATGAAGTAAATGTGGATGTTATAGAGAATGCATGTGTTGTAGTTTCTTTATAAATTATTTTCAAGATAGATGTGGATGAATAATGATGAGTTTGGATGTTTTGTACCCATTATGGATGTATTAGGTGTTATATTGTAAGAATGATTCAGTGTATCAAGAAAGATGTGGATGCATGTTTTGGTTTTTCATGGTTATAAAGATTTTTTGAATTATTAAGTGTATAGAATGTTTGTTATTCAATGTATTCACAGGTGGCAATGTATCAAGAAAGATGTGGATGCATTGTAGTGGATGTTGGTTTTTCATATTTGTAGAGATTGAAGTGTTATGTGTATATGAAGTTTCGTTTTTCATGTTTATAGAGATTTTTTGAAGTATGAGGTGTATAGAATGTTTGTTATTAAATGTATACACAGGTGGTAATGCATCAAGAAAGATGTGGATGCATTGTAGTGGTTGTTGATTTTTCATGTTTGTGGAGATTGAAGTATTAGGTGCATATGATGTTTGTTATCTAATGTATATAGGTGGCATTGTATCAAGAAGTGGATGCGTGTTATATTGGAATATGTTTTGAAAGTTTATAAAGATTGTTTGAATATTAGGGGTACATAGAATGTTTGTTATTAAATTGTATATAGGTGGTAGTGCTTGAATATAAAACTGAAATTTTTTTATTTTATGTCATTTAACCCTAAATGACTTTAAAACTTCAAAAGTATAAACTTTTAAAGCTGTTTAGGTCTAAGCTACTTCAAAAGTAGGGACTTTTAAAGTCATTTACTAAAGAGACTTTAAAAGTCCATAAAAAAAGGTTGGGCTTTTGAAGTCTCTTAGGTAAAAATAACTTTAAAAGTCACTAACTTTTGAAGCTACTTAGGTATAAGCAATTGCAAAAGTCAAGATTTTTGAAGTCGTTTAGTGTAAGCTACTTCAAAAGTCCATAAAAAAGGTTAGCCCTTTGAAGTTGCTTATAAAAAATGAATTCAAAAGTCACTAACTTTAGAAGTCATTTAGTCTAAGAGACTTCAAAAGTCCATAAAAAAGGTTGGGCTTTTGAAGTCGCTTAGGTAAAAATAACTTTAAAAGTCACTAACTTTTGAAGCTACTTAGGTATAAGCAATTGCAAAAGTCAAGATTTTTGAAGTCGTTTAGTGTAAGCTACTTCAAAAGTCCATAAAAGGTTAGCCCTTTGAAGTTGCTTATAAAAAATGAATTCAAAAGTCACTAACTTTAGAAGTCATTTAGTCTAAGAGACTTCAAAAGTCCATAAAAAAGGTTGGGCTTTTGAAGTCGCTTAGGTAAAAATAACTTTAAAAGTCACTAACTTTTGAAGCTACTTAGGTATAAGCAATTGCAAAAGTCAAGATTTTTGAAGTCGTTTAGTGTAAGCTACTTCAAAAGTCCATAAAAAAGGTTAGCCCTTTGAAGTTGCTTATAAAAAATGAATTCAAAAGTCACTAACTTTAGAAGTCATTTAGTCTAAGAGACTTCAAAAGTCCATAAAATGTGTTGGGCTTTTGAAGCCGCTTAGGTGAAAACAACATTAAAATTCACCAACTTTTGAAGTCGTTTAATTTAAGTGACTTCAAGAGTTAAATACATTTGAAGTCGCTTAGACTAAATCACTTTAAAATTTTGTGACTTTTAAAGGTGTTTGTTTAAGCGACTTCAAAACTACTTTATTTTTAAATTCGTTTACCTAAATGACTTTAAAAGTTTTTTACTTTTCAAGTTGGCTTGATAGAAGTCACTTAGTAAGAAATTTTGATTATCCTTTTTAACTGACTTTAAAAGCCTCCTGTATGGTACTGAGGGGGAAGAGTCTCATTCTCCATCATAGCTATTATATGCACCCTTGCATACACCCTTCCACTTTAGAATTACATGAGTACCCCCTTTCAATAGTACACCTCATCCTCTTATATCTTCTATGCAACCAACTCTTCCTTTCTCTCAATTGCACACACAATCAATCGCCACCTTCCCTTCATTCCATTACCCCCTACCATCTAATCCTTACATGCACTAACCTTTCTTCCACCACTCCTTAGCCTTACATGCTACCACCTAGCCATCTTTCTCCCACACTTACACCTTTACATTTGCTTTCATTCCTTTTGTAATGCCTGAGCAATTTACGCTATTTAATGGGCATTCTTTAGGAAATGAATTGTGTTGAATTTTTTACTTTATTTAAAATACTAAATAAAGGAATCTGTGAGGAAACTTAGTACCATTAGATTCTACTCGAAAATTGGAATCCAACGCCTCAAAGAACGCTGAAAACGGAGTTCGTATGAAGAAGTTACGGCCGTTTAAAGATTAGGGTATTTCTGTAATTTAAACAGAAAACGAAAAAGAACGAAAAACACAGGGGGCCGTTTTGATAACGGCACCCCCTATCGTCTTCCTCCTCCCGATTTCTCCAAAAACCCTCCTCTCCCAATTTCTGCAGAATTCACCAGGGGAAATGGCAGCACCGCCATTGAGGGACACCGCCTTCTTCCCTCTATAAATACCCCACCTCCCCCCTCTTCAAAACACAAGTTTTTTGGTGATTTTGGGACTAGGGTTTCCGGCAAAAATTGGAAACCCGTCTCAAGCCAGTATTCCTGCATTTTTCGGCAATGGCCAGGCCCGAGTCAGGCCGGCCATTCTGCCCATTCCTCTCTCTTCCCTTTCCGGTCTTGGTATTGGGGTTTTTCCCCGTCACGATTTCCGGCAAACATAAGGTTTTCAAACAGGAAGAAGGAGCCACACCACCCGAAGGAGGGCGTCCCTAGGCTACCTAGGTAAACCCCTCATTCCCTTCTCTCCATTTCACTTCCCCCAGGCTAAGATCCATGCCGGATCTAGTCTTTTTCTAGCTAGATTTCCTAGCCGAAAAACAACCCAACCGGTCCCAACTGGCTTTGCTCGAACAAGGTGTCCCAGGGACGCCATGCTCCACGTGCACCTGGGACAGGGTTCCAGGCGTATGACATTGCGTACACTATCCCTGGTGCGGACTTTGGGTGCGCGCGCGACATAGGGCATAGGTCCTGGCTCGACCAGAATGCACGGGGTGCCCTGAGAGCTGAGATGCGCCATGCTACACCAAAGGTGCGTCCGTGCGATGCCATCCAGGATGCGCGTCATAGCGCATCGCTTGAGCATGCATGTGCGCGTACAAAAAGTGGTCCTTGGCAAGGCCTTTGGGCGCGCACGCACATGAGGCGGTTGTAATTCAACCAGGATGCACGGGTGTCCTAGGAACTGGGACACGTGGACCTAATGAGACTTTAAAGTTAGGATCAGAGGACAATTTACAGAGTTAACCAAGGAATAGTAGATCCACATCATAGGATCTAGCCTGACAATAAATTAGGCAAGGACCCATGGACCCTAAAAGGCAAATCTAGCGATCTAATTTCTAAAAATAGATCAAAATTGATGAGGATTCCTTATATCGATTCATGCCTAGGAGTTTATAAATGAGACCCTGGGACGGGTTGAGTGATGAAGGACACAACTCCAGGAGACTTCGAGGTAGGTGCTCTATCGCTACTAGACTTTTAACAAAAAGAGAGAGAGCCCATGATTGTTTTGATTGCATGTTTTAAGTATGAATTATATGACTTGTTTAGCATGACTTATTTTATGACTTATTTAGCATATAAATGAATTCAGCATGCATATGATAAATACATTATGCATAGACATGTTTTGCAAACAATTGCATATATTGCATGATTTGTGAGCATTGAGTTCTTGAAAAATTGCATGTCCTTGAGGGTTACCAAAGCACGCTGGGTAGGCAGTTGTGAGGGCCAAGCAGTTGTGAGGGACTTAAAGAGGACATGTTTTGAAAAAGAGGTTTTTGCTTGTTTGACCATATATGATTTGGGCTACTAAGCTCGTGGGCGCTATGCCGAGGGGTTTGGGGTGGCCTCCCAGCCTCTACCACTATTAGGTGGAATGGGTACCACGCCCAAAAAGGGCATGTCCCTGCTTCGACTGCATGTGGTATAGAGGACTACCACTGGTGTCACGGCACTAGGTCGATGTGTCATATGTCCCATGGAGGCATATGACCCTATGTCCCTAGGTACCTGGGGACCACACGATGGCGATGTCGTGGGCATAGTTGGGCCCTATGGTTTGAGGATTTACTTGCATTGCATAAGGCATGACATGAGGTTGGTCAACCATACCAAATATCCATGAGTTGGATTCAGTTGAGCATCTTATGCATATCATTATGTTTATGATACATACATGATACTTTCGACTTGGATTATGCAATTCTTTAAGTCGTCAGTATTCCGATTCGACAATGGTTTTTAATCTCGATATTGAACTTGGAGTGTTCGAACATGCACATGTTTTAAAGAGCATATGATTTTAAACATAGCATGCATTGCAAAACTAGTAGTGATAGACTCCTACTGAGTATAGTATATACTCACCCTATCCTTAACATTTTTCAGGATAGTTCCATCCACGAGTAGAAGACACCTATGTTAGTGCTACGAGTAAGAAAAATCAAAAGGAGACAATTATACATGTAAGTAAACACTCTACCCTTTGGACATGTATTTGTATTTATTCTGATTGGGTGAGTTGTATTTGGATGGACCTGGGAAAAACATTTATGATTTCTGAAGTTTTTCAAAAAGTACTTTGGTTGTTGTGAAAGCAAATGACACTCGAGGTTTTCAAAATGAGTTTAAAACTAAAGATTTTCGGCTACATTGCATGGTTTTTAAAGAATGGTTTTCAAATAGGGATGCATCCCTCCTTAGGAATTAGATATTGCATTTAAAAATGCATGGGAAAACCCGGGTCATCACACTTTTACTTTTCACCATTTTAGTAGAAAACACACAACCCTTTCCTTTATCCATATTACCATAGCATGCACTCTTTCATGCCTTGTATTTCCATGCTCAAACTTTCATCCCTTACACCCATCAGCACCCTTTCCACCATTAAATCTTACACGCATTCCCCTCTCATTCATGACTCTCACATGCACACTCCATCTCCCATCTGATCACTTCCATGCATCTTGCTTCCTTCCATTTTCTATTTTCTTTTCTTTGGGATTTTGGAATAAAAAGGACAAGAAGAACCCTTGTTCCACTTCTATGGAATCCAAGGATTCTTTCTAATTCTAAAGCATGGTGTAGGAAATCAAATACATCCAATAAGCCAGTGAAGTTTCTAGCTATAGGCATTATGGTGAAGAGTAGGAAGATTTCCAAGTAAGACTTAGTTTCTTCATCATCTCCTAAAGCTGGAATTTATGAGCTGTAAGCCAAGGGCCAATGTATCCATTTTTATTTTTTTCCTTTTTATAGTTCTTTCTTAAGGTAGGAAGCCTCTTATCTAGCCAACCCTTCCTTAAGATGAACAATCCTATCTCATTTTGCATTTTTCCTCAGTATGATTCCCTCTTTATAGAGTTTATGTCTGAGGAGATGCACAAATTTAGTTTTCCTCTCCATTCCATCTCTTCTTCTCATTCTTCTTTTAAGGGTGGTATTTTTTAGATTTGGAATTGAACTTTGGGTTGGTGGAATGTTGGGGTAAAGATGAGAAAACATTGGTGGTAGCTTTAGTGTATTATGAGTTCAAGCAAAGTCCATATGCATTGTTGAGTGACACAACAAAGAGAGCTATAATGTAGAATTCAAGCTTCGGAAAAGAAGAGGAGATGGAAAGAACCTAATTGAACTAAGGACTCCTATTGTGGACACTTCAAAAGGATGTTCCATTTGCTTATTTGTAATCAAGTTCTATTAATGAAATAGTTTTTTTCCTTTCCTTAGATAGTTTATTTCCTTGCTTCATTTACTTACTTAGTTTACTTTTTTAGAATTACTTCCTTTCCTTTAATGTTGGATAGGTTATTGCATAATAACTTATGTTTTAATTAACTCCATTTATTAATAGTAACTTAGGTTTTGATTAACTCCATTTATTAAAGAGTCCTTGTGGGATTGACCCATATTTGCTACTTCTATACTCTAATAGAACTATGCGCTGGTGGTACATTTAAAATTCACATCAGTATCCATTGCCAAAAAGTGACATGGTCTCAATTAGTGTCCAACACCCCCCTCTCGAGTCGCCTATAGACAAGTGAGGTTACGAGTGGGAGTCCCCATAGGTGACATGTTTAGTTTTATCTACTATGTATATCCCCATATACTCAACCTACCAACAATCTTGTAGATCCATGTGGAAAGGCGAAGATCATGGAGTAGAAGTTTGTAAGAATTAGAAAAAAAGACAAAAAAGTAGAGCAAGTGAGGACTGACAACATGATATTTGGTATTTTTTTTTGAGAATATTTTGGGTTACTGGATTGTAAGGCACATAAGTGCTATTGACTTTCACAGACATTTAAATTAAATATTGCTTAATTATAGTTAGATGGTTGGTCATGGCTGATCTTAGGTAATGCCTTAAGAAATTAAACATGTTCAAACTTAGACATGAGTCAGCTTTGAATGTATGGTATGCCATGTGGTTTTCAAAAATAACTTCTAAAGAAAAAAAAAGGGTTTTGACAAAGAAATTTTTAAACAAGGGATCTTATCCTTTATAAATACTCTTTATCTTTCTAAATATGGTTTAGAAAACTCAGGTGGTGACATCTATACTTTGAGACCAAAGGAACATCAAGGACACATGTGTATAGTGTTAAATACACTTAGAATACATTTTACATAACAAATATGAAAAGTGTATAAAATTTTGTGGATAGTGTTGACTTTCTAAGCAACCTTATAAAATTTCAAAAGACACACTTGCAATTGACCTAGTAAAGGTTGAGGTAATGAGAAGTGAAAAGTACTTGTGATGGTGATAAAAATTGTAATATATTGCTGATCTATCAGTAGATTAAGAATGAAAATCTAAGTGCCTGGAAGGCACAACATAAGGACTTAGAGTATGAAGCCGGGGATCATGTATTTCTGAAGATCTCACCAACTAAGGGTGCTATGACGTTTGGTATGAAGGAAAGTTAAGTCATTAGTATGTGAGTCCTTTTGATATATTAGAAAGGATTGGATAGGTAGGGTGTTATTTGGCTTTGTCTCCATAGCTATCAAAGGTGCACAATGTGTTTCATGTGTCCACGTTGTAGAAGTATATGTCGGATCCCACACATGTGTACGAAATTACAACCTGATCTTACCATTGAAGAGAAAGTGGTGACAGTTCTATATAAGAAGGAAAAGATCTTAAAGAATAAGACACACCATTGATCAAGATTCTAAGGCAACATCATTGCAAAGAGAAAGCCACCTAGGAAATAGAAGCGGATATGAAGAAAAAGTATCCTAAATTGTTCACTGGGTTATCATAAAATTTCAAGGATGAAACTTTGATAAGATAGGTAGAATGTACTACCTTGAATTTTCAATTCAATAAGTATATTAGTTTGTATATTTTCATCACTGAACTTGATATTTTTCTTTTCTTTTTTCTTTTTTGAAAAACTTAGATTGAAATGGATGCTTAGATGATATTGGGATTAAAATGATTTCAACCCTAGCTAAATGAAATGAATTAGACTAAGTACTAATACATACTAGTTATGGAATGGCTAGGATGAGTTGTCATAGAATTATCTATAATCAAGACAGAGAGGGAGTTAGATGTTGAACACTATAAATAATGGGTGGCTATGATTTCATCAAGTTTGATTACCTAGCAGCCAAGATAGTAAACATGTTTGATTAGCAAGTATGAAACATCCCATTCACAATTAGAAAGGGGTGAATGAATTATTTTTAGGGCTACCAAGCATGGAAGCTTGGCAGCCAAGCAAGGAGGAGGCGCCTTATTTTTAAGTGTCATCTCCCTTAAGGAAATCACTTGTGAAGTTGGGATGAGTATCTACGGGGAATTAGAAAGTGGTTGTAGCTGGATTTAGGAGTTTATAAGTGAGTGATGGAGGAGCATCTTAGCTGGTGTGGAACTTTCTAATTTGGTGAAAAACTTGGAGCTCAAATAGGAAATAGCTTACTGCCTTGGGCAGCAAGTCATACATCTAACTTAGAAATAGCATCAAACTTATATAAGGGATGAGAAGTCCAACCAAGGGAGTTCTTTGGCTGGTGGTCCATGTGAGAAAGAGAGATTGAAGACAGGAAAGAAAATGAGAAAGAGTGAAAAAAGGTGAGAAAGGTGGAGATCCATTAGAGCATCAAGAACATTTGATAAAGAACACCTCAACCATGGAAAAGAAGACCATAGAAGATTGAGTTCCAAAAAAGAGGTGTGGGGCTTGGAAGTCTTTAAGCTAGGGTTTTTTTTTCTTACAAACATTTGTGATAATTTTGAGGAAAATAATACGTTTTCATATGGTTTGAGCATGGATTTTTGCATGAGTTCAGTTGAGATTTCAATGCATGTTTGTGCGCCCAATTTCAATCACTTTTATATAGATTGTGAATCTTCTTTTCTCATGTTTTATTTGGCTATTGAAGTCATGTTTAAAGGTACATGATCTCTGGATTTTGTGGCATGTTAATATTCACCATGAGCAAATGTTTCAAACATGCTTGATCTATGTAATTTTCAATTATGTTACTGTTATGGGCTTTATACTGTAGGAATAGGATTTTTTATTTTTTTTCAAGGATAAATTTTCCATTCTATTGTTATTTTGATAATTTGAGATTGTGGGTTGAAAACTAATGAGAAAATTGTTGGTTTACATTGAGATATTGTTTGAGTTTTGGATGCATTTTGCAGCTTGATTTAAGATGAGCATGTTCACATTTTTAGCACTATTAAGCATTGTATTTTGGACTTGATTTTTTTGGGATAATATATGGAAATAAATATTAAGAAGCATTTTTAATTGGTAAGAATGCTTTGGAAAAGATTCCATGCCCATGGCTTAAAAATACTTGAGTTAAAGGTAAAGTTTTCAGCTAGTGTTCGTGCTCACTGCAGTACATGTTTTGAAGCTTGAAAAACTTGACAATTTTGGTATTGCTGGACTCTAATTTTTCATTGATTATATTGATAAATTAAAGTACTATAAGATGGTTAATTCCTATAGTCATTAGGTATGAAAAAATAGGTTGTTAATCACAAGCTTTTACTTAAGTGTTATCATGATGTTTTCAGTTATGCTTTTGGGTCGTTTTGTGCAATGTTTTGGACACATGTTTACAAAGGGATTTCATAGTTTTCTAATTAGGGTTTTCTACTAAATTGTATATATTTGAGTGTTATTGAACTTCATAAAAATAATTGCAAAGAAAGGAATCTTTGAAATTGGTCTTTTTACATGAAAGTTCCTAAAGCACAAAAAGCAATGTTTTTAGATAGTTTAAGCTTCAACTATTGTTTTGGCTTTCTATGCACATTAGATGATTTGGGTATCTATCCTAATGGTTTAATGTATCAAATAAGAATTCTTTGCTTGAAATTTTGCCAAACATATAAGGGTGTAGTGATACCCAAGATTTTAGATGCAAATGAGCCTAGTGGGAGTTGTGTTTGGAGATTAGTACAGGTTGGTCCCCTGGTCTCCACAAGAGGTGGTAGGTGCCCATGCCCAAAGAGTGGCATTTTCCTAGTGGGGGTCGCGGCCTACTTTTGGTGAATATCGATATGACCCATGATGTATGCAATGGAAGTTCTTCTTGGGTACTCACAGGCATACGATTCAATTAGGATGTTTATGAGCAAAGTTTGAATCCAACTAGATTTTGTTTTTATGCTCATCAGGACCAGGATAATGATTCAAAAGATGAACCTAAATTATAGTCTGCAGATGAGTATTCATGACCAGATTGCTAGATGTTGTCAATGAGAGATAGAAATTCAATGGGCACGAGAGAGTGCATGGATCATTATTTTGATATTTCTATTTTAAGGATATTTATAGTATAAGGATTTTACATGAAATTATCGAGTCATGATATTTACTCTTTATAAATAGATATCTATATAGATGCATGTATATGTTAGAAAGGTGCTTGAATGCATTGCACGGAACAATTAATGAGAATGGTGACTCCTATGAATAATTGATTTAAAAGACTATCATCCAGCTCTCCCATATTTGTCACTGGCCTTGATTTAGCAATGTTTGATTCAAACATAGACAACCACCAACCTTGGGAAACCTACATCGCTTATTAGCCATTGTAAGTAAAAACCATCTTGATATTTTTGTTAGTGTCTTATTTCAATGAAAAACGAAGCACGCAACCAATAATTTCCCTATTGAAGAGTACATCACCCCAAATTTCACTGTTGTTTGCCTAATCAAAAAAGGGAAAAAAATTACTAGTTTTTTTGGACAAAATCATAAAATTGGGATGAAAACAAAGGGTTGCAACAAAATATGTTAAACGAATAGCTCTCGTGAAAATTACTAAGGGTACACATACATGCAGAAGAGATATAGAAAAGAGAAGACTTGGGATATCCAAATCCACTTAGTGTTATTGAAATGTGACCAACAGGCTCCTCAAAAGTAGGAGCTGGCTTTGCTTTATGTATTATGTCGATGAGGTCCAACTTAGAAAAGACTAGGAGTTAATAATGAAAATGAGATCCTTCTTATTAAAGATGCTTAGAGATCAAACTAGGGAACAGAGTCTGGAGCAAGGCAAAGATTGAAATTCAAATGGAGAGAGGATCTCACCAACCTGGGAAACTCTAGCTTGGAACAGTGACTCTGTTATATTTGAACTAATAGAATGGAAATATATAGATAAGGGCTTATGAAAAGGATTGATAACCAGAACTTGCCTTGTCAACTAACCTATCGTCCTTGCAAGACATAGGCTTCAAACAGGTTCGTACAGAATCATGTTGGCCTTTTCTTTTCCTTCTCGGTGTTGATTTTCTCTTGTTTAAGAAAAGTTGGCTTTGGGTGGAATCCTTGTAATTTCTTAGTACGAAAGCAAAATGGTACGTTAAGTTCATTGTTTTAAAGAATGGCACTTTTTACTTATCTACGCTTGCCTAATTAGCAGTTAAAGAAATCCTTTAATTACTAACATCATTTACTTAAGGAAAAGTATATTACTTAAAGAAATCGTATAAGAGCATTGGCATCAACGAAACAAGAAGATAATTGTAATGTATCAGATTCTCTTCCATATTTATCCTCTTTAATTGGTTTGCCATAATTTTCTTTTTTTCCTTTCTGTTCATCTTAGGACTTGAGAAATCGAACTCTTTATTTATTTCTGGTGCTTTCTCCAACTAAAGAATGGCATAGTGTTGAAAGACTAAGAGGAGCTGGATGTACCGCTGTGCTCAGTTTCTTGTACTTGGTGAGCCACCTGAAAGTGGTTTCGTAAGTACTATATTACAAGAGACCATCACCCTTTAATTTCGCGGGGCTTATTAAATTGCAGATCAATTTAGAAGAGCTGCCCCTAGTCAAAAGGAGCAGATTAATCATCATTTTTTGTCTTATTTGTTCTCTTAAGTTATTGCTTATTATAGCTGGTTTATAGCTTTCTTCAGATCTCTTTCGGAGTCATTCTAAAGGCAACCATCCTTCACAAACTAGTCTGGCTTTCTACAAAGGAACAGTTATTTCCAGCTATCAACGCGGAAATGGAAACGGGATTTCTTACCGGGAAACCTGAAGCAAATCATGCAAACAAATCTCACATGGTATATTGACAATGGAGTCACCATACTTAGGTTCATTTAGAGTTACCAGTCATTCAAAAGTTCCGAAGATCCAAAATTCCTTTCCTTCTAGAACATGCTAGAGCCTTCTTTAACCAGCCACCGGCCGTAAATAACCTAGACCCGCAACTTTGATTTACCAAATCTCTCAACTTGTGTATAGATGTAGAAATTTGGTTTTTGAGTCGTAACAATGCTTCCCTTGATATGGACAGCGACGCTTTCTTTGAGTTGGAAGATGGACAGCTACTACCTTTTTGCTACAAGTAACAATGATGGCAACCTTGGTTAAAACCTAAGCATAGGTTAATCTTCATTGTTAAACTAAACTTCTTCTATTAATCATGAATGGCTGGTAGCCTAATCAAAGTAACAGTTCTGTGATCCAAACGTGCGATGGTTAGCATGCACTGCAGCCACTCAAGTATGGAGATTTTCAGTAGCGTCCTCGAATTTGAACGGTATAAATCATCGACCAACCAGCCTTATTTGCATCGATAGCAGCGAACCTATCTAATACTTACGTCAACTAATAGAATATATCTGGTCCATGAGTGGACGGCTGAAAATAACTGTTTATCTTCTTGACCACATCTTATATATGAAAGTGATGTCGTTAAATTATTCTAGCCCAGAAGTTGTTCCTAATTTTAAAATGGGCAATAAACGATTTCACCATTTATTTTAAAACAAAGAACAACGAAATGCCAGGACCAGCGGATGAAATCTCTGGGCATAGCGTTACTAAGATATAGGGCATGGACGGTTTAGACGATCGAAATTGAAGTCCCACCTGTACTTCGAGACCACTGGTATCGGCAATCTTTCTCCTCAAGCACCATACAATTTCTAGCTAGAGAAAGAGAGAGTTTCTTTCTCAATTTGAGCATTGGAGTAGGAAACCGTCCAATCTTCGAATTGCTTTCTTTCCTAACATTGCTTTAACATGTCAATCCAGTCTTAGTAATGAAAAGTACAAGGAGCTATTGCTTGTGCCAACTGGTAACTACCATTGCATTACCTGCAGTTATTAAAATAAATTTATTCTTAACCGTACAATACAATAGAGAATAAACTGACAGATCACCCACTTTCTGACCCTGCAAATTAGCAAAATATAAGTTTTTTTATAATATTAAATGTTCGATTATTTCTCATTTGAATCTGTTGAGTGCAGAAATGTCGAGGTTAATCTACAGCATATGGTAGATGAGAACAGCCTGAAAACAAAGATCACTTATCCTCACTGATGAATGCGTGTTTATCCCATTTGAATTTGTTGAGAGACGGAGATGCCTGAACCATAGTTTAAAAAACTTGTAAGTCAATC
This sequence comes from Warburgia ugandensis, assembly GCA_035236585.1. NCBI lineage: Eukaryota > Viridiplantae > Streptophyta > Magnoliopsida > Canellales > Canellaceae > Warburgia > Warburgia ugandensis. Next base: position 36,601,555 of record CP141131.1, read on the forward strand.
GAAGCTCGTTTGAGTTAATTCAACTCTACAGCAAATCAAGTGACTTATTGAGTGGCTCACCATAGAGTAGAAATATTAGTGCCTGGCATAAGATTTGAACAACAAACATCCAAATACAGCACGTAACCCGCCAACCAACTCGCTTAGAGATTAGCTTTCCAATCTTATGAAAATTCTAAATAAAACTGTGTGAACAGCTATACATTCATGTGGTCCCTACTTCTGAAAATCCAAACCATTTATAATGTTGTCCTTGGCTTGAATGGGATATGCTCTGAAAATTTCATCCATTGGGTCATCTAGCAACTACTGTTTTTAGTTGTAATAAGTAGTAAATTTTTTACGATTGACTTTTCAATTGAAGAAAACACAGGCTAGGATCAGCCAATGAATAAGAAATTTGGAGCATGCTCATGAGAAAAAATAAGGGACACCTATATCATTGAAGTGCCAGTGTACTGACCAAGTGGAATCGCAGTCTAGTTTTGTTGGAGACACCACGGGTTGGTTGTCTTGTCTCAATTTGAAGTGGAGTCGACTTTAGGTTTACGTAGACACTACGCCTCTGGCAATTTTCCAATCAAGACGTGGGAACGTGTTTCGCAAAAATAAATACATGTTTGAATTGGTTTATCTGATTCTTCTCGCACGCGTATCGATGTAAGAGCCAGAGGGTGCATGGTAAAAAATGGCTAGCTTGCGTGAGAAAGAACAATTGTTAAAATCCTTCCGTTTTGACTAAGACTGCTTTTATTCTCCCTCAATTGATTAGAAGATTCAAACCTGGAGAAAAGCCTAACTCTGATATACTTTTATTAATCGTGAAACCTGACTACACATCATGCTTCGGCAATAGGCGTGTCTAAGATGCCATGGATGGATCACGCTCCAAAAGTTGTACTGATTGGACAATTCTCAACCACTTGATTGGTGCACGTAACTTTACCATTAATGAAGGTTGTCGGCAGGGTCAGGTGGATGGGGTTGGGTTGTGTTTTTGTGACATAATTAAGTTGATTGGATTCACCTCAAATCTAACGCCAGATGATGAACTAGAACTTCGAACCTTCGTTATTGCTCATTTTCTTACTGACTAGGAGGCTGTTAATTAAATGAATGGTCGGAATAGCAAGGTAAAATCCTCTTGGGAGCTAGTGCCATCAATTCACACAAACGTGCCCAAACCTAACGGTTTTGATCTCATATACGTACAACGAATGTCATGGTTTGACTCTCTCCGAACAATAAATGTTAGGACCACTCATGAAAGCAAAGGGCCACAAGTGTTCCAAATTTCAAGTGTTTCAAATTTCTCTAAGAAACGGCCTGGAAGAAAAACGGTTTGGATCATCCATGTATGTGCTCCATTTGTGCTAGGGTTGATAGTCACCAAGCATATGATCCCATCTACTCCGCAAACTTTTAACCATTTTCATGAATAGGGCATTTGCTCATGGGGTCCAACGAAACCTATTCGCATTGTTTATGCCACACCTAAGGAGTGGTCCCCAACCTTTGATTAAAACTTGTTACTTTCTCAAAGACTGTCCCGTTTCAAACCCATTGGCAACCTGTTCGCAAGCATCATCAGTCCTAGCCGACTCAAAAAACAGGGTATCGGATCCTGATGATACACAAACCCCATCTGATGGCGACGATGACCATATCTGTTGGGAGGGGAGAGATGTTGAGTTATATCAATGATTTTCCTTTCTTAGAATCTTCGTGGGCAGGAGACGGTTATACAATCTCTCATTTTAAAAAGTTGAACCAAATGTAGAAGCCCTGGGTGACTTGCAAATCAAGGAACAAAGATGGTGAACTGGAAAAAATTTGATTCAAAGAGAGAGGAAATTCACAAGGACTTTGATTTTATTCTTATACCGATTCAATTGGTTCTTCGGAAGGGCTCCTTGCTTGGGACAGCAGGAAGATTTCATCCATCGACTCTTCTTCGGATGTGTATGCTGCTTCAATTCAGTTCAATGCATTTCTAATGGTATGATTGTTGCTCTTCCAGGTGTATACACACCTAATGACGATTCTGAGATGGAGGTTCTTTGGTTCGAGCTTAACAACATGCTCTGGAAGTGGAATTACCCGGGTGCTGCGGGGGAGACTTCAATATCATCCGAATGCATAATGAGGGGAACACTGCTAGTGCCCGCACTCAAGGTACGAACTCCAACAATTTTATTGAGGATAGCAAATTACTAAATCTCGAATTTCAGGGTGGTCACTACATGGTCTAACCACACAACCAGAACAATTATGAGTAAGATATATTCCTGGTCAAAACAGGCTAATGCCACATCTTTCCACAAGTCAACAACTGTAATTTAAATCTCTACTGTCAGATTTTACAGTCAATGAACCTTGCGCATGGTCAGTCCATTTGAACCTAGGATCTATGCATAGGATTTATCTTGGCTGGATGCTGAATCCATGTGCACAAGATCCTTTTTTTTTTTTGCATGCCATTGATATGATTAGGTTATTTAGAAAAAAAAAAGAAAAGAAAAGAACAATGAACATGGATTTACTTCATGTCCATGTGTATGGTCTAATTTCATTGAGTCATGATCCATGCTCATAGAATATTATGATAGATTGTGGGGTCTCATGCATATGGGTTTTCAATTCATGAATCCATGCACATGACTCTAATTAGGTTGTTACTAAAGCGGGTAGATTATATCAATTGGTCATTTATATTTATCTATATAATATATTTATATCAGTCTATATAATCTATTGCACTTGGGTTTATAAATCTGTACTTGTAAAATATCTTATATAGGACCTTGAATCTATGTGCAGGATCTATTCCCTTAGGGTCTTGATCCATGTGCATGGTTGTTCTCCAATCAGGACACATTATATGCGTATGGAACCTCTCTTTTTCCTTTCTTATTGGGCCTTTTGATCTAGTGCACAATATTTGGCAATTTGCATCATTGATCTGTGCACATGGATCTTGTTATTTAAACTAGAATCTATGTGCAAAGAACCCTTCTCCTTGCTATTAAATTGTATAATAGACTCATTAGTTTGGCTATTGTTTCTTGTGTACGAATCCACTCCATGGACCATTGATTTAGGCACATAGGATCAAGTATTTTATGTCGTTGATTTGTGAGAATTGATCTATGAGCATTGATCTTGTTAATTGAACCAATACTTACATGCCTACAGATCTAGCATTTTGAACCATTGATCTGAGTGTGTGGATTTATCACCATGGACCCTTGAGCCAAGTGTACCTCATTGATCACTTAAAATATAGGACTTAAGCACTTAGATCATTGAAATAAATCCTCAATCTATGGATACCAAACCACCTCTAGATCCTGAGTTTGTGCGCATAGATCTAATGCTTTAGGAAAGAGAGAAGAATTACGAGAATTTGTGTTGTGTAATGAACAAGCTGCAGTGTTAGGCCTTTCAATCAATAATGAATGGTTGAAATATCTTAAAGATAATGAGGACTTCAGAAAAGATCAATCAATTGCCTTGATTGCATAATCCATGATCACTTGATATAGAATAGATTGATTGTTTGCCTTGGTTGCACGATCTAAGATCCTATCATACAAGATTGACTAAATTATTGCTAGGTTGCATGTTTCATGATCATCCGATATATGATTAAGAAATTTCTATCTCCTTAATTGTATGAATTATGAGCATTTGATACATGCTTGGTCAATCTATAGTGTTAAATGTACATTCTATGACATTGACTGATAATTGTTAGACCTTATGAACCTTGGCACTCGTCATAAGGAGAAGGACCTAGTATAAGAAAGAGTTGCTAGAGGTTCTTATTAGTATTGAAAAAAAGATGCTTCAAACTTTGCATAATGTGTATGATTTGATGAATAAAAATTATCCCCATAGACAATTCAGCTATTTGGGATAGATGAGATGGGTATAAAATACCCGCTATATGATTTTTTTATGGGCTTAAAGTCCTAATGGGAACTATGCTAGGGGTAGTGTGAGTTTGCCCACCCAGCCCCCTACCACCTAAAAGGTGGGAGGATATCTAATGCCCAAAAGGGTCATATTTCTCAACTGGTGGTGGGGACCATAGTAGGTGACTCACGGCACCCTGTCGAGATAGTCCATATGCCCCATGAGGATGTAGTTGAAGTCTTTCTAGGATATCAGAAAGCACACGATATAGCGATATGATCGTGAGCATACTGAGTCCTAGGTGAATTCATTAGATTTTGATTTGGTTCCTAAGGAATCCTAAGTTTTGGTTCTAATATAGAGCCTTGGATGAGTGGTGGATTGTCAGTCATAAGTTTTATTACTTGAACTACTTCTCTTATGTACTATAGTGATTTACATTTTTCAGTTGGAGAGGCTGATGATGAAATCTTGCTAACTCTTCTTTTGATCATATTACTTTTAGGAAGTATGATTTTATGAGTGCTATGTGTGAATGATATTTGGGTATGTGTTAGTAATGCCTCCATATAAATATAGTGTGAAAGTAACCTAGGTGAGGGATTAGTTATTTTAGTTGCATATGAAATTTGATTTCAAAACATGTACATGCTGCATGCCATTGTTTTCTTTGTCTTAGGCTATTTATATTTAAACGTTTGATATTTTTTATGGTATATAAGCTAATCCAGAGTAAGTACACGAATTTTCATAATTTTTTAGGATTTAATTAGGGTTTTTACTCTTTTGTAGGTGTTGAGAAGATGATCCAATGGTCGAGGTCAAGTAAGATCAGATTTGAAGATCATGATAAAAAGAGGGCCAAAGACCTAAATATCATCATTCCAAATCTCAATAAAGATTCAAGATCATCTTAAACCAAGCAAATGAAGTCCAATTATGCAATTAGAAGCATCAAAGTGACTAAGATGGGCTTGTGCAAAAAGGCATACAATTCCATTACATTTGAATGAGAATTGGAGCCATACATGAAGTTTCCTAGTCTAACAAGGAAACCTAAGGAAGCCAAGCCATTAAAGCCTTGAAGTTAAAGGAACCAGCCACTCAAGCCATCAAACATTAAGTCATTAAAGTGAGGCACCAAGTCACATGAGAGCCATGTCATATGTAGTCACACGATTGGAGGACAATTAGAAGCAATTATCATATTAAATAGTGAACAAGGGATAATTGGAAAGAAATTTTGGTGATAATCAACATGGTAAGACATGCCTACATAGCTGGACCAATCAAGAGAGAAACCAAGTCAAATATTCTTATCATTCTTGCTCTTTTCTCCCCCTTTCCTACTTACCATGTTACGTAATTAGAAAAGGAGGAATTCCACACCATCTTCCTTGAAAGGTGATGCCTCCCCCTTCTACTTCCACTCACAGCATAAATCCTTTCTAATGACATTCCTCTCTCAACTACCTCACCTTCCTACCTCTTTCTTCCATCCCTCTTACCTTTTCCCACCTTTCTGTCGCAACATGCAAGATACCTTAAGGAAAGGGATTCCACAACTAATCCCTTGTAATTCAACACCCCCTATTTTGTTTACTAATATTCTATCTTTAGTCAACCTTGAGTCCTAGTTCCAATTCTCCTTTTCTTCCTAAGATAGGATATTATCAAATTGGAAAGCAAAACTCTATAAATACCTATGAATTCCATGCCTAATTCAAGTGAGGGAGTTGATTCTAATTCCTTAAAATCAAGGATATCTACTTGGAGATACTCTTAAGGGTTTTGGACTTCAACACCTTGGCTCCCTTTCCTTGTCTTCCACAACTTCCTCCTTGATTTGTTTCTTTGGTTTTTGCACTTCAATTCTAGGTTGGCACCTTGCTTTAATTCCTTGCTTCCATTGCTTGTTTATTGCTTTGTTTGTTGATCAAGATCAATACACATAGTTCCTATTTGTTCTACTTTCACTTTTGCTTCCACTTCTTTTACTTTTCTTATTTATTTCTTCAAGATAAAAGTTATATATTCTCTTATAGTGACAACTAAGAGGAAAACAGTTTTGAATCTTTTTGTTTATTCATTCATCATATTAATGTTTAATTTTGGTCAAAATTCCCCAATTTAGCACTCAATTAGATCATCTAACATATTAAATTCATAATTTTTAGCTTGACTTTGAATTTAGCTCCAATTGACCATCCAATCTTTAACTTGTCAAAATCAATGGTTAGATGATCGTCAAAGATTATCAAATGCTTAATATTGGTTTAGATGATTCTAAATTGGTCTTTTATTTTGTAGATCAACCAAAAGAGGCATGAATAGCTCAGATCAAATTTCAATGGTGTAGATTATCCTAAATGGCATGGACCAAATCACTCACAAAGAAAGACATGATAGTTTCCTAAAAGAGAATTGATCTTAATTGGAAGTCATGGAGAATATTTTATAATAAGAGAAATAACATTGAATGGAAAGATGTAAAATAAGAGTTTCTTAAGAATGGAATTGGAAGGAGACTCTATAAAGAGGAGGAAAGCCGTCATCTTCAAATCTCTCCTCTTTAGCTAGACCATATAGGGCTGGAAGAAGAAACCATTTCCCCTTTTTCCCCTTCCCACTCTCCTCATATATTCCCCATTCCACTCTCTCCATTCCTTCCTAGGCCTGAAGAGTAAACCCATCACCCCCTCTCTTCTCCTTTCTTTCTCCTTCTCTCACCTTCTCTCTCTCTTTCTCTTCTCCTCCTCTCCCACGTTCCCTCTCTTTCTCTTTCTCCTTCTCTCACTCCCCATCTCTCTCTTGGCTCTCTCTTCTCTATCTCTCTACTCCTTTCATCTTTTTCTTCTCCTACCTCCTCTCTTTCTATCTTTCTCTTCCACCCAACAGGTCTACCTAGTAGAGCCTGATACCATCTCCTTCCCTCTTTCTTATCTCTACTCAGCTCCTTGCTTGTCCATCTCTCTAGCATCTCCTCTGTTACATGATCTCCCCATCTCTCTCTTGTCTCCTTGCTCTTCCCCATCTCCTAGCTCCTTTCTTCTTTCCTTCTAGCTTGTCTCCCTCTCCCTCTCTTTCTTTGTTCCCTCATCACTGCACCAACAGTTTGTGCTTCTATTTCTCTGCCCTATTCCGACCAGCATTGTGTTGGCTAGGACCCCACTGGTCTACCCAATCCATCACTGCACAGCAATAGCGTCGCCATTCCCCTCTGTTCACTGTCACACTACTCAGCTGGATTTTCTGATTCACTACACAACTAGGTTTTGCATATCCTTTTTCTCCTATTCTTCCCTCCATCTCTTCTCTTCTCCACTGTCTTCTCCCTCCTCTGTCGGGTTTCCCTCTTCCCTATTTCCCTTTTCTATTTTAATCAGATTTTTTGTTTAATTCCTATTCTACCCTTGGCACATTAATTATAATTCCTTATGTATCCCCTTTTTAATTCCTTCTATTTCCTGCTTTGGTTTTAGTTTTATTTTATTTTCATTTTGCTTACCCAGGAACTGCACAATTAAAGCCAAATCAATTGAGGCTTAACCTAATCAATGGGTTAGCCTTGACCATCAATATTTTTCAATTTCTCCTATGTTTCTTCAAAAACAAATTCTTCAAAAGACTATTAATCTATATTCTAAAGATTGGTCTCTTCGACTGACTGATGCACTTTGGGCTTACAGGACTGCACATCGCACCCCAATTGATATGTCTCCCTATCGTATTATATACAGTAAGGCTTGCCATTTGCTTATGGAATTGGAACATAGGGCCTATTGGGCAATAATGACCTTTAATTTCAACATGGATAAAGTAGGTTCACATAGAAAACTTCAACTTAATGAGTTGGAAGAGATCATGTAAGAAGCTTATGAGAGTAATAGGATATATAAAGAAAAGATGGAAGTTTTTCATGATAAAAACATAATGAGAAAATCTTTTACACCAAACTAGAAGGTTCTACTTTACAATTCTAAGCTCCACCAATTTCTAAGTAAGCTTGGATCTTGGTGGACTAGTTCATATATAGTGAAAGAAGTTTTTCTGTAAGGAATCGTTGAGATTGAGGATACTAGGATAGGTCATTCTTTCAAAGTGAATGGTCAATGTTTAAAGCCTTTCTTAGAATATGAGAATCCATAAGTTGAGTCCACAACTTTGGGGGATCTTATTTACCAGGATTGAGTGGATTTCATCCCTCTATATCATTACTTGTATTTTTCTTTTTGTTGTTTTCTGCATCAACCATATTCATTTTGGGTCCTACTTTTCAAACATTGAGGACAATGTTTCATTCAGGTTAGGGGGTGTAGAATTCTAGCAAATTCTAGCTTTTCTTTAGGTTTTTAGGTGATTTCTTTGATTTTTCAAAAGAAGAAGAAGAAGAAGAGAGATACAGAGAATTTTTGAAAAATTTTTAGGTTAATTCCTACACTATGATGAGAATTGGATTTTCTAAAATATAATCTAAATAACTTTAGCTTATTAATGAAATTGAACATAATTAATTCATCATTTTGCTCATGCTTTGAAGTATTCCATGAAAGCAAAGTCTCAGATCCCATCTAAACACACAGTTTCATATAGATAGTCTCAATTGATAAGTAGCTATAACTTAGAGATCTTAAAGAAATTTAGTAGAGACCTATAACCTAAGTGAGTTTTAGAGCCATTCATTCTTTTTGAGAGGTTATAAATGTTCCTAATTTCTTCAACGTGCTTAAAGAAAATTGATCCCATCAACTCTCAAATTTGGCTAATTAGCTGAATAATTAGAGTGTTACTTTTAAAGTTCTGAAAGTTCATTAAATCTGATAGATTATAGGAAACCTAGAAAATGATTTTGGCCTTCCTTGTTGTTAAGCTAGAGACATAAAGCCCACCCCATAAGAGTATTTTCACCACTAATTAGCCAAATTGAGCCTTTTATATGAGCTTTTTCTTTTCTCACCCAAATTTCTTTACCCATTTTAATCCAACATAATATATCTATTACCTATTTTCATTGAAAAATAAGTTAGAGATGAATCAAGAAATACCTTTTAATTGTTATGAAAGTAGAAAAGTGAATATCAAGAAAAGAAATATTCTTGAAAGTATTCAAAAGTAGTGAAATACAAAGAAAAGAGTTAAAAAAGAAGAAGAAGTTTGATGGATGTAAGGAAAAGTGGAAAAAGAAATATCCACTTTAGGAGAAACAAAGCAAAGAAAGAATTGTCAACTTTAGTAGAAGACCTCTACTTATTCTTGAAGAAACTTCGAACACCCTTATACCCTTTCTCTGGTACCTTTCCTAAGCCTACATTTCATCTCAGTTGAAGACCTATTAATTCTAGGAGAATATATAGTCTTGATGAGGAAATGAATGGATAGGATTTAAAGAATGGTATTTCCAAATATTGAAAGGTAATGGCATCCATTCTAAAGGGATCAAAACTAAATTCCTCAGTAGCTTCCGTTTTCATGAGTATATGTGAGATACATTTGCTTTTATTTACTCCGCTCACATATTTAAAAGAGAGAGATGATTTGAACCCTCTATCTAAGAGATTTTATTTTTGAGCATGTTAAGTGCTTAATTTTGGCTAAAAGGCCCCTAGTTTAGCATTCAATTAGATCATCTAACCGTTCAAAAGTGCAAAATTTAGCTTAATTTTTAATTAGGCTCAAATTGACCATCCAAACTTTAAAATTTCAAAATCAAGGGTCAGATGATTATTAGAGCTTATTAGATGATTAATGTATAGTTTTGATGATTCTAATTTAGTCTTTTATTCTGCAGATCAACTGAAGGAGGGTTGGATGGATCAGATCTAATTTCAACGGTGCAGATCAAGTAGAGATCAAGAGGAAGAGTCCTAAATGAAATAGAAAATGAAGAAGAGTTTTAGATGGGGATAAGAAGAGTTGTTGGAGAAAAACAAGGGAGTGAAAAGGCTATAAAGAGGAGAGTCGTATGAGTGGGGAGGAGAGTTGCTTTTGGAGAGTTGGAGTTTTTGGGTTTTGTCTTACTTTGCCTTCCTTATTCATTGTCAATTTTGGCTCCAGTTTTAATCATATTCCTTCCTTCTCTCAATCTCAATCTCAATCTCCATCTCTTCTGTTTCTATTTTGCTCCACCAGCCCATTATCTCTGCCCCTACTTCCCTCTGTCTTTATTTCACTTCCATCCCATCACTGTCGCACCTCCCTAGCCTCCACTGCCTTCACTGACCCTGGCTTCATCTCCATCACGCCTGGGTTCTCTTCAACCTAGCCTGCCTCCTCTCAATCCCAATCTTCCTTTTGATCACCATCTCTCTCTCTCTCTCTCTCTCTCTCTCTCTCATGCACACACACACATGCACACCTCTCCTTCTTGTTCTCTTATTCTCTGCTCAATCCCCCTCATTCCATCATTAGCCAACCCAACTCGGTTCACAATTTCCTCCGTCTGTCTCTCATTATCCCTCTCAAGCCTATGTTCTCCAGAACCCAACTGCCAAGCTCACCCCTTTGCTTCACCAGTCACCCCACCTTCCATCGCACCACCTTCTCCTCCCAACTCCATTGTCGCACAACCCACAACTCATCTCACCAGCCCATGGGACACCGTACCTCCTCCACGAACCAAACCAGAGCACGTACTCGATCACTCTGGTCCTTTTCTTCCCCGTTTTTTGGTGAAACCCATCACTGCCTAGACCAATCTGGCCTGGCAGCCTAAACCAATTTCCCCCTTTTCTTAGCGTTGCCAGTCGAACGGGGAAGGAAAACCGTATCCCACTTCTCTTTCCCTCCTTCTCTCTCTCTCTCTCTCTCTCTCTCTCTCTCTCTCTCTCTCTCTCTCTCTCTCTCTCTCTCTCTCTCTCTCTCTCTTCTCCCTTCTCCCTTCTCCCTTCTTCTTACTTCCTTCTTCCCCATCTGTTCTCTGGTTTTCTCCTCATCGTTTTCATATGGTTTTTGTTTAAAACCAGGAATCTTGAAATTTTCCAATTCTGCCTTGGACAATCTCATAAATTCCATCTTTGTCCTCACTTTAATTACGTTTGTATCCTTGTTTTAATTCCATCTGAGTCCCTGCTTTATTTACAAATGTGTCCCTGAATATTTTGGTTTTTCCTTATCCATGTTCTATCTATCCAGGGACAATGATATCCAAGGCTGCTTGTTTAGTTTTATTTTATGTTTTCTTGGATTTAGAAATTCTGTAAATTGCTGCAGTTGAATAAATATGAAATTTTATTTTATTGTCATTTTGTTTATGTTATATTTGTTAGTTTTATTTTTTATTAATTGAATTTTATTAAAATCTCCAAAATTGTAAAGCGAGCCCCCTATGGGAATTATTTGTATTTGCATAGTTATACTACAATAGCCCGTGCACTTACGAAAAACACAAACAAATTTTTGGCGTTGTTGCCGGGGACTTGCAAAGGAGTTTTTAAAAAGTTTAATTTAAAAAATCCAAAAAAATAAAAACTATTAGGAATTGCATTTTAGGTGTATTTTTGTATTTTTTTTTAGTGCATAACCACTTAATTTCCTAAATTGGTACTTATTTTTAAATTTTCTTTTTCAAGAAAATAGGAAAGTAGAGAAAATTGACAAGAAAATCTTCATCAACATGGAAATTTCCTTACTTTCCTAGATTAGGATTTTTTTTTCCTTTTGTGTGATGCTTGTAGTGAGGATCCTTGTAGATTGCAATTCCTATTTTCATTTTAAAGGGTTGTAATAATATAGGGCAAGTGTGGGATAAGGTGGTCCACACTTAATCTTCATCAACAACCCCACTGTAAGTTTCCTCATTTAAATTCCTAGATTAGATTTTGCATTTAGAATAAATTTGCATTGTTTGGTAGTATAAATCATATAGAAAGCATCCTCTTATAATTGTTGCATTTTTAGGTTTTGCATTAGTTTATTGCTTTTCAATGCATTTTAGAACACAGTTAATGCTTTAAGGTGATATATATACTGATCGAACTGCCATGGAGTGTGGAATTAATTAGTAAGGGCACCCTACCCCCATAAGATCAAGGGTGGATTTTTATCACCACTCCTTGGCCCACCTAGGATAATCACCTCAAGCACATTACCTTAGCCTTTAATTCAAATTAAAATCAATCAAAAGAGACCTATAGGGCTATCACATGCTTGGAGGACCCTCTTACTAAGACTTTATTTATTGTCACTTCAGTGGCTTTGTAGCACTATGGTTATTGAGGGTTGTCTAATAGAGCCTCGCTCTTCCCTCACCTCCTGTTGACATTTGTGAGGTCTAAACGCCTCCTTACACGAGGGTTGTATTAACCACCTTGCGAAGAACCTAACTGGTAAGCAATAATCAAGTATAAAGGAGAGGAGGTAGGCTAGATTAGGCTAATTAAAAGCATTGTCCCCACACATATTCAAGAAAATCAATATATTGCTTATTAGCCTAAGGTGTTTGACTATGCCTTTTTGCTTGCATCACATAGAGTTAGTGTTAGCATTTAGAAGTAGGACATTTTAGATTAGGAATAGTTCATGCAAGGGCATCAATCTCAGAACCCTGAGCTACTACCATTAAACCCAGAGATTCAACGCATCCAAAACCAAGGGGAAAGAAACCTAATTCCTATCCCTATGGCTGAACCACCAATAAAGATTGAGCACAAGACTATTAGAGAATTTAATGCGTCCCTCTAACTTTATACCCCCTCTTGCATAACGTGACCTCCAACTAATGCTGACCACTTTGAGTTAAAGCCGGGAGTAATTCAGTTACTCCCTACTTTTTATGGTCGAGACCAAGAAGACTCATACCTACATATCAAGGAGTTCCTTGATATTTGTTTCACATTTAGGTTCCGAAATGTTTTAGATGATTCAATTAGGCTAAGGTTATTCCCATTTTCACTTAAGGACAAAGCCAAGTCATGGCTTAATTCCTTGGAGGTAGGTTCTATACATACATGGGACCAATTGTCTAAGAAGTTCCTGAACAAGTTCTTCCCTATTCACAAAACAAATGCTTGCGCCATGAAATTATAAATTTCCAACAAAGGGATGATGAACAATATTATGAATGTTGGGAACGGTGGATTGAACTGCTGCAAAAATGCCCTCGCCATGGATTTGAGAAATGGCACCAAGTTCAATACTTCTATGAGGCATTAACGCCTCAAAATAGACAAATGATAGATGTAGCGAGTGGAGGGACCCTCATGTTAAAAGATGAAAGTGAAGCTTGGGAATTCTTTCAAACTGTAGCTGATAATTCTCAACAATGGGATTATTCAAATAGAAGAGAAAGAACTAACCAGCCCACTAAGAAAGGAGGTATCTATGAGATAGGAGCACATACTAATCTATCCGGTAAGCTCAACTCTATCTCTAAAAAATTAGATGGAAGAATGGACAAGCTTGAAACTATGTTTCAATCTTTCATGGCTGTTACATTATCCCAAAAACCTCCACAAGAGGTATGTGCTACTTGTTCTAGTCCATCCCATTTAACCTCAGCGTGTCCATCTAATAAAGTATTCCTTGAATATCTTGTAGACCAAGCGAATGCATTGAATGCATATCGCCAACCTAGCAGCAACCCTTATTCTAAGACCTACAACCCTGGATGGGCTAAGCATCCCAATTAATCTTGGTCAAAGAATAACCACAAAGGGGGACCATCTGTAAATCCCCCTGTCCAAAACTTTCCTCTTAGAACAGTTCCTCACTAGTCACCTGGCTTTCAACAACCTCTACAACAAAAACTGTATTCAGAGGAAAACATCCACACCATGGTGGAAAAATTTGCAAAAGATAATGAGTACACTAAAAAGGCCTTACACCAATTGCAAAATGATGGTAGACATTCCGCCAATGCCAACTCTCAAGCCATAGCTAAACTAGAGGTGCAAATAAGCCAATTGTGTGCTAAATTACATAATAGAGGCAAGGGTCAGTTTCCTAGTCAACCCATCCCTAACCCTAAGGGTCAATTTGAGATAGGGTCAAGTTCTCAAAACCATAACCCTCATGAGCATGCCAAGTCCATAATCACCTTAGGAATGGTTGTCAAATCGATAACAAAGAAGGGCAGGCTAAGGAAACTGTAGAGGGAAAAGAGGCAACAAAAATACAGGAAAAAGAGAAAAGACAGAACAACCCTGTAGAACCTATAGTGGAGGCACCTTATGTGCTAAAGCCCCTTTTCCCCAATTACTAAATAAAGCTAGGAAGGGATCAAACTTCAATGACTTAATGGAAGTGTTTAAACATGTACAAATCAATATACCATTGCTCAATGCAATTAAAGACATCTCGGCCTATGCCAAATTCTTAAAAGAGCTCTGCACAAAAAAACGAAAGCTTAATGTGCAAAAGAAAGCCTTCCTCACCGACCAGGTGAGCTCTTTGATTCAACACAAGACCCCACCAAAATTTAGAGACCCAGGATGTCCTACAATCACTTGCATCATTGGAGATCATGTCATAAATAGGGCACTTCTTGACTTAGGGGCTAGTGTTAACTTGTTGCCATACTCTATTTATGAGAAACTAAAACTCGGTGAGTTGAAACTAACCACTACCACGCTGCAATTAGCCGATAGATCAATGAAGATACCTCGTGGTTTTCTTGAAGACGTCTTGATATAGGTGGATAAGTTTTATTACCCTGTTGATTTCATTGTGTTAGACACCCAACCTATATCAGATCCTGGTAGTCAAATCCCAGTTATCCTTAGACGTCCATTCTTGGCAATGTCTAATGGCATTATTAACTATAGGAATGGTGTAATGAAACTCTCATTTGGTAACATGAAGGTTAAGCTTGATGTCTTTAATACTGATAAAAAACATTTAGACCTCGATGAACCCTATGATGTCAACTTGACAGAGTGTCTAATTAATGAGAGTCATTCACCATCGTCCATCTCAGACCCACTAGAGGCTTGTCTAATGCACTTTAATGGAGAATTGGATATAGACAAGTCTATTGAGGAGGTAAACAATCCTTTAGATGCTGCACCACTCATGGATACCTCTAAGTGTGGTCCTTATGTGGAACCACTCCCATTGTCTAAATTTGTCCCCATACCCTCAATAAAGCAACCACTATCTCTGGACCTAAAACCCTTGCTTGATAACTTGAAATATTCATATTTAAGCCCAGATGAAACCTTACCCGCAATAATGCATCAGACTTAGATAAAGAACTGGAGGGTAAGTTGTTGGATGTTCTTAAGGAACATAAAACTACTCTAGGGTGGACGATAGCAGACATAAAAGGGATAAGTCCAGCCTTATGTATGCATATGATACATCTAGAAGAAAATACAAAACCTTCTAGGGAGACTCTGTGGCGACCTAGGTTTTTATAACACATTTTATAATACATTTTGTAAAGATAGGGCCCTTAGAGTAAAAATTTTTCGCAAACCAAAGCAGCGGAAATTCTTTTCTTTCGAATTTGTTTTGTAAAACCTAAGTCACCACTTCATACATAACATAAGTAGAATTTTGTATAAGATAAAATTCCATTGAAGGAATATACTTTTATTAAACTTCAGGATCCATCCAGTGGTTCACAAGACACGACCCATTGTATCCTTACAATACTTGTCCAAATATACAATCCAAATTACAAAGTTCAAAATTCAATACATGTTCTAATACAATGTTTCGAGGGATATACCCTGATTACTTATTCTTCAATTGTTCTTCAAGTCTTGAGCTCCTAAGTCTCCTTCTACGTATACGAGATATTGTAAACATTCGAACATTTACAATATCTCAGCAAGCTATGCTTGGTAGGGGATAAGAATGTAAGTGATTGACAGTATAATCTCAATATTCAAGTATCCCATAATTCGTTCTATCATAAACACATTCATTAATAACTATTAATTATAAGGACATCTCATTTCCTTGTCATTTGTGTTCACCTTTATACATACATATTGTATAAGGACAAATCCATTAAAAATGTAAAAATAATCAAGCATCATTTCTATACAAAGCTGATCAACTCTTTTCATTATAAGAGATTTGTATTTTAGCTAGTTACTATACAGGGAATTTCCCTTCTTGGGAAAAATATTGGTAATATACAATTACACGACATTTCATCATGTCATCCCTTAAGGCATTTCACTATGCCAATTTCATATGCATCATAGTGCAAAATAATCAAGGACTACTATGCTTGCGATCCTGATCCGTCTGCGCCTTGGGATAACTGTTCAATAATCCACTTATACCATTCTCAGTGGAAATTACAATATCCATGTCCATATGGGAGGACCATGGCTGTCACAGTGGTGGCCTTCCCATAATTGCCCCACCCGACTTTTAGCCTTTCTTAGGCTTGGTATTCAATATCATCAAGTTTCAGAGAGTGGGTGGCCAAACCCTCTTAACTCTCCTAGCATAGCATCCCTGGGCTTATGCCTGTTTAAAACAAAACCACAAGCCTCCAAGCTTGTATGTAAAATAATACTTATACATATCGACTATTTGTCTGTTTATCTAGGACTGGAATATTTTCTACTTTCCTATTCACTTAGGGTTGTTCTCAATTCTCAACTTGACCATTTAATACTTATTTTCCTCATCATTTGGTTGGATCATATTTTAATTTGAGGTATTTACCTTAATATATTGGTATCATACATGTCAATACTTCAAAACATAAGATCATGTATTAGACATGTATCTTCATGTAAAGGCATTCTTAATAATCCACCTACCTCACTAAGGTATTCTTACTCCTTGAAATCTGCCATAGTCTCGATCAACATATATCGTCACAAATCATATATATAATGTCAATTTTCTAATCAAGGGTACATACTACATGGTCTTTTGATCATCCTTATGTAGGATGATCTGAATCTTTCTTCCTTGAATATCCTATATCCATGGGTTTAATATCATCTATACAAATACTATCTATATCATACATAACAATCTAATTTACCTAGATGTTTCTTTTTCCTTATTGTTTTTGATCATACAAGATCTCATCTTGTTTGATCATCCTTATCTCACTTACTATTTTTATTAGGGTTAGATAATTTGCTATCTTTTTATGTTCTTATTATTATTCAACCAGTTAGTGTCTTACTTGGTTGAAGATAATTTATTTCTTCCTATCACTAGACAACTCCTCCTTATTTCGGGATGACCAGTACTTACCAGTTAAAGTCTGCTCAAAAAGTGGTTAATACAACCCTCATGTAAGGAGGCGTTTAGACCTTTCTTACGTCAATGGGAGGTGAGGGAAAAGCACTTGGCTCTTGTATACCCCCTATAACCACAATGTTCAGAGTCCACTGGAGTGGTACTAGCTCAACCTTTGACAAGGTTCCTATGAGCTCTTTACCTTAAGTCCCTTCTCTAATTGATTTTAATTAATTTCCATGGATATGCACAATGTCATCCATGGATGTTCATTATTTTCCTATTTTGGGCCAAGGAAATGATAAATCATTCCTTATATTGTCCTACTAACTATAGCCCTTACTAAGTCAAAATCATTCATTCATCTTAGTTGTCCATGAATTTCTATATTTCATTAGTTTACATTTTTGGTGATTTATGCTCCTTATATCTTAACAATTACTTAACAATTGAATTAAATATGACAATAAGTAAATCATCAACTTGAAAGCATAAATCAAATATAAATTTAACAACTAAGTACTAACATTCTTCCTACGAATATAACTTAAGCTAGTGAAATAAAACTAACATGATCCTAAGTTATGAAACACATCTTCTATCATAATGAAATCATGTTTAAATCCTAATTTACACTAACATGATCCTAAGATAATCAAATCTACTAAAAAATTACTCATTTAGGGCATATCATACTAAAATTTAAAGATTACACTATCATGCTTTCTAACTTAGAACATAAATCACATTTACACTTCTATATCCAATAAAAGACAATTAAAACTTAAAACATAAATCACATTTAAACTTATATATCCAATAAAAGACAATTAAACTAATTTTATTAAGATTATTATAAACCTTTAAATATGATCCAACCATTAGATCTTAGGTGTTTTCCTTTAGATTAAGGGTTTTAATTAACTTTAGGGCTTTTAATCCATTAAGATCCAAAAATCATATCCACATGATTTTGTCACATTTCATCCATGATCTAACTGGATTCCATCATCATATCACCCCTTTAATCCATCCCAAGGATCTGATCATACTTGATCTCATTGATCAAGTGGGTCCCTTTGTATATTTTTATTTTTATTTTAGGGTTTTTCTACCATAAAGGGTAGATCCCTTATTTTATCCAAGATCTGTCCAAATTAACCATAGATATTACTTTATTATATTATTATATCATCACTAAAATAAATTTCCAAGATCTGATCACCTCAGATCTTGAAGATCTTAGAAATTGGACACTTATTTAGAAAAATACAGAAAAATACAGAAATAAATTTTAGAAATATTATGACTTCATTAGAAACTAGACATTACAAGCTTTCCATAGCTTCTTTCTGATCTCAATTTGGAGTTCATATGACTCCACAATCTTAAATTGAAGTTTTCATCCATTCCTAGGGTCTAGATTTGATCTGGGCCCACCAGAATTAATCTCTCTCAATTGAGGGTCCAAACCTTGTTAGATTTTCTTGAAAATTGTATCCTAGGGGTTTTTGACCCTCCTGGATTGATTGGAAAGCTCAGAATTTCAATCTGAGCTCTCTATCACCATAATTTGAAGGGGCTGGTATTTACTTTATTTTTACCATTTTTCATTCAAATTAAATTACAGAAAAATAAAAATTATACTAAAACATAATAAATATGAATGGGAAGTAATTCCACCTACCTGATTGGAGAAAAACAATATAATTGATGCCCAATTTGAGAGAATTACCGGTTGATGATAATATAGCCCGATTATCCACCTTTTTGTATTTTCTGTTGTTGGAACCGTTGGATCTTGAAATTGATTTGGGGATTTTGTATATACTGTAGTATAGGATGTTATGGACGGTGGAATTGATGAGATTCTTCCTGGAACGGAGTGCCTAATTGAATTTAG
Source organism: Warburgia ugandensis (assembly GCA_035236585.1). Classification (NCBI taxonomy): domain Eukaryota; kingdom Viridiplantae; phylum Streptophyta; class Magnoliopsida; order Canellales; family Canellaceae; genus Warburgia; species Warburgia ugandensis. Next base: position 36,620,531 of record CP141131.1, read on the forward strand.
GTCTCTTGTTCCAATTAGAAAGAGGAGAGAGAAATAAGGAAAAGAGAGTTTGGGGAGGGATGAAGGGGAATTTGGGGCTGAAATTCCAGGGAAGGTTTGGAAATTTCGTGGTTAAGGTTGTGAAAATTTTTGGAAATTTTTGGGACATATTTATAGCCAAATTTGAATTTTTTATCATTTCTTTTGATAAGATATTTTATTACTTTAGAATTTTTAATTACTAATGCATTCTCCACTCCCACTACAATCTCCACTACTATCTCCACTACCAGCAATAATGCATTGAGAAATTATTGGTGCTTCTAGAAACTTGGCCCACTTTGTGGGCCCCACTTTTATGTGAAAAGACCTTTTTGCCCTTTTTAACTCTAAAATTGGAGAATAATAGGCAATATTTGTCCGAACTCAGAATCGAGCGTACTTAGTGGCGTTGGAATCGTATTTCTAAGTACTTCATGAATATTGAGGTCTTATTTCTTGGATATGGGATATGGGTAAAATTACCATTTTACCCCCAAATGGAAAAATTAAGGAATTTTCATTTTAACTCAGAATTGAACGTACTTAATGTTGTTACGATCAGTTTTCCAAGTACATCCATAATTTCTATTTTTTAATTTATAATATAATCTCTATAAAAAGAGAATTTTCAATAACCTAATATTCCAGCCCAGAATTTCTAAAAATTCAAACTTTATTAATTTTCCTTAATAATTTACAAAAATTCGGGGTCATTACAGACTCAAAGGCGACTAAACCCCCACATGAAGGACGTAGTTAAAGATGAAGTCCTCAAGCTCTTAGATGTTGGCTTCATATACCTTATCTCTGATAGTACTTGGGTTAGCCCCCTTTAGGTTGTACCTAAGAAATCTGAGGTTATGTAGTCAAAAATGAGGATAACGAGCTAGTCCCCACCTACACGACCACTGGGTGGAGAGTTTGTATTGATTATCGAAAGTTGAACGCGATCACGAGGAAAGATCATTTTCCTCTACCTTTCATTGACCAAATGCTAGAGAGGTTAGCCGGACATAGCTATTATTGTTTTCTGGATGGATATTCCAGTTATAACAAAATTCCTATAACACCAGAGGATCAGGAGAAGGCCACCTTCACCTACCCTTTTGGAACCTTTGCCTATAGACGTATGCCTTTTGGGCTTTGTAACGCTCCAGCTACATTTCAAAGGTGTATGTTGAGCATTTTCTCAAACATGGTAGAAAGATTCCTTGAGGTGTTTATGGATGACTTCTCAGTATTTTGGTCATCATTTGTTGAGTACCTACACCACTTAAAGTTAGTCCTTGGAAGGTGTCAGGAGAAGAATATGGTCTTAAATTGGGAAAAGTGCCATTTTATGGTACGGAGTGGGATAGTATTAGGCCACATAATATCACCCAATGGGAAAGAAGTTGATAAGGCAAAAGTGGATTTAATAGCCAACCTTCCTCCACCAAGGACGGTAAAAGAAATTTGCTCCTTTTTAGGACATGCTGGCTTTTACAGACGATTCATCAAAGATTTTAACAAAATTGCCAAGCCCCTATGTAATTTACATTCAAAGGAGGCCACTTTTGACTTTGATGAGGACTGTAAGAAGGCATTTGAGTGACTCCAGGATGAATTGACATCTGCACCTATTATTCAACCACCAGATTGGAACACACCATCCGAAATAATGTGTGACGCGTTAGATTATGCCATTGGAGTTGTTTTGGGGCAGCGCATTGACAAACTTCCCGATGTGATATATTACACTAGTAAAACACTAAATGATGCACAACTCAACTATTCCACCACTGAGAAAGAGTTGTTAGCTATAGTGTTTTCTTTGGAAAAGTTTAGATCTTACATGTTAGGGTCTAAAGTTATAGTATACTTGGATCATGCGGCTTTAAAGTACCTCCTTTTTAAAAAGTTTGCAGAACCTAGGTTGATTCATTGGATACTATTGCTACAAGAGTTTGATTTAAAAATTAGGGACAAGAAAGGTTCAGAAAATGTAGCAGCAGATCACTTATCCATATTAGTGGTGGAGCACACTAGCAATCAAGGGTCTATAATTGAGTCATTCCCAGATGAATAGTTATTGCATGTTTCCCAATTACGTTGGTAGGGAGATATTGTTAATTATCTTGTTACAGGACAAATGCTTAATCATTGGACCAAACAAAATAAAAAGAGATTTTTAACTGAGGTTAGATATTTTACTTGGAATGACCTGTACTTATTCAAGTATTCTCCTGACCAAGTAATTAGGAGATGCATACCAGATAGTGAACATAATCAAATCATCTCCTTTTGTCATGATCATGCATGTGGGGGCCATTTCAGCTCTAAAAAGACAGCGGCAAAAATTTTGTAGTGTGGATTTTATTGGTCTACCATATTTGAGGATGCCCATGCTTATTGCAAAGCATGTGCATGGTGTCAAAGGTTAGGAAGTTTAGGAATACGACATATAATGCTCTTAAACCCAATCCTTATCATAGAACCTTTTGATGTTTGGGGCATAGATTTTATGGGACCTTTTCCTAATTCTTTTGGAAATCTGTACATCCTAGTGGGGAGTGGACTACGTGTCCAAGTGGGTGGAGGCTATACCATGAAAGACCAATGAGCACAAGGTTGTGGTAAAGTTTTTAAAAGACAATATTTTTGCAACGTTTGGTACTCCAAGAGCCATAATAAGTGATGGGGGAAAACACTTTTGTATTCAAGTGCTTGAGAATTTAATGAAAAAGTATGGCGTTAACCATAGGATAGCTACCCCATACCACCCTCAGACTAGTGGTCAAGTAGAGATATCCAATAGGGAAATAATGCAGATTATAGAAACGACAGTCAATCCAAATAGGAAAGACTGGTCTCTGAGACTTATTGACACTTTATGGGCTTATCGCGTAGCATATAAAACCCCACTCGGAATGTCACCCTACCGCTTGGTCTATGGAAAGGCCTGCCACTTACCAGTAGAGTTAGAGCACAAGGCATATTGGGCTGTCAAAAAGCTAAATTTTGACTTAGATTTTGCTGGAACCCATAGAAAAAACTCTAACTCAATGAGTTGGAGGAATTGAGGAAAGATGCATATGAGTCTGCATGATTGTATAAAGACAGAATGAAGGCTATACATGATCAACATATTCTAAGAAAATCCTTCACACCAGGTCAAAAGGTCTTACTGTATACTTCTAGATTGCATCTATTCCCAGGAAAACTTAGATCTAGATGGACCAGACCTTATATAGTACGCACAATCTATCCTCATGGGGCCATTGAGATTGCAAAGGATGGAGAAATCCAAAAGGTCAATGGTCAAAGGAAACGTTTCCTAGAAATGCCTGACCTTAAAATTGATGAGACACTTTTAGAGGTACCCGAGTATCATGATCCAGCTTAGATAGCACTCCAGGAGCCTTATAGCATATCATCATTTTACTCATCATTATGTCTGGCTGAAGACATTAAACTTAGCGCTTATTGGGAGGCAACCCAAGGATTTTTGAATCTCCATCACTCAACTTTCATATAGAAATCCTATGCTTTCCAACATTGGGGACAATGTTTCATTCAGGTTGGGGGGGTAGATACACCAGAGATTTTGAATTTTCTAAAAAAACAAGAGAAGGAAAAAAAGGTTTTTAAAGAAGAGTTCCCTTACTGTGATGAGAACTGGAAGTTCAAAATTTAGTAAATATACTGTTTTCACCTCTTAATGGGAATGCACATGATTAGTTTTGACTGTCATTCATGTGTTGAAGCATTTTATGAAAGATAATTCTCGAAAACCAAGTACACACAACATACAATCAAGACTAATATAAAGGTATGAGTTAGAGACCTTGTGGAAATTCAGTGGAGACCTATAACCTAGTGAGAGTTTGAGACTATCTTCTTTTAGAGAGTTATATGTAATTCCCTGATTTCTTCACCGCACATACATTAGTGTGATCCTGTTATCCTTATTTTGGTTAAGCATCAAGAATAAAGAAGAGTAATAGCTTTAATTCTAGAATTTTATTGAATCTGATAGGCTTTAAGAAACCTAGGAAATGATATAGGCCATCCTTGCTCAGCCCAGAGACATAAAGCCTACCCAATATAGTATACCACTAGTTAGTCTTTTGAGCCTGTAAGTAAGCCTTTTCTTTCTTAACTCCATACACCTTAACCCAAAATATCCTAGTAAGATAAATAACCATTACCCATCTTCAAAATGAGTAGAGTAGAAAAAAGTTCAAAAATAAGACAAAAAGTCAAAGAAGTGAGAACAAAATTAACTGTCTTTCTTCCAAACAAGAAAAAGAAAAAGAAAAGTAAAAGAAAAATTAAAGATCAAAGTTTGGAAGAGAAATTCACTTCAAGTACAAACCAAAAAGAAAAGTTGTCCTGGAAGATATTCATTGAAGACATTTACACAATTTTGAAACTTTTAAATCTTTATATCTTTCCTTTCTAAACTAGTCCTAAGCCCACATTTTGTCCTAGTTAAAGACCTATTGATCTTAGGAGGACATAGCCTTACAGAGGAGATAAAAAGAAAGAATTAAGGTAAAAGACCCTAATATTCTTGGCGTTAACATCCACTCTTAGAGACCACTTTCATTTGTCTCATGAGCGTTTAAGAGAATTATGTGAACCATCAGTTTGTTGGATTTGGTCACATAATGAGACATATGTTTAACCCTTATCTGAGAGTTTTATTTTTGAGCGTATACCTTTGAGGATTTGAGGTCAAGGCATATTTCCAATGGAATGTAAGCATATCCAATTAGAAGTCAAGATTTATGTGGCTGTACACACACATATGCACTCCGGGGAATAGCTCAAATAAAATGTCTTTACTATGTGTATGGTGTGTAAAATTGTCATATCCTCTTCATTAAGTTGTGAAAAACTGGTCAATTTGCAAATGAATGAGGATTCTCTGAGATAAAATAGGAGACTTAACTTTATTGAATTTTGTGGGTATATTCACTACAAACCCTCACGAGGCATAACTCGTCCACTAGGGGTAACCTAGTGGTTCAAGGGCTTGTTGCATATGCTAAATGTATCGTGAGTACCTACGAAAGTGGCACCTTGTACCAGTTTTGTGTAAAATAGTTGTCTACATGTTTTGCTTGGGACTTGCAAAATGTTGGTTGGGGTGTGTGTTAAGTGTTTAATTTTGGCTAAAAGACCCCTAGTTTAGCATTCAATTAGATCATCTAACCGTTCAAAAGTGCAAATTTTAACTTGATTTTTAATTGGGCTCAAATTGACCATCCAAACTTTAAATTTTCAAAATCAAGGGTCAGATGATCATTAGAGCTTATTAGATGATTAATGTATGGTTTTGATGATTCTAATTTAGTCTTTTATTTTGCAGATCAACTGGAATAAGATTCATGTGGCCGACCCCTAATTGGGATAAGGTCTTGATGATGATGATGATTTTGTAGATCAATTGAAGGAGGGTTGGATGGATCTGATCTAATATCAACGGTGCAGATCAAGTAGAGATCAAGAGGAAGAGTCCTAAATGAAATAGAAAAGGAAGAAGAGTTTTAGATGGGGATAAGAAGAGTTGTTGGAGAAAAACAAGGGAGTGAAAAGGCTATAAAGAGGAGAGTCGTATGAGTGGGGAGGAGAGTTGTTTTTGGAGAGTTGGAGTTTTTGGGTTTTGTCTTACTTTGCCTTCCTTATTCACTGTCTATTTTGGTTCCAATTTTCATCGTATTCCTTCCTTCTCTCAATCTCAATCTCAATCTCCATCTCTTTTGTTTCTGTTTCGTTCCACCAACCCATCATCTCTGCCCCTGCTCCCCTTTGTCTTTGTTTCACTTCCATCCCATCACCATTGCACCTCCCCAAGCTCCACTGCCTTCATTGACCCAGGCTTCATCTCCATCACACTAGGTTCTCTTCAACCTAGCCTACCTCCTCTCAATCCCAATCTCCCTTTTGATCACCATCTCTCTCTCTCTCTCTCTCTCTCTCCCTCTCTCTCTCTCTCTCTCTCTCTCTCTCTCTCTCTCTCTCTCTCTCTCTCTCTCTCTCTCTCTCTCTCTCTCTCTCTCTCTCTCTCTCTCTCTCTCTCTCTCACACACACACACACACACACACACACACACACACACATGTACGCGCACGCACACACACCTCTCCTTCTTGTTCTCTTATTCTGTACTCAATCCCCCTCATTCCATCATCAGCCAGCCTAGCTCGGTTCACAATTTCCTCTGTCTGTCTCTCATTATCCCTCTCAAGGCTTTGTTCTCCATAACTCGACTGCTAAGCTCCCCCCTTTGCTTCACCAGTCACCCCACCTTCCATCGCACCACCTACTCCACCCAACTCCATTGCCGCACAACCCACAACTCATCTCACCAACCCGTGTGACACTGCACCTCCTCCACGAACCAAACTAGAGCACGTACCCAATCACTCTGCTCCTTTTCTTCCTCATTTTTTGGTAAAACCCATCACTGCCCAAACCAATCCGGTCGGGCAGCCTAAACCAGTTTCCCCCTTTTCTTTGCATCACCAGTCAAACAGGGAAAGAAAACCGGATCCCACTTCTCTTTCCCTCCTTCTCTCCCTCTTCTACCTTCTTCCTCCTTCCCCATCTCTTCTCCAGTTTTCTCCTCATCGTTTTCATCTGGTTTTCGTTTAAAACCAGAAATCTTGAAAATTTCCAATTCTGCCTAGGACAATCTCATTAATTCCATCTTTGTCCTCACTTTAATTACGTCTGTATCCCTATTTTAATTCCATCTGAGTCCCTGCTTTATTTATAGATGTGTCCCTGAATATTCTAGTTTTTCCTTATTCCATGTTCTATCTATCCAAGGACAATGATATCCAAGGATACTTGTTTAGTTTTATTTTATGTTTTCTTGGATTTAGAAATTCTGTAAATTGTAGTAGTTGAATAAATCTAAAATTTTATTTTATTGTCATTTTGTTTCTGTTATATTTGTTAGTTTTATTTTTTATTAATTGAATTTTATTAAAATCTCCAAAATTCTAAAGCGAGCCCCTGTGGGATCAACCAGTATTTGCATAGCTATACTACAATAGCCCATGCACTTGCGGAAAACACAAACAAGAGCGTATGTCTATTAGAGAGGATTGAGGTCAAAACATATTTCAGATGGAGTTCAAAAGTTAAAAATCTACTTAAAGATAAAGATTATTCTATGTGTAAACTGTACACTCACTTTGAGATTTGAGCTTAATTGAAATTTTTCATCAAATGCTTAATGTACAATTAAGATGGCTCTAATTTTGTGTTTTGTTTTGCAGATCAACCAAAAGAGGCATGGATGGCTTAGATCAAATTTCAATGGTGCAAATTATCCTCAAAGGCACTGAATGGACTAGATCACTCTCAAAGAAGGACAGGATAGTTTCCTAAAAGAGACCTGATCTTAGTTGGAAGTCATGGATAAGATTTTAAAGCAAGGGAAATAACATGGGAATGGAAAGATGCAAAATAGATGTTTCTTAAGAGTGGAATTGGAAGGAGACTCTATAAAGAGGAGGAAAACCGTCATCTTGAAATCTCTCCTCTTTGGCTGGACCATATAAGGCTGAAGGAGGAAACTATTTCCTCTTTTTTCCTTTACCATTCTCACCATATATTCCCCATTCCTCTCTCTCCATTCTTCTCTCTCTCCTTTCCTTCCTGGGCTAGAAGAGGAAACCCATTACACCCTCTCTTCTCCTTTCCTTCTCCTTCTCTCCCCTTTTCTCTCTCTTTCTCTTCTCCTCCTCTCCTCCTCTCCTCCTCTCCCACGTTCCCTTTGTTTCTACTTCTTTCACTCCCAATCTCTCTCTCTCTCTCTCTCTCTCTCTCTCTCTCTCTCTCTCTCTCTCTCTCTCTCTCTCTCTCTCTCTCTCTCTCTCTCTCTCTCTCTCTCTCTCTCTCTCTCTCTCCAACTGACAGCTTTGCCCAACCGAGCCTACCACCATCTCTTTCCCACTTTCCCATCTCTGCTCAGCTTCCTACTTCTCCATCTCTTTATCACCTCCTCTCTTACCCTATCTCCCCATCTCTCTCTCATCTACGTACTCTTCCCCATCTCCCAACTCCTTTCTTCATTCTATACAGCTTCTCTCCCTCTCTTTCTTTGCTCCCACATCACTGCACCGATGATTTTCCGTTCTACTTCTCTACCCTATTCCGACCTGCATTGTGTTGGCCAGTACCACACTGGTCCTCTGCCCAATTTGTCACTCCACAACACTAGCATCGCCTTTCCCCTCTGTTCACCGTCACACCACTCTGGCTAGGTTTTCCGATTCATTGCACAACTGGGTTTTCTCTATCCTTTTTCTCCTGTTCTTCCCTCCATCTCTTCTCTTCTCCCTCCTCCATTGGTTTCCTTATTTCCCTTTTTTGTTTTAATTAGATTTTTTATTTTAATTCAATTTTGCCCTTTGCCATCAATTAGAATTCCTTTCGTGCCCCCTTTTTAATTCCTTCCGTATCTTGCTTCTGTTCCAATTTTATTTTATTTTCATTCTACTTATCTAGGAACTACACAATTTGAATTAGATCAATTAAGGCATAATCTAATCAATGGGTTAGCCTTAACCATCAAGATTTCTCAATTTCTCCTATGTTTCTTATCTAATTTTCAATTAACTTTTAGATTTCATTCTTAGGACATCCATTAGATTAATAACATATTTGATCTTTAATCTAAAATAAAAAAATTGATCTAGGGCTTCCAAATGCCAAAATCCTTAATTAGCCAAAATCTTTAAGATTTTAAAGCATCTGACTGATCCAACCACTAGATCTTTAATCAAGGACATGCTAAAGACATTGATGAATGCTGGTAGACTTCAAGAAGACCAGATTTGAAGAAAATGATAGTAATTAAGCTTGAGAAGCTGATTTTTCATATTATTTAGTCTAATTTTCTTTCATGAATCAAAACCTAACATTCCCTCAAGCTAGGGCATTCCCCATAAGCAATGCACTGCATTGGATCCTGGGTATGGTGAAAAATAAGCAAGGGATGCTAGGGCATTCTCCAGAAGTGACGCACTACATCTAATCCCGGGTGTAGTGAAAAATGGGCAAGGGCTACTAGAGCATCCCCTCGGAAGTGACGCGCTGCATCACAACCCAGGTGTAGTGAAAAGTGGACATGGGTTCATGCCATGGAGGTTGAGAAAGGCAATAGTAAATAGGATATCTCCAGAGCATAATATTCGTATCACCACATGAAATATAGGGACATTGATAGGTAAGAGTTTGGAGTTAGTATACGCGATGAAACGTACGAGAGTCAACATCGCTTGTATCCAAGAAACCAAGTGGAAAGGGGCTAAAGTTAAAGAAATGGATGGGTATAAATTATGGTATGTAGGAAAGGATAATAATAAAAATCACATAAGAATAATAGTGGATAAGGAATTAAAGGATAAAGTTGTGGAAGTTAAAAGAATTAGTGATAGAATTATAATAACAAAACTTGTTCTAGGAGAGAGATTATAAATGTTATAAGTGCATATGCACCACAAGTAGGGTCACAATATATAATCAAGCAACAGTTTTGGGAAGACATGGAGAGAGTTATGCAAGAACTTCTCAACATTGAGGGGATATTTATAGGAGCAGACTTAAATGGCCATGTAGGAAAAGAAAAGGAAGGATATGATAGAACACATGGAGAGTATCGTATAGGTGAAGGAAATGAGATGGGGGAGAATATCCTCAATTTTACTTTGTCATATAACTTGGCCATTGCAAATACACTCTTTAAGAAGAGGGATGAACATTTAATAACCTTTAAAAGTGGACTTCATGAAAGCTAAATAGGCATTTTTCTACTTAGGAATAATGAATGATCCATGTGTAAGGTTTGTTAGTTGATACTCGGTGAGAGTTTAACATCATAACATAGGTTAATGGTTATTGATATCCATATCAAAAGATGGAAGAAAGGAAATGAACTTAATTGGTATCCAAAAATTAAGTGGTGGAACTTAAAACGAGAGAAAATAACCTCATTCACAAATAAGTTGATGGTAGAAGGAAATTGGAACTATGAAACAGAAGTAAATACCATGCGAATTAATATTATTGGGTCCATTGAGAAAGTGGCAAGAGATGTCTTAGGAGTATCTAAAGGTAAAAGGCAATTAGTAAAGGAAATATGGCAGTGGAGTGAAACAGTGCAAAGAGTTATTAAAGAAAAATAGATGTGTTTTAAAGCATGGAAGAAGACTAGAAATAATGAAAACTATGAACAATATAAGAATGATAAAAAGGTTGCCAAGAGAATAGTAAGTGAGGTTAAACTTAAAGCATATGATGAGCTCTATAATAGACTAAGAACAAGAGAAGGTGAGAAAGATGTGTTTAAACATGTAGAAGTAAGAGAACATAAGGGTAAGGACTTAGATCATGCTAGGCGTATTAGAAGCAATGATCAAAGGGTATTAGTCAAAGGTGATGAGATCAAATAAAGGTGGGAAACATACTTTTAAAAATTATTAAATGACAATGGCTCTGAGAATATAGGGATTGAAAATACTATAAATCTAAATAACATTGGATATTATAGATATGAACGTGGGATTAGAATACCTAAAGTGAAAGAGGCCTTGAAAAAGATAAAATTAGGAAAGGCCATGGGCTTGATGGTACACCAATAGAGGTTTGGAAGCTTATGGGAGATATTGGGGTAGTTTGGTTGACCAAGTTATTTAACAAGATTATAAAATCAAAGAAAATGCTCGATAAGCGGAGGAAAAGCTTTATTGTAGCAATTTATAAGAATAAAGGAGACATATAGAGCTGTAGTAATTATGGAGGGATAAAACTTATGAACCACACTATGAAACTTTTTGAAAGAGTGATTGAGAAGAGGCTACGCCATGAAACAAGCATATCAAAGAATTAGTTTGGTTTCATGCTTGGGATGTCTACCATGGAAGCTATTTTCTTACTAAGACAATTAGGAGAGAAATATAGGGAGAGGAAGCAAGACCTCCACATAGACATAATTAAAGATATGTATGAGGAAGTGGTGATTTTCCTGTCACTGTAGGATTGCACCAAGGATCGGCATTGAACCCATACCTTTTCACATTGGTTATGGATGATGTAACAAAAAATCTGCACGAGGAGATTCCTTGGTGCATGCTATTTGCAAATGACATAGTCTTACTTGATGAGACAAGGGAGGGTGTAAACATAAAGCTAGAGTTATGGAGAGAAGCATTATAATCTAAACGATTTAAAATTAGTTGAACTAAGATAGAATATATGGAATGCAATTTTAGTAAGGAGAGGAGTAGGAGTAGAATACCAGTCAAGATTGATAACCAAGAAGCCCCCATAAAGGACCACTTTCAGTACTTAGGATCAATGATTCATGAGAGTGGAGAGATTAAGCGGGAGGTTGCCCAGAGAATCCAAGCGGGTTGGAACAAATGGAGATGTGCATCTGGAGTTTTGTGTGATCGGCAAGTGCCACATAAACTAAATGGAAAATTCTATAGGAGGTCCATGAGGCTGGGCATGCTTTATGGCTTAGAGTGTTAGGTAGTTAAGGAACATCATGTTCATAGGATGAGTGTCACATAAATGAGGATGTTGAGATGGATGAATGGTAAGACAAGAAAGGATAGAATTAGAGGAAATTTAGGGGTAGCACCAATAGGTAACAAGATGAGGGAGATTAGACTTAGATGGTTTAGACATGCTCAAAGGGGATCAACAATGACACTGGTTAGAAGGAGTGAAGCAATACAAGTAGAAGTTCTAAAAGGGTAAGGGGAAGGCCGAAAAGAACGTGGATAGAAGTGGGGAGGAAAGTTTTAAAAACTTTGGGATTAAATAAAGCCATGGTACTTAATAGAGAGGAATGGAGGAATAAGATTCATGTGGCAGACCCCTAATTTGGATAAGGTCTTAATGATGATGATGATGATGATTTAGTTTAATTTTCTTTATTCTGGATCTTGAAATTCTATAATTTCTAGTACATCAATAGATCTGAACTTTGATTCCATTTCTAGTAATTTCTTCATTTAATTTTAATTTAATTAATTATATTTTATTTAAACTCTCACTTTTTAAGTCAAGTCCCTGTGGGTTCGACTCGTACTTACATAAGTTATACTAAAACAGTCCGTGCACTTGCAGTAAAATAAATCAATAAGTTTTTGACATTGTTCCCTAGACTGCAAATAGAGTTTTCATAAAATTTAACTACTAAATCCAAAAAATTCAAATTTTTTTAGGAATTACGTTGTTTTAGCATTTTTAATTGCATTTTTCAATTTTTATAGTGCATAATCACTTTGTTTCCTAAATTTGGTACTTATTTTTCTTTTTCTTTTTGAGGAAATTGAAAAGTGGAGGAAATTGGCAAGTGGATCTTCCTCAAATAAATAAAATTTCCTTTCTTTCCTAAAGTAGAATTTTTTTTTTTTTTTTTTCTGCTTTTTGAGTGAGTCTTGTAGTGATTTATACATTGATTGAACTACCATGGAGTGTGGAAATTAATTAGTAAGGACACCCGACCCTACAAGATCAAGGGTAGATTTAATCACTGCCTCTTGGCTCACTTAGGATAATGATCACAAAATAGTTCTAAAATTCTTTAAAGAAAACATTCTTCTAGATTTGGGACCCCTCAAGCCATTATAAGTGATAATGGTACACACTTTTACAATAAACCATTTGAAACCCTCATGGAAAAATACAATATTACACCTAAAGTTGCAGCACCATATCACCCATAAACAAATGGACAAGTAGAAGTATCTAATCGGGCCATAAAACTAATTCTTCAAAAGATTATTAATCCAAATCATAAAGATTGGTCTCTTCAATTGTCCGATGCACTTTGGGCTTACAGGACTGCACATTACACTCTGATTGGTCTCTTCTCTTTCTCTCTGCTCCTTTCTAGCAGAGCTTGGCATCATCTCTTTTCCTATTTCCCATCTCTTCTCATGTCCTTGGTTCTCCATCTCTCTGTAACCTCCTCTCTTGCCCAATCTGCCCATCTCTCTTCATCTACCTACTCTCCCCCGTCTCCTAGTTCCTTTCTTCATTCTCTCCAGCTTTTCTCCCTCTCTTTCTCTACACCCTCGTCACTGCACCGATGGTCTACCCTTCAACTTCTCTACCCTGTTCCAACCAGCATTGTGTTGGCCAGGACCCCACTGGTCCTTTGCCCAATCCATCACCGCACAACACTGGCATCACCATTCCCCTCTATTCACCATTACACCACTCCAGACAGCTTTTCAAGATTTTCTCTGCCCTTTTTCTCCTATTCATCCCTCCATCTCTTCTCTTCACCGTCTTCTTCCTCCTCCATCAGCCTTCATTCTTCCCTGTTTCCTTTTTTTGTTTTAATCATATTTTTTGCTTAATTCCCATTCCATCCTTTGCCATTAATTAGAATTTCTTATGTGTTCCCTTTTTAATTCCTTCTGTATCCTGATTTTATTCTAATTTTATTATATCTTCATTCTGCTTATCCAAGAACTCCACAATCCAAACCAGATCAATTAAGGCTTAACCTAATCAATGGGTTAGCCTTAACCATCAAGATTTCTCAATTTCTCCTATGTTTCTTATCTTATTTTCAATTAAATTTTAGATTTCATTCTTATGACATCCCTTAGCTTAATTAATGTATTTGATCTTTAATATGAAATCCAAAAAATTGATCTAAGCCTTCTAAATACCAAAATCCTTAATTAGCCTAGATTTTTAAGATTTTGAGGAATCTGACTAATCCAACCACTAGATCTTTAATCAAGGACATGTTAAAGAGATTGATGAATGTTGATCGACTCCAAGAAGACCATATTTGAAGAAACCGATAATAATTAAGCTAGGAAAGTAGACTTTTCTTATTGTTTAGTTTAATTTTCTTTATTTTAGAACTAAAAATTTTGTAATTTTTAGTAGTTGAATAGATATAAACTTTAATTCTATTTTTAGTATGTTTTTGTCATTTATTTTTAATTTTTTGTCAATTAAATTTTATGTAAACTCCCACTTTTTCAGTTGAGCTTCCATGGGATTGACCCATACTTGCATAAGCTACACTAAAATAGCTAGTGCACTTATGGTGAAACAAATCAACAAGTTTTTGGCACTGTTGTCGAGGACCTACAATGGAGTTTTCATAAAATTTAATTGAAAAATCTAAAAAAATAAAAATCCAAAAAAATAAAAATTTTAGGAATTGCATTGTTTTAGCATTTTAGAAATTTTTAGGGGCATTTTTCAATTTTCTTAGTGCATAATCACTCTGTTTCCTCAATTTGGTACTTATTTTTATTTTTATTTTTCAAGAAATTGAAAAGTAGAGGAAATTGGTAAGTGGATCTTCCTAAAAAAATTAGAATTTCTGTACTTTCCTAGAATAGAAATTTTCCTTGTTTTTTGAGTGAATCTTGTGATAATTTATATGTTGATTGAACTGCCATGTAGTGTAAAAATTAATTAGTGAGGGCACCTAACCCTATAAGATCAAGGGTGGATTTAATCACCACCTCTTGGCCCACATAAGATAATCACCTCAAGTCTGCAACCCTACCTTTCAAGTTAATTTAAAATCAATTAGAAGAGGCATATAGGGCCATTACATGCTCGTAGGACCCTCTTACTAAGACGCGATCTATTGTCACTTTAGTGGCTTTTAAGCACTATGGTTATAGTGGGTATCCAAGATCTAAGTGATCTTCCACACCTTTTGTTGACATTTATTGAGGACTAAACATCTCCTTGCATGAGGATTGTATTAACCACCTTAGTGCAGAACCTAACTGGTAAGCAACAGTCAAATCTAAAAGAGAGGAGGAGCGCTATATTAGGCTAATCTAAAAGTATTGTCCCCACATTAATTCAAGAAAGTCAAAATATTGCTTCTTATTATCCTTAAGATTATTGATTGTGCCATTTGTTTGTGCATCATTCTAGAAGTAGGTTCCATCATTTAGGTTAGTTTTCCCAAACCCCAAAAAAAAAACAAGAAAAAGAAGCTTCCGTTATATCCACTATTGGAGACATGACAAAACCAACAGGTTAGTCAAGTATGACCAAAAAGACACAGAACCAGATTAGTCCACATCAATGACTAATCAACAATCAAGATCTAATTCACCCCATGGTAGTCAAGCGACTCCACTCATCATGAATGAGGACCCACCACCCCTAATAGATGATGAACCTTCACCAAGGAGGAATAATCATCAACCAAATAGAGATTGGAGAAGAAATAACAATAGGGAGTGGGACCAATAGAGTTAACATGGGGACAATAATGATCGTTATCAAAACTTTCCTGGCAGAACTTTAAAAGACTACCTTCAGCATACACTCACCAACACTCCATCCTCTGTGATTCTACCTCAGAATGCTAGTGCTTTAGAATTAAAAATGTGAGTAATCCAATTACTTACCAAATTCCATGGTTTAAACAGTGAGAGTCCTTACTTGCACCTTAAAGAATTTGATGAGGTGTGCAGTACTCATAGAATACAAAATATAGGTCTTAATACTTAGGCTTAAACTTTTTCCTTTCTCTTTAAAGGAAAAAGCAAAAGTGTGATTTAATGCACTGCCAGTATGTTCCACAGGAACCTGGAATGAAGTGACTATACAATTCTTGAAAAAGTTTTTCCTACACATAAAACAAATACACTTTGTCGTGAGATAGTGAACTTTCTTAAAAGGATAAAGAGCCAGTCTATCAATGCTGGCAAAGGTTCAAGGATCTTTTACTCACTTGCCTACATCATGACTACAAACCATGGTGAATTATCAGCTTCTTTAATGAAGGACTAAATTCTAGCATGCTCTAGTTTGTAGAAATGATGTGTAATGGTAACTTTCTGAACACTAGATGAGGAGGAAGATTAAAATGGATAGGTGAAAGTACATAGACCTAGGCTCACTTAGAAAGAACAGAACACATAGATAGACCCAAGCCCATGACCACCCACTTTAAGGGAGGCATGTATGCCATGTTTGAAAAAGATGAAATCAATGTCAGAGTAGCATCCTTAACTAGAAAAGTAGAAGCCGTAGAAATGGGAAAGAAAAACTCAAATAAAGAAGAATAAGTGTGTAACATCTGTGAGAGTACCACCCATCTTACTCAGGAATGTCCTACCATTCCAGGATTCTAAGAGGTACTTCATGATCCGGCTAATGCACTTAATACATATAAAAGACCTTTCTCCCCATATTCAGAGACTTACAACCCCAACTGGAGAAACCATCCAAACTTTAGCTAGAAAAATGGACCCACTGCCAATGCGCCACAATTAAGACCATACCAACCTCACCAATAAAACCAAGGACTTCTTACCCTACCATACCAAACTCATCAACCCCCTTCTTCTAGACTTGCCCCCACCCAAAAGGAATGTAGAGGATAATAACAATCAACTTGTTCAAAACCAAGAGAGGAAAATTTTACAATTAGAAGCCCAATTAGAACAAAGCAATCAGTTTATGAATGAAATAAAGAACATGATGAGTTAATGGATGCAAAGTATGAATAAAGGAAAGTTCCCAGCTCAACCACAAAGAAACCTTAAGCAAGTGCATGCGATTAGCACTAATGCATCTGATGAAACATCCAACTCTGCCATGGAATAGACTAAGGCTGTCACCATTCTTAGGAGTGGTAAAAGAATTGAGAAAGATGAGTCCAAAAAGATTGAAGAGGTAGAAAAACCCACTAAGGTTAAAGAAAACTCTAAACAGAAGGACTTCGCTTCATCTGTTTACCCTATCCGATACTTGCTCCATTTTCTCAAAGGTTGCGTCAAGCTCCAAAATCTGCTCTAATGATGAGATTTTTAAGATTTTCAAGTAATTCAACATCAACATACTGATCTTAGATGCAATAAAACAAATCCCACCATATGCTAAATTTTTAAAAGACTTATGCACCATAAAAAGAAAACTAAATGTTCAAAAGAAGGCATTTATGACTGAACAAGTTAGCTCTATTCTTCAACATCATACACCACCAACATACAAAGATCTTGATTGCCCCACTCTTACTTGCATTATTGGCAACCGCAAGATTAACCAAGCTCTACTTGATTTAAGATCTAACCATACTCGATATATGAATAGTTAGGTCTAGGAAAACTGAAGCTTACATCTACTACACTTCAGTTAGCTGATCATTCTATAAAAATACCGAGAGGGGTAATAGAGGATGTGTTAGTCTAGGTAGAACAATTTTGCTTCCTTATAGACTTTCTAGTCCTAGACACACAACTAGTGGTGAATGAGAAGAATGAAATACCAGTCATCCTAGGACGACCATTTTTTGCTACATCCAATGCCTTAATCAACTATAGAAATGGTGTCATGAAACTATCCTTTGGTAATATGACATTATAGCTAAACATCTTTAAAATTTGTAAGCAACCTGGTGAAACCACTAATAACTTGCACAATGTCAACATGATCAATTTAGTTGTGCAACATCAGTTTCAGTCATATTTCTTGTCGAACCCACTCAAGGCCTATTTGGCCTATTTTAATGAGTTTAATAAGGATGCATTAATAGAGGAAGTTAATGTCCTACTTGATTATGTTCCTATCATCATCATAGAAAAATGGAAACCTCTGGTCGACGACCTTCCACTGAGGGAGTCCATTCGCCTTCCATGATCAGTAGAACCTCTTAAGCTTGAATTGAAATCTCTACCATTAGATTTAAAATATGCCTATTTAGGAGAAAAAGAGACTTTTCCTATAATAATTTCCTCACAATTAGAAACATTTTATGAGGAAAATTTAATAGACACTTTAAAGCAATACAACACTATGAGATGGACCATGGCTAATATAAAAGGCATTAACCCTTTAATCTGCACTCATAAGATATATTTTGAGGATGAAGCTAAACCATGTTGTCAAATGCAATGAAGGTTAAATCTTAATATGAAAGATATGGTTAGAGTAGAAGTCCTAAAGTTGCTTGAGGTGGGAATCACATATCCCATAAGTAATAGAAAATGGGTAAGTCCTACTTAGGTGGTTCAAAAAAAGTCAAGAGTGACAATATTAACTAACTCCAATTTTGAATTGATCCTCACTAGAGTTACCATTAGTTGGTGTATGTGTATCAACTATAGAAAGTTGAATGTTGTCACAAGGAAGGACCATTTGCCTTTACCCTTTGTTGATTAAATGTTAGAAAGGGTTGTAGGACATTAGTGCTATTGTTTCCTAGATGGTTAACCAAATAGACATTGCACTCGAAGATCCAGAAAAGACCACATGTACATGTTCCTTTAGTACTTTTGCTTACAAAAGAATGCCATTTGGATTATGTAATGCTCCTGCCATATTTCAACGCTGCATGTTGAGTATCTTTAGTGATATAGTAGAGAATCTTAGAGGTCTTCATGGATGATTTTGGTGATTTATTTGAAAGCTATCTTGAAAATTTAAGAAAAGTCTTAACTCATTGTAAAGAAAAGAACCCAGTGCTTAATTAGGAAAAATGTCATTTTATGGTTCCTAAGGGAATTGTCCTAGGCCACATTGTGTCATCCAAAGGTATAGAGGTAGATAGATCCAAGGTTGACCTAATTACCAATCTACCCATGCCAAAATCTATTAGGGATATACGCTTTTTTCTAAGTCATGTAGGATTCTATAGGAGGTTCATTAAAGATTTTAGTGCAATATCTTGACCATTATGTTACCTGCTCACAAAGGATACCCCTTTTCAGTGGAATGAGGATTGTCAAGAAGCATTTATAAAGCTGAAAGACAAGTTGACCACTAGATTTAGCATGCAGCCACCTGACTGGAGTCTACCCTTTGAAATCATGTGTGATGCTAGTGACTATGCCGTAAGATTGTACTGGGGTAGGGAAAAGAGAAGAAGTCATACATCATCCACTATGCCAGTAGGACCCTAAATAGCACCCAAATAAATTATTCCACTATGGAGAAAGAACTCTTAGTAGTTGTCTTTGCATTGCATAAATTCAGGTCTTACTTAGTTGGATCTAAAATAGTCATATTCCTTAACCATTCGGCCCTCAAGTATCTTCTTTCTAAGAAAGATGCTAAACTTAGACTAATTAGATGGATTCTTTGACTCCAAGAGTTTGACATTAAAACAAATGATTAAAAGGAAATAGGGAATGTTCTAGCTGACCATTTGGCTCACCTAGTCCTACCAGAGCCTTTGGATGAGTTGCCAATTAAGGACACTTTTCCTAATTAGCAACTTTTTCATGTTTCCCATCCTCTCTAGTTTACTGATAGAAGAAATTATTTAATCACAGGGAAGATTCCTAAACATTGGACTAAACAAGAAAAGCAAAAAATTCTTTTCCAATGTTAAGCATTACTTTTGGGATGATCCATACCTATTTAAGTATTTCCCAAATCAAATCATTAAGAGATGTGTACCTAAATTAGAACAACATAGTGTCATTTCCTTCTAACACTCAAAAGCATGTGGTGGACATTTGTTTGCCTAGAATACAGCTAAAAAGATTTTGCAGTGTGGTTTCTATTGGCCGTCATTGTTCAAAGATACACATGTTTTCTATAAATCTTGTGAGCAATGTCAAAAGTTAGGAGGAATAATCCTTAGGAATATGATGCCACTAAACCCTATCCTTGTCATAGAAGTTTTTGATTGTTGGGGTATAGACTTCCTGGGGACATTCCCACCTTCTTTTGGCTACATTTATATCTTATTGGCCATAGACTATGTTTCAAAATGGATTGAGGATATCCCATGTAGGCATAATGATCACAAAATAGTTCTTAAATTCTTAAAAGAAAACATTTTTTCTAGACTTGGGACCCCTCAAGCCATTATAAGTGATAACGGTACATACTTTTGCAACAAACCATTTAAAGCACTCTTAAAAAAATATAATATTACACATAAAGTTGCAACACCATATCATCTACAAACAAGTGAATAAGTGGAAGTATCTAATCAGTCCATAAAACAAATTCTTCAAAAGATTGTTAATCCAGACCATAAAGATTGGTCTCTTCAACTAACGATGCGCTTTGAGCTTACAAGACTTCACATCACACCCCGATTGGTATGTCTCCTATTGTATTGTATACGATAAGGCTTGCCATTTTCTTGTGGAATTGGAACATAGAGCTTACTGGGCAATAAAGACCTTTAATTTCAATATGGATAAAGTAGGTTCACATAGAAAACTTAAACTTAATGAGTTAGAAGAGATCAGGCAAGAAGCATATGAGAGTAATAGGATATATAAAGAAAAGATGAAAGTTTTTCATAATAAAAACATAATGAGAAAGTCCTTTACATTAAACCAAAAGGTTTTGCTTTACAATTCTAAGCTCTACTTATTTTTAGGTAAGCTTAGATCACTATGGACCAGTCCATAGATAGTAATAGAAGGTTTTCCATATGGGATCGTCGAGGTTGAGGATATTAGGACTAGTCATTCTTTCAAAGTGAGTGGTCAATGTTGAAAGCCTTTCCTAAAGTATGAGAATTTAGAAGTTGAGTCCACAACTTTGGAGGATCCTATTTATCAAGATTGAGTGGATTTGATCCCTCTGTATCATTACTTGTATTTTTATTTTTGTTGTTTTCTGCATCAACAATATTCATTTTAGGTACTAATTTTTAAACATTGAGGACAATGTTTCATTCAAGTTGTGGGTGTAGAATTCTAGCAAATTATAGTTTTCCTTTAGGTTTTTAGGTGATTTTCTTGATTTTTCAAAAAAAAAAAAGATAGAGACAGAATTTTTGAAATTTTTTTAGGTAAATTCTTACACTATAATGAGAATTGAATTTTCTAAAATAATCAAAATAACTTTAGCTTATTAATGAAACTCAACATGATTAATTCATTATTTTACTCATTTCCTAAAGTATTTCATGAAAGCAAAGTCCCAAATCACATCTGAACACACAATTGCATATAGATAGTCTAAATTGATAAGTAGCTGTAACTTAGAGATGTTGATGAAATTCAGTAGAGACCTATAACCTAAGTAAGCTTTAGAGCTATTCATTCTTTTTGAGAGGCCATAAATGTTCTTAATTTTCTTCCACATGCTTAAACAAAATTGATTCCATTAGCTCTCAAATTTAGCTAATTACTTGAATAATTAGAGTGTTACATTTAAAGTTCTGAAAGTTCATTAAATTTGATAGATTATAGGAAACCTAGAAAATCATTTAGGCCATCTTTATTGTTTACCTAGAGACATAAAGCCCACCCACAAGAGTTCTTCTACCACTAGTTAGCCAAATTACACCTCTTATATAAGCCTTTTCTTTCCTCACTGAAATTACCTTTACCCATATTAACCAAATATAATTTATCATTACCAATTTTCTTTGAAAAATACAAAGATGAATAAAGAAATACCTTTTAATTGCAGTGGAAGTAGAAAAGTGAATATTAAGAAAAGAAATATTCTTGAAAGTGATTCAAAAGTAGTGAAATACAAAGTAAAGAGTCTAAAAAAAAAAGAAGTTTAAAGAATGTAAGGAAAAGTGGAAAAAGAAACATTTACTTTAGTACAAGCAAAGCAAAGAAAGAATTGTCAACTTTAGTAGAAGACCTCGACTTATTTTTAAAGAAACTTTGAATATGCTTATACCCTTTCTTTGGTACCCTGTCCTAAGCCTACATTTTATCCTAGTTAAAGACCTATTAATTGTAAGAGAAATATAGTCTTATATGGATATGATTTAAACAGTGGTATTTCCAAATATTCAAAGGTAATGGCATCCATTCTAAAGGAATCAAAACTAAATTCCTTAGTAACTCTCATTCTTCAAGAGTATATGTGAGATAAATTTGCTTTTATTTACTCTGCTCCCATATTTAAAAGAGAGATATGATTTGAACCCTCTATCTAAGAGATTCTATTTTTGAGCATATTTTATTAGGGAGGATCGAGGTCAAAACATATTTCAGATGGAGTTCAAAAGTTAAAAGTCTACTTAAAGATAAAGATTATTCTATGTGTAGACTGTACACTCACACACTCACTTTGAGATTTGAGCTTGATTGAAATCTTTTAGCATATGGGTAGGGTTTTGAATTCTTTAGTCATTTTTATTAGTATGCTAAAGTTGATGATTTATTGAAAAAAATTCTATAAGAAAAAAGTGGAGTTGACTTGAAAATAAATTTTGAAATTTGTTTTCTTGCATGTTTTGCTCGGGACTAGCAAAATGCTGGTGGGAGTTGTGTTAATTGTTCAATTTTGGTCAAATTACCCCTAATTTAGCATTCAATTAGATCATCTAATGGATCAAATTTGTAATTTTTAATTGGATTTTGAATTTATCCCCAATTGACCATCCAATCATTAACTTATCAAAAACAACAGTCAGATGATCATTAAAGCATATCAAATGCTTAATGTATGGTTTAGAATACTCTAAATTTGTCTTTTATTTTGTAGATAAACTAAAAGAGGAATGGATGACTCAGATCAAATTTCAAAAGTGTAGATTATCCTATCTTACCCAATCTCCCCATTTCTCTCTTATCTCCCTACTCTTCCCTATCTCCCAGCTCCTTTCTTCTTTATCTCTAGCTTCTCTCCCTCTCTTTCTTTGTTCCCTTATCACTGCATTGATGATCTTCCCTTCTACTTCTCTACCCTATTCCAACCAGCATTATGTCAGCTAGGACCCCACTGGTCCTCTACCCAATCCATCACTGCACAGCGTCGGCATCGCCATTCTCCTCTATTCACCGTCATACTTTTGATTCACTGCACAACTGGGATTGCTCTATCCTTTTTCACCTGTTCTTCCCTCCATCTCTTCTCTTCTCCCCCCTCTTCACCATCTTCTCCCTCCTCCATTGGGTTTCCTTATTTCCCTTTTTTGTTTTAATTAGATTTTTTGTTTTACTTCCAATTCTGCCCTTTGCAATTAATTAAAATTCCTCCGTGCCCCCTTTTTTATTCCTTCTATATCTTACTTCTATTTTAGTTTTATTTTATCTTCATTCTGCTTATCTAAGAACTGCACAATTTGAGCCAGATGAATTAAGGCTTAACGTAATCAATGGGTTAGCCTTAATCATTAAGATTTCTCAATTTCTCCTATGTTTCTTATATGATTTTCAATTAACTTTTAGATTTCATTCTTAGGACATCCATTAGCTTAATAACATATTTGATCTTTAATCTAAAATCCAAAAATTGATCTATGCCTTCCAAATGCCAAAATCCTTAATTAGCCTAGATCTTTAAGATTTTGAGGCATCTTACTAATCCAACCACTAGATCTTTAATCAAGGACATGCTAAAGACATTGATGAATGCAGATCAACTCCATGAAGACCTGATTTGAAGAAATTGATAGTAATTAAGCTTGAGAAGTTGATTTTTCTTGTTATTTAGTTTAATTTTCTTTCATGAATAAAAAACTGACATTCCCTCGAGCTAGGGTGATCCCCATAAGTGACATGCTACATCAGATCCCGAGTGCTATAAAAAATAGGCCAGGGTTGCTAAGGCGTTCTCACAGAAGCAGTACGCTGCATCAGATCGCAGCTCTAGTGAAAAATGCGCAAGGGTTGTAGAGCATCCCCTCGGAAGTGACGCGCTGCATTAGAACCTAGGTGCAGTGAAAAGTGGACATGGGTTCATGTCATGGAGGTCGAGAAAGGCGATAGTAAATAGGATATCTCTAGAGCATAATATTCATATCACCACATGGAATAAAGGGACATTGACAGGTAAGAGTTTGGAGTTAGTAGATGCGATGAAACGTAGGAGAGTCAACATCGCTTGTATCTAAGAAACCAAGTTGAAAGGGGTTAAAGCTAGAGAAATAGATGGGTATAAATTATGATATGTAGGAAAGGATAATAACAAAAATGGCATAGGAATAATACTGGATAAGGAAGTAAAAGATAAAGTTGAGGAATTTAAAAGAATCAGTGATAGAATTATAATAATAAAACTTGTTCTAGGAGAGCAGATTATAAATGTTATAAGTGCATACACACCATAAGTAGGGTTACAAGATATAAGCAAAAGACAGTTTTGGGAAGATATGGAGGGAGTCATGCAAGAAATTCCCAACACTGCGGGGATATTTATAAGAGCAGACTTAAACGGTCATGTAGGAAAAGAAAAGGAAGGATATGATAGAATACATGGAGGGTATGGTATAGGTGAACAAAATGAGATGGGGGAGAATATCCTCGATTTTTCTTTGTCATATAACCTGGCCATTGCAAATACACTCTTTAAGAAGAGAGATGAACACTTAATAACCTTTAAAAATGAACTTCATAAAAGCCAAATAGACTTTTTTCTACTTAAGAATAATGAACGATTTATGAGTAAGGATTATAAGGTGATACCTGGTGAGAGTTTAACCTCACAACATAGGTTAATGATTATGGATATCCATATCAAAAGATGGAAGAAAGGAAATGAACTTAATAGGTATCCAAAAATTAAGTGGCAGAACTTAAAAGGAGAGAAAATAACATCACTCATAAATAAGTTGATGGTAGATGAAAATGGGAACCATGAAATATAAGTTAATACCATGTGGATTAATATTTCTGAGTCCATTAAGAAAGTGGCAAAAGATGTCTTAGGAGTATCTAAAGGTAAAAGGCTATTAGTAAAGGAAACATGGCGGTGGAGTGAAATAGTGCAAAAAGTTATTAAAGAAAAATGGATGTTTTTTAAAGCATGGAAGCAGACTAGAAATAATGAAAACTATGAACAATATATGAAATCTAAAAAGGTTGCTAAGAGAATAGTAAGTGAGGCTAAACTTAAAGCATATGATGAGCTCTATAATAGTCTTAGAACAAGAGAAGGTAAGAAAGATGTATTTAAACTTGCAAAAGTAAGAGAACAGAAGGGTAAGGACTTAGATCATGTTAGGTGCATTAGAAGCGATGATCAAAGGGTATTTGTCACAGGTGATGAGATCAAACAAAGGTGGGAAACATACTTTCAAAAATTATTAAATGACAATGGCTCTGAGAATATAGGGATTAAAAATGCTATAAATCAAAATAACATTAGATATTATAGATTTGAAGGTAGGATTAGAATACTTCAAGTGAAAGAGGCCTTGAAAAAGATGAAATTAGGAAAGGCCATGGGTTTGATGGTATACCAATGGAGGTTTGGAAGCATATGGGAGATATTGGGGTAGTTTGGTTGACCAAGTTGTTTAACAAGATTACAAAATCAAAGGGAATTCTTGATGAGTGGAGGAAAAGCTCTATTGTACCAATTTATAAGAATAAAGGAGACATATAGAGCTGTAGTAATTATCAAGAGATCAAACTTATGAGCCACACTATGAAACTTTTTGAAAGAGTGATTGAGAAGAGGCTATGACATGAAACAAGTGTATTGAGAAATCAGTTTGGTTTCATGCCTGGGAGGTCTACCATGGAAGCTATTTTCTTACTAAGACTATTAGTAGAGAAATATAGGGAGAGGAGGAAAGACCTCCACATAGTCTTTATCGACTTAGAGAAACCTTATGATAGAGTCCCTAGAGTTAATATGGAGAGTGTTGGGCAATAAAGAGGTTTCATAGGGGTATATAAACATAATTAAAGATATGTATGAGGAAGCGGTAACAAATATTAAGACCACTAGTGACGAGACTGGTGATTTTCCTATCACTATAGGATTGCACCAAGGATCGGCATTGAGCCCATACCTTTTCACATTGGTTATGGACAAGTTAACAAAACATATGCACGAGGAGATTCCCTAGTGCATGCTATTTGCAGATGATATAGTCTTACTTGATGAGACAAGGAAGGGTGTGAACATAAAGTTAGAGTTATGGGGAGAAGCATTATAATCTAAAGGATTTAAAATTATCCAAACTAAGACACAATATATGGAATACAATTTTAGCAAGGAGAGGAGTAGGAGTGGAACACTAGTCAAGATTGATAACCAAGAAGTCCCCATAAAAGACCACTTTCGGTACTTAGAATCAATGATCCATGAGAGTGGAGAGATTGAGAGGGAGGTCACCCAGAGAATTCAAGCAGGTTGGAACAAATGGAGATGTGCATCTGGAGTTTTGTGTGATCGGTGGGTGCCACTCAAACTAAAAGGAAAATTCTATAGGATGGCTATAAGGCTGACCATGCTCTATGGATCAAAGTGTTGGGCAGTTAAGGAACATCATGCTCATAGGATGAGTGTTGCAAAATGAGGATGTTGAGATGGATGAGTGGTAAGACAAGAAAGGATAGAATTAGAAATGAAAATATTAGAGAAAATTTAGGGGTAGCATCAATAGGTAATAAGATGAGGGAGATTAGACTTAGATGGTTTGGACATGTCCAAAGGAGACCAACAATAGCACCAGTTAGGAGTGAGGCAAAACAAGTAGAAGGTTCTAAAAGGGTAAGGGGAATTCCCAAAAGAATGTGGATAGAAGTGGCGCAAAAGGATTTAAAAACTTTGGGACTAAATGAAGCCATGGTACTTAATAGAGGGAAATGGAGGAATAAGATTCATATGGCCTACCCCTAATTGGGCTAAGATCTTGATGATGATGATGATGATGATGATGATGATGACTGAGTTTAATTTTCTTTATTCTGGATCTTGAAATTCTGTAATTTTTAGTAGTTGAATAGATCTGAACTTTGATTCCATTTATATTACTTATTGTCATTTAATTTTAATTTTAATTAATTATATTTTATTTAAACTCCCATTTTTTAAGTCGAGTCCCCATGGGATTGACCTGTACTTGCATAAGCTACACTAAAATAGTCTGTGCACCTGCGGTCAAACAAATCAACAAGTTTTTGACACTGTTATCTGGGATCCGCAATAGAGTTTTCATAAAATTTAAATAACAAATCAAAAAATTTCATAAACTTTTTAGGAATAGCGTTGTTTTAGAATTTTTAGGTGCATTTTTCAATTTTTGTAGTGCACAATCACTTTGTTTCCCGAATTTGGTACCTATTTTTATTTTTATTTTTCAAAAAATTGGAAAGTGGAGGAAATTGGCAAGTGGATCTTCCTCAAATAAATAGAGTTTCCTTGCTTTCCTAAAATAGAAAATTTTCCTTTTTTTTTAGTGAATCTTGTAGTGATTTATACATTGATCGAACTGCCATGGAGTGGAAATTAAGAACAAAGGACACCCGACCCTACAAGGTCAAGGGTAGATTTAATCACTCTCTCTCGGCCCACTTATGATAATGATTACAAAATAGTTCTTTAATTCCTTAAAGAAAACATTTTTCTTGATTTGGGACCCTCAATTAAGGCTTAACCTAACAATGGGTTAGCCTTAACCAACAAGATTTCTCTATTTCTCCTTTGTTTCTTATATGATTTTCAATTAACTTTCGAATTTCATGCTTAGGACATCCTTCAACTTAATTAAAATACTTGATCTTTAAATAGAAATCCAAAAATTGATCTAAGCCTTCTGAATCCTAAAATCCTTAATTAGTCTAGATCTTTTTGATTTTGAGGAATATGACTAATCCAACCACTAGATCATTGATCAAGGACATGTTGAAGACATTGATGAAGGCTGATTAACTACAAATAGACCATATTTGAAGAAATTGGCAGTAATTAAGATAGGAATGTTCATTTTTCTTGTTGTTTAGTTTAATTTTATTTATTTTGGACTTGAAAATTCTGTAATTTTTAATAGTTGAATAGATCCAAACTTTGATTCCATTTCTAGTAATTTTTTATTTTTTTTATTAATTTTTGTTTATTAAATTTTATTTAAACTCTCACTTTTTTCATTGCGTTCTCGTGGTATCGACATGTACTTATATAAGCTACACTAAAATAGTCCATGCACTTGCACTAAAACAAATCAACAAGCTTTTGGCACTAATGTCAGGTACCTGCGATAGAGTTTACATAAATTTTCATTAAAATCCAAATAAATCCAAAAAAATAACGTTTTTTAGGAATTGCATTGTGTTAGCATTTAAAAAATTTTTATATACATTTTTAAATTTTCTTAGTGCATAATTACTCTATTTTCTGAATTTAGTACTTTTTAATTTTTCTTTTTCAAGAAATTGGAAAGTAGAGGAAATTGACAAGTGGATCTTCCTCAAATAAATAAAATTTCCTTGCTTTCTTAGACTAGAATTTTTCCTTTTTTTAAGTGAATCTTTTAGTGAGATCATTGTAACTTTTAATTTTTAATTCCAATTTTAAAAGGGTTGTAATAAACAGCTCAAGTGTGGGATAAGGTGGCCCACACTTGATCTTCATTGAAAACCTCGCTGTAAGCTTCACTCACTCCTTTTATTTCCTCGATTAGAGTTTGCATTTAGAATAATTTTTACAATGTTTGATAGTGTAATTGCATATAGAAAGCATCTTTAAGAATTGTTATATTTTTAACATTTAGCATTTGTTTATTATTTTTAATTTCATTCTTAGGGCATTCCTTAGCTTACTTAACATCTTTGATCTTTAATCTAAACTCTAGAAAGTTGTCTAAACTGCCCAAATCCCAAAATCCTTATTTAGTCCAGATTTAAGAATTTTGGGAATCTGAACGATCTAAACATCAGATCTTTAATCATGGACATGCTAAAGACAATGATGAAGGCCAATTGACTCCAAGAAGACCAGATTTGAAGAAATTGATAGTAATTAAGCTAGGGAAGTAGTTTTTTCTTATTGTTTAGTTTAATTTTCTTTATTTTGTAACTAAAAATTCTGTAATTTTTAGTAGTTGAATAGATTTGAACTTTGATTCCATTTCCAGTAATTTTTGTTAATTATATTTTATTTAAACTCCCACTTCTTTAGTCGAGTCCTCCTGGGATTGACCTATACTTGCATAAGCTACACTACAATAACTTGTGCACTTGCAGTAAAACAAATGAACATATCTTTTCCTTGTTTCTCAATTAGATTTAGGACTAGTTCTTGTTGTTTTCTTTCCCATCTTCAAGTTCTCACTCTCTTGATTTCTCTTTTAGGTTTCACATATGTGATATTAGAGATTAGTTTAATATTGTTAGAGTGTGTTTAAGCTTTACTTCGAACAAAATTCTAGGCATTAGAATAGTGCACAATTTTTAGCTTTGTTCTTTATGTATATGTGCACAATTCATGTAACTAATTCCATCCAGTAAAGTTTATGATTCATGCAAAGCTTCTCTTGGTTATTTCCATGCTTAAAGTTTATTAAATTTTTGGTTTTATGATCATGTTTCATGCCTTGAATCACATGCACCATCTCAGTCCATGCTTTGTTTGATTTAAGTTTCATAAGCACCTTATTTCTACAATTTTACCTTTCATGATTCATGCATAATTTTCAGCAATCTATACCCTTTATTTGCTTGATTCCTTAGGAACCCATTTATCTTTTTAGATAGTTTAATTAATTTTTTGGTTAGATCCCATGTTATCAAGATTTTAGTTCATGCATTCTAGCCATTTTCTCACCCATGAACCACACGCACGACTCCATGCATCAAGCGCATGGTGATAGGGTGATTTGCCTTTAAGTTGGTTGATTGTTTCCTTGTTTCACGATAGTTTAACATTACTTGTTTAGTTTTTTCATCTTAGTTTAACATTAAAGAGTTTCTTAGTTTAGATTTAGAAAGTTTTAGGATTAGGAAAGTGTTCATTTAGGAAATTTTCATTTTTAGCAAGTTTCCTAGATTTCTTCATTCTAGTTTTGTAGTAGTTTCTTTTATTGAAAGCAAGTTAGTTTGGAAAGTTTTTAATTCCATTGAATATCTTTATTTTGAGGAAGTTTCCTTCAGTTGATTAGCAAGGGGTAATGGAGACACTAGATTGGCACTAAAATTGAAACACCTAAAAGCTGAGTGAAATCATGGGCCATAATAATCGACAGTGAAATAAGAAAGGATAAAGAGCTTCTTCCCTCTCTATTTATGCACTTCAAGACTAAAGAATAAATCTCCTTCCCCTTTGATGCTTAGACTCTACTAAGATTAGTGTTTTTTTTTCGGCAGCAAAAAAAAAAAAAGATGGTTATTCCCCAACCATCTTATTAAGATAAAATGAGATGGTTTCTCAAAAAGGTGCTTCATGATAGTTTAACATTACTTGATTAGTTATTTTCATATTAGTTTAACTTTAACGAGTTTCTTAGTTTAGATTTAGAAAGTTCTAGGATTAGAAAAGTGTTAGTTTAGGAAATTTTTATTTTTAGCAAGCTTCCTATATTCATTTATTATATTATATAAGATGTTACCATCTTACATAATCTAATATAATAAGATGGTTTCTCAAAATCTGTCATAAAACATCGTTGGAGGGAGTTAAAAAAACTGAATTTATTTAGGAAAATAAGTTAAGAAGATGGTTAAAAATTGTTCAAAAAAATACCATTTATTTAAGGAGATGGTAAAAAAAAAGGTGTCTTCAAAATATGATTTAAATATGGTTAGAAAACAATCTTGTTAAAAAATAAATTTACATAAGAAGATAGTTGAAAAAACTGCTTAAAAAATACAATGCACTGAAGAAGACAATTAGAAAAAACAGTCTTAAACAATACAATGCACTTAAGAAGACAGTTAGAAAAAATAGTCGTAAAAAATACAATGTAAGGATGGTTAGAAAAAGCCATTTTACAAAATACAATGTACTTACGAAGATGGTTAAATAAACCCATATTAAAAACTATAATTTAAAGATGGTTAAAAAAGAAATCTTCTTAAAAAATCCTATATACGTGAGATCCCAATTAGTAAAACCATCATAAAAAATACATTATACCAAAGAAGATGGTGGGAAAAAACTATCTTAATAAATAAAATGTAAAGATAGATTGGAAAAATCCTTTGGAAGGATTGTTTGATCATCACTTCAGGGTAGTAAAATTCACCTATGTGATTGTTATGATCTTGTAGCTAGCCCCAAGCTTAGATAAAGGAGGAGTGTTGAGTCAGGTGCCAACCGGCATAAAATCCTTTAGCAAATCATTAGCTTGAATCTAAAGCATAAAGCATTCCCTATTTGAGATAAGGCTTTGATGATGATGACAGTTAGGAAAAGACTGTCTTAAAAAATACTATAAAGGTAGTTAGAAAAGAGTAATCAGTGACAATATCTTTGGTGGTTAAGAAGAAGGTTATTCCTACTATACTAATCTTAGTTGAATTGGTTCATGAGATGAGAATCTGATACATTTATGTTGAATATTTAAAGATACTTCGAAATTGTGAATATTAATAGAACTTTCGTGAAATGAAACTTGGTAATAAAGATAAGGTTAATGTGTCAATCATAGACAATTGAATCAAGAGAGTGTATATAAAGAATAAGTAACCACTGCTAACAATCAATGAATTGTTAGATCATCTACAATAAGCAAGAATGTTTTAAAAGACCGATCTTAGATGAGCTATCATTAGCTAAGGATTAAAGATGAAGATATTGCTAAAGCAATATTTACAACAAGGCATTACTAGAAATTGTCATAATATTTCAGGTTAACCAATGCAGTGGTAGTTTTCATGGATTTGATGAATAGGAACTTTAAATCATTTTTAGATAAGTTTGTTATTAATTTCATCAATGACATCTTAGTCTATTATTGAAATACTAAGGATCATGTATAACAATTGTGGATTGTTCTACATGTGATGTAGGAATAGAAGTTGTAAAACAAATGAGGTTTTTTGTTGAAGAAAGTGGTATATTTGGGTCATGTAATTTCAAAAGAAGGAATTCCTATAGGTCCTTCTAAAGTAGAAACACTAATAAAATGGGAAACGCCAACCAACCTAATAGAAATTTAGAGTTCCTTAGGCCTATTACAGATAGTTTGTTAAAGGGTTCTCTCCACTTACTAGTCCTTTAACAAAATTGACTTAGAAAAATGTGAAATTTATCAAAAATGAAGACCTGAGAGAAGCTTTTAGGAGTTAAAGACTCGATGTTAGCATCAATCTTAATGATTCTCGATGAAAAAGGGAGATTTATTATCTATTGTGATGCTTCAAAGAAAGGATTGGGGTGTGTACTGATCCAAAATGGGAAAGCAAGAGCATATGCATCCTAGCAACTAAAGACATACAAAAGAAACTCTACAACTCATGTTTTGGAGTTAGCTACAATAGTGTTCATGCTAAAAATATGGAGTCACTACTTGTATGCTAAGCATTCGAAGTCTACACAGATCACAAGAGTTTGAAACACACATTCTCATAGAAAGACTTGAACATGAGAAAGATAATATGGATAGATTTATTGAAGGGTAATGACTTTATGATCCACTATCATCCAAGCAAGGTGAACATTGTAGCAAATTCCATGGCAGAAAGTCTTTTAAACTTCTAACACATATGATGAATAGAAAGTCGTAATATTATTAGATAAAGTTAAAGATTGGAATATAATGGTTAGAAATAAAAACCCTTGATAGAATTTTGCAAACTTGAGAGGTGAACCAGTTTAAGTCTGACATATTAATGAGGCTCAGACTAGTGATGTTCATTTGAGAAGTATCATGATGGATGTTAGATAGGGAACTAGAGTTTGAAATCAAAAATGATGGTGCTCTAAGGTTCAAAAGGAAGATTATGTGTTCCAAATAATACAAATATGAAGAAGAGATTACTAAATAAGGCACACAAATCTAAGTATGCAATACATCTAGGATGTATTAATATGTATCAAGATTTGAGAAGTAGGTTTGGGTGGAACAACATGAAGAGAGAGATAGCATCATTTGTATCTAAGTGCTTGGTGTGTCAACGTATGCATGTTGAATACCAAAATCCTATGGGAATGCTACAACCATTACTGCAGTCAAAATGAAAATGGGTTTACCGATACCAAAATGAAAATGGGTCATCACTATGGATTTTGTGACTGGGTTACCAAAGACTGGGAGCAATCATGATAGTATCTAAGTGACCATAGATAGTCTAACCAAATCATCTAATTTCCTAGCCATTAAGATGACTGACTCTTTAGACCATTTAGCCAAGCTCTACATTAGAGAAGTGGTAAGACCTCATGGAATACCAATGACTATTGTATTTGATAGAAATTTGATGTTGAATTTATGTCTCAGCTTTGGAGGAGTTTATAGGAGGTGATAGTACATAGTTGAATTTCAACACATCCTTCCATCCTCAGACAAACTAATAATCATAAAGGAATACCAAATGCTTGAGGATATGTTAAGGGCTTGTGTAACAGACTTGAAAGGTAGTTAGGATGATCATTTTCCATTACTAGAGTTTGCATACAACAATAGTTACAATTCAGTATAAAAGATGGCAGCATACAAAGTTTTGCATGGAAGGAAGTGCAACTCACTAGTATGTTGGGAAGATGTAGGTGGATGAAAGATACTCTATCCAAAGTTGGTTGAATAGCCAACATAAAAGATCAAGTTGATCTACAAGCAAATCAAAATGGCTCAAAGTAGACAAAAGAGTTACATAGACAATAGACAAGAAGATTTGGAGTTTACAATTGGCAATCATTTTCTTTTTTAAGGGCATTTAACATTTAAAACAAATCAAATTTTAAACCAAAAAGGCCAAAAACTAAGAAACAAAGAGACTTCTCTAGTTAAAGTCCTCTCGTAATGTCATCAAGTTGAAGAGGTAACATGAAAACTGGAGTCTAAGATGAGAGGTAAACTTCCAGAGCTGTTACTGACTGAAATTGAGAAGAATTTTGGGACCCAATTCTTTGAAGGGGATAATGGTGTAATGACCAAAAATTTTGTAATCATTTGGTTATTAATTAATGAAAACAAGGATTTCCCCCAAATGTCAAAATTTAATTTTTCAAAAACACAATAAATGCATGGGCGATCTCAACTCTTGATAGAGCTTGAAAAGAGCTTATCAGCAAATTTGAAGTTGAAGGCCTACATTGTGGGCAAGAAAGTCCTAAAAATTGCTGATGGCATCCCTTCCCATTTATCTTGTGTGTGCATTGAAAAATTGGACTCACATGCAAGCTACCAACTTTGATAGCCAAGCTGCCAAAGTTGCTGTCATACTCTTCGTGTATTGGAGTATGGGCTGCCTTGGTAAAAGTTAGGGATTTTGCATGAAAACCGAAGGGATGAACAAAAAAGAAAAGATGAAGAAAAAAGAAAAGGAAAGGGGAGAAAGAAAAGGAAAAAGAGGAATAAGGGATTAAAGGAAGTGGAAGAAAGAAAAGAAATAGGGGAAGAAGAAAGGAAAGGGAAGAAATAAAGGAAGAGAAGGAAAAGAGAGAGAGGAGAAGAGAAAGATGACAAATTGTGAGAGCAACCATTGAAGGCAGGACAAAGAAAACAGGAGGGGAAAAGGTGATGAAAGACGCGTAAAGCTTTGAGAAATTGCCACAAGAGATAGGTAGTTCTTGGACTATAAAGTTTTAAAATGATTAAAAGACCAAAAACATTTCTGGTTGCTCTGTGAGATTTGTATTTTTTATGTGTGATTTGGATGTTAATATGTGATTTATGTTTGACACATGATATGTGTTTCAATGCACAAATTGGATTTTGGATTTGTGTTTTTTAATCTATAATCTAAGTTTTAACTTTGCATTTGGTGTTTGATGAGTGATTTGCATTTTATATATAATCGACATTTTGATTTTACATTTGGGTTGATGCATGATCTGGGTTTGATTTGTGTTTTAGTTTGACACTGGCTTGAAGTTTCAATGCACGTTCTATTTTTGTTGCAGGATCTATTATTGATTTATGATCTGGTTTTTGATGTGTTGTGTGATTTCATTCAAAACCAATCAAAATCTTCTTCTCTGATTTCTCACCATCTTTCCTTGTTATATACTTTGGTCTACACTCAAAAGATAAATTGGTGATTTTTCTATTCTCTGCATGCAATATGTTACCAGTAAAATTATATTAATGGTTCCTGGTTTATCGGCCGTGTTTGTTGATCAACATTTGTATTTCTTAATGACTAATTTTGCTATCAATCAACATCTTACACTCTCTCCCACTATTAGGTTATGCATGTTAATTGACCATATAAGATCAAAAGTGTCAAAAAAATCCATCGATTTGTAGCTAGAAAAATTCGATGAGAAAATATGTTAAGCATATCCATCTTCCTAATCACCTAGTGCGAATCTATCATGCTTGTATTCATATTTTTGTCCCAAACCAAAGTTGGAAAATCTATATGCATGATAAGTTTTTTCCAACATTTGGGTAAGTCTTTCTTCCTTGTCTCATTTTTATTTGCGTGATTATGGGTAGAAAATTCCCTTTCGAAAGTTTGTCCCACTTTGTATGGATCTATCATATTGGCACTGATCTTTTCTCCCCAAGATAGTGTTTGAAAATCTCCATGCATGGTAACATTTTTTGAACATTTTCTTCGCAAGTGTTTGCTAAAATGCTTAACTAAAAGTTCATTCTTTCCTTGATTGAAAGTATTTGATTGGATCAACATATTTTCACTCAAGAAGAGTACAAGTAGCTTATTCTCATTGATTATCCAAGTCATCTCTCTTATAGGCCATACACCCAAATTAGGACACATCTGAGCTTCTTTTTTGGTCATCATATGGATGGTTAGTACATATAAAAGGCAAGTATCTGTGCAACAATATGGTCAAAATGGAAAACTTTGTTGGATGACTACAGTAAGATCATTGAGAGAAGATAAGAAGGGAACATAAAAGTTCATAAAGTTTGCACTTAGAGAAGGAGGTCATCGAGAGAAGATAAGAAGAGAACATAAAAGTTCATAAAGTTTGGACTTAGAGAAGGAGGTGATTGTAATTGCATGCATTGTCCATGTCTCGAACATTTGATATATGTAAAGAAAAGAATAGTTAGGAGTTATCTAGAAATTTTGTTCTTGTATTAATAATATTAATGTATACATGACATTTTAAGGAAATTCAAGAACATCAAGAATAGCCCAATCTAATGGATAACATTTTTAAGAGAATGGCCATAACACAAACAACAATGGAAAACATTATTAAGAAAAGTCAAAGGGAATAAAAGATATGATTGAGTATAATACTAAGGGCCAAGAGATAGGTGACCATGTTGTTAACTATGTATGTTTTATTTGTTGCCAAGTAAGAAGCATGTGCCTATTACTATTTATGATTAGAGACATGTTTGCCATTAATCATAGAATTTATATGGAAAATGGTCAAAGCATGTAAATGCTTTACATATAGAATTGTAGAAAACTATAGTACCTTATCTCATTATTTGCAGATAGAGTAATGTGTTTGTTTATTCTTCATAGTTTGCCTTCGACATCTAATGATAAGAAGTTTGCTTTGCAAGGAGATAGTGAAAGCTAGAAAAAATGGAAGAGCTACCTTGCCAGCAACTTTATATATTCATTTGTTGATGATCTGCTAGATTGTATAGAGTCTCTAACATATATTCCAACATCATTTACAAGGATGTATGGAATGAATTTGTATAGTGCCACTTGTATCTTGAATTTGTGGATCATGAAAAACATAAGTTTCTTTGAATTAATTATAACACTTGAGTGTACTTAATTACCTTTCATTGCATCAAGTGTAGGCAAGAGTGCTCAAGGTAGAAAGGTGCATGGGATCAATCATATATAGCACCACCTATCTAAGTTGGACTACACTAGGTTAGAAGAACAAGAAGTAAGTATTTGTGAGAGTTCATTTGTTTCTAATTATACCTTAGTTATATTTTATTACCTAACATTAGTGTCTCTCTTGACTTCAAAATAGAGCTGGGACTACGAATCTCATTAATCATACAATCCTATGGAAATTGGCTCATTCAAAGAAGCAGAACTCCTAAACCTACAAAAATGAAGTTGTTACACAAGCTGCTTCTTAAATAGTAAGTGGTTATGTCTACTCTTGTTTTTTTGAGAATAATTTATTGAATTGATCATATTTTTATAAATTGTGCAGGAAGGGTTGACCCAAGCATCCACATCTACAAGGACTCAAAGTAGCCCTTGTGCGAAGAATAATATCCATGTATAAGCCTTTTGGCAAGAAGGGGAAACACTATTGCCGAGTAAGGGGCCAAGGGCACGGTGTTACTCCTTTTGAATACTTTTGTTGAAAGAACCAATAAATACTTGAATTTGATAAGATGGAGATGTATAAAAAGATAAAAGAAAAAGTGTTGAAGAATTTCGAAATGGAAATGTAAGAGAAGGTAAAGTAGAATTTAATTGGGGAGTTATATAATAAGAGAGCTTATAGGCAAGACTAAGCTCCTACTGGCCCTAAATCCCAGTCACACAATAGTGTTAAGTGTTCATTTTTGGCTAAAAAACCCCTAGTTTAGGGATTCAATTAGATCATCTAACTGTTCAAAAGTGCAAATTTTATCTTGATTTTTAATTGGGCTCAAATTGACTATCCAAACTTTAAAATTTTAAAATCAATGGTCAGATGATCATTAGAGATTATTAGATGACTAATGTGCGGGTTAGATGATTTTAATTTAGTCTTTTATTTTGCAGATCAACTAAAAGAAATTGGATGGCTTGGATTTAATCTCAATGTTGTAGATAAGTGAAGATCAATAATGACAAGAGTCCTAACTGAAAAAGAGTTCCTAATTGGAAGAGTCCTAATTGAAAGAGATGGGAAGAAGAGGAGTTTGTTAGAGTAAAAGAAGGAAGGAGTTGGAGGAAGATAAGGAAAGAGTTTGAGTAAAAGAAGGAAGTGTAAAAACCTTATAAAGAGGGGAGCCATATGTGGAGGGGGAGGCTTTTCTTTTAGAGTTAGTTTTGTTTTCCTTTGTTGCTTGCTATTCTAATTCCTCTACTTTTCTTTCATCTTGACATATTCTCTCTTTACCTTTTACGTTTGTTCCCATTCCACACTCCATCACCCCATTAGTTCATCACACCAATGTTCCAGCCTTCTCATCTCCTTTTTCCCCACTCTCTCCACCTCTGTTCACTCTCTTCTCTGTCACCCAGTCTAGCCCTCCTTTGTTCCTAGCTAGTTTCCTAAGTTTATTGTCGTTCTCCCATTGTTCTCTGTTTTATGTCGTTTCCTACTCTTCTATCTCAGCCTTCTATCCCCTTTTTTTTCTCCCCATCTCATTCCCTGCAAGTTCTAGTCAATCTTATCACCAACCCAGTCCATCATTGCATCCACCCCCCACTATTCATCGTCTCTTTGTTTTTCATTTTCTTTATCACACCATTGCTCAGCCCGACCCTGATCTCTCTTTTCCTAATCGGCAACCCAGTCCACCACACTCCCTCTCTTCCCTGATCTTTGTTCTCCACTCCGACACTTGCCCCGCAATCATTTGCCCTTCTACTAGTTGTCATCTCCAACTTCCACCAGCTTTCTTTGCTTCTTCATCTCCATCGTCTTTCCACGCACCAACACTGGAACCTAACAATGCTAGACAAACCTAACTGAGGCAGATAAGTTTACCCAGCACCACCGTCAATCCTCCATCGCTTATCTCTAACTTACATTACAACCCAACTTTTCACCATTCATCACCTCTCACGTCCTTCTTTCCCATACGAATCATCACCATTACTGTTTTTGTCTCAACAAACCCAGCCATCACCTTTCATTATCTTCAGCCAAAACCATCTCACGCACGATTTCCTCCATTCACTGCACAAACCAAATCCTCTTCTACTTGTAGCCTTCACTGCTTATCTGCATCCATTGCACCTTTCCACCAGACCCACCTCTCTTGCTTTCATCCACTCACCGCATACATCAGTACACCTCTCCTTTCATTCTTCCATTACCGCACCAGCCGTATCCTCTCCCCTCCTCGACCAACCAGATCATAGGCAGGCATCCTCATCACTAGTCAGCCAGGCTCCTATGCACCATACAAACAAGATAATGCCCAGATCAAAGGCGTCATTTTTTCCATCCTTCTCTGTTGGGTTTCCACTCTCGTGCCTTCCTTTTTCCTCCTCTCTTCTCCTTCCTCCCTCCTTCTTCTTCTCCCATAGCCTTTTCCGGTTTTCTCCTCATCGTTTTCCTTTGGTTTTTGTTTAAAACTAGAAATCTAGGAAATCCCAATTCTACCCTTATCAGATCTCATTATTCCACATCTGTTATCATTTTAATTATGTCTGTATCCCCATTTTAATTCCGTTTGAGTCCCTATTTTATTTACAGATGTGTCCCTCAATATTCTGGTTTTACATTATCCACATTCTGCCTATCCAAGGACCATGATATCCAAGGCTGTTTGTTTAGTTTTATTTTATGTTTTCTTGGATTTAGAAATTCTATAAATTGCAGCAGTTGAATAAATTTGATTTTTTATTTTATTTCTGTTGTATTTGTTAGTTTATTTTATTTAAAATTTTTATTAATTAAATTTTATTAAAAACTCTAAAATTCTAAAGTGATTCCATATGGGATAGACCCGTATGTGCATAGCTATACTACAATAGCCCGTGCACTTGCGACAACAAGTTTTTAGCATCGTTGCCGAGGACTTGCAAAGGAGTTTTTATAAAATTTAATTAAAAAATCCAAAAAAACAAAAATTATTAGGAATTGCATTTTAGGTAATTTTAGGTACATTTTTGAAATTTTCTTTTTGTGCATAACCACCTAATTTCTTGAAATTGGTACTTATTTCTAAATTTTCTTTTTTAGGGAAACAAGAAAGTGGAGAAAATCGGCAAGAAAATCTTCATCAACGTGGAAATTTCCCTGCTTTCCTAGATTAGGATTTGTTTTCCTTTTGAGTAAAGCTTGTACTGAGGATCCTTGTAAATTGCAATTTCTATTTTCATTTTACAGGGTTGTAATAATATAGGGCAAGTGTGGGATAAGGTGCCCTACACTTGATCTTCATCAAGAATCCCACTGTAAGTCTCCTCACTCATTTAAATTCCTAGATTAGGGTCTACATTTAGAGTAAATTTGCATTATTTGGTGGTGTAACTCATATAGAAAGCATCCTTTTATAATTGTTGCATTTTTAGGGTTTGGCATTTGTTTATTGCTTTTATTTGCATCTTCGTACACAATTAATGCTTTAAGGTGATATATATATATATATTGATAGAACTACCATGGAGTGTGGAATTAATTAGTAAGGGCACCCTACCCCCATAAGATCAAGGGTGGATTTCATCACCACTCCTTGGCCCACCTAGGATAATCACCTCAAGTGCACTATCCTAGCCTTCAAATCAAATTAAAATCAATCAGAAGAGACCTATAAGGCTATCACATGCTCGTAGGACCCTCTTACTAAGACTCGATTTATTGTCATTCTAGTGGCTTTTGAGCACTGTGGTTATTGAGGGTTATCTAATAGAGCCTCGCTCTTCCCTCACCTCTTGTTAACGTTTGTGAGGTCTAAACGCCTCCTTACAGTAGGGTTGTATTAACTACTTGTGACGACCCGGGTTTTCCCATGCATTTTTAAATGCAATATCTAATCCCTATTTGAAAACCATTTTATAAAAACCATGCAATGCAGTGGAAAACCTTTTAGTTTTAAACTCATTTTGAAAACCCCAAGTGTCATTTGCTTTCACAACAACCAAGGAGTTTTTGAAAAGCTTTAGAAATCATAAGTGTTTTTCCCCATATCTATCCAGTCACAGCACACAGCCCAACTGTAATTAAATACAAATACATGTCCAAAGGGTTGAGAATTTACTTACATGTATAGTTGTCTCCTTTGTTTATTCATGTGCTCGTAGCACTAATATCTGCTGAGGCATCTTCTATTTGTCAGTGGAACTATCCTGAAAAATGTTAAGGATAGGGTAAGTATATACTATACTCAGTGGGAGTCTATCACTACTAGGTTTGCAATGCATGCTATGTTTAAAATCATGTGCTCATAAAAACAAATGCATGTTCGAATAATCATCTTCAATATAGATATTAAAAACCACTGTCAAATCGGAATACTAACGACTTAAAGAAATATCATAATCCAAGTCCAAAGTATCATATATCATAAGCATAATGATATGCATCAGATGCTCAACTGAATCCAACTCCTGGATATCTGGTATGGTATGGTCGACCAACCTCATATCATGTCATATGCAATGGAAAAAGTCCACAAAACCATAGGGTCCAACAATGCCCACTACCTCACCGCCATGTGGTCCCCGGGTACTTAGGGACACAGGATCATATACCTCCACGAGGCATATGACACTTCGACCCAGTGCCGTGACACCAATGGTAGCCCCCTGTACCACATGCAGTCGAAGTAGGGACATGCCCTTTTTGGTCATGGTACCCATCCACCTAATAGTGGTAGAGGCTAGGAGGCCACCCCAGACCTCTCGACATAGCACCCACGAGCTTATTAGCCCAAATCATGTACAATCAAACATGCCAAAAACCTCTTTTTCAAAACCTGTCCTCTTTGGGTCCCTCACAACTGCCTACCCAGCGTCTTTTGGTAACCCTCAAGGACATGCAATCTTTCAAAAACTCAATGCTCACAAATCATGCAATATATGCATTTGTTTGCAAAACATATTTATGCATAATGTATATGCAATTATTTGCAAAACATATCTATGCATAAAGCATTTATCATATGTATGCTGAATAAGTCATGCTAAAAAAGTTGTATAACTTATACTTAAAACATGCATAAAACAATCATGGCTCTTAAAAAGTCTAGTAGGGATAGAGCACCTACCTGGCTAGGTCGCGCTAACCCCTTTGTCCTCGTACACTCTTGAACATGGTTTGGGGAATCAAGGTTAGTTTGGCCTATCTTTTATAGGTTTTAGAGTGGTTGGTCTTATTACTTAGGCATTAAGGGTCCATCCCTATGCCTATGGGTGTCCTAAGGTCCTAATTGAGCCTTGATATCATCAGTTTTCCAAAGGTCTAGTGGCCACGCGCCACCATCCTATTTTAAGGGTCATGCCCACCTTTGATTGGGCCTTGATCAAGGATTTTATAGTTTGACTGTGTCACGTCGTCGACACAGACACAACGCCTTTTGTGGTGCCTCAATCGGAGCTCTAGATCTCAAGTTATAAGCGTTTTAGTGTCACATGTACATAAAGGCCTTAAGAGTGAAAAGGCAGAATGCTAGTGTGCTGCGCGTCAGCGGCATGCGCTGGCCTTTTCTTAAGGAACGAAAAATCCCGGCTTGCTAGCGCGCTGCATGTCTGAGGTGTGCGCCTCAGCGGGCGCGTCTGCAAACGCGCAGGGTTTTCAGCCCGCCTCTCTCTTTTGCGGGCACGTCCACGGACGCGCTCGTTTGGTTTTTCTCAGACGCGGTCGATGCGTCTCATCCCTGTGGGACGTTTCGTTCGTTTGGGGGACCGGGGCATCCTCAGGACACCCTGGTTTTACGTGTCAAACCAGTGCGGCCCAGGGAACGTCCCTGGGTCCTTGGTGACTCTCCAGGGCTCTATTTTGCATGATTTTTGATGCAAAAACTTAGGAAAATTGATCTTAGAACTACTATGAAGATGGGTTTTGAGGGATCTTAGGCATACCTGGCTCGTTGCTGGGTTTTTCTCCTCGTTTTCCCTCTAGGTTGCTCCTCCACAATAGGTTTTCTTCAAGCTTTTGGGCTGCCATTAGAGGCACCCAAGAGCTCTATTTATAGAGCCATAAGAGGGTTTTGGAGGGGGCTCTCACCGCCCTTGAATGGCGGTGGAGAAACCTCCAGAATGGCGGTGATTTCTCCTCCAATCACCGCCGTTCTAGAACCCTCTAGGAGCTTGAAGATGAAGGGTGCCCATATCAAAACGGGACCCTGTGTTTTGCAGGCTAAATCCGTTTTTTGTAAAAATTACATTTTTACCCCTGAACTTCAAAGGGTCATAACTTGCTCATTTTAACTCCGTTTTAGGTGATTTTGGTCTTGTTGGATTCCTTTTTCCGAGATGCACCTAATGGTACCATCTTCAGGATCAAATTTCTGGGTTCAGTCAAGGTAAATAGTGTAATGACCAAAATGCCCTTATCTTCAAAAACTGAACTTTTCATTGCTAACTTGGGATTTTAATATTAGAAAATTGGAGTCATTACACTACCTTGTGAAGAACTTAATTGGTAAGTAATAATCAAGTCTAAAGGAGAGGAGGAGCGCTAAATTAGGCTAATTAAAAGCATTGTCCCCACACATATTCAAGAAAATCAATATATTGCTTATTAGCCTAAGGTGTTTGACTGTGCCTTTTAGTTTGCATCACATAGAGTTAGAGTTAGCATTTAGAGTAGGACATTTTAGATTAGGAATAGTTCATGCAAGGGTGTTGATCTTAAAACCCTGAGCTACTACTGTTAAACCTAGAGACTCAACGCATCCAAAACCAAGGGGAAAGAAACATAGTTCCTATCCCTATGGCTGAACCACCAATAGAGATTTTTATGCACCGCTCTAACTTAATACCCACTCCTGCATGCATTATCTCCAACTAATGCTAAACAATTTGAGTTAAAGCTAGGAGTAATTCAATTACTCCCTACTTTTTATGGTTGAGACAGAGAAAACCCATACCTACATATCAAGGAGTTTCTTGATATTTGTGCCACATCTAGGTTCCAAAATGTTTTGATTAAGCTAAGGTTATTCCCGTTCTCACTTAAGGACAAAGCCAAGTCATGGTTTAATTCCTTGGAGATAGGTTCCATGCATACATGGGACCAATTGTCTAAGAAGTTCTTGAACAAGTTCTTCCCTGATCACAAAACAAATGCCCTATGTCGTGAAATTATAAATTTCAACAAAGGGATGATGAACAATATTATGAATGTTGGGAACGGTGGATTGAACTGCTGCAAAAATGCCCTCACCATGGATTTGAGAAATGACAGCAAGTTCAATGCTTCTATGAGGCATTAATACCTCAAAATGGACAAATGATAGATGCAGCAAGTGGAGCGATCTTGATGTTAGAAGATGAAAGTGAAGCTTGGGAATTCTTTCAAACTATAGCTGATAATTCTCAGCAATGGGATTATTCAAATAGGAGAGAAAGAACTAACCAGCCTACTAAGAAAGGAGGTATCTATGAGATAGGAGCACATACTGATCTATCCGATAAGCTCGACTCTGTCTCAAAAAAATTAGATGGAAGAATGGACAAGCTTGAAACTATGTTTCAATCTTTCATGGCTATTACATTATCTCAAAAACCTCCACAAGAGGTATGCACTACTT
The DNA here is from genome assembly GCA_035236585.1 of Warburgia ugandensis. Lineage (NCBI taxonomy): Eukaryota > Viridiplantae > Streptophyta > Magnoliopsida > Canellales > Canellaceae > Warburgia > Warburgia ugandensis. Next base: position 36,664,663 of record CP141131.1, read on the forward strand.
GTTCTAGTCCAGCCCATTTAACTTTAGCGTGTCCATCTAATAAAGTATTCCCTAAATATCTTGTAGACCAAGTGAATGCATATCGCCAACCTAGCGACAACCCTTACTCTGAGACCTACAACCTTGGATGGGCTAGGCATCCCAATCTGTCTTGGTCAAAGAATAACCACAAAGGGGGGCCATCCATAAATCCCCCTGTCCAAAACTTTCCTCTTAGAACTACAGTTTCCCATCAGTCACCTGGCTTTTAACAACCTCTATAATAAAAGAAACCATATTTTGAGGAAAACATCCACACCATGATGGAACAATTTGCAAAAGGTAATGATTACATTAAAAAGGCTTTACACCAATTGCAAAATGATAGTAGACATTCAGCCTCTCAAGCCATAGCTAAGCTAGATGTGCAAATAAGCCAATTATGTGCTGAATTACATAATAGAGGAAAGGGTCAGTTTCCTAGTCAACCCATCCCTAACCCTAAGGGTCAATTTCTGATAGGATCAAGTTCTCAAAACCATAACCCTCATGAGCATGCCAAGTCCATAATCACCCTTAGAAGTGGTCATCAAATTGACAACAAAGAAGGGTAGGCTAAGGAAACTATGGAGGAAAAAGAGGCAACAAAAAATCAGGAAAAAGACAAAAGACAAAATAACCTTGTAGAACCTATAATGGAGGCACCCTATGTGCCTAAAGCCCCTTTTCCCCAATTATTGAACAAAGCTAGGAAGGGGTCAAACTTCAATGAGTTAATGGAAGTGTTTAAACATGTACAAATCAATATACCATTGCTCAATGCAATTAAATACATCCCTGCCAATGTTAAATTCTTAAAAGAGCTCTACAGAACAAAGCGAAAGCTTAATGTTCAAAAGAAATCCTTCCTCATGGAATCGATGGGCTCTTTGATTCAAAACATGACCCCACTAAAATTTAAAGACTGAGGATGTCCTACAATCACTTGCATCATTGGAGATCATGTCATAGATAGGGCACTTCTTGACTTAGGGGCTAGTGTTAACTTCTTGCCATACTCTGTCTATGAGCAACTAAAACTTGGTGAGTTTGAAAGCAACCACTATTACACTCCAATTAGCTAATAGAACTATCAAGATACCTTATGGTTTGGTTGAAGATGTCTTGATACAGGTGGATAAGTTTTATTATCCTGTTGATTTCATTGTGCTAGACACCCAACCTGTATCGGACCCTGGTAGTCAAATCCCTGTCATCCTTGGGCGTCCATCCTTGGCAATGTCCAATGCCATTATTAACTATAGGAATGGTGTAATGAAACTCTCATTCGGCAACATGAAGGTTAATCTTAATGTTTTTAATGCTGATCAGCAACATTTAGACCTCAATGATCCCTCTGAAGTCAACTTGATAGAGAGTCTAATTAATGAGATTTAGTCACCATTGTCCATCTTGGACCCACTAGAGGCTTGTCTGATGTACTTTAATGGAGAATTTGATATAGACAAGTTTATTGAGGAGGTAAACAATCTTTTAGATGTTGCACCACTCCTGGATACCTCTAAGTGGGGTCCTTATGTGGAACCACTTCCATTGTCTAAGTCTGTCCCCATACCCTCAATAGAGCAACCACCGTCTCTGGACCTAAAACCCTTGTCGAATAACTTGAAATATTCATATATAAGCCCAGATGAAACCTTACTTGTAATAATAGCATTAGACTTAGATAAAGAATAACAAGGTACGCTTCTAGATGCCCTTTTAGAACTTTCACCTATCGACGTATGCCTTTTGGGTTGTGTAACGCTCTAGCTACATTTCAAAGGTGTATCTTGAGCATTTTCTCAGACATGGTAGAAAGATTCCTTGAGGTGTATGGATGACTTCTCAGTATTTGGGTCGTCATTTGATGAGTGCCTGTACCACTTGAAGTCAGTCCTTGTAAGGTGTCAAGAGAAGAATTTGGTCTTAAATTGGGAAAAGTGCCATTTTATGGCACGGAGTGAGATAGTACTAGGCCACATAATATCACCCAATGGGATATAAGTCGATAAGGAAAAAGTGGATTTAATAGCCAACCTTCCTCCACCAAGGACGGTAAAAGAAATTCGTTCTTTTTTAGGACATGCTTGCTTTTATAGACAATTCATCAAAGATTTTAGCAAAATTGCCAAGCCCCTATGTAATTTACTTACAAAGGAGGCCACTTTTGAATTTGATGAGGACTATAAGAAAGCATTTGAGTGACTTAAGGCATAATTGACTTCTACACCTATTATTTGACCACCAGATTGGAACACAGCATTCAAAATAATGTGTGATGCGTCGGATTATGCCATTAGAGCTATTTTGGGGTAGCGCATTGATAAACTTCCCCATGTGATATATTATGCTAGCAAAACACTAAATCATGTGCAACTTAACTATTCCACTACTGAGAAAGAGTTGTTAGCTATAGTGTTTACCTGTTAGGGTCTAAGGTTATAGTATACTCAGATCATGCGGCATTAAAGTACCTCCTTTCTAAAAAGGACACAAAACCTAGGTTAATTTGTTGGATACTATTGCTACAAGAGTTTGACTTAGAAATTAGGGATAAGAAAGGTTCAGAAAATGTGGTAGCAGATCACTTATCCAGATTAGTGGTGGAGCACACTAGCAATCAAGGGCCTATAACTGAGTCATTCCCAGATGAACAGTTATTGCATGTTTCCCAATTACCTTGGTATGGAGACATATGATGCCCTTAAACCCATTCCTTGTCATAGAACCTTTTGATGTTTGAGGCATAGATTTTCTGGGACCTTTCCTAATTCTTTTGGAAATCTGTACATCCTAATGGGAGTGGACTACCTGTCCAAGTGGGTGGAGGCTGTGTCCTGCAAAACCAATGATCACAAGGTTGTGATAAACATTTTAAAAGAAAATATTTTTGCAAAGTTTGGTACTCCAAGAGCCATAATAAGTGATGGGGGGGCTGTACATGATAGACATATTTTAAGAAAATCCTTCCCACCTGGTCAAAAGGTCTTACTGTATAATTCTAGACTGCATCTATTCCCAGGAAAACTTAGATCTAGATGGATTGGACCTTGTATAATACGTGCAATCTATCCTCATGGGGCCATCGAGATTGAAAAGGATGGAGAAATCCAAAAGGTCAATGGTCAAACATTAAAACCTTTCTTAGAACTACTTGACCTTGAAATTGATGAGACACTTTTAGAGTCACCTGAGTATCATGATCCACCTTAGATTACCACCCTAGGAGCCTTGCGCACATCATCATTGCACTCATTATTATGCCTGGCTGAAGACGTTAAACTTAGCACTTATTGGGAGGCAACCCAAGGGTTTAGAGTCTACATCACTCAACTTTCATATAGAATCCTATGTTTTTCAACATTGGGGACAATGTTTGATTTAGGTTGGGGGTGTAGATGCACGTAGAGATTTTGAATTTTCTTGAGTTTAGAAAAAAAAAGAAAGAAAAAAAAAGAAAAAGAAAAGAAAAGAAGAGTTTTTAAAGTAGAGTTCCTTTACTATGATGAGAACTAGATGTTCAGAATTTAGTAAATATATTATTTTCAGCTATTAATGGGAATGCATATGATTAGTTTTGCATATCATCCATGAGTTGAAGCATTTTATGAAAGTTAATTCTAGGAAACCATTTACACGCAGCACATAATCAAGACTAATATAGAGATATGACTTAGAGACCTTGAAGAAAATCAGTGGAGACCTAAAACCTAGTGAGAGTTTGAGACTATCTTCTTTTAGAGAGTTATAAGTAATTCCATAATTTCTTCAGTGTACATACATAAGTGGGATCCTGTTATCCTTGTTTTGGTTAACCATAAAGAATAAATAGGAGTAATAGCTTTAATTCTAGAAATTTATTGAATCTGATAAGCTTTAGGAAACCTAGGAAATGATATAGGCCATCCATGCTTAGCCCAGAGACATAAAGCCTACCCAATCTAGTATACCACTAGTTAGCCTTTTTGACCCTATTATTAAGCCTTTCCTTTCTTAACCCATTCACATTAACCTAGAATAACCCAGTAAAATAACTAACAACTACCCATCTTCAAAATGAGTAGAGTAGAAAAAGTTCAAAAATAGGACAAAAAGTCAAATAAGTGAGAAAAATTAGCTATCTTTCAAAAAAAAAAAAAAGGAGAAAAGAAAAAGAAAGACCAAAATCTAAAAGAGAAATTCACTTATAGAATAAACCCAAAAGAAAAATTGTCCTAAAAGATATTCATCAAAGACATCTACTCAATTTTGAACCTTTGAAATCTTTATACCTTTCTTTTCTAAACTTATCCTAAGCCTATATTTCATCCTTGATAAAGACCTATTGATCTTAAGTGGACATAGCCTTACAGAGGAGATAAAAAGAAAGAATTAAGGCAAACGACCCTTAATATTCTTGATGTTAACATCCACTCTTAGGGATCACTTTCCTTTGTCTCATAAGCGTTGAAAAGAATTATGTGAACCATCAGCTTGTTGGATTCGGTCACATAATGAGAGAAATATGTTTAAACCCCTTATCTAAGAGTTTTATTTCTGAGCGTATACCTGTGAGGATTTGAGGTCAAAGCATATTTCCAATGGAATGTAAGCATATCTCATTAGAAGTCAAGCTTTATGTGGTTGTACACACACTTATGCACTCTGAGGAATAGCTCAAATAAAATGTCTTTAATATGTGGATGGTGTGTAAAATTGTCACATCCTCTTCGTTAAGTTATGAAAAACTAGTCAATTTGCTAATGAATGAGGATTCTTTGAGATAAAATAGGGGACTCAATTTTTTTGAATTTTGTGGGTATATTCACTGCAAACCCTCACGAGGCCTAACTCGTCCAGTAGGGGTAGCCTAGCGGTTCAAGGGCTTGTTGCATATGCTAAATGCAATTGTGAGTACCTACGAAAGTGGCACCTTGTACTAGTTTTTTATAAAATAGTTATCTACATGTTTTACTTGGGACTAGCAAAATGCTGGTTGGGGTGTGTGTTAAGTGTTCATTTTTGTCTAAAAACCCCTAGTTTAGGCATTTAATTAGATCATCTAACCATTCATCATCATCATCATCATCATCATCATCAAGACCTTATCCCAATTAGGGGTTGGCCGCATGAATCTTATTCCTCCATTCCACTCTATTAAATACCATGGTTTCATTTAGTTCCAAAGTTTTTAAATCTTTCCTCACCACTTCTATCCACGTTCTTTTAGGCCTTTGCCTTGTCCTTTTAGAATCTTCTACTTGTATTGCCTCACTCCTTCTAACTGGCACCGTTGTTGGTCTCCTTTGGACTTGTCCAAACCATCTAAGTCTAATCTCCCTCATCTTATTACCTATTGGTGCTATTCCTTAATTTCCTCTAATATTTTCATTTCTAATTCTATCATTTCTTTTCTTACCACTCATCCATCTCAACATCCTCATTTTTACGACACTCATCCTAAGAGTATCATGTTCCTTAACTGGCCAACACTCTAATCCATAGAGCATGGTCGACCTTATAGCCATCCTATAGAATTTTCCTTTTAGTTTGAGTGGCACCTGCCGATCACGCAAAATTCCAGATGCACATCTCCATTTGTTCCAACCTGCTTGGAATCTCTGGGTGACCTCCCTCTCAATCTCTCCACTCTCATGGATCATTGATCCTAAATACTGAAAGAGGTCTTTCATGGGAACTTCTTGGTTATCAATCTTGACTGGTGTTCCACTCCTACTCTCCTTGCTAAAAGTACATTCCATATATTCTTAGTTCGACTAATTTTAAATCCTTCAGATTCTAATGCTTCTCTCCATAACTCTAGCTTTATGTTTACACCCTCTCTTATCTCATCAAGTAAGACTATATCATCTGCAAATAGCATCCACCAGGGAATCTCCTCGTGCAAATGTTTTGTTAACTCATCCATAACTAATGTGATGAGATATGGACTCAATGCCGATCCTTGGTGCAATCCTATAGTTATAGAAAAATCACTAGTCATGCCACTAGTGATCTTAACATTTGTTATCGCTCCCTCATACATATCTTTAATTATGTCAATATACCCCTGAGAAACCCCCTTACCACCCAACACCCTCCATATTAACTCTCTAGGGACTCTATCATAAGCTTTCTCTAAGTTGATAAAGATGATATGTAGGTCTTTCCTCCTCTCCCTATATTTCTCTACTAATTGTCTTAGTAAGAAAATAACTTCTATGGTAGACCTCCCAGGCATGAAACCAAACTGATTCTCCAATACACTTGTTTCATGTCGTAGTCTCTTTTCAATCACTCTTTCAAACAATTTCATGGTGTGGCTCATAAGTTTGATCCGTTGATAATTAGTGCAACTCTGAATGTCTCCTTTCTTCTTATAGATTGGTACAATAAAGCTTTTCCTCCACTCATTAGGCATTTTCTTTGATTTTATAATCTTGTTAAACAACATGGTCAACCAAACTACCCCAATATCTACCATATGCTTCCAAACCTCTATTGGTACACCATGTGGCCCCATGGCCTTTCCTGATTTTAGCTTTTTCAAGGCCTCTTTTACTTCAGGTATTCTAATCCTATGTTCATATCTATAATATCCAATGTTACTTAGATTTATATTATTTTCAATCCATATATTCTTAGAGCCATTGTCATTTAACAATTTTTGAAAGTATGTTTCCCACCTTGTTTGATCTCATCTTCTTTGACTAATACCCTTTGATCATCGCTTCTAATACACCTAACATGATCTAAGTCCTTACCCTTCTGTTCTCTTACTTTAGCAAGTTTAAATACATCTTTCTCGCCTTCTCTTGTTCCTAATTTATTATAGAGCTCATCATATGCTTTAAGTTTAACCTCACTTACTATTCTCTTAGCAACGTTTTTAACATTCTTATATTGTTCAGTTTTCATTATTTCTAATCTTTTACCAAGCTTTAAAATGCATCCATTTTTCTTTAATACCTTTTTGCATTGTTTCACTCCACCACCATGTTTCCTTCGCTAATAGCCTTTTACATTTAGATACTCCTAAGACATCTTTTGCCACTTTCTTAATGGACTCAGCCATATTAGTCCACATGGTATTTACTTCTGTTTCATAGTTCCAATTTCCTTCTACCATCAACTTATTTTTGAATGAGGTTATTTTCTCTCCTTTTAAGTTCCACCACTTAGTTCTTAGATGTGTATTAAGTTCAGTTCTTTTACTCCATATTTTAATATGGATATCCATAACCATTAACCTATGTTGTGAGGTTAAACTCTCACCAGGTATCACCTTACAATCCTTACATATAGATCGTCCATTATTCCTAAGTAGAAAAAGGTCTATTTGGCTTTTATGAAGTCCACTTTTAAAGGTTATTAAGTGTTCGTCCCTCTCCTTGAAGAGTGTATTTGCAATGGATAGGTTATATGACAAAGAAAAATTGAGGATATTCTCCCCCATCTCATTTCGTTCACCTATACAATACCCTCTGTGTATTCCATCATATCCTTCCTTATCTTTTACTACATGGCCATTCAAGTCTACTTCTTTAAATATCCCCTCACTGTTGGGAATTTCTTGTATGACTCCCTCCATATCTTCCCAAAACTATCTCTTAATTATATCTTGTAACCCTAGTTGTGGTGCGTATGCACTTATAACATTTATAATCTGCTCTCCTAGAACAATTATTATTATTATTATAATTCTATCACTAATTCTTTTAATGTCCACAACTTTATCCTTTAATTCCTTATCCACTATTATTCCTATGCCATTTCTGTTCTTTTCCTTTCCTACATACCATAATTTATACCCATCTATTTCTCCAACTTTAGCCCCTTTCCACTTGGTTTCTTGGATACAAGCGACGTTGACTCTCCTATGTTTCATCATGTCTACTAACTCCAAACTCTTACCTATCAGTGTCCCTATATTCCATGTAGCAATGTGAATCTTATGTTATGGAGACACCCTATTTACTACCTCCTTTCTCAACCTCCATGGTATGAACCCATGTCCACGTTTCACTGCACCTAGGTTCTGATGCAGCACGTCGCTTCCGAGGGGACGCTCTAGCAGCCCTTGCCCACTTTTCACTACACCCGGGATCCAATGTAGTGCGTCGCTTCTGGGAGAACGCCCTAGCAACCCTTGCCTATTTTTCACCTCACCCAGGATCCGATGTAGCGCGTCGCTTATGGGGAACGCCCTAGCTTGAGGGAATGTTAGTTTTTGATTCATGTCATGTTGGGGTTACCATAGTTTGAAAAAGCTAAAGATGATTTCATTTCTTTCATACAAACTAATACAAATGCATATTCATTTGCAAGTAGAAAAGAAAAAACTAATATACAAAGCCATATTCATTTGTACGAAAGAAATAATAGAATCATCTTCAACTTCCCCCTTGCCAGCTAGCACCTGATGCAAGATCCTCCTTTTTCATCCGGGCTTGGGGCTGGCATTGGCAGAGTTATCATCTAACCATTCAAAAGTGCAAAATTTAGCTTAATTTATAATTGGGCTCAAATTGACTATCCAAACTTTAAATTTTCAAAATCAATGGTCAGATGATCATTACAGCTTATTAGATGACTAATGTGCGGGTTAGATGATTCTAATTTAGTCTTTTATTTTGCAGATCAACTAAAAGAAATTGGATGACTCGAATTTAATCTCAATGTTGCAAATAAGTGAAGATCAATAATGAGAAGATTCCTATCTAAAAAGAGTTCCTAATTGGAAGAGTCCTAATTGAAAGAGATGGGAAGAAAAGGAGTTTGTTAGAGTAAAAGAAGGAAGGAGTTGGAGGAAGATAAGGAAAGAGTTTGAGTAAAAGAAGGAAGTGTAAAAACCTTATAAAGAGGGGAGCTGTATGTGGAGGGGGAGGCTTTTGTTTTAGAGTTAGTTTTGTTTTCCTTTGTTGCTTGCTATTCTAATTCCTCTACTTTTCTTTCATCCTGAAATATTCTCTCTTTACCTTTTACATTTGTTCCCATTCAACACTCTATCACCCCATTAGTTCATCGCACCAATGTTCCAGCCTTCTTATCTCCTTTTTTCCCACTCTCTCCACCTCTATTCACTCTCTTCTCTACCACCCAGTCTAGCCCTCCTCTGTTCCTAGCTAGTCTCCTAAGTTTATTGTCGTTCTCCCATTGTTCTTTGTTTTACGTCATTTCCTACTCTTCTATCTCAGCCTTTTGTTCCCTTTTTTTTCTCCTCATCTCATTCCCTGCAAGTTCTAGTCAATCTTATCACCAACCTAGTCCATCATTGCATCCACCCCCCCCTATTCATCGTCTCTTTATTTTTCATTTTCATTATCGCACCATTGTTCAGCCCGACCCTAATCTCTCTTTTCCCAATCGGTAACCCAGTGCACCATGCTCCCTCTCTTCCCTGATCTATGTTCTCTCTCTAACACTTGCCCTAAAATCATCTGCCCCTCTGCTAGTTGTCATCTCCATCTTCCACCGGCTTTCTCTACTTCTTCTCTCCATCGTCTTTCCACGCACCAGCACTGGAACCTAAAAATGTTAGATAAACCTGACTGAGGTAGATAAGTCAGCCCAGCACCACCGTCAATCCTCCATCGTGCATCTCTAACTTACATTACAACCCAGCTTTTCACCATTCATCACCTCTCATGTCCTTCTTTCCCATACGACCCATCGCCATTACTATTTTTGTCTCAACAAACCCAGGCATCACCTTTCATTATCTGCAGCCAAAACCATCTCACACACAATTTCCTCCATTCACTACACAAACCAGATCCTCTTCTACTTCTAGCCTTCATTGCTTATCTGCATCCATCACAACTTTCCACCAGACCCACCTCTCTTGTTTTCATCCACTCACTACTTACATCAGTACACCTCTCCTTTCATTCTTCCATTACCGCACCAGCCCTATCCTCTCCCCTGCTTGACCAACTAGACGAGGAGAATCCTCATCACCAGTCAACCAGGCTCCTTTGCACCATACAAACAAGACAACGCCAAGATCAAAGGCATCATTTTTTCATCCTTCTCTGATCTATCCCTTTTCTCCTCTGGCCAAGCTTCAGCGGATTAGAACCCTCTCTCTCTCTCTCTCATTTCGTTGTTCACCACACACCCATCATTGGAAGCTCCGGCTTTTCCACCATCACTGGGGAAGGAAACCCAAGTTGGGTTTCCACTCCCGTGCCTTCCTTTTTCCTCCTCTCTTCTCCTTCCTCCCTCCTTCTTCTTCTCCCTTTTTCTCCCATCTCCTTCTCTAGTTTTCTCCTCATCAGTTTCCTCTAGTTTTCATTTAAAACCAAAAATCTAGGAAATCCCAATTTTGCCCTTATTAGATCTCATTAATTCCACATCTGCCCTCATTTTAATTACATCTGTATCCCCATTTTATTTCCATCTGAGTTCCTGTTTTATTTATAGATGTGTCCCTAAATATTCTGGTTTTACATTATCAACATTTTGCCTATCCAAGGACAGTGATATCCAAGGTTGTTTGTTTAGTTTTACTTTATGTTTTCTTGGATTTAGAAATTCTGTAAATTGCAATAGTTGAAGAAATTTGGTTTTTTATTTTGTTATCATTTTATTTCTATTATATTTGTTATTTTATTTTATTTTATTTTTTATTAATTAAATTTTATTAAAAACTCCAAAATTCTAAAGCAAGTCCTTGCAGGATCTACCCGTATATGCATAGCTGTACTACAACAGCCCGTGCACTTGCAGAAAACATCAACAACTAGCTGTAATTTTTCCTATTGAAGAAGATGAGGAAGAGCTACTTACGCCCTTTGGATAAGAAAATCCAGCCAGGGAAGTACATATGTACACATGTTTACTTTTTCATTGTCCTACCTCATCCATACTTATCTATCTAGTATTTCTTATTTGTTGATAGGTCAATATAGGTTGGGCTTGAATGACATTAAAAACATTATCACTCTTGGAACATAATATGAGGTTAGTTATCTTGCTTTGCATGAAGCGTTGATGTTAGCACACACCAAGCATGTGTGTATTGCTATGATTTATCAGAAGGATGCCCATCTATCATTTTCAATAGTAGTCAATGATATTTATATTGTTCGAAAGGCCATTGATATCATGTTGCTTTGCCGGAGTGATATGTGATTCCATGAGAATCCAAGGTATATGTGTTGTCATACCACCATCTTCAGTAACATTTTTTTTTAAACCTCAATTTAATTATTTATTATCTACTTTTAAATGTCAATAAGAAAAAAGCAGAATGCACCATCAGCATAATATAGTCAATTTTATAATCCAAATTTATTATCCAAAAAAAGACGTGAGGTATTTTTTCTTCCTTTCAATTAACACCTTTTGTGGCATTATTTGGATCAAGTAATGGATATCTATCATGACGTCAAGTTTAAAACTAAGGAATAAGATTTATTCACTAATTTAAGGAAGTTAGGAAAGGTTCTAAATCTTAAATGAAGTGAAGTGTAGAACCCTAATCTTAGAATGTGACCATAGACTATGAATAAGTCATTACTAGGCTATATGATGATTAATAGAGGTATGTACTATATTGTAAGCAAGATGGAATGGACATTCTTTAAGAGTTATTACACATTAATGAAACCCTAGTTGAATGGAATATAAAACCTAGGCTATAACTTATTAGATATATATGGATGGGAAATATACTTAATATCCTAATGGATTGATAATGAATAATAGATTAACACATTTGCAATGGTGTATGTCACCCTAGGTTAGAACTAGGTTGGAGTGGAAATCAAAGAACATACACCAAGCAATTGTATATATAATATAATGATGAAGTGAGAGAAAAGTATGAGGAGCTACCAATGCTCCCACATGTGAATCTATACATGAAAGGTGTCTAGTTATTTACAAGTTGTAGCGCCACCCCCCCTCTCAACCCACCCCATCACACGCCCCCAAAATGGTTAGAAATAGAATCTTGAATAAGTTAAAACAAGGGATGATGCAGAGTCATAATGATGAGTGTGGGATGAGCTCAATGAGATTCCTTCACTACAACACAACTTAGAATCAAATGATGACATAGAAACATCATCATGGGCTGCAAAGGATTCTTTATGTAGGCTAAATGACAAAGTAAGTTCAAACAAATTGAATCTAGAAAGTAAAAAAGAAACTGGGTATCTCATGATGATGCCTTTGGAAGTGCATTGCAGGCTAGGGAAGTGCTTGCATAGCCTAGCCCCAAAAAGTGGAGGGTCAAATTCCTTGCAAGGAGATGCTTGGCCGACACCCCCCCCCCCCCAAATGTGACACATGTAGCCCCATGAGATAGAGGTACAAAATGGTAAGGGTGGGAGAGTACCCTCTAGGGATAACATTTCCAAGCAGAGGAGAGCTAAGGGAAAGAAGGAGGTGATAAGTGTTTAATTTTGTATTAAAAGTACCTAATTAGTAGTCCATATAATGTTATTTCTAGGGGTTTTCCAAAATTTTATAACATGTATTTCTAACCTAATAATTCAAAAGTTTACTATTTTATAGGTTTAGAAGCAAATCTAGAATAAGTATATAAATTAACATATTTTTTTATGATTTAATTAGAATTTTTACACTTTTTATAAGAAGTGACAAGATGATCCAATGGGCCATATTGTGCTTCATTGAGTTTGTCGTAGAGCCCTTGAAAGGTTCATAAAAATCATATTCTGTTCTTTCTAGTAGTCCTAAAAATTATCTTAGGGCAGGAAAAGAATCAATAAAAGGTGACTCAATTGATCCATGCCAACAAGCCATGCATTTCCATCACTTTGCATGAGAATTGGAGTTATACATGAGGTTTTCTAGTCTAATTAGGAAACTTAACAAAGCCAAGCCATTCAAGCATTGAAGGCAAGTGAGTTAGCTCTTCAAACCTCCAAGGAATTAGCCATCAAAGTGATCCATCAAACCACATGGATTGATACTATTGGAGGACCATTTCAAGAAATTATCCTATGTTAAAAAGTGTCATCTTCACTGGATAAATAAAAGGTTTTGATTAATATTTGTAAAAGGTAAGATGATCATGTATAGGTGGATCAATTAAGAGAGAAATGTCACTTTCCAATTTCCAATTTTCATCCTCTCCACCCACCTAACTAGGGTTTCCACATTTTTTGGCTTAAGGAGGGAGCCACCTTCCTAGAAGAGGATGCACTCCCCTCCCCCCTTGTTTAGTTGGGAATTTTAAATGGTTTCCTAATTAGGAAATTCTTAGATCTAAGTTCATTGAAAGCACATCAAAAACCTAGATTTTTCTCATCTTTCCTTACTATTTTTCTTATATTTTCTCTCATTTTTTCATCAAACACTCATCATCAAATTAGAAGGGAAGGAGTTCCACTCATTTTCCAAAGAAAAAGATGCAACACCCCCCCCCCCCCGGCCCTCTCTAACTATGGCAGCCGCTATTACATTGTGCTATATGATATCATCTCTCCACCTAACTTTCCTACCTTAAAACCCTAGATCTAGATACAATTTCTCTTCTTAATTAAGTCCTTATCAAATTGGAAACACATAACTCTATAAATCTCCAAGCCTTCCATGTTTTTTTACTTAAGTAGAGGTTGGTGATAAACTTTGAAACATAGCACTCTTTCTTTGGTGATCTTTGGAGCTGGACTTTGGCTTTCTTTTAGGTTGTTCTTCCTTTGGATTCCTTAGTTATTCCTCTTATTATTTGCACTTCAATTCTATGTTAGTAGTTTAGTTTCGTTGCTTTGATTTCAGTATGTTGTGCTTGTGTTTTTCTGCTCGAATTCCACACATCTCCTTCCACTTTGCTTTTCCTCTTTCTTTGCTTCATATTCTTAGTTTCTATTTATCATTCCCTTAGTATTCAAGTTAGTTCTTCTCTGGTAGTGATAGCCAAGTGAAGAAATAGCTTGCAACCTTGTTTTTTCCCTTTAAGAAATTCACATTTTTTCCCTTGGTAGCGCTTAAGTTTAGGCATTTTTTCCTTAGTTCACTTGTTAATCCATCTTCTCTCTTGAATTCCTTTCTGGGTTTTCTTTGCATGTTATCTTACTTTAGTTTGTGTTTTTTTTGTTATTTAGATTAAGTTTTATGCACAATTTTCAAATAATATACATATTTTTTGCCACAATTTTTGGTGTAATTTGGTAATGATTCAACAAAGTTTGTTCAGGATTCTTGTTCTTAGTTGTTTATTCTATAAAAGTACTTTAGATCTAGGTTTTTAAGTTTTTTATACAAAAATTACTTGTTAATTTTCTTTATATGCTTGATTTAGGTTGATGTTCTCAAGTTCTTGAAATCTGGAAAATTTTCTCCTTAAACTTTATTCTTTGTTTCTAGTCATCTAAACAACTTAATTGATTGAATTCCTATGAACCCATTTAGATTTTAGGTTTTTTTTTTCATTTCATTGGTTATCTTGCATGATAGATTGATTTTAGATTATCAATTAAGGCCATTTTTCAACCTATGAATAGTTCACACAATCTATGGATCATGCGTGTGGTACGAGGTTATATTCCTCTTTGATTCTTGGTTAATTTAGTTTCTTAATCTTATCTTGTCAGTTGTTAATTAGTTGTTTGCATCTTAGTTTGGGGTTTAGAAAGTTTCCTTTTTGAGTTTTAGAAAGTTCCATTTTTAGAAAATTTTAAAATTAGGAAAATTTCCTTTTTAGTAGTTTCTTAAGTCAAGTTGCTTAGTCAGTTCATTTTAGTTTTGCATTAGTTTCCTTTAGTTGAATGCATGTTAGTTAGGTAAGCTTCTATTTTCATTGCTTAGTTTTATTTTTACTAGTTTACTTTAGTCATTGATTCTAATTTCATGCATGCTTCCTTCTTGTTTTAAAATCCTAGTTTAATCAACAAATCTCTTTTTGGCTGAAGTTAAGTGATTTAAATAAGATCCAATCTATTAATAATTTGTGAGATTCCTCATGGGATTGACCTCTCTTGTGTGCTAATAGTACATTGAATTCTGGTATTGTGACTAATTTTAAAGCTACATTAGGAGGAACCAAGGAAGAAAGAAGAAGAACAAGCCAAGGAGAAAGAAGAAGAACAAGCCAAGGAGAAAGAAGAAGAAAGAATGTAAGGAAGCATGTGGGGAAGCAAGGCTTGGAGAGAAGGACAACTTCATTGAATGAAGCGTAAAACGTAGGAGAAGAACCACTTCAATTGAGCTAGTTCATCTTCAATCTTGGAAAGCCTATCCACTCAAGGACTCTATACTTGATCAAGCATCAAAATCAGGTAGATGGCATGAGGAAAAACCTAGTAGGATAAATGAATTAGCCATGTAGTGGCCTTAGTAATATGCTTCCTCTAGGACATGCCTTTAGGAGTTTGATGTAAGTTTGAAATCCATGCTTTGAGATTTTGGCCTAGAAATCTTCCTTTATCATGTATGCTTTAATCATGTTTCTATTTCATGCCTTTGTGCCATGATGATATGGTTGAAATGGAGGGAAAATATGGGTATATGCATGCTTAACTTACATGTCCATTTGTTAAGGCAAATGGCTCCTCTTTTGAGGGTTTAATATGTTTAATTTTCCATGCTTTTTATTTATGTTATGAAGCTTCTTTTGGACATTATTTAATGAATTTTTCATCCTCTTCCATGAATCCATTTTTGGTCATGTTTAAAGTGCTTGATATACCATGAAATATAAAGTTAGCAAAACGTCCCTTTCCACTATGGAAATGGTGCCATTTTGCTAGCGATTCTTAGTAAAGCATGCTTACTATTAGAAGCCTTTGTTTTACATAAATTTTCTTGGGTCAGTATCATGATATGTCATGAGAATACTAGTAAGTTGTGATGTTGAGAAATTTTCCTTGGATTGCCTTAAAAAGGGAACATAGACTTGGTATGTTCCTAGGCCCAATTTTGGTCCTGAAAATGGACTAGATTTATGGTCATAATTAGTGGATCACCAGTAAATTTGGGTATTTATATATGGGAATTATCATTATCAATTTCATTTATGATGCTACACTTAGGATGATGAAAATAGTAAAGAATTAATATGTTTTGAGCCCACTCTTGTTGGATTGTTTTCTCCATTCCCTATAGAAAATGATGCCAGTAAGTTCATAGTTATGGGTAGTAATTAAGGGTGATTAAGACTTGGAATATTGAAAAAATTCATAAATATTCATAATTCTAACTATGCTCAATAATGAAGGAATTAATATTTCCAAGTTAAAAGCCATTAAATGATGAGTTTTGTGAGGTGAAACCTAGCGAAACTCCTAGGACCTTATGGTTGTACCAGGTCTCTAAATGAATGGACCATTTGAATGCCATTTAAGACTTCAATGTTACTTATAACACTATGATGAGGATGTGACTTAGAGAGTAATGAGATGACAAACCCTAAGCTCATGCCTAGGGCATCAAGTGAAAAGTGCACCCAAAAGTGAGAAGTGAGCTAGAAAACCACCAAGTATGGGATGGTGTAGCTCACTACCATGGTACCATTTAGGGTGTGAATTTCATGAAAAAATTATAATTCCACATAGCAATATCTATAAGAAGAATGGTGAGATTGAACCTTGATAAAGGACTTAGGTACCCTAGGCCACTCTATGGTGAGATTTGAGCCTATGTGACATGTGGATTTGATGAACTTTTGATAATTGGACCAAATATTACAAAAATGAGTCTAGACCATTTTATAAGGTTAAAAGTGAAGTGATGTGATTAAGGACATGAGCCCCAAAGAAACTGAATTAAAATTCCTTATGTAGCACTTAGAACTAAGGAAATGCGACTTAATGTAAACAAGGGACCATGACCACTTCAAATATCTTGGTAAGGCCATATTAATGACATAATGAGGCTAGAGAATTCCTAAATGACACTAAACACATGTCATGAGACTGATACGAGAAATAAAGTAGGAAAACTATGGCACGTTAATTTAATGCCATGGTAAGGGCTATGGAAAACCGTAAGCAGTAACTTGTAAATTAACATGTTTATGCTATTTGAATGCTACGAAGAAGGCCATGGGAATGATATGCTATAGAATTAATAATGCTCTTATGATATGCCCAAGTTACTTGATTACTATGATGAGACCATGGTAATACTATGTCATGGTGATGCTATGGAATGCTTCTATTCACTCCATGTTATGCCTTTTTATTATGCTAAGTAAGAGCATTAGACATGTTATATTACTGCCTTAAGAATGAAATGAAGTTCCATTGTTAGTGACATTATGTACATCATGTAAATGCCACTTGAAATACTAAGTATGACCTAAGGATGCCATTAAGCATGCTAATTCTTTAATTTTATATAAAAAGTACCAAGTAGTACCCCACATATAATAAAATATACTATTATTTCTAATATTTTTCTAGAATTTCATAACACATGCATTTTTGACTAGTAAGTCAAAAGTTTGATATTTTACAAGTTCAAAAGCTATTCCAAAGTAAGTATGTGAATAATCATAAATTTTTATGATTTAATTAGGAAATTTCACCTTTTGTAGGAATTAAGAAGGTAATCCAAAGGCTTAGCTTGATCAAGATAAAAATTGAAGCCATCCATGAGATTTCCTAGTGCAACAAGGAAACTTAAGCAAGCCAAATCCTAAATGTCATCAATCCAAAGCTTAATCATGGTTCAAGACTATTCTAGGGCAACCAAAAGAAGGTATTTGAAAGAATACAAGGTTATTAAAATGATCCATGCAAAAAGCCATGCATTTTGACTACTTTGTATGAGAATTGGAGCCATTCATGAGATTTCCTTATCCAACTAGGAAAGCTAAGGAAGCCAAGCTACTCAAGCCTTGAAGCTAAGCATTGAAGCCACTTATGCTACCAAGGAATGAGCAATCAGGCCATGGATGAATACCACATGGAGCTACATGATTGGAGCACCAATTCAAGCAACAATCCTATGTTAAAAGTGTGATTTTCAAGGTATTTTGAGAGATATTTGTAAAAGGTAAGTTGATCATGCAGTGGTGGACCCACTAAGAGAGAAAATTCCAATTTCCAATTCCATTTCTGATTCTTTTTCCCCCTTCCATCCTAGGGTTCCATGATTTTATCTTAGAGTGGGAGCCACCTTCCTAGAAGGTGACACCTCCCCCCTTGTCTGAATGCTTAATTCAAGTAGTTTCTTAATTAGGAAACCCCTAGATATCTTCATTCAATACATTACAAAACCCAATATTTCTTTCCATTTTTCCTACCTTTCCCCATGACCATAGATTTTCCCTTTCTACAATTGAAATCACTACCCAATTAAGGGGGCTAGAGTTCCACCTGCTTTCCAAGGAAAAACTCACCCCCTACTAAATTAGCAACCAGCCAGCCATGCACACTCTTACCTCTCTTTCTTAGATCATCTAGCCTACATAATCTTCCTCCTAACTTTCCTCATTCAAAGCCCTAGATCTAGATCTCCATTCCTCCTTGATTCCTTTCCTAAATTAGAAACCTACCCATCTATTAATCTCCCATGGTTCCCACATTTTCAGCCAAGTAGAGGTTGGGTGAGACAACCTCGAAACATAGCAGTTTTCTTTGGTGTTCTTTGTAGTTGGACTTTGGTTTTCTTTGGTTCTTTTCTTCCTTTGGATTTCTAATTATTTCTCTTGTTAATTTCTCTCTAATTCAGTTAGTAGTTTCCTTTCTTTGCATTAGTTTCATTGTCCTAAATTTCTCTTGTTTTGTTCTTGAATTCTGTAAGCATAATTCTTGACCTTAAGTCCTATGTTTATTTATTGCTTCAATTCAATAGTTTCCATTGCTTATTCAGTTAAGATCTAAGTTAACTCTTCTCTAGCAGTGACATCCAAGAGAAGAGATAGCTTAGAGCCTTATTTTCTTCCCTTAGTTTTGCATGTTTTCCACTTTAGATTCATCATAATTTTGATGCACTTTTCTCACTATAGTTCATCATACTTTAGATTAAAAGCTTTAGGTTGAGTGTTGTTTTTGTTTAGATTAGGTTTTAGGGCTTAGTTTCCTTTGCAATTTCTAGATTTATACACCTCTTTTATGCCAAAATTTTGATGTAGTTTGGCAATAATTTCTTGTTATTGAGTGTTTCCATCATAAAAGTATTTTATATTTGGGTTTTTTATTTTGCATAAAAGTTATTGTTTCAGTTGCTTTGTATGCCTGATTTAAGTTGATGTTCTTAGTACTTAAAAATATTGAAAATTTCCCCTTAATCTTTATGCTTTGTTTCTAACCATTTAATCTTAATTGCTTGAATCCTTAGAAACCATTTAGGTATTTAGGTTATTTATTGAATTCATTGGTTACATTGCATGTTAGTTTGCATTTAAAGTTAAGTGATTCAAATAAAATCCCATCTATTGATAATCTATGAGATACCTCATGGGTTCAATCTCTCCTATTTGCAATACTACTTTGATTCATGTGCTTGTGAGTAATATTAAAGCTACATCATGTTTTTAGCTCCGTTATCAGAGAATCACAACATTTGTGGTTGAATCTTTATTTATATTATTTATCCTTAGTAGTAGTTTGTGTTGCATTAGATTAGGATTTTTTGCATCATAATTGCATATCTTGCTAATTTTGTAAAAGTTAACCCATCCTTCTTGGTAAGGTGAAATTGGCAAGAGGAGCTTTATCTAGTTTTATTGCTTTCCTATATTAGAACTCTTTCCTTTTGAGTGAACTTATAATGACTCGCCATTGTAACTTGAAATTTCTTTATTTCATTTTAAATGGCCTTAGTTTTCCTTTTCATCATAAGGTCTCCTCCACTAGTTGCATCTACCATCTCTTTATTTTAAGGTATCTTGCCTCAAAAAGGTACTGAGCTTTTTCAAAACCATGGCGGGGACACTTTTGTAGCAATTCATTCTATCTCTGCCAACATTCATGGAATTCCACATCATCTCTCTATTGGAAATTAATGATCTCCCTACAAGGGGCATTCATTTTATGGAGAGGAAAAAACTTGTTCAGAAACTTTTTCGACAATTGGTCCCATGTGTCAATGGAACCAACCTCTAAGGAAAGGGAATAACCTATGTCAAATAGACATTATGGTACTTGAATGTAGTACAAACATGAAGGAATTCCTTAACATGTAAGTAAGGGTCCTCCCTCTCATGACCATTGAAACATGAGAGCAATTGTACGACTCTAGATTTAAACTCAATGTGGTCTTAATTGGTGAGTGGTAAAGTGATGCAAATGGAGTTTATAAATGAAGTGGTGCATAGAAATCTCTAATAGCCTTATACTCAAATTTAGTTGGTGGGTCTTCCATAGGGTTAGGGATTTAATTTCTCACCCCTTGCCTATGAGAATGTTCAATCTCATGATCTAATGGTACTAATTCATTGTTCTAAGATTGGTGTCCTTGCATGCACTATAATGAAACGTAAGTAAATGATGCAACTTAAATCTAAATGTGACACATAACTCTATACGCTATGCACATGAACAATTCCTAATGCTAACAAGATCTCTTGTTGATCTCTGTTAATCTATGTGAGGTTGTAGCTTTTAACCTAAAGCTAGATAGCTCCTCCTTTAATCTAGACTTGACTATAGTTTACCAGTTAGGTGCTGCACAAGGTGGTTAATACAATTCTCATGGAAGGAGGCATTTAAACCACAACAACCATTAACAAAAGGCAAGGGAAAATGACTTTGACCTTGGATATCCACTATAACCACAAAGTTCAAGAGCCATTGGGGTGATATTAGACTACCTCTTTCAAAAAGGATCCTATTAGTGTAGCTTTAAAATTACTCACAAGTGCACAAATCAATTATAGTATGTTCATGCAAGTGAGATCGATCCCATAAGGAATCTCATAGATTTGCAATGGTGGATTCAATTTAGATCGATTAACTTCAGCCAAAGGGATAGAGATGTGATTAAATTAGGAATTTAAAACAACTAAGGGGTAAACATGCATGGAATTAGAAACTAGAAATAAAAGAAACTTTCTAAAAATAAATATAAGAAGTTGAAATGGAAACTTACTTAACCAACAACCAAACAACTAAGGTAAACTAATACTAAATTAGAATAAATCAAATTAGGCAACAAATCTTAAGGAAAGTTCTCAAATTAGAAACTTTCCCAAATTAACACTTACCTAAACTAGAATTCGAAACTTTCTAAAAATTCTAAAACTAAATTAGGAAACTTTCTAACACTATAATAGGTGAAAACAGGCAACCAATGAGATCTAACTAAATTGAACAACAAATTACAAACATGCATGCAAATGGAAACTACAATTAAAGAGACCTTCAAAATTTAACACTTTCTATGGATCGAACTTTCCAAAAATAAAAAAGGAAACTTTCTAAACCTAAACTAAGATGCAACAATAAATTAACTATTGCTAAAACTAAATTAAGAAAGTGAATAAAGGAAGAATCAAAGGGGAATCACCATGTGTACCACAAGCATGATCCACGGATTGTGCCCATGGTTCATTGGTGCAAAGACCAGATTTGACTCTTTTAATGCAAACAAACATGCAACCTAAGCTAGGCACTAAACAAAAAACCTAAAAATATAAATAGTGTCCTAGGATTTAAGCAAATAAGATATTTTGATGGCTTTGAACAAAGCACAAAGTAAAGGATAAAATTTTCAAAATTCAAGCACATAAGAACATCAACCAAAATCAATCATAATAAAGCAATTGAAACAACAAATTTTATGCAAGATAGGAAATAAGGTATCCTATTGGCTTGAAAGAAAGCACAAAGTTAAGGAGAAAAATTTCAAGATTTCAAGTACATAAGAACATTAACCAAAATCAAGCATAATAAAGAATTTAAACAACAACTTTTGTGGAAGATAACACACAAGATCAAAAGTCCATTGATAAAAGAATCATTCCATAACAAGGAACCTCAATGAATTTTACTAAATAAGCATCAAATTACATCCAAAATTGGGAGCATAATATATGTTCAAAAGTTGAAAATTGTGCCATGTTCCTAAGCATAATATCCTATCTAAACAACACGAACAATGCAATCTAATGCTTCTAAACTAAAGTACGAGGACATGCAAAGAAAGCACAAAAAGGAATTACAAAAAAAATATGACTAAATGGGTAAACTAAGGTAAAGAATTTGACCTCAAACTAAGGTGGGAATAAGGTGAAAAATGTGATTTCAAAGGAGGAAACTGAAGGGTATAAGTTATTTCTTCACTTCATTGTCACTATCAGAGAAGAAATAACATCAATCTTAATGGAATAAGCAAAGAAAACTAATGGAATATTTGCAATGAACATATAAGAATCTAGATGGAAAGAAGAGGGTAAACTAGAAAGCAAAACAAGTGAAACTAAAGTAGTGAAAACTAAATCAAAGCAAGCAAACTACTAACCTGAATTGGAGAGCAAATAACCAAGACAATAATTAGAAATACAAAGGAAGAGAAGCATCAGAGAAGTCCTAAATTCCAGCTGCAACTAAGCATCAAATGAGAACTTGATTTCAAAGTTGTCTAACACAACTTCTACTTAGAAAAAAATGTTAGAACCTTCGGGGTATATATAGATGTTTTCTCTTCCAATTTGATGAACATTTAATCTAAGAAATAGGTGGAGATTTAGATCTAGGGATAAGGTGGAGTTTGAAGGAGTAAAATTAGGTGGAGATGATGTAATAAGGCTGACATAAGAAAGAAAGAGTGTCATGGGTTGACTGGTTTCCTTATTTAAAAGGGTGGGAGGCGCCTTTTTCCTTGGTTGGTAAGTAACTCCCCCCTCCTAATTAGATGGTGATTGGCTGGTGGAAAGAGTGAGGGAGTAAGGAAGAAATAAAGATGGAACTATTGGCACAAATCCTAGGGTTTGACGTTCTTTGAATGGCCTTGATATAGGGTTTCCTTATTAGGAAACCACTTGAATTTTGCCAATTAAGCGAAATGGATTAGGAATGGTGGCATCCTATTCAAGGATGGTGGCTCCCTCCTTGAGTTAAGAATGTATAACCCATAGGTGAAGGGTTTATTAAGGTTGGGAAATGGATTAGGTATGTGTGATTTTCTCATTTGATGGTTCCCTTAACACAGGATCATCATACCTTTCACATTAATCTCTTAAAATTCCTTAAAAGTCACACTTTTAACATAGGAAGTTTCTTGAATTGATGCTCCCATTGTGTGGCTCCATATGGCACTCCTCCTTGGGTAGATGGCTCATTCTTTGGTGGCTTAAGTGGTTTCAATTGTTGACATAAAGGCTTGAATAGGTCATGTAGCTTATCACCCTTTTTCATGGCTTCAATCGTTAAGTGGCTTGATTGGCTCCCATGCAAAGGTAGTGGAAATGCATGGCTTGGGCTTGTGTCCATTTTTAGTCACCTTTTGCCCCTCTAATTTTCTTTACTTACCATAGGACAATCTTGATCCTTCATCACACCTTGATTGATGACATTTAGGCTTTGTCTTGCCT
The DNA here is from genome assembly GCA_035236585.1 of Warburgia ugandensis. Taxonomy (NCBI): domain Eukaryota; kingdom Viridiplantae; phylum Streptophyta; class Magnoliopsida; order Canellales; family Canellaceae; genus Warburgia; species Warburgia ugandensis. The sequence goes on from CP141131.1 coordinate 36,688,118, forward strand.
ACGTTTCCTAGTTAGACTGGAAAACCTCATGAATGACTTCAATTCTTATCTCCATCAAGCTTAGCCTTTGGATTACCTTCTCAACACCTAAAAAAGATGAAAAAACCTAATTAATTCTTAAAAAATTATGACCATTCACACACGTACACTTGGTTAGCTCCTGACCCTACAAAATATTAAACTTTTGAATTATTAGGTCAGAAATGTCTGCGTTACAAAATTTTGAAAAAACCATAGAATTAATGCTATATTTTATAACACGTGAGCCACTAATTGTGTACTATTATACAAAATTGAACACATATTACCTATGATCTTAAAACTCTAGGTCTTGTGTAGCTTGATTTTAAATTAAGACTAATGGCTTGGATCATAAGCATACAAGGAATCGAATTGCTGTCCTTGGTGGGCCAAGGATCTGGTGATGAAATCTAGTCCGTTTCTTTGAGGGTTCCTATGGGGCCCTTACTAACATTATGTTCCATCCACCATAAAGTAGTAAACATGCAAAACAAGTATAAGAGCAAAAACTAATGCAACCTATATGCTATCCAACCAAGGTTAGATAAGTGCAATCTAATATAACAACCCTAAATAAGCATAGATAGGTTAGAGTACCATCAAACATGTCTTATTAGCTTGACTCTGTAGTAAAACATAAATGAGTCTTTGGGTGGGATAGTGGGCATGTTGGAAATTATGTTTAAAACTTTCTTGGCTATTAATATATCCTCTAAACCTCCATAGGTGGCATGTGCTATTTGTTATAGCCTAGGAAATTTAACTATGGCTTGTCCATCAAAACAAGTGTACCATGAAATACTTTTAGAATAGGTGAATGCAATGAATGCATATCACAACCCTAGCAATAATAATCCTTATTTTGAGACCTACAATCAAGGATGGGCTAGGCATAAAAAAATTTCATGGTCTAAGAATAATACTCAAGGAGTTGCACTAGGAATTTCCCATCCTTAAACCTTTCTTTGTGCTCAAGTCCCATAGTAGCCAATTCCTCAGTAGTTTCCACAACAACTAAGAGCACCTTGTCTAGAGGAAACCTTAAATTTATTCATGTAGAATTCTATACAATTTCAGAATGATACTAAGAAATCTCTACATGCCAACTCTCAAAACATTGCAAAGATGAAATATTTACACTAGGTCAATTGTGTGCTTCCTTATGTGAAAGGGAGAAAGTAAAGTTTCCCAGTCAACTTATTCCAAACACTAAGGGTCAAATAGAAATAGGGTCTAGTTCTCATAACCATAGGCCCCATGAACAAGAAAAGTTTATCATAATCTTAGGAGCGGCTATTAGGTTGATAACAAAGTGGGGAAGACAGATGAAAAATCTAAATAAAACATAGAGGAGAATGAACTAGCTAAAATTAGGAGAAGGGAAAAGACATAATCTCCCAATCCATCTGAGCCAATAGTGGAGGCACCTTATAGTACCTAAAGCCCATTCCCTCAATAACTCAACAAGGCTAAGAAAGGAACAAATTTTAATGAGATAATGGAACTGTTTAAATATGTGCAAATCAATATTCCATTACTCAATTCTATTATAAACATTCCTGCTTATGCTTAGTTTCTTAAAGAGTTCTACACAACAAAACAAAAGCTCAATGTACAAAAGATGGTGTTTCTCATCGAGCAGGTGAGTTCTCAAATAAATCACCAAAACCCTCCTAGATTTAGAAATCCAATTTGTCTTACCATCTCTTGTGTCTTTGGAAATCATGTCATAAATAGGGCACTACTTGATTTAGGCGCTCATGTAAATTTGTTGCTTTATTTTGTCTATGAGCAATTAGGTCTTAGTGACCTTAAGCCAACCAATACCACATTGCAATTAGCAAATAGATCAATTAAAATTTCATGTAGTATAGTTGAGGATGTGATAATATAGGTACACTCGTTCTACTTTCTTATCAATTTCATCATACTAGATACCTAGCTTGTGTCAGATTACAATAATCAGATCCCACTTATTCTTAAACATCCATTTTTGGCAACGTCGAACCCAATTATAAATTGTAAAAATGGTATATTACAATTATCCTTTAGTAGTATGAAAGTTGAGCTTAAGGTTTTCAATGCCAACGATCAAGAAATAGATCTTGATGACTCTTGCAACATGATTGAGGATCTAATTCCAAAAGTTTTCCCCCATTGTCTGTGACGACCTGGGTTTTTGAAAACATGATTTATAAAGTATTTTGAAAGGCAGGGCCCTTAAGAGTGTAAAAAATTTTCGCAAAACAAAACAGCGGAAATTCTTTTCTTTAGAACTTGCTTTGAAAACCCAAGTCACCACTTCATACATAACATAAGTACAATTTGTGTACAAAATAAAATTCCATTGAAGGAATATACTTTTATTAAACTCCAGGATCCATCTAGTGGTTCACAAGATCTGACCAAATCTAGTACAATACTTGTCCAAATTACATAATCCAAAACTCAAGCTCACCATACAATAAAACTCTCAACAAAGAAAAATACATGTCTTCAAGGGTATACCTTGAAGTTTTTTCTCTTCAAGTCTTCTATAGTCTTCAGCTCCTAAGTGTCCTTCCCTGGATCTGAGATATTGCAACAAGTACAATATCTCAGCAAGCAATGCTTGGTAGGGGATTCAAGAAACATAATAATTGACAATGTAATTCCAATCCTTCATAATCTCATTATCCTCAAACATACTCTTTACATTGTAAGTTATGTATATCTATATACATACATACCCTTCATGGGTAAACCAATTAAATTTGTGAAAATAGTCAAATATCATTCCCAACTAAGCTGATCAATTCTCTTCATTTTGAGAATTTAGTATTACTGACTAATCTCATACTGCGAATTTCCCTTCTTGGGAAACATTGGTAATATACAATTACCTAGCATTTCATTATGCTATAACATAAGGCATTTCACTATGCCTGTTCCCATATGCATCATAGTGCAAAATAATCAGAAAGGTTGCTATGCTGCAGTCTAATCCGTACTAGCGCGCTCGGATAACTGCCCTGTTCACCACTGATACCACGGTGGAAAATATTATTTCATTGCCCATATGGGGGGGCAAGACTTTCACAGTGGTGGCCTTCCCATAATTGTCACCACCCGACTTTTAGCCTCTCATTGGGCAAGGTATCATCATATCATCAAATTTCAAGGAGCAGGTGGCCAAACTCTCATAACTCCTCTAGCAATAGCATCCCCTAGGCTCATGCCTATTAAAACAAACTCACAAGCCTCCAAGCTTGTATGTAAAATAGATTTCATATATATCAGACCATATGTTTGTTTACTTAGGGCTAAAATATTTTCTAGTTCCCTATTTACTTATAGTTTAGTCCTTAACCATCTTATAGGTGTTTGGTTGGATGATAAGGTTTTCAAGAGATTTACTATAAGTATTATCATTACTCTTGTCAACATAAGATCATGAGTACAATCATGAATATCTCATGTAAATGCATTCATCAAATCCTCCTACCTTTAAGGATTGATCTCTTTTCCCCAATCTTCCATGATCTTGACCGATGTATGTAATCTGTACATCCATACATAGTGTCAATATATAAATTATGAACAATCCTATTGATCACTAGATCTGATGTTTAGAATGATCTTTAGATCATTCATATCTAAGTATTTTTCTATCTCTAAGTCTTTGTATGTTCATCTCCTTGATCTTGATCTTTCATAGATCCTTTGATTGACAATCTACTCATGTTGATAAAGATCAAGGTCCTAGATCTTCTATCATCTAGTTCTTCTTTGATCTAAGTTCAGTTCTTGGATCATCCCTATGGAGGATGATCTTGGTTTTCTTCCTTGAATCACCTTTTATCAAGGGTTTGGATTATCTAATCTAATGAACTATAACAAGTATACTACTAAACATACATACTAAGTACAATATAGTGTTCTTATTCTTATTGTTCTTGATCATCCAAGATTTAATGGATCTTGTTTGATCATCCTTATCTTACTTACTGTTTTAATTAGGGTTAGGTAATTTACTAACCTTTTATGCTCTTATGATTATTATTCAACCAGCTAATGTGCATGGTTGAAGGTAGCTTATTCAAGCCTAAATCTAGACTGCTCCTCTTATTTCCAATTGGCTAAGGCTTACTAGTTGAATGGGTGAACACAAAGTGATTACTTCAATCCTCATGTAAGGAGGCGTTTAGACCTCACAAACGTCAACAGAAGGTAGGGGAAGAGCGAGGCTCTATTAGATAACCCCCTTAACCACTATGTTCATCATTCACTAGAATGACCATAGCTCAACCTTTCATAAGGTTCCTATAAGCATGTTTACCCTAAGTACTCTTTCTAATGGATTTTAATTAAGTCCATGAATATTTATAATGTTATTCATGGGGTTTATTATTCTTTTCCTAATTTGGGCTAAGGATTTGATAATCCTTATATTGTCCTACTAACTATAGCCCTTACTAATTAAGTCCAAAGTACTTCATTCTTATTTGTGTCATGAAACTCTACTTTCTCATTAGAATACATTTTTGATGTTTTATGCTCTTTTATCTCATAACAAGTAAATCTACTACTAACATTCAACCATAAATGAATTATAAATTTAAAGCATAAAACTACCTAATTTAACATTCAATGAAAATGAGGCAAGGTACTTAAATTAAATCTAGCACCTTATGATAAGAATGAACACATATCATACTAAACTCTAAATGTTATACTAGCATGCTTTATAACATAATAATATAAAATGAAACTAATTATATTTACATTTTTAGAAACCTTTAATTATGATCCAACCATTTGATCTTAGATCTTTTCCTTTGATTAAGGACTTTAGTTATATTTAGAGAATTTTCTCTATTAAGGTCAAAAGATCACATTGATCTATTTTTATCATAATCCATCCATGATTTCCTTGGATTTCATCATATAAACATTTATTCTTTCCATCCTAAGAATCTGATCACACTTGATCTCATTGATCAAGTGGGTCCCTTTGTATTTTTTTTTGGGTTTTTCACCATAAAGGGTAGATCCCTTATTTTATCCAAGATCTGTCCAAATTAACCATAGATATTACTTTATTACATTATTATATCATCTCTAAAATAAATTTCCAAGATCTGATCACCTCAGATCTTGAAGATCTTAGAAATTGGACACTTATTTCCAAAATACAGAAAAATACAGAAATAAATTTTAGAAATATTATGACTTCATTAGAAACTAGACATTACAAGATTTCCATAGCTTCTTTCTGATCTCAATTTGGAGTTCATATGACTCCACAATCTTAAATTGAAGTTTTCAGCCGTTCCTAGGGTCCAGATTTGATCTAGGCCCACCAGAATTAATCTCTCTCAATTGAGGGTCCAAAACTGCTCAGATCTTTCTGAAAATTCTACCCTAGGGGTTTTGGACCATTCTGGATTGATTGATGGAGTCAGATTTTTCATCTGAGCACTCCATCATCATGAATTAAGGGTTCTGTTGTTTACTTTATTTTTACCTTTTAATTACCAAAATTAATTACAGTAAAATAAAAATTACATAAAACAATACTACAAATATATGAAAAGGATTTCCACTTACTTGATTGGAGAGAAAACCTCATTTATATGCCCAATTTAAAAAAATACCTTGTTGATGAAGATATAGCCTAAAATCCACCTTTCTTGCAAATACCGTTGTTTGAACCGTTGGATCTTGAAATTTCTTTGGGGGTTTTGTAGAATAGATGTGTTGGGATGTTTTGGACGGTGGAATTGATCAAATTAGATCTAGAACAGAGTGCCTAATTGAATTTAGGTCTCTTGTTCTAATCTAAATAGAAAAACAAGTTGAAAAGAGATCTAACTCTTGGAAATTTTGGGGTTTTGGAGAGGGATTCTAGATCTAATTTTTCAAGGAGATTGAAGATAATTTCGTGGGGATTTTATGAGGATTTTTGAAATATTTTTGGGGTTGTATTTATAGGCATTTTGGGTCTTTTTCCATGATTATAATATGTTATTTTTTTAATATAAAATGACATGAAAGTCTTCAATGCTCCCATGCCTAACTTTTCTTCCCCATGACTAGCTGATCTTTGTTGACCCATGTTTCACATGGGCTGCTGATCAAATTGGTTGTTGGGGACGTGGTGGTCCCCATGTGGGCCCCACATGGTGTAAAAAGTCCGTTTTGCCCTTTATGCATAAAACTTTGGGTTTTATTCCCATGATCTCGGATTTGAGTGTACTTAGTGGCGTTGGATTCGTATTTCTCAGTACATTCTAAATTTTGATGTTTCATATTTTGATTTTTGGAATATTTTGATTTTTGGGTAAAATTACTATTTTACCCCTTTTGTCCAAAAAATGAAAAACTTAAGGATTTCTCATCCGAATTCAAAATTTGTCGTGCTTACAGTCATTTTGAAGGGTTTGCTAAGTTTAATTTCAATTTTACATATCTTATTATTTGATTATACTTTTATAAAAAGTATATTTAAAACAACCCTAATATTTCAGCCCAAAATATCTGAAACTCAAACTTTATTGATTTTTCTCAATCAATTTACAAAAATTGGGGTTATTACACATTGTCTACCTTCATTCCACTAAAGGCTTGTCTTATACATCTCTATTACAATTTTTAACATCTGGTTGAAGACATTAAACTTAGTTCTTACTGGGAGACAACCTAGAGTTTTTATAGTCACATGGTTTTGCATCACTCATTTATCATATAATTGTCTTATATTTCAAGACATTGGGAATAATTTTTAGTTCAAGTTGGGGTTTGTAGACATGCATGAGATTTTTAAGTTTTTCTTCATATTTTGCAAAAAAATTCAAAATTTTATTAGATTTCAAAATATTTTTGTCAAAGTTCCTTTACTATGATGATGATTGCATTATCTAAAGTTTAGTATTTCCACTAACTTAACTTCTCAATAGAAATGCATTTGGTTAATTCTGCATTTTATTCATGTTCTAAAGTGTTTTATGATAGTTAAATCTCATAACATACTTACACATAGTGGATAAGTCTAAACTAATAGATGGTTATGACTTAGAGTCCTTGAGGAAATCAATGGAGAGCTATATACCCTATTAGAATTAAAGACTATTACTGTTGTGAGGGTTATAAATAATTCCCTATTTTCTTCAGTGTGCAATCAATTTTGAAAGACCTTAATGTCTTTATTTTGGTCAAAATGCTAAGAACTAAAAGGAGTGCTAACTTTGGTTCCTAAAAATTTATTGAATTATATAGGTTGAAGAAAACTATGAAATGATATGGGCCATCTTTGTTTAAGCCTAGAGACATAAAGCCTACCCATTCTACTACATACCACTAGTTAGAACCTTTAAGCCTCTTGGTAAGACTTTTCCTTTTTAAAACCTTATTTAACCTAACTAAAAAAAGAACCAATAAGAATATCCATTACCTACCTTTCAAAAATGATTAGCGATAAAAGAGGAAAGAAAAAGAGCACTATTAGAAAAAGAAAAGAAAAAGTTATGAAGAAAACATAAAGGAAAAATAGAGAAGATATTCACTTTAAATACAACCAAAACGTGAAGTTGTCCAAATTAATATAAAATGAAGACCTCTACTTGGATTTGAACTTTGAATCCCTTATAACCTTCTTTTTAGAACCCATCCTCAGCCTATGTTTCGTCCTATTTGAAGACTTCAAGATCTCAAGTAGAACAAAGCCTTGATGTGTATATAAATAGGAAGGAATTAAGGTGAAATATTTCTTATGCTCTTTGTTATGTTATATATTCTAAGGGATAATATTTTTTGTCTCATTAGGGCTTAAAAGGACTTATGTGAATGATTAGTATCTTTAGATTCGATCACACAGTGAGAGAAATTTATTTGACCCATTTCTTTGAGAGCCTTATTTTTTAGAGTATACCAGTGAGAAATTGAGGTCAAGACATCTTTCCAAAGGAGAAATAAGCATTTTTTTTAGAAATCCTAACTTATGTAACTTGTACACACACTGCACCCCATGATATAATTGTAATCAAATGCTAAAGCAAGTAGAATTTCTCATCCATCTTTATTAAGTTGTAAAAGCAAGTAGAGTATTAATGGATAAGAATTCTCTAAGATAAATAAAGGACTTACCCTTATGGAATTTTGTGGGTATATTCACTACAAACCCTCACGAGGCTTAACTGGTCTGGGGTAACTTAAGGGTTTAAGAGGTCATTGCATTTGCTAAATGCAATTGTAAGTATTTATGAAAAGGACAACCACTTGTGTTTGAAAGATTTTTTGCACGCTTTTCCCAGGACTAGCAAAATGCTGGTTGAGGGTTGATAAGTATTTAATTTTTTATAAAAGGTACCCAATTAGTAGTCCATGTGTTATAAAATATAGTGTTATTTCTACGATTTTTCCAAAATTTGGTAACACATTCATTTTTGAACTAATAATTCAAAAGTTTGATATTTCTAGGTGTAGAAGCTAATCCACAGTAAATATGTGATCATCATAATTTTCTATTATTTAATTAGGACTTTTCAAATTTTACAAGAATCAAGAAGGTGATACAAAAGAGCAAGCTTGATTGATATAAAAATTGAAGCCATTCATGAGGTTTCCTAATCTAACTAGGAAAGTTAAGCAAGTCAAAGCCTAAATGTCATCAATCCAAAGCTTAATCAAGGTTTAAGACAATCCTAGGACTAGCAAAAGAAGCTAATGGGAAGCCAAGTGTCTTAAACTATTTAATAAACAAATTTAGACATATAACCTTAGATCTAGTGATTAGTTCACCAATTAGAGCCCTTGACAACTATGAACCATTAAATTTCTATTAGGTACACAAGCATTGAACTTATTAATTACAATTCTTATGTTATGAAACATGACTTAATGGTTGGATTGACTGAAAACCCAAAATTTAAATATGTATGATCATCAAAAGTGCATAAACCCAACATTCAATCGTCTACTATTGGATCTGATCTTGGGTCATGAGTTTATGGTCACTAATCCATGATAGTAACTCATAATTCTATTTGTTAGTAACTCCATATGATTAATAAGAGATGTGGACCACTAATCAATTTTCAATGGTGTGGATTTGGTAATATTGTAACCATTGATCATTTGATTAACAATCAATAGTTAATGAAATGTGATTAGTGTCATGGATGATGTTGCCTTATTTCAAACAATTCCAGAGACTAACTTGGAGTAAATTTCAGATTGTGGAAAATGAAGAGAAAACCTAGATCGTAGTTCTACATGTGTATTTATGTCGTTACAAATGTGGGATTGACCATTAATGCATACTCAAACTAGATAGTTATTCATATTAGCAAATCTAAAGTACCTAATCAAGGGTAGGTTGATTAAGATTGCTATATTGGAAAATTTAATAATTGCTATGTGTTAATAAGAATGAGTTAATGCAAATTACGATTTATGTCAATACTATCTTTAATTACTAAAATTATGAAAGCATGTGATAAACTTAGTCATTATATCGTGACACATTTCACATTATTGAATTGGAAATGGAATGACTAAAACTTGAAAAAGCAAATGTTGCCCTCTTTGTAACCCCTAAATGTGTTGAGTGCTCAAATTTAACTAAAATACCCCTAAATTTGCATCTAGATAGATCATCTAAGATTAAATATGCATGCTTAAAGCATGATTAGGATGATTCTAATTGTTTTTAATATGTTGCAGATCAACTATGGTGCAATTAGATGATTTGAATCAAATTAAATGGACCAGACCATGGAAGATGGAGCCCACTGTAGAGAAGGACATGTGTAGCATTTCATGGAGAGTGGGGTAGGTAATTAGAATGTGGTTGTTTAGAAGTTTCCAAGGTGGAACTTGAATTATTAGAAAGTGATACGTAGGATTCTTGGAAAGAAAGAGAGAGGGAAGCGGATAAAGACATGTTTAAAAATATTTCCTAAGAACTTGGGAATTATTTCTTAGTTGGTAATAATATCTTAGTTAGGGTTTGGAATGTTTCAAATTGAGCAGCTAGAAGATAAAAGAAAAGAAGGGAAGATCAAAGCTTTATAAAAAGGAGTAGTAGGACCATACTAGGAAGGACCAAAGGAATAGAAGAAACCTGAGGGACTATCTAAACAATAGCTGAGTTGACAGAAGAAGAAGGGATCACCAAAGCACTCTTCTTCCTTAGTATCTCCATGGTTCTTAGTTCTTTCTCACTCTTTATTACCACTTCTCGTTTTTAATTTCTCTCTGATTCCCTGTTTCTCTATCTGTCACTGTTTCTCACCGTGTTTCCCATTATTTCATCACTATTTTCCCATGTTCATGAGATCCCATTCCATTCCCTATTCACTATTTCCCAAATGTTGCCCAAGCCTTCTTCCCTTTCATTCCCTATCCACTCTCCATCACAAGAAACTTCTCTTCTTTCAGCTAAACTAAAGAATCCATTCTAATTCCAAAATTTTCCCTATTCCATTTCTCTTTTGTAGTTGCTCATCATCATAATGTTCTTCTTTACTTTGCCACTGTTCCAGTCCTATTTGTCTTTTTTCCCTACTTCTCTCCTTCGTCTATGTCTTCATTTTCTAGTTTTCCACCTTGTTCCTTAGTTTTTCAATTGTTGATCTTAGTCCTTGCATCAACAGTAGAAGAGGAAAATGGAGGAAGAGACTGAATCACCCATCTTTTCACTATTTACATCACTATCCTAATCACCTTTTTTTTATGGTGATTTACCCTGATTCCTTTTTGGCTTCTAATTTTCATTGTTTCATCGCTGACTTTTACTCCAAATTTTTATCCTTTTTCAAGCTTTCTGTGTTCTAGACAAAACCCAATATGAGTTTCTCCTTAGTCTCCTTTATGCCCCTCATTTCATGTTTCAAAACACCTTGGGGAGATGTTTAAGTTTCCTACATATCTCTTCATTATGGGCAGAATAAAGAAGAATTTTGGGAAAATTTTTAGAAGTGCTCTTAGTTCATTTACTTTAATTCTGTGCCAAGTCCTTTTTGTCATATTATTATTTTGTATTTTTCTTAGAAAAGAACTTGAATAATTCCATATTAGTCTTGTTTGGTTTTATTTGAATCAAATCAATAGTTCAACCTTCATTGACAGTGCCATCTTAATTTTTGCTCATTTTCCTTCCGATTTTTAATCCACTTTTAGATCTTTGTTAGAATTCAATTCTTAGCACATCTATAGCCTTTGAGGTTACATCTAAAGACCCAAAAGTTAATCTAAGCTGTCCAAATACATACTCTCTTCTATTGATCGTGATCATTAGTTTTTTGGAAGATTTTCTTAATACAAAGATTCAATCAATAATTAGAGACAAGAGTAAAAGATTGGTGAAGGTTGATCAACATGGATGCAACCAGAAGTGTATAATTTCTTTGTGATAGAGCTAGGAAGGTAGAATTACCTTGTTATTTAGTTTAATTCCTTTTAGTTAAATTCAAAATTGCATATTTTAAAAGTTGACTAATAGATTTGAGTTTTTTTTTATGCATTGTTCTTTAATCTTTGTTAAATTTTTCTAGCTTAATTTTTAATTTAAACTCCACTTTTCAAGTCAAGTCCTCATGGGATTGACCCATACTTGCACAAACTCTACTACAATCGTGCACTTGTGTGAAACATTCAAACAAACACCCAAACAATAGAGTTAAAGGACTGTTCCCCTTGGTTGAAACATACACCTTACATCTAAGGGACATTGTAATACCTTAACATGGTTTGACCTTACACATGCTACCGACACATAGGAACTTGTAAAGTTCATACAACAATATTTGGAATGTCCAAATAGTATAGAATACTAATGAGCACATTAGTAACAAAATAAAGATTATAGTGTATCTCACAAGTTTTATATTATAGGAAGACCTACAACTTGCTAGAAGAAGTCATACTTGTAAACCAATATCTTAAGAAAGATTTAAAGATTGGTCTCATGGTAAAAGAAAATTTAAGATGTTAAACTCATAATTGTACTCATGACTAGAAGTTGAAGGAAAGAATCTTAAGGTCTTCATAATCAAGAGATAGAATAACAATTCCGCTATCAATGGCCATTAATAAGGTCTATTTTAAAATGACTTTTACTACTATTCACTGAAATGACATAACTACTATTGTGAATGACTTCAAATGATGATATTCACATTCATGCTTCGAAAGGATCTCTAAATGCCATGGACAAACTCAATGGATATCTACATGGACTAGAGACATAACATATTTGTCATTATTGATGAGGCTTTATCACTAGTTTGACTATGGTCCATTTAGCGAGTTGCATTATGGTCCATTTATCACTAGTTTGACTTTGGATGCATTGTTGTACAGTTGAAAGCATTGAAGAGTTGCATTATCTCTTATAAGATAACTACTTGTCATGACCCATGAACTAAGCAAGCACGGTTGGACACTTACTATTTTCTTATGGATATTGAATGCATGATTTTGGGGACTTGAAATGTTTTATCTAATGAATAATGAATGTGTATTTTTAATGCTCCTGAAAACATGATTTTATAGCTTGTTAACAACATGGGTTCAAAAGGTTCTCATATGTTGGAAATGAATATATTTGAATGATTTCTCTCAAGACTTTGAAATAGTAGTTTGATCCTCATATAATGATTCTAGAGATAGTATTTGATGTAGTTTTGGCGAGGGACTCTATGAGTGCTCATTAGTCCTAGAGATGTTATTTGATTGATGTTTAGGCAAGCACTTTATGAGTTGCTCTCAGTCTTGGGGATACTAATTTTCACTAGCATTTTAGGCGAGCATTTTACAAGTAGTCATAAGCCTTGATGAATGTGGATTTGTCAATGCTTTAGGCAAGCACTCTGTGAGTAGCTATATGCCTTGATGGTTATTGCTTCATCATTCCTTTAGGCAAGTGATTTACAAGTAGCTATAAATCCTTGTGGATATGAATTTCATCAATGTTTTAGTAGGCACTCTCTATGTAGTTATAAGTCTTGGAGATGAGATTTTGATCACTATTTTTGGGAAGTACTCTACAAGTACCATAAGACCTGCAGGCATGCATTCTTGGGGCGATAGTATGGCCTAGAGGCATACAAGCTTGGCATGATAGTAAGACCTAGAGGTAGGCATGTCTAGGATAGTTGTAAGGATGATGCGTGTGTGTTACATGCCATTGTAAGTCTTGGAGGCCCTATGCTAGGAGGTGTAGTCAGCCATTGTCCATTGAGATGATATTAATACTAGCTGATGGTTTTACCATTAGAATTATGAATATTAATTTTTTTGAACTGATGATCTTATTGTGTTTAGCTTACCAATGTGTTAGATTAATTGAGCATTTTGAGTGATTCTACATGCATATGTATTGATCATACATGCATTTGAAGTTCTGTGTGTTTTTGAAGGAAAATATGTTAGATGACTATTTCTACACATAATAATGAGAATGTTAAATACCCCGATCTTTACAAATGGATTCAACTATTGAATGACAAATAATTTAGACATGGATGGTGATATCTTGAATGATCATGTATGATGAACGATCTTAAAGAGCTGTATGTTATGAACAAATTTAGAGTGATTCAGTGTTTATGCATGGAAAATGATCTTACCAAGACTAAAGTTTATGAAACGATAAAGGTATAGTATGCTTGAATACTCATGAAAATATAATTCAATGATATCTTCAAAAACATGGAAGTCTAATGCTTTATCAATTGCATTAATTTCTACATGTAAATTAATTTCATGGATGTATAATTTGAGAACTTATAAATTTGACTTGAGCACTTACTATGAAATATCATGAGTTTTGTTTATGTATGATAAATTATCAAACTACATTGATTATGTAAATCATGAACTGCATGTTAAAATCATGACTTCTTCCACCTACACAATTGTAATCTTGTTGAGACATTATAAATTGTTTACAAAGTCTTAGACATGAATTATTAGAATGGAAGGATGAATAGGTTGAGTTGAGAATGTGAAAGTAATCCATGGAGTTATAATTATATAAGCTTAGGAAATCTAGTATTTAAAGGGTGAGCTTCACAACTTAATATTTGTCTCATGTACTACTTGAGAATGTGAATATATGTCAACATTGGAAGTAGTGAACTCATTTCTATTTAGTGCATTGTATTGTGATTTGATTGTCATCGGAGGTTTTGGGATGTGATGAGTTTTAGTATTTTATTTTTTAAACAATGAAAATGATTTCTATCTATTAGGTGTTAACTACATACATTACTACACTTCCCCTTGACACATATCGTAAGGGCAACGAACCCCTCACTGGCAGATTCACATATCTTACAACATACACAATCTTCTATTGTTGGAGCAAGAGCAATTTTCTTAGCTTTACATCCATCTCAAGGTATCATTTCCTACATTGCATGTGTTAAATGAGGCATTCATTCCACTGTAAAGTCCTTGTATTTATGTAAGAAATGACACATGGGATTTCAAAAATGCTTTTAACAAAAATGTATTTTATGCTATTTTGTTTTCAAAAAGAATTTCAAATAAGGGATCTCCCAAATTACAAAATAATATTAAAAAAATATTTTAAAAAATTTAGGTGTCACATGTGAGAGTGATTGTATAAGGGTCCCACAATTGAGTGTAAGGACTTGAAATTTTTATCTAATATAAATGGATCATTTCACATAAAATATCTTAATGGTATGAGTGCTCAACTATTTTAGAAAGACTTTTAAAGTTTAAGATAAATTCTATGAGTGTTCAACTCTTACAGAAAGACTATTATAGTTTAAGCTTTTTTCTTACAAAAAGACTACTAAAGTTTAAGCTTTTAATTAAGTTAAGTCTGAGTGGTTCCACTTGTCACAAGTGCAGAACCAATGTGATCTATAACTAAAAAAAAGTACAATGATTGACTAGCTCACCTTTCAAAGTAAGAGCTCATGCATGGTTCAAACCATTTCATAAGGGTATGTGAAATATGCTAAGTAGAATAATGGAGTGGCTAGATTAAATCAGCTCACTCACCTAAGTAATACATTAAAGACTTTGGAAAGGAATGGAAATTGAATGACTGAACATCAAATGAAAACAATTAGCACCATGGCATTGACAAATGGTCTCAACATGTAATGTTAGCATGAATGTCGGTTGGCTAATGCAGCCTGTACACTCAACCATCTAAATTACCGGATTTTGAAAAGGAGATGATAGGAGTAATAACTTATGAAAATGATGTGTTTCCATGCATGTAATGATGGCTGGCTTTTAAGGCAACTCCCACACACTAGGTAATAGGGAAAAAAAGGCAACACCTAGTATAAAATAATTGCATAGGCTTGGACTACATGCTTTATTTATCCAACCCAAAGAGAGTGTGGAGTTGAGGAGAAAAGCTAGAGAGAAAGGGGAAAATTCAAAGAAAAAGAGAAGAGAAGAAAGGAAATGCAAACTAGAGAGGAAACAAAAGGGAAGGAAAAACTATAGTAGAAGAACAAAGGAAAGAAGGAGAAGCCCATTGATAGAGGTGTGCAAAATGCCCTTATTCATGAATGGGCCAAAGAGCAATTGAAGCTTAGGATGAAGCTTGAAAAACATGGGATCTTATTCCCTGGTAGGGGCAGTAAGAAACTCTCAATTTTGGATCATGAACTTGTTTTAAAAGCATCAAAATCTTTGAAAAAATCAATGGATTCAGCATCACAATCCCTGTTATCATGCATGTGAATCGTCCATGAAGTTGAGCATGATTTGGACATAATTTTAGTACACGATCTTGGTGCATGTTTGATGAATGAGTGATACTTGAAAAGTAATGTTCTTATGTTAATTTAAGCCAAAAGTCATATGGAAATCAAGCATAGAATAGTTTGAATTTTTTATAAGTTTTAGTGGCTCGAAATAGGCATCATTTTTAGGGGTGACTTCAAGCCGAAACCACCTTGAATTCTCTAATATTTATTTGAAATTTTGGTTCAATATTTTTATGGAATTATAATCTATTGACATAGGTATGAAATGAATGGAATGGATCTAGATTTTATTATGTTTTTCTTGGTCATTGAAGCATCTAAATGGTGCTAGTCTTTTGTAGAAAACAATGCCTGATTATTATGTAAATTCGAACATGTATCATATGTAAAATTCAGGTATTTTTAAAGCATGGTGAAGTTCTAGCACTATACTATATTATCTAGTTTTTAAGACTCCTAATTATCTAGCAAATTCATTTTAATTTCTTGAGCACAAATGTGGTATTGAATCTTGTAAAAAAAAAATCAGATGCAATAGGGTCTGAAAATTGATGTATTTTAGGTCCTACTTGGTTAATATTTTATGGAAATTTAACCATGTATTACATTCCAACCACAGGGTGTTATATGGTGATGATAAATCCCTAAGTTTTTCTTTGATTTGAAATGGAATTTAGCTCCAAAATCACACATTTTGGTGGGGGCGGGTGTTTGTAACTGGTTTGTACTCCACAAACCTTACTATTATTCCTTATTTTTACGAATATTATTCCATTGAAATGAACCCCTTAAAATAATGTTTCAAGCCCTCATATATGGTTCAAAAGAGTGTGCAATTGGCCATGGTTATAAGTTCCAAAAAGATGGGTACTTTGTCACTATATACAAGCTATATAGCAATGACTACCCACACTGCTACACTACACTTTTAAAGAGTTCAACTATTGTTATAAAACTATGTTTAAATGGAAATGCACTCATTACACATTTGAGGTTGTGACACTAGAGGATTCCACAATAGCTAAAAGTGCCATTGTGGTAGAACGTGAAGTTCCAACTATATATTACTTCATTTGTTTGTTAAATGCCTATTCTTGCTTGATATTTGCAGAGTTTAAAGGTAATTGGAAAGCACATACGAAAAAGAATGAAGCATCATGTTTAGTATTTATATGCGATGCATATGGAATGGCCATGAAGTGCCAATTTTCAAAGGTAAATGGATTATAAATGTGAATGAACATGTTTACTAGTGAATGATTAAAAAATGCTCAAATGTAAAAAATTTCAAGTCATGTTTTATGGCTACTTAATAGCACATGTGGGTGACACATTTGTAGCATTTAGTAAATGAAAAGATCTAAAATTTTTGAGTAGACATTCCATGTTGAAGGCTTTGGGAATGTTTCTTGAATAAAAAGAAAAGGAGAGAAAGTTTTATGAATGTTTATTTGAATGATATGGAAGTGAACAAATATTTTTATATTTAGAAAATGAATGATTATATATTTCTTTTGTGACACGTAATAAGTTGTATTGAAGGAACCCTAAAGGGGTAAATGGCTTTGTTCGTTACCACCTTTGGTGGTAATGATTTTGTGCATGGTTTTGGAAGTGTGTTTGATCTCTAGTCATATCATTCAAATGATTGGCCCTTGCCCTCTAATATTGATACCAGCACTATGATAGTCATAACATTCCAATTTTTCTAAACTAATATTTGAATATTCTTTTTTATATCAGCAAAAATTTCCTTTAGTTTATAAAAGGTATATAAACATTTAAAAGTTCCCATCTTCAAACTGGTGCTACAATCAATAAGTCTCCTCACATATTCAAAATAAATAAGAGCTAGCTAACGAAAAATAAACTATCATGACATAGGAACTGCTGGTCACAACACGAACTATAAGAACACACACATATATAATAGTCTCTTAATGTTTACAATGCCATGAAGTATCAACCTTAAGATTACACATCAAAGGTCCTAACCATACTCTGATACAAAATCATGGAGGCTAGCCAAAATCTAATCCACCAGTCATGTACATTGTGAATCACAAGTTGGATAGCTACACCTTCACCTTCTCTTCTATGGTATATTTTTCTGAAGTCTCCCCTAAAATTTTTGATGTACGAGGGTGAGCATGAGATGCACATTACAAGAAAGATTCATACACTCTAGACCAGCCAAAATACATAGCAACCAGTTGCATACACTTAATATACATATAGCTAAGTATACAAAAGTAGGTAAGGACTAAGCTTACATGAATTTATTATAGATTATCCATCTTATTGTTTCCATCATAAGATTTCATAAATAGTGCATGTTTACATCTATTGACATTTATATTGTCCAATGTAGAGTGCTTACATTGATGGATGAATTAATGCAATGCAAGATACTAATATGTTGCTTATACCATTTATTGAAGAAGTTCAAATACATCACTCATGCATAAACTGGCATATGATAAAACCATTGAGTGTAGTAAATATAAGCTATTCTTACTGAAAAAGGATGCAAGTTGTTTTTCAAGGAAGCCAGTCAAAATCTCGGCATCAAATCGAGTGGAAAACCCATATAGTGAAATACTAGGTGCTATTTGGCCCTATCATAAAGACTTAGGCATTCTTGTCCTACCATCCAAGAGAGCAACACGTAGTCTAGTCACAATGGATAGTCTTGGCTCTTAAGAGTGATCAACATGCTCAACTTGCCCTCATAATCCGATGTGTATGCTTGCAAGAACTACTATGGCCGTACATTGCTTGGATACTTTGTCGTGTCGTTAGTGGCCATCATGGTGGTCACCGACTATTTGCAAAGTAGTCCCCATGATAGACTCTCCGCAAGCTATTGTTAAGATGCTATCAATAATCAGAGGGTGGTGACACATAGCTACAGATAGCAATCTTGCCTCGAGACTTACGCTTGCTCTTCTTGTAGCTACCCTAGGAGTTCTTGCCCAAACCTCAATCAAATTTCACGTGTGAAATCAAGTGTTTTGCAAACCATTTGTGAAAGTCTAAATTTTCTTGGTCATCCATGTATAGTATAAATATTCAATTCATAACTCATAAGGTTTTCCATCAATCTATCTTAGGAGTCTTCATGACTTAGTAATTTTGTTTGAGGTCCTTATAAATCTAGTAATTTTGTTTGGTGTCATTCTAAATCTTGTTAAATAATAGTTGTGTAGTGGCTTGGCTACAAGATAAACATATTTATCAAAGTTCCTGTCTAGATGATGTCCTTAAGTAGTGTGAGGTCTAAATTTTCAGCTTATTCAATTCCTCTTTCAGCTATACTTTAGTTTCACTTATTATCCAAGGAGTTGTGTGAATTGGGTTACTTATCCTTAGGTTATTGTATTGTTAGTTAGCCTCCTCTCTTAACTATGGACTTAGCACTTATGTTTTATGAGATACATTGCATACACTAACACGTATACTTGTCTAGCAGCAACTAGTTGTACAAGTTTCTGGCCTTCCAATTGAAATCATTATTCATTCCTAAGTAATGAAGATTTAGCATGTAAATAGTCAAGATAATCAAGATTGACAAGGATACAATGTGAGCTACACAAATGCACTATTTCAAGTTATTAGTTCAACTAACATGTCCATGCTATTCAACAAAAAGCACAATCCATATTTTAGTCTATGACTCTATCTCATGGTTTAGCTAGGTAGTTCAAATGAGTAATAACAGCTGTTGATGGTGGTAAAATCAGGAATATACAATCTATGTTGGTTTTAGACCAAAAAGAATTAGCCTAGGTTCACACAATCTCTTACCTTTCAATGGTAACCCTGTTGGTCTAGCAGGTAGTCTTAGTAGTAGAAATTAAGGGTAGTATAAACATTGCCTCAACTCACTTATGACCAGTTCGCAACTTTAAGTTCCTTAATGTTATCAGTATACAATCTAGAACCTAAACACTCAAGATAAAGGGAGTTCAGTTACATTAAAAGATTAGTTTTCTAGAATACATTCCTACTAGTCCATTAGGAATTGTTCACACCACCTCTCATTAAGGTCATTTTGAATCCTTCCATAAGGCTTTCAGTGACAAAACTTTAATGTCCTTAGCTAGGATAGGTATTAGACTATTTAAATTTTCTATTTTAACCAAGAAAATGCCCCCATAAGTTCATTAAGGAATGATTGTTTCTAAGTAAGCCACTACTAATTGATGTGTTTTAAAAGTAACTGCAAGTGCATGGCTCTATGGTAACATAGATTGTGCAAGTACAAGTCGATCCACAAAGACTCTATTAAAAAAATGATTTAATTAAAGTCTATTTTAATCACTTTGACCTAGCAAAAAATTCAATTAATTCTTAAATTACTAAATATAAAAGAAGTTTGCTAAAAATTATGAAATCACTTAGAAACAAAATCTAAGTTTTGAAATACATTATAATACAACCAAATGAACTTACGAATAAGAATTTGGAATGTTTGCAATAAATTTAATATTTTTTCTGTAAATTAATATTTATGTATTTTCTTATTTCAAAGAATTAACATATATTAACATATTTACTCAAGTCATAGTCTGTATTTTTAGGCAACAAACAATGAAAGTTTTTTAATATATTAATCCTTACTAATCCAACATAATTATTGCCTCTACAAAAGGAAGTACAAGATAAAATGATGTAGAAATCATTAACTATATGAATTAGTGTTAATTTCCTTAAAATAATACTAAGTACAATTTTTATTCTAAGTTTTAATTAATCAAAATTCATTCAATCACACCATAACTTCATCCTAACCCTAGGAAATAAAATTTACCTACTCATGGTGGAAAATTAAATCATTCAAAATTTAGAACTAACAATTATTCTTTTTCATTGATTAAAAATTACACAAAAATAACAATTCTAACAACTAATTAAAATTCAATAAAATTACAAAATAAATGAAAAACTATGTAAAATCTTATCATTAAATGAAAATAAGATTACAATAGTTCCAAAGCAAATAAAATAATAGAAAAAAAAATCCTATGATAAGGATAGAATTCACTAAATTGTTGCCTTGTCACTCGATAAAGATCGCTTAAATCTTTCCTTCTCACACTACCACCAATCTTTCTTCCTCCATTCAACAACTTACCCTTATTGTATCACTCAATAATAGTACATAATATTTCCTAATAGCCAAAATCCAAAGTCGAACATCTACATCAAAAATCCAAAGTAAATGTATGTAAATTCAATGAAAATTGCATGTAAACTAGAGATGGAAACGGGCTAAGAAAAGGGCATGTTTTCTATATGATCTTGGTGGGTTAACAATGTGGGATTGTACGTAATAGGGAAATGGTATTAGGGAATGAAAATAAAATGGACATACATTGTAGAAAAAAATTAGAAAAATCCAACAAGATATGGATGGAAAATAGGCATGTAAAAGATGGTGTACTCATGTGTAAGGTTGGATGAAGGAAAGAAATAGGTAGAAATGGAATTTTTTGGATTAAATTTTTTATATTGATAAGATGTAGGATTACATGATGAGGTCATAAATTTGAAGATTATCTAATGTGTTGAAAATTTTATAAAAGTAAAATAGTCAAAAGAGGTAAAACTAGGTGTGAAAGTGAGAGTAAGAAGTAGGGTATGGATAGAACGTGTTAGAGAATGAATTTTGGGATAGATTTGGTGGTGGAATAGGGCATATGATGAATATGTTTGGGTGTAAAAATAAATTATTGGTGCTATAGAAAAAAAAAAATGAAATAAAAAGGACAGGAAATTGGTGTGTAATGGAGGAATAAACTCAAGGAAACTCACCTTTGTCTCTATGGAATGCATGCACTAACCTTAGGAAATTTTCTTCTTTTCTCCTCTACATATTCCAAGCTCTTTGTGATTTGGAACACACACTAAGCCCCCTTAAGGAATGGGTGTTTCTCCCTTTTTTTCTCCCCTTTCTCTGAGAAGAATCCCTTATATTTTCAAGTGGAATCAGTAATGAATGGAAGGTGAAGATCATATGGGTTAAAGGAAGAATGGATGGTGAAGATTTAAGTAAGTAAAAGAGATAACAAAGAGGCTGAAAGGTGTGTAATGGCTTTTTGGTTCTATTGGAATTCATAAATCTGGGATGCATGCAAGTTGTTTGATTGATATGAGTTATGGAGATCCTTCTTGCTTAGGGTTTTGATTTGACTTTTCAATAAGGGTAAGCTATCTAGGGTTTCATATTTATTTTCTCTTTCTCTCTTAAATTGGATTATGATTGAGCCCTAGGATAGATGGTTGAGATTTCCTTGTAGTCTCCTATCCAAAAAGGCATTGTTTTATGACTCATTCCTTCTCATCCATGATATCAGTAAGCCTTAAGATGGATGGTTATCATTCCATAGATATTTTCTTATCCAAACTAATTTCCCTCCTTTATTTTTGCTCCATCCCACCATTTTTATCTCCAATAAATGAGATTAAAGTAAAAATACATTTTTAAACTAAGGAGAACATGTTTTCTCCTCCTTGAAAAATGGTTGGAAGCCCATTAAAATTTTCTCAACCAATCATGGCTCAATATTCTTTCTCTTGCATGAATTCTTTCCACTAGCTTCTCATTGGTTGCCTAGGATGGTCTTAAATGTGGATTGATCTTAGGCACTCTTTCTTAAAATTCCCAGATGAAAAATAACCTTAGATTTCTCTTTTTTTTTTGTCTCTCATCCCTCAAATTTCTCCACCAATCGTACTCATCCATTCATGTATTCCACATTGATTTAAGTGTGATGCACTACCTTTGCATGAAACATTCCTGATACACATGTAGGCGGCCAATATTCTAAATTGTAGAGAGAGAAAGGGTAGGCTTTGTGACGGCCCGGGTTTTTGAAACATGATTTGTAAAGTATTTTGAAAGGCAGGGCCCTTAAGAGTGTAAATTTTTTTCGCAAAACAAAGCAGCGGAAATTCTTTTCTTTAGAACTTGTTTTGAAAACCCAAGTCACCACTTCATACATAACATAAGTACAATTTGTGTGCAAAATAAAATTCCATTAAAGGAATATACTTTTATTAAACTCCAGGATCCATCCAGTGGTTCACAGTACAGCCAAATCTAGTACAATACTTGTCCAAATTACATAATCTAAAACTCAAGCTCACCATACAATAAAACTCTCAACAAAGAAAAATACATGTCTTCAAGGGTATACCTTGAAGTTTATTCTCTTCAAGTCTTCTATAGTCTTCAGCTCCTAACTCTCCTTCCCTGTATCTGAGATATTGCAACAAGTACACTATCTCAGCAAGTAATGCTTGGTAGGGGATTCAAGAAACATAACATTGACAATGTAATTCCAATACTTCATAATCCCATTATCCTTAAACATACTCTTTACTTTGTAAGTTATGTATATCTATATACATACATACCCTTCATGGCTAAACCAGTTAAACTCGTGAAAATAATCAAATATCATTCCCAACTAAGCTGATCAATTCTCTTCATTTTGAGAATTTAGTATTACAACTAATCTTATGCTGGGAATTTCCCTTCTTGGGAAATATTGGTAATATACAATTACCTAGCATTTCATTATACTATAACATAAGGCATTTCACTATGCCTATTCTCAAATGCATCATAGTGCAAAATAATCAGAAAGGTTGCTATGCTGCAGTTTGATCCGCACTAGCGTGCTCGGATAACTGCCCTGTTCACCACTGATACCACGGTAGAAAATATTATGTCACTGCCTGTATGGGGGGGCAAGACTTTCACAGTGGTGGCCTTCCCATAATTGCCACCACCCGACTTTTAGCCTCTCATTGGGCAAGGTATCATCATATCATCAAATTTCAAGGAGCGGGTGGCCAAACCCTCATAACTCCTCTAGCAATAGCATTCTCCTAGGCTTATGCCTATTAAAACAAACTCACAAGCCTCCAAGCTTGTATCTAAAATAGATTTCATATATATCAGACCATATGTCTGTTTACCTAGGGCTGAAATATTTCCTAGTTCCCTGTTCACTTATAGTTTAGTCCTTAACCATCTTATATGTGTTTGGCTGGATAATAAAGTTTTCAAGAGATTTAATACAAGTATTATCATTACTCTTGTCAACATAAGATCATGAGTACAATCATGTGTGCATTCATCAAATCCTCCTACCTTTAAGGATTGATCTCTTTTCCCCAATCTTCCATGATCCTAACTGATGTATATAATCTGTACATCCATACATATTGTCAATATATAAATTATGAACAATCGTATTGATCACTAGTTTTGATGTTTAGAATGATCTTTAGATCATTCATATCTAAGTATTTTTCTATCTCCAAGTCTTTGTATGTCCATCTCCTTGATCTTGATCTTTCATAGATCCTTTGATTGACAATCTACACATGTTGATAAAGATTAAGTTCCTAGATCTTCTATCGTCTAGTTCTTCTTTGATCTAAGTTCAGTTATTGGATCATCCCTATGGAGGATGATCTTAGTTTTTTTCCTTGAATCATCTTTGATCAAGGGTATGGATTATCTAATCTAATGAACTATAACAAGTATACTACTAAACATGCATACTAAGTACAATATAGTGTTCTTATTCTTATTGTTCTTAATCATCCAAGATCTAATGGATCTTGTTTGATCATCCTTATCTTACTTACTGTTTTAATTAGGGTTAGGTAATTTAATAACCTTTTATGCTCTTATTAATATTATTCAACCAGTTAATGTGCTAATTGAAGGTAGCGTATTCAAGCCTAAATCTAGACTGGTCCTCTTATTTCCAATTGGCTAAGGCTTACTAGCTGAATGAGTGAACACAAAGTGGTTACTTCAATCCTCATGCAAGGAGGCGTTTAGACCTCACAAACGTCAATGGAAGGTAGGGGAAGAGCGAGGCTCTATTAGATAACCCCCTTAACCACTATGTTCATCATTCACTAGAATGACCATAGCTCAACCTTTCATAAGGTTCCTATAAGCATGTTTACCCTAAGTACTCTTTCTAATGGATTTTAATTAAGTTCATGAATATTTATAATGTCATTCATGGGGTTTATTATTCTTTTCCTAATTTGGGCCAAGGATTTGATAATCCTTATATTGTCCTACTAACTATAGCCCTTACTAATTAAGTCCATAAGTACACCATTCTTATTTGTGTAATGAAACTCTACTATCTCATTAGAATACATTTTTGATGTTTTATGCTCTTTATCTCATAACAAGTAAATCTACTAATAACATTCAACCATAAATGAATTATAAATTCAAAGCATAAAACTACATAATTTAACATTTAATGATAATGAGGCAAGGCACTTAAATTAAATATAACACCTTATGATAATAATGAAATCACATATCATGCTAAAGTCTAAATGTTATACTAGCATGCTTTATAACATAATCATATTTAAAATGCTATGAAACTAATTACATTAACATTGTTAGAAACCTTTACTTATGATCCAACCATTTGATCTTAGATCTTTTCCTTTGATTAAGGATTTTAGTTATATTTAGGGAATTTTCTTTATTAAGGTCAAAAGATCATATTGATCTATTTTTATCATAATCCATCTATGATTTCTTTGGATTTTATCATATCAACATTTATTCTTTCCATCCCAAGGATTTGATCACACTTGATCTCATTGATCAAGTGGGTCCCTTTGTATTTTTAGGGTTTTTCTACCATAATGGGTAGATCCCTTAATATATCTCATATATATCCAATTAAACCATAGATCTCACTTTATTTCAATATTATATCATTATTAAAACATGTTTCTAAGATATGATCATCTCAGATCTTGAAAATCTAGGTAATTGGAAAATTATTTCTTTAATACAGAATTTTTTTACTGAATAACATGTCTATTTTATCATTTCATAAGAAAATAGAGGTTTCAAGCTTTCCATAGCTTCTTTCCGATCACAATTTGGAGTTCAGATAACTCTGGAATTGAAGCTGGAAGTTCACAATCCTTCCTAGGGCTTGGATTTGATCTGGGCCCAAGGAACGGATAGCCTAGATCGTTCGGGTAGAAAACCTAGCCGGGCGGAACCAGTCAGGTGCGTCCGCTGTGCTGAAATGTTAAAGCTCCCGCACGGGGTGTCCATGGAAGCGCGCGGGACGTCGTCCGTCCGATCTGGAGATCGAACAGTCCGTTTGGACCGTCAAATCAATCCCTTCTCAATTGAGGAACCAAACCTTCTCAAATCTTTGTGAAAATTCTACCCTAGGGGTTTTGGAACTTATGGATTGATTGGTGGAGTCAGATTTTTCATCTGAGCACTCCATCATCATGAATTAAGGGTTCCAATGTTTACTTTATTTTTACCTTTTTATTACCAAAATAAATTACAGAAAAATAAAAATTATATAAAGCAGTAGTAAACATCTATATAAAGTATTCTCACATACCTGATTTGAAAAAAAAAATGGTGTTTATATGTCCAATTTAAAAGAAATACCCTTTGATGAAGATATGGCCCAAGATCCACCTCTCTTGCAAATTCCTGTTGTTTGAACCGTTGGATCTTGAAATTTCTTTGGGGGTTTTGTAGAATAGATATGTTGGGAAGTTTGGATGGTGAAATTGATCAAATTAGATTTGGAACAGAGTGCCTAATTGATTTTAGGTCTCTTGTTCCAATCTAAAAAGAAAAACAAGTTGAAAAGAGATCTATCTCTTGGAAATTTTGGGTTTTTGGGGAGGGATCTAGATCTAATTTTTCAAGGAGAGTGAAGAGAATTTCGTGGGAATTTTATGAGGATTTTTGGAGAATTTTTGGGGTTGTATTTATAGGCATTTTGGGTCTTTTTTCATGATTATAATATTTTATTTTTTATTATTAAGTTGCATGAAAGTCTTCCATGCTCCATTTTTTTCTTCTCCATGCCTAATTTTTCTTCCCCATTACTAGCTGATGTTTGTTGACCCATGATTCACGTGGGCTGATAATAAAATTGGTTGTTGGGTCCCTTGTGGGCCCCACATGGTGTAAAAAGACCGTTTTGCCATTTATGCATAAAATTTTGGGTTTTATTCCCATAATCTCGGATTTTGGTGTACTTAGTGGCGTTGGATTTGTATTTCTTAATACATTCTATATTTTGATGTTTCATATTTTGATTTTTGGGTAAAATTACTATTTTACCCCTTTTGTCCAAGAAATGAAGAAACTTAAGGAGTTCTCATCCGAATTCAAAATTTGTCATGCTTACAGTCCTTTTGAAGGGTTTGCTAAGTTTAATTTCAGTTTTACATGTCTTATGATTTGATTATACTTTTATAAAAAGTATATTTTAAATAACCCTAATATTTCAGCCCGAAATATCTGAAACTCAAACTTTATTGATTTTTCTCAATCAATTACAAAAATTAGGGTCATTACAATGTTCCCCCCTTACAATAATTTTGTCCTCGAAATTTGTAATACACTACTTACTCAAACAAACTAGGGTGTGTCTTCCTCATTTCTACTTCCTCAATAGAGTGATGCTGCCACAGGACTTTGACTAACGGAATGCTTTTGGTTCTTAACTTCTGTTCCTTGCGGTCCAGAATTTGTATTGTCTTTTCTTCCAAGGTTAGGTCAGGCTTTAGCTCTTTTGGCACCCTTTGAAGTACATGAGTGTCGTCTTGGGGATATTTCCTTAGCATAGACACATGAAAGACACTATGTATTTCTGAGAGTTGGGGTGGTAAGGCTAATTTGTAGGCCACTGGACCAACTCTTTCTAAGATTTCAAACAGACCAATGAATCTAGGACTAAGTTTTCCTTTGCTTCCAAACCTCATTACTCCTTTGACAGGTGATACTTTTAGAAATACATGCTCCCCCACATCAAATTCCAGGTTTCTACATCTTTTATCTGCGTAACTCCTTTGTTGACTGTGTCCTATTAGCAACCTCTTCTATATCAATCTGACCTTGTCTACACATTATTCCACTAGTTCTGACTTTATCAGCCTTCTTTCTCCAACTTCACTCCAACAGGTTGGTGATCGACATGGCCATCCATACAATGCTTCATATGGTGCCATACCAATACTTGCCTGAAAACTGTTGTTATATGCAAATTCTACTAAAGGAAGATGTTCATCCCAACTCCCTTTCCAATCTAATGCACATGCTCTCAACATATCTTCTAAGGTTTGAATAGTCCTTTCTGATTGACCATCTGTTTGAGGGTGAAATGCTGTACTGAGTTTAAGTGAGGTTCTCAAGGCTTGTCATGCACTCTTCCAACATCTCGAAGTAAATCTTCCATCCCTATCCGTGATAATGGATAATGGAATCCCATGAAGTCTTACTATTTCTTTAATATATAACTTAGCCAGACTGTCAACTGATTGATTTTGTCTAATTGGAAGGAAATGTGTTGACTTTTTTAGCCTATCCACAACCACCCAAATCATGTCATGGCCTGCCCAGGTCCTTGGCAATCCCACTACAAAATCCATGGTGATATTGTCCCATTTCCATTCTGGAAGTTCCAATGTTTGTAACATTCTAGCTGGTCTTTGGTGTTCAGCCTTTACTTGTTGACAATTTAGACATTTAGCCACAAATTCTCCTATTTCTCTCTTCATGCCTTCCCACCAAAAGTTTCTCATTAAATCTTGATACATGTTTGTACCTCCAGGGTGTATAGAAAACTTAGACTGATGGACTTCTTGTATCAATTCCTTTCTCAGACATTTATTTGAAGGAACCACCAATCTCTCTTGAAAACCTATGCCCCCATCTGTCCCCTTAACAAATCCTTTCTTTTCACATAATTCCTGAGTTGCTGTATCTTCTTCTTGGGCTTTAAGGACTCTTTCTACAAAAGCTAATTTAATTGTGATGTTTGTGAGTAGAGCTCTTGGTTGTCTACTTAATGCATCAGCTACTACATTTGCCTTTCCAGGATGGTATTGGATGGCAAAATCGTAGTCTTTGATATACTCTATCCATGTTCTTTGTCTCATATTTAAATCAGCCTGAGTGAAGATGTATTTGAGACTCTTATGATCTGTAAATACATTGAATTTTTCTCCATACAAATAATGTTGCCAAATTTTCAATGCAAAAACTACAGCCGTCAATTCTAGGTCATGTACTGGGTAATTTATTTCATGTTTCTTCAATTGTCTAGATGCATAAGCAATGACCTTCCCATTTTGCATTAACACACCTCCTAATCCTTTGCTTGAAGCATCACAGTATATTTCATATCCCCCACTCCCAGCTGGGAAAGTCAATACCGGTGCTGTAGTTAACCTCTTCTTTAGCTCTTGAAAACTATTTTCACATTCTTCTGACCAAGTGAATTGTACCCCCTTTCTTATCAAGGAAGTCATAGGAAGAGCTAGACGAGAAAACCCTTGAATGAATCTACGGTAGTATCCTACTAGTCCAAGAAAACTACGTATTTCTGTTACTGTTTTAGGTTTCTCCCAATTCATTACAGCTTCAATCTTGGTGGGGTCTACTTCTACTCCATTCTTGGAAATTACATGACCTAAAAAATTGACCTTCTCTAACCAGAATTCACACTTACTAAATTTACCAAACAGTTTATGTGTTTTGAGGGTATTTAGTACAATTCGTAAGTGTTCTTGATGTTCTTTGATACTGGTAGAGTAAATCAGTATATCATCGATAAATACAATTACAAATTTATCCAAAAATTCTTTGAAGATTCTATTCATTAAATCCATAAACACTGCTGGTGCATTGGTTAGCCCAAAAGACATGACTAGAAACTCGTAATGCCCATATCGAGTTCTGAATGCTGACTTGACTATGTCTTCATCCTTAATACGCAATTGATGATATCCTAATCTAAGGTCAATTTTAGAAAAGACCTTAGCAGATTGGAGTTGATGAAAGAGATCATCAATGCGAGGTAAGGGATACCTATTTTTCACTATGACGCTGTTCAACATTCTATAATCAATGCATAATCTCATTGACCCATCCTTCTTCTTCACAAATATTACTAGTGCTCCCCATGGTGAACTACTTGGTCTAACAAACCCTTTTTCTAACAATTCTTTCAATTGTCCTTTTAACTCTTTCAACTCTGCTGGGGCCATCCTATAAGGTGCTTTAGAAATTGGAGTTGTACCAGGAATTACTTCAATGGTAAACTCAATTTTTCGGTGTGGGGGTAACCCTGGTAGTTCTTCAGGAAAAACATCTTGTAATTCCCTGACCACTTCAATTTCTGTTGTCCTGGGCTGTTCACCATCTAAGGAAACCACTGTTGCTAAAAATGCCTGACAGCCCTTGGTCATATGTTTGACTGCCTTCATAGCTGAGATGATGGATTTGTCTCAGTCATTGTGTTTCCCATACAGTGTTAATACTTTCTCCCCTGGTATACTAAATGTGAGTTTCTTCTTGTGACAGTCCATAACTACCCAGTATTTTGCTAACCAGTCCATACCCAATATGATGTCAAAATCCTCCATGTTCAATAAAATGAGGTCTATGTCCATTCTTTTGCCCAATACTTCTAGAGGTACATTATGCAAGTATTCTTGTAGTTTAACTGTTTTTCCAACTGGAGTTGTTACATCTAGATCAAATCCCAAGTTTTTCACTGATAGTTGTATACTAGATGCAAATTCACAAGATATAAAGGAATGCGTAGATCCAGAATCAAACAGTACTTTAGCATAGTTGTCTGCTATAAGTAGTGTACCTTCAATTACCGCATTGGATGGTCCAGCTTGGCCGTCACTGATGGCGAAGACCCTTCCCGGGTGTCGAGGAGCAATTTGTAATTTTGCTTCCCTGACTGCCAATGGTTTGGTACAGTGGGCGGCGATATGTCCATACTCCCCACAATTGTGGCACTTGATTGGAAATCGTTGTGGTTGTTGTTGTATAGGCCGTGGACAGATATTGCCTTGGTGAAATTTTCTACATCTTGGACATGGATGTCTATTTGGCCTTAGTGCATTGTTCCTTTGATTTCTTTGAGGCTTAAAATTGTTCCAAGGTCTTTTATTCTTCTAGAAAGGCCTTGGGTTATTGTTTCCTCCTCCACTGAACTTGGTAATTTGACCCTTTTTGTACTCATCTTCAAACTTGGAGGTCATTTCCACACAGTCTGTCAAGGTAGTGGGTTTAGTACCCAGCACCTTTATTTTCAGCCCTGAGTGTAGCCCTTCAATAAATCGATCCATGGTGTGTGTTTCTGTGCCATACACATGAGGTCCAAATCTCCTTAGTTGTGTGAACTTATTATCATAGTCCACCACTGACATATCCCCTTGCTTTAGGTTCAAAAACTCTATCAACTTCCTTTGTTGTACATGAGAAGGAAAATATTTATGGTTGAATACTTCCTTAAATTCTTCCCATGTAGTATCTTTAGATTTCGAGAAGAAGGTGTTGTTAGCTGATCTTCACCAAAATGCAGCTTCTTGTTTGAATAAATATGTGGCAAATTTCACCTTCAACTCTGAAGGAGTACGTAGTGCACCAAAAGTCTTTTCAACTTCATATATCCATTCTTCAGCCTTTTTAGCTTCACCCTTGCCATCATACATTGTAACCCTCCTTTAAAATCTCTTCAGCATTTTGTCAATCTTTTCTGGTCCTAATGGGGATTTTTCGACTTCTTCACTTGGTACAAGGGAAGATTGCCCTTGTCCAAGTGTGGGAGTAGCTGGTGGTGGTGTTGGTGTAGTATGTCTCACCTCAGCCTGAGCCTGAGCCTGCGTACTTGGTATTTCTACAGGAGGTGATGAACCTTGGGGTTGTTGTAGGTGAGGAAGGAGGTTCCTTAACATCCTTGTCATCATCTCTTCCATATTACTCATGGTTACTCTCTCTATATTGTCTTCTGGTGTATTTTGAGCTGTCTGCCTTGTGACTCTCTTTGGTGGCATCTGCTCATAAACTAAAATTCTATTAGTCCTCTATACAACTACTTCTATCTTAATCTAGACTTGGATTATAACCTCTCCTTTGGACATATTTGTACTGTACTGTGACTGGATGAATCGCTCTGATACCAACTGTGATGACCTGGGTTTTTGAAACATGATTTGTAAAGTATTTTGAAAGGCAGGGCCCTTAAGAGTGTAAAATTTTTTCGCAAAACAAAGCAGCGGAAATTCTTTTCTTTAGAACTTGTTTTGAAAACCCAAGCCACCACTTCATACATAACATAAAGTACAATTTGTGTACAAAATAAAATTCCATTAAAGAAATATACTTTTATTAAACTCCAGGATCCATCCAGTGGTTCACAGTACAGCCAAATCTAGTACAATACTTGTCCAAATTACATAATCCAAAACTCAAGCTCACCATACAATAAAACTCTCAACAAAGAAAAATACATGTCTTCAAGGGTATACCTTGAAGTTTATTCTCTTCAAGTCTTCTATAGTCTTCAACTCCTAACTCTCCTTCCCTGTATCTGAGATATTGCAACAAGTACACTATCTCAGCAAGCAATGCTTGGTAGGGGATTCAAGAAACATAACATTGACAATGTAATTCCAATACTTCATAATCCCATTATCCTTAAACATATTCTTTACTTTGTAAGTTATGTATATCTATATACATACATACCCTTCATGGGTAAACCAGTTAAATTCATGAAAATAGTCAAATATCATTCCCAACTAAGCTGATCAATTCTCTTCATTTTGAGAATTTAGTATTACAGCTAATCTTATACTGGGAATTTCCCTTCTTGGGAAATATTGGTAATATACAATTACCTAGCATTTCATTATGCCATAACATAAGGCATTTCACTATGCCTATTCTCATATGCATCATAGTGCAAAATAATTAGAAAGGTTGCTATGCAGCAGTTTGATCCGCACTAGCATGCTCGGATAACTGCCCTGTTCACCACTGATACCATGGTGGAAAATATTATGTCACTGCTTGTATGGGGGGGCAAGACTTTCACAGTGGTAGCCTTCCCATAATTGCTACCACCCGACTTTTAGCCTCTCATTGGGCAAGGTATCATCATATCATCAAATTTCAAGAAGCGGGTGGCCAAACCCTCATAACTCCTCTAGCAATAGCATTCCCCTAGGCTTATGCCTATTAAAACAAACTCACAAGCCTCCAAGCTTGTATGTAAAATATATTTCATATATATCAGACCATATGTCTGTTTACTTAGGACTGAAATATTTCCTAGTTTCCTATTCACTTATAGTTTAGTCCTTAACCATCTTATATGTGTTTGGTTGGATAATAAGGTTTTCAAGAGATTTAATGCAAGTATTATCATTACTCTTATCAACATAAGATCATGAGTACAATCATGTGTGCATTCATCAAATTCTCCTACCTTTAAGGATTGATCTCTTTTCCCCAATCTTCCATGATCCTGACTGATGTATGTAATCTGTACATCCATACATATTGTCAATATATAAATTATGAACAATCCTATTGATCACTAGATTTGGTGTTTAGAATGATCTTTAGATCATTCATATCTAAGTATTTTTCTATATCTAAGTCTTTGTATGTCCATCTCCATGATCTTGATCTTTCATAGATCCTTTGATTGACAATCTACACATGTTGATAAAGATCAAGGTTCTAGATCTTCTATCATCTAGTTCTTCTTTGATCTAAGTTCAGTTATTGGATCATCCCTATGGAGGATGATCTTGGTTTTTTTCCTTGAATCATCTTTGATCAAGGGTATGGATTATCTAATCTAATGAACTATAACAAGTATACTACTAAACATGCATACTAAGTACAATATAGTGTTCTTATTCTTATTGTTCTTGATCATCCAAGATCTAATGGATCTTGTTTGATCATCCTTATCTTACTTACTATTTTTATTAGGGTTAGGTAATTTACTAACCTTTTATGCTCTTATTATTATTATTCAACCAATTAATGTGCTAATGGAAGGTAACTTATTCAAGCCTAAATCTAGACTGCTCCTCTTATTTCCAATTGGCTAAGGCTTACTAACTGAATGGGTGAACATAGTGGTTACTTCAATCCTCGTGTAAGGAGGCGTTTAAACTTCACAAACATCAATGGAAGGTAGGGGAAGAGCAAGGCTCTATTAGATAACCCCCTTAACCACTATGTTCATCAATCACTAGAATGACTATAGCTCAACCTTTCATAAGGTTCCTATAAGCATGTTTACCCTAAGTACTCTTTCTAATGGATTTTAATTAAGTTCATGAATATTTATAATGTCATTCATGGGGTTTATTACTCTTTTCCTAATTTGGGCCAAGGATTTGATAATCCTTATATTGTCCTACTAACTATAGCCCTTACTAATTAAGTCCAAAAGTACTCCATTCTTATTTGTGTAATGAAACTCTACTTTCTCATTAGAATATATTTTTGATGTTTTATGCTTTTTATCTCATAACAAGTAAATCTACTAATAACATTAAACCATAAATGAATTATAAATTCAAAGCATAAAACTACATAATTTAACATTCAATGATAATGAGGCAAGGCACTTAAATTAAATCTAACACCTTATGATAACAATGAAATCACATATCATGCTAAAGTATAAATGTTATACTAGCATGCTTTATAACATAATCATATTTAAAATGCTATGAAACTAATTACATTAACATTTTTAGAAACCTTTACTTATGATCCACCCATTTGATCTTAGATCTTTTCCTTTGATTAAGGATTTTAGTTATATTTAGGGAATTTTTTTATTAAGGTCAAAAGATCATATTGATCTATTTTTATCATAATCCATCCATAATTTCCTTAGATTTCATCATATCAACATTTATTCTTTCCATCACAAGGATTTGATCACACTTCATCTCATTGATCAAGTGGGTCCCTTTGTATTTTTAGGGTTTTTCTACCATAATGGGTTGATCCCTTAATATATCTCATATATATCAAATTTAACCATAGATCTCACTTTATTTCAATATTATATCATTATTAAGACATGTTTTTGAGATCTGATCATCTCAAATCTTGAAAATCTAAGTAATTGGAAACTTATTTCTTTAATACAGAAAGTTTTTACTGAATAACATGTCTATTTTATCATTTCATAAGAAAATAGAGGTTTCAAGCTTTCCATAGCTTCTTTACGATCTCAATTTGGAGTTCAGATAACTCCGGAATTGAAGCTGGAAGTTCACAGTCCTTCCTAGGGCCTGGATTTGATTTGGGACCAAGGAACGGACGGCCCAGATCGTTCGGGCAAAAAACCAAGCCGAGAGGAACGAGTCGGGTGCGTCCGCTGCGCTAAAATGTCGAAGCACTCACACGGGGCGTCCATGGAAGCGCGCAGGACGTCGTCCATCCGATTTGGAGATCGGACAGTTCGTTTGGACCATCCAATCAATCCCTTCTCAATTGAGGGACCAAACCTTCTCAGATCTTTGTGAAAATTCTACCCTAGGGGTTTTGGACCCTTCTAGATTGATTGGTAGAGTCAAAGTTTTCATCTGAGTACTCCATCATCATGAATTAAGGGTTCTGGTGTTTACTTTATTTTGACCTTTTTATTACCAAAATAAATTACAGAAAAATAAAAATTACATAAAGCAGTAGTAAACATCTATATAAAGTATTCTCGCATACCTATTTTGAGAAAAAAATGGTGTTTATGTGTCCAATTTAAAAGAAATACCCTTTGATGAAGATATGGCTCAAGATCCACCTCTCTTGCAAATTCCTGTTGTTTGAACCATTGGATCTTGAAATTTCTTTGGGGGTTTTGTAGAATAGATATGATGGGAAGTTTTGGCTGGTGTAATTGATCAAATTAGATCTGGAACAGAGTGCCTAATTGATTTTAGGTCTCTTGTTCCAATCTAAAAAGAAAAACAAGTTGAAAAGAGATCTATCTCTTGGAAATTTTGGGATTTTGGGGAGGGATCTAGATCTAATTTTTCAGGGAGAGTGAAGAGAATTTTGTGGGGATTTTATGAGAATTTTTGGAGGATTTTTGGGGTTGTATTTATAGGCATTTTGGGTCTTTTTTCATGATTATAATATTTTATTTTTTATTATTAAGTGGGATGAAGGTCTTCCATGCTCCATTTTTTTCTTCCACATGCCTAATTTTTCTTCCCCAAGACCAGCTGATGTTTGTTGACCCATGATTCATGTGGGTTGCTGATAAAATTGGTTGTTGGGTCACTTGTGGGCACCCACATGGTGTAAAAAGATCGTTTTGCTATTTATGCATAAAATTTTGGGTTTTATTCCCATGATCTCGGATTTGAGTGTACTTAGTAGCGTTGGATTCGTATTTCTCAGTACATTCTATATTTTTATGTTTCATATTTTGATTTTTGGGTAAAATTACTATTTTACCCCTTTTGTCCAAGAAATGAAGAAACTTAAGGAGTTCTCATCCGAATTCGAAATTTGTCGTGCTTACAGTCATTTTGAAGGGTTTGCTAAGTTTAATTTCAATTTTACATGTCTTATGATTTTATTATACTTTTATAAAAATTATATCTTAAATAACCCTAATATTTCATCTCGAAATATCTGAAACTCAAACTTTATTGATTTTTCTCAATCAATTACAAAAATTGGGGTTATTACAGGCTTCGGTGTTCCCTAGCTTGAGTGTGATTCACATACATGCTTTCTCTAGTGTGTGTGGCTCTCAAGCTTCACTAAGAAGCTACCCAAAGTTGGTGGAATGCATGTATGCATGCATACCTAGAAGTTATTCCACCTTATATTTTGATATTTATAGCCTCTTTTATGTAGATAAGCTTTGGTGATGCTTTTCAGTTTTCTAACAGCTGAAAATGATAATGACACCTATTCTACATTCTAAACTTTCAAAACTTACTAAATTTGGTAGGTGAGCCCATGTTGATGTTTGGACTTTGGATCGTTCATTTTTTGGTGTTTAGTATCCCAAAAATATCCTTTTTATAATTGTACCATAATCTTAATAAATGTAGAGGTACTCTACATAATAATTCTATAACTATCATTGGTCCAACAGGGTATACCTTAGTGTCCTAGGCAAAATCAAGGTCAAAACATGACCCAATCCATTGGGAGTTTTCCTAATCTACAAGGTCACAAACATTAGTAATATCTTATAAAGAAATTTGAGTAGGATGTCCAAGGTCTGATAGGGATCTTGTCTAATCAATTTTCCAATTTATTACATGCATTCTTGTTAATCCAGCAGGGCATGTTTTACTATTTTATAATTTCAACATGTTTCACTTGTATTTAAATGATGTTTCCAATCAAAATTTTGAATGTCATTGATCACACTATCAGTTACTAACAAAAATCACATTTGTCATGATTGAAGCTAATGGAGGATTACTATCACATTCAATGAATATCCTAGACTTTCCCCTGCTGATTCTGTAGGGTACCAATCCTACATAACACTGATTTTAACCCACATTTTTAGAAAATTTTTTTATGACAATTCCCTCTATAATTAGCCCACTATCATCCCCACATATAATATTACCATCTCACTCTTTATAGTGCCATCATTGGTAGGGAGGTCAAATGGCAAAATATGGGAGGAATAGGATGTTAATTTTGGCTTAGTTGCCAACCTATTTTTCACTTGCCATTGTAAAGTTCTCAATCCCTAATTTAAGGTACATTAATTCAATATAATGATCTTAAAATTTCTCTCCTGAATAGAGGAAGTGGACTTTCCATCAACGGGAAAATGTAAGAGCATTTCTAATAGGAACTTGCTCTCAGTTTTTACTTCAATGATTAGTCCCAATTGAATTGAAGTTTCCACCCAAAGTTACACCATCCTCAAGTAAAAATATCTAAATTAAAACTTCCATTTTCTGAGTTATAAGCCTACTAACATGTATGGGGTTTTCCTAGATGGAATTTTAGGAAAACATGCATTCATTCAACTTACTATTACAAAAGGGAGATCAATATAAATTAGAGAAGAACACATCTTTTCCAAAACTTCCTAATCTCTTAGAGTTTCAAGGCTATGATATGGATTGCATTAATCAATTTCCATAGAAACCCCCTTCCTCTTGAGAAGTCTTCTAATTTCTCAATTTGAGAATGCTCACTTCACTGCTACAATTGATGAAACTTCCAGTAGTCTTCGAGTCAACCAGCAGTGGCATTGAATTTCTCTCACAATCACCTCCTTTTTCACCACCAGTTCTCCTCTTCACTCAACTTGCTTCCCCACTTACTCTTCTACTTCCTACCTCCACTCTGATATCTCTTTATTATCTCTAATCTCCTCTAATCTTTATAGGTTTTTACTAACGATTTTCAGGTGAGTTATTGAGCTGGTATGCTGGTTGTGGAATCGAGGAGGAAGAGGAAGAGGAAGATGTAACCCCTTCTAAAATCATTTCTTCACCCTTGTATGGTCAGATGTTTGCTATGTGTGTAGTTAGCTACCATGTTGTTGTTCTCTATTACATCCCTTAATTCCATTAGCTTTTTAATTAAAACCCATTAGACTTTTTCTTGTTTACAATGGTACCCTACG
Source organism: Warburgia ugandensis (assembly GCA_035236585.1). Taxonomy (NCBI): domain Eukaryota; kingdom Viridiplantae; phylum Streptophyta; class Magnoliopsida; order Canellales; family Canellaceae; genus Warburgia; species Warburgia ugandensis. The sequence continues at coordinate 36,726,393 of CP141131.1, forward strand.
CCTTCACTTCCTTTTAATATCTTATACTTTGATTAATCTCTATCCTTAGTACTTACGTTGGTTAGTCACTTAGGTCTCCTTTCTTAGTTTAGGCTTCTCTATTATGGTCGTCATCACATCTTTGTCATAAACATTTTAATTCTACCCTACACTTCCATATTCCTACTCTAAGGGTTTCCTTATGTATCGCTGACGACTATAACTCAATTGCTTTGCATAGTGCATCTCAAACTTGTTCCAACATTTCTAAATATCTCCTCATCTCACTTTGTCCTCTACATAATTAAAGGGTATGAAAGGAAATTTGTGAATTGGAGAGAGAAAGATAGAGAGAGGATAGAAATTAAAAAATTCCCATTTTTTGTAGATTACATATATATCAAACTGGATTTTACATAATTACTCCTATTACATTATTTGCCCTTATAAAAATTTCATCCTCAAGTTGTGTGATATTTGTACAATCAAATTAATTCCAAAAACTTTTTGTCTCATCTCACTCTCCACCTCTTGAATGGCTTCCTCAAAAGAGTGGTGCTACCACAGAACCTTGGGGTTCATTTTGGTTTGTAAGGTCTTCTCCTTTCTATCTAGAATCCATACTCGCTGCTACTAAAATGTGAGATCCAAGTGTAGCAAGGTTGGTATTTGATCCAAGACATGAGTAGAGTTTGGCACATATTTCCTTAGCATGAATGTATGGAATACATCATACATATCTAGTAATGAGGGAGGGAGTGCTGACCTGTAAACAACTCTACCTATCCCCTCCAAAATCTCAAATGAAGCCACAATCCTTGGGCTTAACTTTCTCTTCACCCCAAATCTCATGTTCCCCTTGGTCGGAGACACCCTTAGGAAGATGTGGTCCACAACTTGGAAGTCAAGATCCTCCTTCTCAGGTTAGCATAGCTTTTCTGTCTACTATGAGCTAGCACTAAACATTTCTAGATCAATATCACCTTCTCAACACACTGCTCTATAAGGTTTAACCTAATGAACTACCTCTCCCCTACATCACTTCAACATGTCTATGTGTGGAACGACCTACCATAAAGTGCTTCATATGATGCCATGCTAATGTTAGATTAGTAACTATTATTGTAGGTAACTTTACCAAAGGAAGAAGCTCGTTTGAACAGCCCTTTTGGTCTAGTGCATAAGCTCTCAACATATCTTCAAGTATTTGAATGATCCTCTTAGACATACCATTAGCCTGAGGATAAAAAGTTGTACTAAAACATATAGAAGTGCCTAACCCTTCCTACACACTTTGCCAAATTCACGATGTGAACCTGTTGTCCCTGTTTGAAATAATCACCAGTGGTACACCATACAAACTCACCATCTCCTTGATATACAACTTAGCCAAACTCTCAAGTGATTGCCTTTTTTGAATCAATAGGAAGTGATCCACCTTGGTTAGTCTATCCATAATGACCCAAATAGTGTCGTGCCCACTAGAAGTCCTAGCCAGTCCAACCACAAAGTTCATAATCATATGGTCCCACTTTCAAACTCATGGATCAATAGTACATAATAATCTTGCTAGTCTCTGATGCTTTGCCTTAACTCTTTGACATATCATGCACCGAGCCAAATAATCTCCTATATTGTTCATCATCTAGGCCATTAAAACTGCCTATTCATATCATGGTCCATCTTAGTACCCTGTGGATGCATAATAAACATAGAATGGTGAGCTACCTTCGGCAACTTTTGTCCCAATCCTATAGTGGCTAGTATGACTAATTTTCCATGGAACCTCACTCCACCATCGGTCCCCTTCTTAAACTCATCCTTCCCACACAAACTTTGTGTCTCTCTACATAACTGTTGTTCTAGAAGGATCTTGTCCATGAATGCAAAGTAGATGGTAGTAGATGGTAATGTTAGCAATCATACCACCTAACTTCGTACTAAGTGCATCTGGGCCCATGTTGGCTTTACCCCAATGATATTGAATGGTAAAGGTAAAGTCCTTCAAGTACCCTAGCCAACACCACTGTCTCATGTTGAGGTCACTCTATGTGAGCATGTACTTGAGGCTCTTGTGGTCTATAAATACATCAAACTTCCCTCTATAGAGATAATATTGCCAATTTTCAAAGCAAACACAATAGTAGCAAGCTTCAACTTTCTAGAGGCATATGGAATCATCCTATATTTTTGCATGAGAACACATCCTAACCCCTTTCCTAAGGCATCACTATATACCATGAAGCCATCGAGATCATCTAGTAAGGATAGAACCAGAGTGGACTCTTCAACGCATGGAAGCTCCTCTTGTAATCAATGGACTAGATTACTTGTCAAGGAACAACAGGCAAGATGGAAAGCCTAAAAGATAATTGATTTTCATAGAGCACATTTTTTTATTAGGATATCACTTGGGAATGGAAAGCCTTCAAAATAGAAAAAATGGAATTATAAGAACTTGGAAACTTCTTAATCGTAGTGAGGAATGGAATTGGAAAGAGGAGAACTTATATAAGAGGAGGGAATTTATCACTTCTTCTAGCCACTCCCTTTTGGCTAGATCGTAGGAGGTAGGCAACCCTCCACCCTTCCCCTTTCCTTTTCTCTCTCTAATTCTCTCTCTATCCCTCCCTTGTCTCACATGCACCTCCTCTTTGCTATCTCCCCTCCAATGCACTCCCTCTTCTATCTCATTTCTCATTTTCTCCCTCGCCAGCTCCTTCCTCTATGCACTAGATTCCCTCTCTCATCCAAGCAATTCCCAAATAGCACTATCATTTTCTCTCTTTCCACTTCGTTCTCAACCCCTTTGTATGCCACCGTGTTTCTATTTAGTTTTTTTCCCTCTCCACTTCATTATCAATCGTCAGTTTTCCCATTTGTTTCACTATTCTTCTTCTGTATTACATTTTATTTCTTTGCCTCCTTCCCCATGCTCATTCTCTTCTCCTCTCCCTTTGCTCCACAGGTGACGTCGATGAACTCTAGTCACCGACGTAGCAGCTATCGTTTGCCCCTCTGTCTCTCCTGCCCTGCTTCCTCATATCCACCCTATTCTCCCCATCTCTTTGTCAGTTTGGAAGGACCCCACTAGTCCTCTGCCCAATCCATCACTGTATCAGTCTGGCAATTACCATCACTCAATAGCACCGGCATTGCTACTCCCTCTCTATTTGTCACCACTCCAGGCATCTACCAGTGCCAGACAGCTCAGGAACAGAAACCCGTGTTGGATTTCCTCTTTCCCCCTTCCTCTTATTCCCTCCTCTCCACTTTCCCTTCTCCTCCATCTTCACAGTCTTCCTCTTCTCCGTCAAGTTTCCCTTTCCTTTTTTTTTTTTACAATTTAACCTGATTTTTCTTAAATTTCATCATTGCCTTTTACTCTTTAATTAAAATTCCATCTGTGTCTCAATTTTAATTCTTTCTACGTCCTTATTTTGATTCATGTTCTACTTTATCTGTGTTCTATTATCCAAGAATTGCACAATTTGAGTTGATTTAATTAAGGCTTAACCTAATCAATAGATTAGCCTTAACAAATAAGATCTCTCTATTTTTCCTCTGTTTTAGATTAGATTTTCAATTAATTTTCAAATTTCATTCATAGGACATCCCTTAGGTTACTAAATGTCTCTAATCTTCAATCTGAGATTCAAAAATTCATTTAAACTGTCCAAATCCCAAAATCAGTATTTAACCCAGATCTTTATGAATTTGAGATATCTGCACAATCCATCCATTGGATCTTTAATTTGAAACACCAGAAAGAGACTAGTGAAGTGTGATCATGATTAAAGGTATCAGATTTGAAGAAAATAATGTGATCAAGCTAGGGAAGTAGATTTTTCATTTTTTAAACTTAAAGTTCTATCTTTTTCAATTGGACCTCTGTAATTTTCATTGATTAAATATAGCTGAATTTTGATTGCATTTTTATTTAATTTTTGTCTCTTATTTTTAAATTTTGAACAACTAAATTTTATTTAAACTCTAAATAATTAAGGCTAGTCCTTGTGGGATTGACTCGTACTTGCATACGCTACACTACAATAGCCTATGCACTTGCAGTTAACAACATGTTTTTATTGCTATTACTGAGAACCATAATGGAGTTTTTCATAAAATATAATTAAAATTTCCAAAAATTAAAATTTTTTAGGGATTGCATTGTTTTAGTATTTTAAGATTTTTTAGGTTTATTTTTTAATTTTTCTTAGTTCTTAATCACTCTAATTCTTGAATTTGGTACTTATTACTATTTTTATGCTTTAAGAAATTAGAAAAGAAAAGAAAGAGAAATTGGAAAGTGGATCTTCATCAACTAAATAGGATTTCCCTACTTTCCTAGAATTTGACTTTTTATTTTGGAGTGAAACTTGTAGTGAGGCCCCAATGTTATTTGCAATTATTTCAATTTTAATTTTAAATGGGTAATAATGATATACTACAAGAGTGGGGAATGGTGGCCCACACTTGATCTTCATCAGAAACCCCATTGTAAGTATCCCTTAACGTTTTATTTTAGTTTAATTTGCATTTAGTTTAGTTTTGCATTTGAATGGTAGTATAGATCATATAGATTAGGATCATTCAATAATAAAATTATTGCATCTTTACTTAGGATTGTTGCATTAGAGCACCTATCTAACCTTGGTTGGATAATATATAGGTTGCATTAGTTTGCTTTTGTTTTGCATTACTCTTTTATTTGCTTTATGGTGGAATGAAATTAATGATAGTAAGGCCCCCATAGAAACCCTTATAAGATAAGGACTAGACTTCATCACCACCTCCTTGGTCCACTTGGGAATAAATCAAAAACCTTATATGCTATGATCTCAACCCTTGAATATTAATTTTAAATCAAGTAGAAAGAGACTTAGGGTATCAAGCTCACAAGACCCTTTTAAAAGGATGCAATCTGTTATCACTCTAGTGGCTTCTAAGCATTGTGGCTATAATGGGTGTATTAAAATCCAAGTAATGTTCCCATGCCTTCCATTGACATTAGTTGAGGTCTAAATGCCTCCTAACATGAGGATTATATTAACCACTTTTGAGCAAAACCTAACTGGTAAGCAATAGTCAAATTTGGATAGAAGGAGCTGCTTAGATCTAGGTCTAAGAAGCTACGACCTATGCACTAAACAAAGATAATCAAGACATTGCTTGATTAGTTGTTACTAGGATTTGATTGTGCTTCATTTAGCTTAAACCTAGAAATTAGGTTGCACCATATAGTTAGGGTCATTCTTAAAAAAAGAAAAAGAAAAAAAAAGTACTCATTTTTTGTATACAATGATTTGTTTTATTATATACAAAGTTGAGAACAACGGCTTATAGAGAAGGGGATAGATTTCACAGATTATGCATCAATGGATAGGTTAGATATTATGGAATGTCAATTGCTTAAGATAATAGCTTCTAGGCAAGTTGCGCCACAACCTCAATAACATATTGAGTATACCTACTTTGAGCATCCCTGTCTCACTCTTTCATGGCCAATAAGCTCTACATACAATGGTTATTATCAAGAGTCAATGGATGCACCCAATGCATTCACACACCCTAGCAATTATTATCCTGAGACAAGTTACCAAGACTACAATGGATGGGTTAGGCATCATGAACAACCATGGTCTCAAGATTACCAATATTAAGAAGAATGACAATGGTCCCACCCTAGTCAACATTAACATGATTATCAAGAACATCAAGGTCAACCATCATGAGTTCAACCTGCTCAATCCTTTTTCAATACGCCAATGATACAACAATACTGACCCTATGAGTTGTTCCCTCTACAGTATGATGAACAACCATTAAAAGAGGATATGCAACAACTTATTACATAATAGAATGAACCATGGCTGCCAATGAAAAGATGCATGAGGAAATGAAATGGGAGAGGGATGAATGGATTGCAGAAAAGAAACTAATATGGAAAAATATTTATAGAAACATTACTGGAAGGATTAAGATAATAAAACAAATTAAAGATACTAAGGGGCCATTTATTATTGCTAATAGGATGGAAATATCATATGATCATTTTGAGCCACAAAGTCCACAACCATCCATAGAACCCTCTAACTTGTATCTGCATGAGCCTTGAACTGCTCCTTACGATTATGATGAAGAGACTTCCATTGATGAAGAAAATAAAGCTTCAGAAACATCCAACCCAAAACCTCTCACTCATTTTTATGACCTTGATGAAGAGACATCCATTGAGGAGATGAATGAGTTGTTGGATAATGTGCCTTTGATTGACACTTCTTAATGGTAAGCAAGAGTAGAAACCCCCACAATTCCTAAAATTCCAACAGAGCTTTGCAATGTAGAAGATGTACCTAATTCAGACTTATTGACCTTATTTTAACAAACATAAGATATTCATGTATGCCCATTTGACACCTTACTTGTGTCTATAAAATAGGAAGAAAAAGAGTTAGTTGGTGTACATCAACCTACATTAGGGTACACATCAAAAGATAACTAGGGTTTAAGCCAAACTTTGTCCCCACCTCTAGCAATACAAGAAAAACCTTTTTAGGAAAGGTAGAGTCAGTTTATACCCCTATTTAAGGATAATTTTAGGGCAATGAAAGAAAATGTTAACTTGAATATAATGGTCATTGTTATTCCTTAATTTGGTTAAGAAAATGACCATTCATCTCCAATGGTCCAACAAAATGCTCGGTAGTACACAAAGTCATTTTGTTACCATCACCTCAATTTTCGAGGTGGAGTTAGATTGACTACCATGAAATTTTGAAGATGGGGTATCATCAATATGATTCTTCACAATTAAAAATCATGGTGATCTTCCTTGTCTTAATGTTCTCACACCAAAACTTTTAGGGTGGAGGAAATATATATATATTACCAAGAGATTCTAAAGTAGTGTGAGAAATCTTGTCATTTCATCTTCCGGTTAGGATCAGGAGAATTAATTAAACCAATTAGGTCTAGATTTAGAAAGTTAGGTTAGGCCTTATCTGGCTGAAGACGTTAAACTTAGTGCTCATTGGAAGGTAGCCTAGGAAGTTTTAGAAAGTTTCATTAATCTGCATTTCCATTTAGGTGTCCTATATTTGAAAACATTGAGGACAATGTTTTATTTAGGTTTGGGGGTATAGATGAATATAGAGATTTTGAATTTTCTTGAGCTTTTCACAAAAAAATTAAAAATTTTCGAAGAGATCCCTTACTGTGATGAGAACTATATGTTCAGAATTTAGTATTTTACTATTTCACCTCTTAATGAAAGAGTATATGATTAGTTTTGCATATTATTTATATGTTGAAGCATTTTATGAAAGTTAATTCTAAGAAACAATTTACACACAGCACATAGTTAAGACCAATATAGAGGTATCACTTAGAGACTCTAAGGAAAATCATTAGAGGCTTACAACCTAGTGAGTTTAAAGACTATCTTCATTTAAAGAGTTATAAGTAATTCCACAATTTCTTCAGTGTACATAATTTAGTATGATCCTGTTATCCATGTCTTGGTTAACTATCAAGAATAAATAGGAGTACTAGTTTTATTTTCAAAAGATTTATTAAATCTGATAGGCTTTAGGAAACCTATGAAACTATATAGGCCATCCTTGCTCAACCTAGAGATATAAAGCCTACCTAGTATATCATACCACTAGCTAGCCTCTTTAAGCCCATTATTAAGCCTTTTCCTTCTTAACCCCACTCACGTTAACCCAAAATAAACTAGTAAAACAATAACCACTACCCAATTTCAAAATAAGTAGAGTTAGTAGAAAAGTTCAAAAGAGGTAAAAAAGTCAAAGAAATCACAAAATCAGCTGTCTTTCTTCAAAAAAAAAAAAAATGCCAAAGAAAAAGAATATAAAAAAGAAGGAAGTATTAGAAACAAAAAAAGATGAGAAAATTTGAAAGAGAAAGACAAAAATACAATAAACTATTCACCTCAAGTACAACTAAAAGAAAAGTTGTCCTAACAAATATTCATTGAAGACTCCTACTCAATTTTGAACATTTGAAATCCTTGTATCCTTCTTTTGAAAACCCTATCCTAAGCCTACTTTTCATCCTATGTAATGATCTGTGGATCGTAAGTAGAACATAACCTTAAGGAGGAGATAAAAAGAAGGAATTATGGTAAATTATCCTTAATATTCTTGGTAATAACATCAACTCTTAAGGATCATTTTTCTTTATGTCATTAGCAATTAAAGAATTATGTGAACCATTCGCTTGTTGGATTCGGTCACATAATGAGAGTTTCATTTTTGAGAGTATACGTGTGAGGATTTGTGGTCAAGCCACATTTCTAAAAGGAATTTAAGCATATCTAGGTAGAATTCATGACTTAAATGGCTATACACACACATGCACTCTAAGAGATAACTAGAATAAAATGTCTTTAGTATGTAGATGATTTGTAAAATGGTCAATCTTCTCCATTAAGTTGTGAAAAAATAATAGAATGCTAATGAATGGGGATTCTTTGAGATAAAATAGGGAACTCAACTTTATTGAAATTTGTGCATGTATTCATTGTAAACCCTCACGAGGCCTAACTTGTCCACTAGAGGTAACCAAGGGGTTTAAGGGCTTGTTGCATATGCTAAATGCAATTGTGAGTACCAACAAAGTGGCACCTTGTATCAAATTTTGATGAAATATTTTTCACATGTTTTGCTCAGGACTAGTAAAATGCTGGTTGGGGTGTGTGTTAAGTGTTTAATACTTAATTTAACATTTAATTAGATCATCTAACTCATCAATTTGATAATTTTCAGATAGAATATCAATTTTAGCTTAAATTGACCATCTAACCATTAATTTGTCAAATTTAATTGTTAGATGATCAATAGAGATTATCATATGCATAATGTATAGTTCAAGTGACTCTAATTTGGTCTTTTGTTTTGTAGATCAACTAGATTATCGCTTTGATAGCTTAGATCAAAATTAATAGTGCCAGATTATCCTAAAGAACATTGAATGGCTTAGATTGAATCAATAGAGTAGATTACTTATCAAGGAACAACAAGCAAGATGGGATGATTACCTAAAAGAGAATTGATTTTCATAGAGCAGATTTTCTGAATAGGATATCATTTGGGAATGGAAAGCCTTCAAAATAGAAAAAGTGGAATTATAAGAAGTTTCTAAGTTGGAAACTTCTTAACTGTAGTGAGGAATGGAATTAGAAAGAGAAGAATTTATATAAGAGGAGGAAGCATGTCACTTCTTCCCCCCTAGTTGGATTCTAGGAGGCAGGCAACCCACCACCTTCCCCTTTCCTTTTCTCTATCTCTAATTCGGTCTCTATCTCTCCCTTCTGTCACCTGCACCTCCTCTCTACTATCTCTCCTTTAGAGCACTCCCTCTCTCTGTCTCATTTGTTGTTTTCTCCCTCTCTAGCTCCTTCTTCCTCTGTTCACTATATCCCCTCTCTCATCTAGCCAATTCCCAAACAACACTATCATTTTCTCTCTTTCCACTTCTTTCTCAACCTCTTTCTATCTCACTGTGTTTCTATTTAGTTTTTGTTCCTATCTCCACTTCATTATCAATCATCAGTTTTCCAATTTTGTTCTCCTCTCCCTCTGTGAACTCCAGTCATTGATGCTACCGTTATCCTTTGCCCCTATGTCTCTCCTGCTCAACTCCCTCTTCTCCAACATGTTCTCCCCGTCTCTCGTTAGTCTAGTAGGACCCCACTGGTCCTTTGCAAAGTCCATCACTGCACTACTCTGGCAATTCCCATCACTTCGCAACATTGACATTGCCACTTCCTCTCTGTCTTTTCTCTGTCTCCTCCATCTTCATCATCTCCCTCTTCTCCATCCAGTTTCCCTTTCTTATTCATTTTTATCATTTTAACTAGATTTTTATTAAATTCCATCTTTGCCCTCTGCTCTTTAATTGAAATTCCATCTATGTCCCAATTTTAATTCCTTCTATGTCCCTATTTCTATTTACTTTATTTGTGTTTTGTTATCCAAGAACTACACAATCTGACCTGATTTATTTAAGACTTAACCTAAGCAACGGGTTAGCCTTAACAAATAAGATCTCTCAATTTCTCCTCTATTTTAGATAAAATTTTCAATTAAATTTTAGATTTCATTCTTAGGACATCCCTTAGCTTACTCAATGTCTCTGATCTTCACTCTAAGATTCTAAAATTGATCTAAGCCATCGAAATACCAAATCCTTATTCAGCCCAGATCCTTAAGATTTTGAGGAATCTGCCGAATCCATCCATTGGATCTTTAATCTAAAGCAGCAGAAAGAGACTGATGAAGGTTGATCAAGATTTAAGATATTAAATTTGAAGAAAATGTTGTGATCAAGCTAGGGAATCAGATTTTTCTTTCTTTCTTTTTTAGTTAAAGTTCTGTCTTTTTGAGTTGGACCTCTATAAGTTTCTTTCATTAAATATATCTAAATTCTGATTGCACTTTCATTTAATTTGCATCACTTATTTTTAATATTTGAATAATTAAATTTTATTTAAACTCCAAATTATTAAGGCGAGTCCCTATGGGATTGACCCACACTTGCATATGCTACACTACAATAGCCCATGCACTTGTAGCTAACAACACCTATAATCGCACAAAGTAGCAAAGACCTATCCTTCTTCTTAACATTAGCAAACTCTCACACTATGTTAATCTCCTCAATGTGAGGCATCAATGCCTCCTGAACCTCAACATAAACTAAGTAAGGCATACATCCACTAGATTCAAGGCATGCTACTGTACTTAATAAAATGATACTGACACCAGATGTATACAGCTGTCCTTAAAATATGAGAGTACCTCCCTCTCAGCCAGCGAATCCAAGCCTAAGATGACATCAAAATCTGTCATATTTAGGATGATTAGATCAGCCCTGAGCTCCTATACTATCAGTAGCTTCCCTATGGATGTGCTAACCATTAGAAGAAAACCCAGTCTACTTGAAGCCATGTCAAAACATGATGCAAAACTAGTAGTTATGAAGGAATGAGTAGCTATTGAATCAATTAGTATACATTCTAGTCTTTCAAATACTAAGCGGGTACCTTTCACAATAGTGTTGGATCTGTAAGCCTGGTCAGTAGTGATGGAGGGAACTTAGCCCTAACTCTTGGGACCCAAACCTCATCATGCTGTCAAGTCCTTACACGGTAGCTACTCATGTTGTAGTATCTTGTTGAACCATGGTGCCTGATCCTATTGTGGTTTCTGGCCAAATGCAATGCTATTGCTTTCCTCATCTTGAAACTATCAGTAGTGATGGAGGGAACTTAGCCCTAACTCTTAGGGCCCTAATCTTGCTGTGCTTTCAAGTCCTTACACGGTAGCTACTCATGTTGTAGTATCTTGCTGAACCATGGTTCCTGATCCTATTGTGGTTTCTAGCCAAAGGCAGTGCTGCTGCTTTCCTCATCTTGAAACTATCAAGTGAATGGAGGCCTAGCTGACCACAATAAAAACATCAACCTGTCTCTGCTAGCATAGTATATACCTGGATGTAATTGGTGCCAACTTTGGAACATCCCCCAAACTACCTCATAGGTCAAGAGGTTCTTACTAATAGCAAACTTCTTATTTTCCTTCCATTCAGTACTCTGGTTGGTATGACCAAACTACTTGCTCCCATATTTAGAAAGGCCTCTCAACTCCCTCTCTAGAATAGATGCTAGCTCCACCACCTTAGCTATAGTGGTAGGTTGAGATGTTAGAATTCTGCTCTTTATGTCAAAATTAAGTCCCCCAAATAAATTTTTGTAAGGCTTTCAACTCTGAACTACATACCTTTGTTGTAAATCTCGTCAAATAAGCAAAAACTATGCCTCATATTGTGCAACTATCCTCATGCCCTACGCAAAGCTCAAAAACTCTAACTCTAATCATTCCTGGACATGTAGACGGAAGAACTTGTCCATGAAAATGGCCTTAAAGTCTTGCCATGATACATCATCATCATCATCATCAAGACCTTATCCCAATTAGGGGTCGGCCACATGAATCTTATTCCTCCATTCCACTCTATTAAATACCATGGTTTCATTTAGTCCCAAAGTTTTTAAATCTTTCCTCACCACTTCTATCCACGTTCTTTTGGGCCTTCCCCTTGCCCTTTTAGAACCTTCAACTTGTATTGCCTCACTCCTTCTAACTGGTGCCGTTGTTGGCCTCCTTTGAACATGTCCAAACCATCTAAGTCTAATCTCCCTCATCTTGTTACCTATTGGTGCTATCCCTAAATTTCCTCTAATATTTTTATTTCTAATTCTATCCTTTCTTGTCTTACCACTCATCCATCTCAACATCCTCATTTCTGCAACACTCAGCCTATGAGTATGATGTTCCTTAACTGCCCAACACTCTGATCCATAGAGCATGGCCGGCCTTATAGCCATCCTATAGAATTTTCCCTTTAGTTTGAGTGGCACCTGCCGATCACATAAAACCCCCGATGCACATCTCCATTTGTTCCAACCCGCTTGGATTCTCTGGGTAACCTCCCTCTCAATCTCTCCACTCTCATGGATCAATGATCCTAAGTATCGGAAGTGGCCACCAAGCTATTGGCCTCACCGATTAGAGAAAATGTGGCTACGTCCACCTACCTCTCCCCAAGTAGAGCCATGGCCACAAAGATCTACTCTACTTCATATAGCCACATTTTCACTATCTGTGGTTTATCCTTGCTAGATAACTTGGGCACTATCCACATAAATCTCTTCAACAGGTCATCCATCTTGCCACAAAGATCCTCATATCCACATCCCCATCTGGCTCTCCTCCTCTCGTAGGAGTTTGTCAGCACTACCACATCCTTTGAAAAATAAGCTTACTAATATGCCACATCCTACTAGTTCTCAGTAGCACCTCGAGTCCTAATGGTGGTCGATCTATCAGTGGCGGAGAGGGATCCTCTATATGTCTCCTAGGAGCCATCTGAAATAAAAGAAATTTCAACAAGTTTCCTAATCAACTACTTCCTAATTCATCTTAAGACTTGACTCCCTGAAGGTTGGTACTGATGTTCTCAATAACATTCTAGCTATAAGTAACAAGGCATGCACTCTGATACCAAAATCTATATTATTCCAAATTTGCTAATTTGAAAATTCTTTTTGAAAGTAGCAAAAAATTACATTAGTTTATGAAAAGGTAGGAAAACATATAATATATATACATTAAAAAGTGCTCTCTTCAAACTGGGTGCTACAATCAATAAATCTCCTCACATGTTCAAAATATGTAAGAGTGCACTATTGGAAAATAAAGTATCGTGGCATAGGATTTATTGGTCATAACTTGAACTACTATTAAGCACATACACATATGTAACAATCCCTTAATGCTTACCATGTCATGAAGTATCAACCTTAAGCTTACACATCAAAGGTCCTAAGCATAGTCTAATACAAAATCACAAAAGCTAACCAAAATACAATCCATCAGTCATGTACATTGTGAATCATGGATCGAATAACTACACCTTCTCTTTCTCTTCCATGGTATACCTTGTTGAAGTCTCTCCTAAATTTTTTTGTGCTGGAAGGTGTGCATGAAACGCTCACCGGGAAAAAGACTAATACATTCAAGCCTATCCAAAATATATGACAATCACTACCTTACACTTAAATATACATATAGCTAAGTTTATATAAGTAGGTATGAACTAAGCTTACATGAATTTATTTAAGATTAACCAACTTCTTGTGCTTTTCATAAGATTTTATGAATATTGTATGTTTACTTCTATCAACTTTCATATTGTCTAGTGTACAGTGCTTACATTGATGGATGACTTAATGCAATGATAGATACTAATATAATGCTTATGCCAATTGTCCAAGAAGTTCAAATACATAGCTCATGCATAAATCGACATCTTGTAAAACCATTGAGTGTAGTAACTATATGCTATGCCTGTTGAATAAGGATGCAATTTTTTTTTTCAAGGATGCACATCAAAACATTAGCATCAAATTGAGCCAAAAATTTGTACAGTGAAATATAAGATGGTATTTGGCCCTGCCACTATAATGCAGGCATTCTCATCATACCAACCATGATGGAAACACACTATACAGTCACAATGAATGGTCTAAATTCTTAATAGTGACCAGCATGCTCAACATGCCCTCATAATCAGACTCCTATGCTCGTAGGATGCTGCTATCACCGTACATTTCCCATGTACCATGTGGTGTCTTCACCAGCCTTCATGGCAGTTACAAGTTATTTGAGAAGCAATCCCCATCACATACTTTCTACAAGCTCCTGCTGATCTGGTACTAATAAATTAGAGTGTAGCTGCCTACTCCTCCTTCTTGCATAGGCCTCAGGACATACAATCGCATGTAGCAAGCTTGCTTCATGACTTATGCTTGTTGATAGAGCAGCTATGTAACACCCCTAATTTTTGTAAGGAGATTGAATAAATAATGAAATTAAAAAATTCAAGGAAATTCAGGCTAGAATATTAGGGTTACTAAAAATGCACTTCTCATAGAAGTGGAATCAAGAGATAAGACATGTATAATTGAAAACATATTTGATGAACCCTTCAGCATGACTGTAAGCATGATAGATTCTGAGATCGGATGAAAAGCCTTTATTTTTCTCCAATTTTAAGAATAAAAGGGTAAAATGGTAATTTTACAAATAATCGAGACCTATGACATCAAAAATTGGAATGTACTTAGAAATACAAATCCAACTCGACTAAGTACACTCAATTCCAAGTCTAGAAAAATAAAATGGATTTTTCTATATAAAAGGGCAAAATGGTCTTTCCACACATCTGTGGGGCCCACCAGGGACCCCCAAAGGAATCCAATGACCAGAAAAATGTACAATCATCAGTAAAACCACTACAACCTACTAGTGGAGAAGGAGGTGGTAGACGAAATCCAAAGACAATTTAATATAAAAAGAAATGAAACATTATAATTGCATATAATCATGAAAAACACCCAAAATGCCTATAAATATGTTAGAAAAAAATTCCCAAAAATTTTCAAAAAAATCACCAAGAAATTCTCTAGCCTCCCCCAAAATCTGACCTCAAAACTCCTCCCCCTCTCCCCCTTTTCTCTCTTTTCTCCCTTCTTACTCTCTCTCTCTCTCTTCTTTTTCTAATTGGAATAAGAGACCTAATTTAATTAGGCACTCTGTTCCAAGTTGAATCTCACAAATCCCACCATCCGTACAATCTTAGACTCCCTTATCTAGAAAAACCCCAAATCAATTTTGAGATCCAACGGTGAATCAACAGGAAATCACAAAACAAGGGACTATCAGGCTATATTATCATTAATGGGTATTTTTCGCAAATTAGGCTTCAAATCGAAGTTGTTTCTCCAATCAGGTATGTGGAACCACTTCCTAGACTTATTTAATGTTGTTTTATGAAGCTTTTATTTTTCTATAATTATGAAAAATTGTAAAAAATAAAGTAAGGACCAAAACCCTCAATTCTAGATGATGAAGGGCTCGAATGGAAAATCTAAGCCATCTAAATGATCCAAAAGTGTCCAAAACTCCTAGGATAGAAATTTCAAGAATTTTCATTGAGTTTGGGCCCTTAATTGTAAAGGGATTGATGGGACAGTCCAAAACGGACTATCTGATCTTCAGAATTGGATCGTATCTGGCACGTGTTATGAAACGTGGAATGGAAATGCACCCTACAGGAGTGTTTCCACGCCCACGCACAGATCCTCGAAAGATCAGGTCACACGTGCACCCCAGTGATGAGCGCACGACGACCATCTAGCTGATGGCTTAACTATTTCGCTTAACCACTCCATTCTGCTCAACCATTCCACCCAAATGATCTGGGGTAGTTTGTTCCGCTGAGCCCAAATCAAATCTGGACCCTAGGAACGACTGTAAACTTCACAGTCCAATTGAGGATTTATTTGAGCTTCAAATTTAGATCAAAAAGGTTCTATAGAATCTTTGTCATGTGTATTAGCTACTAAACTTATAATATTTATGTTTTTAATTGAATTTAATTGTGAAAATTACTAAAATCCATTCCAACAGTGTTGGATCTTGATCAGGATGATCTCAAATTGGATATTGGAACTGATGGATGGGTTCAGGAGGTCCCAAAACCTTAGGGACCATGATCATAGTAAAATTTATAGATTTCTAGGTAAAGAAAATTAAGAAAAATAGTAAGATTAAAATTTAGCCCATAAAACGGGCTAAAATCTTCAAATCTCCATTCTGATCCCAATTTAACTCTAAATTGAGATCGAAAAGTTGGGATGGATTCCTTGTGATGAATAGAACTTACTAACCTTAGAAAATTTATATTTTGGTCCATGTAAATTTATGTGAATAAAGAAAAGTGTTACTAATTCTTATGATTAGTGAAATTGGAAATGATCAAACTATATAATTATGATCCATTGATGATCTTGTGACTGTAAAACATGGAATCAATGGTTAATTAAGAGATCTAGCCTTAAAAAGTAGTAAAACCATAAAAATAAATGGAAATCTCCTTAATCAAGTTGATCAAGGATGATTGGATTGTATCGATATGTTTGGATGAAGATATGAATTTAATATCATATGGAATTATGGACTGGATGATGATGATTAGGGATAGATCAAGATCTATTGTGACTACCTGAGTTTTTAGGATGCAGTTTTTGTAAGAAATAGGGAGATCGATCTCTATTTTAAAACACTTTGTGCAAAAGAATGCAGAGAAATTTTAACCTTTTCAAGTAAACTTTTATGTAAAATCCCCGAGCGTCATTAACAAATCACAATGAATGAATA
This sequence comes from Warburgia ugandensis, assembly GCA_035236585.1. Classification (NCBI taxonomy): domain Eukaryota; kingdom Viridiplantae; phylum Streptophyta; class Magnoliopsida; order Canellales; family Canellaceae; genus Warburgia; species Warburgia ugandensis. The sequence continues at coordinate 36,743,183 of CP141131.1, forward strand.
ATGCAACGACCATGGAACTTTTTGACAAAACTTTAGCAAAACATATAAATGAATAACTACTAATGCCAAGATTGTTAATCACAGCCCAAGTCACAAATAAGAACTTATACCAAGTTTACATCAAATGCAAAAAGGGTTACTATGAACCTTACCCGTGCTTTCTTGATTGTGGCCCTAGCATTCTTTGGTGTCCCTTCTATTTGTACTTCATTTTATCTAAAAAATAATGGATTGGGTTGAGTATTTATCATACTCACTAGGTAACCTGGCACTACCCTTTTGAAAACATAGCAATGCATCATACAAAGTTCAAAGGGTTTGCATGTATGACATCAGGAATGCTTAATTTGAAATAAGTGCACATATGTATGAATAAAATGTAAGCAATACCATCTACTGAAATTCTTTATTAAACTTCAGTATGCAATACTAGCAGTATGTCTAATTTTAGAGAGCTGAAATCAATAAAAATCAATATATCAATGTCATGAGATTTTAACAATACGTCAAATCAATGAGTCGTATATAATGATCAGGAAATACTTAAAATAGTCTTCATATGAGGCAAACGATAGCATCATGCACAGGGTCTCAAGTCAACTGGTCATGAGTGCTCGTTTATGATCATTTCAATGTTATATGCATATCAATATCACTAAAATCATAGGGTCACTATGCTCACGACCAGAATCCCTCTGGATCGGAGTCCTACAGCTCCTGAATTTGCATTTTTTAGCATTGCACGATCACAAACGAACCAGATTTGTCCATGCATAAGGCCCACACGTCATGTTTCCCAAGACACTCACGTGACTTGGTCGAACCAGCACCAGCACTTGTGCGACGCGTGCGCCCAAAGGGACCGCGGTCGCACATGCACGCATGCCTAAGCGATGCACGTCCTGGATGGCATCGGACGGACGCATCTTTGGTGTAGCTGCAGTGCCCTTCGGCTCCTAGGATGTCCCATGCGTCCCAGTCAAGCCAAGAAACTTTTTGCACGCGACATGTGAGCGAGGACCGCCCCATGGAGCTCAGCACGGGCGTGCGCCACGCCCATGCACCCCTGGGACGCCCATCCTCCCTTGGGATGTAATGACCCTGAATTTTTGTAAATTATTAAGAAAAATTAATAAAGTTTGAATTTTTAGAAATTCTTGGCTGGAATATTAGGTTATTGAAAATTCTCTTTTTATAGAGATTATATTATGAATTAAAACATAGAAATTATGGGTGTACTTGGAAAATTGATCGAAACAACATTAAGTACGTTCAATTCTGAGTTAAAATGAAAATTCCTTAATTTTTCCATTTGGGGGTAAAATGGTAATTTTACCCATATCCCATATCCAAGAAATAAGACCTCAATATTCATGAATCACTTAGAAATATGATTCCAACACCACTAAGTACGCTCGATTCTGAGTTCGGACAAATATTGCCTATTATTCTCCAATTTTGGAGTTAAAAGGGCAAAAAGGTCTTTTTACATAAAAGTGGGGCCCACAAAGTGGGCCAACGTTCTAGAAGCACCAATAATTACTCAATGCATTGTTGCTAGTAATTAATTTTGGTAATAAAAAGATAAAAATAAAGTAAACAACAGAACCCTTAATTAGGGATGATGGATTGCTCAGATGAGAAATCTGACTGTACCAATCGATCCAGAAGGGTCCAAAACCCCTAGGGTAGAAGTTTCATCAAAATCAGAGACCTTTTGGGCCCTCAATTGCAAGAGGATTGATTGGACGGTCCAGAAGGGACTGTCCGATCTCCAGATCAGACGACGCCCAAGACGCCCGCGTGACGCACAGTCGGAACGGCGCGTGCGATACGCGTGGGGCGTCGGTTCAAGCGCAATGAAGGCGCGTCCATAAAAAGGACGAGCGGACGCGCCCAGCGACAGCCCGGTTTGCGGGCGCGCGGACGACGGGCGTTCCGCTCGTCCCGTCCGCGTCTGTGGACGTCCCGCAGTCGCGCTTGGGAGTTTCTTCCCAGCGGACGCGCCTGACGACCCCGGTTCGTTCCGCTTGGTTCGTTCCACCTGCCGTTCCGCCCGACTAATCTGGGCCGTTCCTTCCTTGGGCCCAGATCAAATCTAGGCCCTAGGAAGGACTGTGAACTTCCAAGATCAATTCTGGAGTCATCTGAACTCCAAATTGAGATCGGAAAGAAGCTATGGAAAGCTTGAAACCTCTATTTTCTTATAGAATAATAAAAATGACATGTTATTCAATAAAAAATTTCTGTATTTAAGAATTAAGTTTCCAATTACATAGATTTTCAAGATCTGAGATGATCAGATCTTAGAAACATGTTTTAATAATGATCTAATACTTAAATAAAGTTATATCTATGTTTAAATTGGATATATATGAGATATATTAAGGGATCTACCCTTTATGATAGAAAAAAAAATAAAAAAATACAAAGGGACCCACTTGATCAATGAGATCAAGTGTGATCAGATCCTTGGGATGGAAAGAATAATTGTTTATATGATGAAATCCAAGGAAATCATGGATGGATTATGATAAAAATAGATCAATGTGATCTTTTGACCTTAATAGAGAAAATTCTCTAAATATAACTAAAGTCCTTAATCAAAGGCAAAGATCTAAGATCAAATGGTTGGATCATAAGTAAAGGGTTCTAAAAATGTAAATCTAATTAGTTTCATTTTATGTTATTATGTTATAAAGCATGCTAGTATAACATTTAGAGTTTATGTGTTCATTCTTATCATAAGTTGCTAGAGTTAATTTAAGTACCTTGTCTCATTTTCATTTAATGTTAAATTAAGTAGTTTTATGCTTTAAATTTATAATTCATTTATAGTTGAATGTTAGTAGTAGATTTACTTGTTATGAGATAAAGAGCATAAAACATCAAAAATGCATTCTAATGAGAAAGTAGAGTTTCATGACACAAATAAGAATGGAGTACTTTGGACTTAATTAGTAAGGGCTATAGTTAGTAGGACAATATAAGGATTATCAAATCCTTGGCCCAAATTAGGAAAAGAATAATAAACCCCATGAATGACATTATAAATATTCATGGACTTAATTAAAATCCATTAGAAAGAGTACTTAGGGTAAACATGCTTATAGGAACCTTATGAAAGGTTGAGCTATGGTCATTCTAGTGAATGATGAACATAGTGGTTAAGGGGTTATCTAATAGAGCCTCGCTCTTCCCCTACCTTGGTGACGTTTGTGAGGTCTAAACGCCTCCTTACATGAGGATTGAAGTAACCACTTTGTGTTCACCCATTCAACTAGTAAGCCTTAGCCAATTGGAAATAAGAGGAGCAATCTAGATTTAGGCTTGAATAAGCTACCTTCAACCATGCACATTAATCGGTTGAATAATAATCATAAGAGCATAAAAGGTTAGTAAATTACCTAACCCTAATAAAAACAGTAAGTAAGATAAGGATGATCAAACAAGATCTATTAAATCTTGGATGATTAAGAACAATAAAGATAAGAACACTATATTGTACTTAGTATGTATGTTTAGTATACTTGTTATAGTTATTTAGATTAGATAATCCAAACCCTTGATCAAAGGTGATTCAAGGAAGAAAACCAAGATCATCCTCCATAGGGATGATCCAAGAACTGAACTTAGATCAAAGAAGAACTAGATGATAGAAGATCTAGGACCTTGATCTTTATCAACATGAGTAGATTGTCAATCAAAGGATCTATGAAAGATCAAGATCAAGGAGATGAACATACAAAGACTTAGAGATAGAAAAATACTTAGATATGAATGATCTAAAGATCATTCTAAACATCAGATCTAGTGATCAATAGGATTGTTCATAATTTATATATTGACAATATGTATGGATGTACAGATTACATACATCAGTCAAGATCATGGAACATTGGGGAAAAGAGATCAATCCTTAAAGGTAGGAGGATTTGATGAGTGCATTTACATGAGATATTCATTATTGTACTCATGATCTTATGTTGACAAGAGTAATGATAATACTTGGAGTAAATCTCTTGAAAACCTTATGATCCAACCAAAAACCTATAAGATGGTTAAGGACTAAACTATAAGTGAATAGGGAACTAGAAAATATTTCAGCCCTAAGTAAACAGACATATGGTCTGATATATATGCAATCTATTTTACATACAAGCTTGGAGGCTTGTGAGTTTGTTTTAATAGGCATGAGCCTAGGGGATGCTATTGCTAGAGGAGTTATGAGGGTTTGGCCACCCGCTCCTTGAAATTTGATGATATGATGATACCTTGCCCAATGAGAGGCTAAAAGTCGGGTGGTGGCAATTATGGGAAGGCCACCACTGTGAAAGTCTTGCCCCTCTTACGGGCGGTGACATAATATTTTCCACCGTGGTATCGGTGGTGAACAGGCGCTTATCCGAGCGCGCTAGTACGGATCGAGGCTATGACATAGCAACCTTCGATTATTTTGCACTATGATGCATATGGAATAGGCATAGTGAAATGCCTTATGTTATAGCATAATGAAATGCTAGGTAATTGTATATTACCAATGTTTCCCAAGAAGGGAAATTCCCAGTATGAGATCAGCTGTAATACTAAATTCTCAAAATAAAGAGAATTGATCAGCTTAATTGGGAATGATATTTGACTATTTTCACAAATTTAATTGGTTTACCCATGAAGGGTATGTATGTATATAGATATACATAACTTACAAAGTAAAGAGTATGTTTGAGGATAATGAGATTATGAATGATTGGAATTACATTGTCAATTATTATGTTTCTTGAATCCCCTACCAAGCATTGCTTGTTGAGATATTGTACTTGTTGCAATATCTCAGATCCAGGGAAGGAGACTTAGGAGCTGAAGACTATAGAAGACTTGAAGAGAATAATCTTCAAGGTATACCCTTGAAGACATGTATTTTTCTTTGTTGAGAGTTTTATTGTATGGTGAGCTTGAGTTTTGGATTATGTAATTTGGACAAGTATTGTACTAGATTTGGCTGTACTGTGAACCACTGGATGGATCCTGGAGTTTAATAAAAGTATATTCCTTCAATGGAATTTTATTTTGTACAAAAATTGTACTTATGTTATGTATGAAGTGGTGACTTGGGTTTTCAAAACAAGTTCTAAATAAAAGAATTTCCGCTGTTTTGTTTTGCGAAAAAATTTTACACTCTTAAGGGCCCTGCCTTTCAAAATACTTTACAAATCATGTTTTCAAAAACCCAGGTCGTCACAGAGATTGTAGTGGGAATGGAGAATGCATTAGTAATTAAAAATTCTAAAGTAATAAAATATCTTATCAAAAGAAATAATAAAAAATTCAAATTTGGCCATAAATATGTCCCAAAAATTTTCAAAAATTTTCACAACCTTAACTACAAAATTTCCAAATCTTCCCTAGAATTTCAGCCCCAAATTCCCCTTCATCCCTCCCCAAACTCTCTTTTCCTTATTTCTCTCTCCTCTTTCTAATTGGAACAAGAGACCTAAATTCAGTTACGCACTCCGTTCCAGAAAGAATCGCATCAATTTTACCATCCATAACATCCTATGTTATAGTATATACAAAATCCCCGAGTCAATTTCAAGATCCAACGGTTCCAACAACAGAAAATCACAAAAAGGTAGATAATGGGCTATATTATCATCAACTGGTAATTCTCTCAAATTGGGCATCAATTATATTGTTTTTCTCCAATCAGGTAGGTATAACTACTTTCCATACATATTTATTATGTTTTAGTGTAATTTTAATTTTTCTGTAATTTAATTTGAATGAAAAATGGTAAAACTAAAGTAAATACCAGACCCTTCAATTTATGGTGATAGAGAGCTCAGATGGAAATTCTGAGCTTTCCAATCGATCCAGAAGGGTCAAAAAACCCTAGAATACAATTTTCAAGAAAATCTAACAAGGTTTGGACCCTCAATTGAGAGAGATTAATTCTGCTGGGCCTAAATCAAATGTGGACCCTAGGAATGGCTGTAAACTTCAATTTAAGACTGTGGAGTCATATGAACTCCAAATTGAGATCAGAAAGAAGATATGTAAAGCTTGTAATGTCTAGTTTCTAATGAAGTCATAATATTTCTAAAAATTATTTCTAAATTATTCTGTATTTTGGAAATAAGTGTCCAATTTCTAAGATCTTCAAGATCTGAGGTGATCAGATCTTGGAAATTTATTTTAGTGATGATATAATAATGTAATAAAGTAATATCTATGGTTAATTTGGACAGATCTTGGATAAAATAGGGGATCTACCCTTTATGGTAGAAAAACCTTTAAAAAAATACAAAGGGACCCACTTGATCAATGAGATCAAGTATGATCAGATCCTTGGGATGGATTAAAGGGATGATATTATGATGGAATCCAGTTAGATCATGGATGAAATGTCACAAAATCAAGTGGATATGATTTTTGGATCTTAATGGATTAAAAGCCCTAAAGGTAATTAAAACCCTTAATCTAAAGGAAAACACCTAAGATGTAATGGTTGGATCATATTTAAAGGTTTATAATAATCTTAATAAAATTAGTTTAATTTTCTTTTATTGGATATAGAAGTGTAAATGTGATTTATGTTTTAAGTTTTAATTGTCTTTTATTGGATATAGAAGTGTAAATGCGATTTATGTTCTAAGTTAGAAAGCATGATAGTGCAATCTTTAAATTTTAGTATGATATGCCCTAAATGAGTAATTTGTTAGTAGATTTGATTATCTTAGGATCATGTTAGTGTAAATTAGGATTTAAACATAATTTCATTATGATAGAAGATGTGTTTCATAACTTAAGATCATGTTAGTTTTATTTCACTAGCTTAAGTTACATTCATAGTAAGAATGTTAGTATATAGTTGTAACTTATATTTGATTTATACTTTCAAGTTGATGATTTACTTATTGCTAAATTTTATTCAATTGTTATGTAATTGTTAAGATATAAGGAGCATAAATCACCAAAAATGTAAACTAATGAAATATAGAAATTCATTGACAACTAAGATGAATGAATGATTTTGACTTAATAAGGGCTATAGTTAGTAGGACAATATAAGGAATGATTTATCATTTCCTTGGCCCAAAGTAGGAAAATAATGAACATCCATGGATGACATTGTGCATATCCATGGAAATTAATTAAAATCAATTAGAGAAGGGACTTAAGGTAAAGAGCTCATACGAACCTTGTCAAAGGTTGAGCTAGTACCACTCCAGTGGACTCTGAACATTGTGGTTATAGGGGGTATACAAGAGCCAAGTGCTTTTCCCTCACCTCCCATTGACGTAAGAGAGGTCTAAATGCCTCCTTACCGGAGATGGATGTGAACTGGATTTGAGCCGAGAAACACAGTGATGGAGAAGGGGGAGTGGGGGAAATTTATAGAAGAGGGAAGGCAGTGCCGTCCTATGGCGATGCCACCATCTTTTCCAGCACCACCCTACAGAGGTAGTTTTGGAAAGACCAGGAATGGCAGTGGTTGGAGGAGGAAGAAGATGGGGGTGCCGTTATCAAAATGGCCCCCTGTGTTTTTGGGTCATGCTCGTTTTATACTCAAATTACATATATGCCCTCAATCTACAAACGCCTATAACTTTTTCATACGAACTTCGTTTTCGACGTTCTTTGAGACGTTGGATTCCATTATGAGTGTAGAATCTAGTGGAACTGATTTTCTTCACAAAGTCCTATGTTGCCTATTTTAATTAAGATAAAACATCCAACCACCTATTAAGACTATTAAACATATAATAAACATATATTCATTCCCAAAATAGACAAGTTACAATATCGTTGGCAAATAACAACATCATGGTTGTTCTTTATACAAAATGTCTCCAAAATTTGAGTCATTACATCATTACCCCATTAAAAGAATTTTGTCCTTGAAATTCTACAATCTACTATAGGAAAAGATTTTGCTATAATTCTTTATCATTTTCGATTTGACCTCCCAAGTTTCTTCCTCGATGGGCGTGTTTCTCCACAAAACTCTGACTAATGGGATATCATTATGCCATAGCATCTTGATCTTTCTGTCCAGAATCTGTACTGGTTTTGTTTCCAAGGTTAAATCTGGTTGTAGCGCGGTGGGTACCTGTTCAAGAACATCTTTGGGGTCAAGAATATACCTCCTCAACATGGATATGTGGAACACATTGTGGAATTTTGATAATTGTGGTGGTAGTGCTATCCTATAGGTAGTTTTTCCTACTTTTTCCAAGATTTTTAATGGTCCAATGAATCAAGACTAAGTTTCCTCTTTACCCCAAACCTCATAATGCCCTTAGTCAGAGATATCTTCAAAAAGACATGATCTTCAACTTCAAATTCCAACTGTCTAAGTCACCTATCCTCATAACTCTTTTGTTGACTCTAAGCTACAAGAAGCCACTTTCTAGGTGACTCTCCAGGGCCCATTTTTGCATGATTTTTCATGCAAAAACTTAGGAAAACTGAGCCTAGGACTACTGTGAAGACGGGTTTTGAGGGATCCTGGGCATACCTGGCTCGTTGCTGGGTTTTTCTCCTCGTTTTTCCTCTTGATTGCTTCTCCAAAATAGGTTTTTCTCAAGCTTTTGGGCTGCCATTAGAGGTGCCCAAGAGCTCTATTTATAGAGCTATAAGAGGGTTCTAGAGGGGGCTCTCATCGCCCTTGAATGGTGATGGAGAAACCTCCAGAATGGTGATGATTTCTCCTCCAATCACCGTCGTTCTAGAACCCCCTAGGAGGTTGAAGATGAAGGGTGCCCGTATCAAAATGGGCCCCTGTGTTTTGCAGGCTAAATCCGTTTTTTAGTGAAAATTACATTTTTGCCCCAGAACTTCAAAGGGCCATAACTTGCTCATTTTAACTCCGTTTTGGGTGATTTTGGTCTTGTTGGATTCCTTTTTCCAAGAAGCACATAATGGTACCATTTTCAGGACCAAATTTCTAGGTTCAGTCAAGGTGAATAGTGAAATGACCAAAATACCCTTATTTCCAAAAAGTGACTTTTCATTACTAACTTGGGATTTTAATGTTACAAAATTGGAGTCATTACATTCTTACCCCTTAAGGAAATTTTGGCCTCAAAATTCTACTATATATACAGTCAAAAGATCTCGGGGTACTTTTCTCGCGTTTCTGACTCCGGTTCCCAAGTCTCTTCTTCCATGTGCGCATTTCTTCACAAAACTTTGACTAAGGTTATGTCCTTGTTTCGCAGCTTCTTACTCTTACGATCCCGGATCTCAACTAGTCTCATCTCTAGCTTGAGATCCTCCGTCAACTCTATGGGTACCTAGTTGATGACATGAGCAGGGTCAGGCACGTACCTCCTTAGCATAGATACATGGAATACGTTATGCACGTCAGATAGCTGAGGGGGTAGTGCGATCCTGTAGGCCACTTTTCCCACTTTCTTCAGGATTTCCAAAGGTCTTAAATAATGCAGACTAAGCTTGCCTTTGATACTGAACCGCATAACTCCTTTAGTGGGAGATATCTTCAGGAAAACGTGCTCTCCTATGTTGAATTCCAATCGTCTCCTCTTTCGATCAGCATAGCTCTTTTGGCAGCTTTGAGCTGTGAGGAGGCCTCTTCTTATGAGTTTGACCTTCTCGGCGCATTTCTCCACCAGCTCGGACTGGAGCACCCTGGACTCTCCAACTTCACTCCAACTAGTGGGTGATCGACAAGGTCTCCCATAGAGCGCCTTGTACGGAGCCATGCCAATGCTTGACTGAAAGCTATTGTTGTACGCAAACTCGACTACCGGTAGGTTTACATCCCAGCTCTGCTTCCAATCGAGGGCATAGGTTCGCAACATATCTTCAACTATCTGGATTGTGCGCTCTGACTGTCCATCGGTCTGTGGATGGAAGGCTGTGCTATAGTTCAAGGAAGATCCTAAGGATTTTTGGACAAACTTCCAGAGTTGTGAAGTGAAGCGGCTATCCCTATCTGAAGTGATACTAAGGGGTATGCCATGTAGACTCACTATCTCTTTGATGTATAGCTGAGATAGGCTGTCAGTGGATTGGGTATGGCGTATAAGAAGGAAATGGGCCGTCTTAGTTAATCTATCAACAATTACCCAGATCATTTCATCACCCTTAGAGGTCCTGGGTAGCCCTACGATGAAGTCCATGGTAATATGGTCCCATTTACATTTAGGTAACTCAAGGGGTTGTAACAATCCCGCAGGTCTTTGATGTTCAGCCTTTACTTGTTGACATGTTAGACACTTTGCCACAAATTCCCCTATGTCTCTTTTCATACCATCCCACCAATATTATCTCTTTAAGTCTTGATACATCTTAGTTCCTCCCGGCTGTATAGTATACTTAGATCGATGAGCCTCTTTTAAGATTTCTTGTCTTAACTCTTCATTAGCTGGTACCACTAATCTTCCTTGCATGTAAACGCTACCATCTTCCCTTGTTGTAAACCCTGGTTTTCCTATGAAAGCTTGTATATCCGGATCTCCTTTCTGTTCTTGCTTAACCTTTTCATTAACAGTTGACTTTATTGTTAGACCTGCCATAATGATCTTGTGCTTACTTATGTCTGGGTTCCATGTGATTACTTCTTGTAATAGCTTCCATCTCTTAGTTAATAAACTTGCACTTATCCCTTGGGTTTTTCTGCTTAACGCATCAGCTACCACATTAGCTTTTCCAGGGTGATAATGAATGGAGAAGTCATAGTCTTTTAAGTATTCCATCCATCTTCTTTGTCGCATGTTTAAGTCTTGTTGGGAAAAGATATATTTAAGACTCTTATGATCTGTAAAAACTTCAAACTTTTCCCCATATAAATAATGTCTCCAAATTCGCAAGGCAAAGACTATGGCTACTAATTCCAAGTCATGGGTCGGGTAATTGACTTCATGCTTCTTGAGTTGTTGAGAAGCACAAGCAATTACCTTCCCATGTTGCATAAGTACGCAGCCTAGTCCTTGTTGCGAGGCATCACTGTATATCTCAAATCCGCCACTTCCTGAAGGTAAGGTAAGGACAGGTGTTGTAGTTAACCTAGTTTTTAGTTCCTGGAAGCTTTCCTCACATTTATCAGTCCATTCAAATCTTATGTCTTTCCTGGTCAGCTTAGTTAGAGGTAAAGCAATTTGTGAAAAACCTTTGATGAATCTCTTATAATATCTGGCAAGTCCTAAGAAGCTTCTTATTTCTGTGACTGTCTTAGGTCTTTCCTAGTTCTGTACTGATTCAACCTTAGCGGGGTCAACTGCTATGCCATCCTGAGAAATAATGTGTCCCAAGAAATTAACCTTTTCCAGCCAAAACTCACACTTACTGAATTTTGCATATAACTTGTGTGCTCGTAGGGTGCATAATGTTATCCTTAGATGTTCCTTATGGTCTTCAGGAGTTTCGGAATATATTAGGATATCATCCACAAACACTTTGATGAATTGATCTAAGTACTCCTTGAACAGCCTATTCATGAGGTCCATAAATGTGGCTGGAGCATTAGTCAAACCAAAGGACATCACTCTGAATTCATAATGGCCGTACCGAGTCCTGAATGCTGTCTTGGGAATATCTTCTTCTCTAACTCGAAGCTGATGGTATCCGGATCGTAGATCAATCTTAGAGAAGACTCTGGCTGACTGAAGTTGATCGAAAAGATCATCAATTCGGGGAAGGGGGTACTTATTCTTAATGGTGACCCTATTTAGCATCTGATAGTCTACACACAATCTCATGGAGCCATCCTTTTTCTTAACAAAATGGACTGGAGCTCCCCACGGAGATACGCTAGGTCGTATGAACCCGTTGTCAAGTAGTTCCTGTAACTGGGTCTTCAGTTCTTTTAGTTCTATAGGAGCCATTCGGTAAGGAGCTTTGGAAATGGGGGAAGTACCAGGTATAAGGTCAATGATAAACTCAATTTCCCTTGGTGGAGGTAGACCTGGTAAGTCCTCAGGGAATACGTCAGGAAATTCTCGGACTATCTCGACATCCTCTAGCTTTGGTTGGGGACTCTCGACAGATTCAATCTTGGCTAAGAAGAAGGGACATCCCTGAGCAATGTGCTTAACTACTTTCATAGCAGAAATAACACACGCTCTAGAATAATCCTTTCTTCCTTGGAGGGTGAATGTGTCTCCATTAGGTAGGGTAAAAGTGACATGTTTCTGGCGGCAATCAACAAAGGCTTGATGAAAGGCTAGCCAGTCCATACCTAAGATGATGTCGAAGTCATTCATATCTAAGTGGATAAGATTGACATGTAGCAAATGATCCTTGATCAAAATGGGGACATCCTGGAGATAAGAATAGGTGGGAAGTGCCTAGCCTACAGGAGTCATGACTTCTAGAGTGAAGTCTAGGTCCTATGGTATAATGTCCAAGGATGATGCAAATTCCCGAGATATGAAAGAATGAGTGGAGCTTGTATCAAATAGAACTTTAGCAGGTGTATCATAGATAAAAAGAATACCTTCAATGACTGCATTTGAAGCTTGGGCTTGACTGGAAGTGAGGGCAAAGACACGTCCTTGGATTTTTGGAACTTGATCTTCTTTACGCTCTTGTACTTTCCTTTTTGGACAGCTACTAGCAAAATGTCCTAATTCTCCACAACTATAGCAAGTCATGTTGAAAGTGGGACATGGTTTGCCTGAATGATTTCTGTTACACCTAGGGCATGCTTTCTAGTCTGGTCTTCTTCCTTTGTTTTCAAACGGCTTCTTGAAAGGTGGCCTGGGTCCAGATGACTGAAATGGTCTCTTTCCTTTATTTCTCATGGTGTTGATGTTCTTAGTTTCTTTTATTGCCTGGTTCCTTTGATAATATTTTTCGTATAGGGAGGCCATCTCTACGGCTTTGTCTACTGTGGAAGGTTGGAAACCTAAAACTCTGTTCCTGAGTCCTGGGTTGAGTCCATCTACAAATCTTTCTGCCGCATCTTCCTCATCAACACAAGCACGTGGTGCAAATCTTTGGAGACTGATGAATCTATTTTCATACTATTGGACAGTCATATTTCCTTGTTTTAAGTCCATAAATTCTTTTTCCTTCTATTTTCTTATGTGTTTAGGATAATATTTGTCATTAAAGACCTTTTTAAACTCTTCCCATCCTATTGTTTCTCGTTGGTCAAAATAAGTCCTTTCTGCTGTTTCCCACTAAAAGGTAGCCTCTCCTCTAAACACAAATGTGGCCATGGGTACTTTTCTTTCTTCAGCTATGTTCATCGCTTTAAATATCTTTTCAATATCAATTAACCATTTTTCAACTATAGATGCTTCATCTTCTCCTGTGAATGAGGGAGCTAATTTCTGAAACCTTTCTAACTGAACCTCAGTCCTATCTATTGCTTTATCAGGGGAAGGATCTCGTGTGGTAGGGGTTTGGCTTTGACTATTCATATATTGTCCCATATTCTGTAGGAATTGCTGGAATAATTCAGCCATCCCATTGCCCGACCCAGTGGGCTTCAGGCCTTGGAACATTGCTTCCTTTTTGGGCATGGTACCCATCCACCTAATAGTGATAGAGGCTGAAGGCCAACCCAAATCTCTCAGCATAGCGCCCACGAGCTTATCAGCCTAAGTCATAATCAAATCAAACAAGCGAAAACCTCTCTTTTTTCAAAACCTGTCCTCTTCGGGTCCCTCACAACTGCCTAGCCCTCGACACTCCAACGTCTTTTGGTAACCCCCAAGGACATGCAATTTTTGCAAGAACTTAATACTCACAAATCATGCAATGTATGCAATTGTTTGCAAAACATATCTATGCATAATGTATATGCAATTATTTACACAACATGTCTATGCATAAAGCATTTATCACATGTATGCTAAATTAAGTCATGCTAAACAAGTCATATACTTAAAACATGTATTCTCAAAACAATCATGGTTCTTTTGAAAAGTCTAGTAACGATAGAGCACTTACTTGGCTAGGTCGCGCTAACCCCTTTGTCCTCGTGTGTTCCTGAACATGGTTTGGGGAATCAAGGTTAGTTTGGCCTATCTTTTATAGGTTTTAGTGGTTGGTCTTATTACTTAGGCATTAAGGGTTCATCCCCATGCCTATGGGTGTCCTAAGGTCCTAATTGGGCCTTGGTATCATCAGTTTTCCAAAGGTCTAATGGCCACGCGCCACCATCCTATTCTAAGGGTCGTGCCCACCTTTGATTGGGCCTTGATCAGGGATTTTATAGTTTGGGTATGTCCATGTCATCGACACGGACACAAATCCTTTTGCGACGCCTCAATCGGAGCTCTAGATCTCAAGTTATAAGCTTTTCAATATCACATGTACATAAGGCCTTTAAGAGTGAAAATGCAGAATGCTAGCGCGCTGTGCGTCAGTGGCATGCGCCCTAGCGGGCTCTAAGAAGTGGAAATCCTAGAATGCTAGCGCGTTGTACGTTTGCAGACGCGCTGGATTTCCCGCCCGTCTTTTCCTTTTGCGGGCACGTCCATGGACGGGCCCGTTTGGTTCTCTCGAATGCGGTCGACGCATTTCATTCTGTTTGGAAAGTCTCGTCCCTGGGTCCTTGGTGACTCTCCAGGGCCCGTTTTTGCATGATTTTTCATGCAAAAACTTAGGAAAACTGAGCCTAGGACTACTGTGAAGACGGGTTTTGAGGGATCTTGGGCATACTTGGCTCGTTGCTGGGTTTTTCTCCTCGTTTTTCCTCTTGGTTGCTTCTCCAAAATGGGTTTTTCTCAAGCTTTTGGGCTGCCATTAGAGGCGCCCAAGAGCTCTATTTATAGAGCTATAAGAGGGTTCTAGAGGGGGCTCTTATTGCCCTTGAATGGTGATGTAGAAACCTCCAGAATGGTGATGATTTCTCCTCCAATCACCGCCGTTCTAGAACCCCCTAGGAGGTTGAAGATGAAGGGTGCCCGTATCAAAATGGGCCCTTGTGTTTTGCAGGCTAAATCCGTTTTTTAGTAAAAATTACATGTTTGCTCCTGAACTTCAAAGTGCCATAACTTGCTCATTTTAACTCCGTTTTGGGTGATTTTGGTCTTGTTGGATTCCTTTTTCTGAGACGCACCTAATGGTACCATTTTCAGGACCAAATTTTTGGGTTCAGTCAAGGTGAATAGTGAAATGACCAAAATACCCTTATTTCCAAAAAATGACTTTTCATTGCTAACTTGGGATTTTAATGTTACAAAATTGGACTCATTATAGTGGTATCCCATGCAAACTAACTATTTCTTTAAGATACAATTGAGACAGGCTATCAGTGGATTGATTTTGTCATATATGGAGAAAATGTGTTGTCTTGGTTAGTCGATCAATGATCACCCATATCATATCATGCCCCTTAGATGTCTTAGGTTGCCCTAAGATGAAGTCCACAGTAATATGATCCCACTTCCATTCTGGTAGGTCAAGTGGTTGTAGTAATCTTGCTGGTCTCTGATGTTCAGCCTTAACTTGTTGACACATCAAACACTTCGCTACAAATTCTCCTATATCTCTTTTCATACCATTCCACCAGAAATGTCGACTCAAATCTTGATACATCTTTGTCCCACCAGGATGAATAGTGTACTTTGATTGATGTGCATCCCTCAAGATCTCTCATCTTATTTTATCATTGGCTGGTACGACTAACCTCCCTTGCAGGCAGACACTATCATTCGCTGCTTTGACAAATCTTAGTTTTCCAACTAATGCTTGTATGTTAGTGTCATTTTTTTACATTTGTTTAACTTTCTCATTAATAGTGGACTTCATAGTTAGGTTTGCTATAATGGATTTCCCATGACTTATTCCGGGTCTGCATTCTATCACCTCTTGTAGTAACTTCCATCTACTGAAATGTAAACTTGAACATATCCCTTGTGTCTTTCTACTTAAGGCATCCGCTACAACATTTGCTTTCCTTGGATGGTAGTGGATGGTCAAGTTGTAATCTTTCAAATACTCCATTCATCTCCTCTGTCGCATGTTCAAGTCTTGTTGTGAAAAGATGTACTTGAGACTTTTGTCATATGTAAAAACCTCAAAATTTTCCCTATATAGATAGTGTCTCCAAAATTTTTAGGCAAAGACTATAGCAGCAAGCTCTAGGTCATGGGTATGGTAATTGACCTCATGCTTCTTCAACTGTCTGGAAGCATAGGCAATTACTTTCCCATTTTTCATAAGTACGCAACCCAACCCTTGTTGAGAAGCATCACTATATATCTCAAATCCTCCATTGCCAGATGGTAAAGTAAATACTGGTGCAGTGGTTAGCTGCCTCTTTAGTTCTTGAAAACTCTCCTCACATGCCCTATCCCACTTGAACTTCTTATCTTTTCTCATCAATTTAGTTAGGGGTAAAGCAATGCATGAAAATCCTTCAATAAAATTCCGATAATATCCTGCAAGCCCTATAAAAATGCTTACTTCTATAATTGTTTTAGGCGTATTCCATTTCTCCACAGCCTCAACCTTTGCTGGGTCAATGGCAATGCCATCTTTGGAAATAACATGTCCCAGAAAATTTACTTTTTCCAACCAAAATTCACACTTACTAAACTTTACGTATAATTTGTGTGCCTTAAGTGTATCCAACACCACTCGTAAATGTTCTTTATGGTTTTCAAGGGTTTCTGAGTAGACTAAAATATCATCCACAAATACTATGGCAAACTTATCTAGAGAGGCTTTGAACACTCGGTTCATAAGATCCATGAACGCAGCTTGTGCATTTGTCAATCCAAAAGACATCAGTCTAAACTCATAATGTCTATATCTAGTTCTAAAGGTTGTCTTTAGAACGTCTTCTTCCCTGACCCTAAGTTGGTGATATCCAGATCATAAGTCTATCTTAGAAAGACATGGGCTGACTGAAGCTGATCGAACGTGTCATCAATACGGGGTAAAGGATACTTGTTTTTTACTGTAACCCTATTTAACATTCGGTAGTCGACGCAGAGTCTTATTGACCCATCCTTTTTCTTGACAAAAAGTACTGGGGCTCCCCAAGGAGATACATTAGGTCTGACAAACCCTTTGTTTAGCAATTCTTGCAACTGGGTCTTCAGCTCTTTTAACTCTACTGGGGCCATCAAATAAGGTGCCTTCAATATGGCAGTTGTGCCAGGGATCAGGTCAATAGTAAAATCTATCTCTCTCTTTGGTGGTAACCGTGGTAAGTCTTCAGGAAAAAAATCTGGGAATTCACTAACCACATCTACCTCCTCTAACTTAGGCTTCGTGACTTCCATGACTTATATCTTAGCGAAAAAGAATGAACACCCCTAAGCAATGTGCCTTGTCGCTTTTATAGCATAAATAACACATGCTCCTACGTACTCTCTCCTTCCTTGTAAGGGGACCACCCTCCCTCCGGGAAGGTGAATTGTAATCTTCTTCTTTTGACAATCAACTATGGCATTATACGAGGCTAACCAGTCCATCCCAAGGATGACATCAAAGTCTGTCATCTCTAGGTGGATTAGGTCTACGCTCATCTGATTGCCCTCGAATAAAATCAGAACGTCTTGAAAATACGTCTGTACAAAAATTGACTTGCCTACGGGTGTCATAACTTCAAAGGGGAAGTCTAAGTCCCAAAATATAATATCCATGGAAGAGGCAAACTCGCAAGATATGAAGGAATGAGTGGAACCAGTGTCGAATAATACTTTAGCAGATCTATCACAGATATGAAGCATACCTTCTACTACGGCGTTGGATGATTGTCCTATCCTGAGCTAATGGAGAATACTCGTCCTTGACTTCGAGGAATGTGATTCTCCTTATGATCTTCTTCCGTATTCTTCTTAGGGCAAGTCCTAGCTATGTGTCTTGTCTCCCTACAGTTGTAACATGAAAATTGGGGTAATGTACATGGCCTACCAGGGTGATATCTATTGCATCTAAGACAACTTTTGATGTCTGGTCTCCTTCCTTTAGGATCAAACGGTCTTTTGTGTGGGTGTCGAGGTCCAAAAGATTGGAGAGCCCTTTTGCCTTTATCAATTTTCCCCTTATTATTGTTCTTTGCATCCCTAGTAGCTTGTGTCCTTTGAAAATCCTTTTCAAAGAGAGACGCCATTTCCACCACCTTTGCTATAGTGGTTGGTTGGAATCCTATCACTCAGTTCCTAAGGCCTGAGTGTAGTCCATCAACAAACTTCTCTGTAGCGTCTTCATCTGTGGAGCAAGCATTGGGTGCAAATCTTCGAAGACTTATGAACTTATTTTCATACTATTGCACGGAGAGGTTACTTTGTTCTAAGTTCATAAATTCTTTCTCTTTCTGTTTTAGCACATGGTGGGGATAGTACTTTTCATTAAATACTACTTTAAATTCTTCCCAAGGTATAACATTATTATCTGCAAAATAGGTTCTCTCAGTCGTTTCCCACCAAAAGCCTACCTCACCTTTTAGTATGAAACTAGGCATGACAACCTTCCTATCCTCTGGAATTTTCATAGCCTTGAATAACTTTTCAACATCAAAGATCCATTTTTATACTGTTGCAGACTCATCTTCTCCTGAGAATGATGGGGCCATTTTTTGAAAGCGTTCAAGTTGCGCCTCTGTCCTATCAGCAATTCTTTCTAGAGAAGAGGCTCTTGCCACAGGTGCTCGTGGTTGGTTCTGCATGAACTACCCCATATGTTGCATGAATAGCTGAAAGGTTTCAGCCATTCCATTACCAGATCCAGCGGAGTCAGTTGGAGGGTTATTAGCTCTTACGGTTGCACCTCCTCTTCTCCTTGGCGGCATCTATTTTAGGAGCTATAGGACTCCAATTAACAGTCCAAAAGACCCATTGTGTCAATAATTTCGACGCGGACCTAAGGATACAATAAAAATTTAGGATCAAGAGATTAATTTAGGTAACTATAGCCTAAAAGTCATAGAGATCTCATAAACCCATGAGATCAATCGCGATCATAGAGTGACCCCTAGAAACCAACCAATCATATGGATCTAACCTTTGCCCTGTGAACCTAGAAATAACATCTGGATCTTATGTTGAATGTCATTTAGGACTTTACCAAGGTATTCTCGGACTCGAATTGAAGACAGGCACGAGCTAAGAAATGACGCTCGAGGTAGGTAGTCTGATACTACTTTGTTTTCAAAATGCATCTCGAACTCTAATTAAGTTACCTCTTTTTATTACTATATTTAGCATGTGTTTTAAACCATGCTGTTCTTAAACAAGTATACGGGACCTGCCTTCATGATTCATGTATTTGAAAAATCTTGCATTGAATTAAGAATGTTGTGGGGAAATAATGTTTTTATACGAGTTACGGATTCATGACATTGAATAAGGTACTAGCATGAGTAGATTTTATGCAATATTTGCATACTTTGAAAACAAATGCATAAATTGCATGACTAATGTTGATTGAGATTTGGATCATCTATGTATGTTTTTGGGCTAGTGAGCCTGGTGGGCACTATACTGAGGGGTTGTACGGCGATGGCCTCCCGGCCTCTACCACTAAAAGGGTGGATGGTATCGCTGCCAAAAATGGCATTGTCCCTTCCCTGACTACTGTAGTAAACAGGGACGACCATTGGAGGTGTTCACGGCACCCTTTCGGGGACATATCCATAGTTGCCGTGGAGGCTATGGTGGACTGGTCTCTAGATACTGGAGACACACGATCCAGAGGGATTCTGGTCATGAGCATAGTGACCATATGATTTTAGTGATATTGATATGCATATATCATTGAAATGGTCATAAACGAGAACTCGTGGTTAGTTGACTTGAGACCTTGTGCATGATGCTATCATTTGCCTCATATGAAGACTATTCTAAGTATTTCCTAATCATTATATACGACTCATTGATTTGACGTATTGTTAAAATCTCATGACATGGATATATTGATTTCTATTGATTTTGACTTTCTGAAATTAGACATACTGCTAGTATTGCATACTAACGTTTAATAAAGAATTTCAATAGATGGCATTGCTTCCATTTTATTCATACATATGTGCATTCTTTTGCACAAAGTGTTTTAAAATAGAGGTGGAGGATCATCAGCATCAAAGAGAGGATTACTCGTCCATGAAGAAACATCATCATTATCAAAGATGAAAGGTTGTTCATCATCATTAAAGAGTGGATTGTTTCTCTATGGGGAAATACCTTCTCTATTAATGTTGAGGTGTAAATTACTCTTTTGATCAGTGTTTAAATTATTCATTAGGTGCAACTGATCATGTCTTCTCTTTTCTCTCTCTCTCTCCGTTTTTTTTTTCTTTTTTTTCTTGGAAAACTAACCTAAATGATGCAACCTAACTTCTAGAATGATGCGCAAACAAAAGGGCACACTCAAATAATTTTGAGGCTAATAAGCAGCAATATTTTGATTTTATTGATTTTCTGTGGGGACAATGCTTTTAATTAGCCTGATCTAATGCTCCTCCTCTCTTTAGGAGTTGACTAATGCTCACCAGTTAGGGTCTAACCAAAGTGGCTAATACAACCCTCATGTAAGGAGGCATTTAGACCTCAACAAATGTCAATAGGAGGTGGGAGAAGAGTGAGACTCTATTAAGTAACCCCCAACAACCACAGTGATCAAAAGCCACTGGACTGACAGTAAATCGTGTCCTATTAAGAGGGTCCTACGAGCATGTAATAGCCCTATAGGTCTCTTCTAATTGATTTTAAATTAATGTGAACGGAGAGGTTGCACGCTGGAGGTGATTATCCTAGGTGGGCCAAGGAGTGGTGATGAAATCCACCCTTGATCTTATGGGGGTAGGGTGCCCTTACTAATTAATTTTCACACACCATGGCAATTCAATGAGCATATAAATCACCTTAAAACATTAAACATGCCCTAATAATGCAATTAAAAGCAATAAACTAATGCAAAATCCTAAAATGCAACAATTATAAAAGATGCTTTCTATATGAGTTACACTACCAAACAATGCAAATTATTCTAAATGCAAACCCTAATCTAGAAAATAGATGAGTGAGGAAACTCATAGTGGGGTTTCTAATGAAGATCAAGTGTGGGCCACCTTATCCCACACTTGCCCTGTATTATACAACCCTTTAAATTTTAAAATAGAAATTGCAATTTACAAGGATCCTCACTACAAGATTCACTTTAAAAAAAGAAAAGAAATTCCTATTCTAGGAAAGCAGGGAAGTTTCCATTTTGGTGGAGATCCACTTGCCAAATTCCTCCACTTTCTAATTTCCTGAAAAATAAAATTAGAAATTAGTACCAAATTCAGGAAACAAGGTGATTATGACCTAAAAACAATTGAAAAATGCGTCTAAAATTTCCTAAAATGCTAAAAATTGCAAATCCTATTTTTTATTTTTTTTGGATTTTTACTTAAATTTTATGAAAACTCCTTTGCAAGTCCCCGGCAATGGTGCCAAAAACTTGTTGATTGTTTAACCGCAAGTGCACGGGCTATTGTAATGTAACTGATGCAAGTACGGGTTGATCCCACGAGGACTTCACTTGAAGTGATGGAGTTTTCAATAAAATTCAATTAATAAAATAATATAAACTAACAATAAACTAAAATCCAACTTTATTCAATTTCTGCAGTTTGCACAATTATTTATTCAAAAGACAATAGAAAATAAAACCAAAAGGCTTCCTGGATAAGCTTGTCCCTGAATTGCACTGTCCCTGAATAGTCAAAATGTGAATAAAACAAAACCAGAATAGCACAGGGACACAGATGTAATTAAAGTGAGGATACAGTTGGTATTAAACAGGGGACACAGTTGGTATTAAATAGGGGACCCAATTGGTATTTTTGAAATCTGCCAAGGGAGACGTTTGGAATTTCTGAGATCTGCCAGGGGCAGATACGTAATTTTTGGGGTTCTGGTTTTAATCGAAAACTAGGAAAACGGTAGGGAGAAAACCGAAGAAGAGGGAAGACGGAAGAAAGGAAGAGGAAGGAGGGAGAAGGGAAGAGGAAGGAGAAGGAGGAACTGCTGGGGAGGAAAACCCGTTCTGGGTTTTCTTCCCCAGCACCGTCAGGATGGGTCTGTGATCTCGGTGAAAAAAAAAAAAAACAACGCCCAGGGGCTGCCACGATGACGCCGGAGATGGGAAAGAAAACAAAGAGATTCGCCGAAAAACTGGAGGAGCAAGAGGATATGGGCTGGGCGCTACCGTCGACTTGGTGGAGCGTGATGGAGCAGAGGAGAATAGACGCTGGTCTGGGTCGTCCCTGCCTGGGACAGACAATGATTAGGGCATTAGCTTGGCCGATGAACAGAGATGGGTGCTGAGGTGCTAAGGGTAGGTGGAAAATGGAGAGAGGATCGAAGAGAGGCAAGTTTGGTTTCCTAACAGTGCTGTGTGTAGACAGATAGGAGAGAAGGAGGGTGATTGTCGGATTTGTGAGGTGAAACAGATGGAAAGTAGAGAAGGGGAATAGAAAGAGAAAGCATGAAAGAAAAGATTGGGAGAGAAGAGGATGGTTAGGCCGGTGATGGGTGCTACCAGATTTGGATGGTAGGAGGAATTGAGGTGGTGCGATAAGGACTGAAAGTAGAGATTTGGACGGTGAAGGTGAAGTAGAGATGGTGTCGGAAAAGATGAGAAGGGTGCTAGATAAAGAGAAGAATGTAAGGCAAAGAGGAGAGTGCAGTGATGGGTTTGGTGCGGGGGAAAGAAGAACGAGAGAGAAAGAGAGCTTGGGATGAGAAGAGAGAAAGAGATGTTGAAGGGAGAAGGGTGATTAGATGTTGAGTGCTACTGGTTCCGTTTCACACCAATTGGTGGAACGGTGATATGTGATGGTATGTTGGACAGAGGAGGTGAAGGGGGGAAGAGTGATGGAGTCATGTTGTGAGGGAGAGATAGGGAGACAATGCAGCGTTGGAGTGGTGCTGGAGTGAAAGAGAGGAACAAAGAGATGAAGAAGAGAGTGGAGACAGAAGGAGAATGAGAGAAAGAAGAAGAGAATAGTTTGGGAAGTGGGGCAAAGGTTGAAGAGAAGGAGCAGTATGCAGGCCTGTCCGGTGGGGGTGAGAACAAGAGAGAGGGACGGTGAGAGAAGGAGAAGTAGAAGAGAGAAAGAGGAGGAGAAGGTAGAAGTGGGAGAATGGAGAGAGTTGGGTACTGTTAGGAAAGAGAGGAAGATGAGGAGAGGAAAGAATAGGATGGTGAGAAAGGAGAAGAAGAGGTGGTTGAGATTGGGAAATTGGGTATGTTAAGAAGGAAGGCCAAAAAAGAAAATAAGGAAAGTGGGTACGTGAGAATGAGGAAGGGAAAAAGAAAAGGGAAGAAAGAAGGAAAAGGAAAAGGAAGAAAAAGAAAGAAAGAAAAGAGAAAAGGAAGGAAAGAAGGAAAAAGAAAATAAAGGAAAGAAAGAAAACGAAGAAAAAGAAAAAGAAAATGAAAGAAAGAAGTAGGGGAAAGGGTTGCCTTTTTCTCCATGATTCCAAATTTAGCTCCATTGTCTTCTAGGAAACTATCACATCCATCTTCATAAGTGATCTGATCCATCAATTGCCCTTTAAGATGATCTGCACTGTTAACTTTTAATCATAGCCGTCTGTGAGTCCTTTGGTTGATCTGCAAAAGAAAAGACTAAATTAGAATCGTCTGAACCGTATATTAGTCATCTAATGAGCTCTAATGATCATCTGACCGTTGATTTTGACAAATTAAGATTTGGATGGTCAATTGGATTTAAATTCAAAATCAAGCTAAGTTTTGTAAAATTGAACGGTTATATGATCTAATTGAATGCTAAATTAGGGGTATTTTGACCAAAATTGAACACTTAACACTACTAGTTTTACAATGCATGCTATGTTTTAAAATCATATGTCCTTTAAAACATGTGCATGTTTGATCACTCATGTTTAATATTGTTATTAAAAACCATTGTCGAATTAGAATACTGACGACTTAAAGAATCGCATAATCCAAGTCGAAAGTAGCATAGATATCATAAACATAATGATATGCATAAGATGCTCAATTGAATCCAACTAATGGATATATGGTATGGTCGACCATCCTCATGTCATGCCATATGTAATGCAAGTAAATCCTCAAAAACATAGGGCCCACTATGCCCACGACCACATCGCCGTGTGGTCGCCGGGTACCTATGGACTCTCAATCATAGTCTCCACGGGGCATATGACACTTCGACCCAGTGCTGTGACACCAGTGGTAGTCCTCTGTACCACATGCAATCAAAGTAAGGACATGCCTTTTTGGCATGGTACCCTTTCCACCTAATAGTGGTAGAGGCTGGGAGGCCACTCCGAACCTCTCGGCATAGCACCCACGAGCTTCCTAGCCCAAATCATATACGAGCAAACAAGTAAAAACCTCCTTTTCAAAATGTGTCCTCTTTGGGTCCCTCACAACTGCCTGGCCCTCACAACTGCTTACCTAGCATCTTTTGGGCACCCCAGCGTCTTTTGGTAATCCTCAAGGATATGCAATTATTCAAAACTCAATAATCACAAATCATGCAATTTATGCACTTATTAATTGTAAATAATGCAATTTATGCAGTCATTTGCAAAACATGTATGCAATGCATAAAATCTGCTCATGCTAGTATCACATTCAAAGTCATAACCCTGCCTAGAAGCCTGACAGCCTAGAAGCCTGCCAGCCTAGAAGCCTGTCAGCTCTCTTTGGCCTGCCCTCATCAGCCCGCCCTCATCAGCTCGCACTCATCGGCCAAGGCTACAATTATCATGTAGACAAGAATCCTTTTTCAAAACATGTTTATGCATGTAACACATGTCTTAGCAATATATGCGCAATGTATTTTTCATATGCATGGTAAGTTCATTTATGAAATGAATTCATGCTATACATAAAACATGCACTAGAAAACCAACCATGACTCAAAACATGCAGTCTCAAAGCATCATGGGTTATTTTTAAAAGTTTAGCAATAGAACACCTACCTGGTTTGATCACGCAAGTCCCCTTGTCCTTGTACGTTCCTGGTCATGGTTTAGGGAAAAAGGTTAGCTTGGCCTATTTCTATAGGTTCTAAAATAGTTTTCCTCACTACTTAGGCATTATGGGTTCATTCCCATGCCTAAGGGCCTCCTAAGGCCCCTAACTAGGCCTTGGTATAGTCAGGTTTGCAAAGGTTTAGTAGCCCCGCGCCACTATCATAGTTTAAGGATCATGCAAGCCTTATATAGGGGTTTTATGAGGTCTTTTATAATTTGAGCGTGTTCGCGTCATCGATACGGACACAACGCCTTTCACGGCGCCTCAATCGGAGTCCTAGAACTCAAGTTATAGGCATTTTAGCTTTAAGAGTACATGAAGGCCCACAAGGCACGTCCGCCGACACACTAGGCCTTCCGCCTGTTCTTTCGTTTGCGGGCGCGTCCACGGATGTGCCTGGTTTGACCCTGTCAAACCAGTATGCCCTAAGCACTTGCCCTAGGCCTGTTGTGGCTCCCTAGAGCCCCATTTTGCATGGTTTTTCTAATAACCCCAATTTTTGTAATTGATTGAGAAAATTAATAACGTTTGAGTTTCAGATATTTCGGGCTGAAATATTAGGGTTATTTAGAATATACTTTTTATAAAAGCATAATCAAATCATAAAGACATGTAAAATTGAAATTAAACTTAGCAAACCAGTCAAAATGACTGTAAGCACGACAAATTCCGAATTCGGATGAGAAATCCTTAAGTTTCTTCATTTCTTGAACAAAAGGGGTAAAATAGTAATTTTACCCAAAAATCAAAATCTCCCAAAAATCAAAATATGAGACATCAAAATTTAGAATGTACTGAGAAATACGAATCCAACGCTACTAAGTACACTCAAATCCGAGATCATGGGAATAAAACCCAAAATTTTATGCATTAATGGCAAAACGGTCTTTTTACACCATGTGGGGCCCACAAGGGACCCAAAAACCAATCTTATCAGCAGCCCACATGAAGTCATGGGTCAACAAACATCAACTGGTCTTGGGGAAGAAAAATGGGGCATGGGGAAGAAAAAATGGGGCATGGAAGACTTTCATGCCATTTAATAATAAAAAATAAAATATTATAATCATGAAAAAAGACCCAAAATGCCTATAAATACAACCCCAAAAATCCTCATAAAATCCCCACGAAATTTTCTTCACTCTCCCTGAAAAATTAGACCTGGATCCCTCCCCAAAAACCTAAAATTTCCAAGAGACATCTCTCTTCTCAATTTGTTTTTCTTTTCAGATTAGAACAAGAGACCTAAAATCAATTAGGCACTCTGTTCCAGATCTCATTTGATCAATTCCACCATCCAAAACTTCCCAATATATCTATTCTACAAAACCCCCAAAGAAATTTCAAGATCCAACGGTTCAAACAGCGAAAATTTGCAAGAAAAGTGGATCTTAGGCCATATCTTCATTAACAAGGTATTTTTTAAAATTGGGCATATAACCGAGGTTTTTTCTCCAATCAGGTAAGTGGAAATATTTTCCATAGATGTTTAATACTATTTTATGTAATTTTTAGTTTACTGTAATTTATTTTGGTAATAAAAAGGTAAAAATAAAGTAAACACTAGAACCCCTAATTCTGGATGATAGAGTGCTCAGATGAAAATTCTGACTACACCAATCGATCCAGAAGGGTCCTAAACCCCTAGGGTAAAATTTTCACAAAGATCAGAGATGTTTTGGGCCTTCAATTGAGAGAGGATTGATTGGACGGTCTAGAATGGACTGTCCAATATCCGGATTTAACGGCGCCCAAAGCGCACACGTGACGACCGATGGAAATGGCGCGTGCGCTGCGCATGGAGCGTCGTTTCAAGTCATACGATGGCGCGTCCGTCAAATCCACGAGCGTACGCGCCATGCGACAACCAAGCTTACGGGAGCGTGGACGACCAGCGTTCCGCTCGTCCCGTCCACGTCTGTGGACGCCCCTCAAGGGTGCTTCCACTCGAAAAACCTGGGCCATCTGTTCCCTAGGCCCAGATCAAATCTAAACCCTAGGAAAGACTGTGAACTTTCAGATTCAATTCTGGAGTCATCTGAACTCCAAATTGAGATCGGAAAGAAGCTATGGAAAGCTTGAAACCTCTATTTTCTGATGAAATGATAAAATGGACATACTATTCAGTAAAAACTTTTTGTATTAAAGAAATAAGTTTCCAATTACCTAGATCTTTAAGATCTGAGATGATCAGATCTTAAAAATATGTTTCAATAATGATATAATATTGAAATAAAGTGAGATCTATGGTTTAATTGGATATATATGAGATATATTAAGGGATCTACCCATTATGGTAGAAAAATCTTAAAAATACAAAGGGACCCACTTGATCAATGAGATCAAGTGTGATTAGATCCTTGGGATTGAAAGAATAAATGTTGATATGATGAAATCCCAGGAAATCATGGATGGATTATGACAAAAATAGATCAATATGATCTTTTGACCTTAATAAAGAAAATTCCCTAAATATAACTAAAATCCTTAATCAAAGGAAAAGATCTTAGATCTAATGGTTGGATCATAAGTAAAGGTTTCTAAAAATGTTAATGTAATTAGTTTCATTTTATATAATAGCATTTTAAATATGATTATGTTATAAAGCATGCTAGTATAACATTTAGACTTTAGCATGATATGTGATTTCATTATTATCATAATGTGCTAGCTTTAATTATTTTAAGTACCTTGCCTCATCATCATTAAATTTTAAATTATGTAGTTTTATGCTTTGAAGTTATAATTCATTTATGGTTAAATGTTATTAGTAGCTCTACTTGTTATGAGATAAAGAGCATAAAACATCAAAAATGTATTCTAATGAGAAAGTAGAGTTTCATTACACAAATAAGAATGGAGTACTTTGGACTTAATTAGTAAGGGCTATAGTTAGTAGGATAATTTAAGGATTATCAAGTCCTTGGCCCAAATTAGGAAAAGAATAATAAACCCCATGAATGACATTATAAATATTAATGGACTCAATTAAAATCCATTAGAAAGAGTACTTAGGGTAAACATGCTTATAGGAACCTTATGAAAGGTTGAGCTCTGGTCATTCTAGTGAATAATAAACATAGTGCTTAAGGGGGTTATCCAATAGAGCCTCGCTCTTCCCCTACCTTCCATTGACGTTTATGAGGTCTAAATGCCTCCTTACATGAGGATTGAAGTAACCACTTTGTGTTCACCCATTCAGCTAGTAAGCCTTAGCCAATTGGAAATAAGAGGAGTAGTCTAGATTTAGGCTTGAATAAGCTACCTTCAACCAACACATTAACTGGTTGAATAATAATAATAAGAGCATAAAAGTTTAGTAAATTACCTAACCCTAATAAAAACAGTAAGTAAGATAAGGATGATCAAACAAGATCCATTAGATCTTGGATGATGAAGAACAATAAGAATAAGAACACTATATTGTACTTAGTATGCATGTTTATTAGTATACTTGTTATAGTTCATTAGATTAGATAATCCAAACCCTTGATCAAAGATGATTCAAGGAAGAAAACCAAGATCATCCTCCATAGGGATGATCCAATAATTGAATTTAGATCAAAGAAGAACTAGATGATAGAAGATCTAGGACCTTGATCTTTATCAACATGTGAAGATTGTCAATCAATGGATTTATGAAAGATCAAGATCAAGGAAATGGACATACAAAGACTTAGAGATAGAAAAATACTTAGATATGAATGATCTAAAGACCATTCTAAACATCAGATCTAGTGATCAATAGGATTATTCATAATTTATATATTGACAATAGGTATAGATGTACAAATCATATACATCAGTCAGGATCATGGAAGATTTGGGGAAAAGAGATCACTCCTTAAAGGTAGGAGGATTTGATGAATGCATACATGATTGTACTCATGATGTTATGTTGACAACAGTAATGATATTACTTGTATTAAATCTCTTGAAAACCTTATGATCCAACCAAACACATATAAGATGGTTGGGGACTAAACTATAAGTGAATAAGGAACTAGGAAATATTTCAGCCCTAAGTAAACAGACATGTGGTCTGATATATATGAAATCTATTTTACATACAAGCTTGGAGGCTTGTGAGTTTGTTTTAATAGGCATAAGCCTAGGGGAATGCTATTGCTAGAGGTGTTATGAGGGTTTGGCCACCCGCTCCATGAAATTTGATGATGTGATGATACCTTGCCCTAAGAGAGGCTAAAAGTCGGGTGGTGAAAATTATGGGAAGGCCACCACTGTGAAAGTCCTGCGCGCCATACGAGCAGTGACATAATATTTTTCACCGTGGTATTAGTGGTGAACAGGGCAGTTATCCGAGCGCGCTAGTACGGATTAGACTACAGCATAGCAACCTTTATGATTATTTTGCACTATGATGCATATGAGAATAGGCATAGTGAAATGCCTTATGTTATAGCATAATGAAATGCTAAGTAATTGTATATTACCAATATTTCCCAAGAAGTAAAATTCCCAGTATAAGATTAGCTGTAATACTAAATTCTCAAAATAAAGAGAATGGATCAGCTTAGTTGGGAATGATATTTGACTACTTTCACATATTTAACTGGTTTACCCATGAAGGGTATGTATGTATATAGATATACATAACTTACAAAGTAAAGAGTATGTTTAAGGATAATGGGATTATGAAGTATTGGAATTACATTGTCAATGTTATGTTTCTTGAATCCCCTACCAAGCATTGCTTGCTGAGATATTGTAATTGTTGCAGTATCTCAGATACAGGGAAGGAGAGTTAGGAGCTGAAGACTATAGAAGACTTGAAGAGAATAATCTTCAAAGTATACCCTTGAAGACATGTATTTTTCTTTGTTGAGAGTTTTATTGTATGGTGAGCTTGAGTTTTGGATTATGTAATTTGGACAAGTATTGTTCTAGATTTGGCTGTACTGTGAACCACTGGATGGATCCTGGAGTTTAATAAAAGTATATCCCTTCAATGGAATTTTATTTTGTACACAAATTGTACTTATGTTATGTATGAAGTGGTGACTTGGGTTTTCATAACAAGTTCTAAAGAAAAGAATTTCCGCTGCTTTGTTTTGCGAAAAAATTTTACACTCTTAAGGGCCCTGTCTTTCAAAATACTTTACAAATCATGTTTCAAAAACCCGAGTTGTCACAATTTGTATCAGAACGATTCATCCAGTCATAGTACAATACAAATATGTCCAAAGGAGAGATTATAATCCAAGTCTAGATTAAGATAGAAGTATTTGTATACAGGATTGATAGAAATTATGAACAGATGCCACCAAAGAGAGTCACAAGACAGGCAACTCAAAATACTCCAGTAGACAATATGGAAAGAGTGACAATGAGCAATGTGGACAAGATGATGACAAGGGTGTTGAAGAACCTTCTTCCTCACCTACAATAAACCCAAGGTTCATCACTGTAATGGCCCAACATTTTGGAGACATTTTGTATAAAGAACAAACATAGTGTGATGTGCTAATGATCTTGTAACTTGACTATTTTGGAATAAATATATGTTTGATCTAAATTCACATAGTGAACTTAGGAATTTGTGAATAAAAATAGTATAACTAAATACTACACGCAAAATGGAATCCAATGCCTCAAAGAACGATGAAAAAGGAGCTCGTATGACGAAGTTATAGGCGTTAGAAGATTGAGGGCATTTTGGTAAAATGTACTTGAAAAAGAAAAAGTCAAAAACAGTTGGGGGCCGTTTTGATAACGGCACCCCCTTTTTTCTTTCTCCTCCAACCCTCTCACAATTTCTCCAGAAACCCCTGGTTTCCAAAGATTTCCACCACCACCAATGGCGGCACCCCCATTCGCAACACTACCCTCCCTCTCGGACTCGAGGTGAAGACAAGCATGAGCGACGTAACAACGCACGAGGTAGGTAGTCTGATCCTACTCTATTTTCAAAATACATCCTAAACATTCATTAAGTTACTTGTTTTAATACTGTATTAAGCATGTGTTTTAAACTATGATGTTCTTATACAATTATGCGGGACCTACTTGCATGATTTATGTATTTGATAAATCTTGCATTAATTGAAGAATGCTATTGAGAAATAATGTTTTTATACACGTTACGGATTCATGGCATTTTACTCAATGCTTGGATACTTTGAAAACAGAGCCATAAATTGCATGGTTTATGTTGATTTGAGTTTTGGACTATGTATGGCTACCACCAAAAAGGTGGATGGTATGGTTGCCAAAAACGGCATTGTCCCTTCCCTGAGTGCTGTGGTCAACAGGGAGGACCACTGGAGGTGTTCACGGCACCCTTTCGAGGACATATCCATAGTCGGCGTGGAGGCTATGGTGGATTGGTCTTTAAATACCGGAGACATGCGATCCAGAGTGGTTCTGGTCGCAAGCATGGTGACCCTATGATTTCAGTAGTATGGATATGAATATAGCATTTAAATTGGTCGTAAACGAGTACTCGTGACTAGATGACTTGAGACTGATGCATGTTACTTTGTGATGCTATCATAGACTACTTTAAGTATTTTCTGATCATTATATACTACGCATGGCTTTGACATATGGTGTAGATCTCATAACTGGGATATGGTGCATCTATTGATTTTGACTTTCTAAACTTAGACATACTGTTAGTATTGCATACTAACTCATGATTGATAAAGAATTTCAATAGATGGCATTACTTACACTTTATGCATACATTTGTGCACCTATTACAAATTTAGCATGCCTTTCATGCAACCACTTTGAACTCCGTATGATGCATTGCTATGTTTTCAAAAAGGATAGTGTCAGGTTACCTACTGAGTATGATAAATACTCAACCCAATCCATTATTTTTCAGATCAAATAAAAGGCAAATAGGAAACAACAGGAGGCGTTAGAACCAAAGTCAAGTAGGTAAAGGTACGATTTAATTAGTAATTTCCCTTGGTAACTACTATAATCTTGATTGTAAGTATTTGTTGTAGCTGTGGCTGTGACTAACAATCCTGGGAGTGATTACTTGTTTTGATTTGATTTATAAATTTCCATGGCACTATGCATTGAGCATTCATTTTGACACTCGGGCTCTTTATACAATGTTCTTTGAAAAAGAAGAAAATTTTCCTACATTCTTTTGCATAAATTGTTTTAAAACTAGAGATCGATCTTGCTGCTTTTTTACCAAAAATGGCATTGAAAAACCCGGGTTGCCACATTTGGTATTAGAGCCCAGGTTCATGTTATTCACAGCCCAGTTATGAAAAAGGACTTATAATCATGATATACTAATAGGCAAACAAATAGGGTAAGAGTCGCCTAAAGGTAGAGATTGACTTTAAGCCAGATGCCACCAAGGAGAAGAGGAGGTGAAGCCCCAAGACCTGATAATCCTCCAGCCGCCTCCGCTGGAGTTGGTAATGGAATGGCTGAAGCCTTTCAGCTATTCATGCAACACATAGGGCAGTTCATGCAGAACCAACAACAAGCACCCGCGGTAAGAGCCTCTTCTCCAGAAAGAATTGCCGATAGGACAGAGGCCCAACTAGAACGATTTCAGAAGATGGCCCCATCATTCTCAGGAGAAGATGAGTCTGCAACAGCAGAAAAATGGATCTTTGATGTTGAAAAATTATTCAAGGCTATGAAAATCCTAGAGGATAGGAAAGTTGCCATGGCCAGTTTCGTGCTAAAAGGCGAGGCAGGCTTTTGGTGGGAAACGGCCAAGAGAACCTATTTTGAAGAGAATAATGTTATACCTTGGGAAGACTTTAAAGTAGTATTTAATGAAAAATGCTATCCCCGCCATATACGAAAACAGAAGGAAAAAGAATTCATGAACCTGGAGCAAAGTAACCTCTCCATACAATAGTATGAAAATAAGTTCATAAGTCTTCGTAGATTTGCACCTAATGCTTGCTCCACAGAGGAAGACGCTGCAAAGAAGTTTGTTGATGGACTACATTCGGGCCTCAGAAACCGAGTGATAGGATTCCGACCAACCACTGTAGCAAAGGCAGTAGAAATGGCGTCTCTCTTTGAAAAAGATTATCAAAGAACACAAGCTACTAGAGATGCGAAGAACAATAATAAAGGGAAAAATGAGAAAGGCAAAAGACCTATCCAATCTTTTGGACCTCGACAACCACCCAAAAGACCATTCGATCCTAAAGGAAGAAGGCCAGACATCAAGAATTGTCCAAGATGCAATAGATATCACCCCGGTAGGCCATGTACCTTACCCTAATTTCCGTGTTAGAACTGTGGAGAGACAAGACACATAGCCAGGACTTGCCCTAAGAAGAAGACAGAAGAAGATCCTAAGGCGAATCACATCCCTCGAAGTCAAGGACGAGTATTCGCCATTACCTCAGGACAAGCGCAAGTATCCAACACCGTAGTAGAAGGTACGCTTCATATATGTGATAGATCTGCTAAAGTATTGTTCGACACTGGTTCCACTCATTCCTTCATATCTGGTGAATTTGCCTCTTCCATGGATATAATAGTCCGGGACTTAGACTTCTCCTTACAAGTCATGACACCTGTAGGAAAGTCAATTTTCACCCACACCTACTTCCAGGATGTTCCTCTTGTTATCGAGGGCACTCTAATGAGTGTAGACCTCATCCACCTAGATATGACAGATTTTGACGTCATACTTAGGATGGACTGGTTAGCTGGGCATAATGCAACAGTTGATTGTCACCAGAAGAAGATTATTTTTCACCTTCCTAGAGGGAGGGTGGTCTCTTTACAAGGAAGGAGAGAGTATGCAGGAGCATGTGTTATTTCTGCTATAAAAGTGGCAAAGCACATTGCTCAGGGATGTTCGTTCTTTTTGGCTAAAATAGAAGTCACGGAGGCCTTAAAGCCTAAATTAGAAGAGGTAGATGTCGTTAGTGAATTCCCAGAGGTTTTTCCTGAAGACTTACCAGGGTTACCACCAAAAAGAGAGATTGATTTTACTATTGACCTGATCCCTGGCACAACCCCCATATCAAAGGCACCATATCAGATGGCCCCAGTAGAGCTAAAGGAGCTGAAGACCCAGTTACAGGAATTGCTAGACAAAGGATTCGTCAGGCCTAATGTATCTCCTTGGGGAGCCCCAGTCCTTTTTGTGAAGAAAAAGGATGGGTCATTGAGACTCTGCGTCGACTACCGCATGCTAAATAGGGTTACAGTGAAAAACAAGTATCCTTTACCTCGTATCGATGACCTATTCGATCAGCTTCAGTCAGCCTGTGTCCTTTCTAAAATAGACTTACGATCTAGATATCACCAGCTTAGGGTCAGGGAAGAAGATGTTCCAAAGACAGCCTTCAGAACTAGATACGGACATTATGAGTTTAGAGTGATGTCTTTTGGACTGACAAATGCACTAGCTGCATTCATGGATCTTATGAACCGAGTGTTCAAAGCCTATCTCGATAAATTTGTCATAGTATTTGTGGATGATATCTTAGTCTACTCAGAGACCCCTGAAAACCATAAAGAACATTTACGAATAGTACTAGATACACTTAAGGCACACAAGTTATACGCAAAGTTTAGCAAGTGCAACTTTTGGCTGGAAAAAAGTAAAATTTCTGGGTAATGTTATATACAAAGATGGCATTGCTGTTGACCCAGCAAAGGTTGAGGCGGTGGAAAAATGGAATCAGCCTAAAACAGTGACAGAAGTAAAGAGTTTTCTAGGCCTTGCAGGATACTATCAGAGATTCATTGAAGGATTTTCACGCATTGCCTTGCCCCTGACTAAATTGACGAGAAAAGACAAGAAGTTCGAATGGGATCAGGCATGCGAGGAGAGTTTTCAAGAACTAAAGAGGCGGCTAACCACTGCACCAATACTTACTTTACCATCTGGCAGTGGAGGATTTGAGATCTATAGTGATGCCTCCCAACACGGCTTGGGTTGCGTACTTATGCAAAATAGGAAAGTAATTGCCTACGCTTCTAGACAGTTGAAAAAGCATGAGGTCAATTATCCTACCCATCACCTAGAGCTTGCTGCTATCGTCTTTGCCTTAAAAATTTGGAGACACTTTCTCTATGGGGAAACATTTGAGGTTTTTACAGATCATAAAAGTCTCAAGTACATCTTTTCACAACAAGACTTAAACATGAGACAGCGAAGATGGATGGAGTATTTGAAAGATTATGACTTGACCATCCACTACCATCTAGGGAAAGCAAATGTTCTAGCAGATGCCTTAAGTAGAAAGACACCAGGGGTATGTGCAAGTTTACATCCTAGGAGATGGAAGTTACTGCAAGAGGTGATAGGATGCAGACCCGAAATAAGTCATGGGAAATCCGTTATAGCCCACCTAACTATGAAGTCCACTATTAGTGAGAAAGTTAAACAGATGCAAAAAGATGACACTGACACACAAGCATTAGTTGGAAAACCAGGATTTGCCAAAACAGCGGATGAGAGTGTTTGCCTGCAAGGGAGGTTAGTCGTACTAGCCAATGATGAGATAAGACAAGAGATCTTAAGGGAAGCACACCAATCAAAGTACATTATTCATCCTAGTGGAACAAAGATGTATCAAGATTTGAAGCAACATTTCTAGTGGAATGGTATGAAAAGAGATATAGGAGAATTTGTCGCAAGATGTTTGATGTGTCAACAAGTTAGGGCTGAACATCAGAGACCGGTAGGATTACTACAACCACTTGAGCTACCAAAATGGAAGTGGGATCATATTACTATGGATTTCATCCTAGGCCTACCCAAGACATGAAAGGGACATGATATGATATGGGTGATCGTTAATCGGCTAACCAAGACAGCACATTTTCTCCCCATACGACAAAATCAATCCACTCACAGCCTATCTCAATTATATATTAAGGAAATAGTTAGTTTGCATGGGATACCACTCAGTATTATTTTCGACAGAGATAGTCATTTTACCTTGCAATTTTGGTAGTTAGTACAAAAGTCCCTAGGATCCTCATTAAGTTTCAGTACGGCTTTTCACCCTCAGACTGATGGCCAATCTGAGCGAACAATTCAGGTACTGGAGGATATGTTAAGAGCATGTGCAATTGACTGGAAGGAAAGATGGGATGAAAGTCTACCCTTAGTTGAATTTGCGTATAATAACAGCTTCCATTCAAGCATTGGAATGGCTCCTTACGAAGCGCTCTATGGAAGGTCCTGCCGATCACCTATATGCTGGAATGAAGTTGGTGAAAACAGAATCATACAGTCAAATTTAGTAGAACAATGTGCAAACAAGGTAAAGCTTATTAGAAAGCTGCTTCTTACAGCTCACAGCAGACAAAAGAGTTACGTGGATAAGTGACGTAGACAGTTGGAATTTGAAGTTGGAGATCATGTCTTTGTGAAGATATCTCCGACTAAGGGCATCATAAGGTTTGAGATAAAGGGAAAACTTAGTCCTTAATTCATTGGACCATTTGAAATCTTGGAAAAAGTAGGAAAAACTGCCTACAGGATAGCCCTACCACCACGGTTATCAGAAGTCCACAACATATTTCACATATCCATGTTGAGAAAATATGTGCCTGACCCTAAACATGTTCTTGAATAGGTACCAACCGAGCTACAATAGGATTTAACCTTGGAAACAAAACCAGTACAGATTCTGGACAGAAAGATCAAGACACTGCGGCATAAGGATATCCCATTAGTCAGGGTTTTGTCACGAAATACGACCATTGAAGAAGAAACTTGCGAGGTGGAATCAGAAATGATAAAGAAGTACCCCGAATTATTTTCTTGAAAGAGGTTGGAGAATTTCGAGGGCGAAATTCTTTCAAGGGGGTAATGATGTAATAACCCAACATTTTGGAGATATTTTGTATAAAGAACAAACATAGTGTGATGTGCTAATGATCTTGTAACTTGACTATTTTGGAATAAATATATGTTTATTATATATTTAAGGGTCTTATTAGGTGGTTAAATGTTTGATCTAAATTCACACAGGGAACTTAGGAATTTATGAATAAAATTAGTACAACTAGATACTACACGCAAAATGGAATCCAACGCCTTAAAGAATGACGAAAATGGAGCTTGTATGACGAAGTTATAGGCATTAGAAGATTGAGGGCATTTTGGTAAAATGTACTTAAAAACGAAAAAGTCAAAAACAGCAGGGGGCCGTTTTGATAACGGCACCCCCTATCTTCTTCCTCCTCCAACCCTCACATGATTTCTCCAGAAACCTCCGATTTCCAAAGATTTCCACCACCGCCAATGGCGGCACTACCATTGGTAGCAATGCCTTCCCTCTCCTATAAATAGCCCCCAAGCCCCCTTCTCCTCCAGGTATTTCCGGGTTCAAATCTCTAGCAAAGAGAGTTTGGAGAACACGATTCCAGGCATACGACGGCTTCATGATGGATGTCCAGGTACCTCCTCGTCCCCACTCTATTCCTCCTCTCTTTCCCCTCCATTGTCCCTCACAATCTGGCCAGATCTGGCGTCTCCTGGCCGGAGAACCTGTTAGGGAAGATGGCTTCCTTACAAAAGCCTAGGGTCAGACAACCAGGGTACCATTCCAGGCTGCCCGACTGATCCTCCTTTTCTCCTCATTCGCAGCCCAGATCCTTGTCGGATCTAGGAATATTTCAGACCGAAAATCACTGGTCTTTTGGAAAGAGAACCAGAAGAGTGGAAACCCATTGAGAGAGAGAGAGAGAGAGCCTCCCAGGGGCGCACAGCGTGGTCCACGGGGTGCCTGGCTTGACACACACCCACGCCAAGCTCTCTGGGGGCTGTCATTACGCACGCGTCACGTGCGAATAGTCTCCTTGGCTCGACTAGGACTCATGGGATGTCCTAGGAGCCAAAGCATGCCACAGCTACGCTTAAGATGCCTCCGCGCAACACTGTCCTGAGTGCACACCCTGGCACACCATTCGGACGTGCGCACATGACCCAACCTGGTTGCGGTGCGACCAGGGCGCACGCATATACCAGAAAATGTAGAGCACGCATTCTAGAACTATGGTGCGCAAGACCCTAGGCACTACATTTGGGTCGTCCGTTAAGGCGCGTCCTTTTAAAATCCAAATTTGGAGCCTATACAATAAAATAGCATAGAATAACGCCTAGATCTTATGTTTGGACATCACTCAGGACCTTACCAAGATATTCTCGGACTCGAGGTGAAGACAGGCACGAGCCACGTAACAAAGCACGAGGTAGGTAGTTTGATCCTACTCTATTTTCAAAATACATCCTAAACGTTCATTAAGTTACTTGTTTTAATACTATATCAAGCATGTGTTTTAAACTATGATGTTCTTACACAAGTATGCGGGACCTACTTGCATGATTTATGTATTTGAAAAATCTTGCATTAACTGAAGAATGCTGTTGAGAAATAATTTTTTTATACACGTTATGGATTCATGACATTTTATGCAATGCTTGCATACTTTGAAAACAAAGCCATAAATTGCATGGTTTATGTTGATTTGAGTTTTGGATTATGTATGGTTTTGGGCTATTAAGCCCAGTGGGCACTATGCTGAGGGGTACGGGTTTGGCCTCCCGGCCTCTACCACCAAAAAGGTGGATGGTATTGCTGCCAAAAATGGCATTGTCCCTTCCCTGAGTGCTGTGGTCAACAGGGAGGACCACTGGAGGTGTTCACGGCACCCTCGAGGACATATCCATAGTCGCCGTGGAGGCTATGGTGGACTGGTCTCTAGATACCGGAGACATGCGATCTAGAGTGGTTCTGGTTGCAAGCATGGTGACCCTATGATTTCAGTAGTATGGATATGCATATAACATTTAAATTGGTCGTAAACGAGTACTCGTGACCAGATGACTTGAGACGATGCATGTTACTTCGTGATGCTATCATAGACTACTTTAAGTATTTTCTGATCATTATATACTACGCATGGCTTTGACATATGGTGTAGATCTCATAACCGGGATATGGTGAATCTATTGATTTTGACTTTCTAAACTCAGACATACTGTTAGTATTGCATACTAACTCGTGATTGATAAAGAATTTCAATAGATGGCATTACTTACACTTTATGCATACATTTGTGCACCTATTACAAATTTAGCATGCCTTTCATGCAACCACTTTGAACTCCGTATGATGCATTGCTATGTTTTCAAAAAGGGTAGTGTCAGGTTACCTACTGAGTATGATAAATACTCAACCCAATCCATTATTTTTTAGATCAAATAAAAGACAAATAGAAGAAACAGCAGGAGGCGTTAAAACCAAAGTCAAGTAGGCAAAGGTACGATTTAATTAGTAATTTCCCTTGGTAACTATTATAATCTTGATTGTAAGTATTTGTTGTAGCTGTGGCTGTGACTAACAATCCTGAGAGTGATTACTTGTTTTGATTTGATTTATAAATTGCCATAGCAATATGCATTGAACATTCATTTTGACACTCGGACTCTTTATACAATGTTCTTTGAAAAAGAAGAAAATTTTCCTGCATTCTTTTGCATAAATTGTTTTAAAACTAGAGATCGATCTAACTGCGTTGTTACCAAAAATGGCATTGAAAAACCCGGGTCGCCACGATCACCTCTGTAGAAATACCAAGTACGCAGGCTCAGGTTCAACTTGAAGTGAGTGAATAAGAGATAAGTTATTAGTTGATGAGAAGGAGTTATGTGATAAACTCATTAGTTAAGAGATAAGTATAAAAGGAGTTAACTCATTAGTGAAGGATAAGTCTTGAAAGAGTAGCCTCAATTGTTGAAGAGGATGTAAAGAGTTGATTCATTAGTGAAGAAAGAGTTAAACTAATTAGTTGAGAATGAGTATAGAAAGAGTTAGTGTAATGAAGGAATAGTATAGTATAAGTAGATATTACCTAGTGAAAGGACTAGAAATACTACTTAGCAAATAAGAATTCCAATAGAGGGAATAATAAGATATAGTAATCCATAGGGAAAATATAGTCATTGATTATCATGGTCATGGAACATGAAAACAAAGAGAAATATTCATTAGGAAAATATAGTCATTGATTATCATGGTCATGGAACATGAAAACAAAGAAAAAAATTGATTAGGAAAATATAGTCATTGATTATCATGGTCATGGAATGTAAAAACAAAGAGAAATATTGATTAGGAAAATATAGTCATTGATTATCATGAAGAGGAGTACATCTTATTGATCAAGGCAAATGAAGAGCTAAATATGAATAGAGATATTACTTCCAATTACAGGATGGAGTTGGTGATATTGAAAGATTTAAGAAATATAATAAGGGGAAATATATTTTTGGAGGAAAGGTGAAATAAAACATGAGAAATGAAAACAAATATTGGTTGTTAAATTTAAGTTTAAAGATGATTGTGAATGAGTTATGAATCCAAATTGTTGGAGAAATAAGTGGTTAGAAATTTTAAGATAGTTTGAAGATTTTCAATCTTACATGAGATTGAATGAGAAAATATCTATAGTAGTTGAGGAAAAGAACATCAAATTATATGAATGAGTTGAAAGAACAACTTTTTAAGGATATGGAGTGATTATAGCAATTTTAGGAAAAGAAAAAGGAGGAATCAATATAAGGATGCATAAATGATGTTGATGAAATTAAGTATCCTTTTTCTCTATAAGGATGAGCATTTTCAAATTTATTATTAATTGAGAATTGGAAATGCAACATCAAAGTATAAAATCAAAAACAAATTTTAAAGTTCTATGAGTTATATAACAAATGTTCATGAATTTGAGGAGAATGAAATATATTGAATGAAGTGGTAATGATATCTGGAAATAGATTTCAAGAAATCAAGAGCATTCAGGGGATATATGTTAGACACTTACAAAACTTGTCTTGTAAGTGTACATGTAATCAAAGAAAGCAAAGTTTAGGTTATATAAATTTTAAGGATAGCATGGGATTTGACCCAACAAAGGTGGAATAAGAGATCAAAATATCAAATGACAATGACAATTAGAGAAATATATCTCTTATTGATTTTATAACATAAGAACATTCTTTTAGTGAAGTTTTGCCATTGGTTACATAAATCCTAAATGAGTTGATAATAGATTCTTGAGAATTAAAGAATAGTTGATAAATTATGGTGTTTGTAAAGACTTGAGAAGGGATGATTACAAAGTCAATATGGACTCTTTTAATTGGAATTATCAAGAATATTGCAAATAAAGAGTTAAATGATATGATAAAGGCTATGAGGTACGCTTGAAAGAAGCATGAGGAAATGCAAAATCTAGAAATTTTGAAGCCTATGACATATAAATATATATATGAGAGGACAAGAGATAAATATTATCATAGATTGTGAGAATGTTCTAAATATTATTCTAAATATGAGAAAGAAATAACAATAGAGAATCAGGAATATATATGCAGAGTTAAATGACACTATCTTGGAAGGAAAAATGTAGAAAGTTAAGTATTATGAATAAAATGGCACTCAAAGAGTGTTACAAAAATAATGGATGGGAATGAGGAAAGATTCATTACAAGGAAACTATTATTCAAGGACAGAATTTGACAATAGAAGGAAGTAGTAAAGAAGTATGAACTGTAGAGTAGAAATAAAGTATACACTTCCAAATAATGGAAGAATAAGAAAAGAGAAAATTACTTCCAAAGATTGGAAGGTTGTTACAAAGAATAATAGTTGAAGTTATAGAATCTAATCAATATGTATTATAGGAAGTCTAAGGACTATAAATAGTAGGAAAGCTATGTCCAAATTTTATATGTTGATACATAGTAAGAAAGCTATGTCAAAACTTTATATGTTGAAAAAGAATGAGGATGGGCAATAGAAGGTATAATGGAAAATTGTGAAGTATGGAAAGATTGGTGAAATGAAAGGGATAACTCAATAAGAGTTATTAA
The DNA here is from genome assembly GCA_035236585.1 of Warburgia ugandensis. Classification (NCBI taxonomy): domain Eukaryota; kingdom Viridiplantae; phylum Streptophyta; class Magnoliopsida; order Canellales; family Canellaceae; genus Warburgia; species Warburgia ugandensis. The sequence continues at coordinate 36,784,998 of CP141131.1, forward strand.
CACTTTTTGGGCAATTCTAGCAAGAACTAGCTTTATTATATAGTGCATTATTAAGGTTAGTCATGGATGAGCATTTTAACCTTTGAGAAAAAGGTAGAATAGAAAAGGAACGAAAGGAAATAGAATTTTCATAAGTGGCAAGGCCACACGTGTAAGGCTATGAAAGAATTGTGAAAACACCTAAGTGAGTTGTATTACAAATTTTGAGGACGAAATTATTGTAAGGGGGGAAGATTGTAATAACCCCAATTTTTGTAATTGATTGAGAAAATTAATAACGTTTGAGTTTCAGATATTTCAGGCTGAAATATTAGGGTTATTTAGAATATACTTTTTATAAAAGCATAATCAAATCATAAAGACATGTAAAATTGAAATTAAACTTAGCAAACCCTTCAAAATGACTGTAAGCATGACAAATTCCAAATTCGGATGAGAAATCCTTAAGTTTCTTCATTTCTTGGACAAAAGGGGTAAAATAGTAATTTTACCCAAAAATCAAAATATGAGACATCAAAATTTAGAATGTACTGAGAAATACGAATCCAATGCCACTGAGTACACTCAAATCCGAGATCATGGGAATAAAACCCAAAATTTTTTGCCCAAATGGCAAAACGGTCTTTTTACACCATGTGGGGCCCACAAGGGACCCAAAAACCAATCTTATCAGTAGCCCATGTGAAGTCATGTGTCAACAAACATCAGCTGGTCTTGGGGAAGAAAAATGGGGCATGGGGAAGAAAAAATGGAGCATGGAAGACTTTCATGCCATTTAATAATAAAAAATAAAATATTATAATCATGAAAAAAGACCCAAAATGCCTATAAATACAACCCCAAAAATCCTCATAAAATCCCCATGAAATTTTCTTCACTCTCCCTGAAAAATTAGACCTAGATCCCTTCCCAAAAACCTAAAATTTCCAAGAGACAACTCTCTTTTCAATTTGTTTTTCTTTTTAGATAGGAACAAGAGACCTAAAATCAATTAGACACTCTGTTCCAGAGCTAATTTGATCAATTCCACCATCCAAAACATCCCAACATATCTATTCTACAAAACCCCCAAAGAAATTTCAAGATCCAACGGTTCAAACAATGAAAATTTGCAAGAAAGGTGGATCTTAGGTCATATCTTCATCAACAAGGTATTTTTTTAAATTGGGCATATAACTGAGGTTTTTTATCCAATCAGGTAGGTGAAAATACTTTCCATAGATGTGTAATACTGTTTTATGTAATTTTTAGTTTACTGTAATTTATTTTGGTAATAAAAAGGTAAAAATAAAGTAAACACTAGAACCCTTAATTCTGGATGATAGAGTGCTCAGATGAAAATTCTGACTATACCAATCTATCCAGAAGGGTCCAAAACCCTTAGGGTAAAATTTTCACAAAGATCAGAGATGTTTTGGGCCTTCAATTGAGAGAGGATTGATTGGACGGTCCAGAATGGACTATCCGATCTCCAGATCTAACGACGCCCAAAACGCACACGTGACGCACCGTCAGAAACGGCGCGTGAGGTGTGCGTGGAGCATCGTTTCAAGTGATACGACAGCGCGTCCGTCAAATCCACGAGTGGATGCGCCAGGCAGCAACCAAGCTTACGGGTGCGCGGACGACTAGCGTTCTGCTCGTCCTGTCCGCTTCTGTGGACGCACCTCAAGGGTGCTTCCCCCATTCATCCTAGAGGACGTGCCTAACAAACTGAATGCATTCGCCCACTTCGGCTTTCTGCCCGAAAAATCTGGGCCATCCATTCCTTGGGCCGAGATCAAATCTAAGCCCTAGGAAAGACTGTGAACTTTCAGATTCAATTCTGGAGTCATCTGAACTCCAAATTGAGATCGGAAAGAAGCTATGGAAAGCTTGAAACCTCTATTTTTTGATGAAATGATAAAATGGACATACTATTCAGTAAAAACTTTTTGTATTAAAGAAATAAGTTTCCAATTACCTAGATCTTCAAGATCTGAGATGATCAGATCTTAAAAATATGTTTTAATAATAATATAATATTGAAATAAAGTGAGATCTATGGTTTAATTGGATATATATGAGATATATTAAGGGATCTACCCATTATGGTAGAAAAACCTTTAAAATACAAAGGGACCCACTTGATCAATGAGATCAAGTGTGATCAGATCCTTGGGATGGAAAGAATAAATGTTGATATGATGAAATCCAAGGAAATCATGGATGGATTATGACAAAAATAGATCAATATGATCTTTTGACCTTAATAAAGAAAATTCCCTAAATATAACTAAAATCCTTAATCAAAGGAAAAGATCTAAGATCTAATGGTTGGATCATAAGTAAAGGTTTCTAAAAATGTTAATGTAATTAGTTTCATTTTATATAATAGCATTTTAAATATGATTATGTTATAAAGCATGCTAGTATAACATTTAGACTTTAGCATGATATGTGATTTCATTATTATCATAATGTGCTAGCTTTAATTATTTTAAGTACCTTGCCTCATCATCATTAAATGTTAAATTACGTAGTTTTATGCTTTGAAGTTATAATTCATTTATGGTTAAATGTTATTAGTAGCTCTACTTGTTATGAGATAAAGAGCATAAAACATCAAAAATGTATTCTAATGAGAAAGTAGAGTTTCATTACACAAATAAGAATGGAGTACTTTGGACTTAACTAGTAAGGGCTATAGTTAGTAGGACAATTTAAGGATTATCAAATCCTTGGCCCAAATTAGGAAAAGAATAATAAACCCCATGAATGACATTATAAATATTCATGGACTTAATTAAAATCCATTAGAAAGAGTACTTAGGGTAAACATGCTTATAGGAACCTTATGAAAGGTTGAGATATGGTCTTTCTAGTGAATGATGAACATAGTGGTTAAGGGGGTTATCTAATAGAGCCTCTCTCTTTCCCTACCTTCCGTTGATGTTTGTGAGGTCTAAACGCCTCCTTATATGAGGATTGAAGTAACCACTTTGTGTTCACCCATTTAGCTAGTAAGCCTTAGCCAATTGGAAATAAGAGGAGTAGTCTAGATTTAGGCTTGAATAAGCTACCTTCAACCAGCACATTAACTGGTTGAATAATAATAATAAGAGCATAAAAGTTTAGTAAATTACCTAACCCTAATAAAACAGTAAGTAAGACAAGGATGATAAAATTAGATCCATTAGATCTTGGATGATCAAGAACACTAAGAATAAGAACACTATATTGTACTTAGTATACTTGTTTATTAGTATACTTGTTATAGTTCATTAGATTAGATAATCCAAACCCTTGATCAAAGATGATTCAAGGAAGAAAACCAAGATCATCCTCCATAGGGATGATCCAATAACTGAATTTAGATCAAAGAAGAACTAGATGATAGAAGATCTAGGACCTTGATCTTTATCAACATATGTCGATTGTCAATCAATGGATCTATGAAAGATCAAGATCAAGGAAATGGACATACAAAGACTTAGAGATAGAAAAATACTTAGATATGAATGATCTAAAGGTCATTCTAAACATCAGATCTAGTGATCAATAGGATTATTCATAATTTATATATTGATAATACGTATGGATGTACAGATCATATACATCAGTTAGGATCATGGAAGATTTGGGGAAAAGAGATCACTCCTTAAGGGTAGGAGGATTTGATGAATGCATACATGATTGTACTCATGATCTTATGTTGACAAGAGTAATGATAATACTTGTATTAAATCTCTTGAAAACCTTATGATCTAACCAAACACATATAAGATGGTTAAGGACTAAACTATAAGTGAATAAGGAACTAGGAAATATTTCAGCCCTAAGTAAACAGACATATGGTCTGATATATATGAAATTTATTTTACATATAAGCTTGGAGGCTTATGAGTTTGTTTTAATAGGCATAAGCCTAGGGGAATGCTATTGCTAGAGTAGTTATGAGGGTTTGGCCACCCGCTCCTTGAAATTTGATGATGTGATGATACCTTGCCCTAAGAGAGGCTAAAAGTCGGGTGGTGGCAATTATGGGAATGCCACCATTGTGAAAGTCTTGCCCCCCCATACGGGCAGTGACATAATATTTTTCACCGTGATATCAATGGTGAACAGGGCAGTTATCTGAGCGCGCTAGTACGGATTAGACTGCAGCATAGCAACCTTTCTGATTATTTTGCACTATGATGCATATGAGAATAGGCATAGTGAAATGCCTTATGTTATAGCGTAATGAAATGCTAGGTAATTGTATATTACCAATATTTCCCAAGAAGGGAAATTCCTAGTATAAGATTAGCTGTAATACTAAATTCTCAAAATGAAGAGAATTGATCAGCTTAGTTGGGAATGATATTTGACTACTTTCACATATTTAACTGGTTTACCCATGAAGGGTATGTATGTATATAGATATACATAACTTTCAAAGTAAAGAGTATGTTTAAGGATAATGGGATTATGAAGTATTAGAATTACATTGCCAATGTTATGTTTCTTGAATCCCCTACTAAGCATTGCTTACTAAGATATTGTAATTATTGCAATATCTCAGATATAGGGAAGGAGAGTTAGGAGTTGAAGACTATAGAAGACTTGAAGAGAATAATCTTCAAGATATACCCTTGAAGACATGTATTTTTCTTTGTTGAGAGTTTTATTGTATGGTGAGCTTGAGTTTTGGATTATGTAATTTGGACAAGTATTGTGCTAGATTTGGCTGTACTGTGAACCACTGGATGGATCCTAGAGTTTAATAAAAGTATATCCCTTCAATGGAATTTTATTTTATAAACAAATTGTACTTATGTTATGTATGAAGTGGTGACTTGGGTTTTCAAAACAAGTTCTAAAGAAAAGAATCTCTACTGCTTTGTTTTATGAAAAATTTTTACACTCTTAAGGGCCCTATCTTTCAAAATACTTTACAAATCATGTTTCAAAAACCCGGGTCGTCACAGTTTTGCATGCAAAAACTTAGGGGAATTCAACCTAAGATTGAGGGGGAGATGGGTTTGGAGGGTTTAAGGCGCACCTTGTTTGTGGCCGGGTATTTTTTCACTATTTTCTCCTCTTGCACACTGCTCCTAGATGGGTTTTTCCCAAGGTTTTGGGCTGCCATTGGAGGCGCCCAAGAGCTCTATTGATAGAGCTTGAAGAGGGTTCTGGAGGGGGTTTCTACTGCCATGGAATGGCGGTGGAGAAACCTCCAGAATAGCAGTCGTTTCTCCCCTGCACACCGCCATTCTAGAAACCTCCAGTATGTTTTGGAAGAAGGTGGGTGCTCGTATCAAAACGGGTCCCTGTTTCCTCATGCCAAATTCATTTTTAAATTCAATTAAAATTTTGCCCTTGAACTTCGAAGGGCCATAACTTGATCATTTTAACTCCGTTTTGGGTAATTCTGGTCTTGTTGGATTTCTTTTTCTGAGACGCAGCTAAGGGTATCATTCTTAGGACCAATTTTTTGGGTCTAATTAAGGTGAACAGTGAAATAAGAAAAATACCTTTATCTCAAAAAAAGTGAACTTTTCATTACCAACTTGGGATTTCAAGGTTACCAAAAAATGGAGTCATTACATTCTTACCCCCTTTGGGGAATTTTGCTTCCAAAATTCTACAATATATACAGTGAAAAGATCTCGGGGTACTTTTCTCTCATTTCTGACTCTGGTTCCCAAGTCTCTTCTTCCATGTGCGCATTTCTCCACAACACTTTGACTAAGTGTATGTCTTGCCCTTTGGAACCTGATCTTCTTTACACTCTTCAACTTTCCCTTTAGGACAATTCCTAGTAAGATGTACTAATTCTCCACAAGTATAGCAAATAATGTTGAAAGTGAGACATGGTTTGCCTGAATGATTCTCGTTACACCTAGGGCATGTCTTCCGGTCTGGTCTTCTTCCTTCGTTTTCAAACAGCTTCTTGAAAGGTGGCCTGGGTTCAGATGACTGAAATGGTCTCTTTCCTTCATTTCTCATGGTGCTGGTGTTCTTAGTTTCCTTTTATCGCCTGATTCCTTTGATAATCTTTTTCGTATAGGGAGGCCATCTCATGGCTCTGGCTACGGTGGAAGGTTGGAAACCTAGAACTCTATACCTGAGTCCTGGTTTGAGCCCATTTACAGATCCTTCCGCTGCGTCTTCCCCATCAGCACAAGCACGTGGTGCAAATCTTCGAAGGCTGAAGAATTTATTTTCATACTGTTGGACAGTCATGTTTCCTTGTTCTAAGTCCATAAATTCTTTTTCCTTCTGTTTTCTTACATGTTTAGGATAATATTTGTCATTAAAAACCTTTTTTAAATTCTTCCCATCCTATTGTTTCTTACTGGTCTAAATAAGTCCTTTCCGTTGTTTCCCACCAAAAGGTAGCCTATTCCCTAAACACAAACATGGCCATGGGTACCTTTCTTTCTTCAGCTATGTTCATGGCTTTAAATATCTTTTCAATATCAATTAACCATTTTTTAGCTGTAGATGCTTCATCTTCTCCTGTGAATGAGGGAGCTAATTTCTGAAATCTTTCTAACTGAACCTTAGTCCTATCTATTGCTTTATCAGGGGAAGGATCTCATGTGGTAGGGGTTTGGGTTTGTCGATTACTCATGTTTCATTCCATATGCTATAGGAATCGCTGGAATAATTCAGCCATCCCATTGCCCGACCCAGTGGAGTCCACTGGTGGGCTTCAGGTCTTGGAGCATTGCTTACTTTCTTTCTAGGCATCTATAAATCACAAAACAATTCACAAGACCTTAGTATGTGTTATCCTATTACCCCTTAATCTTTCATGGATGAAACTTGATTATAAGTTATTCTACTCATAACTAGGTTGTGAGTAACATCTAACCGCACTCTGATACCAACTGTGATGACCCGGGTTTTATATGATGCAAATTTCATAAAAAAAGGCAAGATCTCTTATTTTAGAAATAAGAAATGCATGAAAATATTTTGTTATGAAAAACAATCCTTCGTATAAAACCCAAGTGTCAAAAAACATTTTCAAATCATGTAGCCATGGCATAGTTTTAAATCAACTCTATTCCCAAGAAAGTGTTAGTCACAGCCCCAGCTACAAAGAGTAACTACAATCAAGTAACATTCATTGAAAGATAAGGTAGAGATTTACTTACTTGGACTTAATTTGGGTGTCTTCTGTCATGGGCATATCCTGTCTTGAAGTGTTTACTTGTGTCTGAAAAATGTTAAGGATTGGGTGAGTATACACTATACTCAGTAGGAGTCTATTGCTACTAGTTTTACAATGCATGCTATGCTTTAAAATCATATGTCCTTTAAAACATATGCATGTTTGATCACTCATGTTCAATATTGATATTAAAAACCATTGTCGAATTACAATACTGATGACTTAAAGAATTGCATAATCCAAGTCGAAAGTAACATAGATATCATAAACATAATGATATGCATAAGATGCTCAACTGAATCCAACTCATGGATATATGGTATGCTCGACCATCTTCATGTCATGCCATATGCAATGCAAGTAAGTCCTCAAAAACATAGGGCCCACTATGCCCACGACCTCATCACCGTGTGGTCCTTAGGTACCTAGGGACTCTCGGTCATAGCCTCCACGGGGCATATGACACTTCGACCCAATGCCGTGACACCAGTGGTAGTCCTCTGTACCACATGCAATCGAAGTAAGGACATTCCTTTTTGGTGTGGTACCCTTTCCACCTAATAGTGGTAGAGACTAGGAGGCCACCCCGAACCTCTCGGCATAGCGCCCACAAACTTACTAGCCCAAATCTTGTACAAGCAAACAGGCACAAACCACTTTTTCAAAATGTGTCCTCTTTGGGTCCCTCACAAATGCCTGGCCCTCACAACTGCCTACGCAACATCTTTTGGGCACTCCAGCATCTTTTGGTAACCCTCAATGATATGTAATTATTCAAAACTCAATAATCATAAATCATGCAATTTATGCACTTATTTATTGTAAATAATGCAATTTATGCAGTCGTTTGCAAAACATGTATGCCATGCATAAAATCTGCTCAGGCTAGTATCGCATTCAAAGTTATAACCCTGCCTAGAAGCCTGATAGCCTAGAAGCCTACCAGCCTAGAAGCCTATCAGCTCTCTCTGGCCTGCCCTCATCGGCCAAGGATACACTTATCATGTAGACAAGAATCCTTTTTCAAAACATGTTTATGCATATAACACATGTCTTGGCAATATATGCGCAATGTATTTTTCATATGCATGCTAAGTTCATTTATGAAATCAATTCATGCTATACATAAAACATGCAGTCTCAAAGCATCATGGGTTCTTTTTAAAAGTTTAGTAGCTATAGAACACCTACCTGGTTTGATTGTGCTAGTCCCCTAGTCCTTGTACGTTCCTGGTCATGGTTTAGGAAAAAAGGTTAGCTTGGCCCATTTCTATAGGTTCTAGAATAGTTTTCCTCACTGCTTAAGCATTATGAGTTTATTCCCATGCCTAAGGGCCTCTTAAGGTCCCTAACTAGGCCTTGGTATAGTCAGGTTTGCAAAGGTTTAGTGGCCCCGCGCAACTATCATGGTTTAAGGGTCATCCTAGCATTATATAGGGGCTTAATTAGGTATTTTATAGTTTGAGTATGTTTGCATCGTCGATACGGACACGACGCCTTTCACGGCGCCTCAATCGGAGTCCTAGAACTCAAGTTATAGGCATTTTAGCATTAAGAGTACATAAAAGGCCCACAGGGCGCGTCCGCCAACGCACCGGGCCTTCCACCCGTTCTTTCGTTTGCAGCCGCGTCCACGGACGCACCTGGTTTGACCCTGTCGAACCAGTACGACCTAGGCACTTGCCCTGGGTCTATTGTGGCTCCATAGAGCCCCATTTTGCATGGTTTTGCATGCAAAAACTTAGGGGAATTCAACCTAAGACTAAGGGGGAGATGGGTTTGGAGGGTTTAAGGCGCACCTTGGTTCATCGTCGGGTATTTTTCCATGGTTTTCTCCTCTTGTACACTGCTCCCAAATGGGTTTTTCCTAGGGTTTTGGGCTGCCATTGGAGGTGCCCAAGAGCTCTATTTATAGAGCTTGAAGAGGGTTCTGGAGGGGGTTTCTACCGCCATGGAATGGCAATGGAGAAACCTCCAAAATGGTGGTGGTTTCTCCCCTACACACTGCCATTCTAGAAACCTTCCAGTATGTTTGGGAAGAAGGGGGGTGCCCGTATCAAAATGGGTCCCTGTTTCCTCAGACCAAATTCGTTTTTAAATTCAATTACAATTTTTCTCTTGAACTTCAAAGGGCCATAACTTGCTCATTTTAACTCCGTTTTGGGTGATTCTAGTCTTGTTGGATTTGTTTTTCTGAGATGCAGCTAAGGGTAACATTATTAGGACCAATTTTTTGGGTCTAGATAGGGTGAACTGTGAAATGACCAAAATACCCTTATCTAAAAAAAAGTAAACTTTTCATTACCAACTTGGGATTTCAAGGTTACAAAAAAATGGAGTCATTACATTGTTGCATGAGATTGCCCTTATCAAACCCTTAGTTGGATAGCATAAAGGTTGCATTAGTTTGCTTACTTGTACTTGCATCACACATTTATTGCTTGATGGTGGATGGAACATAATGTTGTACGGCCCCCACAGGAACCCTCATAAGATAAGGACTAAAGTTCATGACCAAATCCTTGGTCCACCTAGAAAATGAAATCAATTTCTTGCAGGCTTGTGATCCCAACCATTAATCTTAATAAAAAATCAAGTAGTAAGAGACCTAAGGTTTTGAGCTCATAGGACACTTATTAAAAGATGCATTCTATTATCACTCTAGTGGCTCTTGAACTTTGTACTTATAGTCACTTTTGAAAATTCAAGTGATTTTCCCATGTCTTTTGTTAATGGTTGTTGAGGTCAAAATGCATCCTTCCATGCGAATTGTATTAACAACCTTAGGTAAGACTTAATTAGTAAGCAATAGTCAAGTCTGGATTGAAGGAGGAGCTATCTAACTTTAGGTTTAAGGATACAACCTTCTAGATTAAAAAAGATTAATAAATCAAGCTAGCTAGCATTAGGGATTGTTTATTGTAGGTCACATACAGTTAGGAATCATTTACATTTAGGATGCAACAATTATATAGGTCTTTACTATAATGCATGCAAAGTACTCGACATCAGAATACTGAATTTGTACCTTTAGATCCTAAGGTTGAACATACCCATAGGCGAGGGGCAAGAAACCAAGTTCCTAACCCCACGGTAGACTCACCAGGACAAGTTTAGCACAAGGCCATTGGAGATTTCTATGTGCAACTTTAATTAAATACTTCATCCTGCATTACTTTACCACCCACCAATGTGGACCACTTTGAACTTAAACCTAGAGTCATACAGTTACTCCTCAAATTCTATGTTTAAGAGAGAGAGGATCTATACCTACAAACCAAGGAATTCCTTGATATTTGTGCTACATTCAAATTCCAACATGTTTTAGATGATTCTATTAGACTTAGGTTGTTTCCCTTCTCATTAAAAGAGAAGACCAAATCATGGTTGAATTCTTTAGAGGTTAGTTTTATTTCCACATGGGCTAGTTGTCTAAAAAGTTTTTGAAAAAAATTCTTCCCTACCCATGAGACTAATGCCCTTCACAGGGAGATCCTTAATTTTCAGAAAAAAAATGATAAGCAATATTATGAATGGTAGCAAAGTGGAATGAATTGCTATAGAAGTGTCCCCATCATGGATTTGAAAAATAGCAATTTGTTTAGTACTTCTATGAGGCATTAACACCTCAAAATAGGTAGATGGCAGATGCAACTAATATAAGGTCCCCATGTTAAAAAATGAAATAGAGGCTTGGGAATTTTTCCAAACTTTAGATGACAATTCTTGGCAATGGTACTATTCCAAAGAGAGAGAGAGAGAGAGAGAGAGAGAGAGAGAAATGCCAGTCTTAAAACAAAGGAGGCATCTATGATATAAGAGTGATCTCAGATGTGTCATATAAGCTCAACTCCTTGGGTGGAAGAATGGATAAGGTGGAAAATATGTTCGAGGAAATGATTGACACATTCACACTTAACTTGTCCATTAAATAGTTTCCACATTGCAAATCTTTTGGAACAGGAAAATTCAATGAATGCATATGGCAACCTTAACAATAACCCTTAGTTTGTGACCTATAATTTAGGATGGGCTAGGCATCCAAATTTCCGTGGTCTAAGAACAATTGCCAAGAAGGATCATCTTTGAACCCTACTGTACAAACCTTTCATAGAGTTTCAGTTCCACAGTAGTCACCTAGTTTTCAGTTTCCTCAGCAACTAAAGTTACCAACCTTTGAGGAAACTATGCATTTTTTTATGGAAAATAAAAAATAAAAAACTTTAAACATGAGGATGAAACTAGACATACAATCAATGATAGTAGATAGAGATCAAATGTTAATTCTCAAGCTATTACTAAAGTAGAAATGTAAATGGGTCAGTTGTCAGCTGCTTTGAGTGATAGAGGAAAGGAGCATTTTCCTAGTCTTCCAATCCAATTAGAAATAGGGTCTCATTCCCATAACCATAGACCCATGAACAAGAAGAGTCTATCACAACCCTTAGGAGTGGGAATTAGGTTAATAATAAGGTAGGCCAAACTGAGAAAAATGTAGAGGAGAATGAACCAGCTAAAATACAGGAGAAAGAGAAAAGACAGAAATCTTCCACTCCATCTGAGCCTAAGTAGCCACACCTTATGTGCCCAAATCCCCATTCCCTCAATTATTCAACAAGGCTAAGAAAGGAATAAATTTCAATGAGGTAATGGAAGTCTTTAAACATGTGCAAATTAACATCTCATTATTGAATGCTATTTAGGATATTCCTGCTTAAGCCAAGCTTCTTAAAGAGCTCTACATACAAAAGCAAAAGCTCAATGTGCAAATAAAAAGCCTTCATCATTGAACAAGGGAGCTCTTTAATACAAACCACACTCTTCCTAATTTTAGAGATCTAGGTTGTCCTACCGTCTCGTGTTATAGGAAATCATGTCACTTAAGGGCACTAATTGATTTAGGGTCTAATGTAAATCTGTTGCCTTATTCTATCTATGAGCAACTAGGGCTTGGTGACCTTAAGCCAACCACTACCACATTATAGTTAGCAGATAGATTGGTTAAGATTTCACATTGTATAGTTGAAGATGTTCTAATATTGGTGGACCAGTTTTACTTTCCTATACATTTTATTATCCTAGATACTTGACCAGTGTTAGATCCCCACCATTCTTGGATGGCCATTTTTGGCTACATTAATTGCCATCATAAATTTTAGAAAAGGTGTGATAAAATTATCTTTCAGTAATATGAAATTAAAGCTCAATGGTTTTAATGCCAATTATCAGCATCTAGGCCTAGATAATTCACATGAAGTAAATTTAATGGAAAGTCTACTTCAGGATGGTAATACACCATTGTCCATCTTAGATCCACTGGAGTCATGTCTTTTACATTTTAACTATGAATTAGATATAGACAAGTCCATTGAAGAGGTAAATAATCTTTTAGATGCTAGACCTATAATGGATACCTCCAAATGGGGCCCTCATGTCGAACCACTACCTCCATTTTAATTTTTGCTAGTGCCATCTATAGAAACACCACCCACCTTGATCCTTAAACCTTTACTCGAAAATCTAAAATACTCTTACTTAGGGCTAAATGAAACCTTGCCTATCACCATAGCCTCAAATCTAGATAAGGAACATGAGGGTAAGCTTCTTGATCTTCTCAGAGAGCATAAGGCGGCTTTAGGGTGGACTATAGTAGATATTAAGGGAACTAGTCTTGCTATGTGCATGCATAGAATTCACTTAGAAGAAAATTCCAAACCATCTAGGGAAATCCAGAGGAGAATAAACCTAAACATGGAGTCATCTACCCCACATCTAAGAGTAATTGGGTCCACCCAGTTCAAGTTGTTCCTAAGGAGTTGGGAGCAATGGTGACCCAATATGAGGAAAATGAGTTAATCCCCACTCACATGACCACTAGGTGGAGAGTTTGTGTAGATTGGAGGAAATTGAACTCTGTTACAAGGAAAGACCACTTTCCTTTACCATTCATAGACCAAATGTAAGAAAGGTTAGCCAGTCATAGTTATTATTAGTGTTTTGATGGTTATTATACCTATAACAAAATCCCCAAAGCACATGAGGAACAGAAGAAGACCATCTTTGCTTGCCCTTTTGGAACCTTTACCTACCATCATATGCCTTTGGGCCTTTGCATTACTCCAACGACTTTTCAAAGGTGTATGTTGAGCATATTTTCAAATATGATAGAAAGATTTTTAGAGGTGTTTATGGATGATTTCTCAATGTTTGGATCTACTTTTGATGAATACCTAAACCATTTAAGGTTAGTTTTTGCTAGGTGTTAGGAAAAAAATTTAGTCCTAAATTTGAAGAAATGTCATTTTATGGTACAAAATGGCATTGTTTTAGGTCACATCATATAACATAATGGTATAAATGTAAATAAATACAAAGTGAGTTTAATCTCTAAACTTCCTCCACTAAGGATGGTGAAGGAAATATGCTCACTTTTAGGCCATGCTATTTTTTTCATCAAGGATTTTAGTAAAATTGCTAAGCCCCTATATAATTTACTTACGAAGGAGGTTTTTGAATGTGATGAAAATTGTATCAAAGAATTTGAGTTCCTAAGGTTGAGTTGACTTTTGTGGCTATTATTCGACCTCTGGATTGGAATGCACTATTTGAAATAATGTGTGATGCTTCAAACTAAGCGATTAGGGCTGTGTTGGACTAGTGTATTGATAAACTTGCCCACGTCATATATTATGCCAACAAGATGCTCAGTGATGCCCAACTCAATTATTCCACAATAGAAAAAGAGTTGTTGGTAATTGCTTACATTACATAAGTTTAGATCTTACTTGCTAGGATCTAAGGTCATAGTATATTCAGATCATTCAGCACTTAAATATCTTGTTTCTAAGAAAGATGCAAAATCTAGGATAATCCGATTGATACTACTGCTACAAGAATTTAATCTAAAAATTTGTAACAAGAAAGGTTCCGAAAATGTCATAACTAACCACTTATCTAGGATAGTCGTGGAGTCCATTAGTGGGAATGCACTTATAATAGAGACATTTCCTACTGAACAATTGTTGCACATTACCCACTAGGTATGCTGATATAGTCATTTATGTTATCATGGTCAAATGCCTAGTCATTGGTCTAAACAAGATAGGAAAAGGTTCTTTACTGAAGTTAATCACTTTAGTTGGGAAGATCCATACTTGTTTAAGTACTTCGTGATCAGGTAATGAATATCATAAGATTATTTCCTTTTGTCATGACCATGCATGTGAAGGACATTGCCATTGTGAAAAGGCAACTACAAAGATTTTGTAGTGTGATTTTTATTGGCCCACCATTTTCAAGAATTTACATGCTTACTACTTAGCATGTGTTAGATGTCAATAGTTAGGGAGCATAAGGAAAAGGAATATGATGCCCTTGAACTCTATTCTTATCATTGAGCCTCTTGATGTTTGAGGCATTGATTTTATGGGAACTTTTTCCTAACTCTTATGGTTATTTACACATCCCTATGGGGGTAGATTATGTGTCAAAATGGGTTGAAGCCATACCTTGTAAGGACAATAGCCACAAGGTGGTGGTCAAGTTCTTAAAAGAAAATATATTTGCATGTTTTGGTATACGTAAGGCCATAATTAGTGATGGGAGTAAACATTTTTGCAATTAGGTATTTGAAGATTTAATGAAGAAATATGGTGTTATCCATAAAATTGCTACCCCTTATCATCCTCAGACCAGTGGACAGGTAGAGGTATCTAATAGTGAAAATAAAGCAAATTTTGAAAAAAGATAGTCAATCCAAATAGGAAAGACTAGTATTTGAAGTTTAGTGACACTTTATGGGCTTATAGTACAACATTTAAAAGTCCTCTAGGCATATCACCTTACTGCTTAGTTTATGGAAAGGCCTGCCACCTACTAGTTGAACTTGAACTTAAAGCATATTGGGCAATCACAAAGTTCAGTTATGACTTAAATACTATTGTAACCCATAGAAAACTCCAACTTAATAAGTTGGAATAGATAAGGAAAGATGCACATGAGTCAGCAAAGAGATACAAAGGCCACATGAAGACTAATCATGATAGGCACATCTGAAGGAAGTCGTTCACACCTAAACAAAAGGTCCTTTTATACATTCTATACTACATCTATTTCTAAGAAAACTTAGATCTCAATGGGTTGGACCCTACATTGTACATACTGTTTATCCTTACGAGATTGTTAATATAGAAAAGGATGGAATGATCTCCCAAGTTAATTGACAAAGATTGAAAACCATCCTAGAGTTGATAAACCCTTAGGTGGAAGAAATATTACTTAAGGAACCTATTTATCAAAAACCACCTTACCATGACCTATGATACTTGCATCCATGATCAGTGCTACATATCTTCATTGCATAGCATGTTTGGTTGAAGACATTAAACTTGGCACTCATTGGAAGGCAACTCAGGGTTTCAGAGTCTCATTGTTCTACGCTACCCCTTCATCATTTACGGTCCTATGTTTACAATTTTTTAAAAGTTTTGAAAGTTAAGTTACTTTACAATGATGAGAATTGGATTGTTTGAAGCTTACTATTCCTCCTATTTTAACTTCTTAATAGAAATGCATATGGTTAATTCAACATTCTATTCATATCTTGAGTATTTTATGCAAGTTAAATCTTGGAACACATTTATACTCAATGCATAAGACTAAATGATAAGCTTTCAATTTTCTATAAAAAATATCGAATTAATTGCCCAATTGTTATAAGTTATATTTTTTAAGTAGGGTTTTTGGCCAGAATTTTATAACACATGCATTTCTAACCTAATAATTCAAAAATGTGATATTTTGTAGGCTTAGTGGGAAATCTGGAGTAAGTATATGAATGATCATATTTTTAGGATTTTACACCTTTTGTAGGTCTTAGAGAGAATATTCAAAAGTCGAGATTTATCGAGATCAGAATTGAAGATCGAGATCAAAAGATCGAGTCAAGGCCAAGATTTCAACATTGCAAAGTAGATCATGGTCCAAAATCATATTGAGGCCAGATGGAGGATCAATGGAAGCAATTTGAAGAGCTAAAGGTGACTAAAATGGGTTCATGTAGCAAGCCATGCATTTCCACCATGTTTGCATAAGCCACCTTAGCCATATAAGCCATGATAGAAGGTGGCTAACTAAGGAATTCAAACTAAGCCAAGCCAAATAAGCCCTCAAAGTGAGCCACATAACCCAATTAAGCCAAATTCCACATGGAGTCATACAATTGTAGGAGAATTCAAGCTTTCTAAATTTGGAATTTCAAGGTTTAATTAGAAGGCTTAAAAGAATTATGTAAAAGGTAAGATGAATGTGCATTGGTGGAACCATCAAGAAAGAAACCTACGTTACAACTCCATCTCCCACTCATTTCTACTCAATTGACCTAAGGTTGTAGGTTAAAAGATGGAGGCACCTCTTTACAAAAATGACGCCCCTTGTTTCCTAATTGGTGATCACGTGGTTTCCTTAATATGAAACCTTAAATCTCTTTGAATTCAAATAACTTCAAAACCCTAGATCTTTATTCATTTCTCCTAAACCTTATTCCTTACATATTCCTTGACTTTTTATTAACCAAACATCACAAAATTAGAAGGGAAGGAGCTCTACTTTCCTTCTAGGAAAAAGCCACCTACCCACTTTTCACAATTAGAAACCACCCAGCCCATGATTCTTACCTCTCTCTCTTATGTCATGTTTATGACATCAACTTGCTAATTCATCTTCCTTCCTCATTCAATACCCTAACCCTAGGGCCACTTTCCTCATGTTTTCACCCCTTACTAAGTTAGGAACACACTCATCTGTATATAGCCCATGTTTCATACGAATTTTCAAAGTAGGGGTGGGTGAAGCACCTTGACATCAAGCTCTCCGTCGGTGTTATTTGCTACTGAAACTTGGGATTTGTTAGATGCTTTTATTCCTTTGGTTTTCTAGTTATTTTCTTGGTTAATTGCTCTCCAATTTAGGTTGGCAGTTTGCCTGCTTTGGTTTAGTTTTCATTGCTTTAGTTTCCATTGTTTTGCTTTCTAGTTTTGCACCCCTCTTTCCATCTAGTTTTCCTTTTCTTCTTTACCTCAAATCAACTTGTTTATCTTTGTTATTCCCTCCAAATTTATGTTAACTCTTCTCTAGTAGTTACAGGCAAGAGAAGAGCTAGCTTAAGCCTTGATTTCCCCTCTTGAATTTTATGTTTTGCTCCTTCTGTTTATCCTTAGTTTTAGGTTAATTTCCTTCCCTTAGTTCACCTCCTTAGCTTTGTTTCTCTGGAATTCCCTTTTTTGATTTATTTATATATCATCATAATTTAGTTTGTGAGCATTATATTACATTTTTGGTGTTTTTCAGATAAGATTTCATGCTTAAGAAATAGACACGATTTCCAACAATAGAATATGTATTATGCATCCAGTTTTTGGTGTAATTAGGAGGTTATTTAATAAAGTGATGTGGGAATTCTTATTAAGGAATGTTTATTTTATCAAATTATTTGAGATATGGGTTGTTTCCTTGCATGAAATTTGTGGTTTCAATAGCTTTCTAATGCTAGATTTGTTGAATTTTCTTAAGTATTTGAAATCTGGAATTTTTCTCCCCTTAACTTTGTACTTTGTTTCTAGCCATTTAAATACCTTATTTACTTGAATCCTTAGGAACCCATTTAGATTTTCATGTTTTTTATTAGATACATTAATTATTTTTTATGATAGTTCACTTTAAATTCATCAACTTTGGTCATTTTTATACCTTAGAACCATTCATACAATCCATGGATCATGCACATGGTATTAAGTCACTTTCATTTTTGGTTTTTTCTTAGTTAGTTGCTTAATTTAGTTATAGAAGTAGTTAATTTATCATTAACATCTTTTTTTGGGTTTAAAATTTTTAATTTTTTACTTTTAGGAAGTTCCACCTTTAGGAAGTATTAGAATTTAGAAAGTGCTAAAATTTAGAAACTCTTTTTAATGGTAGTTTCCATTCACATGCATCTTTCATTCTTGTTAAAATTAGTTAGATATCATTGGTTATTTGTTTTTGCATGTTATTTTAGTGTTAGCAAGTTTCCCAAATTGGTTTTAGAAAGTTTCTAATTCTAGTTTAGGTAGGTGTTAATTTAGGAAAGAGTCATTTTCAGTTGTTTCATTTAATTTAAGTTTCTTAATTTGATTCATGGTAATTTAGCATTAGTTTCCTTTAATTGCATGTTTGTTATTTATGTTAGTTTCTAATTTCATTATTTAGTTATAATTTTTACAAAGTTCTTTTTAAGTTTAGTTTCATGTTGTTTAATTTCCTAGTTTAATCACAACTCTTCTTCTTTAGTTGAAGTCTAATTAATTTGAATAAAATCCAATCCATTGCAAACCTATGAGATTCTTCATGGAGTCATCCTTGCTTGTGGAAAATACTATATTGATTCATAACCTTGCAAGTAATTTTAAAGCTTCAGCAAGTTTTTGGTGTCATTGTTGGGTAATCACAATGGATTTGTGGTTAGATCTTTATTTATATTGTTTATCTTTAGTTGTAGACTTTGGTTTCATTAGAATAAGTTTTTGCATTATAGTTGCTTATTTTGTTAATTCCTTACAAGATTAATCGATCTTCATTGTTTTTGTGCAAGGGGCATTTGGCAAAGGAGTAGCTTCATCAACTTAAGATTTACTTGCTTTCTTAGATTAGGGTTTTTCTTTTCCTTGAGTGAAACTTGTAGTGAGGCCCGAATGTAATGTGCAAATTCTCTATTTCAATTTTAAATGGGTTGTAATTAAATAGGTAAATGTGTGGTATGGAGGCCCACAATTGATCTTCATCAGAAACCCCACTGTAAGCATCCATCATTCTCTTTTTACTTTCTTACTATAGTTGTATTCAGTATAACTTACATGTTTGTTGGTAGAGTAATTCATATAGTTTAGGGCATTCATCTTATTTGTTGCACCTTAATTGGGGTTATTGAATTAGTTGCACCTATCTAACCCTTGGTTGGATAGCGAATAAGTTGCATTAGTTTCCCTTGTACTTGCATTGCGTTTTTATTTCTTTATGGTAGATGTGCATATTGATAGTCTCAGGATTTCCAATATTAGAAAAACCATCATGGGTTCAACCTACTTAGTGCTTTTTTAGTAGCCCAATGCTATAACAATATCATCCATATGAGTTGTTTCTTAAAGAATAACCTTTAGAGGAGATCCAATCCAGTGAAGAGGCTCAACAATTGCTTGGATTTGACTATAGAAAATTTATGGCTGAAAAGTATGAATGGGAAGAGTAAATTAAACGAATATGAGAAAATACTAATAGAAACAATACTGAAATTATAAAAAGGATTGAGGAAATAAAGCAAATGAAGGAAATGGAAGTGCATAGGATGGAAATTGCATGTGATCCTTCTAACCCACGTAGTTGTTCGCCATCCTTGACAAATGATATTGATAATGGGATGGAATTGCATATGATCATTCTAAGCCACAAAGTCGACAACCATCCTTGCAAACCTCCAACACATATCCAATCAAGTCATGGCCTGCTAGTTTTTATGATTGTGGTCAAGAGATATCCATTGATGAAAAGAATGAATATTTAGATACTGAGTTATTAGTAGACAATTCTCAATGGCAAGACCAAGTAGACACCCCTAAAATTCTTGAAATTCAAATTGAGCCTTGCAGTGCAAAATAAGTACCTAATTTGGACCTATAGACCTTATTTGATCAAACAATAAATAGTAGAGTATGCCCACCTAAAATCTTACCTATGCATAAAAAGCAAGAAGAAGAAGAATCAATTGATGGTCTAGCCCAACATCAACCAACTCAAGGGTACATATTTGGAGATACTAAGGATTTGAGCCTCACCAAGCCTTTATTAGATCAAGAACAACCTTTTAGGGAAGTACAAAGTAAGCTTATACCCCAGTTTTAGGAAAATATAAGAGAGGAGGAAAAACATGTATTGATTGCTACAAGCCCCATTAACCCTCAATTTCTTGAATTGGGGGATCATCAATGGCAATATGGTCCCACCAATTCCAAAATTATAGTGGTCTATTGTGTCATACTGTTACCACTGCCTAAAATGTCTAGGTAGAGGATTCATATTGACTACCATAAAATTCCTACAAAGAGTGAGAAATTCCTCCACTATTAGGGTTAAGATTAGGTTAATCAATTAGATTTACTGTAGATGAGTTAGTATAGTCTAGTTGAGGATATTAAACTTAGCACTCACTGGGAGGCAACCCAAGGGTTTTAAAGTGTCATTATTCTACATTACTCATTCATCCTATAGGCATCCTTTGTTTTCAAAACAATGGGGACAATTGTTGTTGTTTTAATTAAAACTTGCAAGTGCATGAATCAGTTGTAGTATTCTCACGTGAGGAGGTTGATCCCGTGAGGAATCGAACAAAGGTGATGCTAGTGCTCCCTACTTTAAATTATCTAACCTAGCTAAGACAATGATATTTTAACCTAAACTAATGATGGAAATAAAAAATGCATGCAATTAGAAACATTCTAAATTTAAAATTTCTAAACCTAAACATGAAAACTTTCTTAACTAACCTAACATGCAAATTAATCCTAAACAATAATCTAATTAAGAAATCAAAAGATGTAATACTTATGTAAACAACTAAACAAGTGGTATGCATCGAATTAAGCTAAAAAGAATGCATGAACTAGAATGCAACTTAGGCTAACATGGAATGTACGAAACCTAAAGCATGGAAGTAAGATGTAAAGTAATAATTAATGGAATCTAAACTAAGATCAAACTATAATTAACCAAAAAAACTAAATGAAAATAATAGCTAAAAGAAAGCTACCCAAGTATCATGCACATGATTCATGGAGTAAAAATAGATTAAAATCATTGGACCTATAATCTAAGCATTAACATAACATTCTAAAAGTCTAACTAAATCATTGGAGAATTAAGAAAACTAGGAATAACAAATACTAACGTCAAGCACAAATTATTCATGATTTCTCTATTGCTGGAAATTCTAGCAACTTGCTATTTTAATGTCCAAGTAGTTACCATGTGAAATTAAGCACTTTAAATACCATAAAACATTCAAAATTAAAGTACTTATGTAATAACCCCAATTTTTGTAAATTGCTTCAGAAATCAATTTAGTTTGAATTTTCAAAAATTTTTGGCTAGAATATTAGGTTATTGGAATTTCTCTTTTTATAGAGATTAAAACATAATTTATAAATTATGAATGTACCCAAAAAACAAATAGAAATAACACTAAGTACGTTTAATTCTGAGTTAAAATGAAAATTCCCTAATTTTCTCCTTTTTTATTCATAAAAAGGGTAAAATGGTAATTTTAATCATAATCGAGACCTAAGACATCAATATTTAGAATTTTCTTGTAAATATGAGTCCAATGCTACTAAGTACACTCAATTTGGAGTTCGGGAGAATAAAACGAATTTTTCTTCATAAAAGGGCAAAATGGTCTTTTCACACCTTCGTGGGGCCCACAAAGGAATCCAACAGCCAAAAAACATGTAATGAGTGGTCAAACCACCACCAGCTGCTACTGGAGAAGGAGTTGGTGGTGGAGGATGAAATATTAATTTAATATTCAAAAGAATTGAAATATAATTATTACAAGTAATTATGAAAAATTCAAAAATATTTATAAATACACTCCAAAAATGTTCATTAAATTTCTCATGAAATTGTCTTGCTTACAATAAGAAACCAGTTCTAGATACCTTCCTGAATTTCCGAAACTCCCAAAAACCTCTCTTCTTTTTCTCTCTCCCCTCTCTAGATTGGAACAAGAGACCTAAATTCAATTAGGCACTCTGTTCCAAATCAAATCTCTTAAATCTCACCATCCATATGATTCTAGACTACCTTATCTACAAAACCCCCAAATTAATTTCAAGATCCAATTGTGCAATCAACGAAAAATCACAAAACGAGTGGCTATCACGCTATCTTATCATCAAAGGGATATTTATTTTAAATTGGGCTGCAAATCTACATTTTTCTCCAATCACGTAGGTGGAAACACTTCTTATACTTATTTCATGTTATTTTATGTAATTTTTATTTTTCTAAAATTAGTTTTACGTTAAAATTTATAAAAATCAAGTAAGGTCTAGAACCCTTCAATTCTAGATGATGGAGGGCTTAGATGGAAAATCTAAGTTCTCCAATGGATCCAGAAGGGTCCAAAACCCCTAGGGTAATAGTTTCAAGAAATTTAATCAAGTTTTTAGCACTTAATTGTAGAAAATTTGATTGGAATGGGCAAAATGGACTGTCGATCTTCTTTAAAGGATCGAAATCCCTGGACGCTCCAGGGAAACGCGTCCTACGGGAGTGTGTCCGTGTGCGACACTGTCCCGACAGAATGACTACATGATAGCGACGGTCCTAGGATGCACGTTACTGCATGTGTCTCGGTGATAGGAGTGCAGTGATTGTTTCACCCTACCGGATCTGCCACCCAACTGATCCTAGTCTTTCGCTTCACTGGGCCTAAATCAAATATAGACCCTAGGAACAACTATGAACTTCATTAGTCAATTACGAAGTCATCTGAACTCCAAATTTAGATCGGAAAGAAGCTATGGAAAGCTTGTAACATCTATTTTCTTCTGAAACCACAATATTGATAAAACAATTCCAAAAAATTTCTATTTTTAAGAATTGAGCTTCTAATTTTCATGATCTTCAAGATCTGACATGATTGGATCTTGGGGATCTGATTTATTGATGATATAATATTGAAATAAAGTGATATCCATGATTTATTTGGACAGATCTAAGATAAATTGAAGGATCTACCCTTTATGGTAGAAAAACCCTAAAAACACAAAGGGACCCACTTGATCGTTGAGATCAAGCATGATTAGACCATTGGTATGGATTGAATAAACGGGATTATGATGGAATCCACTGACATCATGGATTAAATGTGACAAAAATAAGTGATATGATATTTAGATCTTAATGGAGTAAAAGACCTAAATGTGATTAAAACCCTTGATCTAAAGGAAAAGACCTAAGATCTAATGGTTAAATCATAAGTAAAAGCTTCTAATAATCTTAATCTAATTAGTTTAATTGTCTTTTATTTGAGAACATCATGGTAAATTTGATTTATGTTATAAATTAGGAAGCATGATAGTGTAATTCTTAAAATTTAACATGTTATGCTCTAAATGTTATTAGTTTGTTGTTAGGTTGATAGATTTAATTATCTTAGGCCCATGTTAGTTTAAATTTGAAGTTTAAGTATGATTCCATTAGATTAGTAGTAAAATTTTGTGTATTTTATAACTTAGGATCCATGTTAGTATATTAGAGTATAAATGCCCTTAGAATGATCTAGATGTACAATTCTCTTATGATTATTTAAATTGTCAAAGTATAGTATAAGCATCTTAATTGTCTTTAAGTTAGTAGATATAATTGCTTAATTAGTGGTTATGTCTCAATATTCATAAATCACCAAAAATGAAATATAGAGATTCATTGACAATTAAGATGAGTGAATGACTTGGACTTCATATTAGTAAGGGCTATAGTTAGTAAGACAATATAAGGATTATCAAATCCTTTGCCCAAATTAGGAGAATAATAAACCCCATGAATGACATTTTAAATGCTCATGGATTTAATTAAAATCAATTAGAAAGAGTACTTAGGGCTAAAATGCTCATAGGAACCTTATGAAAGGTTAAGCTAAGGTCACTCTAGTGAATGCTGAACATGGTGATTAAGGGGGTTCTCTAATAAAGCCTCACTCTTCCCCTACCTTTCATTGACATTTGTGAGGTCTAAACGCCTTGTGATAAGATGATTGAAGAAACCACTTTGTGGGCAACCATTTAGCTAGTAAGCCTTAGCCAATTGGAAATAAGAGGAGCAGTCTAGACTTAGGATGAAATAAGCCATCTTCAACCAGCAAAACATTAACTGGCTCAATAATAACAATAATAATAAGAGCATAAAAGGTTAGTAAATTATCTAATCTTAATAAACATTGTAAGTAAGATAAGAATGAACAAACAAGATCCATAGGATCTTCAATGATCAAGAACAATAAGAATCCTAATGTTGTATTCTATTATGTATATATGTATGTATGTTGTAGAAAAACCTAGATAGAGAATCCAAACCCTTGATCATCCTCCTTAGGGATGATCAAACAACTAAAATTAGATCAAAGAAGAACTAGATGATAGAAGATCTAAGCCTTTGATCTCTATCAACAAGTATAAATTGTTGATCAAAGGATTTATGAAAGATTAAGATCAAAGAAAGGAATACACAAAGACTTAGAATAGAAAATACTTAGATTTGAAGGATTAGAATATCATTCTAACCCTCAAATCTATTGATCAATACTATCTAAGGAAGATAGATCATGATAGGACACAAGATCTAGATCCTTTATATCAAAGGACAAGATTAGACAAAGAATATAGGATTATTCAGATTGTATAAATATTGACAGTATGTATGGATTTACAGATTTCATATGTCAATCAGCATCATGGAAGATTTGAAGAGATGAATCACTACTTGAAAGTAGGAGGATTTTATGAATGCATCTACATGAGAAATACATGTTGAATACATGATCTTATGTCTGAAAGTGTTGACAAGTATAATGTAAATACTTGTATTAAATCCATTCAAAACCCTTATGATCCAACCAAAACACATGAAATTGTTAAGTTAGAATTGAGGAAAACCCTAAGTGAATAGGGAACTAGAAGGTAATCCAGGCCATGGGAGTCATTCATATAGAATGATGATCCCTAAACTTATATGAACATAGGCATCATTCATTGTAAATGATGATCCCTAAGTTTGAAGTGAAATCTTATCCTTGGTATAAGAATACCAAAATACGAGGATGATTATATAAACTGACAAGACATCTGATAAGTAAAAAGATTACTTTACATACAAGCATGGTGGCTTGTGGTTTTATTTTAAATAGGCATAGGCCTGGGGATGCTATGCTAGGAGAGTTAGTAGGGTTTGGCCACTCGCTCTCCAAAATGTGATATATATGATGATACTGTGCCCAAAGAGAGACAAAATGTCAGGTGCAACAATTATGGGAAGGCCACCAACCAAGAGGACTTGATTTAAAATGATAGAGTTTTAAATAAAATTCAATTAATAAAAGAATAAAAATAAAGATTATACCAGAAATAAACTAACACAAAAATAAAATCCAGATTTATTCAATTGTTGCAATTTATACAATTATTTATTCAAAAGAAAACACAAAAGGCAACTAAATAAGCTGTTCTGGATAAGCCTGTCCCTAGATAAGCTAGAATATGGATAATATAAAACTAGGATGTTCAGAGACACATATGGAATTAAACTGCGGACATGTGTGGAATTACTGAGATTTCCCAGGGCAGACTTATAACTTTTCAAGTTTCTGGTTTTAAATGAAAACCAGGAAAACGGTGACGAGGGAAAACCAGAGAAGGAGGGGAAAGAAGAGAGGAGAAAGGAGGGGAAGAAGAAGAAAGAAGAAGGAAGAGAGAAGTGGGAACGCGGGAGAAAACCCATTTTGGGTTTTCTTCCCTAGGACCGTCTGACTCGGAGAAGAAGGGAAGAAGCTAGCGGGAGAAGAAAGGAGAAGAGAGGAGGGGAAAAATTCTCTGCTTGGCCGATCAGTGATGGAGAGCTCAGAGAATGAAGCCGGAGTGCCTGGGCGTGCTAGTAGAGTGCGGTTAGGTGAAACAAAGGGAGAGTGGTGAGCGAGAAAGAAAGAAGAGCCAGTGGCTGAGGGGGGAAAGGAGAATTTGGGCAGTGAAATGAGAGAGAGAGAGAGAGAGAGAGAGAGAGAGAGAGAGAGAGAGAGAGAGAGAGAGAGAGAGAGAGAGAGAGAGAGAGAGAGAGAGAGAGAGAGAGAGAGAGAGAGAGAGAGAGAGAGAGAAGGAAAGGGATAGGAGAAGATGGAGAGAAAATGGGAGAAAACCCATTCTGGGTTTTCTCTCTATGGCTGGCTGGACTGGGAAAAAACGGGGGAGAAATGGGAGTGAGAAGAGGAACGTGAGGAAAGAGGAGAATGGGAGAAAGAAGAAAGTAAGGAAAACCCAATCTGGGTTTTTCCTACTTGGGTCGTCTTGGTTGCTTCAAGCAAATGACAACGCGAAAGATAGAGATCAGGGGTAGGTGATGGGTGCGGTGGAAATCTGGTGTTGGTCCGAGTGGAGACAACTCCTGCGTTGTATGGTGAGCAATGAGGGATGGACGCAGGGGCCAGTGTGCAATGGTAAGCAAAGAAGGGAAGTGGGTTAGGCAAGAAAGAGAGTAACTAAAGAGCGGTAATGGGATGAGAAGAGAAGAACAAGAGAGATCTAGGAGAGAGAGAGGGAATGAGAAAGTAAGAAGGGAGAAGTAGGGGAGAAAGGCAGAAAGGAGGGAGGAAAGGCCAGGCCTCTTGGTGTGACACGCACCTAGGCCAGCTAGTGGTGCTGGTATGAGAAGGAGATGGGGAAATAGAAAGAGAGCAAATGAGATGGTTTGATCTTACGGTTGGTGCTGTAGAGGAGAATGATGAAAGCTTCGAGAGGAGAGGGAAGAAGAGAAGGGAACAGCCTAGCTGGTCATGCCCGGGGTTGAAGAACCAAGGGATCTAGAGAAGAGGGGGTATATGAAGAAAAATGATAGAGAGAGACATGAGAGAGTGGGAGATGGAGGGAGAGACGTGTAGGAGAGAGGGAGAAAAGAGAGGAGAGAGATAAGTGGAAAAAAAATAAGAGAGAGGGAAAAGAGATATAAGAGGGATAGTGAGGTCTACTAGAAGTCTAGACTTGCTAGAACTCTGCAACTCTTAAATTTGGTCCTGTCCTAGGACTCTTCAAAGTCTTCTTTTTCCATGCAGCTTCATTATCCTCATTTGATCTTCATGATTTGATCTGTATCGTCCACGCTTGAGTCAATTGATCTGCAATGCATAGGACCCAATTAGAATCATCCAAACCGTTTATTATTCATCTAATTAGCTTTGATGATCATCTGATCGTTAATTTTGTAATTTAAGGGTTGGATGGCTAATTAAAGCTAAATTAAACTATTTTATACAAAAACATTGAAATTGATGGCCTGGATGCTCTAATTGAATACTAAATTAGGGGTATTTTGACCAAAATTGAATACTTAACACACCCCCCAACCAGCATTTTGCTAGTCCCAAGCAAAACATGTAGACAACTATTTTACAAAACTGGTACAAGATGCCACTTTCATAGATACTCAGGATTGCATTTAGCACATGCAAGAAACCCTTAAACTGCTAGGTTACCCTTAGTGGACAAGTTAGGCCTCATGAGGGTTTGCAGTGAATATACCCACAAAATTTAGTAAAGTCAAGTCCCTTACTTTATCTTAGAGATTCTTAATTCATTAGCAATTTTACTAGTTTTTCACAACTTAATGAAGAAGATTTGACAATTTTATACACCATACACATATTAAAGACATCTTATTTGAGCCATTTCATAGAGTGCATGTGTGTGCACAATCACATAAATCTTGACTTTTAATGGGATATGCTTACATTCCATTGGAAATATGCTTTGACCTCAAATCCTGACAGGTATACACTCAGAAATAAAACTCTCAGATAAGGGGTTAAACATATTTCTCTCATTATGTGACCGAATCCAACATGCTGATGGTTCACATAATTCTTTTCAATGCTGATGAGACAAAGGAAAGTGATCCCTAGGAGTGGATGTTAACATCAAGAATATGAGGGGTCTTTCACCTTAATTCTTTCTTTTTATCTCCTCTTTAAGGTTATGTCCACCTAAGATCAATAGGTCTTTAAATAGGATGAAATGTAGGCTTAGAATAGGTTTAGAAAAGAAAGGTATAAAGATTTCAAAGGTTCAAAATGGAGTAGATGACTTCAATGAATATCTGCTAGGACAACTTTTCTTTCGGGTTTGTACTTGAAGTGAATTTCTCTTTCAAATTTTTGGTCTTTCTTTTTCTTTTTCTCTCTATTTTTTTTCTTTCTTTTTTTTTTTTGGAAGAAAGACAGCTAATTTTTCTCACTTCTTTGACTTTTTGTCCTATTTTTGAACTTTTTTTCTACTCTACTCATTTTGAAGATGGTTAGTGGTATTTATTTTATTGGGTTATTCTGGGTTAAGGTGAATGGGTTTAAGAAAGAAAAGGATTAATAACAGGCTCAAAAGGCTAACTAGTGGTATATTATATTAGGTAGGCTTTATGTCTCTGGGTTGAGTAAGGATGGCCTATATCATTTCCTAGGTTTCCTCAAGCCTATCAGATTCAATAAATTTTTAGAATTAAAGCTATTACTCCTATTTATTCTTGATGTTTGACCAAAACAAAGATAACAGGATCACATTAATGCATATACGCTAAAGAAATTATGGAATTACTTATAACTCTATAAAAGAAGATAATCTCAAACTCTCACTAGGTTATAGGTCCCCACTGATTTTCGTCAAGGTCTCTAAGTCATACCTCTATATTAGTCTTGATTATGTGCTATGTGTAAATGGTTTCCGAGAATTAACTTTCATAAAATGCTTCAACACATGCATGACATACAGAACTAATCATATGCATTCCTATTAAGAAGTGAAGATAGTACATTTACTAAATTCTGAACATTCAGTTCTCATTACAGTAAGGGAACTCTTCTTTAAAAACTCTCTTTTTTTCAAAAAATTTCAAAAAAAATTTTTTTCCAAGAAAACTCAAAATCTCTAGTGCATCTACACCCCCAAC
Organism: Warburgia ugandensis; assembly: GCA_035236585.1. Lineage (NCBI taxonomy): Eukaryota > Viridiplantae > Streptophyta > Magnoliopsida > Canellales > Canellaceae > Warburgia > Warburgia ugandensis. The sequence goes on from CP141131.1 coordinate 36,813,931, forward strand.
CAGAATGAAACATTGTCCCTAATGTTTGAAAACATAGGATTCTTTATGAAAATAGAGGTATGTACACATTAAACCTTTGGGTTGCCTCCCAATAAGCGCTAAGTTTAACGCCTTTAGTCAGACATTACCAAACCTAACTTTCTAAAACTAGAGCTAACTGGGTCAACTTTATTTGTCCTAATCCCAACCCTAAGATGACAGGGCGAGAATTCTCACGCCACTTCAAAATTTTGCGGTAATCTATCTATGGCCTCCACCTTGAAATTTTAGGTCGTAATATGAAGATAATACAGTAGATCACCACAATTGTAAAAGTAGTAGGACTATATTGTTGATCTCCCATCTTTAATATTTGATGGTAGTCAATATAATTGCTCCACCTCGAAATTTGAGATGAGGGTAACACAATGATTGCATGAACTACCATGTATTTTCTTAGACCATATGGTGACAACCAGTCCTTGTCTTGACTAAATTGAGGGATAATAATGACCATTCTATGCAATTTATCTTTTTCCTCAATTTCCTTATCATTGTCTTGAACTAGGGTAATAACCTGACTCTGCCCTTCTCTACTAGGTTGTTCTTGTATTACTAAAGGCGGAGACAAGGTTTGGCTTAAACCCCAGTTATCTTCTGATGCGTATCCTAGAGTAGGTTGATGCGTATCAACTAACTCTGCTTCTTTCTGTTTGATAAGCACAGGTACGGTAGCAATTGGGCCTATATTATCATCTGATTTTTGTTCAAATAAGGCTACTAGATCCCAATCAAGTACATCTATTACATTAAAATGCGAAATATGAATTTCATGCGTAGGATGATCTACTCTGGCGTGCAATCTATAAGTGTCCATTAGAGGCATAGTATCAACAACTGAGGCATCTCCTCAATAGATGTGTCTTCATCAGAGTCATACAAATAGGTGGGACACACACCTAGAGGATTGGGGTCGGATTTTTCTAAGTGTTATGCTCTTCATCAATGGAAGTCACTTCATAAGCAGAATTAGGACATGTCTCAAGTATATCTAAGTTGGTGATTTCTAAGGATGGTTGTAAACTTTGTGGTGCATAAGGATCATAGGAAATTTTCATCTTAGTATTAAGAATAAATGACTCTATATTCCCCCTAATTTGTTTTAGTTTTTCCTCACATTCCTCCGTCCCTCGTTTTATTTCCTCAGTGTAATCCTCCATCATTTGTCTTATTTCCTTATTCCCCTGCGCTATTATTTCGAACATATGTTGCATCTTTTCATTTAATAGTGGTTCTTCTCTTAGAGGAAATGACTCATAGGGTTGTTATTGTTGTGGCATTGGGGTACTAAAAAAGGACTGAGTAGGCTGAACACATGATGGTGGACCCTGATATTCTGTATAATAATGGTAGTACTGACCAAAGTGAGACCATTATGGTTCTTCCTGATATTGGTAATCCTGAGATCATGGTTGTTCATGATGCCTAGCCCATCCATTAGAGTCTTGATAATTTGTCTCAGGATAAAAATTGCTAGGGTATGCGAATGCATTAGGTGCATCTACTGGCTCTTAATAGTATTCATTGTATGTGGAGCTTGGGGACCAGGAAGGAGTGGAATATGTATGCTCAGAATAAGTAGAGTCATTATGATATTGAGGTTGTGGCGCAACTTGCCTAGAAGCTATTAGCCTAAGCAATTGACTTTCCATAAGATCTAATTGATCCATCTATGAAATCTATCCCCTTCTTTATAGGCTCTTTTGTTTTTTATTTTATTTTTATTTTTATAATTAACCTGCATGATGCAACCTAACTTCTTAGAAAAATGAACAAATAAAGGACACAATATAATTCTTGAGACTAATAAGCAACATATTGATTTTCTTGAAATTGTGTGGGGACAATGCTTTTAATTAGCCTACTCTAGCGCTCCTCCTCTCCTTTAGACTTGATTATTGCTTACCAGTTAGGTTCTTCACAAGGTGGTTAATACAACCCTCGTGTAAGGAGGCGTTTAGACCTCACAAACGTCAATAGGAGGTGAGGGAAGAGCAAGGCTCTATTAGACAACCCTCAACAACCACAGTGCTCCAAAGCCACTAGAGTGACAATAAATTGAGTCTTAATAAGAGGGTCCTACGAGCATGTGATAGCCCTATAAGTCTCTTCTAATTGATTTTAATTTGAATTGAAGGCTAGGGTAGCGCGCTTGAGGTGATTATCCTAGGTGGGCTAAGGAGTGGTGATGAAATCCACCCTTGATCTTATGGTGGTAGGGTACCCTTACTAATTAATTCCACACTCCATTGCAGTTCGATCAACATATATATCACCTTTAAGCATTAATCGTGTCCTAAGATGTAAATAGAAGTGATAAACTAATGCAAAACCGAAAAATGGAACAATTATAAGAGGATGCTTTCTATATGATTTATAGTGCCACACAATGCAATTTTACTCTAAATGCAAACCCTAATCTAGGAATTTAAAGGAGTGAGAAAACTCACAGTGGGGTTTCTAATGAAGATCAAGTGTGGGCCACCTTATCACACACTTGCCCTATATTATACAACCGTTTAAAATGAAAATAGAAAATGTAACTTACAAGGGTCCTCGCTACAAGCTTCACTGAAAAGAAAAAATCCTAATCTAGAAAAGTAAGGAAAATTTCATGTTGATGAAGATTTACTTGGCAATTTCTTCCCCTTTCCTATTTTCCAAAAAAAGAAAAATTAGAGATAAGTGCCAATTTCAGGGAATTAGGTGGTTATGCACTAAAAAATAAATAAATATGAACCTAAAAATGCCTAAAATGTAATTCCTAATTTTTTTGATTTTTTTTGTATTTCTTTATTAAACTTTATAAAAACTCCTTTACAAGTCCTTGACAATGGTGCCAAAAACTTGTTGATGTTTTCTGCAAGTGCATGGGCTATTGTAGTGTAGCTTATGCAAGTACAGGTCGATCCCATGAGGACTTGATTTAAAATGATGGAGTTTTAAATAAAATTGAATTAATAAAAGAATAAAAATAAAGATGATACCAAAAATAAACTAACACTAAAATAAAATCCAGATTTATTCAACTGTTGCAATTTACACAATTATTTATTCAATAGAAAACAGAAAATGCAACTAAATAAGCTGTCCTGGATAAGCCTGTCCTTGGATAAGCCAGGATGTGGATAATGTAAAACTAGGATGTTCAAGGACACAGATGGAATTAAACTGAGGACATGTGTGGAATTACTGAGATTTTCCAAGGCAGACTTGTACCTTTTCAGGTTTTAAACGAAAACTAGAAAAATGGTGATGAGGGAAAACCGGAGAAGGAGGGGGAAGAAGAGAGGAGAAAGGAGGGGAAGAAGAAGAAAGAAGAAAGAAGAAGGAAGAGAGAAGTGGGAACGCGGGAGAAAACCCGTTTTGGGTTTTCTTCCCTAGGACTGTCCGACTCAGAGAAGAAGGGAAGAAGCTGGCCGGAGAAGAAAGGAGAAGAGAGGAGAAGAGAGGAGGGGAAAAACAGAGAAAACCCGTTTTCTCTGCTTGGGCGACCAGTGATGGAGAGATCGGTGAATGAAGCCGGAGTGCTTGAGCATGCTGGTAGAGTGAGGTTAGGTGAAACAAAGAGGGAGTGGTGAGTGAGAAAGAAAGCAGAGCCAGTGGCTGAGGGGGGAAAGGAGAATTTGGGCAGTGAAACGAGAGAGAGAGAGAGAGAGAGAGAGAGAGAGAGAGAGAGAGAGAGAGAGAGAGAGAGAGAGAGAGAGAGAGAGAGGATGGAGAGAAAATGGGAGAAAACCTGATCAGGGTTTTCTCTCTATGGCCGGCTAGACTAGAGAAAAATGAGGGAGAAATGGGAGTGAGAAGAGGAACGTGAGGAAAGAGGAGAATGGGAGAAAGAAGAATGTGGGGAAAATCCAATCTAGGTTTTTCCTGCCTGGGTCGGCCAGGTTGCTTCAGGCAAATGACAATGCCAAAGATAGAGATCAGGGGTAGGTGATGGGTGTGGTGGAAATCCGGTGCTGGTCCGAGCAGAGACAACGCTTCAGTTGTGTGGTGGAGCAATGAGGGATGGATGCAGGAGCTAGTGTGCGATGGTAAGCAGAGAAGGGAAATGCGTTAGGCAAGAAAGAGAGAAACTAAAGAGTGGTAATGGGAAGAGAAGAGAAGAGAAGAACAAGAGAAAGAGAGGGAATGAGAAAGTGAGAAGGGAGAAGTAAGGGAGAAAAGCAAAAAGGAGGGAGGAAAGGCCAGGCGTCTTGGTGTGTCACGCACCTAGGCCAGTTAGTTGTGGTGGTATGAGAAGGATATGGGGAAATAGAAAGAGAGCAAATGAGATGGTTTGATCCTACGGTTGGTGCTATAGAGGAGAATGATGAAAGCTTGGAGAGGAGAGGGAAGAAGAGAAGGGAACAACCCAGGCAGTCATGCCCGGGGTTGAAGAACTAAGGGATCTAGAGAAGAGGGCGTATATGAAGAAAAATGATAGAGAGAGATTTGAGAGAGTGGGAGATGGAGGGAGAGACGTGTAGGAGAGAGGAAGAAAAGAGAGGAGAGAGATAAGTGGAAAAAAAATAAGAGAGAGGGAAAAGAGAGATAAGAGGGAGAGTGGGATCTACTAGAAGTCTAGACTTGCTAGAACTCTGCAACTCTTAAATTTGGTCCTGTCCTAGGACTCTTCAAAGTCTTCTTTTTCCATGCAGCGTCATTATCCTCATCTGATCTTCGTGATTTGATCTGGATCGTCCACGCTTGAGTCAATTGATCTGCAATGCACAGGACCCAATGAGAATCATCCACACCGTTTGTTATTATCTAATTAGCTTTGATGATCATCTGATCGTTAATTTTGTAATTTAAGGGTTGGATGGCCAATTAAAGCTAAATTAAACTATTTTATGCAAAAACCTTGAAATTAATGGCCTGGATGCTCTAATTGAATACTAAATTAGGGGTATTTTGACCAAAATTGAATACTTAACACCATCACTTTGACGGTCTGTCTCCCATATTACATGATGTAAATGATTTTCCACACTTAGTATTTGCAGTTATCTGAGTGCATTGGTACGGATCAGACTGCAGCATAATAGTCCTTTGAGTATTTTTGCATTATGATGCATGGCATAGTGAAATGCCTTATGATTTGGCATGATGAGATGCCGAGTAATTGTAGATTACCAATATTGCCCAAATGAGGGAGTATGTCCATCTGTGTCTGGATGATCTATCAACTCAGCTTAAACTAAGTATCATTATGTTTTAAGATATTAACTATTTTTCATGGTTTTGACCATATATATATATATATATATGTACAAAGTATATAGTATGTATGTGTAAGGATGTACATATATGACAAAGTAAAGACATTGATCCATGAGTATGAATAATGGGATTATGAAGTATTATGATTATACTGTCAAATTATTATGCTTCTTGAATCCCCTACCAATCATAGCTTGTTGAGATATTATAAATGTTTGATTATTTACAATATCTTAGGTACAAAGAAGAAGAATTAGAAGCTCAAGACTTAAGAAGATTTGGAAGAATAATTAATCAGGGTATATCCCTTGAAAACATGTATTTCTATTTGAGAGCATTGTATTGTATTGAGAGTTTTTAATGTATGGTGAGGTTTGAAATTTGGATTATGTAATTTGGACAAACATTGTACTAATACCCTAGCTGTACTATGAACCACTGGATGAATTCTACAATTTAAGAAAAGTATATTCCTTCAATGGAATTTTATCTTGTACAAAATTCTACTTATGTTTTCTATGAAGTGACGACTTAGGTTTTACAAAACAAGTTTTAAAGAAAAGATTTTCCACTGCTTTGTTTTGCAAAAAAATTTTACTACTAAGGGCTCCCTGCCTTTGAAAAATGTATTACAAAATATGTTACAAAAAAAAACCTAGGTGGTCACAACTTAGCTACTGGAAATAAGCAATAATGATAACCCTCAAATAACTTCATCAAACGATTGTAAAATTCCATAAAAGAGAGACCGCACAAACATGGTACAATTGTTGGACTTGCATGCTTTTTCATGACATGGAACTTGATTTCAATTACACATGAAACACCTTTTAATGATAGTAAATCAAGTTCAGGTAACATGTAATTGTAGCCCAAAAGAAACACAAGAGAAGAAAAGCTGGAGAGATGGGACTCTTCTAAGACAAAAACAGCCTTAGACTAGAGCTAGAACTAAGAAAAAAGCACATAAAAAAAGGAGGGAAGTCAAAAGATTTAAGCTACTATTTCAAAACAGCCTTAGACTAGAGCTAGAACTAAGAAAAAACCACATAAAAGACGGAGGGAACTCAGAAGATTTAAGCTACTATTTCTCTTGGCTATCACTACTAGAGAAACAATAACTTAGATCTTAAGACAATGGAAAAAGAAAATAAGAGTATTACGAGCTAAATTCAAGGGAAGCAAAGGCATAAAAACAAGTGCATGAAGCTAAGGAATACAATAGCAAGAAAGCAAGGGAATAACACAGGAAATAAATCAAGGAATCAAAGAGGAGAGCTAACCTAAATTTTGATTAAGCAAAGAAGGGAAGAATATCCAATGGAAGAGGCAAGAAGCAAGGAGGAAATGGCTTCCATGGAGAGTAGGATGTTGAAGAATCAAGAGGGAAGAAGGGTGGAGAATGCTTCCTTCTTATAAGTGAGGGATCTCCCCTTCTCCAAGAGTTCTTTCACATTTTTTTTCTTCCAATTTTTATTTGTTTTGGGCACTTTCTAACCTTGATCATAGGCTAAGGCTTAGATGATGCATAGACTTGGGGCTTTAAAGAGGAAACAAGGACTGCCTTTTTTGTTGTCTTAAGGTGGGTAGACGCCCCTTTTTAGGGAGGGATGTCTCCCCAATTAAAAAATCATTGAACCCCTTGAAATTATCAAGTTAGCTAGATGTGATGAGGTAATAAAGATAGAGGAAGGTGGGATGAAAGAACTAGGTAAGAAAAGTTTAGGAAAGTAAGATGAGGTGAAAAAATATAATTGGCTAAGTGATTTCCTAGAAAGTGGGGATTGGTTGGGTGGTTGGAATGGGAGCTTAGGAAGGTGGAGAAGTCTTGGAATGGTAGGACTCTTGAATTGAAAGTCAAATTCATGGTGCTACTTAGTGATGAGGTGGAAAGTGATAGAAAGGTGGGAAAAATAGAAGGGTCTCTTACTATTGGTCCACATCCCAACTTATCCTAATGAATTTTTCCTTAATTTCATTCCAAATATCCCTTAGAATCTCATAGAAAATTATGTTGATTTTTCTCCAATCCTAGCCTTCCATTTAGCTTAACCTAATGGATTAGATGGCCACTGTTAGGTCCATTGATTTCATCCATTGCTGGTCATAAAGATGATCATCATCCTTGTTCTCATGTTGGATTGATGATTCTTAGTTTTAATTAGATATTTTGATCTTGATCTTCAGTGTTCATCTCTATCAATCTCAGCCATTAGATCACCATCTCATTCATACAAAAAGTAAAAACTATAATTAAATTATAAAAAAATATGATTAATTACATACTTATCATAGATTAGCCTTTGGACCTATAAAATATCAAAATTTTTAGACATTAGGTCAAAAATGCATGTGTTACAAATTTTGGATACATTGCAAATATTAAGGTTTTAAGGGTCAAATAGGGGTCTTTGAAAAGGTCAATTTGTATAGAACTCAAAATTCAAGACTCTTCCCTTAACTAGGAAAAATATTCTTACATTCCCATGAAAAGTTCATCTATACATCCTTTACTTAGCATCAATCCTTAGATGATGCACTATACCTAAGCTTCATTCTAACTTATTTTCTTCACACTCTTATTTAACTTTTAGTAAATTTCATTCATGGTAACAAATGAATTTAAAGATTACCTTATTTTTTATAATTATAATTGTTTATTCATTTTAATTAATATTTATGTATATCACAAAAAAATTTCAAACCTAAAATAAGATGCAAAAAATAAATTAACTACTACTTAAACTAAATTAAGCAAGTAAATGAAGCAAGAACTAAAGGTGAATCACCATATATACCATGCACATGATGACTGTGCACATGGTTCATAGGTGCAAAACTGACTAGATTTGACTATTTAAACAACCTAAAAAGCTAAATGATTTCTTAAGGATTCAAGCAAATAAAGTGTTTCGATGGCTGAAAACAAAGCACAAAGTTAAGTAGAAAATTTTCTAGATTTCAAGAACTTAAGAACATTAACCTAATCAAGCATAATAAAGCAATTGAAACAACAACTTTTATGCAAGATAATAACCCATATCTAAAGTACGTTGATAATGGAAACATTCAAGAACAAGAACCCTCAATGATCTTTATTGTATTCATGCCAAATACATCAAGAAAAGTGCGTCTAAAACATACATTCAAATGTGGAAATTACTCTTAATTCATAGATATATAACTTGATCTAAACAACATATACAAATCAATCCAATGATCTCAAACTAAGGTAAGGTAACATGTAAAGGAAACTCCAAAGATGAATTCAACAAAAAAGATGGCTAAGATGACGAACTAAAATAAGAAAAATGGACGAAAAGCTCGGGTGAAAACAAGGTAGAAATGGTGGAATTTCTAAGGGGGAAATCAAGGTTCCAAGTTATCTCTTTGCTTAGTTTTCACTACTAGAGAAAAATTAACTTATATCTTGATTGAATCACAAAGAAAAACTAGTGAAATGGAGTGAGGAGAGAGAGAGAGAGAGAGAGAGAGAGAGAGAGAGAGAGAGAGAGAGAGAGAGAGAGAGTAAGAGGGATGGAAAAAGATGAAAAGAAATAAAGTGCAAACAACATAAGCAAAAAACAATGAAGTCAAAGAAAGGAAATTAAATCATTAACCTATAATTGGAAAGCAAATAACAAAGGGAATAACAAGAAATCCAAAGGAAGAAAAGCACCAAAAAAATTTCCATGTTTAGCAGCAAAGATCACCAGAAGAAGGTAATGTTTGAAGGTGTCTCACCCACCTCTACTTGGAAAAAATATTGGAAGACTTGGGGTATTGATAGATGATTTAGCTTGCAATGTGATGAATGTCAAATCTAGAAAAGAGGAGCAGATCTAGATCTAGGGCTCAGGTGGAAAATAAGGGAGGAAAGTTAGATGGGAAGTGAGGTAAGGAAGATGATGTGTGTGTGAGAGAGAGAGAGAGAGATGGGCTAGATTGTTGGTTTCCTAATTTGGATGTGGGGAGGCATCATTTTCATTGGATGGTAAGTGAATCTCCTTCTAATTGGATGGAGAAAAACCTAATTTTTTATGAGCTTTGAATGGACTTAGATCTAGGGGTCTCCTAATTAGGAAACCACTTGAATTTTGTCAACTAAGCAGGGGGCATCCTCTTCCAGGAGGTGGCTCTCTCCTTGAGTTAAAAAACATGGAATCCTAGGGTGAATGTTGGATTAGGGTTAGGAAATGGGATTCTACAAATTACACACATACCAAATCCATTTTATTCCAATTTAATCTTGAAGTGAATGTGTATGTATAGTTAGATAGGTTAAGACTTCGAAACAAAATGCTTCTTGCTCACATGGAAAGATGTCTTGACCACAAATTTTCATTGGTATGCACTGAGAAATGAAGCATTGGGAGAAAAGGTGTCAAATAAATTTCACTCACTATGTGACTGAATCCAAAAATACTAATGGTTCACAAAATCCTTTTAAGCTCATATGAGACAGAGAAATGTTATGATCCTTGGAATGAATGCCATTACCAAGACCATAAAGAATAGTTCACCTAATTCCTTCCTATTTATATCCCCATTAAGGCTATTTTCTACCTAAGATCAATAGATAGGATGAAATGTACGCTTGGGTAGGGTTCTAAAAAGGTGTAAGGATTCAAAGTTTTAAATCTGAGTAGAGGTCTTCATTGTACATTTGTTTGGACAACTTTTCCTCTAGTCCTACTTTTGAAGTGAATATCTTCTTCTGCATTTTTCTTTCTATTTTCTTCATAACATTTTCTTTCCTTTACATTTTTGAATATTTTTTCCTTGGATTTTTAAGAAGGAACACTTCTCTTTGTACTTTTCACTTCTTTGACTTTTGTCCTTTTCTCTGAACTCTTGCTATTATCCCTACCCAGTTTTGAAAGGTATGTAATAGATATTCTTACTGGGTTTCACTAGGTTAAAGTATATCAAGTATAAGAAAGAAAAGGCTTTTCCAAAAGGCTTAAGGGTCTAACTAGTTGTATAATGTACTATGTATGTTTTATGTTTTTAGTTTATAACAAGGATGGACTATATCATTTCCTAGATTTCTTAAAACTTATCTAGGTTAATAAATATTCAAGAAACAAAGTTAACACTCTCAGTTGGTTCTTTCCATTTTTTACCAAAACAAAGGTACTGGGATATTTGCAAAGTAATATACCCTAAAGAAAATATGGAATTAATTATAACCCTTAGAAACATGATATTCTATAATACTCACTTGGGTATATAGGTCTCCATTGATTTTCCTCCTGGTCTCTAAGTCATAACCATTTATTAGTGTAGACTATGCACCATGTGTAAGTGTGTTTTTCGAGATTTAACTTTTATAAAATACTTCAATACATGACTAAAATGTAGAATTAACCCTATGCATTTATATTAATAAATTAAAGTAGTGGAAATTCTAAACTTTAGACAATCCAATTCTCATCATAGTATGGAACTTTGACCTTAAAACTTCTTGAAAATGTAGATTTTTTTTCATTTTCTTTTTGAACAAGAACATGAAGAAAAACTAAGAAATCTCATGCATATCTACATCCCCCATCTAAAAGTTATCCCCAATGTTTTGAAATATAGGACATCTATTGATAAATGAGTGATGTAGAACCACGAGACTTTACAAACCTTGGGTTGCCTCCTAGTGAATGCTAAATTTAACGTCTTCAACTTAACATGCAATGTAATGATAATGACAAATGCAACTTTAATGGATGCAGATGTCAGAGAACATGCTAATGTGGGTCTTGGTAGACTAGCACCACAAGTACTGTTTCTTCCACTACAGTATTTATCAATTCTAGGAAGGGTTTCAACCATTGTACATTAACATTGGATATCTCTCCATCCTTTTCTATCTTGATGGCCCCATAAGGATATATGGTACGTATAATGTAAGGTCTAGTCCATCAAGATTTAAGTTTTCCTGGAAATAGTTGCAATCTAGACTTATGCAAAAGGACCTTCTATCTTGGATGAAGGACTTTCTTAAGATGTGTCTATCACGAATTCTTTTCTTGTGGTCTTTGTATAGCTTAGCAGACTCATATGCATTTCTCCTTAACCCAGTAGTGATACTATTGGAAAGGACAGTTTCAATATTGCCCATACGTAATCCTTTGTATAAATGTTGGGGTGATTGGACACACATCCAACTCATTCAGTCATATTTTTTTATGGATTTCAATAGTATCTAAGTCAAAATTGTGCTTTTCAATGGCCTAATATGGTTTATATTCAAGTTCTACTGGCAAGTGGCAGGCCTTTCCATAGATTAGATGGTAAGGTGACATACTGATAGGAGTTTTGAATGCACTTCATCACTAAGTCTCAAAGACCAATCTTTCTATTTGGATTGACTATTTTCTCTAAAATACACTTTATTTCTGTAGTAGACACTTCTAACTATCCACTAGCCTGACAATGATAAGGAGTGGATATTTTGTAGGTAACACCATATTTCTTAATTAAATTCTCAAACACCCTATTACAAAAATGTTTAACCCCATCACTAATTATGGCCCTGGGTGTACCAAAGCATGTAAATATATTTTCTTTTAAGAACTTGACCACCACCTTGTGGTCATTGATTTTGCACCGATTGGCTTCTACTCATTTTGAAACATAGTCCATCCCCATAGGATGTACAAATAACCAATGGAATTAGGAAAAAATCCATAAAATCAATGCCCCAAACATCAAAAGGTTCAATGATCATAATTGGTTTAAGGACATCATACCTCTCTTTCCCATCATCCCTAACTGTTGATGTCTACTACATGCTATGCAGTAAGCATGTGAATGCCTGAAAATAGTAGGCCAATAAAACCACAAAACAAAATCTTTGCAGCTATATTTTTAGAACTAAAATGGTCTTGGCATGCATGGTCATGAGAAAAGGAGACAAACTTATGTTGTTCATTATCTAGTATGCATCTCCTAATGACTTGATTAGGATAGTACTTAAACAAGTATAGATTGTCCCAATTAAAGTGTTTAACCTAGGTAATAAATCTTTTCATATCTTATTTTGACCAACGAATAGGCATTTTACCCATGCCAAGATAATTGGCTATATCAGTAGACCAAGGTAATTGGAAAATGTACAACAACTATTCATCAAGAAATATCTCTATTATAGCTACATTTTTACTAGTGGACTTCACAACTAGCCCAAATAAGTCGTCTGCTACAACATTTTCCAAGCCTTTTTTATCTCAAATTTTGAGATCAAATTCTTGTAGCAATAATATCTATCAGATCATCCTAGGTTTAGCATCCTTTTTTGAAAGAGGTTATTTAAGTGTTGCATGATCTAAGTATACTATAACCTTCAATCCTAGAGAGCAAGATCTAAACTTATCCAGGGAAAAACAACTATCAGCAAGTCTTTTCTATAGTTGAATAATATATTATATTAGGAAGCTTGTCAATAAGTTGCCCAACCACAATCCCAATTACATAGTCTAAAGCACCACACATTATTTCGAATGGTGCTTTCCAATTTGGTGGTCTAATAATAGGTGCATAAGTTAACTTAGCCTTATGTGTTCAAAGTCAAAGGATGTCTCATTCTAAAGTACATTACATAGGGGGATTAGCAATTTTACTAAAGTCCTTGATGAATCATCTATAAAACCCAACATAGTAAAAAAATGACTAGATTTTCTTCACCATTCTTGGAGGAGGAAGGTCTTTATCCACTTCTATATGTGAAATAATGTGGCCTAAAACAATGCCATTTTGAACTATATAATGTCATTCTTCCTAATTTAACATTAAATTCTTTTCTTGACACGTAGCAAGGACATGTTTTAAATGGTGTAGGAATTCATAAAAAGAAGATTTAAACACTGGGAAATCATCCATAGACACCTCTAAAAACCTCTCTGCCATGTCATAAAATGTGCTCAACATACACCTTTGAAAAGTAGCTGGAGCAGTACAAACTTCAAAAGTGTAGGTGAAGGTAGCTTTCTCCTGATCCTCAAGTGCTATAGAGATTTGGTTATAACCATAATAACCATTAAGAAAGTAGTACTACTTATGTCCAGCTAACCTTTCTAGAATCTGGTATAAATTGAATAGGAAAGTGGTCCTTTCTCATGATTGAGTTTAATTTTTGTAATCTATACAAACTCTCCACTCAGTGGTCATGTGAGTGAGAACTAACTCATTATCCTCATTTTGGATTACTGTGACTCCAAACTTCTTAGGAGCAACCTAAATTGGCTGATCGGAGTGCCATCAAATATGGGATGGATGATACCAACATCTAAGATTTTAATTACTTAATCTCTTACTACTACTTTCATGTTAGGATTTAATCTCCTCTATGTCTCCCTAGATGGTATGGAATTTTCTTCTAGATGGATCCTATGCATATACACAGTAGGATTAGGTCCCTTAATATTGGTTATGGTCCACCATAAAGCTATCTTATGTTCTCTAAGAACATTAACAAGTTTACCCTCTTATTCCTTATCTAGATCTGCCACTATGATGACAAGCAAGGTTTCATAAGATCCTAAGTAAGAGTACAATAGATTTCAGGAAAAGGTTTAAGGACCAAGGTAGGTGGTTTTTCTTAGATGGGACTGGTATAGATTTTGATGGAGAAAGTTGGCCCACATGAGGGCCCCATTTAGAGATATCCATTATAGGTTCAACATCCAAAAGATTATTTAACTCTTCAATGGATTTGTCTATGTTAAAATTATAGTTAAAATTTGCTAAAAAGTCACAAGTGGGTTTAGGAGAGATGATGGTATGCTAGCATCTTGATGTAGACCTTCAATTAAATATAGTACACAGGAATCATTTAGGTCTAAATGTTGATGGTCAACATTAAGAACATTAAGCTCAACTTTCATATTGCAGAATGATAGTTTCATCTCACCATTTCTACAATTGATGACGGCAATGAACATTGCCAAAAATGGATATCCAAAAATTATTGGAATCTGACTTCTAGGTCTAACATAGGTTGGGTATCCATGTGGAATCTTAATTGATCTATTTGCTAACTATAAAGTAGTATTGGTTGGCTTAAGGTCACTAAGCCTTAGTTGCTTAGACAAAATAAGGCAATAAATTTACACTAGACCATAAATCTAATAGTGCCCTATCAATCGCATGATTTGCAATGACACAAGAAATGGTCTCTAAACTTAGGAGGGGTCGAGTGTTGTTTTAAAAGGCTCACCTACTTATTGAGAAAGGCTTTCTTTTGCACATTGAGATTTTGCTTTTTTATGTAGAGGTCTTTAAGAAATTTGGCATGAGTAGAAATATCCTTAACAGAATTGAGTAATCAAATATTAATTTGCACATGCTTGAATACATCCATTATCTCATAGAAAATTGTTCCTGTCTTACCCTTGTTAAGTAATTATAGGAATGGGGCTTTAGGCACATAAGATGCCTCCACTATAGGCTTAGGTGGAGTTGGAGATTTCTATCTAGTCTCTTTCCCCAATGTTTTAGCAAGTTCATTCTCCTCTCTTTTGTCCTTAGTCTCCCTACTTTATTATTAACCTGATGGCCACTCATAAGGGTTGTGATGGACTTTGCTTCTTCATTAAGTCTTTATAAATTTAAAGATGACCCTTATTGAAATTGGCCCTTAGGGTTTGAAATTGGCTCACTGGGAAATTGTCCCTTTCCTCTACACTCAAAGCAACTATCAATTAGCCAATTTGTATTTCTAGTGTGGAAATGGCTTGAGAATTGACATTTGATGTCTATCTACTATCAATGATGGCCAATCAAGTTTCATCCTAGTGTTTTAAAGTTTTCTCCATAAATGATTGCATAGTTTCCTCAGAGGTTGGTTTCTTTGATTGCCAAGGGAATTGAAAATTAGGTGGTTGCAAGGGAACTAATGTTTTAAGGAAGTTCTGAGTAAGAGGTTCATAGATGATCCTCCCTAGTAAATGTTCTTTGACCATGAAAAGTTAGGATTCCTAGCCCTTCTTGGATTATAGGACTCAGAGTAAGGATTATTGTTGAAAAGTTAGGATTCCTAGCCCTTCTAGGATTATAAGACTCAGAGTAAGGATTATTGTTAGGGTTGTAATAGGCATTAAGAGGATTCGCTTGTTCCAAAAGATTTTCAATGTGTATGCTACTAGATGGATAAGTTGAAGTTAAATGTGTTAGGCTAAAACAAATAGAACAAACCTCTTGCTAAGGTTTTGTGGGTCAATTTGCAATCTAAACACTTGGAACACATGTTCAAGCTTGTCAAATCTTCTAAGCATGGATTTAAGCTTATCCATTTTTTCAATCAAGTAATCAAACTTATATGACATATCTGAGGTCACTCCTATTTCATATAGGCCTCTTTACCTTTGAGGATACTTATTTCTCTCTCTCCTATTGGAATAGTCCCATTGTTGGGAATTGTTAGATGAAGTTTGGAAAAATTCATAGGTCTCTATTTCAATTTTTAAACATGAGGGCCCCTCCAATAGCTGCATCTACCAATTGTCTATTTTGAGGTGTTAATACCTCATAGAAGTATTGAACATGCTATCATTTTTCGAATCCATGGTGAGGGTATGTCTGTAGCAATTCATTCCACCTTTCCCATCATTCAAAATATTGCTCATCATCTTTTTACTAGAAATTAATGATCCCCCTTCGAAGGACACTAGTCTTATGTCCAGGGAATAATTTGTTTAGAAACTTCATAGACAACTGGTCCCATGTGGCAATGGAACTGGCCTCTAAAAAATTCAACCATGATTTGGCCTTATCTTTTACTGAAAAGGGAAATAACCTATCTAATAAAATCATCTAAAACATTTTGAAATTTGAATGTAGTACAAATATAAAGGAACTCCTTGATATGTAGTATGGATCCTCTCTATCATTACCATAGAATGTTGGGAGTAACTGAATTTAAGTTCAAAACGGTATGCATTGGCAGGTGGTAAAGTAATGCATGATGGAAGATTTAATTGAAGTGGCGTATAGAATTTTCTAATAGCCTTATGTTGTACTTCAAGTGACCCTTATTTGTTTGTTCAATCTCAAGATCTAATGGTATTAATTCAGTATTCTAAGATCCATGTCCTTACATACACTATAATGAAACCTAACTAAATGATGCAACCTAATTCTAATGGACTCCTAACTTTACATGTAATGAAAGCAAACTATTACAAATTCTAACGAGATGTCTTACTGATCTTTGTTAATCTATGAGGTTATAGCTTTTAACTTAAACTAGATAGCTCCTCCTTTAATCAAGACTTGACTATTGCTTACTAGTTAGGTCCTACCCAAGGTGGTTAATACAATTCTCATATAAGGAGGCATTTAGACCTCAACAATTGTCAACAAAAGGCATGGGAAAATCACTTCGATTTTGGATACCCACTATAACCACAAAGTTCAAGATCAAGTAGAGTGACAATAGATTGCCTCTTTCAAAAAGGATCCTATGAGCTCAAAACCCTCTATCTTGTGCTACTTTATTTTAATTTAAGATTAATATCTAAGACCTCAAGTATGCAAGGAATTTATTTGATTTCCTAAATGGGCTAAGGATTCTTGATGAAATCCAATCCTTATCTTATGAGGTTTCTTGTCGGGCCCTTACTAACATTATGTTCCATCCACCATAAAGCAATCAATGCACAATGCAAGTATAAGAAAACAAACTAATGCAAGCTATATGCTACCCACCCAAGGGTTAGATAGGTGCAATCTAATGTAACAACCCGAAATAAGGTGCAACAATTTAGATGAATGACCCTAAACTACATGAACTACTATACCAAACAATATGCAAATTACACTAAGAAAGTAATAGTGCATGAGTGAAACTTATAGTGGGTTTTTGAAGAAAATCAAGTGTGGGAGTCCATACCCCACACTTTCCCTGTATTATTACAACCCTTTAAAATTGAAATAAAGAAATTGCAAGTTACAATGAGGCCTCCTACAATTTCACTCAAAAACTTAATCTAGAAAATTTTCACTGCCCTTCTAAAATTCTCCTATCTCAACCTTTCTAACATACGATGTATTTTTTATTTGTGGGGGGTCAATGCCTATTGGCCTTGAATACCCATCAAAATTCCATAGCAATTGGTTCATGCAATAAGCTTGAATCAATTGTTTTGTGTGAAAATAGTAATCTTTAGCACACTAAGCATGAGTTAATTACCATGGCTTTAAATGTGAATACCTCCCCACCATTTCCTTTAGAATTGGATAGATATAGACCATTGGGCAGGCCATTTAATATCACATCACTTTGTAGGAGGATTTTGTCATTTCCATCAAATTTATGGTATATATCATTTCATACCACCATCCTAAACAATGTTTTTTAGCCTGAAACCTGAATTTAATTGTTTACTGACCGTATCTAAGGTTATTTAAATGCAGCATGATGTGCCATTGAGGTTGCCCACTATTGTGATCATCAGTTATCATCATACCAACATAATTGGTACTATTATTTATGTTTATTTGTTCATCATAAAGTTTATCTTCAATGATCAATATTGATTAAAAATCTCTACAACTTTTATAGCAACAGTCTAAGGAGCTTGATGTGGCAAACCGAGTTTTTGAAATACATTTTCGTTATTTATTTTCAAATGGTGGTCAACCAATTTTGTAAATTTTTTGAAAACTTAAGCAGTGAAAATATTTTCTTTGAAATTCTTTTCAAAAAACTCAAATGCCACATTTCATGCACATATACATACATAATTTTCTATACAACATATATTTCCAAAGAAACTCATTTTATTAAAATTGCAAAATCGATCCAATGGCTCACATACACAGGCCCTTTATTACATACTATGTCCAAAATACACAAATCAAAATACAATCCAATCCTTTCCACAATAGTACATAGTCTTGATCAACAGTATGGTCTTCGTCTTCCCATATTGTACCCCTCCATTCTTTTCTTTCTATATCTGAGATATTGTAAACATTCAAACATTTACAATATCTAAGCAAGCAATGCTTGGTAGGGAATTCAAGAACATATGGAATCATATAATTCAAAAGTATAGTATTCATATTCATCATATTCCATATAAATCACATAATTTAATTTCCATGAACCATACCAATATCTCAAACATCAATAATCATACTTAGATATAATGAGTTGATAATTCATCCAAACCTTTATTGGAAAAATACTCCCTCAATAAGGCAGTATTGGCATCTCACTATGCCATACATGATAGTGCAAAATACTCAAGGACTACCATCCTGCAGTCTAATCCATACTAACACGCTTGAATAACTACCCTGTTCACCACTGATACCATGGTAGAAAATATTGTGTCACTACCCATATGGGGAGACATGACTTTCACAGTGGGGCCTTCCCATAATTGCCCCACCCAACTTTTAACCTCTCTTTGGGCAAGGTATCATAATATCATCAAATTTCCAGAAGTGAGTGGCCAAACCTGCATAACTTTCCTAGCATAGCAGCCCCAACCTTATGCCTGTTTAAAACAAAGCCACAAGCCTCCATGCTTGTGTCTAAAATACTTCTTATACATCTCAGACGATCTATCTATTTATATTATCATCCTCATATTCAATATCCTCATACTAAGGATATAATTTTATTTCTGGATTTAGGGATCCTCATTTACAATGAATGATACCCATATTCATATAAGTTTAGGGATTAATCATTCATTGTAAATGATCCCCATTTTGTTTAATTTGGTATTCATATACCAAATGTTATTAAGTGTAAAGATACTCATTTGATACAAATGATATCCATTATTATTATGTTCTTATCTAAGTTTAGGGGTAATCATAAATGACACCTAGGTATTTCTTATGTATTCCATCTAATTTCAACAGTTATCTCTATCTCATATACATGAATTATGATTCAAATGTAATTAAGCATATTACCATTCTTAAGGATCACAATGTCTATGTATAACAACAATTCCATAGACCATAGGTCATGCATTCTTAAAGTTCCACCTACCTTCATGTAGTGATCCATCCCTTGAGAACCTCCATGATGGATGTATGTAATCTATAAATACATGTAGACTATCATTATCTGTTCAATTTTAGATAATCACCTATTTATATTCCTTATCTAATCTTGTCGTTTGATATAAAGGTTCTAGATCTGTCTTGTGTTCCTATCATCCATACAATCCATCTTCCTCACATAGTGTTTATCTTATGAATTAATAGATCTAGAGGTTAGAATGATCTTCCTAATCTTTCAAATCTAAGTATTTTCTAAGTCTTTGTGTATCCATCTATTTGATCTTGATCTTTCATAGATCCTTTGTTCAACAATTTATACTTGTTGATAAAGATCACGGGCCTAGATCTTCTACTATCTAGTTCTTCTTTGATCTAAGTTCACTTGTTTGAACATCCATAAGGAGGAGGATCCTGGTTCTTTTCCTTGAATTATATTTGATCAAGGGTTTGGATTATCTAATCTAATGATCTAGATTTGATCTACAACATACTAATAAGCATACATACTAAATACAATACAATATTATGATTCTTATTGTTCTTGTTCATTCAAGATCTCCTTATGGATCTTATTTAATCTTGATTATCTTACTTATGATTTTTAACATATCATCATGATCCAATGGTTGTCTTTCATTTCTAATCATCTTTCATCCTATTTAGGACTTAGATCTTGATCTTTTATTTTATTAGACCTACTCATTTTCTCAAATTGATCTCATCACTAAATCATTGATATCAACTTATCACATGATGTGATCCTTCTTAATCTAACTGATCAAGAAGATCTTAAGCCATTTTAGCCAATTTAAGGGCATAGAACTCAATCTATCCCAAATTATCAACATCAAGCCATTGATTTCTTATGATCTTATCATTAGATCATCATCCTCACTTATTCATAGTCTCTGATCATCCTTGATCAATTTGATCAAGAAGATCTCATGCATTTTTATTGATTTTACTACTTTTGATTTCAAGATCTTAAGATCTAGAAAGTAAATTACATCCAACCATTTAATTATTATAATTATACATTTAGATCATCATATAAACTATTTTAAAAGGTCTGATCATGCTTGATTAATCAGACCATGGAGATCCATGCTCATTTTTATGATTTTTCTTCTTTTAAGACTATATCTCTTAATTAGACATAGATCAGTTCTAACCATTAATTCCATATTCCAAAATTACAAGATCATTAGTGGATCAGAATTATAAAGTCTAATCATTCCAAATTTCACTGATCATAGGAATTAGTAATACTTTTCTTTATTAATAGAATTTTACATGCATCAAAACATAAATTTTTTGGGTTCAGTACCTTATACAAGTAACAAGGAATCTATAGCAACTTTTAGATCTAAAATGGGAGCTAAATTGAGCTTTTCATTGGAGAAACAGGATTTTAGTACAAATATTGGATAGCTCAGATCTAATCTGGGTGTACCAAGTGCAGGAACAATTAGCGGCATGCATCTGTTACTTAGGATTGCCAATTACTAGGGATGGGTGCCTCGTGATAGGCGAGACCGTCAGATTGCTCATCTCCTGATCTCCCTCATCTTACAAGATTTATGCCCAGGATTTCATTCTCTAGGTTTGTTGGGTTCTAAAAACTCATCCAATAGCTCAAAAGTTGGATATAAGCCGTCCACAGATGAGATCTCAACCCTTCGTGCTGGATCCATCGTTTCCAACAGATCGACGGCTGGGGGAGATCAAAGATAGCCGAAAACCTAGAATGACATGCCAGAATGAAAGCGTCATGAAGTGGGTGGCCTACCTGTGTCCGTCCAATGAAGTAATTTCATCGGAGAAGAGATTTACCAGTGAAAGGAAACCCTAACTCCGAAAAATGCATAGAGTCGAGAAAATCACCATTGCCATTGCTGAACAAGGTGGGGGACCATGGGGGAAACACATAACACCCTATTCTACAGATATTTAACAATGTAAGATGACCATTTGATGGCCAAATTGGTTGAAATAAGTTGAAAATTCCACCAGAGACAGTACCTAGTATCGTGTTTATCTTCGTTTTGAGTTTCCTAGCAATCCATGAGGTGGATCATCATGGAAACTTAGGGCTTTTGTAGATTACCTCTGTCTAACTAGGTCCAACGGTGAAGATTGAAAAATAATGGCTAGAAGTGGATGGCTAATTGAGTTAGGGTTTCCTAGGCGAAAACCCTAGTTCATTGGGGACGATGCATCAATTGACATGCTCGACGTCTCTAATGAGCTTGGAGTGCTAGGTGCGTCTTTAGACGCTTGTTCAGAGAAAAAAAATAAGAGGAGAAAGAAGAGAGAATTGAGGAAGATGGGGAAGGATTCGAGAGCTACAATTTTAGCGAAGTCTAGGGCACCTCATGAGGGATTTTGAGGAAAAATTTTGGGAATTTTTATGGGGTATTTATAGGTGTTTTTGAAATTTTCATGATTACATGTAATTATCATGTTTCATTTCTTTTTATTATTAAATTGTCATTGGATTCCCACTACCACCTCCTTCTCCACTAATAGTTGGTAGTGGTTTGGCTCATGATGGTGGTCTTCCAAACCGTTGGCCCACCTTGTGGGCCCCACATAGTTGTGAAAAGACCATTTTTCCCTTTTAATTCCTAAAAATGGAGAAAAATAGGGTTTATTCTTATGAACTCGGAATTGAGTGTACTTAGTGTCGTTTCAATCAATTTTCAAAGTACATTTCAAATTTCAATGTCTTAGGTCTTGGTTATGAGTAAAATTACCATTTTGCCCTTTTATTCATAAAAATGGAGAGAAATAAGGATTTTTCATCTGGACTCGAAATTTGATGTACTTACAGTCATTCTGATCAATTTTTTGAGTACATTATAAATATCCAAGTTTTAAGTCTTTATTTTATTTTTATAAAATGAATTCTCCTTGAACTCAAAGTTCTAGTTCCACTTTTAGAATTTCCTTTTTAAATTTTTAATAATTCAAATATATTCATAAAAATTGGGGTTATTACAATATTCCCCCTTATAATAATTTCGTCCTCAAAATTTGCATATCAACTCACTCATGAGTTTTCATAGCTATTTCATAGCTTTACACATGTGGCCTTGCCACTTAAGGAATTGTCTATTTCCTTTCATTCATTCCTCATACTACCTTCTCCTCAAGGGTATAAATCACATGGTCAATTCATCTATCGATATATTAAAATGCTCATAGATGACTAACCTTGCAAATGCATTATTCACTTATCTAGATCCTTCTTTTTCAAAACCTTCTATTTCACTTGACTGGTATAATACTTTCACCAATCCTAACTATAATACTTCATATTTTCTCATCCTTAAGCTATTTATCAAGATTCACATCTCGATTTGATTCTAAAAATTCACTATTATTCTTTGTAACAATCTTCCAAAATATTGGAAGTAATCATCTCTTTCCCTGTTCTTTCCATTATTTGGAAGTGATTACTTCATTTCTGTTCTAAAAATTCATACTTCTTTACTATTTCTTTCTATTGACAATTTCTTTTCAAATTCTGTCATTGAAAAATAGTTTCTTTGTAATGATTCTTTCCTCGTTCTCATTCCATCTATTGTTTTTCTTAATCATCTCTTGATGTACAAAATTTGCAATTTATTCATAGTACTTGATTTTCTGCATTTTTCCTTCCAAGATAGTTTATGAATAGTATCACATAAATTTTCATGTATACCTTATCCTCTTTTCTTATCTCTTTATCATATTCATAACAATATTCTGTAATTTCTCATAATCAATGATAATATTTATTTTTGTCATAGATATATTTATATATACCTAAATTTTTAGATTGAAATTTTACTTCATGCTTCCTTGAAGCACACTACACAACTTTCCCATATTCTTGTTAATCCTCTATTCTCATAATTTCTACTAGACGAGTTTGTGGTCAGCCTCTTCTTAACTCTTAAACTCTCTGTAATTTATCATGTATTCTTCATGGTTTATGTACTCAATGATAAAAGTATACTAAAAAGTATTTGTTTATAGTATGCTATAACCTTAGTAAGAGATAAATTTCTCTAACTATCAAAGTTATTTCACAATTCATTTTCATCTCTAATCTTTGTCGGGTCAACTTCCATATCAACCTAAACCTTACTCCCTTTAGTCAATATTTCATTCTCCTCAATTTCATGAATATCATTTGTCCAACTCATATGACTCAAAATTTGTTTTGATTTCATTATGTTTCATTTCAAATTCCCAATTGATGATAATAAATTTGGGAATTACTCATCCTTAAAGAGTACTTAATTTCCTCAATAATATCATTTATGTTCAATGCATTCTCACATTGATCCTGCCTTTTTCTTTTTCCAAGGAAATTTGTTGCTTTCCTAATGGAAATTTGTATAATCACTCCTAATCCTTAAAATTTGCTCTGTCAACTCATTCAAATAAGTTGATGTCATTTTTCTCAACTAGTATAGGCATTTCCTCATTCAATCTCATGTTAGATTGAAAATTTTCAAAATATCTTAAGATTTCTAACCACATATTTATCCCAAAATCTAGATTGATACCTCATTCATAATTATCTCATTTTTCAAACTTTAAACTTAAGTTTAACTACCAATATTTGTTTATAGGTCTTCGTTTCTCATGTTTATTTCACCATTCCTTCAAAATATATTTCCCCTTACTATATTTCTCAAATCTTTCAATATCACCAAATCCATCATATAATTGAAATCAATATCTCCATTCTTTATATAGCTCTTTATTTGACATGATCAATAAGATGTACTCCTCTTTATGATAATCAATAACTATATTTTCCCAAATCATCATATCAATATTTCTCTTTTCTTTTTTTTCCATGATCATTTCACCATCCATACCAAATGTACTTCTCTTTACTATCATCCCAAAATTATTTTCAATATCACCTAAGTTATCATATCAATATCCCTCTAATTCTTGATAATCCTTTTGGGTCAATTTCCAACATTGATTTATCATACCAATATAATTTCTAACTTAATGATTTCATATTTGTTGTACCCTATGGATGGACTATAATTTCTTTGTTAACCATACATTTTAATTATCTTTCTTAATAAGTTTGGAATTATATTTTTCCCATTTCAACATATCTAACTTTCTTCTTCCTTATCATTTTATTTTAAGATCACTTCTTCATGCTCTAAAATTTTATCATCTCTTTATTAAACCCTTCTCCTTCACAAATTATGGAGAGAAAATACTTACTTATCTCCTTATTCATCTTTATTTAAAACTATTCTCATTTACTAATTTTGAAATTTCTCACTTATCTCCTTAAATTCCTTTCAATTAATATTATCTCTATTTTAATGATTAAATCCATTTAACTAATTTCCATAATACTATATACGTATCAATTGTAACTCTTACATTTATATTTATTATTATTATTTTTGAATTTTTTAATAATTCTAAGGTTTCATCTTTAGTACCTATTGCTTCTTCAAATTATACTTCACCTTTCTTCTAAAGGTTGAAGTTTTTCCTCCTACACCATTTCCATCATGTTTTTCAAATTTATCACTTCTTTCTCTTAATATCTATTACTTCACTCAATAATAGTTATATACATACTAGTATTGGTGTACTATATTTCTACATATGTATGTTTACTGAAGACTTTAGGTTAGACCTGAATATCATGCATTACATCTTTATCTATTGTAATGTTTTTCCTAATTGATTTCTATAACTTACTATTCCCTCTATTGGGATTCCTACTTACTAAGTAGTATTGCTAGTCCTTTCACTAAGTAATATCTACTTGTACATTACTATTCCTTCATTACACTAACTCTTTCTATACTCATCCTCAACTAATGAGCTAACTCTTTGTATACTCATCCTTCACTAATGAGTCAACTCTTACTGTACTCATTCTCAACTAAGACTCTCCTATTTCTGTATTCAGTCATTATTTTTCATCCTCAACTTGGGTTGTCATAATCATATTGGAAATAATGAGTTGCAAGTGAGTGGATGAACCTCCTCTGATACCAACTGTGGCGACCCGAGTTTTTGAAATACATTTTCATTATTTATTTTGCAATGGTGGTCAACCAATTTTGCAAAAATTTTGAAAACTTAAGTAGTAGAAATATTTTCTTTGAAATTCTTTTCAGAAAACCTGAATGCCACATTTCACTCGCATATACATACATAAATTTTTATACAACATATATTTCCAAAGAAACTCATTTTATTAAAATTGAAGGATCGATCCCATGGTTCGCACACATATCCCTTTATTACATCTTATGTCCAAAATACACAAATCAAAATATAATTCAATCCTTTCCACAATAGTACATAGTCTTGATCAACAGTATGGTCTTCATCTTCCCATGTCATATCCCTCTATTTTTTTCTTTCTGTATCTAAGATATTGTAAACATTCAAACATTTACAATATCTCAGGAAGCTATGCTTGGTAGGGGATTCAAGAATGCATGGAATCGTATAATTCAAAAGTATAGTAATCACAATCATCATATTCCATATGAATCACATAATTCAATTTCCATGAACCATACCATATATGAACATTCTATCATATAATTTATCATGTAACATCAACTATGATAATTTCAAACCACTCACCATTGTATTGTATGTATGTATGTGTGTGTATATATATATATATAAGGTCAAAAACTGTGAAAAATAGTCAATATCTCAAACATCAATAATTATACTCAAATATACTACGTTGATCAATCATCCAAACTTTTGCTGGGAAAATACTCCCTCATTAAGGAAGTATTAGCATCTCACTATGCCATGCATCATAATGCAAGATACTCAAGGACTACCATGCTACAGACTAATTCGTACTAGTGCGCTTGTATAACTCCCCTATTCACCACTGATACCACGGTGGAAAATATTGTATCACTGCGGTTATGGGGAGATAGGACTTTCACAGCGGGGCCTTCCCATAATTGCCCCACCCGACTTTTAGCTTGTCTTTGGGCAAGGTATCATAATATCATCAAATTTCAGGAAGCAAGTGGCCAAACCCTCATAACTTCCCTAGTATAACATCCCCAGCCTTATGCCTATTTAAAACAAAACCACAAACCTTCATGCTTGTATCTAAAATACTTCTTATTTCAGACTATATATTTGTTTACATTATCATCCTCGTATTCAATATCCTCATACTAAGGATATAATTTTATTTCTAGATTTAGGGATTCTCATTTATAATGAATGATACACATATTCATATAATTTTAGGGATTAATCATTTTTTGTAAATGATCACCATTTCATTTAATTTGGTATGCATATACCAAGTGTTATTAAGTGTAAGGATGCTCATTTGATACAAATGATATCCATTACTATTATGTGCTTATCTAAGTTTAGGGGTAATCATAAATGACACCCAGGTATTTATTATGTATTCCATCTAATTTCAACAGTTATCCCTATCTCATATACATGAATTATGATTCAAGTGTAACTAAGCATATTATCATTTCCTAAGCATTATAATGTCTATGTATAACAACAATTCCATAGACCATAGGTCTTGTATTCTTAATGTTTCACCTACCTTTATGTAGTGATCCATCCCTTCAGATCTTCCATGATTGACATATGTAATCTGTAAATACATACATACTATCATTATCTGTTCAATTTTAGACAATGACGGATTTATATTCCTTATCTAATCTTGTCCTTTGATATAAAGGATCTAGATCTGTCTTTTGTTCCTATCATCCATAAAATCTATCTTCCTCAGATAGTGTTTATCCTATTATTCAATAGATCTACAGGTTAGAATGATCTTCTAATCATTCAGATCTCAGTATTTTCTAAGTCTTTGTGTATCCATCTCTTTGATCTTGATCTTTCATAGATCCTTTGATCAACAATTTATACTTCTTGATACCTAAATCTTTTATCATCTAGTTCTTCTTTGATCTAAGTTCAATTGTTTGAACATCCCTAAGGAGGATGATCCTGGTTCTTTTCCTTGAATTATATTTGATCAAGGGTTTGGATTATCTAATCTAATGATCTATATTTGATCTACAAGATACTAATAAGCATACATACTAAATATAATACATTGTTATGATTCTTATTATTCTTAATCATTCAAGATCTTCTTATGAACCTAGTTTGATCTTGATTATCTTACTTACCATTTTTATTACGATGAGATATTTTACTAATCTTTTACGATCTTATTAGTTATTATTCAACCAGTTATTGTTTTACTGGTTGAAGATAGCTTATTTTATCATAAGTCTAGACTGCTCCTTCTTATGTTAAAATTGACCAATGCTTACCAGTTATAGTCTGTTAAAATAGTGGTTAATATAACCCTCATGTAAGGAGGTGCTTAGACCTCAACATACGTCAATGGGAGATGAGGGAAAAACACTTGCTCTTGTATATCCCCTATAACCACAATCTTCAGAGTCTACTAGAGTGGAAATATCTCAACCTTTAACAAGGTTTCTATGAGCATTTTAACCTTAAGGACTCTTTCTAATTGATTTTAATTAAATCCATGAACATTTAAAATGTCATTCATGAGGTTTATTATTTTCCTAATTTGGGCCAAGGATTTGATAACTCTTATATTGTCCTATTAACTATAGCCCTTAACTATGCTTAAGTCCATCTCCTTTGTTTATTATAAATGTCCATTTATATCTATATTTCATTAATTACATTTTTCATGTAATTTTCATAATATGAACATTAAAGCATAAATAAATAGATAAGTAAATCTATTAAGTAATAAAAGACATTTACAATAACAATAATAAACACATTTAACATATCATCATGATCCAATCGTCGTCTTTCATTTCTATTCATCTTTCATCCTGTATAGGATTTAGATCTTGATCTTTTATTTTTATTAGATCTACTCATTTTCTCCAAGTGATCTCATCACTAAGTCATTGATATCAACTTATCACATGATTTGATCCTTCTTGATCTGACCGATCAAGAAGATCTTAAGCCATTTTAGCCAATTTAAGGGCATATATCTCAATCTATCCCAAATTATCAACATCAAGCCATTCATTTCATATGATCTTATCATTACATCATCATCCTCACTTATTCAGAGTCTCTGATCATCCTTCATCAATCCGATCAAGAAGATCTTATGCAGTTTTAATGATTTTATGACTTTTGATTTCAAGATCTTAAGATCTAGAAAATAAATTACATCCAACCATTTTATTATTGTAATTATACATTTAGATCGTCATATAAACTATTTTAAAAGGTATGATCATGCTTGATTAATCAGACCATGAAGATCCATGCTCATTTTTATGATTTTTCTTCTTTTAAGGCTATATCTCTTAATTAAGCATAGATCAGACACTTCTAACCATTAATTCCATGCTCCAAAATCACAAGATCATTAGTGGATTAGAATTATAAAGTCTAATCATTCCAAATTTCACTGATCATAGGAATTAGTAATACTTTCCTTTATTAACAGAATTTTACATGCATCAAAACATAAATTTTTTGAGTTCAGTACCTTGTACAAGTGATAAGGAATCTATAGTGACTTTTAGATCTAAAATTGGAGCTAAATTGAGCTCTTTATTGAAGAAACAAGATTTCAGTACAAATATTGGATGACTCAAAACTAATATGGGCGTACCAGGTGTGGGGACAACCAATGGCTAGTGCGTGTTCCCTAGGATTGCTAGTCACTAGGGATGGGTGACCAGTGATAGGCGAGATGGTCCAGATCTAGACTGTCAGATCGCTCATCTCCTGATCTCCCTTATCTTACAAGATCTATGCCCAGGATTTCATTCCTTGGGTTTGTTGGGTCTTAGAAACTCATCCAAAAGTTCAAAAGTTGGATATGAGCCATCCAAGGATGAGATCTCAACCCTCCATGTTGGATCCATCATTTTCGACGTAGCAATGGCTGAGGGAGATCAGAGATGGCCGTAAAGCTAGAATGACGTGCTGGAATGAAGGGGGAATGAAGTGGGTGGCCTACTTTGTGACGACCTGGGTTTTTGAAACATTATTTGTAAAGTATTTTGAAAGGCAGGGCCCTTAAGAGTGTAAAATATTTTCGCAAAACAAAGCACCGAAAATTCTTTTCTTTAGAACTTGTTTTGAAAACCCAAGTCACCACTTCATACATAACATAAGTAAAATTTGTGTACAAAATAAAATTCCATTGAAGGAATATACTTTTATTAAACTCCAGGATCCATCCAGTGGTTCACAGTACATCAAAATCCAGTATAATACTTGTCCAAATTACATAATCCAAAACTCAAGCTCACCATACAATAAAACTCTCAACAAAGAAAAATACATGTCTTCAAGGGTATACCTTGAAGATTGCTCTCCTCAAGTCTTCTATAGTCTTCAGCTGCTAACTCTCCTTCCCTGTATCTGAGATATTGCAACAAGTACAATATCTCAGCAAGCAATGCTTGGTAGGGGATTCAAGAAATATAACATTAACAATGTAATTCTAATACTTCATAATCCCATTATCCTTAAACATACTCTTTACTTTGTAAGTTATGTATATCTATATACATACATACATACCCTTCATGGGTAAGCCAATTAAATTTGTGAAAATAATCAAATATCATTCCCAACTAAGCTGATCAATTCTCTTCATTTTGAGAATTTAGTATTATAGCTAATCTTATACTGGGAATTTTCCTTCTTGGGAAATATTGGTAATATACAATTACCTAGCATTTCATTATGCTATAACATAAGGCATTTCACTATGCCTATTCTCATATGCATCATAATGCAAAATAATCAAAAAGGTTGCTATGCTGTAGTCTGATCCGTACTAGCGACTCGGATAACTGCCCTGTTCACCATTGATACCACGGTGGAAAATATTATGTCACAACCCATATGGAGGGGGCAAGACTTTCACAGTGGTGGCCTTACCATAATTGCCACCACCCAACTTTTAGCCTCTCTTAGGGCAAGGTATCATCATTTCATCAAATTTCAAGGAGCGGGTGGCCAAACCCTCATAACTCCTCTAGCAATAGCATTCCCCAAGGCTTATGCCTATTAAAACAAACTCACAAGCCTCCAAGCTTGTATGCAAAATAGATTTCATATATATCAGACCATATGTCTGTTTACTTAGGGCTGAAATATTTTCTAGTTCCCTATTCACTTATAATTTAGTCCTTAACCATCTTATATGTGTTTGGTTAGATCATAAGGTTTTTAAGAGATTTAGTACAAGTATTATCATTACTCTTGTCAACATAACATCATGAGTACAATCATGTATATCTCATGTAAATGCATTCATCAAATCCTCCTCCCTTTAAGGAATGATCTCTTTTCCCAAATCTTCCATGATCCTGACTGATGTATATGATCTGTACATCCATACCTATTATCAATATATAAATTATAAACCATCCTATTGATCACTAGATCTGATGTTTAGAATGACCTTTAGATAATTCATATCTAAGTATTTTTTTCTATCTCTAAGTCTTTGTATGTCCATCTCCTTGATCTTGATCTTTCATAGATCCATTGATTGACAATCTACACATGTTGATAAAGATCAAGGTCCTAGATCTTCTATCATCTAGTTCTTCTTTGATCTAAGTTCAGTTATTGGATCATCCCTTAGGAGGATGATCTTGGTTTTCTTCCTTGAATCATCTTTGATCAAGGGTTTGGATTATCTAATCTAATGAACTATAATAAGTATACTAATAAACATGCATACTAAGTACAATATAGTGTTCTTATTCTTATTGTTCTTGATCATCCAAGATCTAATGGATCTTGTTTGATTATCCTTATCTTACTTACTATTTTTATTAGGGTTAGATAATTTACTAACCTTTTATGCTCTTATTATTATTATTATTATTCAACCAGTTAATGTACTGGTTGAAGGTAGCTTATTCAAGCCTAAATGTAGACTGCTCCTCTTATTTCCAATTGGCTAAGGCTTACTAGTTGAATGGGTGAACACAAAGTAGTTACTTGAATCCTCATGTAAGGAGGCGTTTAGACCTCACAAAGTCAACGAAAGGTAGGGGAAGAGCGAGGCTCTATTAGATAACCCCCTAACTACTATGTTCATCATTCACTAGAATGACCATAGCTCAACCTTTCATAAGGTTCCTATAAGCATATTTACCCTAAGTACTCTTTCTAATGGATTTTAATTAAGTCCATGAATATTTATAATGTCATTCATGGGGTTTATTATTCTTTTCCTAATTCGGGCCAAGGACTTGATAATCCTTATATTGTCATACTAACTATAGCCCTTACTAATTAAGTCCAAAGTACTCCATTCTTATTTGTGTAATGAAACTCTACTTTCTCATTAGAATACATTTTTGATGTTTTATGCTCTTTACCTCATAACAAGTAAATCTACTAAAAGCATTCAACCATAAATCAATTATAAATTCAAAGCATAAAACTACATAATTTAACATTCAATGATAATGAGGCAAGGTACTTAAATTAAATCTAACACCTTATGATAACAATAAAATCACATATCATGCTAGAGTCTAAATGTTATACTAGCATGCTTTATAACATAATCATATTTAAAATGCTATGAAACTAATTACATTAACATTTTTAGAAACCTTTACTTATGATCCAACCATTTGATCTTAGATCTTTTCCTTTGATTAAGTATTTCAGTTATATTTAGGGAATTTTCTTTATTAAGGTCGAAAGATCATATTGATCTATTTTTGTCATAATCCATTCATGATTTCCTTGGATTTTATCATATCAACATTTATTCTTTCCATCCCAAGGATCTGATCACACTTGATCTCATTGATCAAGTGGGTCCCTTTGTACTTTTAGGGTTTTTCTACCACAATGGGTAAATCCCTTAATATATCTCATATATATCCAATTAAACCATAGATCTCACTTTATTTCAATATTATATCATTATTAAAACATATTTTCAAGATCTGATCATCTCAGATCTAGGTAATTGGATACTTGTTTCTTTAATACAAAAACTTTTTACTAAATAACATATCCATTTTATCATTTTATCAGAAAATAGAGGTTTCAAGATTTCCATAGCTTCTTTCCGATCTCAATTTGGAGTTCAGATGACTCCGGAATTGGATTTGGAAGTTTACAGTCTTTCTTAGGGCCTAAATTTGATATGGGCCCAAGGAACGGATGCCCCAGATCGTTCGGGCGGAAAACCAAGCCAGCGGAACGATTCAGGTGCGTCCGCTGCACTGAAATGTCGAAGCTGCTGCACGGGGCGTCCATGGACTCGCGCGGGACATCGTCCGTCCAATCTGGAGATCGGACAGTTCGTTTGGACCGTCCAATCAATCCCTTCTCAATTGAGGGACCAAACCTTCTCAGATCTTTGTGACAATTCTACCCTAGGGGTTTTGGACCCTTCTGGATCGATTGGTGGTGCAGATTTTTCATCTGAGCACTCCATCATCATGAATTAAGGGTTCTGGTGTTTACTTTATTTTTTACCTTTTTATTACTAAAATAAATTATAGAAAAATAAAAATTACATAACGCAGTAGTAAACATCTATATAAAGTATTCCCGATACCTAATTTGAAAAAAAAAATGGTGTTTATGTGTCCAATTTAAAAGAAATACCCTTTGCCGAAGAAATGGCCCAAGATCCACCTTTTTTGCAAATTTCGTTGTTTGAACCGTTGGATCTTGAAATTTCTTTGGGGGTTTTGTAGAATAGATATGTTGGGAAGTTTTGGATGATGAAATTGATCAAATTAGATCTAGAATAGAGTGCCTAATTGATTTTAGGTCTCTTGTTCCAATCTAAAAAGAAAAACAAATTGAAAAGAGATCTATCTCTTGGAAATTTTGGGTTTTGGGGAGGGATCTAGATCTAATTTTTCAGGGAGAGTGAAGAGAATTTCGTGGGAATTTTATGAGGATTTTTTGGGTTGTATTTGTAGGCATTTTGGGTCTTTTTTCATGATTATAATATTTTATTATTTTATTATTAAATGACATGAAAGTCTTCCATGCTCCATTTTTTCTTCCCCATGCCCCATTTTTCTTCCTCAAAACTAGCTGATGTTTGTTGACCCATGACTTCACGTGGGCTGCTAATAAGGTTGGTTGTTGGGTCCCTTGTGGGCCCCACATGGTGTAAAAAGACTGTTTTACCATTTATGCATAAAATTTTGGGTTTTATTCCCATGATCTCGGAATTGAGTGTACTTAGTGGCGTTGGATTCGTATTTCTTAGTACATTCTAAATTTTGATGTCTCATATTTTGATTTTTGGATAAAATTACTATTTTACCCCTTTTGTCCAAGAAATGAAGAAACTTAAGGATTTCTCATCCGAATTCAGAATTTGTCGTGCTTATAGTCATTTTGAAGGGTTTGCTAAGTTTAATTTCAATTTTACATGTCTTATTATTTGATTGTACTTTTATAAAAAGTATATTCTAAATAACCCTAATATTTCAGCCCGAAATATGTGAAACTCAAACTTTATTGATTTTCTCAATTAATTACAAAAATTGGGGTTATTACATACTTGTACCTGTCCAGTGAGGTAATTTTATTGGAGAAGAGATTTATCGGTGAAAGAAAACCCTAACGCTCGAAAATGCATACAATCTAGAAAATCACCATTGCTGTTGTCGGAGAAGGTGGGGAATGATGGGGGAAACACATACCACCTCATTATAAAGATATTTAATGGTGCAAGATGACCGTTTAATGGCCAAATTGACCAGAATAAGTTGAACATTCCACCAAAGATGGTACCCAATACCATGTTTGTCTTCATTTTGAGTTTCTTAGTGATTTAGGAGGTGGATCATCATGGAAACTTAGCGATTTTGTAGATCAGTCCTCTCCGACCACATTCAATGGTGAAGATTGAAAAATAATGGCTGGAAGTGGATGGCTAATTGAGTTAGGGTTTGTTAGGTGGAAACCCTGGTTTATTAGGGACGATCAATTGATACACCTGATGTCTCCACTGAGCCTGGAGTGCTAGGTCTATATGTAGATGCTCGTATAGAGAAAAAAAACAAGAGGAGATAGAAATGAGAATTGGGGGAGATGGGGAAGGATTATGGGGCAATTCTAGGGAGTCTAGGGTGCCTCATGAGGGATTTCTAGGAAAGAATTTGGGAATTTTATGGCGTATTTATAGGTGTTTTTAAATTTTTCATGATTACATGTAATTATCATGTTTCAATTCTTTTTATTATTAAATTGTCATTGGATTCCCACTACCACCTCCTTCCCCACTAGTAGCTAGTAGTGGTTTGACTCATGATGGTGGTCTTCCAGACCGTTGACCCACCTTCTGGCCCCACATAGTTGTAAAAAGACCATTTTGTCCTTTTAATTCCAAAAATGGAGAAAAATAGGGTTTATTCCTATGAACTCAGGATTACATTACAAATTTTGATGTTTGTAGTCTCGATTATGAGTATAATTACCATTTTACCCTTTTATTCATAAAAATGGAGAAAAATAAGGAGTTTTCATCCGGACTCGGAATTTGATGTACTTCCAATCATTCTAATCATTTTTCCAAGTACATTACAAATATAAAATTTTTAAGTCTTGATTTTATTTTTATAAAAATGAATTCTCCTAGAACTCAATGTTCCAGTTCCACTTTTAGAATTTCCAGTTTTAATTTTAAATAATTCAAATATATTCATAAAAATTTGGTTTATTACACTTGAAAGTCCCACATAACACACCTCTAAGGTTACTCTATGGGATCACCAGTGAAGATAGGGAAATCAAGATGGTATGGATCAAGGCTAGAGTGCTTGCTGGTGATGTTATTGAAGTGACACTTATGCCAAAGAACCTACTAGGAGTTTTCCAATGAGATCAACTAAGTGCCCTCACATGCTCTCCTATATGGGGTATATGAAAATATCTACTTCTATAATGATACTTGACATTACATTTTATTTTTTCAGAGTCAATAAAAATTATTTATTTTATGTTGCTTCCTAGATGATACAATGAGCCTTTTTGAGGTCATGGATGTTCTTCACCAATTTCTTGACCATGGTACCACTTGTGGATTGGTGGAGCAATAGTCGATGGAGGCATGAGTTGATGGCATGTTACTAGGGTTCTTCCTACATTTGAAGGGCAAGGGCTTAATGATTCCCTATAATAGTGAGTAAGTTTTAGTTTTCTTTCTTTCTTGTCAACCTATGTTTACACATAAGGATTGTATACTTTAATTGAAATTCATATGATTGAGTATATAAGTGTCATTGAATGCTCTACTAGTTTTGGATGTGCATGGTGAGCTCATATTCTTTTTTTTACTCTTATAGATTGCACATTCATCTAATGCTCATGGAAATCATAAATATTTAAGATTTTAATCTTTTCATGTATTATATATAGGTAATAACTAGTATTTTATCTATAATTAATGCATTTCAGTTATAAATTTTTAGTGCATGCTTAAGATGTGCTACTGTGACCAAGACTATGCAACTACCAAAACTAAATTGGAAGAATTACAAGGAATGGAATATAGTTAATTACTCTGGTTTATAAACTAAACTTATAATTTAACACATGATATTTATTGATATTTTCTATTTTTCCTATTGCACAATAACCTAAACAATAGTCTTATTTGGAATAC
The DNA here is from genome assembly GCA_035236585.1 of Warburgia ugandensis. Taxonomy (NCBI): domain Eukaryota; kingdom Viridiplantae; phylum Streptophyta; class Magnoliopsida; order Canellales; family Canellaceae; genus Warburgia; species Warburgia ugandensis. The sequence continues at coordinate 36,849,908 of CP141131.1, forward strand.
AGGTACTATGTGTTGAGATACATGAGAACCTTAGTATTCAATGGTGTTCGTGTCCAACAATTTAAAAAGGTAAGATACTTTTTACTGGTCATAATCTTACAAATTTTTATAATTTTTATGGATTCCATCTCAAAAGAATGTGTTAACTAAATTAAATATATTGTATTTTAGGCTACTATACTTTTTGAATGGCAAATAAGAAGAGTTACTCCAAAGAAAACTTCAATGAAATAGAAAGCAAATGGGCTAAGCATGTTCAAAGTTTTAATTAGATAAATTTGAGTAATTACATCAATGCAAATTACTATATCAATTAATACAAGACCAAATCTTATTCATTTATATGCAAGTGTTCTTCTAGTTTTCATTATTTTCATTAAAATATATATATACATATATATTTTATGGGATGAATGAGGGGAAGTTGAAGTGAGAAAGTAAATGAATGTGTACTTATAATCACTTGTAAATTTTTTTTTGTCTTTGAATTTCTTATGTTGGAAGTGAATGTGTTGTGTTTTCCTTTTTGAAGTCTTTTTAAGATGAATAAATGCTGTATATTTTTCATATAAATGTGGATGGATCTTGAATTTGGATGTTGTACTGAATTTGGAAGTGAATGTGGATTTCTTTTTCATGTCTACAAAGAATGCACGAACAATGTAGCAACAATACATTGAATGTATGTAGGAATGCATGTTATGATTACAGTGTAAAACAAGGGGAAAAAAACAAATTTTACATGACTTTTAAAGTCCAAATAAAAGAATGACTTTAAAAGTCTGATACTTTTAAAGTCGATTTTCTCAATACGACTTTTCAAGTCAAAAATGGTAAACCAACTTTAAAAGTTTTGAACTTTTAAATTTGGTTTCCAAAAACTAATTTGAAATGTCTTACTTTTAAACTCAATTACTTTTTGATTTTTGACGTTTGCTCGATAAAAGTTGCTTTGATAACTTACTTCTACATATGCTTTTAACCAATTTTAAAACCCTCCTACGTAGTAGTAGTACTACACTAGCTTCAAACTATAGTCAGATGTGCTACTAGATGAAGAAAGTTGATAGATGGAAGACAAATATTTTTAGTTTTATTTTAAGTTTTTAAAGATGATTTTGGAAAACGATCTTTAGAAAATAAGTTTTTAAAGATGGTTATCTAAAACCATCTTTAACAACAACATTCTAAATATAGTTTGGGAACCATCTTTAAAAACTTGATATTTAAAGATGGTTTTCCAAAACAATCTTTAAAAATAAAATCTACAAATTTTTTAACTGCTACAATGACTTTTAAAGATAGATTTCAACAAGCCAACTTCTTAAGTGGATTTTTTAGAGACGATTTCCTGTAGCTATCTCTGATTGGTTTTTGCAAAGATGATTATATGAAAACCATCTTCCTTTTACCATCTTTGAGGACACAAAATTTAATAGTGCTATTTAAGTCATTAGAGACCTAAAGCCCTCCCTACCTTTGCTGGTAATTCCACTCTCGTTATCTACTAAGGGTCACACAAACATAAGGTAGAAACTTAATAAATATTTAGGAAAACACAAAGGAAACCATAGTAATTTGGCCATCCTATTTAGCCAACTTCAACCTAAAGTAAAATACTCATCCTTTATTAAATACTTAACAATCATTCCAACACCCATACTAATTTTTCATACCTAGGGTAAGAGAAATTCTCATTCTACACTTCTAAGTTGTACTTTGCAAAATTTCTATGGATTATAGCTTTGGCAACTTCTCTGAAGGCTAACCTTCGTATGGGTTAGCTATTTCTAAGTTTAGAAGTCTAGATTTTATTTAGAAAATCACAAGGATAATGAAAAAATAAATAAATGAAGTCATCTGAGCTAGTTCATGTTTATTACTTTGAATAATTAAATTATTCATTTCCTTTCCTTTTATGTCTTAACATAGATGGTTGGAATGCAATTCCCTTTCACACTCATCTCATTCCTTGCATTTCGTGGGAATTTTATTTTGCACACCCTTGTCCTATGAACTCGGTAAGGGCTAAACCATGCCCCAACTTGATATTATGAAGTATTGGGGAGGTGAACGAAAGGTTTAACTCTTACTCTGCACCTTGAATGTATAAAGGAAAGTAATTATGTGACATTGATGGATAGAATTCACTTGAACCTAGAATAGCCATCCATAAGGTATATAGGGGAAATCTTTACAAAGAGAACCCATGCTATAAGCTAGCCTTTATTACACCTCATGAACATCAAGCACATGTAGTTAACCATAGAAAGCCTTAGGTGTCCTACAATGATTTGCCCACTTGCATTAGTCACTAGTTGTGCTCTTACAAGTCCTTAGTTCCTTTTGCCTCAATAACAATTACCATCTAAATGGCATTCAAGTGTTTCAAAAGAAAAATCAAGTGTCTATTTCTATTCTCAAAATTCCAAGTTTCCAATCTCATTTTCCATTCAATCTCTAGTTTTAGAATTCTCCATTTCATTCTCATCTCTGAATTTGCCATTCCCATTTCCATCCATGTTCCAATTTTCAAAAATCAACTTCAAGTTCCAAATTTTCAATTTCTAAAATCAATAACAAAAAAATAATCCTTCCATTTCAAATTTCTATCCTAAATTCCTTTTTACTTCAATGGTAAAAAGAATCTCCCCTCATTTTAAAAAGAGAAGAAGTAGCATTTCTCATTCTCAATTCTCACTCCACTTTTTTTAATTCATTTTCCACCTCTCAAATTCCAATTCTCTTCTAATCTTCCAAGTTTTAAAAATTTTCAATCCACCTCCTTTGCATTTTTCCACTCCAATCCCTTGTTCTATGTCATTTACTCCAAAAATTTAAATAAATATATATATTCTCTAATAAAATGAAATTTATTCTACCATGCTTATGTCAAAATAAAATATTTTATTTCCCATTCGTCCATAAAATTTAAATATGAAAATCCAATTTCATCCCTAACATTTTAAAATTCTTTTAACGCTAATCATCAAATTTCATCTCATATTTTGAAATTTTCAATTCTCCCTCTTTTTCATGCCCTTATCACCAAAAATCATTTTTCAATGTCCATACTCATTTCTCATGTTCCCAACTTCAATGTCACTTTCAAGGCACATTTTTAATTCAAAGTTTCTCATATCTTCTACTCTTTCCAACCCTTCATGCTTTTTCATTTCTAGAGTATTGACTCTTATTGTTCTTTTCGCTCAATTGGTCATCATTATTTGGAATCATCTTTCATCCTCTGTGCTTTTGGCAAACATTGTTCTTTGGAATAGACTTGCCTTCCCTATCCAATCATCCAAAAGAATCCATGGACTCCCCCCATAAACATTTCAACTACCAAATTTCTCAACAGTATCACTCGAGTCCATAAGTTACCATTCCTCACTCACAACAATGGGAGATAATAATCCAATTCCTCAAATATCAAACTCTTTGTCCTTCAAGCCAATCTCCATGACACTCCTAAGCAATTGCACTAATAGAGTATCCTAAATCCAAACCTTGAGTCAGGGGGTTCATCCTAATAGTCTAAAGTTCCTTCAACACAAGCTCAAAATGTGGCCACCAAAAAACATGGTCAAAGAACATAAAGAGGTTATTTCCACCATAAAAGGTTCCAACAATTGGATGCACATTACTTCACCATAAAAGCCTTTACCTTTTCTTTGAGACCCTCATCCCTAAGGACTTCAAGATGCCTAAGATGGTCCAATAGATGGCATTAAATGTGCGAAGCTTCACATCACCATCATTGTTTCCTACCTTTCGGCCTTCAAATTCAATGGCTCAAAGACTAGGAATCTCTTTCCTAGTTCCCTTATAAAAAGATTCCCAAACTAGCTCATAAGAAAGAGACAAAGTAAATGTCTATAAAAACCTTGTGGCCACCTTTGTGCAATAATTCCACCACCTCTTTGACCAAGTAGTCACCACCATGGACTTCAAATTGATTAAGCAAGGTCCTAATGAAACCTTCGTAGAATTCATAGAGAGATGCTAACAAATTTCCTTGGAGCTCTGAGTGGTTGCCTTCAAAGAGGAACAAATTAACCTCATTCTCCATGGCCTAAACCTTATTAAAAGAATATCCTTTGCCATCATCCTCTTAGATAGTTGGCAAATTCAGGAAGTATGGAAAGAAAACTAATCTCATATCGTGCAAGGACTCTATATACCTGACTCAAAGAAAAATGAGTACAAGGCTAAGAATCTTACCCCTGCAAAGTAAGATAACTATGTCTAACATTCTTCCATACAATATCACCAAACTCAAGTCCTACCACATGCTCTCCAACAAAGTTTTCCACCTTCACCAGAAAAATTTACCACTTGCAATCAGATCAATCCCTAAATGTCATACCAACAACCTACCACAATTACAGTCCAATTATGCCCACTCCTGCACCTCCAGAAGCCCCTAACATAATACCCAACCAAACTAGCAAAGGCACCCAACAATCATAGGGTACCTTGAAACTTCACAAATCTGAGCATGACATTATCCCAAGCCTTATAGCAATTGGTATGTGCTAGATAGATCCCCTCCTTAACTCTTGAAAATCCTTTACATGAGGGGACTCCATTTGATCCCAACAAATATTATGCCTACCGTTGCAATAGCAATCATCTCAATAACAACTGTTGGCACCTTACAAATAAAATCTATGAACTAATTGATGAAGGCAAGGTAGCCATTGCAAGATAGCTTAGTGTTCACACCCATTGCTTATTACCATGGTATCCCTCCATCTATGCTGAAGCAAACCTTCCAAACTATGAATGTTCTCAAGGTCTAAACTTGGTATTTTTCCATTATTAGACACCATTGACCATGAGTACTGGGAAGGTAGTCTAGGTCCCAATGATTTTTGGGTAGATTAGGAGTCATCGACAATGTACACAAGGACTACCCCAAACATTGGAAAAGTAACTCGTCATGCACAATGGAGAAGAATGAAACATCAATTAATGGATAACACACAAAAATTCAATCAAATGTCTGGAAGTCCTATCTCTTTGATTACAAATTTGTGGGAGATACCAAAATTGTCAATCAACATCAAATTATTTGTACAATGTGCACATAAAGAATCACATAACGTTAATGAAGCCAACCCATTGACAATTTAACCAATATGACTTATTGGATATAATAGGAATTAGAGCGAGTGTCTAATCAAGTAAAAATAGAATCTAATAATGTCTCTAAGCTCATTCTCAATAAGCACCATGTTCTACCAGCTCTTATATAATGGGCACATCATGAAATACCTTCATCCAAACTTCACTCAAAGAAGAAGTTCATAAATTTTGGCTACCCTCTCCAAGTTGCACTCAAAATCTTTAAATATAATACTATGCCTCTCCACAGCAAAATTACACCACCACTTCTAAATGTACAAAGAAACATTAGACTTGACCTCTATTGTGAGTATACAATAGGGAGGTTGGGCATGAGACAGACAAATGCTATAGCATAAAGTACAAGCTCTTGGATTTATATGAATGAGGAAAATCAAGCTAGACATTGGGCCATTATGAGAAATTACTCTCATACCCTTCCAAATGTCCATTGTACCAACAATGTAACTACCAAAAATACTACAAGCATAAGAGAGAGTAATGTTGGCTTTCCATATCTCATATGCAAGAGAATATCCAACAAGGAATTTCAAATTAGGAGATCATCAAAAGTGAATAGTTTGGGTTAGAAACCATTAGTAATTTGATCAACCAAGGGAAGGCATAAAGTTTCAAGCTAGGAATAGTTGTGGATGAATGCTCCATGATGGATTGCTTCAATCCAACCCCATCTTTATGCAAAGGATGCATCATAGCCTTGACAAAACAACCCTACATCTCTCTTCTAAAAACTGGAGTAATAAAAAATTGCATAAAGGTTGATCCTACCAAATTCTATACTTAAGATAATATGAATGGCCATGATGTTGAACATTATTGGAACATGGAGGGGCACATATGAAAACTCCTTCCAGCGGGTATCCCTTAAAGAAATTTTCAAAATAAGGATCCCAACTTTCAAAATGAGTTTTGATTTAACAAAATTGTGTTTCAAAATCTTGGGGCATTATAGTTGGTATCAGATCCAAGGTTTGTGTCATCACAATCAATTATTTTATGAAAAGTCATCAATAATCATTAAAATATAAAATTTTCAATTATAGTGTCAGTAGAAGAAATTGTAGGGTCTAGCATAGGTAGAGGAGAAAGTATACATTAGATTGCTCTACCTTTTGAAGTAGATGCCACCAAGGAGGAATGTAGAAATCTGAGCACTTGCTGGCATACATGCATCTATGTTGTCTAGACAATGGAATGCAGTAAGTGATGCTGTCTAACTCTTTATGCAATAATTGGATAGTACCTACAAAATCAGTCATAGGTAGCACCTAATGAAGGGGCAAGAGCTCATGGTGGAAATGCTAGTATGAATTACAATATATTTGATAGATTCAAAAAAATGTCATTGTCATTTTCTGGAGAAGATGAGTCACATACGGGTGAAACATGGATGTCTGAAGTAGTAAAAGTGCTAAGATTTATGGATGTGCTAGAGAACAAGAGGATAGTTATGGCTCCTTTCATGCTAACTAGGAAATATCATTTTTGTGGCAAACTGTAGAGTGAACTCACTTTGAAGGAGTTGTAGTTATCCCTTGGGAAGAGCTTAGAACTATCTACTATAACAAATACTTTTCTCATCACATCAGAAGACAAAAGAAAACTAGGCTACTGAGTCTACAACAAGGTGATATGACAGTGATACAATATGAGGACAAGTTTAGTTCACTTAGGAGATTCACACCTAATGTATGCACCGCTGATGAGAGAGCCACTGAAAAGTTTGTTGAAGGTGTGAATTATGGTTTGAGAAGCAAGGTTCTCAGTGTGTAGCCGCTATGATGGCTAGAGCTATTGAGATGGCTTTTGTTTTTCAAAAAGACTACAAAGGGGCTCATAAAGAAATAAAGGAAAGGAATGTTAACATAAATAGTCATTTTAGGAAAGAAAAAAGGCCTATAAAATCTTCACAATCTCAACCGCTAAGGAAGTACTAATTCAACAATTGCTAGAAGACAACTAGATATGGATCACGCCCTAGATGCAAGTATCGCTGGGCAAACCTAGTTTAATTGCCAATTTTAGATGCTTCATTTGAGGTGAAGTAGGACATATTGTTGGAAATCACCCAAAAAAGAAACACGAAGGAATACCACAAAAGGATCCAATTCCCAAAAGCCAAGCACAAGCATCAAAAGCCATGATGGGAGGTACATTATGCATTCATGATAGGCCTACCAAAGTTATCATTGATATTGGTTGTACACAACATTTTACATCCTATGATTTTGCATCACATGTGAATATTCCAATCAAAGAACTTAGTGTTCTATTTAAAGGTGTGATGTGTTTTAAAAAATAACGGCAACTGCACGGGTCCACTATGGCATAGAAACATCTAGTATGGGTCAATCCACAGAGACTATTGATAAATGGATTTTAATTGAAACCTATTTTAACTACTTTAATGTAGCAAAACAATTAATTTAACTAATTTAATTACCTAAAATGCTAAAAATCATAAAAATCTCATAAAATGTTAGAAATTAAATCTAAGCCTAGGGTTTAAAAAAATCTAATCTATTAGAATTAAATATTCTTAGGATTAAACTATCTAGTTGTTTACTAGCACATCTTAATAGAATTTCAATAACTCTAAAGCGTGAAAAATATGTCTTTTAAAACTTTATTTTTATAATTTTCTTAATATTTGTTTTTAAGCTTAGTGATATACTTATTCAAAGTATAGCTTGTCTTTTTAGAGCATAGACTATCAATGATTCTCGTATATCACACTTTTTCTTATTTTACTTAGTATTCCTCTCTATTGAGCAATCATTAGAGTGTGAAAATTCTAATAGTAATATTAAAGCACTTTTGTTTAACCTAGAGTCACATAATCATTGAAATACTTATTCTAACATAATTATCATTCTAATTCCTAGGTGACTAATTAACTAATAGGCATAAATAAACTAGACTACAAGTAACACTAACAAAAGCATGGATAACATAAGCATAAAATAAAGAACTTACTAATAGTGAAAAGAAAAGATAACTTTCATTGCTTCAAATTTAAAGGATTACAAGAATTAAATGAAGCAAAACTGAATAGAAACTAAACTTGCCTATGCAATGGAGCACATACCATAGAAATCATTCGTAGTTTCATACAATGTGCACTTCCATGTCCACTCCAAACCAAACTGATAGTTACGAAACCACCTTTGATCATCATCCAAACAATGTTCTCTAGCTTGTTGTGTCACTCAACAAGTAGAGTAAAATTCACCTTCAAGCCACACACCTTTCAATGAAAAACAGTCAAAAAGCACCCTCAAATTATGTCTTAGTATGCACCTCCTTTCTTTTGATAGCACATTATGCATCCAAGCAACCAAGGAGGTCCTATGTTTGCTAAGAAAGCTGAACAAGACATCATGGTTGGTAGGACAAAAAGATATGCAAGATATAAGAAGTTGTTGCCAAAGAGGATGTTAGGAAAATTTCAAGAGAAGAAGTAATTGGGGAAAAGGAAGCATGGTAGAGGATAAAATGGAACTATGCAAGGTCCTCTTCTTACTAACTTCTCTCCTCAATGTTTAGTAAAACAAGAGTAACATGCTCAACATGTTGATCATCCTTTAAAACATTAGAGTGCTACCTACTTCACCAGCTAGAAACTAACAAAACTAGTAGTCCTATCTTGAAAATATTGTATTGAAGTGCTTGATTCCTTGTTTGATCAGATGCTTCATGAAGAAATATCTTATACGGCTACTTGCCTCCTCCCCACATTAAATGAACTCTTGGGCAGCTATCTTATTGGAGAGCAACTTGAATAGTAAAATCATTGAAGAACTGATTTCTATCTTCTCTTAGATAGCATTTTGAAGAAGACATTCATGTTGAGGGGTTGAAGGGAAAAAAAAATGTTGAGCAGCTTGATGAAGACAACAATAGCAGCTCCTTTAGAATGGAATCCATGTCATGCAGCTCCTTCAAAACTTCTCTCTTTTATGAATCATATTGCACCCCTGTTTCTTTTTCTTAACATGCACAAAGCTTTTCTCTCTTCAATCCCTAGTTGACATTCATGTGTAAGCACAAGATGGGGATTGGGTGGGGGGGTGGGGGGTTATGGTTTTTTGTTGAATGCTCTAGGAGAATCAAAATTCATGCTTGGGCTTCCTTTCATGCCGTGTTTCACATATTGGGGGAAGACCTAATGGAAGTTTCTTATTGGAAACTCCCTTCCATCCTCATAATTTTCTTCTTCTCTATCCCTTATCCTTTCTCCTTATCACATGTAGGAAGCTTCCCTTGAAAAAATCGTGAAGCATTTCTTTTGAAGTGCATTGGAGTGTAACTTAGAGCAGATGGTTAGATCAAGTGTGATACTTGGCTTGGATGGTACGACAGCTAGGAGGAATAGTTGTGATCTCCTTGAAGTCTCTAATTCAAAAAGTCATTGTTTTATGTCTCATTTCTTCTCATTTATTGGATCAGTGGCCTTAAAATGAACATTTAGGTTTTCGTAGAGATTTTCTTATACAAATTGATTTCCTTCCTTTATTTTCTCCTTAGCCCACAATTTATCTCTAGCCAATGAGATGAAAGTCAAAACACATTTTGCACCTCTAGGAGAACATGTTTTCTTCTCCTTGAAAAATAGTGGGGAGCCCACCAAAATTTTCTCCACCAATCACAACTCAGTCTTCCCTCTCATGCATGGCTTCTCCCCATTGTTTGATCCTAACTCAAATGACTTTTGATTGGTTGTTTTAGTATGGTCTTAGATGTGGAATAATCTCAGCCACTCCTTCTAGAAATTCCAAGGTAAAAACTATCTATAGATTTCATGTTTTTTGTCTCTCTCCTTCCTCCTAATTTTTCTCCACCAATCATACTCATTCCTTCATGTATTCCATGTGCATTTGAGTGGGATGCACCACCTTTGCATGGAAAACTCATGGTACACATGCACTTGGTTCTCATTCTAATGTTTAGAGAGGGAAAGTTATGGTTTTTAGTATTTGACAGGCCCTAGCTTGAGTATACTTCACATGCATGCTTCCATTGACATTTGTGGCTTTCAAACTTCACTTAGAAGCTCCAATGGGTGGTCAAATGCATGCATGCATGCAAGGAAGTTTTGACACCTTATGTTTTGATTTTTACAACATCTTTTGTGCAGATAATGTTCAATGATACTTCTAGGGTTTCTAACTATACTGAAAATGATACAGACACTTGTTCTACATTTTGATCTTCCAAACTTTACTAATTTTGGTAGGTGGCCAAAAATACTCTTTTTTATGGTTGTATCCTAATCATGCAAAATGTTGAAATAATCCTTGGTAGCCCACTATGAATATCATACACAAGGCAATCTGACTCTTAGGATTTACCTTCTTGGGTGGCTCCACCATGATTCTAAGGAAACAAGCAACTCTTTCCCTTACAGTTTACCATCATGGGTGGTTCCATGTCATGCACTTTGCCCTTGGGATTTACCGTCCTGTGTAGCTCCACCATAGTCATGATTAAATAGGCACCCCCCTCAGGGTTTACCATCTTGGGAGACTCATTGTATAAGTGCTCATCCCTCATCGTTTACCATCTTGGGTAGATCCACCATGAATCCAAGGAACTAGGCAGCCATTTCACTCAAAGTTTATCATCTTGGGTGTCTCCATAACTCATCCCTCAGGGTTTACCTACTTGGGTGGCTCCATAGTGATTCCACAGAATTAGGCAGCCCTTTCCCTTATGCTTTACCATCTTCTGAGACTTAATACCTGATAGCTCATCCCTCATGATTTATCATCTTGGGCTGTTCCATTGTGATTCTAAAGAACCAGGTAGCCATTTCCCTCAGGGTTTACCACCTTTAGAGGCCTAATATCTAAAAATCTATCCCTTTAGATTTACCATCTTGATTGACTTCACATTAGTGGCAATCAAGTAGGTAGCCTTTTCCCTCAGGTTTTATCATCTTAGGAGGCATCATCATAGTCAACTAGGCAGCACTTTGGGCTTACTATCTTGATCTTGATGTATTTTTATCACAACTATCATATTAATAATCAAACATGCCTATTTACAATATCAAATGACAATTCTAACAATTGAATGTAAATCATAGTATCCATTCTATCTATATGATAATCTGTATGTATCACACATCCATGATCATAATTATGAAGTTACCAAATCAACAATAATTTAAGGATAAGATAAGCAATTATGATTCTGACATTGGTGTCTAAGGTGCAATTCACAAATCAATCACCAATGTAGTTTAGATAACATTCAAAACCTGTGTTATGATGGTGTCCAACATAGAATTCACAAATCAATCACCAATGCAGTTCATATCACATTCAAAGCCTATATCAGTTTTGTCCTCTACTTATCTCCACCAGTCAATCATGCATGGTCTAGTTGGTCGTCATTCCACCCTTTCCCATGTGGTTAGTTACAAAGCAATGAAAGGGAGAGAGATGTGGTGGGATAACTTGAGAAGGAAAATGTCTGGGAAGAATAAGGGGAGAATAGTAGGGAATGCTGGCATCGACTTCCCTGTCGGCACTAGAAGAAAAAGATAAAAGGGTGAGTACCGTGCAGTCCTAGAGAAGGAGGACAAGGGAGCTATTGCACCCTAGTGCAGGAGGAGGGGGGAGATGTTATTGTCAGGTCTTGCAGGAGAAGAGGATCAACTAGGTTTTTCTTTTCAATCAGTAGGTGCGGGTGGGGAGAAGGAGAAATGGGGGAAAGCCATTGGGCGATGGCCTTTCCCCTGTTTTCTATCACCGATGAGTGAAAGTCAAGCTCCACATGGTGAATCTGACTCCCACGTATAGAGCCACACCATGAGAGTCAACACGCACAATAGCTAAGTGAGTGGGGATTTTTGGTCGTTGATCTCTATTTCACACATTCTTAATGTCGTTGGAAAGCTCTCATCGAGCATAATCCAAAAATTGACCTTTTTCATTGAATTTTATATTTTAATTAATTTCCAAATTTCTTTTTTTTTTTTATAAAGTTTTCAATTTAAAGAATAATTTCACAAAATTTGCTATGATTCTAGAATGGAATTTCAAGTCACTTAATCTTAGTAGAACGTACAATCCAATAGGTTGTGAGTATTTAAAATTTACTTGAATTCAAGTTCAATGGAGACCATGTAAGGCCCACATGCTCAATCCAACCTTGGTTGTCATGTTTTAGAAATTTTGATAAAATTAACAAGTCAATCACCTTTTTACCCTAATCTTAGGGCATGGGTGTGACAACACTTCCCTCAAAGAAATTTTAGCCTCAAAATTTAAATGAATACCTAATCCTCCAATATTTGTGGGTGTATCTATTGAATCTTTGACTAAGAGTTCCGACGTTGCTTCTTTGGCCCCATGGTGTTGCACACAACTTTTACAAGTGGTATCCTCTTCAATATAAAACCTATTCCATTTTGTCGACCACCTTACTAGCTTCTCTTCATACAAAACATCCTCTTGGACAACAAGATCTATTCAGTAATTAATATGAGAAGGATTTGGCTCATACCTTATCAGCATCAACTCATGGAACATTCATGACTCTAAAATAGCTATGGAGGCAAGGCCAACAATAACCAACTTCTCCAACCTCTTCCAAAATCTTCCATAGTCCAATGAATTGAGGAGATAACTTCCCGATCTTACCAAGTGCATCACTCATAGTCCTGGCCGAGCTTTTAGGAATACATGGTCTCCTACCTTAAACTTCAATAGTCATCTAGTCTAAGCTGTCAAAAACCATTGCCTAATCTACTTAACCTTCTCCCTAGTCTCTCTAACCAATTTAGGGCCTAAAAATGATGTCTCACCAATCTCTGCCCAATAAACTAGAGACCAGCATGGTCTACCATATGATGCCTCAAATGGTGCCATCCCAATATTGGATTGAAAACTATTGTTGTATGAGAATTCTACCATTGGTAGATGTTCAGCCCACTTTCCTTGAAAGTCTAACACATAAGGTCTTAACATATCTTTGAGCACCTGAATCACTCTTTTAGAATATCCATCGATTTGGGGATGAAATGCAAAGCTAAAATTCAACTTTGTACCCATTGCTTCTTATAAGTCCTCCAAAACTAGAAAATAAACCTCAGATCTCTATTTGACACAATGGATACGAGTATCCCATGTACCTATATGATCTCACTTACATACAGTCAACTACACGTCTTAAGTGAATTAGTAACCTTCACTAGCAAGAAGTGAGCTGACTTAGTCAGTCTATCAACAATCACCCATATGATGTTGCAACCTTTTCTAGTACGTAGAGGACCTACCACAAATCCATGGTAATGTGCTCCCACATCAAATATACCACTGGCAAAGGCCATAATAATCCTATAGGTTTATGATGTTCTATTTTAACATACCGGTATGTCAAACATCAAGCAACAAACTCAACAATATCCTTCTTCATGCCTTTCCACTAAAAGTGTCTCCGGAGGTCATGATACAATTTTGTGCTATTAGGATATGTCAACAATTGAGATTTATGTGCCTCCTTCAATAATTCTCTCTTGACCTCATCAACAGGCAGTACAAGAAATCTACTCGAGTACCATAACCCACTAGAAGTATCCATGGTCCAATGCTCGATACTCTCACTATTTTTTAGTCTGACTCAAATACTATTAGCCTCATCATCACCTGTTTGAGCCTGTGAAACTTTTTGTAGTATAGAAGGTTGTGCCATCACCTAATATAAAAATGAACAATTCTCAGATGAGCCAACCTGCAAGTCATACTCAGTCAATGACTCATGAGCCTTCCATTTGAAACCTTGAAGCCCTGTCATCAAACCTCTAGACCTTTTTCTTAGTTAATTGGCCATACCCTTTGCCTTTCTTGGGTAATACTGAAATGTGAAATCAAAGTTCTCTAAGTACTCAACCCATCTAATTTGCATAGGATTGAAATCCTTTTAAGTAAAAATCTAATTCAGACTTTTGTGTGTATGAAGTCATCAAACTTTTCATCGTACAAATAATGCTTCCAAAGCTTCAATGCTAACACCACTGTTGCTAGCTCTAAGTCATGAGTGGTGTGTTTCTTCTCATTTGGCTTCAACTAACAAGAATCATATGCCACAACTCTTGCTTCTTGCATCAAGACACATTTCAATCCAAAGTATAAACCATCACAATGCACAACATAACCACACCTCACTCAAGAATGATGATCATAGGTGTTGACATTAACTGTTTCTTTAATTCTTGGAATGCCTACTCCCATGAGTCATCCCACGCTTTTGGTAAACCATATCATGGATGTTGTAATTAATGAGAAATCCTTCACCAACCTCCTCCAATAACCAATCAACTCAAGGAAACTCTTGATCTTGGTCGCTTTTTGTTGTCTTTCTCAACTCCGCACCGTTTCAATCTTTCATGAGTTAACTAAAATCCCATCACTAAAAACTACATGACAAATGAAATTTACTTTTACTACCTAAAACTCCTAGTTATCGAGTTTACACACAGCTGGTGTTCCCTCAAAAACCACAATGCAATAGACAAATTATGTCTGTGCTCCTCCTTGGACCTCAAATAGATCAATACGTCATCCACAAATATGACAATGAATCAATCCAAATATTGAAGGAAGATGTGCTCCCCATGGCAGAGTGTTAAGGCAAATGAAATCCTTATCTTAGTACTCTTCCAACTGTAGCTTTAACTCCATCAGTTCATTAGGTGTCATTTGATGTGGAGCAACTGAAATTGAAGAAACACCAAGATAATGCTCAATAGAAAAGTTGACTCTCCTCCTTGGAAGTAAGTCCAATAATTCCTTAGGAAAAACATCTGCAATTTCCCTTACTACTAGAATCAACTAAACACTCGACTCAACATCATCATGACCCACCATGCTCGCCATCCAACCACTATAGTCTTTCTGATGTTTGTAGCAACATGGAATTGTAGGCAACCATAATCATATGTGGTAGAGAAATAAAAAATGAAATCCATTTGGAAAGATAAAAGTCACCCTGCTTTAATTACAATCAATAATAGTAGGATACTTGGACAAGAAACACAACCCCATGATTACATAATGAGTGATATCCATCACCACAAAATCTAAGACCTGCCACATCAATGTCACATCCTCGACAAACCCTACCCGAGGTAATACTAAGCCCTATTAGTAACTCGACTAGCAATGTTGAGTCTAGTTGTTCATTGTCCAAGTTCTAAACATAAACAATCGAGGATGAAATAAAAGAATGTGTTACACCAAAATCAAACAATACTTTGACCCTACCTTAATAGCTGACATCCCATTAGACATGGGTGGTTCCAACTTCCTAAACTGTAACACCCCACGTTTTAATAAGAGAATTAAATACATAGTAACAGTAATAATAATAGTAAAGTAGTTGGGATCTTTGAAGTCAAAAAGTTTACTTTCTAATTAAGCTAAAATATCCTTTATTAAAGCATTACACTTCTTTAAAATCCCAAGGGACATATGACACACAAGAATGAGATGTAATCAAACATAATAATGACTCACATTGTGAGATAAGTAAATTCAAATCTAAAAATTTTGTCAACATAAACATCATTAATAATGTCAAGAAAACAAATAACATGGCCCAAGGTCTATCCTTCATAACACTACACCAAGTACCAAAATAATTTGTCCACAAGTTCAAGTATTAATCATAAGGTCAAAGCACATATGTCCATAGCCCACATGTATATCCAAGGTGAAATATAGTTAGCTACGTACATCAATGTGATAGTTTTAGAATGTTGCAGTGATCCCCACTACCTTTAATGATCCTCCACTTGTTTGCCCCTCCTAGTGTCCCACTCTATATCTAAAGCATTGCATGAAAAACAATAATGCCTCAGGAAGTTATTGCTTATGTAAGTACATAGATATTTAATATTCACTAAATGGATTTTGGTAGTGTGACAAATAAAA
The DNA here is from genome assembly GCA_035236585.1 of Warburgia ugandensis. Lineage (NCBI taxonomy): Eukaryota > Viridiplantae > Streptophyta > Magnoliopsida > Canellales > Canellaceae > Warburgia > Warburgia ugandensis. The sequence goes on from CP141131.1 coordinate 36,865,999, forward strand.
AATAATTCATAATAAAACCCATAGATGTAATGAAGGTGTGAAAACTAAATATTCAAGTCTCATAAAACAAAAATAGTATTGTCATATAACTCATGTCAAAACTAGAATCCAATATGGCATGTAAGATCTCATACAAGTCACAAGAATCACATGAGTCAAATCAGCATGACATGTGTAACATAGTATAAAACACGCCTCATGAATCTAACAGTGCCAAGTAAAAGTAAATCAATCATGTCAAACACGAGTGCATGTCATAAATAGAAGGCCACATAATCCACTCATGTCCGTCCAGTGTAAAGCACACTCTCACATCCGGTCATGAGTACTCATACCAATTCCAACAATAATCATAATGATGCATAAAATGCCAAACAGACACGTGGATTGTCATGCTGCAGTAGTAACCAACACCTGGGTCTACCAACTGCTACTCGTCGTTGACACCAAATGGGATACTAAGCATCTACCATGCATGGGGGCCGATTGGCTGCATAGTGTGGACTACCCATGATACCACTCCCTATGCAGTTTTCCCATCATAGGGACTGGTGTCTACCATCTCATAAAGTCAGAGGGTGGGTGGCCAACCCTACAACCCTCCTATCATAGTATCCACTGAGCAAAAGCACCCGTCATAAATGCACGAAAATACAAAATTTGCTCATCATCCCAAAACAAGTGATAATAAGTCATGTTTGATGCACAAAATATAGGTGCCTATGGCTCGCCATCCCAAAGTCTTGCCCTCGCCATAAGGTCAGCCTCTTAAGGACCACCCTGTGACATCCCAAGTTTTCTAACACTTTTTTACCAAATCTTTTGCAACTATAAGGCCCGAGTTTGAAAAACTATTTAGAAACCAAACAGTGAAAAACAAGTTTCATGAGAAGACTTTAAAATAAATCTTGAATGACATTTTTCTTTTCAAAAATAAGGATTTTTAGGCAAATGAACACTACATTTCTATAAAAAATTCAATAGAGTCTCCCCTGTATTTTGGATCTAGCCATTTGATGCATTGGATGTGACAACCTAATAAACACAATATATATAAAATAACAAAGGAGACTCCATCTCCCTCCAAAATACATCCACACACACACACACATGTCTATTCACATATAAATAAAAATAACATTTTGTAGTGCCAAAAGGCTAAGAATTGAACTAACATCACCAAGACCACTCCAATCAAAACTACATCATTATAACTCCAATTTACATGCCCACATGTAAATAAAGCAAAGTCATATTAAGTCAATATTACATTAGTTTACAAGATCATCAACAGCATTGCAAACTCATTTGTTATACCTTTCATGCTCTTCTCTTTGGATCTCAATCACAATCTTTTGCACCTATGTCTCATTTCTTCAAACTTAAGACATTGTAAATAAGTTACAATGTCTCAACAAGCTTGCACTTGTGTAGGTAGTTTCATCATCAAAATATGAAGTTTGTACAGCTTGAAATCCAAAAAGGATACATAATCACATGTTATGCAGTTGAGTGAAATATGATGCATAATAAGTAGTATAATAAAACACTAAAATCTCAATCATGCTTTACAAATCTCAATCATGCCAAATTAATTCAAATTATCAGTTTCAATATCTATTCATATTGTTTTAAAGATAATAGTAACCTTTGTGAGGTATTTTACAAATATGAAAGATCGCCACAACTAATGTTATGCACCATCTCATAAATATACTCATCCAAACTAGATGGTGAATCATCATAAAAAATCAATAGATGAAAAGCATTTAACAATGAAATACTTAAATACAATTAATGTATCTCAATAAGTATATATATATTTATATAGATAATACCATCTAGACCTCCTCGAGGTCTCATGAGTGTAGAAACACTCATAGTCTAGCCATTTTTCGTTTGTCATGAGTACTCATTATAAACCTAAAATCTAAGGGTAACACGCACCTATGCTATCATTCTATATATACATATGAATCTCAAAATAATGGACCCTTTGTGCATGGACAAGACCTAGTCAAGTCCATAGCTATCACATCGATATCAAGATGGATAGATTTCTCGCACCTTGCTCGTGGGAAACACTGTACGCAAGGCCATGATCTACCATGATGTCATCAACCTGAATTCAGCTTTCACAGTAAGAAAACACGTATATAAAGTTTAGAGGGCAGTGATAAATCCTCACCCTCCTAGCATAGCATCCAACGGGCCATCATATGCCCTCCATAACATAATAATTCTAGGCACCATTACATGCTGTCATAACATATAAAACTATAGAAATTCATGCATTAGTGAAATCAAGCAAATTAATCTCATAATATGATGTAACCATGAAAAAGCAACTCTTCATCATTTCATAAATCACAAAACTTCATGGAATTTGAAGTACATTTTCATGTACAAGTTTTCAATTTATAAATAAATCAACATAGTATTCCAAAGTAATAAGTTGAATGAAATACAAATACACTCACTATATAAATAAAAAATCTCCAAAAGTCTCAATTTTAACTATTTTCAAACATAATAGAATAGTCATTGATTATTTTCATGTTTCACAGAAGCGTATCAAAGTTAAAACTACACACCTCCTTGGAGAATTTTCCACAAGTTCTTCCCATTTAGGTTTAGCTATAAACTTAACTTCAATTTGGTCAAATTGCACCTGAAATTGTGTAACACATCCAACATCTAAATCCCCACATCAACATAGAATCATATGAGCATCTAAATCATGCTTAAATATAGATAGTGTATAAAATTTGCTTTGAATGTTCTTTTCAGGTTGCATTAAATCATAATTGCGGACTTCATGTCTGAGTGTACCTGACCATTTGTATATTATATTATACATCTCAATAGAATCTCATAGTTCAGATTATCCAAAATTATGGAATTGTCAGATTTCATACAATCCATCACTTATAAATATATGATCGCAGCCACTTAGGCTCTTGGTCAACTTTCCACATCATGGATCATTGATCAATTATCCATTAGATGATAGTATATTTACTAAATAAAGGTCAATGTACATAATGGTGGCATCTAATCACTGATCAGGCATTGCCAAGTCCCTATTCCTTTACTATCTGATCAGACAGCTCAGATTTCCTGATGAATTTTTATCCAAATTTCACAATTTCAGTCATACCCTAGTTAAATTAGGTTTCTAGAATTCATTTGTAGTATCTAATCATCAACCAAACATCAAGAAGTCATTGTTTAAATAGTGACTGATCGAATGACCTAGATCATCTCATCTATTTCACCTCTAAATCATAAAATTTTGACTCATCTTATTAATTAAAGGATGGAAAACTTATTGGTAGTATCTGATCATCAATCAGTTGTTACCAGACACTGATTACACAAGAACAAGTCAGACAATTGAGATTTTTTTATTAGTTTCCATCCTAGATCGACAATCTTAGTCAGATTCGAGCTGGATCATCTCAAAAACATAGATCTAAGATGAAATCATATGTATTTTACTTAGTACTCCAATTTAAGAGTTGGGTATCATAGATCTTACCTCTAGGTTCATCTCCATGCTTTTAGTTCTCTTGGATGAGCTAGATTGGTCATCTTTTTCCCTAGTAAGGCCTTTGAGTTTGTTGCACACTATCTCCTTTCCGATCAACGGTCAAGATCACCATATCCCCCAATAACCATGGGGTTTTTGGTCATCTCCTTACTCTAAGTGGAATGATGGGCTTGGATCATCAATTTGAGCTGTCATCTTCTCTAGCAAGGACTGCAAATCCAGTAATTAAAAACCCTTGAGGTTTCCTCTCTCTGGCGTGGTTTGGTTTTTTTAGCATACGGGCTCCCATTCCCTCTCTTTTCTCTCCATTCTCCTCTTCTTCCTCTCATTCCTCTTCTTTTTCTTTCTTCTTCTTCTTCTTCCTCCTCTCTCGGTTTCTCTCTCAATCAGGTTGAGAACATACTAAATGGTCTTTTTGTAACTCTCTTAAGGGGAGGGGTCCCGATATCAAATCAGACCCCCTTTCCTTAAGTAATGTTTTCTTCTTCTTTTTTATAAGGTGAAGCTTAGTGAGTGCCTTAGTGAATGGGTGGCGAGCTATAGGTGTGGGACTGAGTGTTAGTTCCAAACCACCTGGGGAGTGGAAACTGAGTTGATTATAAGGGTTTGACTACCTTTAATGGTCATAATGCATTTTCCCTTTGGGGAAGAGAGAAGCCGTGAAAGGTGTATGGGCACCTAAAGCGGACAATATTGTGACTGTTTGAGCCCCAGTTATTAAAGTTGGTATCAGGGCTAGTTCCCCTCGTGGTGTGGGCTAGCCACAAGTGGGCACTTGCTTGACCTAGAAAAGGTCACGCGAGGACGCGTGTTCCTTAAGGGGGCAAGAGGTGAAGCTTGGTTGGTGGCCCAGTGAATGGGTGGGAAGCTATAGGTGAGGGATTGAGAGTTAGTCCCACATCACCTGAGGAGTGGAAACTGAGCTAGTTATAAGGGTTTAGGTACCTCTAATGGTTACAACATGTTTTCCCTTCAGGGAAGAGCAAAGCTGTGAGAGTGTATACTCACCCAAAGCAAACAATATTATGACTATTGGAGCCCTGGCTACTAAATAGCCATCGAGTCTCCTCAATAAACCCACTGATAAGCAATTCTGGTAAAACAATTAAATCAAAACATCTTCATATCCAAATAACATGAATCCTTAGAAAATGTATAAATCAAAACGATTGTGCATAAGTACAAGCCATACATGCTAAATAGTAGTCTTAAAGTCATAGGACAAATAGATATGCATAAAATCATTGATATACGTGAAATCATCAAATAAACATCCCTGATCTTTATTCAAAATATATCAATATTAAATGTCATCACCAACCTCAGTGAGAACCAACTCTCTTAGGTGTGTCGCCTCTCAAATTAGTATGGTTTGATTCACCTGTACAAACCATATATAATATAATCCATCACTTGTCGCTCAATTATTCATCATTTCTACTCAAATCACTTTAGATCCTCCTTGATCTTGGTGATTTAATTTTCATTCATTACTAGTTAAAGTCTAATCTTTGATCTTAATTGTAGGATACAAATCAGCAGTTCGGATCACTCAATTCTTCAATGTTTACCCCTAGTCTTTCTCTCATCTACATAGTCAATCTAACCATCAGATGGTCAGATCTAGTCCTGATCGATCAGATTAATAGTCTTGATGACTACTAAGGTCCAACTTTTTACTTAATCTATAATTTTTGGAATGATCCAACTATTGAATCGTTCTAAACATCTTAATGGGTATCTCATATACCCCAATCCATCATATTCTTAGAGTTTTCTAAGATGCATAGGTTTACAAATAGTTGATTAGTTGATCTGATGGTCAGATCATCCTCTGATTAGTTAGATCTATAATTATTATCTCATTCAATACTTTGGATCATAATTTAGGTCAATTTATGTAATATAACCATTAAATCCCTCATTTTAGTGTTAGATCACATAGTTGATCAATTCCCATGGCCCGATCACTCTCTAATCTACTTGATCTAGGTCATCCTATGATTTTTAGGTTTTAATAAAGTCAAAATCTAGTCAAATCTAAGTTTTAACCTCAAAATTAGGTTTGCGTCATTGAGACAAAAGCAATGAATGTCTTAGATAAAAAATCAAGTATACATTGCCTCCAAAATCAAAGATCTTCTATTTCATATCAAAATTAATGGTCCAGATCAAATAAAAATCATAAAAAATACAAAACAGTGTCACCAAGATGCACCATGTCCATGATGCGCATCCAGGGTGCTTGCGTGTGCATTGCAGTGCCTAGGACTTACCATGTGCATCTCTATCTCAAGGACGCACTCGCGTCTCATCTTTGTTGTAAACGGTGCACACAATTACACCCAGTGCACGCATTATAGTGCACGTCTATCAAGGTGCAGCCTAGGTGCAATATCCTTCAAGGACTATGTGCTTGGACTTCTCGTTCCTTGTTTCCTTTAATCTATGGTCCAGATGGTCCTAAAATTTTACTATTTTCATTGTTCTTGGGGTTTTGAGGGTCCAAGAATTCAATGAATGGTTCAGATCATCCATCTGAGATGTCCTTGAGATGGGTTTTCTACTGTGACATGGTTTTTCCCCAATTTTCACTGGCCGAAAAAAGCTAGTCTGGTTAGCAAGGAAAGATGAAAAAACAGTGAGGAAAAGAAAGTGGAAAGAAAAGAGAGAGGGAAAGAAGGGTTACCTATTTGGTCAGTGGAAAATCCATTTGATGAGAGGTCTTTGCTGGAGAAGGAGAGGAGGGTGTCAGTGGTGTGGGACACTGAGTTCAGTGCAATTGGTGTCAACGTTGACCATGCGATGATTATAAGGCAAGGGGGAGAGAGAGAGCAGTTACTAGGGGGCCGGATTAAATACGGGAAAATTGCATTTAAAGCTGTAATTTTCCTTTTGTTTAATGTAATGATTATCTACACTTAATGGGATAATCATTACCTTTAATTCCTTTAAGTTGTAAATCATTCCAAATTTCGTGTCATGTCAGGTGGGCCCCATATTGTGAAATTACTAATTTACCCTCCTATAATTTTTTATCTAATTACTTTAATTAAAATAATTAGAATTTTTTGTCTAAACTTCGACTTTGGTGTTCTTAGTGTCATTGGATTCCAATTTTCAAGTACAATCCAATTATTGATGTTTCAACCCTTGATTTGATTTCTATAAAAATCTAATATCTGAAAATTCAATTTCTCATTAAAATTTCTCAAAATTTAGGAATATTACATCCTTTCATCCTTACGAAAATTGTCCTCAAAATTTCTATAAAACTACACAAATAGCTCAGGATATGTTCACCTCATATCATCCTCTGTCTCCCACATGGCCTCCTATATAAAGTGATGCTACTAGAGAACCTTAACTAGCATAATTGTCTTGGTCCTTAGCTCTTGAACCTTACTATCCAATATCAATATTTGTCTCTCCTCAAAGGTTAAATCAGGTTTCAACTCTTTAGGTATCTACTCAAGTAAATGTGAAGGGTCTAATATGTTCTTCTACAACATAGATACATAGAAGACATCATGAACATTTGTGTGATGAGGTGGCAAAGCTAATTGACATGCAATAGCCCCAATCCTCTTCAGAATCTCAAAAGGACCAATAAATTTGGGATGGAGCTTCCCCTTATTTGTAAACATCATTACTCCCTTCATAGGGGATACCTTTAAGAAAACATGATCCTTGATGATAAACTCCACATCCTTCTATCTATTGTCAACATAGCTCTTTTGACGGTTGTGGGCCACCAAAAGTCACTTCCAGATTAGCTAGACCTTCTCTGTGGACTAGTCCACTAATTCAAATGTCACAAGGCATCTCTCGCTCACATCACTCCAACATATGGGTGATTGACATGGTCTACCATATAAGGCCTCGTATGGGGCCATACCAATACTCCCATGGTAGTTGTTATTATACACGAACTCTGTGAGCCACAAATGATCATCCCAGCTACCCTTCCAATCAATGGCGCAAGCTCTCAACATGTCCTAAATGATTTGGATGGTCCTCTCAGTCTGGCCATCTGTTTGGGTGTGGAAAGTTGTGCTAAACCTCAACATTGATTCCAAGGCCTCTTGGACACTCTGCCAATACCTTAAACTAAATCTAGTGTCATTATCTAAGATGATAGTTAAGGGAATCCCTGTAGGCTCACGATCTCCTTGATGTACAATTTTGCTAAACTATCATCTATCTAACTTTGCTTGATGGGAAGGAAGTGGGCAGACTTCGATAATCTATCTATGATAACCCATATCACGTCATGTCTTCATGTAGTCCTCGGGAGACCAACAATGAAATCCAAGGTGATATTATCTCATTTCCAGTTGGGAAGGTCTAGTGTCTAAACCAACCCTGTAGGTCTCTGATAGTTAGCCTTGACCTACTGATAAGTCAAACAGAATGCTACACATTCCCTGATGTCTCCCTTCATCCCGTTCCATTAGAAGCGTCGTCTCAGATCTCGATACATCTTCATACCCCCAAGATGAATGGTGAAATATGACTGGTGAGCCTCTTGAAGTAGCTCATGTCTTAAATCATCAATTGTAAGAACTACCAGCGTACCCTAGAATTGGATGCCACAATCCTATCCTCTAGTGAACTCTGTCTTACCTGCTAATGCTTGGATTTTTGCGTCCACAATCTATGCTTGTAAAATCCTATTAATGAATCTTGACCTACCAAATAAGGTGGAAATTATTACCCTGTACTTCCTACTCGAGGCATCTGCCACAACATTTTCCTTCCTAAGGTGATACTAAATGGTGAAACTGAAGTCTTTAAGATATGCCATCCTCCTAGTTGCCTCATGTTTAGGTTCCTCTGAGTGAAGAAATACTTGAGGCCTACTGTACAAGTAGTGCCTCTAGGACTTCAATGCAAATACTACTACTACTAATTCCAAGTCATAGGTGGGGTAATTCACCTCATGCATTTTCAATTTTCTTGATGCATAGGCTATTACCTTCCCATGTTGCATCAGTACTACTTCTAGCCCCTTACTAGACGATCACAATAAACTACATAACCACCAGATCCTAAGAGCAGTGCCAACATCAATGTAGATGTAAGTCCCCCCTTGAGCTCCTGAAACCTCTCCTCACATGCATTACGCCAAATGAACTTGGTGTCCTTCTTGGTCAGGGCAGTTAGAGGTAAAGCAATCCTCGAGAATCCCTCGATAAATCTGTGATAATACCTTGCCAGTCCAAGAAAGCTACAAATCTCAGTCATTGTTGTAGGTCTTTCCCATTTCAACATTGCCTCCACCTTAGCCGGATCTACATCCACTCCATCCTTTAATATCATGTGGCATAAGAAATGTACCTGCTCTAGCCAAAAATCACACTTACTAAACTTAGCATATAAGCGATAGCGATGTAGGGTGTCCAATACCACACAATGATGTTCCCTATGCACCTCATGGCTAGGTAAATAAACAAGAATATCATCTACAAACACCATAATAAACTTATCTAGATAAGTCCAAAAGACCTAGTTCATCAAGTCCACAAATACTGCCAATGCATTGGTTCTGCCAATAGGAATCACCAAGAACTCATAATGACCATAGCAAGTCCTAAAGGCAATCTTGAAGATATCCTCCTCCCTGATCCTCAATTAGTGTTATCGTAATCTCAAATCTATCTTTGAGAATATATTCTCTAATTGAAGCTAATCAAATAAGTCATCGATAATAGGTAGGGGATGTTGGTTCTTCACTGTGGCACTATTCAACAACTAATAATCTATACATAAGCGTAACAAACCCATCCTTTTTCTTCACAAAAAGGACTAGTGCTCCCCAAGGAGATCCACTGGGTCTAATAAAGCCTTTGTTAAGTAACACCTACAACTATACCTTGATCTCTCTCAACTCTGCTAGGACCATCCTGTATGGCATCTTTGAAATGGGTGTTGTAGCTGGTACTAGATCAATAGTAAAATCAATCTCCCAGAGTGGTGGTAATCCTAGCAACTCCTAAAAAAAAACATTTGCAAACTCTCATGCAATGTCAATGTCCTCAATCTAAGGTCGCCCACTGTCCTCCACTATAACACAAGTAAGGAAGACTTAGCACACTCACGAATAGTATCGCACTACCTTCATGGTAAAAATAACACATGCCCTAGTGATGTTCTTCCTACACTAAAATGAGGTCATTAGCTATCCAGGTATATTGAAAATAACTTGTTTCTTGCGACAATCCAAGGTAGCCCAAAAAGTGGCTAACCATTCCATTCATAAAATAACATCATAATCAACCATATCTAGCAAAATAAGGTTAGCATCCATCCTTACTCCCGATATCTCCATTGCTACACCTTGAAGGTACTCAGTAGCCTCAACAGTCTCTCCCACAGGTGTGATGACATCAAGTTTAAAAGCTAACTTGTGTGTATGCATGTCTAGACATGATGCAAATTTACATGAAATAACAGAGTGAGTAGATCCTGAATAAAAAATGACCCTAGCATGCCAATTAGAGACAAGAAAAGGGCCTTCAATGACCTGGTTAAAGGCCTATGCCTGCCCAGGTGTAAAGGGGAAGACTTGCCCTTGACTGCATGGTGTTATCACCGACTTGTCCCCATCATCTATATGCCTGCACCTTTGACTCCTAAGACAATCTCTGAGGAAATGTCTAGTCTCTCCACACCCTAAGCATCTAAATGGTTTTCTTTGTGAGGGAAATTACTGTTGACACTGTTGTGGTTGTTGTCTGTAGGCCTGGGACATGGCTATCTGGGTGCTTCCCCTTGCACCTACTACACACTTTCCCATCCTTCTTCTACCTACTCATTTGTTGAAAAAACAATACCTTATGCATGTATGTCTATACCAAAGGTCTCTTTCCCTTACTGGGCTGGCTTAGACACATCTAGTTTGGAGAAAATCTCTTTCCAACATCAAGGCTATATCTGTTGCCTCTCATACCATCACAGGATGTGAGATAATCACTCAGTTCCTCAATTTGGGCATCAATCAATCCACAAATCAATCAACAGCCTCCTTATCTAAGGCAAAGGTGCTGGTTGTGAATCTCCTCAATCTAGTAAACCGATTCAAGTACTATTGAACCATCATGTCTTGTTGCTCCAGGGTGGCAAGCTCCCCCTTCATAGCTTATAATGCATGAGGTGGGAAGTACATATTGTCAAAGGCCTTTCTAAAGATCTCCCAAGTGACCACCTTTGTGGAAGAAGAGTGTGTCCTCTAAAGGGTTTGCCACCAAAAACCAGGCTCATCCTTCGTTAGGTAAGTAGCTATCCACACCTGGTCCTCTATTGGAATTTTCATGTCATTGAACACCCTTTCCACTTCAAATAACCACCTCTCTACCTCTTCAATGGCACCTTCCCTGTGGATGTGTGGTACCATTTTCTGAAATCTTTCCAACAGTTTATTTGTTTTGTCAAACTCCCCAAGGCATCATCCTTCATAGCTTTAGGTGCTAGTGGTATCAACTCCTGATGGGATACTAGACTAATGAATCCACCAGGGCCGCAGTAGCTATCGCGATTGGTGTTGAGTTTGTGACTTGCCTTACTGCCTGGATCTATTGTTGTATGTGTGGTATTAAAACCTATATCACTTAACTCACCAAATTTGCATCGCGTCCCCTTATCTTGAGGACTCGGAAGAGTGGTAACTAGTGGAGCAAAGATAGATCTCATTTTCCTTCAAGGAGCCATCTATCAAAAATTTTAGTACAATTTAGTATAAGAAGGAACTTCTAAATTCCTATTCAGCAAAGACTTATGGGTTGTTAAATACAAGTGGACCTTCAGTATAGTTATGATGGAGTAGGCTAGGCCTTGATACCAAACTGTAACACCTCGGGTTTTAATAACAAAATCAAATACATAATAATAGTAAAGTAGTCAAGATCCCTGAAGTTAAAGTGTTTACTTTCTAATTAAGCTAAAATATCCTTTATTAAAGCATTACCCTTTTTTAAATCCCAAGGGACATATGACCCATGAGAATGTGTTCTATTGATCCCCACCACCTTTAATGATGCTCCACTTGTTTGCCCCTCCTAATATCCCACTTTATATTTAAGGCATTGCAAGAAAAATAGCAATGCCTCGGCAAGCATTGCTTGTGTGGGTACATAGACATTTAATATTCAATAAATGGATTCTGGTAGTGTGACTGATAAAAAGCATAATTCATAATAAAACCCATGGATGTAATGAAGTTGTCAAAACTGAATATTCAAGTCTCATAAACATAAACAGTATCATCATATAGCACATGTCAAAACTAGAATCCTGTATGGCATGTAAGATCTCGTACAAGTCATAAGAATCACATGAGTAGAATCAACATGACGTGTAACGTAGTATAAAACATAGCTCAGAATCTAATAATGCTAAGTAAAAGTAAATCAAACACATCAAACATGAATGCATGTCATGAATAAAAAGGCACATAATCCACTTGTGTCCCTTGAGTGTAAAGCACACTCTCACATCTAGTTATGAGTAATCATACCAATCCTTAGCATGTCGTCACACTATGGGTACATATAGATATATCAATCCTAGTAATAATCATAATGCTATTTGCCCATCACATAAGTAGTGTGGACTACCCATGATACCACTCCCTATGCAATTTTCCCATCTTAGCAGTTGGTGTCTACCATCTCATAAAGTAAGAAGATAGGTGACCAACCTTACAACCCTCCTAGCACAGCATGCACCGGGTGAAAGCACCAATCATCATTGCATGAAAATATAAAATTTGCTCATCATCCCAAAACAAGCAATAATAAATCATGTTTGATGCACAAAATATAAGAGCACTGGTGGCTCACCATCAAAAAGTCTGGCCCTCACCACATGGTTAGTCTCTTAAGGATGAACCATTGAGCCTCCTTAATAAACCCATGAATAAGCAATACTGGTAAAATAATTAAATCAAAACATCTTGATATCCACATAACATGAATCAGTGGAAATCATATATATCAAAATGATCGTGCATAAGTACAAGCCATACTTGCTAAATAGTAGTCACAAAGTCATAGACCAAATAGATATGCATTAAAACAATGATATACATGAAATCATCAAATGAACATCCACGATTTTTATTTAAAATATATAAATATTAAATGTTGTCACTTACCTCAGTGAGAACCAACTCTCTCAGGTGTGTCATCTCTCAAACTAGTATGGTATGGTGCACTTGTACAAACCACATATAACATAATCCATTACTTATCGCTCAATTATTCATTATTTCCACTCAAATCACTCCAGATCCTCCTTGATCTAGGTGATTTAATGTCCATTCATTACTCATTAAAGTCTCATCTTTGATCTTGGCCGTAGGTTGCAAATCAATGGTCCAACTCACTCAATCCAATGTCATCAATGTTTACCCCTGGTCTTTCTCTCATTAACATACCCAATCTAACCATCAGATGGTTAGATCTGATCCTAATTGATTAGATTAATAGACTTGATAGCTTCTAAGGTCCAACTTTTTACTTAATCTATAATTTCTGGGACAATCCAACCATTGAATCATTCTAAACATCCTATTGGGTATCTCATATACCCCAATCCATCATATTCTCAGAGTTTTCTAAGATGGATAGGTTTACTAATAGTTGATCTATTTATCTAATGGTCAAATCATCCTCTGATCAGTTAGATCATAATTCTTATGTTATTCAAGGGTTTGGATCATAATCTAGTTTAATTTATGTAATTTGACCATGAAATCCCTCATTTTTCTTGTTAGATTAGATAATTGGTCAATTTCGAAGGACTAATCTACCCGATCTAGCTCATCCCATGATTTTTTGGTTTTAATCAAGTCAAAATGTTGTCAAATCTAAGTTTCCACCTCAAAATCAGTGATGTCGTTGGAATGGCCTTTCCCCTATTTTTTGTCACCAATGAGTGGAAGTCAAGCTCCACATGATGAGTCTAACTCCCATGTGTCAAGCCACTACATGAGAGTTAACACGCACAACAGTTAAGTGAGGTGGTGCCATTATCAATTTGGCGCCCCTCAACTATTTGTAAATTTTAGGGAGTTTTGGTTCTCAGTCTCCCTTTCACGCATTCTTAATATCATTGGAAAGCTCTCATCAAGGACAATCTAAAAATTGACCTTTTTTCATTGATTTTTTATGTTTTTAATTAAAATTTGAATTTCTTTTGTAATTACTTGATTTTTTTATAAAGTTTTCAATTTAAAGTAAAATTTGTCAAATTTTGTTATGAATCTAGAATGGAATTTCAAGTCATTTAATCCTTACTAGAACATACAATCCAAAATGTTGTGAGGATTCAAGATTTACTTGAATTCAAGTTCGATGGGGACTTTAACTCTTGTTCAGCCTACCTGCACAATCCAACCTTGGTTGTGCTATTTTATAAATTTTAAAAAATTAACAAGTTAATTACCTTTTTACCCTAGTCTTAGGGCACAAGTGTGACAACTTCCATTTAATAATTCTTTACCTATCAAATACCCCCAAACTCACATTTTGGCAATCCTTGAGCAAAACTACTAAAGAAATATGAAAAACACTTAATATTACTAACCACTTTTGTAGGCATTATTGTCTGCATTTAGCATGTGTAGAAAGCTTTTCAGCCCCTAGGTTACCTCTAGTGGATGGCTTGTATTCTCATATGGGTTTTTAGAAATGACACCCATAAACATTTTCTTCAAAACAAATATCAAAGTTCCTTCATTTATCTCAGAGAGTTTTCTTCCATCCAGTGTTTGATGAATATCCAACTTTAGCATGTTAATAGAACTGAAGAACAACTCAAAATCTTTCCCTTATGTTAAAGATCTTCCATTACTAACGAAACCTTAGAATGTGAGTGTGTGGGTATAGCTAATATACATAATAGTTAGTTTCTAGTAAAATATAACATAAATCACTCTCCCCAAGTATGCTTTGACTTCAAATATCATAGGTCATACTTAACACTCAGAAAGAAGCCTCTCAAAGATGGGTAATTCTCTCATTAATATGTGAGTAGGATGTTGTTCATCAAGTCCAAAAATCTTACATATTTTCATACAAAAGAACTATAACTTAGAAAGAATGATAATGGTCTCGTGAAACAATATCAACTACTAGAAATGTTACACCCTACCAAAATCCCTATTTATTTATAACCACATTCAATTCATACTACCCTTAAGATCAAGTTAGGACTTCTACTAGGATGAAACAAAGGCTTAGGTGAGGGTTATCAAAAGAATGGGTATCAGGATAAATAAAGATTGTTTTAAAAATTATGCAAAGGACTTCTAAGATGTAGTCACAACTTTCCTTTTATATTTTTTCTTCACAAGAGTGAACATTCTTCTTCATTGGTTATCTTTTTTTTTTCACTTAACTTTATATATAGACTTTATTTGAACTTTTCTTCTTTCCAATCCTTTGGATGTTCATCTTTTGAATTGTATTGTCTATAGTCTTTCTCAAGATATTCTTCAACCTTCTCTACATTTTCCAAAATAAATGGGTAATAGAGATATTATAGGGGTTAAATATGGGCATTGATGAGTTAGTTAATAAAGAAAGAGCTTATTATAAAGAATCAAGTGGCTAATTAGTGGAAAATAACTTAGGAGAGGCTAAAGGCTCTGGGTGTACCAAAGATGGCCTATATCACTTCCTAGGTTTCATATGACTTATAGACAACTTTAAACTCAAGAGATATATGGTACAATCTTTTTGTAATTTCCTAATAGTTGACCAATACAATGAATAATGAAACCAGCTAGAAAATTATGCTTGTTGCAGAAAAATTTTAATTTATATATAACCCTCAAAAAGGAAGAATGACTCTAAAGTTCGCTTGGGTTAATAATCTCTACTTATCTTCTTCGGGATCTATAAGTTATATTTAGTCTTCAACTTAGACTATATATATGTATATTGTTGCAATAATTAATTTAAGTTTAATTTTCATTGAAAACTTTAGAAAAAGGAGAAAAATAATGAACTAGTTGTATGCAAATCTATTAATAAGCTAAATTTCACAAGATAATTGAATAGTCAAAAATTTTGAATTCATGTAGTTGTAAAGGAATTTCCACAAAAGACCTTGAAAATTTAAAAAAGATTAGATTTTTTCAATATTTTTAATTGACTCAAAAACTACTAAAATTTGATAAAAATATAATTTTAAAACATCATCTTTGAAAATACCCCCAGACTTGAATTAAACATTGTCCTCAATATTTAAAATTAAAAATTATGGACAAAAAAATAATAAACCAATGAGATAAGGTAGGAAGAATTTCACCTTACACTTTAGTGATAGAGCTTAAACCTATCAATATGAGCAAGTGGATGCAAAATAATATACAGTGCATGCTAATGCAATTGATGTGTCTTTTGGAGAAAGTTCAAGGACAAGTAATAGTAGTCTTCTGTTCATCTTCTGGTGTTATTGAAATTTTGTTATACCCTAAATATCCATGTATAAAACAATAGTATTCAAGTCAAGCCAACTTTTCTAGCATCTGGTCAATAAAAGGTAGAACAAAGTGGTCTTTCCATGCAGGTAGGGACTAGCTCATTATCCTCACTTTTTTACTATAGTGAGACCTAATTTCTTAGGTCCAACTAGAATTGTGCTGCCCGAAGAATTATCTAAAATGGGATAAATTATTCCGACATCGAGCAATTTAAGTACCTCTGTTTTGACTACTTCCTTCATATTAGTGTTTAGTCTCCTTTGCATCTCCGTAGATGGTTTACCATTATCTTCCAAGCGAATTCTATGCATGCAAATAACAGGACTAATTTCCTTAAGGTCTACTATTAACCACCCTATAGTTATCTAATGTTCTCTAGTATTAACCACCCTATAGATGTGGTTAAGAATGGCCATCCCAAAATTACTAGTATTTGACTACGAGGATCAATTACAGGTTGTCTATAATTAGAAAGTCTACAGAAATAGAATTTTTTTTACCTGTACCAAGACATTTTCTATCACAACATGAGGATTTTTCACTGATCTATCTACTATTTGTAATGTGGTGGAGGTAGGCTTCATCTCACCTAGCCCTAGTTGTACATAAACTAAGTAAGGCAATAGGTTCATAGTAGCCCATAAGTCTAAGTAGTGCCTTGTCAATAGTGTGTTTCCCTATCACACATGATATTATGGGACATCCTGGATCTCTATACTTAGGAGAGGTGTTATGCTGGATTATAGAGCTAACCTGTTCTATATGAAAGGCTTTCTTTTGGACATTCAACTTTTGCTTTTGTGTGCAAAGATCATTTAAAGACATGGCATGTGAAGGGATTTCTTTAATGGAATTTAATAATGGGATGTTAATGTTGACTTGTTTGAACACATCTAGTATTTAGTGAAAATTACCACTCTTCTTTGCCATATTTAATTATTGAGCGAAGGGAGCCTTAGGAACATAAGATGCATCTATAAGAGGCTCAGAAGAAGGGGAGATGGTTGAGCCTTCTCTTTGCCCTTCTTAGCTTGTGTGGGATTTAATTTGTTTGCTTTCCACTCCTAAGGGTAATGGTTGATGTGGTTTGTCCTTAAAAGTTTTGGTCCTTAGAAGTTTTACCAATCTCATATTGACCCATAAGGTTCAGTCATGGTTGACTAATGAATTTTCCTTTCTCCCTTTCACTTAGAGAAGTAGACAATTGACCCATATGCTATTCCAACTTTGGGATGGATTATGCGTTGGCTTGCAGAGTTTTTTTAGTGTCATTCTAGAATTGTAGCGAACTCTACTTGAATAGATTTATGGTTTCCTCAATTGACGGTTTCCTTGTTTATTGCAAAAATTGTTGAGGAATTACAACTTGTGGCATTGGAGAATGAGAAAAGGCTTGAGGGGGGGGATCCCAGGTGGCCCCCCTTGGGTGTTATTCTTAGACCATGAAAAATTTGGATGGCCCGCCTATCCTAGATTGTAGGTCTCAAAATAAGGGTTATTATTGCTAGGATTTCTAAATGCATTCACTTGCTCTGAGTGATACTTAGGAAAAACAGAGCTTGATGGACAAGTCATAGTGGAATGTGTGGGATTTGAGCAAATTGAGTAGATCTCAGATTGAGTTTGCATCAAAGATTGTTATGAATGCATTTAACCTTGAGTAAGACTATCAATTTTATCAACCTTATGGGCTAGCATATATATTTTTGTATATAAGTCCAGAGTGACCCTTATCTCATATAGATCACCATTTTTCTAAGGTATTGAATTTCATTCCATTTTGGCTGTATAGTACCAGTGATAGGAATTACTACAAGTGTCTCAAAGAAATTCCAAACCTCCACATCACTTTTAGCCATGAAAGCCCCACCACTTGTTGCATCAATTGTACGTCGGTTCAATAGGGTCAAGCCTTCATAGAAGTATTGTACCTATTGTCACTTCTTAAAATGAGGGTGTGGACACTTCAATAACAAGTCCTTGCATCTCTCCCAACATTCATTGAACTGTTCACCATCTTTCTGCTAGAAGTTGATGATTTTCCTCTTAAGGACATTAGTTTTGTGGACTTGAAATTTTTTTTTAAGGAACTTCCTATAGTTGATCCCATGATGTGATGGACCCTACCTCTAGTAAGTTGAGCCATGGCTTTGCCTTATCTTTCAAAGAAAAAAGGAAATAGTTCAACCTGATGGAACCATTAAAAGTTATCATACTTGACGATTGCACATATATCAAGGAACTCCTTGACATGGTGATATGGGTCCTCTTTATTCAACCCATAGAACATTAGTAAAAGTTGAATGACCCTTGCTTTAAATTAAAATGTTTCGCATTAGTCGTAGGTAGAATAAAATACATAATTATGGCAGGGTAGAATAGTCCCTCAAAGGTTTAACCTTTGCTACATCTTCTGCCATGTTTATTCTAGGGTTAATTAAATCTATTTGATTTCTTAAACCTTGCCTTACAGTCCATTCAATATAAAGATTTAATTGTACTAGACCTGAGTTCAATGATCGGTGCTGTGTGTACGCCAAAAAGTTGGTGCAGTGGAGTTAAATTTGCATACAATGACAATAAGTCAATTGCATACAATGAAATTCTTATCTTTTTCTGATTTCATTTTCCTTTTGTTCTTTTAAAGAAACTAAGAAACCTAAGCTAAATGATCCAACTTATATGCAATTAAAGCATGCACAACAATTCTAACCCTAAAGAAAATAAGTTGAAAGGTTTGATTTTTCTTCATTTTCTTTAACAAAGTAACTTTTAGGTTATTACTAACATAGGTATGTCCTCCTCTCTTTCAAACTTGTCCAACTTCTTACTTGTTATATCTTACCTTGATCAATCACTTCACACCGAACTCAATTAGCTATAGTTGATCATAGTCATCAAGTGTGTTGGCAAACCTAGTCATTTAAATACCAACATAGTGGCCACTAGAGTGGTAATAGGTTACCTCCTTATAAGAGGATCTTATAGGCTCATAAGCTACTAAGGTCAATTGATTTTAAATTAATTATGAGAGGCTAGGGTTGCATCAAGTGATGGTTAATTTGGGTGGGCAAAGGGATGGTGATGAAATCCACCCTTGATCTTGTAGGGGTGAGTGCCCTTACCAATAGATTTTCACATACCATATGAATTTTATCAATCACATAATCACATTAAAGCATTAAATGTGCCTTAAAAATGAAAGAAAGCAGTCAACTAATGCATCTACCTACATGCTACTTAACAAAGGGTCCGAGCCTCAACAGATGGCACATTATAACCCTAACAACCTATGTCTGTTAGTTATAGCCGAGCTTATGCTATCCCTTATTAAGAGGCACAACTAATGAAATGTCCTAATTAATATGCAACATTTAATTTATGACTGCTAGCTATATGATATTTATTATCAACCACCAGGCAAAGCTAATTATCATCCAAGTCCTAATCTAGTAAATATATGGAGATTAGAAAATATTATAGTGGGGACTTGGATAAAGTCTTCTCATACGAGGATGGGTCCATGTACATACCACCTCCTCTTCCAAGTTAGGATGGTCCACCCTTTACCTATATTATTACAACCCCTTTTTTACTAAATTATGATTGAATAAATACATTTATTTCCTCAGTACAATTCACTCAAAATAAAAATTTATAAACTATCCTAATTTCCTTCAATTCCCGCTACTCATTCTTGTAAAATTAAAAAATGAAAGTGAGTGCTGAAAAATTACAAGAATAAAAAGATATAATGCAAAATGTGCCATTAATTGAATGGATCCCTAAAATCTATGACTAGTGGTAAAGTAATTACCCTAGATTTTAATTAAAAATCCATTGTGAATCCTCATTAACAGTGCCAAAAACTTGATGTGTTTTTAAAATAACCGCAAGTGCACGAGTCCACTATAGCATAGACATGGAAAATATTGGTCAATCCAAAGAGATTCTATTGATAAACAAATTTTAATCAAAACCTATTTTAACTAGTTTAACCTAGCCAAACAATTTATTTAACTAAATTAATTACCTAAAATGCAAAAAAATCACAGAAATCACACAAAATGCTAGAAATTAATACGAATTAAATATTCTTAGGATTGATCTATCTAGATGTTTACCTACACATGTTAATAATTTCAATAACTCTAAAAGCATAAAAGATGTGCCCTTTAAGGATTTCTTTTTTTAATTTTATTAATACTAGTTTTCTAGCTTAGTTATATACTTATTCAAAGTATAGCAAATCTTCTTAGACCATAGACTATGAAAGATTCTTATATATCACTCTCTTTTTACTATACTTAGTATCCCTCCTTATTGAGCAATCACTAAGTATGTAAATATAGAGTGCTAAAATTATAATATTAATATTAAAGAATTTTTGTTTAACTTAGAGTCACATAATAAAAAAAATGCTTATTCCAACACATTTACCATTCTAATCCCTAGGTGAACTAATTAACAAACAAGAATAAATAAACTAAACTACATCTAACACTAACAAAAGCATGGATACCATAAGCATAAAATAAAGGACTTACTAATAATGAAACAAAAAAGATAACTTTCATAATCTAACAAGCTTTCAAATACAAGAAGCAAATGAAGCAAAAACAAAAGGAAACTAAACTTCTCTAGCAATGAGGCACATGCTGTAGAAATCATTCATAGTGTCATACAACGGGGATCATTTTTATGTCCACGTCCGCTGCAAATCAAACTAACAGTTACAAAGCCACCTTGGATCATCATCCAAACAATGTTCTCTAACTTGTTGTGTCACTCAATTACTAGATTAAACATCATGCATAAGCCACACACCTTTCAATGACAAATAGTCAAAATGTACCCTCAACACCTCTCTTAGCATCCACCTCCTTTCTTTTGGTAACACGTTATTCATCCAAGCAACCAAGTACACCTTAAGTTTGCTAAGAAAACTACACAAGACGTCTTGATTGGTAGAACTGAATAATGAGCAAGATATAAGAAGTTGCTACCAACGAGGATGTTAGGAAAGATTCAAGAGAAGAAGAAATTAGGGAAAAGAATGCATGGTACAGGAGTTAGGAAAAAGTACTACATGAAAATGGAAGCTATACAAGGTCCTCTTCTTCTAAACTTCTCTCCTCAATGTTCATGCAAACAAAAGCAGCCAGCTCAACATATTGATCTTCCTTTAAAATATTAGAATGTTGCTTCATTCACTAGCTAGAAACCAAATAAAAACCCACATCCTTTTCCCCTCTATTGAAAACATTGGGTTGTGGTGCTTGATTCCTTATTGATCAGCTACATGATGAAGACAAAATCTTATGTAGCTACTTGTCTTCTCTTAGAATTACTTTAAATGAACTCTTGGGCAGCTATCTCATTGGTGACCATCTTGAATAAAACAAAATCATTGAATAGCTTATTTCTATCGTCTCTTAGGCAATAGCTTCATCATCATCATTATCAAGACCTTATCCCAATTAGGGATCGCCCACATGATTCTTGTTCCTCCATTCCCCTCTCTTCAGTATCATGGCTTCATTTAGTCCCAAAGTTTTTAAATCTTTTCTCACCACTTCTACCTGCAGTCTTTTGCGCCTTCTCCTTGGCCTTTTGGAACCTTCTACTTGCATTGCTTCTCTCCTTATAACTTATGCCATTTTAGGTCTCTTTTGGGCATGTCCAAACCACCTAAATCTAATCTCCCTCATCTTGTTACCTATTTGTGCTACCCCTAAGTTTCCTCTAATGTTTTCATTTCTAATTCTATCCTTTCCTGTCTTATCACTCATCCATCTCAACATCCTCATTTTCATGATGCTCATCCTATGAACTTGATGTTCCTTAAATGCCCAACACTCTGATCCATAGAGCATGGCCGGCCTTATGGCCATCCTATAGAACTTTCCTTTTAGTTTTGAGTGGAACCTGCTGATCATAAAAATCTCCAGATGCACATGGAGGGGTTGAAGAAAAAACATTGCACAACTTGAAGAAGACAACAATATCAACTCCCTTAGAATAGAATCCCATGTGATGCAGCTCCTTCAAAACATCTCTCGTTTATGAATCACACCACACCTCTCTTTCTTTTTTTTAACATGCACAAGGCTTTTCTCTCTTCAATCCCTAGTTAATGTTCACATGTAAGGATGAGGGGGATATTTGTGATTTTTCATTGAATGCTTAAGGAGAATGTCATGGAGAATCAAAATTCATGCATGGGCTTCATTTTTTATGGTGTCTCACATAATGAGGGAAGAGAAGGTGGAAGTTTCCTTTTGGAAACTCCCTTCCATCCTCATAATTTTCTTCTCCTCTATCCCTTATCCTTTATCTTTATCACATCTAGAAAGCTTTCCTTGAATAAAATGTGTAGCAATTCTTTTAAAGTGCATGGAGTGTAACCTATAGTGGATGGTGAGATCAAGTGAGATGCTTGGCTTGCGTGGTCAGATGGGATGGTATGGTAGGTAGGATTTTGATGTTTTCCTTTCTTCATTTCCTCCCTTGTATTTAGTTTCAAACCTAGGTTGAAGGGTTGATATTTCCTTGAAGTCATCTATCCAAAAAGGCATTGTTTTATGGCTTATTCCTTCTCATCCATCAAACAGATGTACCTTAAGATGAACAGTTAGGATTCAGTAAAGATTTTCTTATCCAAATGAATTTCCTTCCTTATTTTATCCTCAAACCACCATTTCTATCTCCAACCAATGAGATTAAAGTAAAAACACAGTTTTTACCTTAAGGAGAACAAATTTTATTCTCCTTTAAAAATGATGGGGCCACTAAAATTTTCTCCACCAATCATAGCTCAGTCTTCTCTCTCATGCATTGCTTATTCCTATTTGTCAATCCTAAATCAAATGGATTCTCATTGGTTACTTTAGGATGGTCTTAGATATGGAATGATCTCAGCCACTTTTTTTAGAAATACTAGCGAGAAAACTGACCGTAAATTTTCATTTTTTGTCTCTCTCCATCCTCCTTATTTTTTCCACAAATTATGCTCAACCATTCATATACTCCATATGGACTTAAGTGGGTTGTACCACATTTTCATGAAAAAATTCTATTACATTTGTAGGTGGTACCCATTCTAAAATATAGAGAGACAAAGTTGGGTTTTTAGTCTCGAGCATGCCCTAGCTTGAGTGTACTTCACATGCATCCTTCCTTTGATGTGTGTGGCCCTCAAGGTTTACTTAGAAGCTCCCAAAAGGTGTTGAAATGCATGCCTGAATGCAAGGAAATTTTAATACCTTTTTTTTTTATATGTACAACCTCTTTTGCACGAATAAGGTTTAGCAATGCTTCTAGGGTTTCTGACTTTGATGAAAATGATACCAACACTCATTCTACATTTTAAACTTTCAAGCTTTATTGATTTTTGTAGGTAGGACCACGTTGATTCTCAGACTTTGGATTATTCATCTTTCAAGGTTTGCAATGCCAAAAATACCTTTTTTTACAATTGTAACCTAATTCATGAAAATAGCCCTAATTAGTGATCTTTATGATAAAACAAGGGATAAAACTTGCTAAATATAGAGGTATTCTATGTAATAATTCTATACCTACTAGGGTAGTTACTCCATTGGAGAAACAATATGTGCACAACAATATCTTCAAAAAACACAAGTCATAGTTGAGCGAAGGTGAATGGATGTCAATCTAAATATTCTAAACATGAGAAACTTTGATGTCATCTTAATGATTGATTGACTAGCACTGCATTGGGCAGTGGTAGATTGTCGTAAGGAGGTCATTTTTTGACAATTTTGTTCTAAGGAATAAGAGATTTCGTAAGATCATGTTGTCATTTCTACTATGAAAGCAATTAGACACACTGCTAAGGTATTTCAAACCTTTTTGTCTAAAGTGGACATAGTAGATGTTGAAAAATCTAAGTTTGGATGTATTTCCTAAGCATCTTTTGGGCACTCCAGTGTCTTTTGGTAACCCTCAAGGACATGCAAATTTTCAAGAACTCAATGCTCACAAATCATGCAATATATGCAATTGTTTGCAAAACATATCTATGCATAATGTATTTGTCATATGCATGCTGAATTCGTTTATAAGATTAAGTCATGCTAAACAAGTCATATAACTTAAACTTAAAACATGCGTTCTCCAAACAATCATTGGTTCTTTTTTGAAAAAGTCTAGTAGCGATAAAGCACCTACCTGGTTTGGTCACGCAAGCCCCTTTGTCCTCGTACGCTCCTGATGGGGAACAAGGTTAGTTTGGCCTATTTCTATAGGTTTTAGAGTGGTTGATCTCACTACTTAGGCATTAAGGGTTCATCCCCATCCCTATGGGTGTCCTAAGGTCCTAATTGGGCCTTGGCATCATCAGGTTTACAAAGGTTTAGTGGCCCCGTGCCACTACCATAGTCTAAGGGTCGTGCCCACCTTATATTGGGCCTTGATCATGTATTTTATGGTTTAGATGTGTCCATGTCATCGACGTGGACACAACGCCTTTCGCGGTGCCTCAATCGGAGCCCTAGATCTCAAGTTATAGGCTTTTTAGTACCAAGTGTACATAAAGGGTCAAACGAGGTGGAAGCCAGGGACGCTAACGCGTCCCGCGTCTGCAAACGCTCTGGGCTTTCGCCCGTCGTTCTCAGTTGTGGGTGCGTCCATTCGATTTTCTGAATGCTTAAGGTGCGTTTCGGTTTGACGGGGACCTGGACGTCCTAGGGACGCCTTGGTTCGACCCTGTCGAACCAGTGCGCCCCAAGGACCATCCCTAGGTCCTTTGTGGCTCTCTAGAGCTCCGTTTTGCATGATTTTTCATGCAAAACTTGGGGAAACTTAGCCTAGGACTAAGGGGGAGATGGGTTTGGAGGGGTTTTGGGCATACTTGGTTAGTGGCCGGGTTTTTCTCCACGTTTTCTCCTCTTGTTTTCTTCTCCACGATGGGTTTTTCCCAAGCTTATGGGCTGCCATTAGAAGCGCCCAAGAGCTCTATTTATAGAGCTATAAGAGGGTTCAGGAGGGGGCTCTTACCGCCATTGAATGGCAGTGGAGAAACCTCCAAAATGGTGGTGGTTCTCCTCCAAACACCACTGTTCTAGAACCCTCTATGAGGTTGATGAAGAGGAGCGCCCGTATCAAAAGGGGCCGCTTTGTTTCTCAGGCTAAATCCGTTTTTTAATATAAATTATATTTTTACCCCTAAACTTCAAAGGGCCATAACTTGCTCATTTCAACTCCGTTTTGGGTGATTTTGGTCTTGTTGGATTCCTTTTTCTGAGATGCACGTAATGGTACCATTCTCAGGACCAAATTTCTGGGTCTAGTTAGGGTGAATAGTGAATTGACCCAAATACCCTTATTTCCAAAAAGTGAACTTTTCATTACTAACTTGGGATTTCAATGTTACAAAATTGGAGTCATTACATTCTTACCCCCTTAGGGGAATTTTTCCCCTGAAATTCTACACTATATATAGTCAAAAGATCTTGGGGTACTTTTCTCGCATTTCTAACTCCAGTTCCCAAGTCTCTTCTTCCATGTGCACATTTCTCCACAAAACTTTGACTAAGTGTATGTCCTTGTTCCGCAGCTTCTTACGCTTACGATCCAGAATCTTAACTGGTCTCGTCTCTAGCTTGAGATCCTCCGTCAACTCTATGGGTACCTGGTTGATGACATGAGCAAGGTCAAGCACGTACCTCCTTAGCATAGATATATGGAATACGTTATGCACTTCAGATAGCTGAGGGGGTACTGTGATCCTGTAGGCCACTTTTCCCACTTTCTCCAGGATTTCGAAAGGTCCTATGTAACGCGAACTAAGTTTACCTTTGATACCGAACCGCATAACTCCTTTAGTGGGAGATATCTTCAGGAAAACTTGCTCTCCTATGTCGAATTCTAATGGTCTCCTCCTTTGATCAGCATAGCTCTTTTGCTGACTTTGAGCTGTAAGGAGGCGTCTCCTTATGAGTTTGAACTTCTCGGTGCATTGCTCCACCAGCTCGGACTGGAGCACCCTGGACTCGCCAACTTCACTCCAACTGGTGGGTGATCGACAGGGTCTCCCATAGAGCGCCTTGTACGGAGCCATGCCAATGCTCGACTGAAAGCTGTTGTTGTACGTGAACTCTACTAGTGGCAGGTTTTCATCCCAGCTCTGCTTCCAATCTAGGGCACAGGTTCGCAACTTATCTTCGACTATCTGGATCATGCACTCTGACTGTCCATCGGTCTGTGGATGGAAGGTTGTGCTATAGTTCAAGGAAGATCCTAAGAATTTTTGGACGAACTTCCAGAGTTGTGAAGTGAAGCGGCTATCCGTATCTGAAGTGATACTAAGGAGTATGCCATGTAAACTCATTATCTCTTTGATGTATAGCTGAGATAGGCTGTCAGTGGATTGGGTATGGCGTATAGGAAGGAAATGGGCTGTCTTAGTCAATCTATCAACAATGACCCAGATCATGTCATGACCCTTAGAGGTCCTAGGTAACCCTACGATGAAGTCCATGGTAATATGGTCCCATTTCCATTCGGGTAACTCAAGGGGTTGTAACAATCCCGTAGGTCTTTGATGTTCAGCCTTTACTTGTTGACATGTTAGACACTTTGCCACAAATTCCCCTATGTTTCTTTTGGTACCATCCCACCAATATTGTCTCTTTAAGTCTTGATACATCTTAGTTCCTCCCGGGTGTATAGTATACTTAGACCGATGAGCCTCTTTTAAGATTTCTTATCTTAACTCTTCATTAGTCGGTACCAGTAATCTTCCTTACATGTAGATGCTACCATCTTCCCCTTTAGTAAACCCTGATTTTCCTATGAAAGCTTGTATATCCGGATCTCCTTTCTATTCTTGCTTAACCTTTTCATTAATAGCCAACTTTATTATTAGACCTCCCATAACGATCTTGTGCTTACTTATGTCCGGTTTCCATGTTATTACTTCTTGTAATAGCTTCCATCTCTTAGTTAATAAACTTGCACACATCCCCTGGGTTTTTCTACTTAATGCATTAGCTACCACATTAGCTTTTCCAAGGTGATAATGAATGGAGAAGTCATAGTCTTTTAAGTATTCCATCCATCTTATTTGTCGCATGTTTAAGTCTTGTTGGGAAAAGATATATTTAAGACTCTTATGATCTATAAAAACTTCAAAATTTTCCCCATATAAATAATGTCTCCAAATTCACAAGGCAAAGACTATGGCCGCTAATTCCAAGTCATGGGTCAGGTAATTGACTTCATGCTTCTTGAGTTGCCGAGAAGCATAAGCAATTACCTTCCCATGTTGCATAAGTACGCAGCCTAGTCCTTGTTGCGAGGCATCACTGTATATCTCAAATCCACCACTTCCTGAAGGTAAGGTAAGGACAGGTGTTGTAGTTAACCTTCTCTTTAGTTCCTAGAAGCTTTCCTCACACTTATCAGTCTATTCAAATCTTGTGTCTTTCCTGTTCAGCTTAGTTAGAGGTAAAGCAATTTGTGAAAAACCCTCGATGAATCTCTTGTAATATCTGGCAAGTCCTAAGAAGCTTCTTATTTCTGTGACTGTCTTAGGTCTTTCCCATTTCTGTACTGATTCAACCTTAGCGGGGTTGGCTGCTATGCCATCTTGAGAAATAATGTGTCCTAAGAAATTAACCTTTTCCAGCCAAAACTCACACTTACTGAATTTTACATACAATTTGTGTGCTCGTAGGGTACTTAATGTTATCCTTAGATGTTCCTTATGGTCTTCAGGAGTTTTTGAATATATCAAGATATCATCCACAAACACTATGATGAATTTATCTAAGTACTCCTTAAACACCCTATTCATGAGGTCCATAAATGCGGCTGGAGCATTAGTTAAACCAAAGGACATCACCCTGAATTCATAATGGCCGTATCGAGTCTTGAAGGCTGTCTTGGGGATATCTTATTCTCTAACTCAAAGTTGATGGTATCCTGATAGTAGATCAATCTTAGAGAAGACTCTAGCTGACTGAAGTTGATCGAAAAGATCATCAATTCAGGGAAGGGGGTACTTATTCTTAA
Organism: Warburgia ugandensis; assembly: GCA_035236585.1. Lineage (NCBI taxonomy): Eukaryota > Viridiplantae > Streptophyta > Magnoliopsida > Canellales > Canellaceae > Warburgia > Warburgia ugandensis. The sequence continues at coordinate 36,894,081 of CP141131.1, forward strand.
TGGTGACCCTATTTAGCATCTGATAGTCTATGCACAATCTCATGGAGGCATCCTTTTTCTTAACAAAAAGGACTGGAGCTCCCCACGAAGATATGCTATGTCGTATGAACCCTTTGTCAAGTATTTCCTATAATTGGGTCTTCAGTTCTTTTAGTTTTGCAGGAGCCATTCGGTAAGGAGCTTTGGAAATGCAGGAAGTACTGAGTATAAGGTCAATGATAAACTCAATTTCTCTTGGTGGAGGTAGACCTGGTAATTCCTCAAGGAATACATCAGGAAATTCTCGGACTACCTCGACATCCTCTAGCTTTGGTTGGGGACTCTCGACAGATTCAATCTTGGCCAAGAAGAAGGGGCATCCCTGAGCAATGTGCTTAACTACTTTCATGGCAGAAATAACACACGCTCCAAAATAATCCTTTCTTCCTTGGAGGGTGAAAGTGTCTCCATTAGGTAGGGTAAAAGTGACACATTTCTGGCGACAATCAACAAAGGCTAGATGAAAGGCTAGCCAGTCCATACCTAGGATGATGTCGAAGTCATTCATATCTAAGTGAATGAGATTGGCATGCAGCAAATAATCCTTGATCAAAATGGGGACATCCTAGAGATAAGAATAGGTGGGAAGTGCCTGGCCTACACTTCTAGAGTGAAGTCCAAGTCTTGTGGTATAATGTCCAAGGATGATGCAAACTCCTGGGATATGAAAGAATGAGTGGAGCCTGTATCGAATAGAACTTTAGCAGGTGTATCATAGATAGAAAGAATACCTTCAACTACTACATTTGAAGCCTGGGCTTGACTGGAAGTGAGGGCAAAGACACGTCCTTGGCTTTTTCGAACTTGATCTCCTTTACGCTCTTCAACTTTCTTTTTAGGACAATCCCTAGCAAAATGTGACAACTCGAGTTTTCTCATGCATTTTTAAATGCAATATCTAATTCCTAAGGCAGGATGCATCCCTATTTGAAAACCATTTTATAAAAACCATGCAATGCAGCGGAAAATCTTTTCTTCTAAACTTATTTTGAAAATCCCGAGTGTCATTTGCTTTCACAACAGCCAAAGTAGTTTTTGAAAAACTTTAGAAATCATAAATGTTTTTCCCTAGGTCTATCCAATCACAGCACATAGCCCAACTGTAAATAAATACAAATACATGTCCAAAGGGTAGAGAGTTTACTCACATGTATAGTTGTCTCCTTTGTTTATTCACTTGCTCATAGCACTAATATCTCTTGAGACGTCTTCTATTTGTGAGTGGAACTATCCTAAAAAATGTTAAGGATAGGGTGAGTATATACTATACTCAGTAGGAGTCTATCACTACTAGTTTTGCAATGCATGCTATGTTTAAAATCATATGCTCTTTAAAACATGTGCATGTTCGAACAATCATGGTCAATATCGATACTAAAAACCACTATCAAATCGGAATACTGACGACTTCAGGAATAGCATTATCCAAGTCGAAAGTATCATATATCATAAACATAATGATATGCATAAGATGCTCCACTAAATCCAACTCATGGATATCTGGTATGGTAGACCAACCTCATGTCATGCCATATGCAATGCAAATAAATCCTCAAACCATAGGGTCCAAACTATGCCCACGACCTCGCTACCGTGTGGTCCCCGGGTACCTGAGGACACTCGGTCATAGCCTCACTGGGGCATATGACACTTCGACTCAGTTGCGTCCTTTATCACTTCAACTCGTCCCTGGGTCTCATTTATAAACTCCTGGGTATGAATGGATACAAGGAGTCCTTATTAATTTCAATGCATTTAGACATTAGATCTCTAGCTCTGCCTATTGGGTCCATGGTCCTTGCCTAATTCATTCGTCAGGCTAGATCCTATAATATGGACCTACTTATTCAATAGTTAAATTCTATAAATGGTCCTATGATCCTAATTTTAAAATCTCATTAGGTCCGCGTGTCCCAGTTCCAAGGACACCCGTGCATCCTGGTTGAACCGCGACTGCCTCACGTGCATGTGTGCCTAAAGGCCATGCTAGAGACCACGTTTTGCACACGCACATGCATGCTCAAGTGACGCGCTATGATATGCATCATCACACGGATGCACCTTCTAGCATGGTGCATCTCAGCTCCCAGGGCACCCTGTGCATCCTGGTCAAGCTAGGACCCATGCCCCATGTCGCGCACGTACCCGAAGGCCGCACCTGGGACAGTGTTCGCACGTGCGCAAGACTACGTAAGCAACACGCTATGACGCACATCCTGGATGACCTCGCGCGAACACACCTTAGCTTAGTCAAAATGTGCGTTGGCTCCCAGGGCGCCCATGCATCCCGGTCGAACCTGGACTGTGCCCGGGATGCACCGAGGCCACGCTCATACACAGTCGCGTGCCCTCGTGCACAGTGGAGTGCCTAGGGTTTGTCCTTGGGCTAAGTCAGGTGTGCATCACGCACCATGCCCAGGATCGTCTCCCTCGTTGGTCCGGTCCTGGGTTCTGCAATTTCTGGCCAAAAAACGCTAGGTTCGGCCTGGTTTTGACCAGGGAAAGTGGAAGGGAAGAGGAGGAAAGGAAAATGGATTACCTGGGTCACTAGAGATTGTACTCCTCTCGCCTGCCTAAACACTTATGTTGCCGGAATTCTTGAAGTAGAAAAACCCCAACGTCAAAACCGAAAAACTCGAACAAGGGGGAAATCCCATTTTCAGACCGAAAAGGAGAAAGGGAATGGGAGAACGGCCGGCCCGACTAGGGTCTCGCCATTGCCGAAATTTACAGAGAGACGGGGTTTTTATAGAGGGGTGAAGGCGGTGCCCCTCAATGGAGGTGCAGCCATGACGGTGGCAACTTCTCTGGAAAATTTGGGATTTGAGGGTTTCTTGAGAAGTCTGAGGAGGAAGAAGATAGAGGGTGTCGTTATCAAAACGGCCCCCTGCGTTTTTCGTCCTTTTTCATTTTTTTGTTTTTCTATTTAATTTCCAGAAATACTCCTATTTTTAAATGGCTGTAACTTCTTCATAGGAACTCCGTTTTGGGTGATTTTTGAGGTGTTGGATTCCATTTTTCGCGTAGAATCTAATGGTACTAAGTTCCCTCACAAATTCCTTCGTTTACTATTTTAAATAAAGTGAAACATTTAACTGAGTTTATTTCCTATAGAATGTTCAATTTTCATTAAAAATAGTGTAAATTGCTCGGGCATTACATTATTACCCCCTTAAAATAATTTCGTCCTCGAAATTCCATAAATTATAATTTTCAAGGTATTTTGTCTCTTAGATAACTTCTTGCGAATACATTTCCCTCTTAGGAATCAAACCTAGGCTCAACCTTAATGTATCATTTTTATTGTTCCTTCTACAAGGCCTTACCTATAAGGGCCGCTTTCACTGCATACTCTGATGCACACTCTTATACATGCCAGTTTAACCATAGCAGTTTCTAGCTGTAATTCATCTATCTCAAAATCCTTAGACGCCCATACTTTTGTCATCGTGTATAGGATAGTCTCCTCGTAGGATCATGCTTCTATATTCATGTATAAATTACTCCATACTTCTTTGAGATCATATGATCTTATTTCTCCTATTTTGAATATCATAGGATAATCCCTTTTTCTTTTTATCTTTCATCTAATGATCTCTTCATCATCCATATCTCCTTCTAATGGTTGCTTATATGTCATTAGTAAAAGTCCAAAAATTTACCTTCTTTCCATTGTGTCTAACTTTGCTTCTTATCTTTCATATTTGTCCTTAAGATACTTCAATAACTGACATGGTATCATGTGCTCTACAGCCAAACCCTTGATTAACTTCGAATTTCAACTGTCTGTCGTTTTCCATATGTGACGTTATTCCCTGACCAAAGTTACATAAAATCATGAAAGCCAATCAGTAGCATTTCCCATCGAAGACCTTATTATATACTAAAAGTAAAATGTCCTAACACCATATCCAGTTTCATAACTATTGAATTCATTAAATGCTTTTCTCCGTGAAGATTTTATCCAGACTCATGTCAAATGTTAATGGTCGATTCATCATCATGGGTCAAATGTTCTCGTCCAGAGGCCTATCTCACTATTCACATCAATTTGTCATTAGGATTTTCAATAATGTTCCCCTTTAAGTAAAGCAAAAGTCTCTTATTTATAACCGATTATCCTTACTAGGTCATGGTTGAATTCCTTGGTAATCATCCTCTTTGTCCTTTCTTTTCTTGATGGTTTTCTTTGTAACCTTTCTGTCCAAAAGTTCTATACTTAATCTAGTAGAGTTAGTCCTTAAGAAATTCCTTCAATTGATTTTCCATACTTAGTATATGCTCATAACAACTAACTTTTTGTCTAAAGGCACGTAACATCACATCTTCACCTTATAGTGTGCTAGCCACCTCAACTTTTCTCCTTCCATTCCCTATATCAATATATTGTTCAATCATTTATTAAGGCTTTATCATCAACCATGCAGTCTGTATTGTCAGGTGGTATCCTCATAAGTAGTGATTTTCTCAATTCCTCAAATTTTATCCTTCAAGTGCCTCCTCATACTTAGCTTATAATAGCAGTTCTCGTTCCATAACTACTACATCAAGTTATGCTGAAGCTGTTAAATCATCAAATTTTGAAAAACACTCAGGTAAGCGTGGAACATTTTTGTAGACATATAGAAAGACTTTATTCGATTACCTGTTGATCTCTTTCCAGATATCTCTTTGTCATAAGCTCAGGGGTCTCCAAATTGATCAGTACTTATCTACCTTTCTTTTCAATCCAAGTCAGTAGTAATTTCTTCACCTTGTCATGGTAGCCATTAAGGTTTGGAAAATCTTTCATATTAGTTTATATCACTTCTTATTTTTGCTCCTATCTCAGTTGCAATTGTCCTCATCAACTGACCTCATACCCTCAAATGACTTAGTTTAACAAGTACTTCTTTCAAGGAAAACTCAAATCTAAATACTTATAATATCCCTCTGAGTATATAACTTCGACTACTAACTCATAAATACTAACATACTTGATTAATTAGGGTGGGATACCTTTATTTAATCAACAGTACTCTAAAGGTAATGACTAAATAATGGTCTTAAGATTTTTGGTCTCCCAATCTATGATAGTAAGACCTCAATTTGATCCATGATGGTACCCTATTGATAAATGGACAAGTTACTGTCCCGGCTTAATTCCTTTATTTACTCATGTAGTGGCAAGGTATGATATCACCAAAATTTTCTTTTTATGGACTATATCCATTAGTCTTCCTCATAAGCTAATGGATCTGATAAGAATCTGATTGATATCAAACCATTTGTAGAATTTTAATTTCTAGTTGGTCACCATTCCTCTTTGAAAATTTCTTGTCGTATAATCTCCTGAAATTCGATACTCTACTCAAAGTCTTAAACCCCATATGCTTTCTCTCTTTTATACTCTTTTACAATAAGATCACCAACTCATCTAGTATTATTCCTTTGTATTTGTTTGATCTACCTTCCTATGGAATTCAAGATGATAGAATTCTATGTATCTCTATAAAGTCATGATCTTCTTCTTTTGAATATTCAATATTTCATTGAATACTTATCGTTACATTTCTATCTCTTTCTCTCTTTTCTTCAAAATCCTCACTTTTGTTTACCTAGATCAATGTCTTCATGTGCTTTGTTACATATAATCGATACTGCATCTACTCCTTTACTTAACAGATATGATTAAACTGAATGCTTTTCTGAAATTCTAAAGTGCCTTAAGATCATTGAAATCCTCAGTTGCCTGTAGCCTCAATAAAATTCATACAATGTCTTAATAATGACATTGACATTTTGATCATGCTATACTTTTCTTACAAGTTCATGTTAGGATCAATCTATTATCACAGATCTATCATCCCCATTATTATCGTCAAAAATCTTTTGACAACTTGGTCGAATTCATTTCCCTATCATATTCGTGTTATGTTTCTCTTAATCACATAATATGTCGCTTGATTTGCTCCATAATACTCAAGTAGTTATTAGCCGATAGCACTTCACTCTTCATAAGACCCCAATTAAGATATCCAAAATTGAACCAAGTCCTTCAAGATCCATACCTTTGTGGCCTAGTTCGAGTCACAGTCATCTTCTAATATTATCTTGCATTCTCATCCCTCTTAGATTATCATCAAAAATCTTCTCAAAGTCTGTCTTTTACATCCCCTATCATACTCATATCATATCCTTGTGATAGTGTACTCATATTCTGATATTCTTTATGATGGTAAGATAGCCATCTAGGTTTCTCGATGTTCTCATCTTTAGTGAGATTAATCTATTATAGGTCAGAACTATCTACTAACAAGTTCATTAACATCTTCATTCATCATTCTTATCATAATATGATCCTTATGTGAGATTTCATCTTTGCACCACTGCACAACAATCCTCAATCCTTAAGTCGTCTTAGACTAGATTTTGGATAAGGGTTGCACTATCCTCTGCTTATTTATTTGTTAAACCAAGCTGTGTTTCACCTTTTTATTTATGGTGAACTACCTTGAGCATTAATATTGTAATCCTCAAATAGAAGTAGTCATCTCTACTACTCCTCTTTATACTACTTCTTGTTGATTTTCTCTATTGTCTATGACCCTTGGACATGCTGGACTAGCTGTGAAAGGATAAAACCTGGGCTCTAATACCAACTGTGACGACCTGGGTTTTCTCATACATTTTTAAATGCAATATCTAATTCCTAAGGCGGGATGCATCCCTATTTAAAAACCATTTTATAAAAACCATGCAATGCAGCGGAAAATCTTTTCTTTTAAACTTATTTTGAAAATCCCGAGTGTCATTTGCTTTCACAACAACCAAAGTAGTTTTTGAAAAACTTTAGAAATCATAAATGTTTTTCCCCAGGTCTATCCAGTCATAGCACACAGCCCAACTATAAATAAATACAAATACATGTCCAAAGGGTAGAGAGTTTACTCACATGTATAGTTGTCTCCTTTGTTTATTCACTTGCTCGTAGCACTAATATCTCCTGAGAGATGTTCTATTTGTAAGTGGAACTATCCTGAAAAATGTTAAGGATAGGGTGAGTATATACTATACTCAGCAGGAGTCTATCACTACTAGTTTTGCAATGCATGCTATGTTTAAAATCATATGCTCTTTATTACATGTGCATGTTTGAACAATCATGGTCAATATAGATACTAAAAACCACTGTCAAATCGAAATACTGAGGACTTCAAGAATACCATTATCCAAGTCAAAAGTATCATATATCATAAACATAATGATATGCATAAGATGCTCCACTGAATCCAACTCATGGATATCTGGTATGGTCGACCAACCTCATGTCATGCCATATGCAATGCAAATAAATCCTCAAACCATAAGGTCCAAACTATGGCTACGACCTCGCCGCCGTGTGGTCCCCGGGTACCTGAGGACACTCGGTCATAGCCTCACTGGGGAATATGACACTTCAACTCAGTGCCGTGACACTGGTGGTAGCCCCCTGTACCACATGCAGTCAAAGTAAGGACGTTGCCCTTTTTGGGCCTGGTACCCATCCACCTAATAGTGGTAGAGGCTGGAGGCCAACCCAAACCTCTCGGCATAGCGCCCAGAAGCTTATCAGCTCAAATCATATCAGATCAAACAAGCGAAAACCTCTTTTTCAAAACCTGTCCTCTTTGGGTCCCTCACAACTGCCTACCCAGCGTCTTTTGGTAACCCTTAAGGACATGCAATCTTTCAAAAACTCAATGCTCACAAATCATGCAATATATGCATTTATTTGCAAAACATATCTATGCATAATGTATATGCAATTATTTGCAAAACATATCTATGCATAAAGCATTTATCACATGTTTGCTGAATTAAGTCACGCTAAACAAGTTATATAACTTATACTTAAAATATGCATAAAACAATCATGGCTCTTTTAAAAATTCTAGTAGCGAAAGAGCACCTACCTCAAAGTCTCCTGGAGTCGCATCCTTTATCACTTCAACCCGTCCCTGGGTCTCATTTATAAACTCCTGGGTATGAATGGATACAAGGAGTCCTTATTAATTTCAATCCATTTAGACATTAGATCGCTAGCTCTGCCTATTGGGTCCATGGTCCTTGCCTAATTCATTCGTCAGGCTAGATCCTATGGTGTGGATCTACTTTCCAATAGTTAAACTGCCTAATTCATTGTTAGGCTGGATCCTATAATATGGACCTACTTATTCAATAGTTAAATTCTAGAAATGGTCCTATGATCCTAATTGTAAAGTCTCATTAGGTCCGCGTGTCCCAATTCCCAGGACACCCGTGCATCCTGGTTGAACCGCGACCGCCTCAAGTGCATGTGCACCTAAAGGCTGTGCCAGAGACAGTGTTTTGCACATGCACATGCATGCTCAAGTGATGCGCTATGATGTGCATCACCACACGGATGCACCTTGTAGCATGGCGCGTCTCAACTCCCAGGGCACCCCGTGCATCTTGGTCGAGCTAGGACCCGTGCCCCATGTCGCACATGTACCCGAAGGCGGCACCTGGGACAGTGTTCGCACGTACACAAGCATGCCTAAGCGACGTGCTATGACGCACATCTTGGATGACTTGACGTGAACACACCTTGGCGTAGTCGAAATGTGCCTTGGGTCCTGGGCTGCCCATGTGTCCCGGTCGAACCTGGACTATGCCTGGGACGCACCGAGGCCACGCTCATACACAGTCGCATGACCTCATGCACAGTGGCATGCCTAGGGTCTGTCCCTGGGCTCAATCAGGTGTGCATCATGCACCATGCCCAGGATCGTCTCCCTCGTTGATCTGGTCCTGGGTTCTGCAATTTTCGGCCGAAAAACACTAGGTCCGGCCTTGTTTTGACCAGGGAAAGTGGAAGGGAAGAGGAGGAAAGGAAAATGGCTTAGCTGGGTCGCTAGAGATCATGCTCCTCTCACCTACTTGAACCCTTGTGTTGCCAGAATTCTTGAAGCAGAAAAACCCCAACGTCAAAACCGAAAAACTCGAACAAGGTGGAAACCCCATTGCCAGATCGGAAAGGAGAAAGGGAATGGGAGAACGGCCAGCCCGACTATGGTCTGGCCGTTGCCGGAATTTACAGGGAGACGGGTTTCTAGTTTTTGCCAAAAACCCCAGTCTCAAACGATTGGAAAAAAACGCCGGAAAACGTGATTTTTGGTGAGGGGAGATGGGGTTTTTATAGAGGGGTGAAGGCAGTGCCCCTCAATGGCGGTGGTAGACTTCTCTGGAAAATTTGTGATTTGAGGGTTTCTGGAGAAGTCTGAGGAGGAAGACGACAAGGGGTGCCGTTATCAAAACAGCCCCCTGCGTTTTTCGTCCTTTTTCGTTTTTTTGTTTAATTTCCAGAAATACCCCTATCTTTAAATGGCTGTAACTTCTTCATAGGAACTCCGTTTTGGGTGATTTTTGAGGCGTTGGATTCCATTTTTTGAGTAGAATCTAATAGTACTAAGTGCCCTCACAAATTCCTTCATTTGCTATTTTAAATAAAGTGAAACATTTAACTGAGTTTATTTCCTATAGAATGTTCAATTTTCGTTAAAAATAGTGTAAATTGCTCGGGCATTACACAAAATGTCCTAATTCTCCACAAAGATAGCAAGTGATGTTGAAAATGGGACATGGTTTGCCTGAATGATTCCTGTTACACTTAGGGCTTGTCTTGAAGTCTGGTCTTCTTCCTTTGTTTTCAAACGGCTTCTTGAAAGGTGGCCTAGGTCCAGATGACTGAAATGGTCTCTTTCCTTTATTTCTCATGATGTTGATGTTCTTAGTTTCCTTTATTGCCTAGTTCCTTTGATAATCTTTTTCATATAGGGAGGCCATCTCTACGGCTTTGGCTACTGTGGAAGGTTGGAAACCTAGAACTCTGTTCCTGAGTCCTGGGTTGAGCCCATCTACAAATCTTTCTACCGCATCTTCCTCATCAGCACAAGCACGTGGTGCAAATCTTCGGAGGTTGATGAATCTATTTTCATACTATTGGACAGTCATATTTCCTTGTTCTACGTCCATAAATTCCTTTTTCTTCTGTTTTCTTACGTGTTTAGGATAATATTTGTCATTAAAGACCTTTTTAAACTCTTCCCATCCTATTGTTTCTCACTGGTCAAAATAAGTCCTTTCTACTATTTCCCACCAAAAGGTAGCCTCACCCCTAAACACAAATGTGGCCATGGGTACCTTTCTTTCTTCAGCTATGTTCGTGGCTTTAAATATCTTTTCAATATCAATTAACCATTTTTCAGCTGTAGATGCTTCATCTTCTCCTGTGAATGAGGGAGCTAATCTCTGAAACCTTTCTAACTGAACCTCAGTCCTATCTATTACTTTATCAGGAGAAGGATCTTGGGTGGTAGGGGTTTGGCTTTGACTACTCATGTATTGTCCCATATGTTGTAGAAATTACTGGAATAATTTAGCCATCCCATTGCTCTACCCAGTGGAGTCCACTGGTGGTGCTTCAAGTCTTGGAACATTGCTTCCTTTCTTTCTAGGCATCTGTAATCACAAGGTAATTTTACCAGACCTTAGTATGTGTTATCCTATTACCCCTTACTCTTTCATGGATGAAACTTGATTATAAGTTATTCTCTTCATAACTGGGCTGTGAGTAATGTCAAACCACGCTCTGATACCAACTGTGATGACCCAGGTTTTATATGATACAAATTTGATAAAAAGGCGAGATCTCTTGTTTTATAAATATGAAATGCATGAAAATCTTTTTCGTTTTGGAAAACAATCTTTCGTATAAAACCCCGAGTGTCAAAACACAAATTTCAAATTATCTAGCCATGGCATAGTTTTAAATTGACTCTATTCCCAAGAAAGTGTTAGTCACAGCCTCAGCTATAGAGAGCAACTACAATCAAGTAACATTGAAAGTAAGGTAGGGGTTTACTTACTTGCACTTAATCTGGGTGTCTTCTGTCACAGGCGTACTCTATCCTTAAGTGTTTACTTTGTGTCTGAAAAATGTTGAGGATTGGGTGAGTATATACTATACTCAGTAGGAGTCCATCACTACTAGTTTTACAATGCATGCTATGTTTAAAATCATATGCTCTTTCAAAACATGTGCATGTTTGAACACTCAAGTTCAATATCGAGATTAAAAACCATTGTCGAATTGGAATACTGACGACTTAAAGAAATCACATAATCCAAGACGAAAGTATCATATATATATATCATAACATAATGATATGCATAAGATGCTCCATTGAATCCAACTCATGGATATATGGTATGGTCGACCAACCTCATGTCATGCCATATGCAATGCAAGTAAATCCTCAAACCATAGGGCCCATTATGCCCACGACCTTGCCGCTGTGTGGTCCCCGGGTACCTGGGGACACTCGGTCATAGCCTCCACGAGGCATATGACACATCGACCTAGTGCCGTGACACCAGTGGTAGCCCCTTGTACCACATGCAGTCGACGTAGGGACATGCCCTTTCTAGGCGTAGTACCCATTCCACCTAATAGTGGTAGAGGCTGAGAGGCCAACCCAGACCTCTCGACATAGCACCCGCAAGCTTATTAGCCCAAATCATATAAGATCAAACAAGCAAAAACCTCTTTTTCAAAACCTGTCCTCTTTGGGTCCCTCACAACTGCCTACCCAGCGTCTTTTGGGCACTCTAGCGTCTTTTGGTAACCCTCAAGGACATGCGATTTTTCAAGAACTCAATGCTCATAAATCATGCAATATATGCAATTTTTTGCAAAACATATCTATGCATAATGTATTTGTCATATGCATGCCGAATTCGTTTATAAGATAAGTCATGCTGAATTCATTTATAAGATTAAGTCATGCTAAACAAGTCATATAACTTAAACTTAAAACATGCATTCTCAAAACAATCATAAGTTCTTTTTAAAAAAAGTCTAGTAGCGATAGAGCACCTACCTGGTTTGGTCACGCAAGCCCCTTTGTCCTCGTACGCTCCTGATGGGGAACAAGGTTAGTTTGGCCTATTTCTATAAGTTTTAGAGTGGTTGATCTCACTACTTAGGCATTAAGGGTTCATCCCCATGCCTATGGGTGTCCTAAGGTCCTAATTGGGCCTCGGCATCATCAGGTTTACAAAGGTTTAGTGGCCCCGTGCCACTATCATGGTCTAAAGGTCATGACCACCTTAGATTGGGCCTTGATCAATTATTTTATGGTTTGAGTGTGTCCGTGTCATCGACACAGACACAACGCCTTTCGCAGCGCCTCAATCGAAGCCCTAGATCTCAAGTTATAGGCTTTTTAGTACCGAGTGTACATAGAGGGTCAAACGAGGTGGAAGCCTGGGACGCTAATGCGTCCCGCATCAGCGGCATGCACCCTAGCAGGCTCATCTGTAGACGCTCTGGGCTTCTGCCTATCGATCTTAGTTGCGGGCGCATCCACGAATGTGCTGGTTCGGTTTTCTCAACGCTCAAGGCTCGTTTCGGTTTGACGGGGACCTAGGTGTCCTAGGGACACCCTGGTTCGACCCTGTCGAACCAGTGCGCCCTGGGGGCCATCCCTGGGTCCTTTGTGGCTCTCTAGAGCTCCATTTTCAATGATTTTCCATGCAAAAACTTGGGGAAACTTAGCCTAGGACTAAGGGGGAGAAGGGTTTGGAGGGGTTTTGGGCATACTTAGTTCGTGGCCGGGTTTTTCTCCATGTTTTCTCCTCTTGTTTGCTTCTCCACGATGGGTTTTTCCCAAGCTTTTGGGCTGCCATTAGAGGCACCTAAGAGCTCTATTTATAGAGCTATAAGAGGGTTTTGGAGGGGGCTCTTACCGACATTGAATGGCAGTGGAGAAACCTCCAGAATGGCTGTGGTTTCTCCTCCAAATATCGCTGTTCTAAAACCCTCTAGGAGGTTGAAGAAGAGGGGTGCCCATATCAAAACGGGCCCCTGTGTTTCTTAGGCTAAATCCGTTTTTAATATAAATTACATTTTTGCCCCTGAATTTCAAAGGGCCATAACTTGCTTATTTTAACTCCGTTTTGGGTGATTTTGGTCTTGTTGGATTCCTTTTTCTGAGACGCACCTAATGGTACCATTCTCAGGACCAAATTTCTGAGTCTAGTTAGGGTGAATAGTCAAATGACCAAAATACCCTTATTTCCAAAAAGTGAACTTTTCATTGCTAACTTGGGATTTCAATGTTACAAAATTGGAGTCATTGCAGTGACACTTCATGACCACAATACAAAGCTAGACTTGTGATGAAAGGCTTTAGTCAAAGAAAAGGTGTTGATTTTGAGGAGATATTTTCTCGTGTGGTTAAAATGTCTTCAATCGGAGTTGTATTGGGTTTGGTCGCCAACCTTGATCTTGAGGTTGAGCAGATGGATGTGAAGATGGAATTCCTCCATGGTAACTTAGAGGAGGAAATATACATGGAGTAGCCAGAAGGTTTTGTTACTCAAGGCAAGGAGAATTGTGTCTGCAAACTGAAGAAGAGTTTGTATGTCTTGAAATAGGCTCCTAGATAGTGGTACAGAAAGTTTGAGCAGTTCATGGCCAAACAGGGATGTAGAATGACTACTCTAGATCACTATGTGTTTCTGCAATGATTCATAGAGGATGATTTTGTTATCTTGCTACTCTATGTCGACGATATGCTTATTGTTGGACGAAGCTCTTTAAGGATCACTCAATTAAAGGAGTTGAACAAAGTCTTTGCTATGAAAGACTTGGGACTTGCGAGACAGATTCTTGGGATTTCTATCATTCGCAGCAAGAGGAATAAGTGGTTATGCTTGTCTTAGGAGAAGTACATGGAAATGGTACTTTAGCGATTTCACATGGATAAAGTCAAAGTGGTTAGTACGCCTTTTGCTACTAACATTAAGCTTAATAAGAATCAAGTTCTAGTGAGTGATGCTGAGAACGAATACATTCAAGATGTTCCTTATGCTTCAATTGTTGACAATCTTATGTATGCCATCATATGCACCAGACTAGACGTTGTGAATAACTCTAATTTTTGTAATTGATTGAGAAAATCAATAAAGTTTGAGTTTCAGAAATTTTGGGCTGGAATATTAGGGTTATTTAGAATGTACTTCTTATAGAAGTATAAATAAGGGATAAGACATGCATAATTGAAATTGAACTCAGCAAACCCTTCAGAATGACTGTAAGCACGACAAATTCTGAATTTAGATGAAAAATCCTTAATTTTCTTTATTTTATGGGAAAAGGGTAAAATAGTAATTTTATCCATAATCAAGATATGAGACATCAAAATTTAGAATGTACTAAGAAATACGAATCCAATGCCACTAAGTACGCTCAATTCCGAGATCATGGGAATAAACCCTAATTTTTATACATAAAGGGCAAAATGGTCTTTTTACACTATGTGGGGCCCACAAGGGACCTAGAAAGGAATCCAATAACCAGACCAAGTGAAATAATGATTCAAACCACTACCAACTGGTCATGGAGAAAAAGGTGGTGGTGGAGAATCCAATACTAATTAAATAAAAAAAAGAATAAACCATAATCATTACACATAATCATGAAAAAAAAACCCAAAATGCCTATAAATACACCCCCAAAAATCCTCTAAAAATGTCCATAAAATATCCACGAAATTATCTTGACTTCCCCTGCAAAACTAGACATAGATCCATTTCCAAAATCCCAAAACACCCAAATGATCTCTTTCTTTCATTTTCTCTCTCCTCTCTCTAGATTGGAACAAGAGACCTAAATTAAATTAGGTACTCTGTTCTAGATCAAATATCACAAATCACACCGTACAAAATTTCCTACCATACCTTAGCTACAAAATGCCTAAAGAAATTTCAAGATCCAATGGCTCAAACAATGGAAATCACAAGACAAGTGGATCTTGGGCTATCTTATCATCAAATTGGTATTCTCTTAATTTGGACTATATAACTGACGTTTTCCTCCAATCAGGTAGGTGGAACTACTTCCTAGACGTATTTATTGTTGTTTAATAAAAAATTTATTTTATTGTAATTTGATTTGGGTGAAAATTTGTAAAAATAAAGTAAAGATCAAGACGTTCAATTCATGATAATTGAGGGCTCATATGGAAAATCTAACCCTTCCAATCTATCCAGAAGAGTCCAAAACCTGTAGGGTAAAAGTTTCACCAAATTATATTATGTTTTGGACCTTCAATTGAGAGGGATTGATTGGACGGTCCAAAACAGACTGTTCAATCTCCCGATCAGATCGGGTTCCCCAAGACGGCGTGCAAAATGCCGCATGAAAATGTGCCACACGGTAGCGTTTCTGCAGATGTACCGCACATGCAATGTCGTCCCAATGGGACGACTGCGATAGAGCGCCGGTTATCAAGCGAGCGCATCACACGTTCGTCCCGGTGACAAAGGCGCCACCCGACCAGTTCTGCCTGCCACTTTCTGCTCGAACAATCTGGGCCATCCGTTCCAATGGGCCCAGATCATATCTGGACCCTAGGAATGGACTATGAACTTTCGAACTCAATTCAGGAGTCATATGAACTCCAAATTCAGATAAAAAAGAAGCTATGGAAATCTTACAAATGGAGAAAATATCTTATGAAGCTTTCTGTATTTAGGAAATAAGTTTCTACTTTTCAAGATCTAAGGTGATCAGATCTTGGTAATCTATTTAATAATGATATACTATTGAAATAAAGTGATATCTATGGTTTATTTGGACATATCTGAGATATATCAAGGGATCTACCCATTATGGTAGAAAAAACCTAAAAATACAAAGGGACCCACTTGATCAATGAGATCAAGTGTGATCAGATCCTTGGGATGGATTTAATGAATGTTAATATGATGAAATCTAGGGAGATCATGGATTGAATATGACAAAAACAAAGCAATATGATCTTTGGACCTTAATGAAGAAAAAGCCCTAAATGTAATTAAAACCATTGATTTAATAGTAAGAGCATAAAAGGTTAGTAAATTGTCTAACCCTAATAAAAACTGTAAGTAAGATAAGGATGATCAAACAAAATCCATTAGATCTTGAATGATCAAGAACAATAAGAATAAGAATATTGTATTGTATTTGGTATGCATGCTATAGATCAAATCTAGTTCATTAGATTAGATAATCCAAACCCTTGATCAAAGATGATTCAAGGAAGAAAACCAAGATCATCCTCCTTAGGGATGATCGAATAATTGAACTTAATCAAAGAAGAACTAGATGATAAAAGATCTAGGACCTTGATCTTTATCAACAAGTGTAGATTGTCGATCAAAGGATCTATGAAAGATCAAGATCAAGGAGATGCACACACAAAGACTTAGAGATAGAAAATACTTAGATATGAATGATTTAAAAATCATTCTAAACATCAGATCTAGTGATCAATAGGATTGCTCATAATTTATATATATATTGACAGTATGTATGGATGTACAAATTACATACATTAGTCAGGATCATAGAAGATCTAGGAAAAGGGATCACTACTTGAAGGTAGGAGGATTTGATGAATGCATTTGCATGGGATGTACATGATTGAATCCATGACCTTATGTTGACAAGAGTAATGCTAATACTTGTATTAAATCCCCTGAAACCCTTATGATCTAACCAAACACATATAAAATGGTTAAGGACTAGACTCTAAGTGAATAGGGAACTAGAAGATATTTCAGCCCTAAGTAAATAGATAGATTGTTTGATATGTATGAAATCTATTTTACATGCAAGCTTGGAGGCTTATGATTTTGATTTAATAGGCATAAGCCTGGGGGATGCTATGCTAGAGGAGTTGTGAGGGTTTGGCCACCTGTGTCTTGAAATTTGATGATTTGATGATACCTTACCCTATGAGAGGCTAAAAGTCACGTGGGGCAATTATGGGAAGGTCACCACTATGAAAGTCCTGTCTCCCCATATGGGCAGTGACATAATATTTTTCACCATGGTATCAGTGGTGAATAGGGCAGTTATCCAAGCACGCTAGTACATATATGGTAGTCGTTTGATTATTTTGCTCTATGATGTGTATGAGAGTAAGCATAGTGAAATGCCTTATGTTTTAGCATAATGAAATGCTAGGTAATTGTATATTACCAATATTTCCCAAGAAGGGAAATTCCTAGTGTAGGATTAGCTGAAATACTGAATTCTCATAATGGAGAGAATTGATCAGGTTAGTTGGGAATGATAGTTGACTACTTTCATATATTTAACTGATTTACCCATGTATAGTATGTATGTATATGGATGTACATATATTACAAAGTAAAGAGTAGAGACATGAATATGTTTAGGGATAATGGGATTATGAAGTATTAGAATTATATTGTCAATTATTATGCTTCTTGAATCCCCTACCAAGCATTACTTGCTGAGATATTGTAAATGTTGCAATGTTTACAATATCCCAAATACAGGGAAGGAGAGTTAGGAGCTCAAGATGATAGAACACTTGAAGAGAATAATCTTCAAGGTATACCCCTCGAAGACATGTATTTTGCTTTGTTTAAGAGTATTGTATTGTAATAAGAGTTTCATTGTATGGTGAGCTTTGAGTTTTAGATTATGTAATAGATGGATTCTTGAATTTAATGAAAGTATATGGAATTTTATCCTGTACAAAATTTTACTTATGTTATGTATGAAGTGATGACTTCGGTTTTACAAAACAAGTTCTAAAGAAAAGAATTTTTGCTATTTTGTTTTGCGAAATTTTTTACTATTAAGGGCACTGCCTTTAAAAAATATATTACAAAATGTGTTACAAAAACCCAGGTCATCACACATTGCATATGCAGTGGAATAGTGAGTCGTTTTTTTCAAATCCAGGAAAAGAGCATTAGAATGCAATGAAGTGGATATTGAGACATCTACGTGATACTTCCAAGTTGAGTTTGGGATTTGGCACTCGCAAGCCCGTGCTTGAGGGCTACACTGACTCAGATATGGCTAGTGATATTGACATGAGGAAGTCTACTTCAGGCTACTTGATTACTTTTGGAGGGGGAGCTGTGTCATGGCAGTCGAAGTTACAGAAGTGTGTTGCCTTATCTACGATGGAGGCTGAGTTTATTGCCCTAATAGAGGCTTGCAAAGAGTTATTGTGAATGAAGAAGTTCGTGAATGAACTTGGCTTTATACAGAAGAGGTATGCGTTATTTTATGATAGTCAAAGTGCTATACACCTTAGTAAGAATTCTACTTTTCATGGGAGAACAAAGCACATTGATGTTCGATATCATTGGATACGTGATATTTTGGACTCGAAGTCGATAAAGCTTGAGAAGATTCTTATTGACCATAATAGTTCAGATACGGTGACAAAAGCATTACTTTAGAGCAAGTTTGAGATTTGAAGGGAATTGGCTAGGATGGGCTTCCACTAGAAGTCCATGAGTGAAGAAGCCTCCTTCAATTAATGGGCCTGGAGAGGTAGATTTGTTAGTCCAGTTCCATTTGACGGCCGCTACCTTTCAACTCTAGTAGCTACTGATGTTAACTATGGTGAACATTGCTACCGGCCACTGCCTCTGATGTTAATTGTGATGGCCACCGCCATCAGCCATTGCGTATGACTTTTGTGAACAATTTGTTGAAAATTAAGCTCTGAAAACCCTATAAATAGGGAGCTGAAGATCAATTTAGAACACCCATTCTTGTGTTCCCATTGTAAATAGCCTGTAATACCCCCTATAACTTCTGCTGTATTATTTCTGTTATAGTGAAGTACCTTCTCTCTGTCGACATCAGCGTCTTGGGCAAACCATGTAAAATTTGCATGTTTTCTACGTTTAAATCATCCTCGGCGAGGCTAAAAGCTCCAACACTAAGGGTGAATAGAAAGGGCATGCACCAATTTCCCTACACGTTCCAAACTAGAAAATGGCACCAACTTCCTTGTACCGCTTTCTTCATCTAAAGTGTGTAGTCCATGGAGTGTTACTAGTAGACTAGGATAGGAAATCTCTCTCTATGCTGGAAATTTGAAAGTAGGAATAACATATGCGCTGGAAATGGGAATGCAGAAAATACTCTTGTACTAGAATTTAAAAGTGATTACATTCATAGTTGCTACTAGAGTTTTGAGAATTCTTGAACAATACATGTGCTAGAAATATGAACACATAACCTACTTTATGTTGAACATGTAAATACAAAAGCTGTTGTTACACTGGCAAGGCATTGAATTTTAAATGCCTATATACACCATAATTTCTGGAAAAGTCAAGTGGAGAAGATGATGCAAATTGGAATTCTTAGGCTCATGGAATTCTAGTTCCTGGAATTTCAGTTGTCCTAGAATTCTTGAATCAGAAGAATTCTGGTTTCCTTAAATTCTATGTTTAAAACCTTTGCTAACTCAAACTTCTGAGAAGTTCAGAATTCTAGCCAAATGAAAATTTGAAAAATTCTTATCTTTGTTGAATGAGAAATGTAACCACACCAATTCTACACATTGCCACTAATATGAAAAATGTACAACCATCTTTGAAATGGATAAATTGAAGGTCAAAAAGGTAATTAGGCTAGAAGATGTGAAATTACCAATTTACCCTTAGGTTAGAATTTTGGATAATTAGAAATACCACGTTTTGTTCCATTGATGAAACTTCTTTTTTTGACTCATTTAAACTCAACCACACAAGGTTTAGACCATAACCATAGTCTCACAGGACCTAGAGCTTATGCCTTATGTCCTTAGCATTTCTTTAATTAGGACTTAAGATTTCATAACCTAGCTACAAATGACATAGGGTTTTATATCTTAGTCTCATTGGAGAAAGTCACCTATATCTTAATTGAAGGACATACCACCCTAAGCTAAGACTTGTATGAATTGACCATTTTACTTTTAGCCTTGTCAACCTATGATTCATTGAAATATGGCCTTAGGTGACCATCATCTATGCCTTAGTTTTTTCAAAACTCAAGATATGCATGTGCTAATTAGCTAGCATTAGTTTTCATGTTGACTACCTAGGCTCTAGAAATTCATCATCACTAGGACATTTAAGGGTAGCTAGTAGAATATCTAGTGATACCACAACTCCAAATATGAGTTAATTATCATTAATAGCCTTAGAAAATGGACAAAATGCAAGATAGTTGTTAAACATGATAAAATTGTAACTAGTGCTAGAGGATTGTGAAATTGAGATGAAATAATAAACACATCAAGTCCAGAAATATAGGTATTTGAATGTTGAAGTGAAAATGAAGGCACACTTTGACCTGAGAAAGTCATGTGGTCCATGAACATCATAAATAAGATAAGATCATTTAAAGTTGTCCCAATGGGTGTATAGCACATTTAACAAAATAATTCACATTACTAGATATAGGATGATAGTGCATGATACTCCATCACCATCATGATTTAGTGGTTCACATGATTTGAACCGATGGGTTCAAGGATTGGGCTAAGGACCAGCAACATTGGTTACAACGACACTTGGTGAACACAATTGGTGGGGTGGTGAGCCATGAGATTTTAGATTTGTTTTATGATCCACCAATGGTCCCTATGGTAGTATGATATGCACTAATGGTCACTATGGTAGGATGAAATGCTATTAATGGTCTCGATGGTAGGATGATATGCCACTAATGGTCCCTATGGTAGGACGATATGCCACTAATGGTCCTTGTGGTAGGTCAATATGCCACTAATGATCCTAGTGATAGGATGATATGCAGTTGATGGTCCCCAATGGTAGGACTATATACCACTCTGATATGGAGCGATCAATTTTCCTTGATGATGTGGGCATGGATTTGTGCATTTAGAATTGAGGGCTATGCGCCTCATTCGACATGATTAGATTTGAACACACTGATTTGATGGATTTGTTAGTTACTTTCAAACCTTATGAGTGGTTTAAAATCATTAGTCTTTGTGGATCTTTATCACATATATGTTGATCACTCTTTATTTCAAAAACTATATATGTACTTATGTCAAGGTAGACATACACTTATGCTATTGTATGCTCTATTTTAGGTGTTTTGACTTGTATTAGTTCTTCTTCCTATAACGAGCTGTTATTTTTGCCCTCCCCTACACCAACATGACAAGTGATACTCCAGGTAGTTTAGGAGGAAGAGATACAAGGATGATGAAAGTACCTGAATTTGCTTAGATGTGAGGAGATTATGATTTAACTATAGTTTCATTTTAGTAGAATCCATGTATAGGATTATATTTTGGGATATTGTATATAACTTAAATTCTGTTGACACACTGGATGACTGTAATATCAGTGCAGTAATTTTTCATAGGACACATGTGGCTTTACTTGTGACAGTGTGGATGATTTTGTGGAATGTACCTCTAACTGTTCATAGGTCAAAAGATTGTTATTTTACATAATGTGGAGGTTTCACCCTCCCAGAAATAAGTTGATAAATTTTAAACAAAATTACTTATATAATATCACTTTGAACTCTATTTTTCTTAAATGAAGGAAACTTCTATTGTTTTCCCACATGAAATAAATAAAAAGCTTTGGAAAAACCCGAGATGTTACATTTCATTTCATATTCTATTCTATAAATCCATTTCTTTCTTCATTTCATATAATATAAGGGGAAGTAAAGCACATCATTCTTCCATTAGATAAATATCCAAAGCACCTGCATCATTTTCAGCATTAAAAACCTATTGGTTTTTGCCTTGCATCCACCTATATATCATATATATTTCATTTATCAATGTAAACATTTAGAATGCAACATCTGTTTAAACTTTCAATTCATTTCTTATAAATCATGCTAAAGGTTTTTATAACTCATGCTAATTATCAACCATGAAACATATTTAAAATCTTTTAAAAAAACATGCATCTTTTTGCCATTCAATCTTGTAAAAGGTCAACCACTCTAGTGTATAACTTTCAACAAGAAAATACATGCTCCAAATAATGCCAATTTTCAATTAAAAATTGTGGGATGTTTTTAGTTATAAGCATGTAAGCCTTTCAAAAAAATTTCAGCTATAGAACAATGATTCATTTGATTGGAATTTTAGTCTTTCACTTTAAGTAACATTTAGTAAGAATTCCACGTCCTAAAAGAATGAAATTTTCAGTCATAAGCTGGTTATGTTTTCTATTATAGACATGTACTACTTTCAAAGTATATTTTCCATTAGACTTCTAAGTAAAACTAGTAGCAAATCAAGGGAAAATATATATTTTTACATTGCTATGTATAGTATCTTAAGTGTGGATAAATTAATGGCCATAATACATTCAAAAATAGCAACATCATGATTGGAAAATTCAATAGTTTTCACAATTGAAATATTGCAACATGCAGTCTCTCATTTCTATATTGTATATATGTTGAAAACCTTGGCTTTTGACTTCGAAATCATTTAAAATTCTTCAAGGATGGACATAAGCAATTCCCCATGACATAAATTAGTTTTGATCTTGAAAAATAGTATTTGATTTCTTCCAATAAAAGTAACATGGCCATGTGGACTGTCACTACAATCAATTGCAAAATGGTGGAAAAATGCCTATCTTTTAGGCATCAAAATCATGGCTAATTACACACATTTTTCATGGATATTTGCAATCTTGAACCATAATCTTAATGAGTTCACTTTCAAAAAAGAAAAAAGAAAAAATAATCATAAAAATACGGCACATAACTACTCTTCCCAAATTCAAGGTTTAGTCAATATCTCAAAGCTATTTAGACATGAGAATTTCAACTCCAATTCATCATGTAAGGGATGACAATTTACTAAGGTGCAATGCATGAAAAGTATTCTAGATTTTAAGACAAATCGGAGAAATTTCATGCTCAAAATAGCATATGCAATACATCAATCCATGTCCATTTCATGATCAAAACCATTCAAATCTCATGGAAAATTTTCAGATTTTGAAGTAAAATCCATGATCATTTTAGCAAATTTCCTATGGGCCCTACCATTGCAAGAAATTAGCTTCTTTCCTAAGTTTCTCCAAGTAAATCTAAGCTTTCAAGTACTCCAGAGTCACAAGTAGTCCTCTTTTCTTCTCTTTCCCTTTTTTCTCTTCCTTTGCTTCTTCCTATCATCCCTTTCTCTCTTCCTTCTTTTACTTCTTCCTCTCTCCTTCATCTCTTGCTCTATGAATTTCTTCTCTCTTGGATGGATGCATGAAGCATGCAATCTCAACTAGCCCCCAATGTCAATTCCTATGTGACTTTTCCCTTAGGTTGATTGAATGTGATGCATTAATCCAACCACCACTCATGCACGATATTCTCACATGTCAATTCCATGCACTTCTCTATAGAACATAATGTTCATAAGTTGTTTTCTTAAATATTAATGTATGGCTTAGATTGTTCTATGATAAAATTTTGATGAACTAGATCAATTGAAGAAGCAGAAGAACAAGTTTTTGAGGATCATTCTATGTATTGCACCATCAAGCTAATGAAGCCCAAATTACTCGTACTATGGTGTGAAGTGGAAGATCATACATGAGTCCTACTCACCCCATTCTTACACATATCAATGGTCCACAAGGTTGGGAGTGTATAACATATGGATACTAAAGGAATGTATAACATAGCATGAGATGATAAGGTATCTCACATGATGGGGTTTCTAGAATGGAGATCAAGTAAAAAACAAGAAATTGGATGGATGGTGGATGAAGGGTACAAATCCTAAGGAGGGTAGCTCTATGTTGCAGCCATGTGCAAGAGTGTTGCTAGCTAGAAGGAAGCTAATTGCTTGGCTTCTTGCAAATAAGTAGGACCTATTGTTGCAATGAAGCTAAGAGCATAGATGCATGCTATTTTCATAAATGGATGGTCTGATTGGAGGATTGAAGTCAATGGTAGGAGAATGGGGAGCTGAAGGAAGTAGACCAGCTACTGCATAGTAACTGCTCACACTTTATAAGGAGGAGAGGGCTGGACATGCAAAAAAAAGAGAGGGAGAAGTGAGAGGAGAAAGAGTGAGAAGTTGGAGGGAAGAGAAAAACTCTACTCCCTATTTGATCCATTAGTGTAGTATGCATTATACACTACTAATCTTTGTAATTTTCAAGAAATTTCTCCTTTTTAATAGCTTAGAATGAAGAAAGGAAGTTATTTACTTAAAGTCTCTCTCTTTCTCCCTCTCAGCTCTCTTGTTTAGAAGTTTCAACCATAGCAACATCATACTAGTTTGCTTCGCATATTGGTGTTGTCCTCATACCTTCCAAATGCTATGAATGATAGTGAGCTAAACTTAAATCTGACAAAGGAGAAGTTAGAAACAAGTTCTTTAGGATTCTCGTGAAGGATTTTCATTGAGGAATGACAAGAAGTCTGCGTGAAATCCAAGTATTTCATTGCTGCTACCCTTGTAAGTATGCACAATAGAGAGTTGAATTTCTCTCCTTTGTGATTTCATTTTGGTGTTGATCAATGATCTAAAACTTTGGTAATGTTCCTATCTTTTCTAGGAAGAAGTTGAGTGTAGTCTTCCTAGGAAGACGTAAGGGTATAGCAAGAAATCATCTTCCTTGTTTCCTCTTACTACTATTTTTTGAAGGGGAAGAAGAGCTTCGAATTTCTCTCATTTCAATGAATTTAAGAGTCATTTCTTGATAATCTAAACCATTTTCAATGTTTTCCTAAGTCTTAGGAAGAAGTTCACATTGATTTCTACCAATTCCATAGAGCTTCAAGTGTGATTTCTTGAAGAAAACAGTAACAGGTATTGCCATCTTCTATGTCTAATATCTCCCAATTTTTATTGGTTTTTTCTATGATCTAACCATACCATTGGATTCCTTGATATCCAACTATGTTAGATATGAAAATTTGATGAACAATACAATTTGTAAGTTGGATAAATTAATGGCCCAAGTGATCAACTTCATTACAAGCAATGGGTGTATACAAAAAATTTACTACAACTCCTACTTACTAGTATCACCATGGGTTCAACTATATTTTTACATCTCATTCAATTTTTATATTTTTAGTATATAATATCTAATTTTGAAGGAATTAAGAAATGAAAATTTTGGGCATGAATCATTAGTAGATTATCATAGGTTCACTATAGAAATTTAAATCTTACTTTCTATTTCATATGCTAGCAACTCTTAGAGTTACTATTGCACAAACTGCAGCAGCATGTTTTATTTTTGGATGAAATTCAAGATGGAGGTCATTGGCTAGAAAAAATAGATGACACATGAAGGATATATTGAGAATGCTACTCGGAACTTCCAAAATTTTAATATTATTCCTCTCTTTTCTCTTTATTAATTTTGTAATTTTTCTTCTTTGTTTCAATCATTGTAACAATCAACTAAGTGAAAAATAGAGGAAGAGTATATATTACTCAGCATAGTTTTTAGGGTTCTTCTTTCCTTTATTTGTAGATTAGCTTAATCTATTTAAATTTCCATATTTTAATATAATAGATTTGATTAATTCATGTTTAAATTAGAAATTATATTAGGCTATATTATTATTTTTCCTAGGATTAGAGTGATCCTCACATAACAATAGGTAACCCACTTATTAATTCCTAATATTTTACATGTCTTAGAAATTTTAGTTTGAAATTTTTCTCAATTTTAAAAAGATAGAATTGCCCTTAGTACAATTCCTTAATTCAACATCATTACCCTTCATAATGAATTTTTGGAATTAATCTTTGATTCCTTCCAAGCAGGTTTTACATGAAATAATACCTAGGATTTGACAATCTATTCCAATGATCAATGGTTTTTAAAGTAAATTTTCAAAGAAAACACATTCCGAGAAGATGTTCATAGTTTAGATTTATTTCTTAAGTTATAAAAGAAATAACTAGTGGTGGACCCTAATGCTAATCCAGGTGATCTCTTATCCAACCTTCAAACATAAGTTAATTCACTTAATTCAAGCTCATCTCATCCATTTGATCATTTCATTACTTATCTTATAATCTTTCTAGTGTAAATCCCTTAAGATCATTATAGTATAATAATTCAGTGCATTAAATTCACACTAAATCCACCATGTGGATTCACCTTGGCAACATTGCAATCAAATAATTGTGCACCTATAGGAGAACTCTAAACACTTCACCTTTCCAATTTTGATCCTAGATCATACCAATGTCAGACCTAATATGGTATGTTCATTTTCATTGTACACAATTACAAAAAGAAAGGTCAATATTTTTTATTAATTGGAAGCTTCGAATCTAAGTTTGTTGTGAAAGTTAAACACTCAAAATATTAGGCTATTATGCTATCAATTATTGAATTGTGCAAAATAATCCATCTCCATTCTATAAAAACTTAGGGATTTACATGCTCAAATAATTACTCAATAAATTTATTATTGTATTTATAGAAAACATCTTGACTTACTTCTAGAGCCCAGAGGAGTATCAGGAACACTTTCAAGTGGTGTTGGATACACATAAAGCTCATCAATTCTACACCAAATTTAGCATGTGTGATTTCTGGTTAGAGGAAGTCTATTTCATATGTCATGTTATTTGAAAGGATAGTGTAGCAGTAGACTCAGCTAAGGTTCAAGTGGTGGAGAAGTGGGAGACGCCAAAGATATTTATTAAGATGTGGAGTTTCCTAGGCCTTGCAGGATACTATCTTAGATTCATTAAGTAATTCTCACACATTGCCTTACTATTGACCAAGTTGACTAGTAAAGATGTGAGGTTTGCTTGGATGATATTTGTGAAGCAAGTTTTTGAAAATTTAAGAGGAAACTAACCACTGCACAACTCCATATACTACCAATAAGTAGTGGAGGCTTCATGGTACATAACGATACCTCAGGTAAAGGTTTAGGATGAGCATTGATTCATAATGGAAAGGTGATTAACTATGCTTCAATATAAGTTTAAAAAACATGAGATTAAATACCTAGTCCACATTTTAGAGTTATATTGGTGTTTACTTTAAAGATTTGGAGGCATTACTTGTATGGAAAAAAATTAGAGGCATCGACAAGGGAGATGGATGATAGTGTCATTACACAAGGAAGACTAGTAATCCCATTGAGTACTGAACTAAGAGAAGAAATTCCTAGGGACATCTCATCCATTTGATCATTTCATTACCTCATCTTGTAATCTTTCTAGTGTAAATCCCTTAAGATCACTATAGTATAATAATTTGGTACTTTAAATTCACTCTAAATCCTCCATGTGGATTCACCCTTGCAACACTACGATCAACTAATTGTGCACATGTAGGAGAACTCTAAACACTTCCCCATTCCAATTTTGATCTTGGATCATACCAACATCAGATCTAATATGGTGCATTCATTTTCAATGTACATAATTACAAAAAGAAAGGTCAACATTTTAGATTAATTGAAAGCTTGAATTCTATAGTTTGTTATCAAAGTTAAACACTCAAAATATTAGGCTGTTATGTTATCAATTATTGAATTGTGCGAAATAATCCATCCCCATTGGATAAAAACTTAGGGATTTATATTCTCAAACTCTTTCTCATTAAATTTATGATTGTATTTATAGAACACATCTTGATTTACTTCGAGAGTCTAGAGGAGTATCAAGAGACTTGCAAGTGGTGTTGGATACACTTAAAGCACATCAATTCTATTCCAAATTTAGCATGTGTACTTTCTAGTTGGAAGAAGTCTATTTCATTAGTCATGTTATATAAAAGAATGGTCTAGTTGTAGAGACCAAGCTAAGGTTTAGATAGAGGCGAAGTGGGAGTCTCCAAAGACATTTATTGCAATGTGGAGTTTCCTCAGCCTTGCAGGATACTATCTTAGATTCATTAAATGATTCTTACACATTGGCTTTCCATTGACCAAGTAGTCAAGGAAAGATGTGAGCTTGTTTGGATGATATTTGTGAAGTAAGTTTTTGAAAATTTAAGAGGAAACTATCCACTGCACAACTCCATATATTATCAATAAGTGGTGGAGGCTTCATGCAGCATAATGACCCCAAAGGTAAAGGTTTAGGATGAGCTCTGATGCATAATGGAAAGGTGATTACATATGCTTCATGATAATTGAAAAAACATGAGGTTAATTACCCTTGTCCATGATTTAGAATTAGAAATAGTGGTGTTTACTTTAAAGATTTGGAGGCATTACTTGTATGAAGAAAAATTAGATGCATTGACAAGGGAGATGGACAATAGTGTCATGACGCAAGGAAGACTGGAAATCCCATTGAGTGTTGAACTAAGAAAAGAAATTCTTATGGTGATCTCATCCGTTTGATCATTTCATTACCTCATCTTATAAATTTTGCTAGTGTAAATCCCTTAAGATCATTAAAGTATAATAATTTGGTGCTTTAAATTCACACTAAATCCTCCATGTGGATTCACCCTTGCAACACTACAGTCAACTAATTATGCACCTGCCAGAAAACTCTAAACACTTCACCTGCCCAGTTTTAATCTTGGATCATACCAGGATCAGATCTATAATGGTACATTCATTTTCAATGCACACACTTACAAAAAGAAAGGTCAACATTTTTAATTAATTGGAATCTTTAATTATATAGTTTGTTGTGAAAGTTAAACACTCAAAATATTGGCTATTATGCTATCAATTATCAAATTGCACAAAATAGTCCATCTCCATTGTACAAAAACTTAGGGATTTAGATGCTCAAATGATTTCTCATTACATTTATGATTGTATTTATAGAAAACATCTTGATTTACTTAGAGAGTCCAGAGAAGTATCAGGAGCACTTGCGAGTGGTGTTGGATACACATAAACACATCAACTCTATGCCAAATTTAGCATATGTAATTTTTGTGTAGAGGAAGTCCATTTCATAGATCATGTTATTTGAATGGATGGTGTAGCATTAGATCCAGCTAAGTCTCAAGTAGTGGAGAGTGGAGACACCAAAGACATTTATTGAAATGTGGACTTTCCTAGGCCTTGTAGAATATTATCTTAAATTCATTAAGTGATTCTCACACATTGCCTTACCATTGACCAAGTTGACTAGGAAAGAAAATGTAACATGTTAATGGTTTAGTGATTGGTCTCCAATGAAAAGAAAGTGTAACATGTTAAAGTCATACTTGTACCCGCGAGCGAATGTTGAATGAAAGAATCCTAAGGACTTCAAAACCAAGAGATAGAATAACAATTGCGCTAACATTTGTCATTAACTTGATTTTTTATAACTTAAGGCTACTACTATTCGCTGAATTGGTTTTTCCACTAATATGTATGACTTTGAATGGTCGTATTCATATGAAATGTTTCATATTCATGCTTAGGAAGGATCTAAAACTTCCATGGACAAACACAATAGATATCTATTTGTTATGGCCTAGAGCCATCATATGTTTGTCATTATTGATTAAGATTTTATCACTAGTCTAACTATGGTCCACTTAATTACATGAATTTTTATAATTTTTTTATAGGTCCATCCTCTATAATTATTGCTTTGAAAGCATTGTTGAATGATTGAAAGCATGAGAAAGTTGTATTATCTTTTATAAGATGACTACTTCTCATGAGCCATAACTAAGCATGTCTGGTTGGACACTAGTTATTTTGATGTGGATATTGAACGCATACTTTTGGGGATTTGAAGTACATTGTCAAATGAATGATGAATGCATGTTTTGAAAGATCACAGAAAACATGGTATATAGTTTGTTGAGGATATGGGTTTGAAAGGTTCTCATACCTTGGAAATAACTAGATTGAGTGGTTCTCATAAGGCTTTGAATAGCAATTTTATCTTCATACAATGATTTGGTGATTGAAGTTCCTTTGAATAGCAATTTTATCTTCATACTATGATTTGGTGATTGAGGTTCTAGGAAAGTGCCCTATGAGTAATTGTAAGTCTTAAGGATGTTATTGTATTGATGTTTAAGGCAAGCACTCCATGAGAAGCTACAAGAGCTCGATGTATGGTTTTCATTGATGTTTTAGGCAAGTGCTCTATGAGTAGTTGTATGCCCTTATGGATATGGATTTGCCAATGTTTTAGGGTATCTCTCTATGAGTAGCTGTAAGCCTTGATGGATATGGATTTGCTAATATATTTAGGCTAGATCTATAGGTGTAATCCCTAATGGATATGGATTTGTCGTTGTTTTAGGTAGCCCTCTACATGTAGTGACAAGCCTTGATGGTTATGGTTTCATCAATGTTTTATTAATGTATTTTATAGGAACTCCTAGAGTGTCCTAAGCCCCAGATCGCTATTCGATGGGTGCATTATGTGGTGTGTTGTAAGTCCTGAGACCTTATGCTAGAAGGTGCAGTTGGCTACTATCTTCTGAGATAATATTGATACCAACTCTGCAATGTAGAAGGCTTGTAGTAAGAGTACCTTCTCATGGGGAAGTTCTCTATGCAATAGCCATGTAGTTCCCATGAGGTCTATTGAGTCATGGCTATGCATGTGACTTGAGTCACCAATTTTCCATCAAGAGATTTTTCATCTAACATGTTATGCCATTACTATTAAATGGGTTGTAATAATACAGGGCAAGTGTGGAGTATGGTGGCCCACACTTGATCATCATTGGACCCCTCACTATGAGAATTCCTCACTCAAGTTTTAATTTCTAAGATAAATTGCATTTAATATAATTTTTCATTTGGATGGTAGAATAAATCATATAAACTAGGATCATTCATTAATAATTGTTGCATCTTCACTTAGAACTATTGCATTAATTACGCACTTATTTAATAAAAATTAGCCTAAGCTTGGCTATAACTGAAGCATAGGTTACATAGTTATAGTGTCTCATTTGTTAAGGTCCCTGACCCTTTGTTAAGTAGCATATAGGTAGGCATTACTTTGCTTTATGTTCTGAATTGCACATTTATAGCTTTATAGTGTAATGGAACTAATGTTAATAAGGGGCTCACAGGATTCAATCAACATCCTAGTATGTCATGATCTTAACCCTTAAACATTAATTTAAAAGTAGATAGAAAGAGAATTAGGTTATCAAGCTCATAAGATCCTTATAGAAGGACACAATCTATTATCACTACAGTGGCTTCTAAACACTGTGGTTATAGTGGGTGTCTTAAAATCCAAGTGATTTTCCTGTGGCTTCCAATGATGTCAATAGAGGTTTAAATGCCTTCGGACATAAGGATTGTATTAACCACCATCTAGTAGAACCTAACTGGTAAGTAGTAGCCAAATCTGGATAAAAGGAAGAGCTATCTAGATTTAGGTCTAAGAAGCTACCACCAATGGAATAAGAAAGGATAACTGAGACATTGCTCGATTAGTGAATACTAGGATTTGGTTGTGCACCATTTAACTTAGGACTTGTATTTAGGTTGCATCATATAGTTAGGGTTTTCAACAAAAAAAAAAAAACTCTTTCGTTGTATATAATGGTTTGTTTTGTTGTATACAAAGTTGAGAACAAAGGCCTATTAAGAAGGGGATAGATTTCATAGGTTAGACACATAGACGGATAGGTTAGATATTATGAAAAGTCAATTGCTTAGGATGATAGCTTCTAGGCAGGCTGTTCCACAACCTCCATACCATAATGACTATACATATTCTAAAAATCAATTTCTATCTCTTTCCTGACCATCAAGCTCCACATACAATGAATACTATGAGAAGCCAGTGGATGCACCCAATGCATTCACATACCCTAGCAAATTTTGTCCTGAGACAAATTACCAAGACTATAATCGATGGGCTAAGTAAGATGAACAACCTTTGTCTCAAGATTACCAATATTAAGAAGAACCACAATGGTCACACCCTGATCAACACTACCATGATTATCAAGAATATCAGGTTAAACCCTCATGTGTTTAACCCAATGCCACAACAATACCAACCCAACTATTTGTTTCCTCTACAACATGCAAAACAACTATTGGTAGAGAATATGTAGTAATTTGGTGAGGAAATGGAACAAACCATGGCTGCGTTTGAAAAGGGGAAGGAGGGAATGAGATGAGAATGGGAGGAATGGGAAGAGAAAATGAAACCACTAAGGGAATCTACTGAAAGAAACATTGCTGAATTTACAAAAGGACTAAGGAATTTGAACAAATTAAGGATAATGAACAGCCATTTATTATTAATAATAGGATGGAAAACACTTATGATTATTCTAATCCACAAAGCTCACAACTGTCCATAGAAACCTCCAACTCATATCTACTCGAGCCATGTCTTGCTCATTATGATTATGAAGAAAGGACTTCCATTGATGAAGAAAATGAAGCTTTAGAACCATCCAACCCAGATCCTCTAGAAATATGTCCTGCTTATTTTTGTGAATTTGATGAAGACACATCCATTGAGAAGGTGGATGAGTTGTTGGATACTATGCCTTTAATGGACACTTATCAATAGAAAGATAGAGTTGATACCTTAGAGCCTGAAAACATACCTGATTGGAACCTACAAACCTTATTTGAAAAATCATAAGATAGTCATGTAGGCCCATTTGACACCTTACCTATACCCACACAATAGGAAAAGGAAGAGTTAGTTGATGTACATCAACCTACTCTATGGTACACCATAGAAGAGAATCTGGATTTAAGCCAAACCATGTCCCTGCCTCTAGTAATACAAGTAGAACCTTTTTGGGAAGGTCAAAGTCAGCTTATGCCACTATTTCAAGACAATGTTAGGGAAATAGAGGCAAAAGTTAAACTAAATATAATGGTCAATGTTATCCCTCAATTTGGTTAATAAGAGGACCATTTGTCTCCATATGGTCAAACAAAATGCACAATAGTACACAAAGTCATCATATTACCACCACCTTAAAGTATAAGGTGGAGGAATTATATTGATTGCCAATATGGTCCCACAACATTCAAAATCATGGTGGTCTACTATGTCATAGTGTTACCCCCACATAAAATCTTAGGATGGAGGAAATATATAAACTATCACAATGTTCTGAAATGACATAAGAAATCTTGCCATTTCATTCTTAGAATTAGGATTAGAGAAAATTAGTTTAACCAGCTAGGTCTAAGTTTAGATGGTGAGATTAGTTATAGGCCATGTCTAGCTGAAGATGTTAAACTTAGTGCTTATTGGGAGGCAGCGTGGGATGTTTTAGAAAGTTTCATTAATCTACATTACCCATTTTTCATTTAGGTTTCCTATATTTCAAAATATTTTGTACAATGTTTAGATTAGGTTGGGGGCTATAGCAATGAGATTTCTAACTTTTCTTACAATTTTAAAAATTTTGGAATTTTTTTTAACTCTTTTATAAAGATGAGAAGTTAGATTTTCTAAATATTCAGCTAAATTTTAGAACTTCATCTTATTAATAGAGTTGTATACAATTAGTTTATTATTTTATTCTTCTTTTAAAATGTCTCATGAAAAAATAAATGGGAAACATTAATTGCACAAAATAGCTATATGTAGTTTAAGTTGAAGAGTAAAATATAACTTAGAAACCTTGAAGAATATTTGTGGAGACTTATAATCCAAGCAAGTTTCGAGCCATTCTTCCTTTTCTTACGATTATACAAAAATTCAAAAAAAAATTCAAGTCTAGTGAATAATATATATAAAGAAGAAGAAGAAGAAGAAAAAGATAGCCAGTGAAAAAGAAGAATGTTCACTCTTGCGAGGAAAAATGGAAAAGTTGTGAATACACTGATAGAAGACCTCTCTTATTTTCCAGACAACCTTTCTTACCTTTATATCCATTCTTTTGATAACCCTTACCCAAGCCTATATTTCATCTCAATAGAAGTCCTAACTTGATCCTAAGAGTAGTCTAGCCTAGATATGGTTATAAATGAATAGGGAATTTGGTAGAGTATAAAGATCTTAATAGTTGATATCCTTTCATGAGACCATCATTGCCATTACATCTAAGTTATCGTTCTTTTGTATGAAATATGTGAGACTTTTGGACTTGATAAACAACATTGTACTCATATATTAATAAGAGGTTAACACTTTTCTAAGTGACTTCTTTCTAAGTGACAATTATATCCTGTGAAAATTGATGTCAAAGCATACATTTAGATGGTAATTTAGGTAATATTTGATTAGAGACTATAATTATATAGTAGCTATAGAACACACTCACCTTTCAAAGTTTAATGAAATAGTGGGATATCTTTGGGATAAGGGTAGGATTTTGTGTAATAACCCCAATTTTTGTAAATTGATTGAGAAAAATCAATAAAGTTTGAGTTTTAGATATTTTGGGCTGAAATATTAGGGTTAGTTAAAATATACTTTTTATAAAAGTATAATCAAATCATAAGACATGTAAAATTGAAATTAAACTTAGGAAACCCTTCAAAATGACTGTAAACACGACAAATTTCGAATTCGGATGAGAAATCCTTAAGTTTTTCATTTTTTGGACAAAAGGGGTAAAATAGTAATTTTACCCAAAAATCAAAATATTCCAAAAATCAAAATTTGAAACAATTAAAATTTAGAATGTACTGAGAAATATGAATCCAACGCCACTAAGTACACTCAAATCCGAGATCATGGGAATAAAACCCAAAGTTTTATGCATAAAGGGCAAAATGGACTTTTTACACCATGTGGGACCCACATGGGGACCACCACGTCCCCAACAACCAATTTGATCAGCAGCCCATGTGAAACATGGGTCAACAAAGATCAGCTAGTCATGGGGAAGAAAAGTTAGGCATGGGAGCATTGAAGACTTTCATGCCATTTTATATTAAAAAAATAACATATTATAATCATGGAAAAGGACCCAAAATGCCTATAAATACAACCCCAAAAATCTTCCAAAAATCCTCATAAAATCCCCACGAAATTATCTTCAATCTCCTTGAAAAATTAGATCTAGAATCCCTCTCCAAAACCCCAAAATTTCCAAGAGTTAGATCTCTTTCCAACTTGTTTTTCTTTTTAGATTAGAACAAGAGACCTAAATTCAATTAGGCACTTTGTTCTAGATCTAATTTGATCAATTTCACCGTTCAAAACATCCCAACACATCTATTCTACAAAACCCCCAAAGAAATTTCAAGATCCAACGGTTCAAACAACGGTATTTGCAAGAAAGGTGGATTTTAGGCTATATCTTCATCAACAAGGTATTTTTTTAAATTGGGCATATAAATGAGGTTTTCTCTCCAATCAAGTAAGTGGAAATCCTTTTCATATATTTTTAGTATTGTTTTATGTAATTTTTATTTTACTGTAATTAATTTTGGTAATAAAAAGGTAAAAATAAAGTAAACAACAGAACCCTTAATTCATGATGATGGAGTGGTCAGATGAAAAATCTGACTCCACCAATCAATCCAGAATGGTCCAAAACCCCTGGGGTAGAAGTGTCAGAAAGATCGGAGCAGTTTTGGACCCTCAATTAGAGAGATTAATTCTGGTGGGCCTAAATCAAATCTAGACCCTAGGAACGGCTGAAAACTTCAATTTAAGATTGTGGAGTCATATGAACTCCAAATTGAGATCCGAAAGAAGCTATGGAAAGCTTGTAATGTCTAGTTTCTAATGAAGTCATAATATTTCTAAAATTTATTTCTGTATTTTTCTGTATTTTTTTGTATTTTGGAAATAAGCGTCCAATTTCTAAGATCTTCAAGATCTGAGGTGATCAGATCTTGGAAATTTATTTTAACGATGATATAATAATGTAATAAAGTAATATATATGGTTAATTTGGACAGATCTTGGATAAAATAAGGGATCTACCCTTTATGGTAGAAAAACCCAAAAAAAAAATACAAAGGGACCCACTTGATCAATGAGATCAAGTGTGATCAGATCCTTGGGATGGAAAGAATAAATGTTTATATGATGAAATCCAAGGAAATCATGGATGGATTATGATAAAAATAGATCAATGTGATCTTTTGACCTTAATAGAGAAAATTCTCTAAATATAACTAAAGTCCTTAATCAAAGGAAAAGATCTAAGACCAAATGGTTGGATCATAAGTAAAGGTTTCTAAAAATGTAAATATAATTAGTTTCATTTTATATTATTATGTTATAAAGCATGCTAGTATAACATTTAGAGTTTAGTATGATATGTGTTCATTCTTATCATAAGGTGCTAGATTTAATTTAAGTACCTTGCCTCATTTTCATTGAATGTTAAATTAGGTAGTTTTATGCTTTAAATTTATAATTCATTTATGGTTGAATGTTAGTAGTAGATTTACTTGTTATGAGATAAAGAGCATAAAACATCAAAAATGTATTCTAATGAGAAAGTAGAGTTTCATGACACAAATAAGAATGAAGTACTTTGGACTTAATTAGTAAGGGCTATAGTTAGTAGGACAATATAAGGATTATCAAATCCTTAGCCCAAATTAGGAAAAGAATAATAAACCCCATGAATGACATTATAAATATTCATGGACTTAATTAAAATCCATTAGAAAGAGTACTTAGGGTAAACATGCTTATAGGAACCGTATGAAAGGTTGAGCTATGGTCATTCTAGTGAATGATGAACATAGTGGTTAAGGGGGTTATCTAATAGAGCCTCGCTCTTCCCCTACCTTCTGTTGACGTTTGTGAGGTCTAAACGCCTCCTTACATGAGGATTGAAGTAACCACTTTGTGTTCACCCATTCAGCTAGTAAGCCTTAGCCAATTGGAAATAAGAGGAGCAGTCTAGATTTAGGCTTGAATAAGCTACCTTCAACCATGCACATTAACTGGTTGAATAATAATCATAAGAGCATAAAAGGTTAGTAAATTACCTAACCCTAATAAAAACAGTAAGAAAGATAAGGACGATCAAACAAGATCCATTAGATCTTGGATGATCAAGAACAATAAGAATAAGAACACTATATTGTACTTAGTATGTATGTTTAGTAGTATACTTATTATAGTTCATTAGATTAGATAATCCAAACCCTTGATCAAAGGTGATTCAAGGAAGAAAACTAAGATCATCCTCCATAGGGATGATCCAAGAACTGAACTTAGATCAAAGAAGAACTAGATGATAGAAGATCTAGGACCTTGATCTTTATCAACATGAGTAGATTGTCAATCAAAGGATCTATGAAAGATCAAGATCAAGGAGATGAACATACAAAGACTTAGAGATAGAAAAATACTTAGATATGAATGATCTAAAGATCATTCTAAACATTAGATCTAGTGATCAATAGGATTGTTCATAATTTATATATTGACAATATGTATGGATGTACAGATTACATACATCGGTCAAGATCATGGAAGATTGGGGAAAAGAGATCAATCCTTAAAGGTAGGAGGATTTGATGAATGCATTTACATGAGATATTCATGATTGTACTCATGATATTATGTTGACAAGAGTAATGATAATACTTGTAGTATATCTCTTGAAAACCTTATGATCCAACCAAACACCTATAAGATGGTTAAGGACTAAACTATAAGTAAATAGGGAACTAGAAAATATTTCAGCCCTAAGTAAACAGACATATGGTCTGATATATATGGAATCTATTTTACATACAAGCTTGGAGGCTTGTGAGTTTGTTTTAATAGGCATGAGCCTAGGGGATGCTATTGCTAGAGGAGTTATGAGGGTTTGGCCACCCGCTCCTTGAAATTTGATGATATGATGATACCTTGCCCAATGAGAGGCTAAAAGTCGGGTGGTGGCAATTATGGGAAGGCCACCACTGTGAAAGTCTTGCCCCCCCATATGGGCAGTGACATAATATTTTCCACCATGGTATCAGTGGTGAACAGGGCAGTTATCCGAGCGCGCTAGTACGGATCGATCGCAAAGATAGCAACCTTTCTGATTATTTTGCACTATGATGCATATGGGAACAGGCATAGTGAAATGCCTTATGTTATAGCATAATGAAATGCTAGGTAATTGTATATTACCAATGTTTCCCAAGAAGGGAAATTCCCAGTATGAGATTAGCTGTAATACTAAATTCTCAAAATAAAGAGAATTGATCAGCTTAGTTGGGAATGATATTTCACTATTTTCACAAATTTAATTGGTTTACCCATGAAGGGTATGTATGTATATAGATATACATAACTTACAAAATAAAGAGTATGTTTGAGGATAACGAGATTATGAAGGATTGGAATTACATTGTCAATTATTATGTTTCTTGAATCCCCTACCAAGCATTGCTTGTTGAGATATTGTACTTGTTGCAATATCTCAGATCCAGGGAAGGAGAGTTAGGAGCTGAAGACTATAGAAGACTTGAAGAGAATAATCTTCAAGGTATACCCTTGAAGATATGTATTTTTATTTGTTGAGAGTTTTATTGTATGGTGAGCTTGAGTTTTGGATTATGTAATTTGGACAAGTATTGTACTAGATTTGGTCAGATCTTGTGAACCACTGGATGGATCCTGGAGTTTAATAAAAGTATATTCCTTCAATGGAATTTTATTTTGTACACAAATTGTACTTATGTTATGTATGAAGTGGTGACTTGGGTTTTCAAAACAAGTTCTAAAGAAAAGAATTTCCGCTGCTTTGTTTTGCGAAAAATTTTTACACTCTTAAAGGCCCTGCCTTTCAAAATACTTTACAAATCATGTTTTCAAAAACCCGGGTCGTCACATTTTGAAGCATTTTGTGTGTCTTTATTAGCATGCTAAAGTTAGGTACTTCAAATTATGTAGTACCATACATCTCCATGGAAACCATTTCCTCCATGCTTTCATGCCTCCTCCATTGGATATTCTTCCCTTGTTTGATTCGTCAAAGTTCAAGTTAGATCTCATCTTTGATTCATTGCATTATTACTTGTGTTATTACCTTGCTTTTTTGTTCTTGTCCTCCTTACCTTCATGTGCTTATTCTTTTGCCTTTGCTTCCCTTGAATCTAGCATGTAATACTCTTATTTTCTTGCTCCATTCTCTTATGATCTAAGTTATTGTTTCTCTGGTGGTGACAGCCAAGAGAAACAGTAGCTTAAATATTTTAAGTTCTCTCCATCTTTTATGTGCCTTTTGCATAGTTCTAGATCTAATTTGAGGCTATTTTTGTCTTAGAATAGTTCCATATCCTAGCTTTTCTTCTCTTGGGTTTCTTTTGTGTTATAATTATATGTCTAGATGAACTTGATTTACTATTGTTAAAAGGTGTTTCATATGTTATTTGAATAGATTTCCATGCCTTGAAAAAGCATGCAAAGTTAAGCAATTGTATACATGTTCATGTGTTCTCTTTTTTATGTAATTTGACATTTATTAAATAAATTTCTTTGATGGTTAACATTGCTGCTTATTTTTGGTAGCTTAGTACTTTAGCTTTGAATGTTTTATGGTATTTAAAGTGCTTGATTTTATGTGCTAACTACTCGGAAAGTAAAAATAGCATGTTGCTGGAATTTTCAACAACATAGTAATCATTAATGATTCATGCTTGATATTAGTGTTTGTTATTGCTAGTTTGCTTGATTCTCTAAGGATTTAGTTAGACTTCTAGAATCTATGTATACTCCATGAGTCATGTGCATCATTTCATGGATCATGCGCATGATACTTGGGTAGCTTCCTTTTAAGTGTTTGATTACCTGTTGCTTTCATTTAGTTTTCTTTTTTAATTGTAGTTTTATCTTAGTTTAGATTCCATTAGTTATTAGTTTAAATCTTATTTCCATGCTTTAGGTTTCATGCATTCCATGTTAGCCTAAGTTGCATTCTAGTTCATGCATTCTTTCTAGTTTAATTCCATGCATACCACTTGTTTAGTTGTTTCAATAAGCATTACATGTTTTGATTTCTTAGTTAGATCATTGTTTAGGCTTAATTTTCATGTTAGGTTAGCTAAGAAAGTTTCCATATTTATGTTTAGAAAGTTCTAACTTGTAATGCCTAAGCAATTTATGCTATTTTTAACAAAAATAAATTGGACATTCTATGGGAAATGAAAAGTTTCATTTTTGGAGATAAGGGTATTTTGGTCATTCCACCATTCACCCTGACTAGACCCAGAAATTTGGTCCTAAGAATAGTACCCTTAGGTGCGTCTTGGAAAAAGGAATCGAACAAGACCAAAATCACTCAAAACGGAGTTAAAATGAGCAAGTTATGGCCCTTTGAAGTTCAAGGGCAAAAGTGTAAATTAATTCAAAAAGGGATTTGGCCTGAGAAAAACAGGGACCCGTTTTGATATGGGCACCCCTCTTCTTCAACCTCTTAGAGGGTTCTAGAATGGCGGTGTGCAAGGGAGAAACCACTGCCATTCCATGGCAGTAAGAACCCCCTCCAGAACCCCCTCCATGGCAGAAAAACCCTTCGTGGAGAAGTAAACAAGAGGAGAAAACGTGGGAAAAACCCAAGCACGAACCAGGTATGCCCAAAACCCCTCCAAACCCATCTCCCCCTTAGTCTTAGGATGAGTTCCCCCAAGTTTTTGCATGAAAAACCATGCAAAACGGGGCTCTAGGGAGCCACAAAGGACCCAGGGACGGCGCCTGGGCGTACTAGTTTGACAGGGTCAAACCAGGCGCGTTCGTGGACACGCCCGCAAACGAGAAAATGGGCAGAAGGCCTGGTGCGTCTGTGGATGCGCTATGGGCCTTCCATGTATTCTGAATACTAAAACGCCCATAACTTGAGTTTTAGGACTCCGATTGAGGCACCGCAAAAGGCATTGTGTCTGTATCGACGACAGGACACATCCAGACCATAAAATACCTCATCAAGGCCCCATCTAAGGTGGGCATGACCCTTAAACTATGATAGTGGTGCGGGGCCACTAAACCTTTGTAAACCTAACGATACCAAGGCCTAATTAGGACCTTAGGAGACCCATAGGCATGGGAATGAACCCTTAATGCCTAAGTAGTGAGATCAACCATTCTAAAACCTATAGAAATAGGCCAAGCTAACCTTGTTCCCCTAGACTATGAGCAGGAGCGTATGAGGACAAGGGGGCTAGCGTGACCAAATCAGGTAGGTGCTCTATCGCTACTAGACTTTTAAAAAGAGCCCATAATTGTTTTGAGAATGCATGTTTTAAGTATAAGTTATATGACTTGTTTAGCATGACTTAATTTTATAAATGAATTCAGCATGCATATGATAAATACATTATGCATAGACATGTTTTGCAAATGATTGCATATATTGCCAAGACATGTGTTACATGCATAGATTGCATGATAAGTGTAGCCTTGGCCGATGAGGGCGGGCTGATGAGGGCGGGCCAGAGAGAGCTGACAAGCTTCTAGGCAGGGTTATGACTTTGAATACGATACTAGCATGAGCAGATTTTATGCATTAGATGCATGTTTCGCAACTGATTTCATAAATTGCATGATTTACGACGAATAAGTATCATATGCCCCATGGACGCTATGACCAAGTGTCCCCAGGCACCCGGGGACGACACGGCGAGGAGGTTGTGGGCATAGTGGGCCTTATGTTTTGAGGATTTACTTGCATTGCATATGGCATGAGATGAGGTTGGTTGACCATACCATATATCCATGAGTTGGATTTAGTTGAGCATCTTATGCATATCATTATGTTTATGATATATATAATACTTTCGACTTAGATTATGCGATTCTTTAAGTCGTCAGTATTCCAATTCGACAATGGTTTTTAATATCGATGTTGAACATGAGTGTTCAAACATGCACATGTTTTAAAGAGCATATGATTTTAAATGTAGCATGCATTGTAAAACTAGTAGTGATAGACTCCTACTGAGTATAGTATATACTCACCCAATCCTTAACATTTTTCAGACACAAGTAAGGACTTAAGGACAAGATACTCGCGTGATAGTAGACACCCAAATATATCATTTTTCAGGACAACTCCACTCACGAGTAGAAGATGCCTCAGGAGCAAGTAAATAAAAAAGAGACAATTATACATGTAAGTAAACACTCTACCCTTTGGACATGTATTTGTAGTGATTTACAGTTGAGGTGTGAGCTGTGACTGGATAGACGTGGGAAAACATTTATGATTTCTGAAGTTTTTCAAAAAGTTACTTTGGTTGTTGTGAAAGCAAATGACACTTGGGGTTTTCAAAATGAGTTTAAAAGAAAAGATTTTCAGC
Source organism: Warburgia ugandensis (assembly GCA_035236585.1). Lineage (NCBI taxonomy): Eukaryota > Viridiplantae > Streptophyta > Magnoliopsida > Canellales > Canellaceae > Warburgia > Warburgia ugandensis. The sequence continues at coordinate 36,936,112 of CP141131.1, forward strand.
TGCATTGCATTATTTTTATAAAATGGTTCTCAAAAAGGGATGCATCCCGCCTTAGGAATTAGATATTGCATTTAAAAATGGATGAGAAAACCCTGGTCGTCACATAACTTTAGGAAGTTTATAGTTTCATACTTGTTTTATTTCCATCATTAGTTTAGATTAAAATCTCATTATCATGGCTAGGTTAGATAGCTTAAAGCAGGGACCAATAGCATCACATTAGTTCAACTCCTCATGGGATTGACCTCACAAGCATGCTATATTGCAAATGTTTCATGCACTTGCTAGTTTAACTTTGAAATCATATCAAGTTTTTTGTGCCATTGTTGGGCAGTTGCAACATTTTGTGTAGTGGACCATACCTAAGATTATTTTCCTGTAGTCTAGGTTTAGTGTGCATTAGATTAGGATTTTTGCATTTGTTGCTATTTTCCTCATATTGACCATATTTCTTTCAATTTTGTGTGAGGGAAATTGGCAAATAAGTAGAGGTGATCCAGTAGGTCATGAGTTCATCAACATAGATTAATGTTTTTGTGACGACCTAGGTTTTTCCATGCATTTTTAAATGCAAGATCTAAATTCCTAAGGCGGGATGCATCCCTATTTGAAAACCATTTTATAAAAACCATGCAATGCAGCAGAAAATCTTTTGTTTCAAACTCATTTTGAAAACTCTGAGTGTCATTTGCTTTCACAACAACCAAAGTAGTTTTTGAAAAAATTCAGAAATCATAGATGTTTTGCTAGGTCTATCCAATCACAGCTCACAACCCAACTATAATTAAATACAAATACATGTCCAAAGGGTACAATGTTTACTTACATGTATAATTGTCTCCTTTTGATTTTTCTTGTTCGTAGCACTAACATAGGTGTCCTTTACTCGTGAATAGAACTATCTTGAAAAATGTTAAGGATAGGGTGAGTATATACTATGCTCAGTAGGAGTCTATCACTACTAGTTTTACAATGCATGCTATGTTTAAAATCATATGCTCTTTTAAAACATGTGCATGTTTGAACAATCATGTTCAATATCGATATTAAAAACCACTATTGAATTGGAATATTGACGACTTAAAGAATAGCATAATCCAAGTCGAAAGTATCGTATATATATCATAAACATAATGATATGCTTAAGATGCTCAACTGAATCCAACTCATGGATATCTGGTATGGTATGGTCGACCATCCTTATGTCATGCCATATGCAATGCAAGTAAATCCTCAAATCATAGGGCCCACCTATGCCCACGACCTCGCCGCCATGTGGTCCCTGGGTACCTGAGGACACTCGGTCATAGCCTCCATGGGGCATATGACACATCGACCTAGTGCCGTGACACTAGTCGTAGCCCCCTGTACCACATGCAGTCGACGTAGGGAAATTGACCTTTTTGGGCGTGGTACCCATTCCACCTAATAGTGGTAGAGGCTAGAGGCTAACCCAAACCTCTCCGCATAGTGCCCACAAACTTATTAGCTCAAATCATATAAGATCAAATAAGCGAACTAAATGGCAGAGATCGTGCCATTTTGGTGTTGATTAGCTATGAATCACTAAAACCTAATAGCTCCACAATTAACATATGATCTAGACCATCAAGTGAGGGTTAGAATCACTACCACATGACAATTTTAAAGTTGGCATAAAGAAGTCACTTATATGATTGCTGACTTCATAAATATTTTACAAATCAAATGAAAATAAATGACTTTAAGTATATAGACTTAAGATGTTGTTTAACTGTAAGCAACTTTAAAAAACTAGTGCGAAGAGGGAATTTTTTGTGGGAAGCACTTTTAAAGTCATTTAATATTAAACAACTTCAAAAGTTGATAATTTTTAAAATCTTTTAGAGAGAAATGACTTTAAAAATGAATAACTTTTGAAGTCATTTTAAGTAAGTGACCTCAAAAGTATCACAATACATTTGGCAGGAATATTATATTTAATGGGAATGGACTTTTAAAGTCGTTTACTACTAAATGACTTTAAAAGTGAACAACTTTTAAAGTCGTTTACCTTTAGCGACTTTAAAAGTATAATAAGATATTTGGCAGGATGATTAATATTATGCGGGAACGGACTTTTAAAATCATTTGACACAAAGTGACTTCAAAATTCATTAGATTTTTAAGTCATTTAATTATAAGTAACTTTAAAAGTCTCTCACTTTTGAAGTCTTTTGAAGTCACGTTACTGAAGTGACTTTAAAAGTCAACTCTCGTATACCTTTTAAAGTCATTTTGTTCTAAGTGACTTCAAAATTTTATATTTTTAAAGTCATTTAATACTAAATGACCTATAAACTTCTTATTCATTTATAAATAGTTTTCGACATCCCATTTTTTCTCGTAACCTCTTCTTCTCACAGGGGGCATGATGGCTTCCTCTTTGGTCCTTATGCTTCTCTCTTTTTCCATTCTTGCATTCCATTTTTATATTTGACTATTTGTGTCATGAAAAAAACTGTAAGTAAACCATAACTTCTTTTAAATCACGAATTCCTTTCTTGTTAATCTCTCTCTTTCTTTCTCTCTCTCTCTCTCTCTCTCTCTCTCTCTCTCTCTCTCTCTCTTTGTTTTCATTTTGTGGATCATCTGGGTTTTCCCACTATATATTATGGGGTTTAGAAGTTTGTTAGATTGTCCTAATTTTGCAAAAATCATATGATTTCATTGAAATGACAACTGCTTCTCTCTCCAAGCCTCACTATAGAAGAAAAGGAGAACATTACGATTTGTGGATCTCACCCAAAATTAGGGTTTGATGAAGAGTGATGGTTATACTGTCAACTTTTGGCCAAAAGAATTAAAGCATATATTTTCTCTCTCCATAGAATGGGTGTCATCTAAATGCTAGGCTAGATATTGATGAAAAAGAGCAGATTCACTCTTTGATCTTGTATTAATAAGATCTAATAATATGTAACATTTGATATATATGTAACATTGGATGTAATAAAAAAATAATAATTTGATTTCCTTGTTGCCGGGTTTGTTTATGTATATGCATTATATGTGTTTGTGTTTGTAAAATCAGTTTCATTGTATATTTATGTAAGGTTGTAATGACAAAAAGTAAATAAATGTATATTTAATGCAAAAATTTTAAAATTATTAAAGTTGTTTTATGTAAACAACTTTAAAAGTGCATACTATTAAAGTTGTTTACTTTAAAAGTGTGGAAATGATTTCAATTGGTTGTCTGTTTCAAGTATTATTTCGATGAAAGCTACCACCCATGGATTTGGCATGGAGAAGAACTTTTGCATAGGCCCTCGACACGGCCCAGAAGATATGATCAAGACACTATAGGAAGTGTTGGAGATAGTACAGCTATACCAATGTTTCAAGATGCATATGATGACTTCCAAGATGGCCCCGAACAATTTCATGCTACATTAGAGGAAGCCAATGAACCATTGTACCCTAAGGGTAAAGATTATACCAAGTTATCTGCAGTGGTAGAACTTCACAACGTGAAATCAAGATTTAGTTTTTCAAGTCAAGGTTTTATAGAAGTCTTGGAAGTAATGGGTAAGATGCTACCGAAGGATAATAAATTGGTTAGGACCACATTGGAGGCAAAGAAAACCATGGCTGCACTAGGGTTGAAGTATGAGATGATACATGTGTATCTCAATGATTGCATCTTGTATAGGAAGGAAGCACAAGGATAAAACTACATGCCCAACTTGTGGACAGCCAAGATGGAAGTTAAAGAAGAATTCAACTGAGACAATTACAAGCATTCTTACAAAGGTTCTATGGTACTTCCCTACTATTCCAAGGTTTAAAAGCATGTTTCCTATAATAGAAACAGCAAAGAAATTAGTGTGGCATGCCAATGATAGAGTTTCTAATAGCTTTTTATGCCATCCAGTAGATAGCTCAACATGGAAACTCATAGACTTCATGTGGCCTAATTTTGGTGAAGAACCTAGAAACCTATGACTAGCATTATTTGTAGATAGGATTAATCCTCATGGTTCTATGAGTAGCAAGTATAGTTATTGGCCCATTATATTAGTTTGCTACAACTTTCCACCAAACATGGGAGCCTTGAAATTTGGATTATGAAATTTGTGTAAGTATTGTATTGATACCCGGGATATACTGCGAACCACTGGATGTATTCTATAATTTAATAAAAGTATATTCCTTTAGTGAAATTTTATCTTGTACAAAAATTCTACATATGTTATGTATGAAGTGATGACTTGGGTTTTTCAAAACCAGTTCTAAAGAAAAGAATTTTCACTGCTTTGTTTTGCAAAATTTTTTTACTACTAAGGGCCCTGTCTTTGTATTGAAAAATGTATTACAAAAACCCTGGTCGTCACAGAAGCCATGGCCCACAGGATTGTCACCACTCCTTTGCCAATTTTCCTCCTACAAAAATCAAAGAAATTGGCCAGTATGAGAAAAATAGAAAATATATGCAAAAATAAAGCAAAAACCCTAATGTAATGCACCCTAAACCTAGATTAGAGGAAAATAATCTAAAGTATTGAATAATACACAAATGTTACAACTCCCCAGCAATGACACCAAAAACTTGTTGTTGTTTCAAATAAAACTCATAAGGGCATGAATCATTTGCATTATAGCATGCTAGTGGGGTCAATCCCATGAGGACTAAACTAATGTGGTCAAGTGGTCCTACTTAAACTATCTAACCTACCCAAAATTCAAGGGATATTTAACTTAATCTAAAATTAGAAATTAACATAAGGAATGGGAAATTATGCTAAAATTATAAACTTGCCAAAATTAAAAAATTTCCTAAAACATTTAATTTCTAAAATTAAAACACTCCTAAATTGAAAATTTTCAAATTAGATGACTTTCCTAAACTAAAAACTTTCCTAGAATGAAACTTTCCTAAAGTGCAATTAAACAACTTTCCTAAATATGAAATGAACAACTAATCTAAGAAAAAATGCTTTAACAAAATGCTTTCCTAATCATGCACTTCTAAATAAAGTAAATAAACTTATGGGAAAGGAAACAACTAAAATTTAAACAGCAACATGTAAGCAAACTAATCAAAATCAAACAACCAACCACTACTAGATTACACTTCCTAACATGAAAGAAAGAAACAACTTGAATCTTAATTAATCAACAACTTGCAAATCCTAAAGCATTCAATCTTACTTTAACATTAACCAAGCAATCTAAAGAACTAATTGGGTGCTTGAAAATTCAAGTGAACACAAAGTTCATTGTGCTGGAAATTAAATAAAACCAACCATGAAAGAAATCCCATCAGCATAGTAGTTGAATCATTCATTCAATCAAAAGTGTAAAACATGGAACTAATCAACTCTAATGTAAGCAAACATTCAAGGATGTAAAATATTAACTTCCAAACATCAACATGAATCGAAAACTCCAATAATTTTTTTTGAATTACATCAAAATCCATTAACATAAAGTTCCCATACATGTAATCCAAATCTGAAAGTAAAATCATATTACAATGGAGTGCACTTTATCTTATCTCACCCACAACTACAAACTGATAATTTCTCAATTGTTCCAACTATCAATCATGAATAAGCATGTTTGAATTCAAGGAAACTTTGAATGGAATAATAAAGCATAACTTAAGGGAAACTAAGATAACAAGGCTGGAATTCAAGGAAACCAAAAAGAGAACTCACGGTAATGAAAGGCAAGGGGAAAAACTGGATTCAAGATGAATTCCCTTGGCTGCCACTTCAAGGAAAAACTAGCCTTAAATCTTAGTTTCTAAGGCAAAGAACAACAAAATAAAGAAAATAAAAACAAACTAGCATGAAAGGATCAAGGAACTAAGGTAAACAAGAAAAGAAGTGAGATGACTAACCTTGAAAAGTATAAAAGCCTGATGTGGATCACTTGAATGGATGCCTCACAACTTAGGAAAGGAATAGCAACCAAAGAAATCTAATAAAAACCAAGCAAGAGGGTGAGAATGGTGAGCAAGGAAGAGGACATCTCATTCCACTATGGAGGAGGCATCTTTTTCCTTAGGATGTATGTATCCATTTTGCTTATGTTTTTGTGGAGTTTTATAAGTTCTCTCCTATATTTTCTAGGGTGCCCTAATACTAAGGTGTGGTGGGACTGAAAAGTTATCAATGTGGATTGCTAGAATAGTGGAATAGTTAGGGCTTTTCAAATAGGAAAGTGGGTGAGATGGTGGCTGCCTTAAGGAGGTGGAGTAGGTGGGAGACACCACCTTTCTAGGAAGTGGCATCTCCCCCTTCAAAATTCATTGACACTCCCTTAAAATAGGAAGGTGAGGTGGGAATGAGATAAGAGAGAGATGGAGGGTAAGAGGTGGTGAATTATGGTTGGTTGCATAGTTTCTTAAGGGGTGGAGAGTGGTTGGGTGGTTAGAATGGAGTCTTCACCAAGTGATAGAGTTTAGAAAGATGCAACTCTAGAATAGAATTTGAAATTCGTAGTGCATCTTAGGGCTGAGTTTGCAAGTGAGGAAAAAGTGTAGAAAAGTAATAAAAACACCAAAAATAGAGCGCTCTCATCCTATTGGTCCACATACCATCTTATCCAAATAAGATTTCCCTTAATTATCTTCAAAATATGTCATGGATAACTCCCTTGAATATCCTCCAATCCTAGCCTTCCATTTATCTTAGCTTGATGGCTAACTTTGAAGACTCATTGGCTAGGCTTCATGGCTCAATCCATTGGCTTGAGAGGCTTGAATGGTTTGGCTTGAATTCCTTATCTTGCCACTTTCTCTCATGGCTTATATGGCTAAGGTGGCATAAGTGGCTTCCATGCAAAGTTGGTGGGAATGCATGGCTTACTTTATGGGTCCACTTTGGCCATCTTTAGCTCCTTTAATCACAATTCTTGTTTGTCCTCCTTATTTCTCCTCCCTTTTATCCTTCTTTTGTAGATAGCAAAGGCATGGTGATCCATTGCTGGTCTACAAGATGATCTTGCCTTTTAGTTTCATATTGGATTGATGGTTTTGAAGCTTTGACTCGATCTTCTGATCTTGATCATTAATGTTTATCTCAATTGATCTCGGTCGTCGAATCATCATCTCTCTTCCTACAAAAGAAAATTTCTAATTAAATTCTAAAAAATGATTAAAACTCAGACTAGCCTCTAGACATAGAAAATATCAAACTTTTAAGTCACTTAGGTAAAAAAATGCATGTGTTATGAATTTAGTCTAAAAACCCTAATTTACCCCTATAAGTTGTAATACATGGATGACTAATTGGTTGCTTTTTATACAAATGAAACACTTATCACATGCAATTACAATCACCACTTATCCTAAGTGTAAACTCTATGAACTTTTTTATTGTCTCCTCATATTCTCTAGATGATCTTTCCATAGTCATCCAAGCATATTTGTCCATTTGGTCAAAAAATTGAAGTTCAGATGCATGTGAAGACTTTCTAAACATGAAAAGACTAATAACCTTGGGTTAGACATTTTACCAAAAACTTGATGTGCATAGAAAATGTATATATAATTAGAAAAACATATATATTAGAGGAGTCTATTTTCCAACTCTAGGATTGAGACAAGAAAGATTAATGCAATAACATGGTTGATCCATACACAAGAAGGTAAAGCTTTTAGAAAATAATTTTATACCCATAATTAGCCGATTAAATTAAACATATGAAGAAACAAGAAATAATACATACCCACTTTGATATCGGCAGAGAACATGCAAGTTCGAGACAAAAGGTACGTAATTCCAACTCAACCTTGGAGTTTTTTGTCAAAGTTAGCCAAAGTAAAATATTATTGGTTGAACTTCATGTTGTTTTAAATTGAAGTTTTAAAGGATGGTTTCTAAGAAACTATCTTATCTAGTTTAAAAAACATAAGATGGTTTTCAATAACTATTTTTATACAAAAAATAAGACAGTTATAAATAATCACCTTATTTTATGTGAAGCAAATAAGATAGCTAATATAAGTCATCTTATATATAATTTTTGTAGGAATTTTACAAAAGCCCTCTTCTTAAGTTATGTTTTGTAAGATGGTTTTTAGAAACTGTGTTTTATTAATCTTAATAAGACATTTGTATTTAAATTGTGTTATTTTTTTCTGTCTTTTAAGAACCCAATTTTAACAGTGTTGATACGAATGGTCCTTGTATTACTTGATTAATTTAGAGTTAAAGATAAACAATTTCTCCTTAACTACATCTCCTAAATTAGTATGAAGTATTGGACATCTAGGATTATAGGTTACCTATTTGAGTAACCTAATTAGGAAAGTTATCAAATTCGGAAATGAACCAAAGCTGTGTATTTTATATATGCATAGAAGAGGAAAGAAAACATGAATTCTATTTTCTCTCCTCTTGTGTGGTTTTCAAAGTTTTAGGAAGAAGAGTTGGATGATCGACCTTGATCCATCCAAACTTTGTGGAATGCTTGAAGATCTTAGTGCATGCTTTGAAAGGTGATTGGGAAGGGAGTTCTATGAAGATTTCCTCAAATTTTCTTTAAGTTATTGCTGCCTTTTCTTTATAATTTGATCCCAAGGTTCATGTTCAAAGATTGGTGTTTAAGGGACAAAGTTCTATGGGAAACCACATCAGTCAATGGAGGTAAGATCTATGCTATATTATGACTCCAATTTAGTTTATTGGATGTCTTATCTGCACTACAAAAGAGTAAATATTTTTCATGGTTATTGTTTGTTCTTTTTGCATGTCCTATGATCTTGAGCATCTAAGATCAACACTCTTCATTTCTTAAACCATTTAACCATGCTTAAGATATACTTAAGACAATCGAAATGAGAACTCTATGTGCAAAAATTTCTACCATAGTAGATGTCAATCAGTCATCAATAATAGCAATAAAGTGATTTGAGATAGTTCCCAACAACTCTAAATGATTGGAAGAAAATGGAGTGAATAAGAGAAATGCTAGGACTTCAAAGTTTAAGACCAAATAACAAATAAATCAAGAATTAAAGATATCCACTATTACCGAGGTTCAAAATTTTGGAAGAGAAAATGAGGTGCCTGTGTAGGAGGGAGTGAACCATGTTGAAAAGTTAGGATTGTGAGGTGTTTGAGTGTTGTGTAGTGGTGCAAAAGTGAGCCCTCAATCGTGAAAGTCAGGAGTTCGAGTCTCCTCGAAAGGGTGTTTAAGTGAGTGCATGAGTCTACTATTTCAAAAAAAAAAAGAAGAAGTGAGGATTTCCTTGTGCACCTTATTTTTCTAAGAGAGAGAGAGAGAGAGAGAGAGAGAGAGAGAGAGAGAGAGAGAGAGAGAGAGAGAGAGAGAGAGAGAGAGAGAGAGAGAGAGAGAGAGAGAGAGAGAGATGAATTGAAGTAGGGATTTCTTTTCCTTGTATTAATGTTGTTTGAATACATTTGCTTATATAGATGTTTATAATACAAATTTTCTAGTTTTGGTGAATAAATGAATGGAAAGAAATCATGATGGTGATTGGCAACCATGCTAAATCAAAGATACACTAAACATGAGAAAACATATGATTCAATCTTATTACCAGGCGGAATGGGAAAGAAGAATCAAGGATACAGTGTTATCCTTTGCCACACCACTTCAAAGTTATGGTGGGAGCCACCTTGAGTTCTTTAATGAAGCAAGTGATCAGCCTTTTAGCTGAAAGTCCTTTGATAAAGCATCAGCTACTTGGTCTTGAGTGTTAACAAAGTCAACCTTGAGAAGATCTTCATCAGCTCTTTCACGAATGAATTAATAGTTGACCTCTGTGTTTTGTTTGTACATGAAAGATTGTGTTGGCCACCAGGTGGAGTGTGCTGATGTTGTCACATAGTTGTGGGGTTGGTTTTCTGTAAGGAGTGCTGAGTTAGTGCAATAAGAATTATAGCATAGATCTGCGGCTATGGAAGCAAGTGAACTACATTTAGCTTCTACACTTGACCAGGATATGGTGGGTTGTTTCTTGGACATCCACATGATGAGATTAGATCCTAAGAAGATACAATTGCTAGTGGTCATTCACTCATCATTTGGTGACCTTGTCCAATCAACATCACTATAAGCTTGCAAAATTAAATTGGATGAGTGAAGAAATTGCAAACTAAGCTACAAGGTACTTTCTATATATTGTAGGATGCATTTGATAGCCATCATATGGGTCGTTGTTGGCTTGTCATGAATTGATAGACTTAGTTAACCATGTAGCTAATATGAGGTCATGTTAATGTTAGGTATTTTAATGCTCCTATAATAATACATCAATATGGAGTACTATCAGGTAAAGGATCACCCTCAAGAGAAGCAAGTTTTCTTCCTATATAGGTTAGAGTTGCAACTGACTTATAATCATTCATGTTGGATAATTTAAGTAGCTCAAATGCATTTTTTTGTTGATTGACCTCTATTTCGAATAATGTGCATGTAGTGCCCTAAGTTTCTCATGTCAAATCATTTAGATAAGATGGTAATTAGCTCAGGGATGCCCTATATATCACTGCCTATAATAACAACATTGTCAACATATAGCAACAAAGAGATGGCTGAGAAGATGTGTGATAAAAGAAAAGGCTAGAGTCACAAGTTCTACTTTTCAGGCCTTGAGACTGAATTTTTGTTCAAAAATGAGAGTACTAAGTGGATAGGGCTTGTTTAAGGTTGTTTATTGCCTCACTCATTCTACAAACATGGTCAGCTTTGGTTGGATCAATAAATCTTGGAGGTTTTTTATATTGATCTCCTCTTCTAGTGGGTCGTGTAGGAAGGCATTACTCACATTAAGTTGCCTAAGAGGCCATTGATGTGAGCATGCTAAGGAGAGTATAATGCTTACGGTAGGTGCTTTAAACAATGGGACTTTAAGGTATCATAGCAGTCTGCACCCTGTAGTTGATGGAAACCTTTGGCAACTACCCTTTCCTTACATCTTTCTGTTTTTCCATCAGCCTTTTGTTTTATCTTAAACAATCATTTATTAGGACTTATGTTCACACCTAGCGGTGGGAGCTCTAAGTCCCATGTATGGTTTCAATCTAAGGCAATATACTCATTAGTCAAAGGAGGGCACCACTTGTTAGACTTCCATGCTTGAGAGAAACAAGTGGGATACTTTTCTTCATCAAGGTGAATAGTGAGGCAATGTGGTGATTTTCTAGTGACAAGGCCTTTTTGTGTTCGAATTCAAACTTTTAGACAAGTTACCATAGGGAAGGTGTTGATCGAGGTAGTTGGTGAGGTTGATGTTGCAACCCCAAACCTTGAGGTTGCAATTAAGAATATCAACACTATGATAAACTCAGGAGAGGCCAAATGGCTTAATTGATTTTTCAAAAGCTGCAAAAATTACAAAAGTGGAAGATGCTCTTCACCTTATCAAAATAAGGTTTTGATAATGAAATGAACCCTTTATTTCAATCTGGTAGTGTCTCCTTTATTTTTTAGACTTACGCATTTAATGCATGCATGCAAATCACTTGATAAACATTCTTGAATACAAATGGAGCCAGTATCTCTACCATTGCATTCAGACATAATTTTCCTTGTCTCCTATTTATAACAAAGAGTTCTAATTACGTACATGCAATATATCAATGATTCAAAACAATAATAAAGAGAACCATATACATTGGACTTCTCATAAAATAGAGAGTTATATATCTCAAGTGAGTCAAAATACAAGTATCAAAAAGAATGAAATGAGCAGCAAGATATCATCACAACATCCAGTCGAGTATCATTCGTCTTTCATTGGCGTCATTTCTTTATCCACTTGACTCGTACCTATAAAATGATACAATGAGTTTCAATTCCCAATAATAAAACTAAACCTCGTAGGTGTACTCCATAGTTCCTATTAAGCCTAGCTCAATTTTATTTCTTTGTCCTAATCAGGAAACATATCCTTTCATTTCACAAGTAATCACTATAAAATGTGAAGATTTTACAAATAGTCATTCATCTAGAAATCTCATTCATTTTACAATTTTCATAGTAATACAATGAGTATATCATTTGAATACCATAAGCATGCATACTTTTCACATAATCATCATTTTGGTCTAAATATTTTTCCTGTAGAGCTACTATCTTAGGTGGTTGTAAACTGTCATACTGCAAATCAAGCAGTCCTTTCCCTCAACATTACCATCTTGGTTAGTCCACCATAGTTATGCTCTACTTACTATCTTGGGAAGTCTCGCAATAGACTGAGTAGTCTCCTTGCAAAATTAACCCTCTTAGATGGTTGTATATTTACTTACAAACCAAGTACTCCTTTCCCTCAACGATTTGACCATCTTGAGAGGCTCCACTATGGTTATGGTCCAGCAAACATCCCTTTCCCTTAGGGCTACTATTTTGGGAGGTTTCACTTGTCTTAAAATAGAATAAGTAGTTTCCCTACAGAGTTACTATCTTGGGTACAGGTACACCGCTATATTATAGACCAAGTAGTCCTTTCCCCCAAGATTACCTTCTTGGGGACTCCACCATTGTTATGATCCACAAGGTAGCCCTTTCCCTCAGAATTTCTATCTTGGGAGGTTCCACTTGTCTCATAGCAAACTAAGTATCACTTCAACAAGAATATAAAGCATGCTTCAATAATCCTTATATAATTACAAGCATTTACTTCCAACTAATTTCAAAATAAGTCTTTAAATTGAGACATAAGATCATAAAAACTATTCCTCACACATTTTAAACTAACATCTTTTTTTTTTTTTTAAACTTCACGTATGTCATTCTATTTTCTAGGAGCCAACATTTTAGATCATCTTTCATAGATCAAATTAGAACTAAATGTCTCAATCATCAGAGTCTAAACATATAGAACTATTTCTATAGTTTCAACATAGCTAACAAATTAGAGACAAAATTTGTAGTCACAAATAAATCTAACTAAATAAATGCCAAAAATTCACTAATATCCAATAAAAGATGCAACACATGGGCATTTATTATTGATCCAGCACTATGAGTAGTTCAGAACCAAAATTGTACATGTAGGTAACTCTAACTAATCATTTTAAGTAATCCTTTTAAGTAAAATTAATAATTTTAAGCAAAACCTAGGAATCCAAACAATGATAATTGAACATAAACATCCAATCTACAAATTAAACCATAGATCACTAGTACATAAGTATGTTGTTCTTTAGTCCAAAACACAAATCATAGATCGGACTAGATATCTAACCCACAAAAAATCAAAATATAGTATCCAATCTATTACATTTCATATCTAAATTAAATCAATAAATAGATTTGCTAGACGTGAAGAAACTAAAGATGTGATTTGATTCTAAAACTTCATATTCATTCCAAACCATCTCCATGTTGTGTCTTGCTAATTGACACAAAATTCTAGATCTATACCATTATTTGTTTATTAGATATCTAAACCATTCTTCAACAAATCTAAGACCAAAATAGAAGTATGAATTTCACAAATAACTAATCAACTTGATTTATACTAAATTAGTTTTACTTTAGATCTTATTCCAACTTTGAGAAATAGAATCTAAATTAATTCATAACAATACACATAATTGACATTATAGAATTTCTTGTTATAAAAGGCTGGACATTAGAGACTCAAGATTTAATCTAGATAACAATCAGGACCAAAAATGAGCCAAACTACTGTTATTTAAGGGAAAATCAAATAGAAATACTCAATTGCATATACTAGGAGCATATGTGAGTTTGCACATTCTCATATGTCTCAAAGTTTCTAAACAAGAAGTCATGCTAAATTAATATATGCATTTGAACCCAAACACCACAGGAGATATACTTTGTAAAAAATGAAGACTTTAACCATAGCAAAAATATGAAATTGAATTTTATTCATGTCTAGAAGTAGACAAAAATCCTAACGTTATACATTTCAAACCATCTGATTCCTAACATTAACCAATAAAGATTTTGGGTAACATGACAATTCAGCTACTACCTACTAAAATGAAGATAAAAATCGTGATATTAGACATTCCAGATCTGATCTGTAGCTCACCTACAAATTTTCAATCTAAGATACACAAATAAACAAACCTTTAATGAAGGTGCAACTAAAAGTGAATATATACTACCATAATTCTCAGAATCTCATCACCTAAAGGTAGATTGAAGTAAGAAATCAAAACTTTACTTAAATCTACTACTACACCCCTCCCTACTGTCTGATGTGTACAAAATAAAAATGCCCATGTAGGAAAAATCAAACAAAACTCCTAGATCCATGAAATACTCAATGAGATCTAGATCTTATGCCTCAAACAAAATAAGAAACATGAAATTAACAAGAAAGGAAGGATATAGAAGGAGGATTGGGGTTCTTACTCATAGAACAATGAATTTTGTCCCCCAAAATTTTCTCCTTAGTATAGATTTTCCAAGTTTTATCTCGCTCTTCTTGTCCTACTACTGGTCTTGCTTATTGTAACATCCCTAATTTCTAAATCTCAAATTTAGTGAATTTTGAAAAATATTAAATTGGGATGAAAAGAACATATTAAATTCATATTTTTGGATTTTTAGAAGTGAAAGACTAAATAGACATCTAATCTAGCATTAAGACCTCCAAAATTGGATAGTACTCGAAAAGATGATTCAAACGACACCAAGTTTGTAGAAATCAGAGTTCAGATGGAGGAGATATGAGTATTTGATTATGAGGGGCAATTTTGTAAAAAGAAAAGAAGAACAAATGCTTAAATGAAGGGGGTGATATTTGATACAGCCACACCCTCACTTAAGTGGAACTTGACACAACATTGGGTCTATCTTTCCCACAACTGACAGACCAGAAAAAGGAAGAAAACCCGATGAAGAGGGAAACCTGGTAGGGAAGAAAGAGGAGGAGAGGAGAAGAAGGAGAAGAAGAGGAGAAGGGAGAAGGAGAAGAAGGAGAGGAGAAAGGGGGAGAATTCCAGGCTATTGGAGAAGACTGGCACACTGGCAAAGGAGGAGAAATACCGAGTTTTAGGGTTTGCTAGAGATTTCAGGCTGTCATCGGAGAAGATGATGGCCCGAATTGACGATTTCAGTTGGTGATCATCACACACCTAGGTTAGAGGCTTTTTTTCAATGGATCGGAGCCAATCCAGCTCATTTCAGAGAGGGAAAAGCAAGAAAATGCATTTAGAGGGTAAGATCTACAAAACCCAACTTTTAATTTGATGAATTTTCTTAAATCCATTCATTTTTATGTTAGATCTAGGTTTATGGATGATCTAACCATTCATTTCTTAATCCAAACCTAGGATTAGGTAAGTACTTGATAAAGTATGAAATCGACTAAGATCATCGATCTAAGCTGAAAATCGATCAAAAAATCTTAGTTGTTCGATCGGGTACTGTTCATACGGTCACTTTGCGATGTCTAATTGACAATCAGATACCATAGATGATTCTAGAGCACTAAAATTGCTAGGATACTATATAAATTAAAGAATCTTGATTGAAATTGAGGGGAAAAAAATCCTAAACCATCAAATTGGATAGTATAGTAATAAGGACCTAACACTTTTGATTGGCGATCAGATGCCACCATTGTACACCCTGACTTTTAATAAGTAAGATACTCTGAAAAATTTACGACAAGGCCACTAAACAGTGAAAGTAAATTGTAATCACTTAAGAAGAATGATGGATAGCCAATTTAGGGCCAATGACGTGGGCTGAAAATCTAGTAACTGTTTGTCATTCAATTAGCTATCAACCAATAGCTAATGAAATGCCCTTAGCATAGAAATAAGCACTGTCACTTCGCCTCGTGATGACTAGTGCCAGGGACTAACTTAGAGGGAGTTTTTATACTGGAAAGCTAAGAGAAGTCCTAGAATTGTATATCTAAATGTGCTTTTATATTTTACAAAGGTGTCATTGGTTAAGAGTACGTATGTGAACTGAATAAAGTATTTGTGTCAGTGAAGTAAAAGAGCACCATTTGAGGTAGGTGGAATTAAGATGTGCTATGATTTTTAATACACACACACATATACCTGTATGAATCTTGATTGTTAAAATGAGTTTATTTAGACTATGCTATGAATGAAGTAAATATGCTTGTGGCATTTGAATGTAAATTAAACTGCTCATGTATAAGCATAAGTTGCACATTGTGATGTTTCAGTCCATTTGTTTGTTCAAGACACGACATGTCCTAGACTAGTGATGACGCATTCCATGAGAGGTTGATAGATCTAACCTAGTTGTATGCCTCCAGTCAGAAACAAAGCCTTGAGGGTTGATGGGCGTAGATTATTTGTATACCCAAAGAGGACAATATTGCCACTACATACTCTGATACCAGTGATGACATGTTCCGTGAGAGGTTGATGGGTGTAACCTAGTTGTATGCCTCTGGTCAGAAACAAAGCCTTGAGGGTTAACGGGTGTAGCCTAGTTGTATGCCCAAAGAGGACAATATTATTTGCTGTGCACTCTGATACACACAATGACACATTGGTATTTGGTAATGTGAAATGACTCGTAAGAGCTAAGACTGGTTTCCAGAAATGAAAATGACTTGTGAGTTTGACATGTGACTGCATACTTGGCATTTCAAAGAACGTGTTTTAGTACTGATGCATTGGTATTTCTTCAATTGTGGCATGAATTCATGATTTTGATAAATGTTGAACTATTTCAAGTTACATGATAATTGAATGGTAGTGCATGATTCAGCAAGGACATATTGATCTGTAGAGAATTATCATGATTTTTTTCAGATAAAATTGCATCTTATTCCACCTATACAAGAGATTGCTTGCTGAGGCATTGCTTTGGTTTGCAATGCCTCAAATACAGAGAATAGTAGCAGGTTTGGAATTTTGACATTATTTTAGAATAGAGGACTCCCAAGGAATAGGAGTTATTTACTAACAGAGAGTGCCAACGAAAGCTGTGGAAAAGGGTAGGTAAGAATTGGTTTTTAAATTGAAGTTATGGTATCCAATGAGAAAGAGACTGCATTGTATGCAATTATGGGAATTTGGAAGACTTATGTGATTAGGTTGTGCTGTAGAGGTTCTAGGTGTGTTTTGTTTGAGAAATTTGTTTTATTCTGTTAGATGTATGAAAAGTAAACATAGTCTCCAATTATGTTTTAAAATTGTCAATGAATGTTTATCAAGTACTTCGTAATGACATGTGTTAGATGTCATATGTCAAAAAAATAGAGGAAACTTTGCCAGATTTTTGGTAGAAATTAGCCCTCATTTAATTGAGAATCCTTGTTTTTGAGAAAAGAAAAATGACACTTGGGGTTTTTCAAAGTGAATTTAAAAGAAAAGATTCTTCCACTGTTGTTTAGTTTTTAAAAATAATTTTATTAGAGATCGAGCTCACTATGTCAATGTCTTTTGCATTTAAAAAGTATTATGAAAACCTGGGTCGTCACACTTATGCTCTTCATCATTGCCCTAGTCTTCTTGAGTTGCAGAGGGTTTTGTGTTGTGATTCTCAGCTTTTGGTTTGGAAGAGTGGAGATTTGGGTTTGTAGCATGTTTTCCATGGTAGATTCTCATTTTCCTATGAGATCTTAGAACCGTAACTCTTCAAATTTCTCCTTCTTTACAACTCCTTTTTCTGCGACTTGATCCAAAATCCCACTTCTTATTTATTTCTCTCACTCACTACTTTGGTTCCTTTAGTGCATGGAAGTTGAGCTCCACATGGTGACCTTGACTCCCACATGTTTAGTTCCTTCCTTTAAGTCATCATGTGGGCCTCATCATGATCAAACTCTCTTAAGTAAAGGGGGTGCCAATATTAGTTTGGCCCCTGAACTCATTTGTAAAATTTTTGGGTTTTGAGTTCTCGATCTCTATTTTGAGTGTTCTTGGTGTAGGTGGACAGCTCTCGCTAAGCACAATCTCACAATTGGCCTTTCATTGTTGAATTTCTTTTTTAATTACTTGGATTTCAATAAAATTTTCAATTTGGATTGAAATTGCTCAAAATTTTTCATGAAATTGGAATTGGAATTCAAGTGATTTAATCTACAACTAAACATTTGATTTAACAAGTTTGAAGATTTATAATTTATACAAAATTGAGTTCAATTGATGCAAGAATTCATATTAGCCCTACGTGTTCAATTTGGCTTCGATTGTCCTATTTCACAAATTTGAAGATGATGAATGCAATCAATGTTTTACACTAATACCATAACGTGGATGTGATAACTAATGTTTTAGATGTTGATGTGGATATGGAGGGGGATATAATAGATGTCACATTAGTTGATGACGATTTAGGTGGTGAAGTAATATGAGTATTAGTGGGAGGTAGTATCAGGCATTGATCAAATATTATTTGGGCTAGTTATATTAATATTGTTTGGAGAATTTGAAATACTACTTGCAAGCAACATCAATATGGACAAAGTGTTTAGAATGTAAGTAGTCCATTATAATAGGGTGCCTATTGTGAGAAGAAGAGTGGAATTGGTTTGTGATCCTATATAAGGAAGCAGAATTTCATCAAAGATGACATGCACCAGATAAGGGATTAACCCA
Organism: Warburgia ugandensis; assembly: GCA_035236585.1. Taxonomy (NCBI): domain Eukaryota; kingdom Viridiplantae; phylum Streptophyta; class Magnoliopsida; order Canellales; family Canellaceae; genus Warburgia; species Warburgia ugandensis. The sequence continues at coordinate 36,954,627 of CP141131.1, forward strand.
TTGTTACCACTTTTGTTTAGGTCCATACCCAATGAAAATGCAGTCAATTGTATGAGAGTCTAATTTGGCTTTTAAGGCATAACATGCACAACCAAAAGTGCATGAAACATCATTATCTATATCCTTATTAAATAATACTTGGAATGAAGATAGCCCATAAGCGCCATTGTTGGTAACTAATGGATAGTATAGACATTAGCTTGAAATGAGTCAAGCTAGTATTCTTTTGGTAGACGAGCTTGATCAAGTAAAGCAAACACCATTTCGACTATATACTGATGCTTGTGTTCTACAAGCCCATTCTATTGTGGTGTGTTTGAACATGATATAGTGTTGAATACCACTATCTATTAAGATCTTATAAATGAATTTCCTACAAATTTGACCCCTCTATCAAATTAGGGAGATTGAATTGGTTTTTGAATTTGTTTTTTAGTATATAGTTTAGACTAGAAAATTGAATTAGTGGCATTACTTTTTAGCAATAGTGGAAAAATTGAAGTGCAAGTCAAATAGTAGTCAACGATTAGTACATAATAATAGTGACTAGAACTACTAAGTTTACAAGAAGGACCCCACACATCTAATGTAATAAATCTAGAGTAGCAATTGAATGAGTAGATGAAGGAGAGAAATGGGGCTTGCAATGCTTCCCAACTAGACAACTAGGTAAGATCATTTCTTTATTAACTTTATATTTAAAGGAATACTCCTTTTTTTTTTTTTTTTACTGAAACCCACATTACAGCCTTTGATGGATATCATAGGCTCATATGCTAGACATCACTAGAGACTTTTGGTGCAAAGAAGGCCTGAAAGCATCTTCCAAAAGTGTTGTGAAGCGATAAAGTGAGTTCTGACTCTCACCCTTCCAAGGTACTTAGAAATATGAGATGTAATAGTCTTATATTTAGTAGTTTCTAACCCTGGATCAGTAATCAGAATTTATTTCACATTTTGCAGGATTAGGGTATAACTAAGAGAAATGCATATTTTTTGGCAACTAAAACCTCAAAATAGAGCAATACCACTATCGAACCAATCTCATGGGCCCACATGCCATAAACCATGAAGTCTAGAAAGTTCATATTGCTATGGAGGTCTCATTACACACACACACACAATGCGATTAGAAACCCCATGCACAATCCCCGACTTTATCTATACTAAAGAGGGTGCTTTTATCAAAAGATAATGTGGCAGAACTCTTCATGCATGAATACAAGCATTCTGCCCCTTAAAAAGCTTCTAAGAAAAACAAGATTCATATACAATAGTTACACACACACACACATGAACTTTTTTTGAAACAAAAACTGGGGCCCTCATGAAGACTTTGTCCACTCACACTCTCTCTTGCTTAACCACAAGAGGGGAATACCTAAGAAGCCACATTATTCTCCATGCAAGTTGGTGAGTTTACTCCATTCCAATGCTTTTACATGAGAAATAAAGGAGGAGAATAAGTGGTGAAGAGAGTGACCTTATGGAAAATCTATGGCCAACAATCATCCAGACTTTTTAAATATTCAATGGTCAATATCTATCCTTACCTATGGATATCCTAAAGCACCTAAAAAGAACTCACATGAATAAGGATAGACCAACGAGAATTAAGACTGCAAAGAAGACTCACCACAATTTTAGGAGGAAAATGTGTTCCTCCAAGGAAGGAGGCATGTTTTACCTCTTGAATGCTATTGATTAGAGAAAATAATGGTGGGCTTGGAGAGAATCAAGGAGAGACATAGAATGGATAAGGAAATCTCAATGAAATCCAAGCCATCCACTCTAGGGCATGCTAATCTAACATCTAGGAAAAAATGAGCTACAAAATAGGTCCATTAGGACAAGGAAACTTTAGAGAGATGACAGCCACTCAATCCTAAGTGATGCATGATCCAATGGACAGGAGGTGAAGAAGATCCAAAGCTCAACCTTAGCTACCATCCTACATTCCATGCAAGGGAGATTCAACGTATCCAAAAAAAGATATATGAGAATGCATTATTTTCTAAGGAGAGTTTCATGTGATTTTGAGATACAACTTGGAGGAAACTTCCTAAGGAATGCCATGATCTTCATCCTCTCATCTCCACCATTCAAGAAACAAGGGCAATCATCAATCATCCAACTATCCATCCATACAGCTTATCCAATCATTTCTAACTCTATGTGGTCTTCCCTTATCTCTTTCCATTCCCCTTTATTCCTTCTTCTTGTTCTTCCCCATCTCATTTCTTTCCTTCTAGCCTATCTTTCCTTCCTATCCTCATCAAGGTAATATGAAGTAGAACTAAGATGATTCCAAATAGAATAACTTCAATCATTTCAATTTGTTTGAAAGGGGAGAAAAAGAGAGGTAATATCTATTCCAAAATAGTAATCCAAATCTCCCATGAATCTCAATGACCAACAATTATAATTAACACGAGTAGGAACTATATAATATTTAAAATCTCATAGAAATATTTGTCCTTATTTATTATTCATTCAATTAATGTCAAATAAGTCATATCTTACTTAGACCAATCAATAAAGGGTTATAGTTGAAGCAGCTAGCAGTCCCACGTACCAAATCTCTTTACAATCCTCCCAACATTCAATGAAATCTTCCCCCAATGCATTCCACACCTCCCCTTCTTTCACTTTTTATCTTATCTCAACATTCCTAGCTCTCATTCAATTTCATCTCCTTAGCCACCACATGATCTTAACCATCCATTCCCTAGGGCTTCCACTCCAAAAATTTATAAATAGAGGAAAAGAGGACTATTTTTTACTTTCCATTGAACCTAAAGCAAAACTTTGGAGTAATAGAGGGAGAGAGATCACTCTCAACCTTTTCCCCATAGCTCCTCAATGTCCAAACATTCTAGAAATGCTGGTGAGAACCATCTTCCACATTTCCATTCTTCTTTTCTCTCTTCTTATTGAGTGAGACATAAGATAGTGAGAGTAGGAGTGGATGTGCTCTCTTTCATGTGCTCCTCTCTTTAAAACTCCCTCTCTTCAAGAAGTTGTATGCACCCTTGTGTGGGCATACCATCTCCCATCCATTCTTCTCCTCTCCAAGGATAGCATGCTTCTTTCCTCCTTTTCACTTCCACACCCTGCCCATACACCATTGTCTGCTCCACGCACCAACCTCATTTCTTCCACGCCCCCTTCCTCCTTTCAATTGGGTGCCTTAGTCCATATCTTTCTTACATGCCCCACCTATCCTTCACCCTCTTATCTCCACGACACCCCTTAATCCTTATCTTCTTTCCACACCATCATCTCTTGCCTTCACCACCCCCTCCCCCCCTACAATGCATCACCCCACCCCCCCCCCCCCCCCCCCACACCTTGGAGTTACATGCACTTGCCATCCTCCCATTCTCCTTAGGTGTCCCTTCTCTAGTACTCTCTTCTATCCTTGTTTTCATAGTTTTGTTTTGTGCACACTCTTATACTAACTCTCCTCCTAGAGTTTTAGTAAGAAGAAGCATTATACATACACCCTTTTCCCCTTTCTTTTTTATCTTTTTCCTTGGAGTTTGGAATCTAATTGGAAAGGAAGAAAGCCCGTGTGCCACCTTCTATGGTGCCAAGGATTCTTATTCCTAAAAAGTGGTTTGAGTTATGGTTTAATGTTCTTTTGGGTATGTGGCAAGTTGGGTGACTTCCACTCTTCCTGTCGGTTACAAACATAGTGTTTAATTAAGTTGAAGGAATCAAATTAAGGATGAAAGCTTGGTAGTAATTTAGTGAATTATGGGTCAAAGTGATATGTACAGACCATTGTTGAATGACACAGCAAGGGAATCCTATAGCAAAAGTTTAAGCTTGGAAATCGAAAGTTTACTTTGTTTCTTTTTCTTTTGTTTATGTGCTCAATTCTATTGTAAACAATTTTCATTAATGAAAGTAGCTTTTATTCATGTTCTTAGTTATTTTGTTCTAGTTCTATTCCTATCATATTTCCTTCCTTAAGTTTAGTGCTTTATTTCAATATTAATCATTGGCTAGGTTAAAGTAGGTTGATCTAAGTTTTAATTAAAAACCTATTTATTTAAGAGTCTACATGGATCGACTCGTATTTGCTAAGTCTATACTTCAATAGACTCATGCACTTTTGGAAGTAAAATTTGAAATCACATAAAGTTTTTGAGCCATTACCGAGGATCTTACAATAGAGTTTTTAGTTAGTTCTAGGCTAAAATACTACATCAATAGTTGTAGTTTTTAGGACTGCATATAGTTTATTTTTCCTTAATGTTAAAGACTTCCTATACTCACTTTTTTATTTTATTTGTGCAGGAATCTAGAAAGGACTTAGACAAAGACTTAGGATAGACAGTCTTTATTTTGAGTTTGAGTGAATTGTAGTGAGGTTGTTGATGTACTTTATTTTAATCATGCTTCATTCATAAGGGTTATAATTATACGCACCAAGGGTGAGCCATCCTAACTTGAAAGAGGAGGTGGTATGTACATGGACTCACCCTTGTACGAGAAGAATATTTTTAGGACACAATTGTGAGCTATTCTAATTTGCTTTCAATTTTGAGGTTAAGGTTGCATTAGTTGTTTAATTTTACATTATTTGGTTGGTAGGTAAAAGCATGTACCCTGCATTCATTTATTTAACTATTGCATTAAATTTAGGACTTTTGCATCAGTAAGCAACTATTTAACAAGGATAGCTTAAGCTTGGTTCTAACCCAAGGACATAGGCTGTCAGGATTATAGTGTCCAGTCTGTTGAGGCCATGACCCTTTATTAAGTAGCATATAGGTAGTAACATTAGATTTACTGCTTTCCTTACATTATAGAGCACATTTATTACCTTAAGGTGGATATATGATGACCAAATTATCATGGAAATGCTTAATTTATTAGTAAGGGCACTTATACTTGATCAAGGGTGGATTTTCATCACCCTCCCTTGGCCCACCTAGGTTAATCATCACCTTACATGCAACACCAACCTTCCATAATTAATTAAAATCAATTAGAAGAGACCTGTAGAAACTTATGAGATCATAAGACCCTCTTGGAAGAAGGCAGATTACTGTCACTCTAATGGCCCCTATCTAATTAGTTGTATTAGTATTTAAATGACTTGCTCTACCAACACATTTGACGACTCAATAACCTACGATTGACTAAGGAGGGTGTGAAGTAGTTGATTATGATTAGGATCTAAGTGGTAAGTAGTAAGACAAGTTTGAAAGAGAGGATAAGCTACTTAGGTTAGAAATAATCTAAAGTCTGTCCCCATGCAAAATTTTAAGATAAATAAATCTCAACTTGTTTTGTCTTAAAGATAGATTTATTGTATGTGCCTTTGGATGTGCATCATTCTGCATATAGGATAACAACATTTAGTGTAGAGTTTCCCTAGATTAGTTTGAAAAGGAAAAACAAAAAAAGAAAACCCTTTTCATTGTATAGAATGACTTATTTTCGTTGTATATAAACTAGAGTCAACTACATCATACATTGGTGTATGCACGGCATAGATCCCTCAATCTAGATTTAGCACTATTAGATGAGGAGATTGAAAGGATTGTTAAGTAAGGCCTCAAGAATTAAGAAGATCTAAGAGACCTTACTAAAGATATGGCCAACAAAGCAATAGTGTTCGAGCCATTAAAAGATTATCCTACTCCTATCCAATACAACTTATCGTCCTTTATAGCTTTACTTGCTACTAATGTAGACCATTTTCATCCAATATCGAGAGTTATTTAACTCCTGCCAACTTTTTATGGGCTAGACAAGGGGGCTCATACTACCATATCAAGGAATTCCTTGACATTTGTTCCACATTTAAATACTGCAAATTTTTTTATGACTCTATTAGGTTGAGATTCTTCCCCTTAGCTTTGAAGGATAAAGAAAAGCATATCTCAACTCTTTAGTAGTAGGGTCCATCACCATATGGGATCAACTATCTAAGAAATTTTTGAATAAGTTTTTCCTCGTCCATATACGAATCCCTTCACGAGGAAAATCATCAATTTTGAACAAAAAGAGGGAGAGCATTTCTATAAATGCTAGGAATATTGGAAGGACTTACTATTGAAATACCCACACTGTGGCGTTGAAAAGTGGCAATAGGTTCAATAATTTTATGAGGGTCTGATCCCACAGAACTAACATAGGATTGACGCCATAAGCTGTGGGGCTTTCATGACTAAAAGTGATGTGAAGGCCTAGAATTTCTTTGTGACACTCTTAAAAAATTTCCAAAAATGGGATTACTCAACTAGGATGGAGAGAAATCCACAACCTCCATAGAAAGGCAGTCTATAAGAGATAGGGGTCACTCTAGATTTATACAGCAAAATTGATATGTTGGCCCACAAAGTGGATAAAATAGATGATCTTACTTAGTGATTAAATGCTTTTATGATGATTAACAGTCCTTTTATGGAACCTAAGTATGATGTTTGTTCAATCTGTGCTAGTCCCACACATTCTATTACATAATGTTCATCGAGCTTTGCTTTTCCTGAATATTTTTCAGAGCAAGAAAATACCATGAATTCATTCCATAACCCTAGCAACTATATTTAGAGCAAGCAAATGCCATGAATTCATTCCATAACCCTAGCAACTATCTCTATTCTAAGACCTACAATCTTGGATGGTTTATGCATCCAAATTTCTCATGGCTAAAGAATAATCACTAAGGGGGCCCATCTGGGAACCCCCCTTAGCAAGCTACATTTCCACAACACTAGTAGCCTCCTCAATTGTTTTGCAACAATCAAGGAAACAATCACTAGAGGAGATACTATATTTAATGATGTAAAGTTCAATGCAGTTCCAGAATGACACAAATAGAATTTGTTAGCCAACTCGCAGTCCATTGTGAAGTTGGTGTATCAAATGAGATAGCTATTTACTACTCTAAATGATAGGAAAAAAGGAAAATTCCCTAGTCAGCCGTGCCCAACCCTAAGGGTTAGGTTAAGATTGGCTCATCATTAAGTGGTCAGGCAAAGTCAATTGCTATCCTTACGAGTGGTAAGAAAATAGACAACCAGGTAGGCCAGACTAAGGATTCCTCAATGACTGAGGTAAAAGAGAGGCCTAATACATTGCAGGAGGCTAAAGAGAAGGTTTAACCATCTCCCTCTTCCTCTGAACCCATTCTTGGTGCTCCAAATGTTTCTGAGGCTCCTTATCCTCAGAGATTAAATGCGACAAAGAAGGAGGATAATTTTAAGGAGATAATGGACATTTTTAGGTAGATTAACATAAACATTCCATTATTCAATGCAATTAAGAATTTCCTCCTTATGCCAAATTCTTGAAGGGCCTCTGCACTTAAAAGTGTAAGCTTAATGTGTAGAAAAAGGCCTTTCTCACCAAACAAGTTGGTTATATCCTGTGATAACCCCAATTTTTGTAATTGATTGAGAAAATCAATAAAGTTTGAGTTCTAGAAATTTCGGGCTGAAATATTAGGGTTATTTAGAATATACATCTTATAAAATCATAATCAAAGAATAAGACATGTACAATTGAAATTAAACTTAGCAAACCCTTCAGAATGACTGTAAGCACGACAAATTCTGAATTCGGATGAAAAATCCTTAATTTTCTTCATTTCTTGGAGAAAAGGGTAAAATAGTAATTTTACCCAAAAATCAAAATCTGAGACATCAAAATTTAGAATGTATTGAGAAATACGAATCCAACGCCACTAAGTACGCTCAATTCTGAGATCATGGGAATAAATCCTAATTTTTTTATATATAAAGGGCAAAATGGTCTTTTTACACCATGTGGGGTCCACATGGGGCCCACAAGGGACCCAAAAACAAATCCTATGGCCAGCCCACATGAAATCATGGGTCAAACCATATCATCAGGTCTTGGGAAAGTAGGTGGAGAATGGGAGAATCCAATGCTTATTTAATAATAATAAATTAACCATGATTAATGCATATCATCATGAAAGAAGACCAAAATGCCTATAAATACAACCCCAAAAATCCTCCAAAAATACTCCTAAAATTCCCACAAATTTTTTTTCACTCTCCCTAAAAAATTAGACCTAGATCCCTCCCTAAAAACTTAGAAATCCCAAGAGATCTCTCTCTTTTCAATTTCTTTTTCTTTTTAGATTGGAACAAGAGACCTAAAATCAATTAGGCACTCTGTTCTAGATCTAATATCATCAATTTCATCATCCAAAACTTCCCACCATACCTTAGCTACAAAACCCCCAAAGCAATTTTAAGATCCAACGGTTCAAACAACGAGAATATGCAAGAAAGGTGGATCTTGGGCCATATCTTCATCAAAAGGGTATTTCTTTTAAATTGGACACATAAACAACGTGTAGGTGGGAATACTTTCTATACATGTTTACTAATGTTTAATGAAAATTTTATTTTACTGTAAATTATTTTGGTGATAAAAAAGGTAAAAATAAAGTAATAACAGCACCTTCAATTCAGGATGATAGAGGGCTCAGATGGAAAATCAGACCTTACCAATCAATCCAAAAGGGTCCAAAACCCCTAGGGTAAAATTTTCACTAAATTTCATGAAGGTTTGGTCCCTCAATTGAGAAGGGATTGATTGGACGATCCAAAAGGACTGTTCTATCTCCCGATTGGATGTACGACGCGTGAGACGCCGCACGAGGGCCCGCGCAAGTGCGTGTGACATCGACCCGCACATGCGGAGCGTGTGCAAAGTCATCCCGTGCGCGTCGGTGGACGTCCCGTGCAGGCGCTTCCACATATCATCGCGACGGAGGCGCGCGACGAGCGGGAGCATTCCGCCTAGCTTGATTCCACCCGAAAGATCTAGGCCGTCCATTCCTTTGGGCCCAGATCAAATCTAGGCCCTAAGAAGGACTGTGAACTTCTAGATCTAATTTTGGAGCCATCTAAACTCCAAATTGAGATCGAAAAGAAGCTATGGAAAGCTTGAAACCTCTATTTTCTGATGAAATATAGAAATTATCTAATAAAAATTTCTGTATTAAAGAAACAAGTTTCCAATTACCTAGATCTTTAAGATCTGAGATGATCAGATCTTATAAATATGTTTTAATAATGATATAAAATTGAAATAAAGTTATCTAAATGATTTATTTGGACAGATCTAAGAGATATTAAGGGATCTACCCACTAGGGTAGAAAAACCCTAAAAATTTCAAAGGGACCCACTTGATCAATAAGATCAAGTGTGCTCAGATCCTTGAAATGGATGGGGTGGATGTTGATATGATGAAATCCAAGGAGATCATGGATGGATTATGACAAAAACAAAACAATATGACCTTTGGACCTTAATAAAGAAAACCCCCTAAATATAATTAAAACCCTTAATAAAAAGGTAAAGATCTAAGATCTAATGGTTGGATCATAAGTGAAGGTTTCTAAAGATGTTAATGTAATTAGTTTCATTTTATATTAATTGATAATAGCATCTTCAATATGATTTATGTTATAAAGCATGATAGTGTAACTTTTAGACTTTAGCATGACATGTGATTAAATTGTTATCATAGGTTGCTAGATTTAATTATCCTAGGGGCATGATAGTGTGATTATATGCAAGTGTAACCTAGGACCAAGTTAGTATGATTTCATGCCATTGTAACTTAAGATCATGCTAGTTTAAGTATAGTTTTATTCCATTAAGTTAAGTTACATTTATAAGGAGCATGTTAGTATAAATGTTTGTTAAATTTATATTGGAACCATGCTTTAAAGCTTATGATTTAATTGTTGTCAAATTTTATTATAGATCTACTTATTATGAGATAAAGAGCATAAAACACCAAAATGTACTAATGAGAAAGTAGAGTTTCATGACACAAATAAGAATAGAGTACTTTGGACTTAATTAGTAAGGGTTATAGTTAGTAGGACAATATAAGGATTATCAAATCCTTGGCCCAAACTAGGAGGATAATAAACCCCATGAATGACATTGTAAATATTCATGGACTTAATTAAAATTAATTACAAAGAGTACTTAAGGTCAACATGCTTATTGGAACCTTATGAAAGGTTGAGCTATGGTCACTCTAGTGAATGTGGAACATAGTGGTTAAGGGGGTTATCCAATAGTGCCTCGCTCTTCCCCTACCTCCTGTTGACATTTGTGAGGTCTAAACGCCTCCTTACATGAGGATTGAAGTAACCACTTTGTGTTCACCCATTCAGCTAGTAAGCCTTAGCCAATTGGAAATAAGAGGAGCAGTTTAGACTTGGGCATAAATAAGTTACCTTCAACCAGCAAAACATTAACTGGTTGAATAATAATAGTAAGAGCATAAAAGGTTACTAAATTACCTAACCCTAATAAAAACTATAAGTAAGATAAGGATGATCAAACAAGATCCATTAGATCTTGGATGATCAAGAAAAATAAGAATAAGAATATTATATTGTACTTACTATGCATGTTTATTAGTATGCTTGTTCTAGTTCATTAGATTAGATAATCCAAACCCTTGATCAAAGATGATTCAAGGAAGAAAACCAAGATCATCCTCCTTAGGGATGATCCAATAACTGAACTTAGATCAAAGAAGAACTAGATGATAGAAGATCTAAGACCTTGATCTTTATCAACATGTGTAGATTGTTAATCAATGGATCTATGAAAGTTCAAGATCAAGGAGATGGACACACTAAGACTTAGAGATAGAAAAATACTCAGATATGAATGATCTAAAGATCATTCTAAACGTCAGATCTAGTGATCAATAGGATTGTTCAGAATTTATATATTGACAATATGTATGGATGTACAGATTACATACATCAGTCAGGATCATGGAAGATTTGGGAAAAAAGATTACTCCTTAAAGGTAGAAGGATTTGATGAATGCATTTACATGGGATATACATGATTGAACTCATGATCTTATGTTGACAAGAGTAATGTTAATACTTGTATTAAATCTCTTGAAAACCTTATGATCCAACTAAACACATATAAGATGGTTAAGGACTAGACTATAAGTGAATAAGGAACTAGAAAATATTTTAGCCCTAAGTAAATAGACAAATGGTCTGATATATATGAAATCTATTTTACATACAAGCTTGGAGGCTTGTGAGTTTGTTTTAATAGGCATAAGCCTAAGGGGATGCTATTGCTAGAGGAGTTATAAGGGTTTGGCCATCTGCTCCTTGAAATTTGATGATTTGATAATACCTTGCCCTATGAGAGGCTAAAAGTCGGGTGGGGCAATTATGGGAAGGCCTCCACTGTGAAAGTCTTGTCCCCCCCATATGGGTAGTGACATAATATTTTCCATCATGATATTAGTGGTGAATAGGGCAGTTATCCGAGTGCATTAGTACGGATCAGACTGCAGCATGGTAGCCCTTTTGATTATTTTGTACTATGATGCATATGACAATAGGCATAGTGAAGTGCCTTATGTTTTAGCATAATGAAATGCTAGGTAATTGTATATTACCAATATTTTCAAAGAAGGGAAATTCCCAGTGTAAGATTAACTGAAATACTAAATTCTCATAATAGAGAGAATTGATCAGCTTAGTTGGGAATGATATTTGACTACTTTCATAAATTTAACTGATTTACCCATGTATAGTATGTACGTATATGGATGTATATAACTTACAAAGTAAAGAGTAGATACATGAATATGTTTAGGGATAATGGGATTATGAAGTATTGGAATTACATTGTCAATTATTATGCTTCTTGACTCCCCTACCAAGCATTGCTTGCTGAGATATTGTAAATGTTGCAATATCTCAGATACAGGGAAGGAGAGTTAGGAGCTGAAGACGATAGAAAACTTGAAGAGAATAATCTTCAAGGTATACCCTTGAAGACATGTATTTTGCTTTGTTGAGAGTTTTATTGTATGGTGAGCTTGAGTTTTGGATTATGTAATTTGGACAACTATTGTAATAGATTTGGCTATACTGTGAACGACTAGATGGATTCTAGAATTTAATAAAAGTATATTCCTTCAATGGAATTTTATTTTGTACACAAATTGTACTTATGTTATGTATGAAGTGGTGACTTGGGTTTTCAAAACAAGTTCTAAAGAAAAGAATTTTCGCTGCTTTGTTTTGCGAAATTTTTTTACACTCTTAAGGGCCCTGCCTTTCAAAATACATTACAAAACGTGTTACAAAAACCCGGGTCGTCACACATCCTACAACACCAAACAACTCCTAAGTATAAATATCCTGGATGCTCTACAAGGTCATGTGTAATTGGCATATTTGATAAGCCACTCCTTGATTTAGGGGCAAGTGTTACCCTGTTGCCATATTCCTTCTATGAGCAACTAAGGTTAGGTGTGTTGAAACTAACCTCTACCACCCTCCAATTGGTAGACTGATATGTAAAGATTTCTGAAGTTGTAGTTCTATTTCCTATAGACTTCATTGTCTTAGATACATAGCCTCTATCAAATCTAGATAATGAAATCCCTATCATTTTGGGACAACCATTTCTTACCACCTCTAATGCCATTATCAACTATGGGAATGGTGTCATGAAATTATCTTTAGCAATATGAGAATAGAGTTCAACATTTTTAATGTTGCACAATAGATGCACTCTACAGATTCATATGCCATAGTGTAATTGAAAGTATAGTTCATGATACTTTCCTCAAATCCTCCATTTTTAATCCGCTTATGACATGTCTATCCTCTGATGGTATAGACATTGATCTAGAAAGTTCCTTTGAGGTAGTTGATTCATTACTTGAAGCTACATCGACAATGGACAATCCTAAATGGACACCTAAAGTGGAGTCCCTTACACCACCTTTAACTACTCAGGCCTCGCCTCATGTGAAAACACCCATACTTGACCTAAAAAATTTACCAGAAAGTTTGAAATATGCATTTTTAGGGCCATAAAAAACTTTGCTTGTTATCATCGCCTCTGATCTTGATCAAGAGCAGGATGGTAAGTAGCTTAATGTTCTTTAAAAAACTAAGATAACAATAGGGTGGCCCATATCAAACATCAAGGGTATTAGTCCAACTGTTTGCATTCCACATGTTCACTTGGAAGAAAAGGTAAAAATGTCTTGGGGGATTGGAAAGATGACTATAGTAAAGGTTGTATGGGTGAAGGTTCTTAAGTTGCTAGATGTTGGAATTATTCATCCCATTTCTGATAGTTCATGGGTCAGCCCAGTTCAAGTTATTCCAAAGAGGTCTAGAGTTAAGAATGAAGATAATGAGTTAGTCCCCATATGCATGACTATCAAGTGGAGAGTATTTATAGACTGTAATAAACTGAACTCAGTTATGAGGAAAGACCACTTTCCTCTACCCTTCACTAACCAAATGCTAGAAAGGTTATTTGGACATGAGTATTATTGCATTCTCGATGGGTATTAAAGATATAACCAAATTCCTATAGCACTAGAGGATCAAGAGAAGACCACCTTCACTTTCCTTTCGGAACCTTTTGTGACGACCCGGGTTTTTGAAAACATGATTTGTAAAGTATTTTGAAAGGTAGGGCCCTTAAGAGTGTAAATTTTTTTTTCGCAAAACAAAGCAACGGAAATTCTTTTCTTTAGAACTTGTTTTGAAAACCCAAGTCACCACTTCATACATAACATAAGTACAATTTGTGTACAAAATAAAATTCCATTGAAGGAATATACTTTTATTAAACTCCAGGATCCATCCAGTGGTTCACAGTACAGCCAAATCTAGTACAATACTTGTCCAAATTACATAATCCAAAACTCAAGCTCACCATACAATAAAACTCTTAACAAAGAAAAATACATGTCTTCAAGGGTATACCTTGAAGATTATTCTCTTCAAGTCTTCTATAGTCTTCAGCTCCTAACTCTCCTTCCCTGGATCTGAGATATTGCATCAAGTACAATATCTCAACAAGCAATGCTTGGTAGGGGATTCAAGAAACATAATAATTGACAATGTAATTCCAATACTTCATAATCTCATTATCCTCAAACATACTCTTTACTTTGTAAGTTATGTATATCTATATACATACATACCCTTCATGGGTAAACCAGTTAAATTCGTGAAAATAGTCAAATATCATTCCCAACTAAGCTGATCAATTTTCTTCATTTTGAGAATTTAGTATTACAGCTAATCTCATATTGGGAATTTCCCTTCTTGGGAAACATTGGTAATATACAATTACCTAGCATTTCATTATGCTATAACATAAGGCATTTCACTATGCTTGTTCCCATATGCATCATGGTGCAAAATAATCAGAAAGGTTGCTATGCTGCAGTCTGATCCATACTAGCGCGCTCGGATAACTGCCCTGTTCACCACTGATACCACGGTGGAAAATATTATGTCACTGCCCGCATGGGGGGCAAGACTTTCACAGTGGTGGCCTTCCCATAATTGCCACCACCCGACTTTTAGCCTCTCATTGGGCAAGGTATCATCATATCATCAAATTTCAAGGAGCGGGTGGCCAAACCCTCATAACTCCTCTAGCAATAACATCCCCTAGGCTCATGCCTATTAAAACAAACTCACAAGCCTCCAAGCTTGTATGTAAAATAGATTTCATATATATATCAGACCATACGTCTGTTTACTTAGGGCTGAAATATTTTCTAGTTCCCTATTCACTTATAGTTTAGTCCTTAACCATCTTATAGGTGTTTGGTTGGATCATAAGGTTTTCAAGAGATTTACTACAAGTATTATCATTACTCTTGTCAACATAAGATCATGAGTACAATCATGAATATCTCATGTAAATGCATTCATCAAATCCTCCTACCTTTAAGGATTGATCTCTTTTCCCCAATCTTCCATGATCTTGACCGATGTATGTAATCTGTACATCCATACATATTGTCAATATATAAATTATGAACAATCCTATTGATCACTAGATCTGATGTTTAGAATGATCTTTAGATCATTTATATCTAAGTATTTTTCTATCTCTAAGTCTTTGTATGTTCATCTCCTTGATCTTGATCTTTCATAGATCCTTTGATTGACAATCTACTCATGTTGATAAAGATCAAGGTCCTAGATCTTCTATCAGCTAGTTCTTCTTTGATCTAAGTTCAGTTCTTGGATCATCCCTATGGAGGATGATCTTGGTTTTCTTCCTTGAATCACCTTTGATCAAGGGTTTGGATTATCTAATCTAATGAACTATAACAAGTATACTACTAAACATACATACTAAGTACAATATAGTGTTCTTATTCTTATTGTTCTTGATCATCCAAGATCTAATGGATCTTGTTTGATCATCCTTATCTTACTTACTATTTTTATTAGGGTTAGGTAATTTACTAACCTTTTATGCTCTTATGATTATTATTCAACCAGTTAATGTGCATGGTTGAAGGTAGCTTATTCAAGCCTAAATCTAGACTGCTCCTCTTATTTCCAATTGGCTAAGGCTTACTAGTTGAATGGGTGAACACAAAGTGGTTACTTCAATCCTCATGTAAGGAGGCGTTTAGACCTCACAAAGCGTCAACAGAAGGTAGGGGAAGAGCGAGGCTCTATTAGATAACCCCCTTAACCACTATGTTCATCATTCACTAGAATGACCATAGCTCAACCTTTCATAAGGTTCCTATAAGCATGTTTACCCTAAGTACTCTTTCTAATGGATTTTAATTAAGTCCATGAATATTTATAATGTCATTCATGGGGTTTATTATTCTTTTCCTAATTTGGGCTAAGGATTTGATAATCCTTATATTGTCCTACTAACTATAGCCCTTACTAATTAAGTCCAAAGTACTTCATTCTTATTTGTGTCATGAAACTCTACTTTCTCATTAGAATACATTTTTGATGTTTTATGCTCTTTATCTCATAACAAGTAAATCTACTACTAACATTCAACCATAAATGAATTACAAATTTAAAGCATAAAACTACCTAATTTAACATTCAATGAAAATGAGGCAAGGTACTTAAATTAAATCTAGCACCTTATGATAAGAATGAACACATATCATACTAAACTCTAAATGTTATACTAGCATGCTTTATAACATAATAATATAAAATGAAACTAATTATATTTACATTTTTAGAAACCTTTACTTATGATCCAACCATTTGATCTTAGATCTTTTCCTTTGATTAAGGACTTTAGTTATATTTAGAGAATTTTCTCTATTAAGGTCAAAAGATCACATTGATCTATTTTTATCATAATCCATCCATGATTTCCTTGGATTTCATCATATAAACATTTATTCTTTCCATCCCAAGGATCTGATCACACTTGATCTCATTGATCAAGTGGGTCCCTTTGTTTATTTTTTTTTGGGTTTTTCTACCATAAAGGGTAGATCCCTTATTTTATCCAAGATCTGTCCAAATTAACCATAGATATTACTTTATTACATTATTATATCCTCGTTAAAATAAATTTCCAAGATCTGATCACCTCAGATCTTGAAGATCTTAGAAATTGGACACTTATTTCCAAAATACAGAAAACAATTTTAGAAATATTATGACTTCATTAGAAACTAGACATTACAAGATTTCCATAGCTTCTTTCTGATCTTAATTTGGAGTTCATATGACTCCACAATCTTAAATTGAAGTTTTCAGCCGTTCCTAGGGTCCAGATTTGATCTAGGCCCACCAGAATTAATCTCTCTCAATTGAGGGTCCAAAACTACTCAGATCTTTCTAAAAATTCTACACTAGGGGTTTTGGACCATTCTGGATTGATTGGTGAAGTCAGATTTTTCATCTGAGCACTCATCATCATGAATTAAGGGTTCTGTTGTTTACTTTATTTTTACCTTTTTATTACCAAAATTAATTACAGTAAAATAAAAATTACATAAAACAATACTAAAAATATATGAAAAGGATTTTCACTTACTTGATTGGAGAGAAAACCTCATTTATAGGCCCAATTTAAAAAAATACCTTGTTGATGAAGATATAGCTTAAAATCCACCTTTCTTGCAAATACCGTTGTTTGAACCGTTGGATCTTGAAATTTCTTTTGGGGTTTTTTGTAGAATAGATGTGTTGGGATGTTTTGGACGATGGAATTGATCAAATTAGATCTAGAACAGAGTGCCTAATTGAATTTAGGTCTCTTGTTCTAATCTAAAAAGAAAAACAAGTTGGAAAGAGATCTAACTCTTGGAAATTTTGGGGTCTTGGAGAGGGATTCTAGATCTAATTTTTCAAGGATATTGAAGATAATTTCGTGGGGATTTTATGAGGATTTTTGGAATATTTTTGGGGTTGTATTTATAGGCATTTTGGGTCTTTTTCCATGATTATAATATGTTATTTTTTTTAATATAAAATGACATGAAAGTCTTCAATGCTCCCATGCCTAACTTTTCTTCCTCATGACTAGCTGATCTTTGTTGACCCATGTTTCACATGGGCTGCTGATCAAATTGGTTGTTGGGGACGTGGTGGTCCCCATGTGGGCCCCACATGGTGTAAAAAGTCTGTTTTGCCCTTTATGCATAAAACTTTGGGTTTTATTCCCATGATCTCGGATTTGAGTGTACTTAGTGGCGTTGGATTCGTATTTCTCAGTACATTCTAAATTTTGATGTTTCATATTTTGATTTTTGGAATATTTTATTTTTGGGTAAAATTACTATTTTACCCCTTTTGTCCAAAAAAATGAAAAACTTAAGGATTTCTCATCCGAATTCAAAATTTGTCGTGCTTACAGTCATTTTGAAGGGTTTGCTAAGTTTAATTTCAATTTTACATGTCTTATGATTTGATTATACTTTTATAAAAAGTATATTTTAAATAACCCTAATATTTCAGCCCGAAATATCTAAAACTCAAACTTTATTGATTTTTCTCAATCAATTTACAAAAATTGGGGTTATTACACCTTTGCCAACAAATGCATTCCCTTTGGGCTATGCAATGCACCGACAACTTTTCAATGGTATGTGATGAATATTTTTTCCAATGTGGTAGAATGCTTCCTTGAGGTGTTCATGGATGAATTTTCATTATTTGGAGGGTCATTTGATGATTGGTTGGCCCATTTATCTTCTGTGTTGGGGAGGTTCTAGAAAAATTTAGTAGTCAACTAGGAGAAATGCCATTTCATGGTAAAAAGCAGAATTGTTCTAGGGCACATCATATCACAAATTGGCATTGAAGTTGGTAAGGCCAAAGTGGACCTCATTTCTAATCTTCCCCTTCCTAGGGTGATGAAGGAGATTTGCTCATCCTTAGGCCATAATGGATTTTACAAAGACTCATCAAAGACTTTAGTAAAATTTTTAGGCCCCTTTGCAATCTACTAGTAAAGGAGACAAATTTTGACTTTGATGAAGAATGCATGTAGACCTTTGAATGCCTTAAGGCTGAAGTCACCTCTGTGCCTATCATTCAACCACCAAATTAAGGTGCACCATTTGAGATAATGTGTGACACTTTAGATTATGCAATAGTTGTTATTTTGGGTAGCATATTGCCAAACTCCCCCATGTGATATAATATGCTAGCAATATTTCAAATGATGCTCAACTCAAGTGTTCCACTACAAAAAAAGAGTTTTTGGTAATTGTCATTGCATTAGACAATTTAGATCCTATCTCCTATGATCTAAGGTGATAATATATTCAAACTATGCTACTTTGAAGTACCTAATTTCCAAGAAGGATACTAAATTGAGACTTATCTAATGGATTTTACTACAAGAATTTGATATTGAAACTCAGGGCAACAATGGTCCCAAAAAAGTAGTAGTAGATCATCTATCTAAGTTAATTATTGAGTCTATAAGTGAACTTGTGCTAATTATTAGGACTTTTTTTTTATGAGCAACTACTGTAGGTTCCCTAGTTGCCTTAGTTTTTTTACATTGTTAAATATCTTATTACAGGTCAAATGTCATCACATTGGTCCAAAGAAGATATATCTAAGTTTTTATTCAAGGTCAAGTACTTTTTCTAGGATGATTTGTACTTGTTTAAGTACTATCTTGATCAAATCATTAGGAGATGTGTCCTCGACAATGAGCACAATAATATCATCTCCTTTTGCCATGTCCATGCTTTTGGGGGCCATTATAGTGCTAAAAAGACTGCTACAAAATCTTTTAGTGTGGATTTTATCGATCCATGTTTTTTAAACATTCTCCAACATAATGTAATGCTCATGACTGCTATAAAAATTAGTGAGCATGGGACATAGAAATATGATGTCATTAAACCCTATTGTGATCATCTAACTTTTTGCCATTAGGGGTGTCAATTTTATGGGTCTATTTCCTAATTCTTTTGAGAATTTATACATCTTGGTGGGAGTGGACTATGTGTCCAAATGGGTAGAGGCAGTAGTGTGTATAACCAATGACCACAAGGTAGTGGTCCACTTCTTAAAAAGTAACATCTTATCATGCTTTGGTACTCCATGTGCTATTTTTAGCATTGGCGAAAAACACTTTTGCAACCATGTTTTTGAAGCCCTAATGAAGAAACGCCCTACCATTGTGAAACTAGTGAGCAAGTAGAGGTTTTAACAAGAAAATAAAAGCACATTTTAGAGAAACTGGTGAACCCAAGTGATATGATTTTAAACTAATACTGCAAGTTCATGGTCTATTATAGAATAGATTGACAAATATGGGTAAATCCCACATAGACTCTTTCGTAAATGAGGTTCAATTAAACTTTGATTATCCTAATTTAGTCTAGCTAATGAGTAAGGAAAGCAATTACATTTAAGCAACAAATTAAAATAAAGCAAGTAAATAAGACAGGAAAGTAAAGCAATCTAACTAAAAACTACTTTTATTAATGAAATTTGATTACAATATACTTGAATACATTAAGTAAGGAAAAGATCAAGTAAAGCAAATAATGAAAAATCCCTTGGAGTGTCTGTTGTAGGATTCCTTTGTTGTGTCACTCAACAAGGATCTTTACACATCTACTTTTGTTTTTGGGTCTAAATTTTTGCTTTATAGCTTCTTTGATGTGTCACTCAACAAGGGATGTACACATCAATCCAATCCAAACTATACTAGATTACAACCAAGAATTTAGTATCTATATGACTCCTTTTACTTGCTTAGGCACATGACTTATAGCCAACAAGTAAAGTGAGAAGTCTCTAACATGCCACCTACCCAAAATAACATCAAATCATACCCATTCCACACCTAGGAAGGAGAGACCCTAGATTCTATGGAAAGAGGAACAAGGTTTATCTCTTTTCCTTATCAAGAGTTCCCAAAATCCCAATAAAAAGAAAGATGAATCGTGATGGGTAGAGGAATATTACATACATAACTTGGTTATAGGAATATTACATACATAACCCCATATTTAGAAGGTTTTAGCCCCAAAAATCAATTATCAATAAATAGGGTTAATTCTACTATTTTGTAGGTTCAAGGTACAATTGCAAAAAATGCATAAATCACCAATTTTACCTTGAAAAGAGAAATTTCACATTTCAAGCCACATGGAGGTTCAAAAAGATGATTGGGTGTCACTTTTGAAGCTAGAGAGCTAAAAAACCTATATTCAAATCCAACTCAAATAAGAGTGAAAAGGTGTAAATTTTCAAATTCAAGCACAATTGCACACCACCTTTGGAAGCTTATGGAAGAAGATCAATTCATATTCAATAGAATCATATACAATGAAAGCTTCATAGAAGAAAAAGAAGAATGGGACCATGTGAAGACTTTTCACTTATTTTCTCTCTCCTACTCAACGAAAAGGATGAAGAATTAACCAATGAGAAGATATCTTATATAAACAAGATATTAAGCACAGAAGGCCATTCATCCTAGGGCAATCTAATCCAATTATGGAGAAGGAATGATGTTTAAAGAAGGTTTACATGTCCAAAATGGATCCTGTCCATTCAAGTAAATATGGATATGATCTAAGGGCTAGGATTGAAGTGAAGTAAAGAGACACACCATAGCCACCTTTCCTATGTCGAAAAGTCAAACAAAAACCCTAAGGAAAGGAAGATCTTGACTATCAAATCTCATTCAAGGGTACATACATCTTAAAGTTTCTAAATCATTCACACCCACCCACATGTGCACTCCATGCCTCACCCTCTTTAAGACTTTCTAAATATGAAAAACCCTAGATTTTGCCACCAATTTTCCATCTCTTTCATTCTTTTTCTCACCAATTTCTTTTCCTACTTATTCCTTTATTTTTCTTTTTATTTTCTCCCCTTTTCTACCATCACTTTTCGATAATGAAAATCATGCCCACCCCTGCCCCCCCTTAAAATCAACCTTCTAATTTGGTTTCATTCCCTTCCCTTCCCTCTTAAGTTTATCTTCGAGGTCCCCCTTTCTAATTCTTTCTTTTTTCCACCTTTTCCCTTCTTCTCTTAGACTTTCTTCTTTATTTTCTGCATCTATTCCTATTTTATTTCTTCCATTCTCATCTCTTATTCCTATATTTGAATATCACACTCCCCATCTAGCCATTGGTTCAAAATCAACTTAAGTGGCTTGATCTCAGCCCTTGAATTCCCTTAACCCTCAAGTTAGAAATCTATAAGTAGAGGTTCTTTGTATGGTTCAGCCATCTTTCAACTTTCCCTTGAGTTCTTAACCAAATCAAAGGAGAAATAGAGGGACAAAGATCACCCTCACTCAACCTTCCTTTAAGATTTCATGATTACTCGGAGATAAAGGCACAATCTCAACCTAATCTAACTTCTTTTCTTGCTTATTTTTCTTTTTCTTTCTCTACCATCTTCTATCTTCTCCATTCACCTTCTTCAAGCATGCATTCATCTAGGTTTTTCCCAAGCATCATCTTCCATGTAACTTAGATTTGCATGCATGAATTAATTGTAGTTTTTTCTTAGTTTTGCATCTTATATTCTCATCTTTCCTTGCTTTGCAGTTCAAGTTTAGCATAGTAATTCTGTTAGACTATGGGTTTTACAAATCATATAAACACAAGTTTTTCAAATGTTGGGACCTATAATTGAAATTTTAAATTTTAAAATAGACTAAAAACAAACATTTCAAATGAAAACACTCATTTGAAAACCTCGAGAGTCATATGACCCACAAAGCCACTAATTTAATGGTGAAATAATCTTTCCATTTCTACAAAAAATCTGATAGAGTTTGCTTTGTATCTTAGACCAACACATTTAACGCATGTGATATGACAAGTACCTTGTAAATACAATAACACAAAATACATAACTAGGAGATTTAGTCTCCAACCCATCCACCGTGATCATTCATAGGTTCCTACCAAAACATATACATCATCGATGCAAGACAAATTTAAAAATAACAACATAGCCCAAGGTCTGTCCATACATAGCCATCATATCTGACATAAACATACACATATGTCCAAGTCATAAAAGTATAAACCATATACTTATACTATCCATAAATAATATTCGAAGGTAGAGTTTTAATAAACCACATATGTAGCTGAAATCTCCTCGGTACACCACTGAAGGTCGCTAATGCCTCCACTTGCTCTCTGTCTAATTACCTTACCTACTGTCTCTCTTTCAATCTATGGCATTGCAAAACATCTTAATGCCTCAACAAGCTATGCTTGTGCAGGTGATTACAATAATAATAATTTCATGAACATTTAATAAAATATAAAATGAACACTTTAGATATCAAATCTTAGGGCATGCAATATAAACTTTCTCATGGAAAATAGCTTTAATATAATCTTGATAATGAGAATAGATAGTGATGATGTAGAGCATAAATCATATGCAAAAGCAATCGAATGACATGCAAAAATCAAGGTACCAGAACTTATAAAATTGTCAAAAATAAGCAATGCAAATCATGCCATTTGCATGTCTCCAAAAACATGCTGAGCTTATAGAGCCTCTCAGACTCATTAAAATGCAAATCTTAAATCGATTCAACTCATGCACATGCATATCTGAAAACAAGCCAAATCAATTAATATTCTAAGGCTCATAAATATGCCAAACCATATTGGGGCAAAGCTTAAAAAGATTAAAAAATATATATATGAAAATGCGTGTCATCAACAAGGGCACCCTCACAAACGAGTCCTAAGAATGTAAAAAATCACATTGGTATAGGGCATCAAAAGCATAAGGAATATCTCAATGAATATGCACGTCATCAACAAGGCTCACGAATATACCAATACAAAGTATTTAAAACTCAAGAATATCTCAATATAAATACACATATTTAAGCATGGAACCCTAACATGCGGGTCTCATGAGTGTACGACACACTTGTACGACAGGTCATGAGTACTCTAACCAATCCTATAGATATCGTCACGTGGTGGGTACATCAAGATATATCAGTTTGAGTATGCTCATAATGCTGCATGAAAATGCATATCAAACTTATGGATTGTAATTTTGTAGTGGTGACCAACTCTTAGATCTACCAATTGTAGCTCCTCGTTGACACCAGAATGGAAGACTAGTTGGTTCGTTGCCCATTGGGGGAGGGGGGTGATCGGATATGTAGTGTGGACTACCCATGATACCACCATCTATGTATCTGCCCTCTTATGGGGTGATTGCCTAATCATCTCATAAAGTAAGAGAGTGGGTGGGTGGCCGTAATCCCTCCTAACATAACATCCACCGAATATAAACACCCATCATAAATCTGTGAAAACACAGTAATTGCTCAATATATCAAAACAAGTGATAAGGACTAATATCCAATGTATGAAATATAGAAGTACTTATGGTTCGCCATCCTAGAGCACTCCCCTTATTACAGGGTCAGTCTATTAAGGACCAATCAACAAGCATCCAAGTGAAAAATTAGGAACACTTGTGGCTCAACATTCCGAGGCATTGCCCCTCATCTTGGGGTTACCTTTTAAGGACCAACCTCCAAGCATCTATCACCAAATCCACATAAAATAAGCAATAGAAATAGGGGTTCACAAAATAGTCAATATAATCACCATTTAATGACTACACAGGTCACAAAAGAATACTAAAATCATGCAACATCAATATTGATTATAAAATATGATTGAATCAAAGTCAAATCATACATGCATGAAAAAATTATAATCAATGAAATCATGTGTATGTGAATCACTCACAATTACAATCAGTATCTCAACCAGAATCATGGTATAATAATACATACATGGCATTCACTCATAAATACTAATGTAGTGGAATAATATCTATAATTTCAAAATAGATGCATGCCCATTTTTAGTTATCATCACCTACCTCAGATGAAGAACCACTCATTTGTACCTTTAAATCACAATCAAACTCCCCTCTAAATCAGTCCGCCTCAATCCCACTACCTGGATACATATCACATTTAGGTCTAACTTAGAATCTATGTTATCTATCTAAGTTGGATTGTCAGTTATAATGCAAATATTATATTTTCATATCTTAATTTACTATGTTTCAATATGATCCAATGTTTCACAGCCATGGGATCTCAAGTTGAGGCCCCCCCTCGGTTGGCTAATAACCCAAATCATGTTGAATAGGCCTACCAATAACTATCAGAATCATTTCTTACTCCAATTTATAATGTACTCTAGATTATCATACTCATATTAGGTTAATTCTAGGTAATCAATGTTTAATCAACTAAACATACACATTTATATGCAAATCGCACTCACTTTTAGCTAATTATATCTAAATCCAAGAAATTAAATGATTGGCATGATAATCCTACCTAGTGTATGTAAATCTAAATGATATTTGGCTATTTGTATCACCAGATTGTCAACCAATCACCTCAAAGTTGCCTGATCTAGGCTATCCACAGCGATTAACCACAATCATCCACCTGATCATCCCAAATTGAAGAATATGTTTGCAAATATATTCAGATTATCTTAAGAAGTCAATTGAACAATGTGGATTATCAAGTTGGATCCAATTTCATATCTATATATCTTGGTTGATCATAGCTGTTGATCAAGATTGGCCATATCATTACAACAAAGCCCTGGATAAAAAATCTTTAAGATGAATCTTGATCTACATGTCATGAGGATCTCAATGAACTATTCAAATCATAAAATAAGGTTGGATTGGTCATAAATCAGATGATCTGGTATCCAATGGACAGTTTGATCATAATCAATGGTTGGATCTTCTCCAATCAAGGATCGGGAAGATGGGTGTTGTTCCTCATGATGCAAGGATTGCAATGGCTATCTTAGATCTGTGTCCCTCCCATGAAGGAAGTAGGGGAACAATGGGAAGAAAATGGTTGTGCTTAGTCGACCAACAAGGGAATAAATGAAAATGGATTTGGGGGAATGGCGGGTGCTCGCTAGTGCCAAAGAACAGATGTTTTGGCATGGGGAGGGAAGGGGTCTACATGGATGTTAGGTTTTCCCATTTTCTCTAGTATCCCCCATTTTTCCTCATTTTGGGTCATCACCTAACATAGGAAAATGGGGCGACTTGTGGTGGGTTGACCTATCAGGTGTTAAGCCCCGCTCCACACATGGCATGTCCTTCTATAGGTTCGCATCCAAACATATTTAGGGGGTGCTGTTATCAATTTTGGCCCCCTCTTAAAATAGTAAAATTTTTTGGTTTTTCCACCCCGATCTTCATTTTACAAAAATTAGTGTCATTAGAATTGTCTCGATGTGTACATTTCATTTTTTATATTTTTTAGCCCAAAATTTGAGTTTTCAAATAAGTCACATCCCTGATATTTAATTTTTTCTCAAAATTCAATTCCTAATTTTTATTTCAATTAAAATGAAATATAAATATAAATAAAATGACTCAAAATTAAGGGTCATTACACTCTTCCCCTTATAGGAATTTTTTCCTAAATTTTTTTTTCATGTTATCTTTTAGACAATTCTAAAACATCCTCATCTCATAAGGTAGGCTAATCATGCCAATTGTCTCCAACAAATTAGTTCATAAGTAGGAAAATCCATGCCATGGAAAATCAAAATATGTGATAAATACTCATGACACAACTGGTATATCAGAACACTTTAAGGATTAAATCCATCTATGTACAATATTAGTACAGGTAAAACCACCATGTACAAATTAACAATTAAGTGATAGACCATCTCAACTCACCAACAGGCAAATCTATGCCAATCAAACTTATAGCATCTTAGCTCACCAATAGGCAAATCTATGCTAATCAAAGTTGGAGCATATCAGCTCACCAATAGGAAATTCTATGCTAATCAAAATCAAAGCATATCATCACACTGTAGGCACCTAGAAGCTGCTCCTTAGAAGCCTACTAGTGCCTCTGGCACCCGCCCTCATTTGTTGCCCTGTTAGGTTGTCCTCATTGATTAACCATGAGTCTAATTGTGAATCCAAAATTTCCAATTATGTGGAAGAAGAAAATCTCTCATTAAAATACAAAATACTGTCATGCCTCAAATCTAATGAGAAATCAAGGCTAGGTATATCATATGTATAATAAAGGAAAGGGTGATTATAACAAATCCATACTAATGCCATTCATGCTACATTGGAAACCCTCTAAGCCCCTTGTTAGAGCTATCACAGTAAACCAAAAAACCATTGTTGCTCATTGGTAAAGTCCACACTGGTGTGGAGGTAAGTCTCCTCTTGAGCTTTTGAAATCTCTCCTCATAGGCATCACTATCCTCCATGTCACATAAGCAAGCAAGACTTGGCACCCTATAGAAAGTTTCATGCTGCCTTCATGGCGGAGGTAAAACAAATGTCAGTGATGCTCTTCCTACATAGGAACGAGGTCATTGGCCATCCAAGTACACAAGAAGTAATCTTCTTCTTACGACAATCAACTATTGCCTAGTAAATAGCCAGCAAATCCATCCCTAAGATAACATCATAATAGACCATATTAAGTAAGATGAGATCAACATCCATCCTCTCAGTCACTATCTTCACTGGTACCCCTTGAGAGTACTCACTAGCCTCAAATAGCTCTCCTAGTGTCATCATAACATCCAGTCCAAACGCTAATACACATACAAACATATCCAAATAGGATGCAAAAAAAACATCAAATGGGAGAATATGTAGATCCTGCATCAAAAATATCTTAACATACTTGTCAGCAATCTGAAAAAGGTACCTTCCACCACCTAAATTGAGGTCTATACCTACCTCAAAGTAATGGCAGAAAGTCATCACTACTTATGTGGGGCCATTTCTACCTTGCTTCCAACATCACCTTGTCTAACTCTCTCTCCTCTAGGATAGTCTCTAAGGAAGGGCCCTAAGTCTTCATGGCCAAAGCATCTAAAGGATCGCTGCTATAATGGCGGCTGCTGATGCTATTGTCGCTACTACAGTAGCCCACTACGTCCAAGTCATAACTGTGTAGGGTGTCTTTCCTTGCAAGTAATACACCTCCTATTACTTAATGTTGCGCATTTGGTGGCCTCTGTAATTGTGTTGATAAAAAGGGTCTTTTGCTCTTATAGGGTTTACTCAAACTATCCATGTCTAAGTTGTTGTTGTTTTAATTAAAACTACTAAGCGCATGAATCATTTGCAATATAGTATGCTAGTGAGGTCGATCCCACGAGGAGTTGAACTAATGTGATGCTAGTGGTCCCTACTTTAACCTATCTTATTTAGCCAAAATTCAAGTGATTTTTGTCCTAAATTAAGAATGGAAATTAAAACATAAAATTGAAAATTAAGCAAAAACAAGAAATATGCTAAGTAGGAAACTTTCCTAAAACATACACTTTCTAAAATCAAAACTTTCTTAATTTAAAAATTCCTAAATTTATGACTTTCCTAATTAAAAAAATTTCCTAAAATAAAACATTCCAAAAATGATATTTATTAACTTGCCTAAACTAGCTTTCCCAAACATGAAATTAACAACTAATTTGTGGGAAACATGCTTTAACAAACTACTTTCCTAATTATGCAGAACTAAGAAAACTAAGCAACCAAATCAACTATGTTAACAAGTGTGACCAAACTAATTATTTTCCAAACTAACTAAGATGCAAGGTAATGGAATCTAACTACAACTAAACTAGAGAAATAAATGAAAGCAATCACTAGCAAAGAATGAAAGGAAAACTACCCAAATAACATGCATGTAACCATGGAACGATATACATGATTCATTGGATATGAATGGATTTAAACCTAAGCAAGGAATCTATTTCTAACATTAATTAAGTTGTCTAGCAATCTAATTGGACTCTTAAAAATTAAAGTGAAAATGATTGTATAGTGCTGGAAATTAGCACACACCATTCATGCAAAGAAAATCCAACATAAGGTAATTTAAACTTTCAAAGAATGGAACATATAAAACATGAAATTAATCACTTCTAATATGATGACCAGGGTTTTTATGATGCAATTTTATAAATACATCGAGATTGATCTCTGTTTTAAAACAATTTATGCTAAAAGAATGCAGTGAAAGTCTTCTTTTAATTAAAACTTTTGTATAAAAACCCTGAGCATCATTAACAAATCACGGTGAACAAATAATGCATAACGCCATGGAACTTTTTAGGCAAAACATATAAATGAATAACTACTAATCCCAAGATTGTTAATCACAGCCCCAATCACAAATAAGCACTTATAACCAAGTTTACATCAAATACAAAAAGGGTTACTATAAATCTTACCTATGCTTTCTTGACTATGGCCCTAATGCTCTTTGATGTTCCTTCTAAGTGTACTTTGTTTGATCTAGAAAAATGATGGCTTTGGTTGAGTATTCATCATACTCAGTAGGTAACCTAATACTACTATTTTGAAAACTCTATATGCGAGAGAAATTAGGCTAAGTTTAGACATATGAACATGTACTTCTCTTTTTAGATAAACATGAGGGTGTATGCATAACTATGAGATTCATAAATTAGCACGATGAAGAATATGAAGTACAAGCATAGTAAATCAACTCATGTATGCATAAATCTTGGTAGACACATCAAGTAGACTAATCAATGATAATAGTAGATATGAAAATCTTAAAATACTAATTTAGACAAAGCAGATAAGGACGTTATTATGAATATCATGCATATGGGCTTTTCAATAAATCACTCAAACTGCCCAGTGACGAGTACTCGTATATGACCATCTCAATGCTACATGCATGTTGATAAAACAAAAATCATAGGTCAACTATGCTCACGATCAGCATACAGCCAGAATCGTGCGGCTCCGGTATTTGGAGACCCACCCACCATAGTCCTCCATGAAGACTATGGATATGTCTTCAAAAGGGTGCTGTGAAGACCTCCAATGGTCGTCCCTGTTTACCACAGCAGTCGAGGAAGGGACAATGCCATTTTTAATAGCGATACCATCCACCCTTTGGTGGTAGAGGCTAGGAGGCCAACCTCGTACAACCTCTCAGCATAGTGCCCAACAGGCTTAATAGCCCAAAAAACATATATGAATAACCCCAATCTCAATCATCGTAAATCAGGCAATTTACGCAGTCATTTTCAAACACATGCGAGCAAAATCTAAAATATCGTAAATTATGCAATTTGTGCAAGGATTTTTAGAACGTGCAAACAATGCATATAAATCCATTCATGCTAGTAATCGCATTCAAGTCCATAATTCATAAAGACAATTCCTCATGCTCCTATAAGAACATCATATCTCAAAAAGCATACTAAATATGATAAATAAGTCAAGTAAATCATTAGGGTTTGGAATGTATTTGAAAACTTAGTAGTATCAGACTACCTACCTCGATCGGTGCCACTTAACTCGCGTTCCTCTTTAATTCGAGTCCTAGAGTACTTTGGTGAGGTCTTGGATAAAATCCACATATTATTTCTAGATTCACAGGTCAACGGCTAGATCTATATGATTTGGGGCTTTCGAGGGGTTGAGTTATGTAGTTCTTGGGTCAATCTTGGACTAAGAATGTCCTAAGGTCTCTATTAGATCAATTCATGAGCTTTGCTCACAGTTGATCTCATGAGTTCATGAGATCTCTATGATTTTTAGGCTATAGTCACCATAAATAGTCTCTTGATCCTAAATGTTATTGCATAATTAGGTCCATGTCATGCAATGGTTCTTTCGGATCATCGATTGGAGTTATATAGCCTCCTTAATTGCATTTTTTTAGCATCGTGTATCAACAGACGAACCAGAATTGTTTGCATAGGGCCTGTGTGACCACGTTCGCATGCTTACGCATGCCCGAGTGACGCGCTATAGCGCGTTCTAGACTACATCATGCGGACGCGTCTTCAGTGGGGGCACGGAGCGTCTCGGCTCCTAGGACGCCCCATGTGTCCTGGTCGAGTCAAGCATCCGCTCGCACATGCCACGCACATGACTATCACCCCAGGGAGATCCTCCTGAGCTCGCATCACTCCCATGCTCCCCTGGGACACGTTGTCTTCGATGAGTTTTCACCCATCTAGTTTATTTCCCAAAAATTTGGCAATTTTTTGTTGAAAAACCTACCAGATCTGATCGGGATCTGGGGGAAAAGGGAGAGGGAAGAGAGAGGAGTAGAATAAGGAAGAGGGTCGTACTTGGGAACCCGAAATGGAGCCTATCGCATGCTTGGACTACCGGCTGAAACCCTCCTTGCCAAGGTCAAGTCTGGTTGTAGCTTGGCTGGTACCTGTTCAAGTACATGTGTGGGGTTAGGAATATACCTCCTCAGCATGGATATGTGAAACACATTGTAGACTTCTGATACTATGGTAGTAGTGCTATCCTGTAGGTAGTCCTTCCCAATTTGTCTAGGATTTCAAATGGTCCAATGAATCGAGGACTAAGTTTACCTGTCATGCCAAATCTCATAACACCTTTGGTTGGAGATATTTTCAAGAAAACATGGTCTCCAACTTTAAATTTGAACTATCTGAACTGCTTATTAGTGCAACTCTTTTATCGACTCTGAGCTGCGAGAAGCCACTTTCTAATAAGCTTCACCTTGTTTGCGCATTGTTCTACTGACTTTGACTGCACAATTCTATTTTCACCTACTTCATTCTAGCATACAGAGGATCTACAATGTCTTCCATAGAGCACTTTATAGGGAGCCATGCTAATGCTTGACTGGAAGCTATTGTTATACGCAAATTCAACTAAGGGTAAACTTTCATCCCAACTCTCTTTCCAGTCAATTGCACACACTCTTAACATATCCTCCAATACCTGAATTGTAAGCAATGATTGGCCATCAGCCCGAGGGAGAAAAGCTGTGCTGAAACTTAATGAGGATCCTAATGACTTTTGCACTAACTTCCATAATTACGAGGTAAAACAACTATACCTATTGGAAGTAATGCTGAGTGGTATTCCATGCAAACTCTGTAGATTGATTGTGTTGTATAGGGAGAAAATACGCCATCTTGGTGAGTTAATCGATGATCACCCATATCATATCATGTCCCTTAGATGTCTTAGGTATCCTTAGGATGAAGCCCATCACAATATGATCCCACTTCCATTCTGGCAGCTCAAGTGGTTGTAGTAAGCTTGCCAGTCTCTGATGTTCATCCTTAACTTATTGACAAGTCAAACACCGTGCCACAAATTCTCCTATATCTCTTTTCATACCATTCCACCAAAAATATCGCTTCAAATCTTGATAAATCTTTGTTCCACCAGGATGAATAGTGTACTTAGATTGATGTGCTTCTTTTAAGATTTCTCATCTTATTTGATCATTGGCTAGTACTACTAATCTCCCTTGCATGCGAATACTATCATTAGCTCCCTTGACAAATCTTTGTTTTCCAACTAATGCTTGTATGTCAGCGTCATCTTTTTGCATCTGTTTAACTTTCTTATTGATAGTGGACTTCATAGTTAGGTTTTCCATAATGGACCTCCCATGACTTATTTCGGGTTTGCACTCTATCACCCTTTACAATAACTTCCATCTCCTGAAATGTAAACTTGGACATTTTCCTTGCGTCTTCCTACTTAAAGCAGCTCCTACGACATTAGCCTTCCCAGGATAGTATTGGATGGAAAAGTCATAGTCCTTCAAGTACTCCATCCATCTCCTTTGTCACATGTTTAAGTCTTGTTGTGAAAAGATGTACTTGAGACTTTTGTGATCTATAAAAACCTCAAAATTTTCTCCATACAGATAGTGTCTCTAGATTTTTAAGGCAAAGACTATAACAACAATCTCTAAGCCATGGGTAGGTAACCTCATGCTTTTACAATTGTCTAGAAGCATAGGCAATTACTTTCCCATTTTGTATTAGCATGCAGCCTAACCCTTGTTGAGAGGCATCACTATATATCTCAAATCCTCCAGCGCTAGATGGTAGAGTAAGTACTGGTGCAGTGGTTAGTCGCCTCTTTAGTTCTTGTAAACTTTCCTCGCATGCTTGATCCCACCCAAAACTTAGAATGCAATGGTTCTTTCAAATTGTCGATCGGAGTTATATAGTGTAACGCCCGAGCAATTTATGCTAATTTAGACATTCTATACTAAATGGACTATGTTGAATGTTTTACCTTATTTAAAATAGTAAACAAAGGAATTTGTGATGAAAATTGGTACCATTAGATTCTACTCAAAAAATGGAATCCAACGCCTCAAAAATCACCCAAAACAGAGTTCGTATGAAGAAGTTACGGCCGTTTAAAGATAAGAGGCAATTCTAGAATTTAAACAGAAAAACGAAAAAGATGAAAAACGCAGGGGGCCGTTTTGATAACGGCACCCCCTGTCGTCTTCCACGTCCAGATCTCTCCAGAAACCCTCTTTCACAATTTTTCCAGAGAGATCTGCCACCGCCATGGCGGCACCGCCATTGAGGGGCACCGCCTTCTCCCCTCTATAAAAGCCCCATCTCCCCCTCTCTAAAACCACATTTTCCGGCAACTTTTGGACTGGGGTTTCCAGCAAAAATCGAAAACCCGTCCCTCTGTAACTTTCGACAACGGCCAGGCCCTAGTCGGGCCGGCCATTCTCCCATTCCCTTTCTCCTTTCCAGTACGACGATGGGGTTTTCCCCTTCTTCATGGATTCCGGACAACACAGAATTCCGGGGAGATGGGGTTTCAGACGGAAAGAGGGTACCACCACCGGGAAAAAGGGCATCCCCAAGGTGCCCAGGTAAGCCAGTTCTTCCCTCTCTATTAGGATCATCCCCCTTTCAGGCAAGATCCATGCTAGATCCAGCGTCCTTAGACGTTTTCCAGCCAGATTTCTAGCCGAAAAACGTTCCTAAACCAGTCCAGACGACCTTGCACGAACCAGGCATCCCAGGGATGCCTTGCTCCATGTGCGCCTGGGACAGGATCCTAGGGATGGGCTCCGGGTGTACGACAGTGTGTACATAGGGCATAGGGCATGGGTCTTGGCTCGACCAGGATGCACGGGGTGCCTTGGGAGCTGAGATGCGCCATGCTACAAGGTGCATCCATGAGATGATGTGCATCATAGTGCGTCACTTGAGCATGCATGTGCGCGGGCAAAACACGGTCCCTGGAACGACCTTTAGGCGCACACACATGTAAGGCAGTCGCGGTTCAACCAGGATACATGGGTGTCCTGGGAACTGGGACACGCGGACCTAATGAGACCTTAAAGTTAGGATCAGAGAACAAATTACAGAGTTTAACTATTGGAAAGTAAATCCACATCATAAGATCTAGCCTAACAAATGAATTAGGCAAGGACCATTGACCTTAAACGGCAGATCTAGCAGTCTAATGTCTAAATAGATTGAAATTAATAAGGACTCCTTGTATCCATTTATACCCAGGAGTTTATAAATGAGGCCCAAGGACCGGTTGAGTGCTAAAGGATGTGACTCTAAGAGACTTTAAGGTAGGTGCTCTATTGCTACTAGACTTTTTAAAAGAGCCATGATTGTTTTGAGAATGCATGTTTTAAGTATAAGTATATGACTTGTTTAGCATGACTTAATTCAGCGTACATATGATAAATGCTTTATGCATAGATATGTTTTGCAAATAATTGCATATATATTATGCATAGATATGTTTTGCAAATAATTGCATATACATTATGCATAGATATGTTTTGGAAACAAATTCATATATTGCATGATTTGTGAGCATTGAGTTTTTGAAAGATTGCATGTCCTTGAGGGTTACCAAAAGATGTTGGAGTGCCCAAAAGATGCTGGGTAGGCAGTTGTGCGGGACCCAAAGAGGACAGGTTTTGAAAAAGAGGTTTTTGCTTGTTTTATCTGATATGATTTGGGCTGATACACTCGTAGGCACTATGCCAAGAGGTTTGGGTTGGCCTCCAGCCTCTACCACTATTAGGTGGATGGGTACCACGCCCAAAAAGGGCAACATCCCTACTTCAATTGCATGTGGTATAGGGGGCTACCACTGGTGTCACGGCACTAGGTCGAAGTGTCATATGTCCCCTAGAGGCATATGACCTTGTGTCCTCAAGTACCCGAGGACCACACGGCGGCGAGGTCATGGGCATAGTCGGACCCTATGGTTTGAGGATTTATTTGCATTGCATATGGCATGACATGAGGTTGGTCAACCATACCAGATATCCATGAGTTGGATTCAGTTGAGCATATTATGCATATCATTATGTGTATGATATATATATGATACTTTCGACTTGGATTATGCGATTCTTTAGTCGTCAGTATTCCAATTTGACAATGGTTTTTAATATCGATATTGAACATGGTTGTTCGAACATGCACATGTTTTAAAGAGCATATGATTTTAAACATAGCATGCATTGCAAAACTAGTAGTGATAGACTCCTACTGAGTATAGTATATACTTACCCCATCCTTAACATTTTTTAGGATAGTTCTACTCACAAATAGAAGATGCCTCAGGAGATATTAGTGCTACGAGCAAGTGAATCAAATAGGAGACAATTATACATGTAAGTAAACTCTCTACCCTTTGGACATGTATTTGTATTTATTTACAGTTGGGCTGTGTGCTGTGACTGGATAGACCTGGGGGAAAACAATTATGATTTCTGAAGTTTTTCAAAAACCACTTTGATTGTTGTGAAAGTAAATGACCCTCGGGGTTTTCAAAATGAGTTTAAAACCAAAGATTTTCAGCTGCATTGCATGGTTTTTATAAAATGGTTTTCAAATAGGGATGCATCCCACCTTAGGAATTAGATATTGCATTTAAAAAAATGCATGAGAAAACCCGGGTCGTGACATATAGCCTCCTTAATTGCATTTTTTTAACATCGTGTATCAGCCGATGAACCAGAATTGTCCATGTAGGGCCCGCCCGTCATGGTTCCCGAGACGACCTGCTAATCCCAGTCGAATAGCGACCGTGTTCTCATGCGTGTGCACATCTCGGGCAACAAGATGTAGCGTGTCTTGGATTGCGTCGTGCTGATGTGTCTTTAGCGCAGGTGTGGAGCATCTCGACTCCCAGGACGCCCTGTGCATCCCAGTTGAGTCGGGCATCAGCCCGCACGCGGCACATGCACAACTGTCCCCCTAAGGAGCTCATCATAGGTGCGCATCATGCCCGTGCACACCTGGGACACGTCATCTTCAACGTGTTTTCATCTGTCTGATTTATTTCCCAGAAATTCGATGATTTTTGGCCGAAAAACCTACTAGATCCGGTCGGGATCTAAGGGAAAAGGGAGAGGGAAGAGAGAGGAGTAGAATAAGGAAGAGGATTGTACCTGGGAACCCAAGATGGAGCCTGTCGCAGGCTGGGACTACTGGCTGAAACCCTCCTTGTCGGAGATGGTTGTGAACTAGATTTGAGCTGGGAAACACGGTGATGAAAAGGGGGGAGTGGGAGATTTTATAGGAGGGGGAAGGCGGTGCCGCCATTTTTTGCGGCTCCGTACAGGTATGGCGGTGTTGTGCACCGCCTGGCCTGAGGAAGGAGATGATGCAGGGGGTGTTGTTATCAAAATGAACCCCCCAGAGTTTTCAGCCCTTTTTCGTTTTAAAGGTAAATCCCAAAAATGACCTTGATCATTAAACGTCCATTACTTGGTCATATGAGCTCTGTTTTTAGTGTTCTTTAAGGCGTTGGATTCCATTTCGAGTGTAGAATCTAATGATACTAATTTTTCTCACAAATTCCTTTGTTTTGTATTTTAATTAAAATTAAACATCTAACCATCTATTAATATCATTAAGCATATATTAATTTTCAAAATAAATAGTTTATAACTGATTGAAAAATGGTAAACATCATGATTCATCATGGTTGTAAAAGTGATACAAAATATCTTTAAAATTTGAGTCATTACATCATTACCCCCTTCCAAGAATTTCGTCCTCGAAATTCTACAATCCATTACTAGAAAGGATTTTAGGGTAATTCTTTCTCATTTTAGATTCGATCTCCTAGGTCTCTTCTTCGATAGATGCGTTCCTTTGCAAAATTCTAACTAATGGAATGTCTTTATGCCATATCGTCTTGATCTTTTTGTCCAGAATCTTTACTTGTTTTGTTTCCAAGGTCAAGTCTGGTTGTAGCTCGGCTGGTACCTATTCAAGTACATGTGTGGGGTCAGGAATTTACTCAGCATGGATATGTGAAACACATTGTGGACTTCCAATAACTGTGGTGGTAGTGCTATCCTGTAGGCAGTCCTTCCCACTTTGTCCTAGATTTTGAATGGTCCAATGAATCGAGGACTAAGTTTACCTTTAATGCCAAATCTCATAACACCTTTGATCAGAGTTATTTTCAAGAAAACATGGTCTCCAACTTCAAAATCCAACTGTCTGTGCGACTGTTTAGCGTAACTCTTTTATTGACTTTGAGCTACGAGAAGCCACTTTCTAGTAAGCTTTACCTTGTTTGCGCATTGTTCTACTAACTCTGACTGCACAATTCTATTTTCACCTACTTCATTCCATCATATGGGGGATCGACAAGGTCTTCCATGGAGCACTTTGTTGAGAGCCATGCTGATGCTTGATTGGAAATTATTGTTATACGCAAATTCGACTAAGGATAAACTTTCATCCCAACTCTCTTTCCAGTCAATTGCACACGCTCTTAACATATCTTGCAATACTTGAATCATAAGCTCAGATTGGCCATTAGTCTAAGTGTTAAAAGCTGTGCTGAAACTTAATGAGGATCCTAATGACTTTTGCACTAACTTCCATAATTACAAGGTAAAACAACTGTCCCTATCGAAAGTAATGATGAGTGGTATTCTATGCAAACTCACGATTT
Source organism: Warburgia ugandensis (assembly GCA_035236585.1). Taxonomy (NCBI): domain Eukaryota; kingdom Viridiplantae; phylum Streptophyta; class Magnoliopsida; order Canellales; family Canellaceae; genus Warburgia; species Warburgia ugandensis. The sequence continues at coordinate 36,991,751 of CP141131.1, forward strand.
CCTTAATATACAAGTGAGATAGGCTCTCCATAGATTGATTGTGTCGTATAGGGAGAAAATACGCCATCTTGGTGAGTTGACCGATGATCACCCATATCATATCATGTCCCTTAGATGTCTTAGGTAGCCCTAGGATGAAGTCCATCGTAATATTATCCCACTTACATTCTGACAGCTCAAGTGGTTGTAGTAATCCTGCCGGTCTTTGATGTTCACCCTTAACTTGTTGACAAGTCAAACACCATGCCACAAATTCTCCTATATCTCTTTTCATACCATTCCACTAAAAATATCGCTTCAAATCTTGATACATCTTTGTTCCAGCAGGATGAATAGTGTACTTAGATTGATGTGCATCTTTCAAGATTTCTCATCTTATTTGATCATTGGCTGGTACTACTAGTCTCCCTTGCATGCAAATACTACATTAGCTCCCTTGAAAAATCTTGGTTTTCCAATTAATGGTTGTATGTCAGTGCCATCATTTTGCATCTGTTTAACTTTCTCATTGATAGTGGACTTCATAGTTAGGTTTGCCATAATGGACCTCCCATGACTTATTTCGGGTTTGCACTCTATCACCTCTTGCAATAACTTCCATCTCCTAAAATGTAAACTTGCACATTTTCCTTGTGTCTTCCTACTTAAAGCATCTGCTACGCCATTAGCCTTCCTTGGATGGTATTGGATGGAAAAGTCATAGTCCTTCAAGTACTCCATCCATCTCCTTTGTCTTATGTTCAAGTCTTGTGGTGAAAATTTGTACTTGAGACTTTTATGATCTATAAAAAGCACAAATTTTTCTCCATACAGATAGTGTCTCCAAAATTTTAAGGCAAAGACTATAGCAGCAAACTGTAAGTCATGGGTAGGGTAATTAACCTCATGTTTTTTCAATTGTCCAGGAGCATAGGCAATTACTTTCCCATTTTGCATAAGCACGCAGCCCAGCCCTTGTTGAGAGGCATCACTATATATCTCAAATCCTCCAGTGCCAGATGGTAGAGTAAGTACTGGTGCAGTGGTTAGCTGCCTCTTTAGTTCTTGAAAACATTCCTCGCATGCCTGATCCCATGCAAGCATTTTGTCCTTTCTAGTTAATTTAGTTAGGGGTAAGGCAATGCATGAAAATCCTCCGATGAATCTACAGTAGTATCCTCCAACCCTTAGAAAACTCCTTACTTCTGTCACTGTTTTAGGAGTACTCCATTTCTCCACAGCCTCAACCTTTGCTGAGTCAACCATAATGCCATCTTTGGATGTAACATGTCCTAGAAAATTTACTTCGTCCAGCCAAAATTCACACTTACTAAACTTTGCATATAATTTGTGTGCTCTAAGTGTACTCAATACTACTTGTAAATGTTCCCTATGGTCCTCAAGAGTTTCTGAGTAGGTTAAGATATCATCCAAAAATACTCTAATAAACTTATCTAGATAGGCTTTGAACACTTCGTTCATAAGATCCATGAATGCAATTGGTGCATTTGTTAGTCCAAAAGACATTACTCTAAAGTCAGTGTCTGTATCTAGTTTTGAATGCTGTCTTTGGAATGTCTTCCTCCCTGACTCTAAGTTGGTGATAGCTAGACCGTAAATCAATCTTGGAAATGACACGGGCTGATTGGAGCTAATCAAACAGGTCAACAATATAGAGTAAAGGGTACTTGTTTTTCACTGTGACCCTATTCAACATTCGATAATCAATGCAGAGTCTCATTGACGCATCCTTTTTCTTGACAAAAAGGATTGGCGCTCCCCAAGGAGATACACTAGGTCTAATGAACCCTTTATCTAGCAACTCTTGCAACTCCTTTAACTCTGGTGGAGCCATCCGATAAGGTGCCTTCGATATGGGGGTTGTGCCAGGTATCAGGTCAATAGTAAAATCTATCTCCCACTTTGGTGGTAACCCTGGTAAATCTTCAACGAACACGTCTGGGAATTCACGAACCACATCTACCTCCTCTAATTTAGGCTTTATGACTTCAGTGGTTTCTATCTTAGCCAAAAAGAATGGACACCCCTGAGCAATGTGCTTTGCCGCTTTTATAGCAGAAATAACACATGCTCCAAAATAATCTCTTCTCCCTTGTAAGGAGACCACTTCTGTAATGACTCCAATTTTGTAACATTAAAATCCCAAGTTAGCAATGAAAAGTGCAGTTTTTGAAGATAAGGGTATTTTGGTCATTTTACTATTCACCTTGAATGAACCCAGAAATTTGGTCCTAAAAATGGTACCATTAGGTGCATCTCGGAAAAAGGAATCCAACATGACCAAAATCACCCAAACCGGAGTTAAAATGAGCAAGTTATGGCCCTTTGAAGTTCAGGGGCAAAAATATAATTTTTACTAAAAAACGGATTTAGCTTGCAAAACACAAGGGCCCGTTTTGATACGGGCACCCCTCATCTTCAACCTTCTAGAGGGTTTTAGAACGGTGGTGATTGGAGGAGAAATCACCACCATTCTGGAGGTTTCTCCACCGCCATTCAAGGGCAGTGAGAGCCCCCTCCAGAACCATCTTATAGCTCTATAAATAGAGCTCTTGGCAGCCCAAAAGCTTGGGAAAAACCCGTTTTGGAGAAGCAAGCAAGAGGAGAAAAGTGGAGAAAAACCCAGTAATGAGCCAGGTATGCCCAAGATCCCTCAAAACCCGTCTTCACATTAGCCCTAGGCTCAGTTTCCCTAAGTTTTTACATGAAAAATCATGCAAAAAATGGCCCTAGAGAGTCACCAAGGACCCAGGGACGATCCCTGGGCCGCACTAGTTCGACAGCCCAACAAACGAAATGTTCTAAACGAAACAAAACACGTCATCCGCATTTGAGAGAAATTAGCGGGCGCGTCTGTGAACGCGCCCACAAATGAAAAAGATAGGCGGGAAATCCAGTGCGTCTGCAGACACGCCCACTAGGGCGCATGCTGCTGATGTGCAACGTGCTAGCATTCTGGGATTTCCACCTCTTAAAGGCCTTTATGTACATGTGATACTGAAAAGGTTATAACTTGACATCTAGAGCTATGATTGAGGTGCCACGAAAGGCGTTGTGTTCGTGTTGACGACGCAGACACACCCAAACTCTAAAATCCCTAATCAAGGCCCAATTTAAGGTGGGTACGACCCTTAGAATAGGATGGTGGTGCATGGCCACTAGACCTTTGGAAAACTGATGATACCAAGGCCCAATTAGGACCTTAGATCACCCATACGCATGGGGATGAACCCTTAATGCCTAAGTAATAAGACCAACCACTCTAAAACCTATAAAAGATAGGCCAAACTAACCTTGATTCCCCAAACCATGCTCAGGAGCATACGATGACAAAGGAGTTAGCGCGACCTAGCCAGGTAAGTGCTCTATCGCTGTTAGACTTTTTAAAGAGTCATGATTGTTTTGAGAATACATGTTTTAAGTATATGACTTGTTTAGCATGACTTAATTCAGTACACATATAATAAATGCTTTATGCATAGATATGTTTTGCAAACAATTGCATACATTGTATGATTTGAGAGCATTGAGTTTTTGAAAGATTGCATGTCCTTGAGGGTTACCAAAAGACGTTGAAGTGCCCAAAAGACGCTGGGTAGGCAGTTGTGAGGGCCAGGCAGTTGTGAGGGACCCAAAGAGGACAGGTTTTGAAAAAGAGGTTTTCGCTTATTTGATCTGATATGATTTAGGCTGATAAGCTCGTGAGCGCTATGCCGAGAGGTTTGGGTTGGCATCCAGCCTCTACCACTATTAGGTGGATGGGTACCACGCCCAAAAAGGGCAACGTCCCTACGTTGACTACATGTGGTACAGGGGGCTACCACTGGTGTCATGGCACTGGGTCCACATGTCATAGGCCCCGTTGAGGCTATGACCGAGTGTCCTCAAGTACCCGAGGACCACACGGTAGCGAGGTTGTGGGCATAGTTGGACCCTATGGTTTCGTAGACTTATTTGCATTGCATATGGCATGATATGAGGTTGGTCGACCATACCATAATAGATATCCATGAGTTGGATTCAATGAAGCATCTTATGCATATCATTATGTTATGATATATATATATGATACTTTCGACTTGGATTATGTGATTTCCTTAAGTCATCAATATTCCAATTCGATGATGATTTTTAATCTCGATAATGAACTTGAGTATTCAGACATGCACATGTTTTGAAAGAAGCATATGATTTTAAACATCGCATGCATTATAAAACTAGTAGTGATAGACTCCTACTGAGTATAGTATATACTCACCCAATCCTCAACATTTTTTACACACAAAGTAAACACTTAAGGGCAAGGAATGCTTGTGATAAAAGACACCCAGACAAAGTGCAAGTAAGTAAACCCCTACCTTGTCTTTCAATGTTACTTGATTGTAGTTACTCTCTGTAGCTGAGGCTGTGACTAACACTTTCTTGGGAATAATATTGATTTAAAACTTTGCCATGGCTAGAAAATTTGAAAATGTGTTTTGACACTCGGGGTTTTTACGAAAAATTGTTTTCCAAAACAAATAGATTTTCATGCATTTCATATTTATAAAATAAGAGATCTCGTCTTTTTATCAAATTTGCATCATATAAAAACCTGGGTCATCACAGTTGGTATCAGAGCACGGTTGGACTGAGGTTTAGTTAGAAAGGTTTCAGAAACTAGCTCCCTCATTCACAGGAGAAGATGAAGCATCTACAGCTGAAAAATGGTTAATTGATATTGAAAAGATATTTAAAGCCATGAACATAGCTGAAGAAAGAAAAGTACCCATGACCACATTTGTGTTTAGAGGAGAGGCTACCTTTTGGTGGGAAACCACAGAAAGAACTTATTTCGACTAGCAAGAAACAATAGGATGGGAAGAGTTTAAAAAGGTCTTTAATGACAAATATTATCCTAAACATGTAAGGAAATAGAAGGAAAAGGAATTTATGGACTTAGAACAAGGGAATATGACTGTCCAACAGTATGAAAATAGATTCATCAGCCTCCGAAGATTTGCACCACGTGCTTGTGCTGATGAGGAAGATGCGGCAGAAAGCTTTGTAGATGGGCTCAACCCAGGACTCAGGAGCAGAGTTCTAGGTTTCCAACCTTCCACCGTAGCCAAGGTAGTAGAAATGGCCTCCTTATACGAAAAACATTATCAAAGGAACCAGGCAATAAAGGAAACTAAGAACATCAACACCATGAGAAATAAAGGAAAGAGACCATTTCAGTCATCTGGACCTAGGCCACCTTTCAAGAAACCATTTGAAAACAGAGGAAGAAGACCAGACTGGAAGGCATGCCCCAGGTGTAACAAAAATCATTTAGGCAAACTATGTCCCACTTTCAACATCACTTGCTATAGTTGTGGAGAATTAGGACATTTTGCTAGTAATTGTCCAAAAAGGAAAATGCAAGAGCGTAAAGAAGATCAAGTTCCAAAAAGCCAAGGACGTGTCTTTGCCCTCACTTCCAGTCAAGCCCAGGCTTCAAATGCAGTAGTTGAAGGTATTCTTTCTATCTATGATACACCTGCTAAAGTTCTATTTGATACAGGCTCCACTCATTCTTTCATATCCAGGGAGTTTGCATCATCCTTGGACATAATACCACAGGACCTGGACTTCACTCTAGAAGTCATGACTCCTATAGGCCAAGCACTTCCCACCTATTCTTATCTCCAGGATGTCCCCATTTTAATCAAGGATCATTTGCTACATGCCTATCTCATTCACTTAGATATGAATGACATCGACATCATCCTAGGTATGGACTGGCTAGCCTTTCATCAAGCCTTTGTTGATTGCCACCAGAAATGTGTCACTTTTACCCTACCTAATGGAGACACTTTCACCCTCCAAGGAAGAAAGGATTATTCTAGAGCGTGTGTTATTTCTGCCATGAAAGCAGTTAAGCACATTGCTCAGGGATGCCCCTTCTTCTTAGCCAAGATTGAATCTGTCGAGAGTCCCCAACCAAAGCTAGAGGATGTCGAGGTAGCCCGAGAATTTCCAGACGTATTCCCTGAGGAATTACCAGGTCTACCTCCACTAAGAGAAATTGAGTTTATCATTGACCTTATACCCGGTACTTCCCCCATTTCCAAAACTCCTTACTGAATGGCTCCTGCAGAACTAAAAGAACTGAAGACCAAGTTACAAGAACTACTTGATAAAGGGTTCATACGACCTAGCGTATCTCCGTGGGGAGCTCCAGTCCTTTTTGTTAAGAAAAAGGATGGCTCCATGAGATTGTGCATAGACTATCGGATGTTAAATAGGGTCACCATTAAGAATAAGTACCTCCTTCCCCTAATTGATGATCTTTTCGATTAACTCCAGTCAGCCAGAGTCTTCTCTAAGATTGATCTACGATCTGGATACCATCAACTTCGAGTTAGAGAAGAAGATATTCCCAAGACAGCCTTCAGGACTCGATACGGCCATTATGAATTTAGAGTGATGTCCTTTGGTTTAACTAATGCTCCAACTGCGTTTATGGACCTCATGAATAGGGTGTTCAAGGAGTACTTAGATAAATTCATCATAGTGTTTGTGGATGATATCTTAATATATTCTGAAACTCCTGAAGACCATAAGGAACATCTAAGGATAACATTCAGCACCCTACGAGCACACAAGTTATATGCAAAATTCAGTAAGTGTGAGTTTTGGCTGGAAAAGGTTAATTTTTTAGGACACATTATTTCTCAGGATGGCATAGCAGTTGACCCCGCTAAGGTTGAATCAGTACAGAACTAGAAAAGACCTAAGACAGTCACAGAAAGAAGAAGCTTCTTAGGACTTGCCGGATATTACAGGAGATTCATTAAGGGTTTTTCACAAATTGCTTTACCTCTAACTAAGCTGACCAGGAAAGACACAAGATTTGAATGGACTGATAAATGTGAGGAAATCTTCCAGGAACTAAAGAGAAGGTTAACTACAGCACCTGTCCTTACCTTACCTTCAGGAAGTGGTGGATTTGAGATATACAGCGATGCCTCGCAATAAGGACTAGGCTGCGTACTTATGCAACATGGGAAGGTAATTGCTTATGCTTCTCGGCAACTCAAGAAGCATGAAGTCAATTACCTAACCCATGACTTGGAATTAGCGGCCATAGTCTTTGCCTTGCGAATCTGGAGACATTATTTATATGGGGAAAAGTTTGAAGTTTTTATAGATCATAAGAGTCTTAAATACATCTTTTCCCAACAAGACTTAAACATGCGACAAAGAAGATGGATGGAATACTTAAAAGACTATGATGTCTCCATTCATTATCACCCTGGAAAAGCTAATTTGGTAGTTGATGCATTAAGTAGAAAAACCCAAGGGATGTGTTCAAGTTTATTAACTAAGAGATGGAAGCTATTACAAGAAGTAATCACATGGAAACCAGATATAAGTAAGCACAAGATCGTTATGGCAGGTCTAACAATAAAGTTAGCTACTAATGAAAAGGTTAAGCAAGAACAGAAGGGAGATCTGGATATACAAGCTTTCATAGGAAAACCAGGTTTTACTAAAGAGGAAGATGGTAGCATTTACATGCAAGGAAGATTAGTGGTAGCAGCTAATGAAGAGTTAAGACAAGAAATCTTAAAAGTGGCTCATCGGTCTAAGTATACTATACACCCAGGAGGAACTAAGATGTATCAAGACTTAAAGAGACAATATTGGTGGGATGGCATGAAAAGAGACATAGGGGAGTTTGTGGCAAAGTGTCTAACATGTCAACAAGTAAAGGTTGAACATCAAAGACCGGCAGGATTGTTACAACCCCTTGAGTTACCCGAATGGAAATGGGACCATATTACCATGGACTTCATCGTAGGGTTACCCAAGACCTCTACTGGTCATGACATGATCTGGGTCATTGTTGATAGATTGACTAAGACAACCCATTTCCTTCCTACACACCATACCCAATCCACTGACATCCTATCTCAGCTATACATCAAAGAGGTAGTAAGTTTACATGGCATACCCCTTAGTATCACTTCAGATAGGGATAGTCGTTTCACTTCGCAACTCTGGAAGTCCGTCCAAAAATCCTTAGGATCTTCCTTGAACTATAGCACAGCCTTCCATCCCCAGACCTATGGACAGTCAGAGTGTACGATCTAGATAGTTGAAGATATATTGTGAACCTGTGCCCTCGGTTGGAAGCAGAGCTGGTGTGACGACCCGGGTTTTTGAAAACATGATTTGTAAACTATTTTAAAAGGCAGGGCCCTTAAGAGTGTAAATTTTTTTCGCAAAACAAAGCAACGGAAATTCTTTTCTTTAGAACTTGTTTTGAAAACCCAAGTCACCACTTCATACATAACATAAGTACAATTTGTGTACAAAATAAAATTCCATTGAAGGAATATACTTTTATTAAACTCCAGGATCCATCCAGTGGTTCACAGTACAGCCAAATCTAGAACAATACTTGTCCAAATTACATAATCCAAAACTCAAGCTCACCATACAATAAAACTCTCAACAAAGAAAAATACATGTCTTCAAGGGTATACCTCGAAGATTATTCTCTTCAAGTCTTCTATAGTCTTCAGCTCCTAACTCTCCTTCCCTCGATCTGAGATATTACAACAAGTACAATATCTCAGCAAGCAATGCTTGGTAGGGGATTCAAGAAACATAATAATTAACAATGTAATTCCAATACTTCATAATCTCAATATCCTTAAACATACTCTTTACTTTGTAAGTTATGTATATCTATATACATACATACCCATTCTTGGGTAAACCAGTTAAATTCGTGAAAATAGTCAAATATCATTCCCAACTAAGCTGATCAATTCTCTTCATTTTGAGAATTTAGTATTACAGCTAATCTCATACTGGGAATTTCTCTTCTTGGGCTTCTTGTATCAATTCCTTTCTTAGACATGTATTTGAAGGAACCACCAATCTCTGTTGAAAACGTATGCCCCCATCTGTCCCCTTAACAAATCCTTTCTTTTCACATAATTCTTGAGTTGCTGTATCTTCTTCTTGGGCTTTAAGGACTCTTTCTACAAAAGCTGATTTAATTGTGATGTTTGTGAGTAGAGCTCTTGGTTGTCTACTTAATGCATCAGCTACTACATTTGCCTTTCTAGGATGGTATTGGATGGCAAAATCGTAGTCTTTGATATACTCTATCCATCTTCTTTGTCTCATATTTAAATCAGCCTGAGTGAAGATGTATTTGAGACTCTTATGATCTGTAAATACATTGAATTTTTCCCCATACAAATAATGTCTCCAAATTTTCAATGCAAACACTACAGCTGCCAATTCTAGGTCATGTACTGGGTAATTTATTTCATGATTCTTCAATTGTCTAGATGCATAAGCAATGACCTTCCCATTTTGCATTAACACACCTCCTAACCCTTTGCCTGAAGCATCACAGTATATTTCATATCCCCCACTCCCAGCTGGCAAAGTCAATACTGGTGCTGTAGTTAACCTCTTCTTTAGCTCTTGAAAACTATTTTCACATTCTTCTGACCAAGTGAATGGTACCCCCTTTCTTGTCAAGGAAGTCATAGGAAGAGCTAGACGAGAGAACCCTTGAAGGAATCTACGGTAGTATCCTGCTAGTCCAAGAAAACTATATATTTCTGTTACTGTTTTAGGTTTCTCCCAATTCATTACTGCTTCAATCTTGGTGGGGTCCACTTCTACTCCATTCTTGAAAATTACATGACCTAAAAAATTGACCTGTTCTAACCAGAATTCACACTTACTAAATTTACCAAACAGTTTATGTGTTCTGAGGGTATTTAGTACAATTCGTAAGTGTTCTTGATGTTCTTTGATACTGGTAGAGTAAGTCAGTATATCGTCGATAAATACAATCACAAATTTATCCAAAAATTCTTTGAAGATTCTATTCATCAAATCCATAAACACTGCTGGTGCATTAGTCAACCCAAAAGACATGACTAAAAACTCGTAATGCCCATATTGAGTTCTGAATGCTGACTTGGATATGTCTTCATCCTTAATACGCAATTGATGATATCCTGATCTAAGGTCAATTTTAGAAAAGACCTTAGCTGATTGGAGTTGATCAAAGAGATCATTAATGCGTGGTAAGGGATACCTATTCTTCACTGTGTCACTGTTCAACATTCTATAATCAATGCATAATCACATTGACCCATCCTTCTTCACAAATATTACTGGTGCTCCCCATGGTGAACTACTTGGTCTAACAAACCCTTTTTCTAACAATTCTTGCAATTGTCCTTTTAACTCTTTCAAGTCTGCTGGGGCCATCCTATAAGGTGCTTTAGAAATTGGAGTTGTACCAAGAATTACTTTAATGGTAAACTCAATTTCTCGGTGTGGGGGTAACCCTGGTAGTTCTTCAGGAAAAACATCTTGGAATTCCCTGACCACTTCAATTTCTGTTATCCTGGGCTGTTCAATATCTAAGGAAACCACTGTTGCTAAAAATGCCTGTCACCCCTTGGTCATATGTTTGACTGCCTTCATAGCTGAGATGATGGATTTGTCTAAGTCCTTGTGTTTCCCATACAGTGTTAATACTTTCTCCCCTAGTATACTAAATGTGAGTTTCTTCTTGTGACAGTCCATAATTACCCAGTATTTTGCTAACCAGTCCATACCCAATATGATGTCAAAATCCTCCATGTTCAACAAAATGAGGTCTATGTCCATTCTTTTGCCCAATACTTCTAGAGGTACATTATGCAAGTATTCTTGTAGTTTAATTGTTTTTCCAACTGGAGTTGTTACATCTAGATCAAATCCCATGTTTTTCACTGATAGTTGTATACTAGATGCAAATTCACAAGATATAAAGGAATGCGTAGATCCAGAATCAAACAATACTTTGGCATAGTTGTCTGCTACAAGTAGTGTACCTTCAATTACCGCATTGGATGGTCCATCTTGGCCGTCAGTGAAAGCAAAGACCCTTCCTGGGTGTGGAGGAGCAATTTCTAATTTTGCTTCCTTAACTGCCAATGGTTTGGTGTAGTGGGCGGCGATATGTCCATACTCCCCACAATTGTGGCAGTTGGTTGGAAATCGTTGTGGTTGTTGTTGTATAGGTCGTGGACAAATATTGCCTTGGTGAAATTTTCTACATCTTGGACATGGCTGTCTATTTGGCCTTGGTGCATTGTTCCTTTGATTTCTTTGAGGCTTAAAATTGTTCCAAGGTCTTTTATTCTTCTAGAAAGGCCTTAGGTTATTGTGTCCTCCTCTACTGAACTTGGTAATTTGACCCTTTTTGTACTCATCTTCAAACTTGGAGGTCATTTCTACACAGTCTGTCAAGGTAGTGGGTTTAGTACACAGCACCTTTAGTTTTAGTCCTAAGTGTAGACCTTCAATGAATCAATCCACAGTGTGTGTTTTTGTGTCACACACATGAGGCGCGAATCTCCTTAGTTGTGTGAACTTGTTATCATAGTCCACCACTGACATATCCCCTTGCTTTAGGTTCAAGAACTCTATCAATTTCCTTTGTTGTACATGAGAAGGAAAATATTTATGGTTGAATACTTCCTTAAATTCTTCCCATGTAGTATCTTCAGAATTCGAGAAGAAGGTGCTTTTAGCTGATCTCCACCAAAATGCAGCTTCTTGTTTGAATAAATATGTGGCAAATTTCACCTTCAACTCTAAAAGAGTACGTAATGCACTAAAAGTCTTTTGAACTTCATATATCCATTTTTCAGCTTTTTCAGCTTCACCCTTGCTATCATACATTGTAACCCTCTTTTGAAATCTCTCCAGCATTTTGTCAATCTTTTCTGGCCCTAATGTGGATTTTTTGACTTCTTCACTTGGTACAAGGGAAGATTGCCCTTGTCCAAGTGTGGGAGTAGCTAGTGGTGGTGTTGGTGTAGTATGTCTCAGCTCAAGCTGAGCCTGAGCCTGCATACTTGGTATCTCTACAGGAGGTGATGAACTCTGGGGTTGTTGTAGGTAAGGAAGGAGGTTCCTTAACATCCTTGTCATCATCTCTTCCATATTACTCATGGTTACTCTCTCCATATAGTCTTCTGGAGTAGTTTGAGTTCTCTGCCTTGTGACTCTCTTTCGTGGCATCTGCTCATAAACCAAAATTCTATCAGTCCTCTATACAACTACTTCTATCTTAATCAAGACTTAGATTATAATTTCTCCTTTGGACATATTTGTACTGTACTGTGACTGGATGAATCGCTCTGATACCAACTGTGATGACTCGGGTTTTTGAAAACATGATTTGTAAAGTATTTTGAAAGGCAGGGCCCTTAAGAGTGTAAAATTTTTTCGCAAAACAAAGCAGCAAAAATTCTTTTCTTTAGAACTTGTTTTGAAAACCCAAGTCACCACTTCATACATAACATAAGTACAATTTGTGTACAAAATAAAATTTCATTGAAGGAATATACTTTTATTAAACTCTAGGATCCATCCAGTGGTTCACAGTACAGCCAAATCTAGTACAATACTTGTCCAAATTACATAATCCAAAACTTAAGCTCACCATACAATAAAACTCTCAACAAAGAAAAATACATGTCTTCAAGGGTATACCTTGAAGATTATTCTCTTTAAGTCTTCTATAGTCTTCAGCTCCTAACTCTCCTTCCCTGAATCTGAGATATTGCAACAAGTACAATATCTTAGCAAGCAATACTTGGTAGGGGATTCAAGAAACATAATAATTGACAATGCAATTCCAATACTTCATAATCTCATTATCCTTAAACATACTCTTTACTTTATAAGTTATGTATATCTATATACATACATACCCATTCTTGGGTAAACCAGTTAAATTCGTGAAAATAGTCAAATATCATTCCCAACTAAGCTGATCAATTCTCTTCATTTTGAGAATTTAGTATTACAGCTAATCTCATACTGGGAATTTCCCTTCTTGGGCTTCATTGGTAATATACAATTACCTAGCGTTTCATTATGCTATAACATAAGGCATTTCACTATGCCTATTCTCATATGCATCATAGTGCAAAATAATCAGAAAGGTTGCTCTGCTGCAGTCTGATCCGTACTAGCGTGCTCGGATAACTGCCCTGTTCACCATTGATACCACGGTGGAAAATATTATGTCACTGCCCGTATGGGGGGGTAAGACTTTCACAGTGGTGGCCTTCCCATAATTGCCACCACTTGGCTTTTAGCCTCTCATTGGGCAAAGTATCATCATATCATCAAATTTCAAGGAGCAGGTGGCCAAACCCTCACAACTCCTCTAGCAATAGCATCCCCTAGGCTCATGCCTATTAAAACAAACTCACAAGCCTCCAAGCTTGTATGTAAAATAGATTTCATATATATTAGACCATATGTCTGTTTACTTAGCGCTGAAATATTTTCTAGTTCCCTATTCACTTATAGTTTAGTCCTTAACCATCTTATATGTGTTTGGTTGGATCATAAGGTTTTCAAGAGATTTACTACAAGTATTATCATTAGTCTTGTCAACATAAGATCATGAGTACAATCATGAATATCTCATGTAAATGCATTCATCAAATCCTCCTACCTTTAAGGATTGATCTCTTTTTCCAATCTTCCATGATCCTGACTGATGTATGTAATCTGTACATCCATACATATTGTCAATATATTAATTATGAATAATCCTATTGATCACCAGATCTGATGTTTAGAATGATCTTTAGATCATTCATATCTAAGTATTTTTCTATCTCTAAGTCTTTGTATGTTCGTCTCCTTGATCTTGATCTTTCATAGATGCTTTGATTGACAATCTACACATGTTGATAAAGATCAAGGTCCTAGATCTTCTATCCTCTAGTTCTTCTTTGATCTAAGTTCAGTTCTTGGATCATCCCTATGGAGAATGATCTTGGTTTTCTTCCTTGAATCATCTTTGATCAAGGGTTTGGATTATCTAATCTAATGAACTATAACAAGTATACTAACAAACATGCAAACTAAGCACAATATAGTGTTCTTATTCTTATTGTTCTTGATCATCCAAGATCTAATGGATCTTGTTTGATCATCCTTATCTTACTTACTATTTTTATTAGGGTTAGGTAATTTACTAACCTTTTATGCTTCTTATTATTATTATTCAACCAGTTAATGTGCTGGTTGAAAGTAGCTTATTCAAGCCTAAATCTAGACTGCTCCTCTTATTTCCAATTGGCTAAGGCTTACTAGCTGAATGGGTGAACACAAAGTGGTTACTTCAATCCTCATGTAAGGAGGTGTTTAGACCTCACAAACGTCAACAGAAGGTAGGGGAAGAGCGAGGCTCTATTAGATAACCCCCTTAACCACTATGTTCATCATTCACTAGAATGACCATAGCTCAACCTTTCATAAGGTTCCTATAAGCATATTTACCCTAAGTACTCTTTCTAATGGATTTTAATTAAGTCCATGAATATTTATAATGTCATTCATGGGGTTTATTATTCTTTTCCTAATTTGGGCCAAGGATTTGATAATCCTGATATTGTCCTACTAACTATAGCCCTTACTAATTAAGTCCAAAGTATTCCATTCTTATTTGTGTAATGAAACTCTACTTTCTCATTATAATACTTTTTTGATGTTTTATGCTCTTTATCTCATAACAAGTAATTCTACTTCTAACATTCAACCATAAATGAATTATACATTTAAAGCATAAAACTACATAATCTAACATTCAATGAAAATGAGGTAAGGTACACTAAATGTTATACTACCATGTTTTATAACATAATAGTATAAAATGAAACTAATTATATTTTTAGAAACCTTTACTTATGATCCAACCATTTGATTTTAGATCTTTTCCTTTGATTAAGTATTTTAGTTGTATTTTGGGAATTTTCTCTATTAAGATCAAAAGATCATATTGATCTATTTTTATCATAATCAATCCATAATTTCCTTGGATTTCATCATATGAACATTTATTCTTTCCATCCCAAGGATCTGATCACACTTGATCTCATTGATCAAGTGGGTCCCTTTGTATTTTTAGGGTTTTTCTACCATAAAGGGTAGATCCCTTAATATATCTCATATCTATCCAATTTAAACATAGATATAAATTTATTTAAGTATTAGCTCATTATTAAAACATGTTTCTAAGATCTGATCATCTCAGATCTTGAAAATCTATGTAATTGGAAACTTAATTCTTAAATACAGAAAGTTTTTACTGAATAATATGTCTTTTTTATCATTCCATAAGAAAATAGAGGTTTCATGCTTTCCATAGCTTCTTTCCAATCTCAATTTGGAGTTCAGATGACTCCAGAATTGATCCTAGAAGTTCACAGTCTTCCTAGGGCCTGTATTTGATCTAGGCCCAGGAATGGACGGCCCAGATTAGTCGGGCGGGAAAACCAAACCAAGCAGACCTAGTCGGGCTCTTCCACTATGCTGAAATGTCGAAGCGCTTGCACAGAGCGTCCATGGAAGCGCGCGGGACATCGTTTGTCCGATCTGGAGATCGGACAGTCCGTTTGGACCGTCCAATAAATCCCTTCTCAATTGAGGGACCAAAACTGCTCAGATCTTTCTAAAACTTCTACCCTAAGGGTTTTGGACCATTCTGGATCGATTGGTACAGTCAGATTTCTGATCTGAGCACTCCATCATCCAAAATTAAGGGTTCTGTTGTTTACTTTATTTTTATCTTTTTATTGCCAAAATTAATTACAGTAAAATAAAAATTACATAAAACAATACTAAATATCTATGAAAAGGATTTCCACTTACTTGATTGGAGAGAAAACCTCAATTATATACCCAATTTAAAAAAATACCTTGTTAATAATGATATATCTTAGAATCCACATTTCTTGCAAATATCCGTTGTTTGAACCATTGGATCTTGAAATTTCTTTCGGGACTTTGTAGAATAGATGTGGTGGGATGTTTTGGACAGTGTAATTGATCAAATTAGATCTAGAATAGAGTGCCTAATTGATTTTAGGCCTCTTGTTCTAATCTACAAAGAAAAACAAGTTGGAAAGAGATCTAACTCTTGAAAATTTTGGGGTTTTGAGGAGGGATTCTAGATCTAATTTTTCAAGGAGATCAAAGATAATTTCGTGAGGATTTTATGAGGATTTTTGGAAGATTTTTGGGGTTGTATTTATAGGCATTTTGGTCTTTTTCCATGATTATAATATGTTATTTTTTTAATATAAAATGGCATGAAAGTCTTCAATGCTCCCATGCCTAATTTTTCTTCCCCATGACTAGCTGATCTTTGTTGACCCATGTTTCACATGGGCTACTAATAAAATTGGTTGTTGGGGACGTGGTGGTCCCCATGTGGGCCCCACATGGTGTAAAAAGTCCGTTTTGCCCTTTATGCATAAAATTTTAGGTTTTATTCCCATGATCTCGGATTTGAGTGTACTTAGTGGCGTTGGATTTGTATTTCTCAATACATTCTAAATTTTGATGTTTCATATTTTGATTTTTGGAATATTTTGATTTTTGGATAAAATTACTATTTTACCCCTTTTGTCTAAGAAATGAAAAACTTAAGGATTTCTCATCCGAATTCGAAATTTGTCGTGCTTACAGTCATTTTGAAGGGTTTGCTAAGTTTAATTTTAATTTTACATATCTTATGATTTGATTATACTTTTATAAAAAGTATATTTTAAATAACCCTAATATTTCAGCCCGAAATATCTAAAACTCAAAATTTATTGATTTTTCTCAATCAATTTACAAAAATTGGGGTTATTACAGCTGGGATGAAAACCTACTCTAGTCGAGTTTGTGTACAACAACAGCTTTCAGTCGAGCATTGGCATGGCTCCGTACGAGGCGCTCTATGGGAGACCCCGTCAATCACCCACCAGTTGGAGTGAAGTTGGAGAGTCCAGGGTGCTCCAGTCCTAGTTGGTGGAGCAATGCGCCGAGAAGGTCAAACTCATAAGGTGACGCCTCCTCATAGCTCAAAGCCGGCAAAAGATCTATGCTGATCAGAGGAAGAGACCATTAGAATTCGACATAGGAGAGCACGTTTTCCTGAAGATATCTCCCACTAAACGAGTTATGTGGTTCGGTCTCAAGGACAAGCTTAGTCCAAGTTACATAGGACCTTTCGAAATCTTGGAGAAAGTGGGAAAAGTGGCCTACAGGATCACACTACCCCCTCAGCTATCTGAAGTGCATAACGTATTCCATGTATCTATGCTAAGGAGGTACGTGCCTGACCCTGCTCATGTCATCAACCAGGTACCCATAGAGTTGACGGAGGATCTCAAGCTAGAGACGAGACTAGTTGAGATCCTAGATCATAAGAGTAAGAAGCTGCAGAAAAAGGACATACACTTACTCAAAGTTTTGTGGAGAAATGCTCACATGGAAGAAGAGACTTGGGAATCGGAGTCAGAAATGCGAGAAAAGTACCCAGAGATCTTTTGACTGTATATATTGTAGAATTTTGGGGGAAAAATTCCCCTAAGGGGGTAAGAATGTAATGACTCCAATTTTGTAACATAAAAATCCCAAGTTAGCAATGAAAAGTGCAGTTTTTGAAGATAAGGGTATTTTGGTCATTTCACTATTCATCTTTCCTGAACCCATAAATTTGGTCCTAAAAATGGTACCATTAGGTGCGTCTCAGAAAAAGGAATCCAATAAGACCAAAATCACCTAAAACGGAGTTAAAATGAGCAAGTTATGGCCCTTTAAAGTTCAGGGGCAAAAATGTAATTTTTATTAAAAAAAGGATTTAGCCTGCAAAACACAGGGTCCTGTTTTGATACGGGCACCCCTCATCTTCAACCTCCTAGAGGGTTCTAGAACGGTGGTGATTGGAGGAGAAATCACCACCATTCTGGAGGTTTCTCCACTGCCATTCAAGGGCAGTGAGAGTCCCCTCCAGAACCATCTTATAGCTCTATAAATAGAGCTCTTGGGCGCCTCTAATGGCAGCCCAAAAGCTTGGGAAAAACCCGTTTTGGAGAAGCAACCAAGAGGAGAAAAGGGAAGAAAAACCCAGCAACAAGCCAGGTATGCCCAAGATCCCTCAAAACCCGTCTTCACATTAGTCCTAGGCTCAATTTCCATAAGTTTTTGCATGAAAAATCATGCAAAAACGGGCCCTAGAGAGTCACCAAGGGCCCAGGGACGATCCCTGGGCCGCACTGATTCGACAGGGTCTGCAGACGTGCCTGCTGGGGCGCATGCCGCTGACGCGTAACGTGCTAGCATTCTGGGATTTCCACCTCTTAAAGGCCTTTATGTACACGTGATACTGAAAAGCTTATAACTTGAGATCTAGAGCTCTGATTGAGGCGCCACGAAAGGTGTTGTGTCCATGTCGACAACGCAGACACACCCAAGCTATAAAATACCTAATCAAGGCCCAATTTAAGGTAGGCACGACCCTTAGAATAGAATGGT
This sequence comes from Warburgia ugandensis, assembly GCA_035236585.1. NCBI lineage: Eukaryota > Viridiplantae > Streptophyta > Magnoliopsida > Canellales > Canellaceae > Warburgia > Warburgia ugandensis. The sequence continues at coordinate 37,010,141 of CP141131.1, forward strand.
GGTGCGTGACCACTAGACCTTTGGAAAACTTATGATACCAAGGCCCAATTAGGGCCTTAGGACACCCATAGGCATGGGGATGAACCCTTAATGCCTAAGTAATAAGACCAACCACTCTAAAACCTATAAAAGATAGGCCAAACTAACCTTGATTCCCCAAACCATGCTCAGGAGTATACGAGGACAAAGGGGTTAGCGTGACCTAGCCAGGTAGGTGCTCTATCACTACTAGACTTTTTAAAGAGCCATGATTGTTTTGAGAATACATGTTTTAAGTATATGACTTGTTTAGCATGACTTAATTCAACATACATATAATAAATGCTTTATGCATAGATATATTTTGCAAACAATTGCATACATTGTATGATTTGAGAGCATTGAGTTTTTGAAAGATTGCATGTCCTTGAGGGTTACCAAAAGACGCTGGAGTGCCCAAAATATGCTGGGTAGGTAGTTGTGAGGGCCAGGCAGTTGTGAGGGATCCAAAGAGGACAGGTTTTGAAAAAGAGGTTTTCGCTTGTTTGATCTGATATGATTTGGGCTGATAAGCTCGTGGGCGATATGCTGAGAGGTTTGGGTTGGCCTCCAGCCTCTATCACTATTAGGTGGATGGGTACCACGCCCAAAAAGGGCAATGTCCCTACGTCGACTGCATGTGGTACAAGGGACTACCACTGGTGTCACAGCACTGGGTCCACATGTCATAGGCCCCGTTGAGGCTATGACCGAGTGTTCTCAGGTACCCGGGGACCACACGGCGGTGAGGTCGTGGGCATAGTTGGACCCTATGGTTTCGTGGACTTATTTGCATTGCATATGGCATGATATGAGGTTGGTCGACCATACCATAATAGATATCCATGAGTTGGATTCAATGAAGCATCTTATGCATATCGTTATGTTATGATATATATATATATATATATATGATACTTTCGACTTGGATTATGTGATTTCCTTAAATCATCAATATTCCAATTCGATGATGGTTTTTAATCTCGATAATGAACTTAAGTATTCAGACATGCACATGTTTTGAAAGAAGCATATGATTTTAAACATCACATGCATTATAAAACTAGTAGCGATAGACTCCTATTGAGTATATTATATACTTATCCAATCCTCAACATTTTTCAGACACAAAGTAAACACTTAAGGGCAAGGAACACTTGTAGCAAAAGACACCCAGACTAAGTGCAAGTAAGTAAACCCCTACCTTGTCTTTCAATGTTACTTGATTGTAGTTACTCTCTATAGCTGAGGTTGTGACTAACACTTTCATGGGAATAATATTGATTTAAAACTTTGCCATGGCTAGACAATTTGAAAATGTGTTTTGACACTCGGGGTTTTTACGAAAGATTGTTTTCCAAAACAAACAGATTTTCATGCATTTCATATTTATAAAATAAGAGATCTCGCCTTTTTATCAAATTTGCATCATATAAAAACCCGAGTCGTCACAACTTCTCCTCTGGGGCGGTTAAAAATAATAATTTTCTTTTGACAATCAACTGTTGCATTATGCGAGGCTAACCAGTCTAGCCCAAAGATGACGTCAAAATTTGTCATATCTAGGTGGATTAGGTCTACCCTCATCTGGTTGCCCTCAACTACAATCAAAACATCCTGGAGGTAAGTTTGTGTGGAAATTGACTTGCCTATGGGTGTCACAACTTCTAAGGAGAAGTCTAAGTCTTGAACTATAGTATCCATGGAAGAAGTAAACTCACATGATATGAAAGAATGAGTAGAACTAGTGTCAAATAATACTTTGGTAGGTTTATCACAGATATAAAGCGTACCTTCTACTACGACATTAGATGCCCGAGCCTACCCTGGAGTGATGGAGAATACTCGTCCTTGGCTTTGAGGAATGTGATTTTCTTAAGGCAATTCGTGGCTATATGTCCTATCTCTCTGCAGTTAAAACACAAAAAAATGGGACAAGGTACATGGTTTGCCTAGGTGATATCTGTTGCATTTGGGGCAAGTCTTGGATTCTGGGTTTCTTCCTTCAGGGTTGAAAGGTCTTTTATGTGGGTGTCGGGATCTAGAAGTTGAATGGGTCTTTTGCCTTTTTTGTTTCTTCCACCATTGTTGTTCTTTGCATCTTTAGTAGCTTGTGTTCTTTGATAATCCTTTTCAAAAAGAGACGCCATTTCGATTGTCTTTGCTATAGTGGTTGGTTGAAACCCTATTACTCTATTCCTGAGGCCTGGGTGTAATCCGTCAACAAACCATTCTGCAACATCTTCCTCAGTGGAGCAAGCATTGGGTGCGAACTTCCGGAGACTTATGAATCTATTTTCATATTGTTGCATGGAGAGGTTGCCTTGGTCTAGGTTCATAAATTCTTTCTGCTTCTGTTTTTGCACATGGCGGGGATAGTACTTCTCATTAAATACTAGTTTGAATTCTTCCTAGGGTATAACATCATTATCTCCAAAGTACGTCCTTTTGGCCATTTCCCACCAAAAGCCTGCTTTGTCTTTTAGTACGAAACTGGCCATAACAACCTTTCTATCCTTTGGAATTCTCATGGCCTTAAATAACTTCTCAATGTCAAAGATCCATTTCTCAACTGTCGCTGACTCTTCTCCTAAAAATGATGGGGCCATTTTCTAAAATCGCTCAAGTTGGGCCTCTGCCCAATCCGCAATTATTTCTGGAGAAGAGGCTCTTGCCATGGGTGCTTGTGGTTGGTTCTGCATGAACTGACCCATATGTTGCATGAATAGCTAAAAGGCTTCAGCCATTCCATTGCCAGACCTAGATGAATCAACTGGAGGCTTAACAAGTCTTGAGGCTACACCTCCTCTTCTCCTTGGTGGCATTTGTGTTGCAAGGCTAGTACCTACCTTTAGGGGACTCTATCGTGCTATCCTAATGGTTTTTCCTATTGATGTACCTTGATTATAAGGCTTCATTCCATAACTGGGCTGTGAATTACATGAACCTGGGCTCTGATACCAACTGTGACGACCCGGGTTTTTATGATGCAATTTTATAAATATAGCGAGATCAATCTCTGTTTTAAAACAATTTTTGCTAAAAGAATGCATTAAAAGTTTCTTTTTAAGTAAAACTTTTGTATAAAAATCCCGAGCGTCATTAACAAATCACAGTGAACAAATAATGCATAAGGCCATGACACTTTTTAGGCAAAACATATAAATGAATAACTACTAATCTCAAGATTGTTAATCATAGCCCCAGTCACAAATAAGCACTTATAACCAAGTTTACATCAAATACAAAAAGGGTTACTATGAACCTTACCTGTGCTTTCTTGACTATGGCCCTAACGCTCTTTGATGTTCCTTCTAAGTGTACTTTGTTTGATTTGGAAAAACGATGGATTGGGTTGAGTATTCATCATACTCAATAGGTAACCTGATACTACTATTTTGAAAACTTGATATGTGAGAGGAATTATGCTAAGTTTAGTCGTATGAACATGCAGTTCTCTTTTTAGATAAACATGAGGGTGTATGTATAACTATGAGATTCATAAATTAGCATGATGAAGAATATGAAGTGTAAGAATAGTAAATCAACTCATGTATGCATAAATCTCGATAGACACATCAAGCGAACTAATCAATGATAATAGTAGATATGAAAATCTTAAAATACTAATTTAGACAAAGAAGATAAGGACGTTATTATGAATATCATGCATATGGGCTTTTCAATAAATCACTCAAACTGCCGGTCATGAGTATTCATATATGACCATCTCAATGCTACATGCATGTCGATAAAACTGAAATCATAGGGTCAGCTATGCTCACGATCAGCATACAGCTAGAATTGTGTGGCTCCAATATCTGGAGACCCACCCACCATAGTACTCCATGGCGACTATGGATATGTCCTCAAAAGGGTGCCATGAACACCTCCAGTGGTCGTCACTATTTATCGCAGTAGTCGAGGAAGGGACAATGCCATTTTTGGCAGCGATACCATCCACCCTTTGGTGGTAGAGGCTGGGAGGCCAACCTCGTACAACCTCTTAGCATAGTGCCCACCATGCTTAATAGCCCAAAAAGCATATATGAATAACCCAAATCTCAATCATCATAAATCAAGCAATTTATGCAATCATTTTCAAAACATGCGAGTAATATCTAAAATATCGTAAATTATGCAATTTGTGCAAGTATTTTCAGAACATGCAAACAATGCATATAAATCCGTTCATGTCAGTAATCGCATTCAAGTCCATAATTCATAAAGATAATTCCGCATGCTTGTATAAGAACATCATATCTCAAAAAGCATAATAAATACGATAAATAAGTCAAGTAAATCATTAGGGTTTGGAATGTATTTGAAAACTTAGTAGTATTAGACGACCTACCTCGACCTGTGCCACTTAACTCGCATCCCTCTTCAATTCGAGTCCTAGAGTACTTTGGTGAGGTCCTGGATAAAATCTATGTATTATTTCTAGAGTCATAGCTCAATGGCTAGATCTATATGATTTGGGGGTTTTGAGGGGTTAATTTATGTAATTCTTGGGTCAATCTTGGACTAAGAGTGTCCTAAGGTCTCTATTAGATCAATTCATGAGGTTTGATCACAGTTGATCTCATGGGTTCATAGATCTCTATGATTTTTAGGCTATAGTCTCCTTAAATAGTCTCTTGATCCTAAATGTTATTGTATAATTAGGTCCGTGTCAAAATTTAGAACACAACGGTTCTTTCGAATCGTCGATCGAAGTTATATAGCCTCCTTAATTGCATTTTTTAGCGTCGTATATCAACGGATGAACTAGAATTGTCCGCGTAGGGCCTGCGCGTCAGGGTTCCTAAGATGCCCTGCGCGTCCCAGTCAAACCGTGACCGCGTTCACACATGTGCGCATGCCTGAGCGACGCACTATAGCATGTGTCCTAAACTGCGTCGTGCAGATGCGTCTTCAGCGCGAGCACGGAGCGTCTCGGCTCTCAAGACACCCAGTGCGTCCCGGTTGAGTCAGGCATTTGTTCGTACACGGCAAGCGCACAACTGTATCCCCAGGGAGCTCATCACAGGTGCATGTCATGCCCGTGCACCTCTAGGATGCATCATCTTTGACAGGTTTTCACCTGTCTGGTTTATTTCCCAAAAATTCGGTGATTTTCGATTGAAAAACCTATCAGATCCGGTCGGTATCAGGGGGAAAAGGGAGAGGGAAGAGAGAGTAGTAGAATAGGGAAGAGGATTGTACCTAGGAACCTAAGATGGAGCCTGTCACATGCCTAGATTGCCGGCTGAAACCCTCCTTGCTGGAGATGGTTGTGAACTGGATTTGAGCTAGGAAACACGATGATGGAAAGGGGAGAGTGGGGGATTTTATAGAAGGGGGAAGGCAGTGCCGCCATTTTTTGCAGCTTCGTACAAGTATGGCAGTGCTATGCACAGCCTGGCCTGAGGAAGGAGATGATGTTGGGGGTGCTGTTATCAAAATGACCCCCTGTGTTTTCAGCCCTTTTCCGTTTTAAAGGTAAATCCCAAAAATTCTCTTGATCTTTAAACGTCCATAACTTGGTCATATGAGCTCCGTTTTCAGTGTTCTTTGAGCGGTTGGATTCCATTTTGAGTGTAGAATCTAATGATGCTAATTTTTCTCACAAATTCCTTTGTTTCATATTTTAATTGAAATTAAACATCTATCCATCTATTAATATCATTAAGCATATATTAATTTTCAAAATAAACACTTTATATCTGATTGGCAAATGGTAATCATCATGATTGATCGTGGTTGTAAATGTGATGTAAAATATCTTGAAAATTTGAGTCATTACATGTAATGTATTCAAACATTTAAGAATAAAGTTAATTAATTGCTGGACACAAACATGAATTGAAAATTCCAACTAACCTCATTGAATCACATCCGAAAAGTTATGAACATAATACTCCATTAGTGTAGTCCAAATCTGAAACTTAAATGCTGTTGTAATGAGGTTCACTCAATCTCAATCAATCCCTAATTATAAGCCAAATTCTTCTTCAATTGTTCCATCATTTACTCATAAACAAGTATGCTTGAAATCAACGGAAAATCCTATGGAAAACTAATACAAAAACCAATGGAACTTAAGCACCCGAAGTGGGAAAATCAAGAGGGTTGTAAGAGAATAAAGATCCAATGAAAGATAAAGAACAAAAGTATATTCAAGATGACTTCACTTGGCTTTCACTTCAAGGGAAAACAAGGTCTTGAATCTTAGATTAAAATCAATGAAAGACAAAGGAAAATAAGACAAACTATCATGAAAAGAAGTAAATTCCAACAAAGGTTAACCAACCTTCAAAGATGAAGCAAAACCCAAAAAAATCCTAGGTTGAACACTTGAGGAAGAAGCATAAACCTTGGAAGGAAGTGGTAGCACCCCAAACACTCCTCAAAATAACAAGCAAAAGAAGAAAAAACGGGATGAAAGAAGATGGCGTCCCCTTCCAATGGAGGAGATGTCTTTTCCTAAGTGAGAAAAGTATGTCTTTTGCTTATGTTTTGGGCTGGTTTTATAATTATACTCCTATTTTTCCTAGGGTAAGCTGATACTAAAGTATGATGTGGATTAAAGAGTGTCAAATTGAATGGCTAAGATGGGGGAAAAGGGTACACATCAAATGGGAAAGTGAGGAAGGGTGTTGGTTGCCTTAAGGAGGGGAGTAGGTGGGAGACGCCGCCTTTTTTGGAAGGGGTGTCTCCCCCCTTCCAAAGTCATTGAATGCCCTATATTTTATGAAGGTGGGTGGGGATTGGTTTGGAAAGAGGTGGAGTGTGTTAAGTGGAGGAATTTGGTCGGTTGGGGAGTTTTCTAAGAAGTGAAATGAGATAGAGTTTTGGAAATTTGTAGTGCATCTTAAGGTGAGGTGGAAATTAAGGGAAAAAGTGAGAAAAATACTAAACATTGATTACTCTTATCCTATTGGTCAACATGCCATCTTATTTTAATAGATTTTCCCTTACTTATCTTCAAAATATCTTACGAATAACTCTCTTGAATCTCTTCTAATCCTAGAATTCCATTTAGCTTAGCTTGATAGCTAACTTTGAAGGTTCCATTGGCTAAGCTTCATGGTTGACTTAGGAAGCTTCCTTGGATAGTCTGCTTGGCTTCAACTCTTGGCTTGAGTAGCTTGTATGGTTTTGGCTTGAATTCCTTAGCTTGCCACCTTCTTTTTTGGCTTATATGGCTAAGTTGGCTTAAGTAACTTCCAGGCCACAGTGGTGGGAATGAATGGCTTACTTCATGGGCCCACTTTGGCCATCTTTAGCTCTTTCATGCGAAGGTGGTGGGAATATGTGGCTTACTTCATGGGCCCACTGTAACACCCCTAACTTTTGTAAGAAGATTGAATAAATAATGAAATTGAAAATTTCAAGAAAAATTAGGGTGGAATATTAGGGTTACTAAAAATGCACTTCTTATAGAAGTATAATCAATATATAAGAAATGTAGAATTGAAAACACACTCAACAAACCATTCAGAATGATTGTAAGCATGTCAAATTCCGAGTTCGGATGAAAAATCCTTATTTTTCTCATTTTTAAAAATAAAAGGGTAATATGATAATCTTACTAATAACCAAGACCTAAGACATCAAAATTTAGAATGTACTCAGAAATATGAATCCAACGCCACTATGTACGCTCAATTCTGAGTCTGGGAGAATAAAATGGGTTTTTCTTCATACAAGGGCAAAGTGGTCTTTTCACAGCTCCATGGGGCCCACAAAGGGATCCAATGGCCAGAAAACAAGTCATCATGAGTCAAATCATTACCAGCTGCTAGTGGAGAAGGAGGTGGTAGTGGGAATCCAAAGACAATTTAGTAATCAAAAGAAATCAAACATGATAATTACAAGTAATCATAGAAAATTCCAAAACTCCCTATAAATGCTCCTAAAATTCCCAAAAATTCTCATAATGTTCTTCATGAGGTCCCCTAGAATTCCCCAAAATCTCAGCTCAAAAATCCTCCCCGATCTCCCAGGCAGATAACCCCATGTCTACATCGGGTGCATCCAGGGATGTGTAGCCCCCGATGAGCCAGGGTTTCTGCTTGGGAAGCCTTATTTGAATTAGCCATCACAATTGAGCTATTAAGTTTCAATCTCCATCATTGGATTTGGTTGGATAGGGGTGATCTACAAAAGCCCTTTGGTTCCATGATGATCCATCTCATGAATCATTGGGAAATCCTAAACGAAGAACCACTCCAGTACTAGTTACCGTCTCCGGTGGGGTTTTTAAGCTATTTCGGCCAACCTTCTCTAGCAATGGTAATGGCTAATTTCACAACTGTATGCATTTGCTGGCATTTAACATTTTCTTATCTTCTTTTCGGTGAAACTTTCTTCACTGGACCCGACTAGGTAAGTCACCCTTCACTCCTCTTTCAATTTTAGCAGTTTCTTGGTGTTTTTTGGCTACCTGGAGATCTCTCCCACCATTGATCCATCGGGAACAATGGATCTGGCATGAAGGGTTGAGATCCCATCCATCCACAGCTCAGATGCAACTTTTGAGGTGTTGGATGGATTCCTGGGGCCCAAACCCCAGGAGATGAAATATAAGCCTTTGGATGACAAGGATGGAGGAGATTCGGCGGTGGGTGATCCGATGGTGCAGATTTGGACTGACTCACCTATATCCGGTCACCTCCACCCAACTAGCTGGAATAGGTGGTAATGGGCAGGGGTAGTTGGTCGTCCCCTCACTAGTAAACCCAGATTTGATTTGGGCCGTCCAAATTTTAACTAAAATCTTAATTCTTCAATTAAGAGCTCAATTTAGCTCTAATTCTAGATCTGAAAGTGTTTGTAGAATCCTTGTCACTTGTAGAAGTTACTGAACTCATAAGATCTATATTTTAAATTATATTACTTGTGATAATTAGTAAAATCTATACCAAAGGTAGTGGATCATGATCCAGATGACTTTAAAATGAAAATCTGAATTGATAGATGGGTTCAGGAGGTCTCAAAAGCCTAAGGATTATGATCATAGTAAAATTTCTATATATCTAAATCAAGTAATTAAACATAAATAGTAAGATCAAATTTTAGCCCTTAAAACAAGCTAAAATCTTAAAATCCCAATTCTGATCTCAATTTAACTCCAAATTGAGATCAGAAAGTTGGGTTGGATTCCTCTTGTTGAGGAGAACCTACTGAACCAATAAAATCATAAGATTAATTCATTAAATGTTATGAATTTAAGTAGATAAGTGTACTAACATCCTTGATCTATAAGATTTGGGATGATTAGACCATTCAAACCATGTTGGATGATGATCTAATAATGTATTAACTTAAATAAATGGGTTATATGTAATTGAATTGGCAGATCTTAAGAGATCTATCCTTAAAGTAGTAAAATCCATAAAAATGAATGGTAATCTCCTTGATCAAGTTGATTACGGAGGATTGGATAGGATGGATGTATTTGGATGATGATATGAAGTTAATATCATATGGATTGATGGACTTGATGATGATGATTTGGGATAGATTAAGATCGATGCCCTAAAATTGGATAAAATGAGTTGAGATCTTTTTGATCGGTTGGATCAAGAATTATCCGATCATTTGATGAGGTGCCTCAATGATCTAATGATGAAATCACATTAAGAAGATGTATTATATCTAAAGGAAAATGAAAATATCACGATCTAAACCCTAAAAGATATGAAAAATAAATAATGACAATTGGATCATGATGAATAGTTATGGTATGTTAGATTTTTATTTGAATTATTGAATGTTATTATTGTCATTTATTGCTTAGTAGATTTAATTGTATATTTATTTATTTATTTATGCCTTATGCTTATGTTATGAAAATTACATTGAAAATATAATTAAATGAAATTAGAGTTGAAGGGCAATTACATGGAATGAATGACATGGACTTAATGATAGTAAGGGCTATAGTTAGTAGGATAATATAAGGAATATCATTTTCTTAGCCCAAATTAGGAGAATAATGAAAATCCATGAATGACATTTTAATGATCATGGATTAATTAAAATCAATTAGAAAGAGTACTTAGGGTTGAAATGCTCATAGGAACCTTATGAAAGGTTGAGCTAAGGTCACCCTAGTGAATGCTGAACATTGTGGTAAGGGGGTTATCTAATAGAGCCTAGCTCTTCCCCCACCTTTCGTTGATGTTTGTGAGGTCTAAAAGCCTCCTTACATAAGGACTGAAGTAACCATTTTGTGTTCAGCCATTCAACTAGTAAGCCTTAGCCAATTTGACATAAGAGAAGCTGTCTAGACTTAGGATGGAATAAGCTATCCTCAACTAGTAAAACATTAACTAGTTGAGTAATAATAAGAAGAATATAAAAGGTTAGTAAATTACCTAATCTTAATAAAAATTGTAAATAAATGTGATAGACGGTTGCCACTCAAACTAAAGGGAAAATTCTATAGGATGGTTATAAGGTTGGCCATACTCTATGGATCAGAGTGTTGGGCAGTTAAGGAACATCATACTCATAGGATGAGCACCACAGAAATGAGGATGTTGAGATGGATGAGTGGTAAAACAAGAAAGGATAGAATTAGAAATGAAAATATTAGGAAAAATTTAGGGGTAGCACCAATAGGTAAAAAGATGAGGAAGATTAGACTTAGATGGTTTGGACATGTTCAAAGGAGACCAACAGTAGCACCAATTAGAAGGAGTGAGGCAATACAAGTAGAAGGTTCTAAAAGGGCAAGGGTAAAGCCCGAAAGAATGTGGATAGAAGTGGCGAGGAAAGATTTTAAAACTTTGGGACCAAATAAAGCCATGGTATTTAATAGTGGAATGGAGGAATAAGATTCATGTGGCTGACCCCTTATTGGGATAAGGTCTTGATGATGATGATGATGAAGATAAGGAAGATCAAATAAGATCCAAGAGAGATCTTGAAAGATCACAAACAAAAAGAAAAGAAATATAATGTAGATTGTAGTATGATTTTACTTATAGTGTAGATTGTGAACTTAGAAGGTTTGAAACCTTGATCATATATGATTCAAGGAAAGTTAGGGCATCTCTCATTGGATAACCCAAATACATGTAGAAAGAATACTTGTATAGAGGAATAACATTATATGTGTGGTTTGACAGATGTATGAATCAAGACCATGATAGACAGTATGAGGTGAATACCACTTGAGGTGTATGAATCAAGACCAGATACCACTTCGAGGTAGGTGGATGTACAAGAATGTATTAAGGATTCATGTGTATACACACATGATCTTTTATTTGGAATTATATACCTTCATTATATAAGTATACTTGGTACCTTAGCATAATAATGATCCAATCACATGATCCAACTAAGTGATCTAACCCCATGATCCAATTCAAATGATTCAATCTAATAATCTAATCAAATGAGGTGAAAGCAATGAGATGGTAGACTAAGGAAACCCTAAGAATAGGGCATAGAAAATATTCCAACCTTAGTTAAACAGACACATTATTTGATATGTACAATATATTTTACATACAAGCAAGGTGGCTTGTGATTTGGTTTTACACAATCTTAGCACTAGGGATGCTATGCTAGGGAAGTAATGAGGGTTTGGCCAACCGCTTCTTGAAACTTATATGATGGATACCATACCCAAAGAGAGGCTAAATATCGGGTGGGGCAATCATGGGAAGGCAGCGACTGTGACAACTAGGGTTTCCCCCATGCGAACCTAGATTTTGTTATTTTCATAGTTGGTATCAATGTATTATTATACAGTTATTTGGGCACGCTGTACGGAATGAGACTGCGGCATAATAGTCCTAATATATTTTGCATTATGATGCACATATGATAGGCATGGTGAAATTCCATGGCATGATGCGATGCCACTACATGAGTTCCTGGAAAGAAAATACCCGTATGAGAATTGGCTGAATATTGATCTCCTAAGTGGAAGTATAACTAGGGGAAGGAACAAGTTTTGAGAAATTTTCACTATTGTAACTAATTTATCCTATACTACATAAATAATGTATATACTCTATGTTGAGATAACCCATGAGTAGATAACCATGATGGAATAATGACTGAGGTATATATTCTTATATTGGTGAAGTAGTATATTTTTGTATCCCCTACCAAGCATAGCTTGCTGAGATATTATAAATGTTTCAATATTTACAATATCTTAGATACAGAGAAGGAGAATTAGGAGCTCAAGACTTAAGAAGACTTGGAAGAATAATCAATCAGAGGATATCCCTTGAAGACATGTATTTTTATTTGAGAGCATTGTATTGTATTGAGATTTTTTAATGTATGGTGAGGCTTGAAATTTGGATTATGTAATTTAGACAAGTATTGTATTGATACTAGGTTGTACTATGAACCACTGGATGGATTCTGGAATTTAATAAAAATTCCTTCAATGAAATTTTTTTTGTACAAAAAAATTCTACATATGTTATGTATGAAGTGATGACTTAGGTTTTTCAAAACAAGTTTTAATGAAAAGAATTTTCGCTGTTTGGTTTTGCGAAAGTTTTTTACTAAGGGCGCCCTGCCTTTGAAAAGTATATTACAAAATGTGTTACAAAAACCTAGGTCATCACACCCACTTTGGCCATCTTTAGCTCCTTTAATCACATCCATTACTAGTCTATAAGATGATCTTGGCCTTTGATTTATTTTGAAGTGATGATTTTGCGGCTTTGACTTGATCTTTTGATCTTGATCTTCAATTTCATCCCGATCGATCTCGGCCATTGGATCACCATCTTACCTTAGACTAGCTTCTGGACATACAAAAGAATAAAATTTTGGGTTATTAGGTCAAAAATGCATGTGTTACGAATTTTAGTCTAAAAACCACAATTCATACCTATAAGTTGTAACACATCAGCAACTAATTGGGTGATTTTTATGAAAAATTAAACACTTATCACGATTCCCTACAATTTTCCTAGTCTTAAGGAAATCCTTCTATAAAATAGAGGTCACGACTACTACCTCTGCCATCAAAGTAGGACGAGCTATAATCACCCAGTTCCTCAATCTAAGTGTTAACCCATCAACAAATCTTCCTTGACCCTCCCTATCTGTGGAGAAGGTGTTATGAGTAAACCTCGTTAGCTATGTAAATTGGTTCAAATACTATTGAACCATCTCCTTCGCTATAGAGTAGGTAACTCTCTCTGTACCACTATTTGCTCATAAGGCAAAAAGATACTGATTATCATAAGCCTTACTAAGGGCCTCCCAAGTAAAGTCTCAGTAATGGAGGAACACATTCTCTTAAACGACTATTACTAGAATCCTTATAATTACATATTTAGTGTCCTCATCTTCATTATTAAATTTTCTTCAACTAATGATTTACTTGGTGGTCTCATTTATGAAGAATCCCTAGCACTCCAACAAATTCACTCTAATAAAATTTATCTTTCAGAATTAATCTCTCTGTATTCACTAAAAATTAGATTTTCACTACATTCGCTATTAAATATCAATCATTTACAATCATTTTTGTCTTACCTCATTCACTTCATCTATCTTTCTCTCTACTTTCACAACATATGGTAGATGGTTCTCATCTAAGTCACATAAACAATATTATCATATGCTTCTATATAATATAACATTCGAATCAACCTTCCCATAATTCTTTCTAATAACTTAAGAAATCATTTGAATTTATTCACTCAATGTTTGTATTTTTTGCTTTAACTTTGTACTCATATGTTGATCATCATCATTATTTAATAACTATTCGTTGTCATATTCTTTAGGTGTTATGCACCTCCAAATCATAACTAAAACTTCAAGAATAATTAATAAGCATTCACTTCTTGCTGGTGACTGGCTATCAATATTTTTGTGTATACAAGGGCTCATTTGTTTACAGCTCATGAAACGAATAATTCATCAATAGAAGAATTTGAGACTTATTTTATCAAAATTTCAATGATTTTTGCCATATCACAAATTTTATTCATCAAATAAATCCACTACAAGTTTTGACTAATATTGAAATTCTTTGAACTTCCTCAAGTTATCTTTAATTATGACAATCTTTTAGCCTTCTTCATTATCATCATGTTATTGTTGTACAATAGTTGTTATGCTTTTTCAAAAGTTTTTACACACCTTCCAAGTTAGATCTTGAACTCTCAAAAAATAGCCCATGTGAATAGATCTTCTATGATATGACAAGATTCTTACATAGAGGTACTAATTTATACCCTCTATTCTGATTCTTTAGTCTAAGAATCACATACTTCCCATGATGCCTCATACTCATACAAGGATTAATGTATCATCTTTTAATAAAATTTTCCCATCTTCAGGCAACATCTATTTCACAATCATCAATATTCTCATATGAGCTATCACTGTAACTCATTTTTAGGTAATCATCTCACTCAATGGACTATATGTGATTTTTGGTCTTGCTCAAGGGGCTATGATAGGGTAAATTGGGCTTTGATACCGAACTGTGATACCCCAGGTTTTAGACATCATATCAACACAAGTTTTTCAAAAGTCGAGATCCCTTAATTCATACAACTCACAAAACCATGGATTTAATGGTGAAATGATCTTCCCATTTCCATCAAAAATTTAGTCGAGTCTCCTCTGTATTTTGGACCACAAATTTAATGCATGCAATGCAATAAGTACTTGATAAGCACAATAACACAAAAATACATAATTGAGAGACATAATCTCCAACCCATCCATCTTAATCATTCATAGGTTTTGACCAAACACATACATTGATGCAAGATAAAATTAAAAATAATGACATAGCCCAGAGTCTGTCCATACACACCCATCACATCCAACATAAAAGTATAAACCATATATGTATACTGTCCATAAACAATATCCAAAGGAAGATTTTTAACAAACCACATATGTCGCTAAAATCTCCTCTATACACCACTGTAGGCTGCCAATGCCTTCACTTACTCTCTGTTTGCTTGCCTTACCTACTATCTCTCTTTGTATCTAAGGCATTGCAAAACATCAACCTTAACAAGCTATGCTTGTGTAGGTGATGACAATAATAATAATTTCATAAACATTTAATATAATATAAAATGAACACTTTAGATATCAAATCTCAAGGCATGTAATATAAACTTTCTCATTGAAAATATCTCTAATATAATTATAATAATGAGAATAGATAATGATGATGTAGAGAATAAATAGTATGCAAAAGCAACTGAATGACATGCAAAAATCAAGGTATCATAACTCATTACACTGCCAAAAACAAGGAAATGCAAATCATGCCATCTATGTGTCTCTAAAGATATAGAGCCTCTCAGGTTCATTAAGC
The DNA here is from genome assembly GCA_035236585.1 of Warburgia ugandensis. Classification (NCBI taxonomy): domain Eukaryota; kingdom Viridiplantae; phylum Streptophyta; class Magnoliopsida; order Canellales; family Canellaceae; genus Warburgia; species Warburgia ugandensis. The sequence goes on from CP141131.1 coordinate 37,025,484, forward strand.
AAATCTCAAATTGATTCAACTCATGTCACCTGCATGTCTGAAAATGCACCAAATCAATTGAGCTTCTAAGGTTCATAAATATGCCAAAACTACATTGGGACAAAGAATAAAAAGTTTGAAGAATATATCAACAAATATGCATGTCATCAATAATGGCAACCTCATACATGGGTCCCAAGAGTGTCAAAAATCACATCAATACAGGGCATCAAAAGCTCAAGGAATATCTCAACAAATATGCACATCATCAACAAGGCTCATGAATATACCAATACAGAGTATTTACAACTCAAGAATGTCTTAATATAAATTTGAATATCAGAAATGCGGGGCATCTTAGCATGAGGGTCCCATGAGTCTACATCAGGCATAAGTACTCATACCAATCCTCCACGCATTTCATGTCATGGATACATTAGGATATATCAATCCAATTATGCTCATCATGCTACATGAAAACACAGATCAAACTTATGGATCACCATGCTATAGTGGTAACCATCTCCTAAGTCTACCAATTTCCACTCCTCATCGACACCAGAATGGGAGGCTAGTTGGTTCGTCCACTAAGGGGGAACAGACACATAGTATGGACTACCCATGATACTACCATCCATGATATTACCATCTATGTATTTTCCCTCTTATGGGGAGAGTGTCTAATCAGCTCGTAAAGTTAGAGGACAGGTGGTCGGCTATAATCCCTTGTAGCATAGCATCAACTGGGTAAAAACACCCATCATAAATTTGCAAAAACATAGTAATTGCTCAATATATCAAAATAAGTGGTATGGAGTAATATCCAATGCATGAAATATAAGAGTACTTGAGGTTTGCCATGTCAGAGCACTACCCTTACTACAGGGCCAGTCTCGTAAAGACTAGCCACCAAGTCTCTAAGTAAAAATTAGGAAAACTTGTGACTCGCCATCCTAAGGCACTGCCCCTCGTCCTAGGGTTAGCCTCTTAAGGACTAGCCACCAAGCCTCCACCACCAAGTCCATGAAAAAAAAAGCAATAGAAATAGGTCATTCACACCTTGAAGATGCAATAGTCAATATAATCACCATTTAATGACTTCACAAGTCATGGAAGAATGCTAAAATCATGCAACATCACTATCACATATAATATATGATTGAATCAAAGTCAAATCATGCAGTGCAGAAAAAAGATAATGAATAAAATCATGTGTATGTACGTCACTCATAGATGCAATTGGTATCTAAACCTGAATCATGGTATAATAATACATACATGGCAGTGTTCATAAATGCTAAAATGATGCAACAATATCTATAGTTTTAAGATAGAAGCATTCCCATTATTAATTGTCATCACCTACCTCAGACAAAGAACCACTCGTTTGTACCTCTCAAATCATAATCAAACTCCACTCTAAATTAGTCCACCTCAATCGCACTACTTGTATACACATTACATCCAAGTCTAACATAGAATCTATGTTATCTATCTAAGATGGATTCTTAGTTATATAGCAAATATTATATTTTTAGATGTTAATTTATTTTGTTCCTATACAATCCAATGGTTCACAACTATGGGATCTCAAGCTGGGGCCTACTCCAATTGGCTGATAACCCAGATCATGTTGAATTAGGCTTACCAATAACTGTCAGGTCCATTTCAAGCTACAATTTATAATGTAATCCAAAATTATCATACTCATATTAGGTTAATTTTAGATAATCCATTGTTTTATCAACTAATTAAGCACATCTTAATTTTATCTAATTATAACCAAATCCACAAAATTAAATTATTAGGATAATAATCCTACCTTGTGTAGGAAAATCTAAATGATATTTAGCTGCTTGTTTCTCCAGATCATCAACTGATCACCTTAAAAGTGCTTGATCTAGGCTATCCATAGCTATTTGACCATAATTATCCACTTGATGATCCCAAATCAAAGTATGTGTGGGTAAATTTGGTCATATTATCTTAAGAAGTCAATTGAACGGTGTGGATCATTGAGTTGGATCAAATTTCATACCTATATACCTCAATTGATCATAGCCATTGATTAAGATCAACCAGATTACTACAACAATGTTCTGGATTGAAAATCACTAATATGAATCTTAATCAAAGTGTCACAAGGATCTCAATTAACTATTTAGATAATAAAATAAGGTCAGATTGGTCACAGATCAGATGACCTAGTATCTAATCGACACTTTATCATGATCAATGGTCAGATCTTCTCTGATCAATGAACGAGAAGATTGGTCTTGTTCCTCGTGATGAAAGGATCATGATGGCTATCTCAAATCTATGAGAGAATTCTTGGATTGGTCATAGGAAGATGTCAAAGTGCAAGGGGGGTGCTAGTAAGGGGGCCCACCTATGCCAACCTAGTAAGGGAGAGGACGCGAGTGGGGAAAGTGACGGTGGTGGCTTTGGCATGATCACTACTGGAGCCTAGCCACATGGAGGGAGAGAAATGGAGGAATAAGGGTGTGGATGTGCCAGCCACCTAGGCAGTCTTAACCATGCTAAAGGAAGAAGATGGGTGGGGAGAAGAAAAAGGGGCTGGTTGATCTAGAGGGAGAAGCCAATAGTGGAAGGAGAATGGAGAAGAAGGGATTTGGCATGGCTGACTAGATCTGGCATTGCATCAGTTGGCTGCATTGGATGGAGGGAGAGACATAGAAGAAAAATAGGAAAACAAGGCAGGGGAGAGGGGGGGGGGGTTGACAATGGCCGTTGGTCAGTTGTCACTTGTAACCCTCCTAAAGGTGGCAGGCGAATAGTAGAGTATAAATGGTCATGCATAGCAGATTGGTAAGGGAAGAAACAAAAATGGGTCTCGGGGAATGGTGGGTGCTCACCGGTGCCAAAGAACAGAGGTTCTAGAGTGGGGATCAATAGAGAGAAGGGGTGCAAGTAGATGCTATGTTTTCCCATTTTCATCAGCGTCCTCGATTTTCCTCATTTTGGGTCACCGCCTAACATAGGGAAATAGGGAGATGTGTGATGGGTTGACCCACCATGTGTCGAATCCCCTCCACACATGACATGCCCTTTTGCAGGCTTGCGTGCAAATGCTTTTAGTGGGTGCTGTTGTCAATTTTGGAGCCCTCTTAATTAGTAAATTTTTTGGAGGTTTCCACCCTGATCTTTGTTTTACACAAAATTAGTGTCATTAGAATCATCTCGACACTTACATTTTATTTTTGATATTTTTTAGTCCAAATTATGAGTTTTCAAAGAAGTCACATCCTTGACATTACAATTTTTTCATGAAATTCAATCCTTGATTTTTATTTCAATTAAAAAGAAATATAACTATATTGAAAATGACCAAAATTAAGGGTTGTTACAAATTCCATTCCTCTTAGAGTAATTTATATGCATATCATGTTTTCTTTAGATTCAATTAGATTTTGCACGTATATAGGTGTAGGGTTTTCAACGCATTCCACCTATTTTTGGTGGATGTGCTTTTTCAAGTTCACATGCATGGTAAATTTAGCATCATGTTTAGATTGCATTCATTGTAGTATAATGAGTTAGTTTTGTCTCTTTAGGTTAGGTTTGCTTTGTAGATGTTGGTTGTGGCATAGTTTCTTATTTAGCTTGCTTAGTTTCTATGTCTCTAAGCACTTTACTATTTTAGTAGTAGGGTAGATTCTAATTTTGAATTCCTTGTTTAGATCTTACATTTTCTTACTTTGTCATTTTACAAACTTGTTAGTTTATTTTTAATAGATCTAAGAATGTTTTAGGATTAGTTTAGTTTCATTTTAGAAAGTAGTTGTAGGGTAGATTCTTAGATCTAGCACTTTCCTAATTTACAAACCCATGTTTGACTTCCTATTTTTCATTGGTTATTTTCTAAAAAAAGTTTAGAAATTTCATGCATAGTAGTCCATTTGATTTAAAAAGCATTTTAGTTTAGAAAGTCATGCATATCATGGTAGAATTAGGCACCTTAGTTGTATATAGTGTAACCATATCACTTTCCATTTAGAAACACACACTTTCCATTTTCTAAGTTGCAAGTGTGGATCCTTCCATGCCAGATTTGCATACGTCTCACATTAGTTCCTATTCCATTCTCACTTTCCTTCATTCACACATTCTTTCCATGTTTCCTTATCTTTTCACTTTCTAATTTCATCCACTTTCTAAGTCCATGTTTCACACACCCACTTTGTAATTTTAGATGTCGTGCATAATCCATTTTAGTTAGCATTCATGCATCATTCCACTTTCACTCTTTCTAATTTCTTTTTTTAATGGAATTGGATTGAGAAAAAGGAAAGGATTTTTAGAAATAAGGAAAATTTCTAATTTCTTAATTAAGGTTGAGGAAAACATGCAAATCCATCCAAAAGTCATCTAGGTTCATAGCCAAAGGCCTTCATGCTGGGGAGTATGTATACACCATGTACCTACTTATCACTTCATCTGCTAAGGATAGGAATGGGTGAGTCCTAAAATAAGGACCACTGTCCCAATTTATTTCTTTTCTTCTATTTTATGTTTAAGGAAGGAAGCCTCCTCTATAGTTCAACTACCTTAAAGATCAATGACCTCTAATTACCTCTTCATCTAAACTCTCTGTAGTTGCTAACATTTTTTACTTCATTTTCCATCATTCTTCTTTCTTTCTTGGGTGGTGATTGTTTAGGGAACAAGTGTTAGGACCCCTCTTTCCTTAACTGCACTAATATTTTATTCCTAAGGATCATTGGATGGGATTTGCCGGTTTATGTCAAGTTAGGATACAAAGGATGAAAAGGTTGGTGGTAATTTAGTGTATTTTGGGTTGAAGAAAAATGTTCAAGCTCATGTTGAGTGAAACAACATGTGAGCCCTATAGCAAAATTCAAGCCTTGATTTGAAGGACATTTACTTGCTTTCTTTCCTTTGGTTATGTAACAAACCCTTGTAATTTGACTATTAATAAAATATTTCTTTTACCTTTTCCTACTTAGTTTGCCCCTCACTTTTTAGTTAGTGTCATTTTAGAATGTTACTTTTGATGTGTAGTTAGTTGTAGCTTAGATAGTTTCTTAATTCTTAGTTAATTGTAGTCTTAAATAGTTTTCCTTTCTAGCTAATGGTAATTTTAGGAAGTTTCCTTTTTCTAGTTAGTTGTAATTTTAGAAAGTTCCGAGTTTAATCCCTTTCTTATTTAGATAGTTTGTTAGTTTCTTTAATTACTTACTTTTGAATTTAGGTTTACTTTCTAATTTAGTTTAGTTAAAATTGTCGTTCACTTGAATACTTGGCTAGGTTAAAGTAAGACAACATAAATTCTAAATAATCTAATTGATCAAAGAGTCTTCGAGGGATCGACCCTTATTTGTTGATTCTATATTCAAATAAAGATGTGTAGCTGTGGTATTATTTAAGACACTTCAAGTTTTTGGCGCAAGTTTTGATAACTTGTAATAGAGTTTATTTAAATTTGTGTTGTAATGTTTTACCACTAGTCATAGATTTAGGTTGCATATAGGATCATTTTCCTTTTAGTATACTTTCCATCTTTTTTTTAAAACTTCCCTTATTCCTATGAATGTGATGCTACCTATTTATTTTATGCATGAATTTGGATATGGATAAAGCTTTGGAGGAAATCTTAGGATAGTTTCCAATTATATTATTTTTGTTTAAGTGAATTATAGTGAGGAACAAAGTTGTATTTTTTTTCTTCATGAATCATTCATTTAAATTAAGGGTTGTAATAATATAGGTCTAGAGTGGGCCATCCTAACCTGGAAGAGGAGATGGCTTATTGATGGACCACCCCTTGTAAGAGAAGATTATTTCCAGGACCCCACTGTGAGACTATTCTTCCCTTCTTTCCAATACTTAGTTTAGGTTGCATTGTTAACTTAGTTACATTTGAATGGTAGTGTAGAGCATATAGAAAGAATTTCCTTAATTTGTTGCATTCTAGGGTTTGCATTAGATTTGCTACTTTCATTGCATAAATAATCTTCACATGTATTTCTTTAAGGTGATTATATCTTGATCAAATTGCATGGGAATGCTTTAATGAATTAGTATGGGCACTCACCCCTCATAAGATCAAGGATGAATTTCATCACCACTCCTTGGAACTCCTAGGTTAAACAGTACCTAACACACCCTAACCTTCAAAATTTTAATTTAAAATTGATCTAGAAGAGACCCTAGCAGCCATTCCATCTCATAAGACCTTCTTGGAAGGAAGCAGCCTACTGCCACTCCAGTGGTCCTTATCTAATCGATTGTGCTACTATTTAAATGACTAGCTTTGCTAACACATTTTATGACTCAGATGAACTATGACTGACTGCGGAGGGTGTGAAGTGGTTGGTTTAATTAGGATCTAATTAGTAAATAGTAGGGTTAATCTGAAAGAGAGGAGGAGCTACATAGAAAAAAAAAAAATCAAGAAAACAAGCCTTTTAGATTGTTGCTTAGGGTTAGGAACATTAGTTATCCTTGTTTGTTTGTTTCAACATTTCGGTTGCATATTCTAGTTTAGGTCTCCCCTAGACTAGAAAAAAAAAAAAGTCATTTGTTGTACACAACAACTTAGTTTCCTTGTACACAAGTACACCATCTCTTGGTGGTACTTTCGTCAAACACTTAATCCTCATCTAATACCTTTAGATACAACAATCAAATGATCTATGAGGCAAGGCCAAAGTATTCTAGTAGATTAAGAGATCGTTGCAATAGAAATGGCCAATGAGAAAGTAGAAGTAAAATCGTTGAAGGATTACTCTACACTAATTCAATTCAACTCACCCTAACCCAAGGCATGGATCAACTCTCTAAAAGTAGGGTCTATCACCACATGGGATTAACCACCCAAGAAATTTTTGAATAATTTTTTTCTAGTCCTCATAACCAATTCCCTTAGAAGCGAAATTATAAATTTCCAACAAAAGGAGGGAGAGCATTTCTATGAATATTGGGAATGTTGGAAGGACTAACTTTTAAAATATCCCAACCATGATTTTGAGAAGCAGTAGTAGGTTTAATATGTTTACAAAGGTCTGACACTATAGAATCAACGTATGATAGATGTCAGTAATGGAGGGGCTTTCATGACTAAAAGGGATGTGAAAGCCTGTAATTTCTTTGAAACACTTGTTGATAATTCCCAGCAATGTGATTACTATACTGGCATGGAAAGAAATTCACAGGCGCAAAGGAAATGTGGAATATATGAAGTAGGTGTCACTCCATATTTGAGGTCTAACACAACAATTTTAGGTCTGTTAATATATGAAGTGGGTGTCACTCCATATTTGAGGTCTAACACAACAATTTTAGGTCTTCATGATGAACAGACCACCTATGCAACCTCAGATTGAGGTTTTTTCAATCTATTGTAATCCTAATCACTTTGCTCCTTCCTGTCCTTATAGCTCTAATTTCTCTAAGTTTTTTTTCAGAGCAGCCATATGCTACAAATGCATATCATCAACCTAGCAACAATAACTCGTATTTCGAGCACTGTACCCCTGGATGGGCTAGGCATCCAAACTTTTCATGGTCTAAGAATGATGACCAAGGGGGTCCATCGGGGAATCCTCCTCAACTACCTTTTCCTAAGAACGATATATCTCCATAGCAACTTCCTCCATAGTTTCTACCCTAACCAAGGAAACGGTCACTAGAGGAAACTTTGAACATCTTTATGTAAGAGAATGTTAAGTTTCAAAATAATACAATGCAATTTCATAATCAAACAAAATAGATCTTGCAAACCAATTCCTAGTATATTGCGAAGTTGGAGTATCAGATGGGTTAGCTCTCTACTACGCTTTAAGAAAGGAAAAGGGAAAGTTTGCTAGTTAGTCAGTATCAAATCCTAAAGATTAGTATGAGGTTAGTTTAACATCATGTGATCAAGTCAAATGCATCAAAACCTTTGGGAGTGGAAAACAAGTAGATAATTAGATAGGTCAAACTAGGGATACCCCCCAACCTGAGGAGAAAGAAAAGCTTAACCAACCTCAAAAAGGGAAATAAAAAGTAGAGTTTGCATCATCTTCATTTGAAACCCTTCTTGATGCACCTAATGTCCTAAAGGATCAATTTCCTCAAAGACTAGAGAACACTTACAATGAGATAATGGACATATTCAAACAAGTTACACTATTACACATGAGGCTTTTAATGTTGGTGTAAAGAAGGAGTTATATTACCTGTTGACTTTGTAAATGTTTTACAAATCAATTAGAAATAAACAACTTTAAAAATATAGACTTAAGAAGTCGTTTAGCTATAAATGACTTAAAAAAACTGGCTCAAAGGGGAAATTTTTTACGGGAAGGACTTTAAAGTCATTTACAATTGAACGACTTCAAAAGTTGATAACTTTTAAAGTCATTTAAACCTAAGCGCCTTTAAAAGTCAACAACTTTTGAAGTCGTTTAGCATAAGCCACTTTAAAGTGTGCTAATAAATTTGGTGGGAAGATTACATTACACAGGAATGGTCTTTTAAAGTTGTTTCACTCAAACAACTTCAAATCTCAATTACTTTTCAAGTCATTTAGTCATAAACGACTTTAAAAGTTAGTTACTTTTAAAGTCGCTTGAGTCAAGTGACTTTAAAAGTTCATTCTCACATATACTTTTGAATTCGCTAAAACTAAATGACTTCAAAAGTGTATGTTTTTTAAAGTTTTTACTAAATGACTTATAAAGTCCTTTTCATTTATAAATAGCTGATCGCAAATCATTTTTTTCTGTATCCTCTTCTTCTCATGGGTGGCATGACAGCTTCCTCCTGGGTCCTTATGCTTCTCTCTTTTTCCCTTTTTGCTTTCTATTTTAGATATTTTAACTGTTTGTGTCATGAAAAAAACTATGAGTAAACCATAACTTCTTTTGATCACATTTTGATTTCTTGTTATTAACTCTCTCTGTTTTCATTTTGTAGATCATGTGAGTTTTCTCACTATAGATGATGGGGTTAAGAAGTCTACTAGATCATCTTGATTTTGAAAAAAATCATATGATTTCATTGCAAATGACAACTGCTTCCCTCTCTAACCCACTATTGGAGAAAAGGAGAATATTACAATTTGTGGTTCTCACCCAACATTAGGGTTTGATGAAGAATGGTGGTTATACCATCAACTTTTATCCGAGAAAATTGCAGCACACACACTCTCACTCTCTCCATAGAATGGGTGTCACCTGAATACTAGGCTAGATTTTGATGAAAAAGAGCAGATTGCTCTTTGATCTTGTATTAATAAGATTTAATAATATGTAATAGTTGATATATATAACATTGGATGTAATAATAAAAAAATGATTTCCTTGTTGACGTGTTTGTTTATGTATATATATTATATGTGTTTGTGTTTGTAAAATCAATTTCAGTGTATATTTATGTAAGGTATTATAATGTACAAAAAGTAAATAAATATTTTCATGTCTAACAAGTCTCCATGCAGATTTGCTTCAATTTCTTATGATAATGGACAAATATGCTTGGATGATTGCGCAAAAACATCAAAAGAATATGAGGGAACAAAAATTTCATAGAGTTAAAATTTTAATTTTTTTTAAAGTCATTTGTTGTACATGACTTTAAAAGTCCTTACTTTTAAAGTCGTTTAGTAGTAAATGACTTTAAAAGTATGGACTTTCTATACTTTTAAAGTCGTTTAGAGGAAACAACATCAATTGTATGTCTATTTTAAGAGTTATTTTGTCAACTTCCACTGTGCCTTTTTTATCTGTATTTATGATTTATGCACAATAAACTAAGTCGGATTTCTATTTCACTACTCTAAACCAAATCCTACTAGTGAATTGGAATTACATTCACAAATTCGAGGACAATATCGATTTTTGATTGTTGATTAGTATCACTTTGTTTATCTCATATGTATTATGCATATTTGAAGAATTTTTACAAGGTTATGGGTTAGAAAATTTTCATTTTGAAGTTAATTTTATTCTTTAATGTGTCTATCATATTTTTATTTTTTTTCATTATTAATTGAAAATTTCCATAAAAGCTAGTTATTTCAAATGTTTCTAATTCTTGTATAATTAGTATTTAGTAAAATTCCTAACTTGTTCTTTTCATGTCTAACAAGTCTCCATGCATATTTGCTTCAATTTCTTGTGATAATGGACAAATATGCTTGGATGACTATGGTAAAAACATTAAAAGAATATGAGAAGGGGAAAAAAAATTCATAGCGTTCGCACTTAGGGTAGGTGTTGATCATAAATGCACGCATTGTCCATGCTCAAAATGTGAAAACTTGAAAAAAGTAACTATAGGGGTGTTAAGAGAACACTTGTGCTTCAATGGAATTGATGAAACCTACCACCCATGGATTTGGGATGGAGAAAAACTTCCACATAGGCCCTCGACAAGGCTTAGAAGGTATGATCAAGACACTGTAGGAAGTGTTGGAGACAGTACAATTGTATCAATGTTTCGAAATGTATATGATGACTTCTAGGATGACCCTAAAGATTGTGCCATGCTATCCATAGTGGTAGAACTTTACAAACATTCCTGTAAAGGTTTTATGGTACTTTCCCCCTATTCCCAGGTTCAAAAGAATGTTTTGTATGACAAAAACATTGAAGAAGTTAGTATGCCATGCCAAGGATAGAGTAGTTGATAGCTTTTCACACCATCCAACAGATATCACAGCATAGAAGCTCATAAGCTTCATGTGGTCTAATTTTGGTGAAGAACATAGAAACTTATGACTTGCAGTATCTGCAAATGAAATTAATCCTTATGGTCCTATGAGCAGCAATCAAAATTCCAATGACACTAAGTTTGCTGTAATCAAAATTTGAATGAATATGTTTTGATTTTCTTAAAAAGGGCAATTTGGTAATTTTATATAATAGACCCTACTAATTGAGTAGCTCTCATCTATTTTTTTTACTTTAATTATATAACTAAACAACTAACTAGTAAAAAATATAATTTTCAAGTGTAAAATTTTCCAAAATTAAATTTATTAAATAAACTAAAGAAGGGTGCAATTTTGATAATGGCACCCCCTCCCTCTTAAAATTCATTTTTTATTTGAGTTAAAAATAATTTATAATTTTTTTATTAATAAACAACTATACAATTAGTTACTTTTAAAGTCATTTATTTCTAAATGACTTTAAAAGTAGAGAGTTTTAAAGTCGTTTATTTGTAAACCACTTTGATAGTGGCACCCCTTCCCTTTTTTTTTCGTCGATGAAAACAATATACCTAAGTCTGTTCCCAAAAACCCAATAAAGAGGAAAAACCCTAGTAGAGCTAGCCAAAGAGAAGAAAGGAGAGGAAGAGAGGACCGACCAACACCGATGATCCCGATCAATGACACCCAAATCAATGGTGAGAAGAGAAGGGAGAGAAGAAAGAGGAAGAAGAATAAGGGGAAGAAGGAAAAGAAGAGAGGATTGACTGATGCTGTTCGACGATGCCCAGATCATTGGCGAGAAGAGAAGGGAGAGAAGAAAGAGAGGAAGAAGAAGGGGAAGAAGAAGAAGGGGAAGAGGGAGAGGGAGAGGAAGAGAGGAGGAGAGGATCGACCAGGCTGCCACCCACTATTGATGAGAAAGATGCCCAGATAGCTAGGTTTGCATAGGTGAGAAAAATCCCAACAGTGAGAAGGGTGTGAAGAAAACGAGGAAGAGAGGAAGGGGAAGAAGGAGAGAAAGAGAGGACCAACCAAGCACTGATCAAGTAGGTGCTGTTTGACCAGGTCGTTGCAGACCTAGCTGCCACCAACAACTCCTAGATAGGTGCATGATATTGAGAAAAAACCAGATAGTAAGAAGGGGGAGCAGAGAGAGAGAGAGAGAGAGAGAGAGAGAGAGAGAGAGAGAGAGAGGAGGAGGAGAGGACTGACTAGGTGCCATCCGACTAAGCCAATGCCAACCAGGCCACAACTGATGACACCCAGATGAATACACACCAGTGAGAAAAAACTTGACAGTGAGAAGGGAGAGAAGAAAAAGAGGAAAATGAAGAAGAAGGGGAAGTAGAAGAAGATGAGGAAGAGAGGAGGAAAGGAAAAAGAAAAAAGCTTTTCCACGTAGATATTTTGAATCTAGTTCAAGGTTTTGATGGATGTGTGCATGGATGAATATGATTGAATGTTTCTGATTTTGTTTGGATATATGAACATGATTTGAGTAGATGAGACATGATTTTATTAGGATGAGATGCATGTTTTATTAGGAACTAGCTAAAAGGGACATTGAATAGGTAGTCCTAACATGTTTTATTATGATAAATGGTATAACTGCACAAAATGGATGATATATAAGCAAATCTAAAATGATGCATGATTAAACTTGGAAATTACATGAAATAAAGTAACTTAAAGTGCATGAATTAAGCATGAAAGTATGCATGTACAAAGATATAAACTAACCCAACATTGAATGCATGAAATTAATGGACTAATGCATGGAAACCTAAACTAAACAAGTAAGATAAAGTATTGAGAGCCAAATATTATGCACTAATCCGAAGTGGAGTGTGAATGATTCATTTCATTGATAATGCATCAATTACAAAGAAGAATGGAAAGAATGGGGCACATGATTATGAGATCTAAAAGCTTGAAATAAGTTGCAAACTAATCTAGATAGAATACATGAATGGAATGCATGGTCAACTAACCAAAATAAACTAAAAATTTAAGGAGAAACACTTCAAAACTACGTGTATGAACCATGGGAAGTGCATGAGTTAAGCATGAAAGTATGCATGAACCAAGATGTAAACTAACCAACCATGGAATGCATGAAATTAATAGACTAACCTACACTAAAGAAGTAAAATAAAGTATTAAGAGCCAACTAATATGCACTAATCTGAAGTGGAATGTGAATAATTCATTACATTGATAATGCATGAGTTACAAGTAAGAATGAAAATCATGGCGCACATGATTATGAGATCTAAAAGCATGGAATAAGCAACAAACTAACCTAGATAGAATACATGACTGGAATGCATGGACAACTAACCAAAACAAACTAAAATTTTAAGGAGAAACACTTCAAAAACTACATGCATGAACCATGGGAAGTTCATGAATTAAGCATGAACCAAGATGTAAACTAACCAAACATGGAATGCATGAAATTAATTGACTAATGCATGGAAACCTAAACTAAACAAGTAAAATAAAGTATTAAGAGACAACTAATATGCACTAATCCGAATTGGAATGTGAATGATTCATTACATTGATAATGTACGAATTACAAGTAAGAATGGAAAGCATGGTGCACATGATTATGAGATGAACTTGAGATAAAACACAAGTATATAAACATGAAAGGAACAACCAACAGCCATGAAAAACTAATTACAAGGGTGATGCACTCCCTCCAAGGGGAGTGCGTACCCTACTTAGAACTAATTACAATACCTAAAATCAACTTCTAATCTATCTTCAATCATCCAAATATCAAGCAAAAATGAACATGCATATGAAACGGACAGGGAAATTTAAGAAGAAAGATGGCAACATACTTAATTTAAGAACTATGCTCACACACACACACACACACACACACACACACACGTATACACACACTTCCCACCTCATAATTTAATCATCTTATTTTGCTTAAAGTTCTTTTATTACCACAGATTTTGTACTTCTTTGGTTATCACATTTCTTTACTTCTATAGGAGTGTTTCTACAATATTTTATGCCAGAAGTAAACTTTGGAAGCTTAGTATCAATCAAATACATATAGTCATTTAGAATGAAGAAGTTCAACCCTTAAGAAATCTTATAATGACTATTAGCAACCTAGCTATGTTCATAGACTCAATGTGAGATGCATCTTTCCCACCAGGAGATGTGAATTTGAAGTAGTGGACTTAAAGACTAGTGAAAGGTCTATGGGATTTGTACCCCTTTTTCAAATATCTATACTAATCAAGCATATATTTTCATGCATCCTTTGTCTATTTTGCTTGTGGTTTGTTTGCCACATATGTTAGATATTATATGTTTATATGAATGGATGGAGATGGAGTCTCCTTTATTTATTTATTTTTACTTAAATTGAGTTTATCAAGGACATCACTTTCACATGTGTAAAATATGTAAGTCCACCTATTGCTGCTGCACCAATGGAACATGTACTTGTATGTATCTTTGTTTTTCTTTTTCATCATAAATTAGGTCCTCTTCATTGATTAATATTATTTAGCTAAAATTTTTTACATCTTTTACAACATCCGTCCAAGGAGCGTGCAGAAGTCCCACTTAACACGCCTCAATCCCTAAGGTTAATCTATAGTCTCATCAATGATGATATGACAATCATCCTTGTATGAATCAAGCAGGGAGTGCTTGTTGAGGACATTGTTGAAGTGCCACTTATGGTAGAGGATCTATTATGAGTTTGCTTATGAGATCAACTCAAGCACCCTCACATTGTCTCCTACATGGGGTATATGCACGTACTTGTTTATAAAATATTTGACATTTACATGTTATATTTTCACGGTATAGGTAATAATTATTTCTTTTATGCATCTTCTTGAATGATGCGACTAGCATTTTTGAGGGTGAGGGTACACTTTACCAATTCCTTGACTCTAGCATCATTTCTGGAGGGACGGAGCAATGGCCAAAAGAGAGGCCTGTTTAGGATATTTTACTAGTCTTCTTTCATTCCTCTCAGGGACAAGGCTTAATGATTCCCTACAATAGTAGGTAAGTTTTAATTTTCTTGTTTTCTTATCAACTTATTTTATACTTAGAGATTTTCAACTTCCATTACAATTCATATAGCTATCTATATAGGTCTCATTGGATACTGCTCGTTTTGGATGTGCATGGTGGGCATACTTTCTTTTTTTATTCTTGTGGATCGCACATCCGTCTTGCTCTCATAGAAATTATAAATAAGTAAGCATTTATGTTTTTCATGTGTTATTATAGATAAGTAATTTTTTATTCATATATAATTCATTTAAAATTTAAATTTGTAGAGTTTGGTTTGAATGGGCCAATATCATTGAGACTATACGACCACCAAAAATCACTTGGAAGAATGTTAAGGTATATGAAACAATTAATTACTCTAAGTAACCATTGATTAAACCTATATTATTATAAATAATATTTATGGGTTCTTTTTTGTTGTCTTTGTTGCACAGTGCCTTAAACAATAGTATGATTGGGACTATATCTTGAGATACAGGAGGTCCTTCATATTTGATAGTATTCCTGTCTCCCATTTAAAAAAGGTAGAACACTTTTTACAATTCATAATCTTATATTTTTCTATAGTTTTTATGGATCTAGCTAAAAAGTGTGAGCTTAATTAAATATGTTGTATTTCAAGCTGCTGTGCTTTTTGAGTGGCAAAAAAGAAAAGTTACCTAGAGTAACTCTCAATGAAATACGCACTGAATGGGCTGAATATATAATGAGTTTCAATTAGATCACTTGGAGTAACTACATGAACCTAAAATACAGAATAATGAATATTTTTCATTAACTTGTGTGTGTTCCTTTAAATTTTATTATTTTCTTTGAACTATATATATGTATATATTTTAAGCGAATGAATGAGTGGAAATTTGGAGTGTGGCAATAAATGAGTATGGATGAAGTGAATTTGGAGCTTGTACATGAAGTGAAAATGTGGCAATTGGCTTTTAATATATTCACTGAATTATATCACTTTTATGAGATGATGAATGAGAGGGTTACTTAGAGTGTGAAAGTAAATGCGAATGTGCATGGATTTAAAAATCAAGTGAGTGTGTATGTTATAGAGAATTCATGTGTTGTAGTTTCTTTTCTAAATTATTTTCAAGATAGATGTGGATAGATAATGATGAGTTTGAATGTGTTGTACCCATTATGGATGTATGAGGTGTTATATTGTAAGAATGATTTGGTGTATCAAGAAAGATGTGAATGCATGTTGTATTGGATGTTTGGTTTTTTATGTTTATAAAGATTGTTTGAAGTATTAGGTGTATAGATTGTTTATTATTCAATGTATACATAGGTGGTAGTGCATAAAAAGAGATGTGGATGCATTATAGTGGATGTTGGTTTTTCATGTTTGTGGAGATTGAAGTATTAGGTGTATATGATATTTGGTTTCTCATGTCTAAAAAGATTGTTTGAAGTATCAGCTGTATAGAATGTTTGTTATTCAATGTATACACAGGTGGTAGTGTATCAAGAAAGATGTTGATGCATTGTAGTGGATGTTGGTTTTTCATATTTGTGGAGATTGAAGAATTATGTATATATGATGTTTATTATCCACTGTGTACATTTGGTATTGTATCAAGAAGTGGATGCATGTTGTATTGGAACAGGTTTTGAATGTTTATAAAGATTGTTTGAGTACCAGGTGTACATAAGATGTTGTTATTCAATTGTATATAGGTGGTAATGCTTGGATATAAAATTGAAAAAGAACAACTTCAAAAGCCACATATTTTGAAGTTGTTTAGGGCTAAAAGATTTCAAAAGTGACAACTTTCAAAAGTGACATGTTAAAATCCCTAGAGGGGTAGTAGAAGATATCTTAAAACTCGTGGACCAATTTCTCTTTCTAGGGGACTTTTTAGTCCTAGATACAGAACCTGTATTCAATCCAAATGCTGAAATATTTATCATCTTGGGCCATCCATTTTTAGCCACATCTAATACAATAATCAACTATAGGAATGGTATTATGAAACTATCATTCGGTAGTATGAAACTCGAGTTCAATATTTTTAATGTTGCACAACAAATGGACTCTGAAGATTCTTTTGTTGTAAATGGCATAGAAAGCATTGTTCATGACACTTTCCTTTCATCCTCTAAGTCTCATTTCAAAACTAGACGCATTACTTGAAGCTGTAGTACTAGTGGATACTCCTAAATAGAGACCAAAAATAGAACCCCTGATACCACCTTCATGTCAAGAAAACCCACCTAAGGAAACACCCAAATTAGACCTAAAACCATTGCTAGAAAGCTTATAGTGTGCCTATTTAGGTCCTTTTAAAATGTCTCGAGAATCACAATGGTGGCTATACCCTCACATGAAGGAGGTAGATAGGGTAGAGGTCCTCAAGTTGTTATATGTAAGTATCATATACCCTGTCTCTGATAGTGCACGGGTTAGTCCTGTTCAAGTTATCGCTAAGAAATCTGGAATAATGGTAGTTCCCAATGATGATAATGAATTAGTCCCACTCATGTGACCACCAGGTGGAGAGTCTGTATCAACTACCATAACCTAAACTTGGTTACAAGGAAAGATCACTTTCTTCTTGCTTTTATGGACCAAATGCTAGAAAGGTTAGTTAATCATGTATATTATTGTTTCTTAGATGGATATTCTAGTTATAACCAAATTCCACTAGCACCAATGGATCAAGAGATGACTACCTTCACTTTTCCCTTTAGAACCTTTGCCTATAGACACATGCCTTTTGGGCTATGCAATGCACTGAATGGTGTATTATGAGTATCTTTTATGATGTGGTGAAAAGATTCCTTGGCTGTTTATGGATGATTTCTCAGTGTTTGGGTCTATTTTTGATGAGTGCTTGGCTCACCTAGCTCTAGTGTTATGGAGGTATCAAGAGAAAATTTTTGTTCTAAACTAGGAAAAATGTCATTTTATGCTGAAAAGTGGCATGGTATTAGGTCATATAATATCATATAATGGTATTAGAGGTTTATAAGGAAAAAGTGGACCTCATCTCCAATCTTCCCCCTCCAAGGACGGTGAAGGAAATTCCTTTGTTCCTAGTCCATGCTAGATTTTACAAATGATTTATCAAAGATTTTAAAAAAATTTCTTGACCCCTATGCAATCTGCTAGCAAAGGAGGCAATTTTTAATTTTTATGAAAATTGCATGAAAGCCTTAAAGCCAAGCTCACCTCAATACCCATCATATGACTGCTAGATTCAAATGCACCATTTGAGACTATGTGTGATGCTTCTAATTATGTGATCATCACTGTTTTGGGGTAGCAAATTGCTAAACTTCCCTGTGTGATTTATTATGCAAAGAAGACTCTTAATGATGTCCAACTAAACTACTCTACTACAGGGAAAGGATTGTTGCGAGTAGTTTTTGCCTTGGACAAATTTTGGTCCTAATTCTTAAGGTCTAAACTAATCATCAACTAGAATCATGCTACATTGAAGTACTTCTATCTAAGAAGGATACTAAACCTAGACTTACCTAATGGGTTCTCTTACTACAAGAGTTTGACATAGAGATAAGGCAAAAGAAAGGTTCTAAAAATTTTGTAGTAGATCACTTGTTCAGGTTAATAGTTGAGTCTTCTAGTGATCCTATTCCAATATATGAAACTTTTCCTGATGAGCAACTCATGCAAGTTTCCCAGTTACCTTGGTATGCTGACATTGTCAACTATCTTGTTACAAATAAACTTCCCTTACATTGGTCAAAACATGATATATCTACTTTTCTACCCAAGGTTAAGAACTTCATATCGGATGATCCGTACTTATTGAAGTACTATCCTAATCAAATCATCAAGAGATGTTTCCTTGATAGTGAATGCAATAAAATGATCTTCTTGTGTTATGACCATGCTTGTCAGGGCCATTTCAATGGTAGAAGGACTATTGCAAATATTTTGCAGTGTCAACTTTATTGGCCCACAATTTTCAATGATTCTCATGCATATTGTAAAGCATGTGATCATTTCTAAAAGTTAGGGAACATAGGTCCTAGGGACATGATGCCACTAAGCCCCCTATTAATAGTTGAACTTTTTGATGTTTGGGGCATTGACTTATTGACTTCATGGGTCCTTTCCCAAACTCTCATGGAAATAGATACATTTTAGTGGGAGTGGACTATGTGTCCAAATGGGTAGAAGCAATAGCGTGTAAGACCAATGGCCACAAAGTGGTGGGCGACTTTTTAAAAGAAAATACCTTTTAATGCTTTGGCACTCCATGCGCTATAGTTAGTGATGTAGGAAAACATTTCTATTATAAAGTATCTATGGCTTTAATGAATAAATATGGAGTCAATCCAAAGAGTTTCCACACCCTACTAGTGGGCAAGTTGAGGTATCAAATAGAAAAATTAAGAGCATACTAAATAAGAGGTGAAGTCTAGTAGGAAAGACTGGTCTCTTTAACTAACTGATGTGCTCTGGGCTTATAAAACTGCATATAAAACCCCTATTTCTATGTCTGCTTACCACTTAGTCTTTGCAAAAGCTTTTCATTTACCTCTTGAGCTAAAGCATAAAGCATATTGGCGATAAAATAGCTCAACTTTGACTATGGAAAAGCTGGGTCCCATTGGAAGCTCCAACTATAGGAGTTGAACTAAATTAAGAGAGATGCATATGATAGTGCCAAAAGGTACAAGGACTATATGAAGATTGCTCATGTTAAAAAAAATAGTGCTCAAAATGTTTGAACCAGGTCAAAAGGTCCTACCCTATAATTCTCATCTCTATTTCTTTTTTGGAAAGTTGTGCTCTTGATGGACTGGCCCTTATGTAGTAAAGATTGTCTATCCTCATGGGGCCATAGGAATTGAGAAAGATGGAAAACATTCCAAAGTTAGTGGCCAGCAATTGAAACCATACTTTGAAATGAGAAAGCTTAATGAAGAGGAGGAACTCCTACTAGAGGAGCCTATTTATCAGGATTAGTTCCATGTAGGTCATATGTATCAATGTCTAAGTCATAGTTTGCATTTTCACTTTATCTAGTCACATTCAAATATCAATCTACCATATCTGGAATGTAGGTAATACCGTTATAACCCTTATCTCTTTACTTAATTATTTCATTTGTCCATGCTTTTATTTGAAAACACTGAGGACAATGTTTAATATAAGTTTGGGGCTAGGGTATTCAAAATTTTGATGTGTCCAAAGTTTTTCTAAGTTCTTTTGAAAAAATTTGAAAAATTTTGATAAAAACTTGTGAAAAGTTCATCTACAATGATAATAATTCTGATCTTTTAACTATTCAAGCCATCTTTTGAACTTTAGCTTATTAATAGATTTGTATACAATTAGTTGATCTTTTTTACCCTTTTTCTAAAGTATTCCATGAAAAGTTAAACTCGGGATATTCATTGCACAAAATAGCCATATACATATAGTTTAAGTTGAAGAGAAAATATACCTTAGAGATATTGAAGAAGATAAGTGTAGATTGTTAACCCATGTGAGCTTTAGATCCATTCTTCATTTTTAAGTTTTATACATAAATTCAAAATTTTCTTTAGTAGACATTAATTTCTTTATTAGTCTCAATATTCTTCATCTTGGTCAACTATGAGGAAAACATCTAATAGACTATACTAATGATCTCTTGAGTATATAATTATGTTTATGTCATATGAAACCTAGAAAATGATAGAATCCATCCTTGGCAAACCCATAGCCATTAGCCTCCTATATTACTTTTCCTCTAGTTGACCGCTTAAGCCTTTAAAATATAAGCCTTTTCTTTGTTAGTCAAATAATCATTACCCTACTTAGTTGTTTTGGAAATATGTAGAGATGGTTGAAGATTATCTTAAAAGAAAAGTATGAGTAATACAAGTCATGAGATGATTAAAAAGGACTAAATTTTTTTTTTCAAAGAAAGGCTATTCTAAATGAAAAAGTTAAGAAAAATATAGCCAATGAAAATGAAATGTTCACTCCTATGGTAGAAAATAAATTTGTGAATATACTATTAGAAGACCTTAACATATCTTCCAAACAACTTTTGTTTACCCTTAAACCATTCTTTTGATAACCCAGTCCTAAGCTATGTTTCATCCTAATAGAAGTCCTAACTTGATCTTAGGAGGACTATGACTTGAATATGGCTATGAATGAGTGGGGATTTTGGTAGAGTGTAATATTCCTAATAGTGATATTCTTTCCTGAAACCATTACAATTCTAAGTTATCATTCTTTTGTATGGAATATGCAAGAATTTTAAACTTATTGAACATTATGCTACTCACATATTAATGAGGGATTTACCCCTTTTTGAGTTACTTCTTTCTAAATTTCAAGTCTATCTTATGAGATTTTAAGTCAAAGCATACATTTGGATATTAATTTAGGCTATAATTTCCATGGAGACTGATAATTGTGTGTGTGTGTGTGTGTGTGTGTGTGTGTGTGTGTGTGTGTGTGTGTGTGTGTGTGTGTGTGTGTGTGTGTGTGTGTGTGTGTGTGTGTATTGGCTACATAACACACTCACATTCTAAGGTTTGATGAATTAATAGGATATCTTTAGCATAAGGGTAAGATTATGAACTATTGATCATTTCTATTAGCATGCTAAAAATGAAAGTTTAATATAAGAAGTTTAATATAAGTCTAATTTTTTTAGTTTTGCTTGAGGACTAGAAAGACCTAAGTCTGGGGGTATATGATGGGTATAGGAATATTACATATATACCTCAATATTTAGAGGATTTTAGCCCTAGAAATCATTTAATTGTCAATAATTTGGTTTAATTCTACTTTTTTTACAAGCTTAGGTTACAAATGTAAAAAATGCACAAAATTACTAATTTTACCCCAACAAGAGCAATTTCACATTCCAAGTTGCATGTCAAGTCACACATGCCATAAATAAAATCCTACGGGTTCAAAAGGATAATTGGGTGTCATTATTGAAGTTAAAGAAGCAAACACCCTATATTCAAATCCAACTCAAAAAAGGGTAGAAAGGTAACAATTTTCAAATTCAAGCACAATTGCACACATATCACCACCTTTGGAAGCTCATGGAAGAAGATCAATTCATTTATAATAGAATGATATGCAATGAAAGCTTCTTAGAGGGAAAAGAAGAATGGGACCACATGAAGATTTTTCACTTATTTTCTCTATCCTACTCAACCAAAAGGATGAAGAATCAACCAATGTGAAGATGTCTTATCCATACAATATTGAAGCACAATTGATCCACATGAGCATATAAAGATCTTCATGAATCTAGGCCATTCATCATAGGGAAATCTAATCCAACAGTGAAGGTTTACCTTTGTGACGACCCGGGTTTTCTCATGCATTTTTAAATGCAATATCTAATTCCTAAGGCGGGATGCATCCCTTTGAAAATGATTTTATAAAAACCATGCAATGCAGCAGAAAACCTTTTAGTTTTAAACTCATTTTGAAAACCCCGAGTGTCATTTGCTTTCACAACAACCAAGGTAGTTTTTGAAAAGCTTTAGAAATCATAAGTGTTTTTCCCCAGATCTATCCAGTCACAGCACACAGCCCAACTCTAATTAAATACAAATACATGTCCAAAGGGTTGAGAATTTACTTACATGTATAATTGTTTCCCTTTTGATTCACTTACTCATAGCGCTAACATAGATGTCCTCTACTCGTAGATGGAATTATCCTGAAAAATGTTAAGGGTAGGGTGAGTATATACTATACTCAGTAGGAGCCTATCACTACTAGTTTTATAATGCATGAGATGTTTTAAAATCATATGCTCTTTCAAAAACACGTGCATGTCTGAATACTCAAGTTTAATATCGACATCAAAATCCATTTTCAAACTGAAATACTAACGACTTAAAGGATCATATAATCCAAAATCGAAAGTATCATATACATATATATCATAACATCATGATATGCATAAAATGTTTCATGGAATCCAACTCATGGATCTCTAGTATGGTATGGTCGACCAACCTCATATCATGCCATATGCAATGCACATAAATCATCAACCCATAGGGTCCAACTATGCCCACAACCTCCTCACCGTGTGGGCCCCAGGTACCTGAGGACACTCGGTCATAGCCTCCATGGGGCCTATGACACGTCGACCCAGTGCCGTGACACCAGTGGTAGTCCCCTGTACCACATGCAGTTGATGTAGGGACTTGCCTCTTTTTGGGCATGGTACCCATCCACCTAATAGTGGTAGAGGCCGGGTGGCCAACCCAGACCCCTCGGCATAGCACCCACGGGCTTACTAGCCCAAATCACATAAGATCATATAAGCCAAAACCTCTTTTCAAAACCTATCCTCTTTGGGTCCCTCACAACTGCCTAGCCTTTAGCACTCCAGCGTCTTTTGGCAACCCTCAAGGACATGCAATCTTTGCAAGTACTTAAATCATGCATGCTGAATTAAGTCATGCTAAACAAGTCATATACTTAAATCATGTATTCTCAAAACAATGATAGTTCTTTTAAAGAATCTAGTAGCGATAGAGCACCTACCTCAAAGTCTCCTGGAGTCGCATCCTTTAGTACTCAACCCATCCTTGAGCCTCATTTATAAACTCCTGGGTATAAATGAATACAAGGAGTCCTAATTAATTTCAGTCTATTTAGACATTAGACCGCTAGCCTTGCCCATTGGGTCCCTGGTTCTTGCCTAATTCATTGTCAGGGTGGATCCTATGATGTGGACCTACTATTCCATCGCTAACTCTGTAAATTGTCCTTTAATCTTAGCTTTAAAGTCTTGTTGGGTTCACGTGTCCCAGTTCCCTCACGTGCGTGCGCGCCTAAAGGCCGTGTCAGGGACCGCATTTTTCACGCACATGCATGCTCAGGTGATGCATTATGATGCGCATCATCACACGGGCGCACCTTGTATCATGGCGCGTCTCAGCTCCCAGGGCAACCTGTGCACCTTGATCGAGCCAGGACCCGTGCCCTATGTCACGGGCGCACCCGAGGGCCGCTCTTGGGACAGTGTACGCACTGTCGTACCCTCGGAGCCCATCCCTGGGACCCTGTCCCAGGCGCACATGGAGCAAGGCGTCCCTGGGACACCTGGCTCATGCAAGGTCGTCTGGACCTGGCTTGGGCGTTGTGTTCGTGCAGGCCGTTTGAACGGCTTGGGAACGTCCTCCAGCCCAGAAATCCGATTGGAAAAAGGTCAGATCCGGCATGGATCTTGGCCTAGGGTAAGTGAAATGGAGGAAAGGGAAGGAGGGGCTTACCTGGGTAGCCTGGGGACGCCCTTTTCCGGGTGGTGCGGCTCCTCCTTTCTGCCTAAAAACCCTTGGCTGCTGGAAACTCAAAGAAGGGGAAAACCCCATTGCCAAGACCGGAGAGAAGAGACGGGAATGGCCGGCCTGACTTGGGCCTGGCCATTGCTGGAAAACTCAGAGAGATGGGTTTTGAGACAGGTTTCCAATTTTACCGGAAACCTTAGTCTCAAAACGACCGAAAAAATCGTGTTTTTGGAGAGGGGGGATGGGGCTTTTTATAGCCCTGCTATGGCGGTGCTACTAATGGTGGTGTCACCCTTGGCGGTGGCAGAATCCTCCAAAAAATTCGGGATCGAGGGTTTCTAGAGGGTTCTTGAGGTTGAAGACGACAGGGGTGCCGTTATCAAAACGGCCCCCTGCATTTTTCGTCCTTTTACGTTTTTTTCGTTTTTCTATTTTATTTTCAGAAATACCCCTATCTTTAAATGGCTGTAACTTTCTCATACGAACTCCGTTTTGGGTGATTTTTGAGGCGTTGGATTCCATTTTCTGAGTAGAATCTAATGATACTAAGTCCCTGAAAAATTCCTTTGTTTACTATTTTAAATAAAATCAAACATTCAACATAGTTTATTTCCTATAGAACGTGCAATTTTCGTTAAAAATAGTCTAAATTGCTCAGGCATTACAACCTTAAATGGATCTCATCAATTCAATTAAATATAGGTATGATCTAAGGGCTCTGAATGAAGTAAAGCAAAGAGGAAAACCCTAGCCACCTATCCTATGTTGAAAATTCAAACCAAAACCCTAAGTAAAGGAAGATCTTAGCCATCAAATCTCATCCAAGGGTCCATATATCTTAAGGTTTCTAAATCATTCACAAACATCCATAAATGCACTACATGCTCCATCCTCTTTATAACTTTCTAAATATGAAAAACTCTAGATTTTCCGACCAATTTTCCATTTCTTTCATTCTTTTGCCACCAATTTCTTTTCCTACTTATTCCTTTATATTTCTTTGCTTCTTTTTTCTCCCATTTGTCCACTTCACTTTCCTATAATGAAAATCATGCCCCCCAACCCTAAAATCCATCTTCTGAATTGGTTTCACCCACTTCCCTTCTCTCTTAAGTTATCTCCTTGATCCCACTTTCTAAATCTTTCTTTTCCCCACTTATTCCCCTCTTATCTTAGACTTTGTTCCTTCTTTTGTCCTTCCATCCATATTATATTTGTTCCATTATCATCTCTCATTCCTATATTTGAATGCAACAACCCCCCATCTAGCCATTGGTTCAAAATCAACTTAAGTGGGTTGATTCCAAACCTTGAATTCCCTTAACCCATAAGACAGAAATCTATAAATAGAGGTTCTTTGCATGGCTTAAACATCTTCTTACTTTCCCTTGAGTGCATAGCCCAATCAAAGGAGAAATAGAGGGAGGTATATTACCCTCACCCAAGCTCCCTTCAAGCTTCCATAATCAAATTCCTTAGAGATAAAGGTAGGGTCTCAATGTAATCCAACTTCTTTTCTTGATTATTTTTTTTATTATTTCCATTCACCTTATTTAATCATGCATTCATCTAAGTTTTTCTTATTTAGATTGCTAATGTAGTTGCATGCATCATCCTTCATGTTACTTAAATTTGCATGAATGAATTATTTATAGTTTTTCCTTAGTTTTGCATCTTCTATTCTCATGTTTATTTGCTTTGTAGTTCATGTTTAGCATAGTAATTTCATTCATCTTAGTATAATTTAGATGCATATCATGTTTCCTTTACATTCAATTAAGTTTTGTATGTATATAGGTGTAGGGGTTTCAACAAATTCCACCTATTTTTCATGGGTGTGTCTTTTTCAAGTTCACATGCATGGTAGATTTAGCATCATGTTTATATTGCATTCGTTGTAGTATAATAAGTTAGTTTTGTTTATTTAGGTTAGGTTTACTTTGTAGATCTAGGTTGTAGCATAGTTTTCTATTTAGCTTCCTTAGCTTCCATGTTTTTAAGCACTTTTGTAGTTTGGAAGTAGGGTAGTTTCTAATTTTAAATTCCTTGTTCAGGTCTTAGATTTTTTTGCTTTGTAGTTTTAAAAACTTATTAATTTATTTTTCATAGATCTTAACAACATTTTAGGATTAGTTTAGTTCCATTTTAGAAAGTAGTTGTATACTCGATTCTTAGATCTAGCACTTTCCTAATTTACAAACCCATGTTTGTTGTCCTATTTTTCATTGGTTATTTTCAAGGAAAAGTTTAGAAACTTCATGCATAGTAGTCCATTAGACTTAGTAAGAATTCTTGGTTTAGAAAGGCATGCATATCATGGTAGAATTAGGCATCTTAATTGTATGTAGTGTAACCATATCACTTTCCATTTAGAAACACACAATTTCCATTTTCTAAGTTGCACGCATGGATTCTTCCATGCTAGATTTGCATGCATCTCACATTATTTCTTGTTCCGTTCTCACTTTCCTTCATTCACACATTCTTTCCATGTTTCCTTATCTTTCCACTTAATTTCATCTACTTTCTAATTTCACATTTCACTCACCCACTTTCTAATTCTAGTTTTCATGCACAATCCATGTTAGTTAGCATTCATGTATCATTCCACTTTCACTCTTTCTAGTTTCTTTTTTATAGAATTGTATTAAGAAAAAGGAAAGAATTCTTAGAAATAAGGAAGCTTTCTAATTTCTTAATTAAGGTTGAGGAAAATATGCAAATCCATCCACAAGCCACCTAGGTTCCTAGCTAAAGACCTTCATATTGGGGGCTAAGGATACACCATGTACCTTCCTATCACTTCATCTCCTAAGGCTAGGAATGGGTGAGTCCTAAAACAAGGGCCATTGTCTCCAATTTATTTTCCTTGCTTCTATTTCATGTTTAAGGAAGGAAGCCTTCTCCATAGTTCAACTTCCTTAAAGATGAATGATATCTAATCACCTCTTCATCTAAGCTCTCTGAAGTTGCTCTCTTTCTTTTAAGAGTTTCTAGCGTAGGAAAATTTAGTGACCTTTTCCATCATTCTTCTTTCTTTCTTGTGTGGTTATTGTTTAGGGAAAAAGTGTTAGGACTCCTCTTTCCTTGGTTGCACTAATATTTCATTCCTAAGGATCATTGAATGGGATTTGTGGGTTTGCGGCAAGTTGGGATGTAAAGGATGAAGCAACATGTGGACTGCATAGTAGAATTCAAGCTCGGATTTGAAAGACATTTACTTGCTTTATTTCCCATGATATGCAACAAATCCTTATAATTTGGCCATTAATAAAATAGTTCTTTTACCTTTTATTAGTTAATTTGTTCCTTCCTTTTTAGTTAGTGTAATTTTAGAATGTTACTTTATTGTGTAGTTAGTTGTAGCTTAGATAGTTTCCTTAATTCTTAGTTAATTGTAGTTTTAGATAGTTTCCTTTTATTTTCAATGGTAATTTTAGGAAGTTTCCTTTTCTAGTTTGTTGTAGTTTTAGAAAGCTTCCAAGTTTAGTCCCCTGCTTATTTAGATAGTTTCTTTAGTTACTTGCTTTCCAATTTAGGGTTACTTCCTAATTTATTTTAGTTAGAAATTTTCTTTCATTTGAATGTTTGGCTAGGTTAAAGTAAGATGACCTAAATTCTAATTAATCTCATTTGTCGAATAGTCTTCATAGGGTGAACCTGTATTTGCCAATATTGTACTCCAATAGAGCTGTCCACTTGAAGTATTATTTAAGACACTTCAAAAGGTTTAGGAGAAAAATGCGTGTAATGGAAAATGGAAACAATGCATGGAAGAGAGATTGCTGGGTGGTGCATGCAAATGTAAGGAAGAATAGAGAGGGGGAAGGCTAATGCGTGTAATGGAGGTGCATATAAGAGAGATGCATGCAAAGAGAGAGAAGAAGAGGATGTGTGTTGGTGCAATAGTGAAGAAGGCTGAAAGACAGATGGAGAGCAAGGGAGATGCATGTAAATGAAAAGGTGGAGAATGAGGAGGGAGATGAGAGATAAGACAGGATAAGGAAAATGGTGTATGTCCACCTTGTATAGGAGGACTACTAGAGAGAGGTGCTTCTACAATGGATGCAAAGTGGTTGCCACTATGAAGGAGAGTGCACCACAACCTCAATCTCAAGCCTCATGTTCTTCTCTTCACTCAATAATGAAAGATGATGGTTTAGCTCTAACCACTTCTCCAAGGGTTGGATGCGTAGCTCTAAGGGAGAGACGGTTGTTCAAGGGAAAAGTAAGAGATGACCTTTCTCCTTATCCTTAACCTCTATTTATGGATTTCTAAGATGAAAGCCCTAAGGAATGGATGGCTAAGAACATGAGGAGAAGGGAGTGATAGATGGCTAAGATGTAAGGGAGAATGGAGGTAAGAAAGAAGAATGGAAACAAGGTGGGGCATGGAATGCATTAAGGGAAGTAGATTGCGTTGGATTCTAGGATAGGATTTGGAAAGGGGATGGAAAGGAAAGAAAGGATAAGGGAAAAGTAAAGAGATGGGAAAGGATAGGAAAGAATAATATAAGCGATAAAGAGGAATGGAAGGAAATAGGATAGGATCTCCTTGAGTTGGGAAAGTTTGAATGGGTTGTTATAGATGGATGGTTGGAGAATGTCCTTCTTCCTTGGATGGTGGATGTTAAGTGTTCAATTTTAGATAAAATTCCCTCAAATTAGCATAAGGATAGATCATTTAACCAATTAATTTTTTCATAATTAGATTAAATATTAATTATAGATCCAATTGATCATCTAATTGCTATTTGACAAAATTTAATGGCGAGATGATCATTAGAGTTGATCAGATTAATAAATCATGGTTAGGATAATTCTAATTGAATTTTATGTATTATAGATCAATGTGAGTGAGCTTGGATTACTCAAATTGAGTTAAATGGTACCAGATCATCCTCATGATACATGGGCCATACAATGCAAGATGGACCTAGGAGATGACTAATAGGAACAAAGTACACCTTTCTCTTTCTTGATTTTTCTCTTGGGAAAAACATGCTTTTCTTAGTTTTTTGTTGGAAGTTGAATACTTGGAAAGGAAACTCAATTTCTAGAAATTGAGAAACACCCATAGCAAAAAGCGTAGAGGAAGAGAGTAGGACCATAGAAGTTTGAACCATAGTCAAGAGCGTAGGAGACTAAAGGAGGAAGACGGACTGTAGAACTAAAGAGTGAAGACCGAACACATCCCCATCCCTAGCCTCTCTCTCTCTCTCTCTCTCTCTCTCTCTCTCTCTCTCTCTCTCTCTCATTCCTTATTCCCTCGCATTCCCAGTTTACCCATCATTTTCTTCCCCCTATTTCCCATCATTCTCTCTCTTTCATCATAGTTTTCCCCCTCTAATTCCATTTAGGTTTCTCCTTGTTTCTCTTCCATTTTTTTTTTCTTACTCACAGTTGTCGCATCACCTTCATCTTTCTCCTATTTTTTATCTATGTCACTATCCCAATCACTTCTTATTCCTCTATCTCCATAATAGCTTTCCCTTGTTATCTGTCATTTTTATTTCATGTTCATCATTATTTCTCATTGTGATTCTTTTCTAGATACAATCTTTCAATGATTTAGGGAAAACCCAACTTAGATAAGCCTAAAGTCATGTTCTTCTCCCTTCATTATCAATAGTTTCAAACACAAGGAGATGTTTGAAATAGCTCCCTACATTTGTCTCCCTCCCAGTTAAAATAGAAAAGTTACAAGAATTCTAGTTTTACCCTCAGCTTCTCTATTTTAATTCCATCTTTATCCATGATTCATTGTTGATGTTTTCTACAAGTGCACATGCTATTGTGGTATAGCTAATGCAAGTACGGGTAGATCCCACAGGGACGCACTTTAAAATTTTGGAGTTTTTAATAAAAGTTAATTATTTAAAATTCAAATTAATTGACAAAAATTTTAAAAAAAAATCAAACTTCATCTTTAGTTTAACAATGAAATTCCAGAGGTCTAATTCTAGAAATAATAAAAAAGAAACAATAAAACCTTAACTAAACTAAAACTAGAAAAAATTAAGAAAATTCTAATTCCTATCTTAAGTGCTATCTAATCTCTTCACTTCTACTATCCTAAACTTTGTTTAATCTCCATCACTATATTCAACATGTCTTGGATTAATGATCTGAAGAGGGAATTTTTTAGATTCTTCATATTTTCAGAGATATAATCTAATTAAGGAATTTAAGAATTAATAGCTTAGATATATTTTCAAAACCCAAATTAAAGATCAGGAACAACAATTAAATAGGAAACTATCCTAAAAACATGTATAAAATTTAATTGAAATTCTAAATTAAAACAGACAAGAAATTAAAGGTTTTCTATGGTTAAACCAAAACCCTTGATTTGGTTATAACTATGGAATAACACAGAACGTGAATAATCAAAACAGGAATAACATAAAATGTGAATAGTAATAGTACAGGACAGAACATGTAATTTGAGTTATTCTAATAAGGGCAAAACTGGCATTTGTCACAAAACTTCCTTAAAAATCTCGTCAGAGAGAAATTTTTTACAAAGAAGAAGATTGCTCGGAGAAGATGGGGATGCTGAAGACGGTGAGATGTACAGATGGTTGGGCGTGCTCCTGTTCTAGGTTCATGCTTGGCTCGGTGGAAAAGTGCTGCCAGGGAAGTTGTATGGTGCCAGCGGTGATGAGGGAAAAATGACACCTCTTCTGGGCATCAACCACGACCGTTTTGTGCTAGGTGTGTTTATCTAGAATAGAGCCAGCTCCTACTGAGGAAGACGACGCTGGAGATGGGAACTTGGGGCATCGTCCACTTTTGGTCTGGCTTGATGGAGCAGAGGCCAATTCTATAAGGAGATGGAGAACATGGGAGATCTAGGTAGTGAAGGTGGAAAAAGAAGTGTGATGGAGGCAAGGGCTAAGGAGTAGAAAGGGAAGATGGCTTGTGCAATGAATGGAGACTGGGTAGAGGTGAGAGAGAGTGCATGAGAGGGGGGAAAGAGAGAGGGTAAAGATGGAGTTGTGCATGAGATGGGATGGGGTGTCGCACGATGGCTAGAGAGATGGGTTTGGTGATGAAAGAACGATGCCGTCGCACGATTTTGAAAGTAGCTTCTAGGGCTGTGTGCTAGAGCAAAAAGAGAGCAGGGAAGGTGGGGCGGTAGACAAAAATATATGGATGTGAATGTGAAAAAGAGAGGGATAGTGAAAACCAGAGATGGCGTGGGAGATGCAGTGAATGTAACTAGAGGAATGGAGATTAAGAGAAAAGTATAACAAGGGACTTAGGAAAGCAAGAAAAAAACTGAACAAAGAAGACCAAAACCCTGACAACTCAAAAAAAACTTCCCCACTGCCTACGGTTCCCCCTCTTTATAAACTTTCCACTTCCTAATTTTCCTCCACCTCTTTCCTTTAAGAGTTAGTTTCCTATTAGGAAACTTCCTATTGTTTCAATTTAGGACTCCTCTTCCATTAGGAAATCTACTTCTTTTAGGAACCTTTCATCCCTTGCCTTATTTATCTTCAAACTAATCTGCAGCATTGAAATTAAATCTGAGCCATCCAACCCTCCTTTAGTTGATATACAAAACCAAAGACTAAATTAGAGTAATCTAAACCATACATTAAGCATCCACTTAGCTCAATTGATGATTTGACCGCTAATTTTGACAATTTATGGTTGGATGGCCAATTCGAGCTAATTTTTATGTTTTATCTAAAAAATTACCAAATTAATGAGTTAGATGGTCTAATTTAATACTAAAGTAGGGGTCTTTTAGACAAAATTAAACACTTAACACACACCCCAACCAGCATTTTGCTAGTCCTGAACAAAACATGTAGACAACTATTTTACACAAAACTGGTACAAGGTGCCACTTTCGTAGGTACCCACGATTGCATTTAGCACATACAATAGGCCCTTGAACCCCAAGGTTACCCCTAGTGGACAAGTTAGGCCTTGTGAGAGTTTGTAGGGAATATACCCACAAAATTCCATAAGGTTAAGCCCCCTATTTTATCTCAGAGAATCCTCGTTCATTAGTAATTTTACTAGTTTCTCACAACTTAATGAAGAGGATTTGACAATTTTACACAGCATACACATATTAAAGACATTTTTATTTGAGCTATTCCTCAGAATGCATATGTGTGTGTACATCCACATAAATATTGACTTCTAATTGTATTTGCTTACATTCCTTTGGAAATATGCCTTGACCTCAAATCCTCACAGGTATACTTTTAGAAATAAAACTCTCAGATAAGGGGTTTAAACATATTTCTCTCATTATGTGACCAAATTCAACAAGATGATGGTTCACATAATTCTTTTAAATGCTTATGAGATAAAGGAAAATGATCCTTAAGAGTGGATGTTATCACCAAGAATATTAGGGGTCCTTTACCTTAATTCTTTCTTTTTATCTCCTCTTTAAGGCTATGTCTACCTAAGATCAATAGGCCTTTAACTAGGATGAAATGTAGGCTTAGGATAGGTTTAGAAAAGAAAGGTATAAAGAATTCAAAGGTTCAAAATTGAGTAGTTTCTTCAATGAATATCTGCTAGGACAACTTTTCTTTTGGGTTTGTACTTGAAATGAATTTCTCTTTCAAATTTTGGTCTTCATTTCTTTTTCACTTTTCTTTTTCTTCTTTGGAAGAAAGACAGCTAATTTTTCTCACTTCTTTGACTTTTTGTGCTATTTTTGAATATTTTCTACTCTACTCATTTTGAAGATGGGTAGTGGTTATTTCTTTTACTGGGTTATTCTAGGTTAAGGTGAATGGGGTTGAGAAAGAAAAGGCTTAATAACAGGCTCAAAAGGCTAACTAGTGGCATACTATAGTGGGTAAGCTTTATGTCTCTGGGTTGAGCAAGGATGGCCTATATCATTTCCTAAGTTTCCTAAAGCCTATCAGATTCAATAAATTTTTTTAATTAAAGCTACTACTACTATTTATTCTTGATGTTTAACCAAAACAACGATAACAAGATCACACTAATGTATGTACACGGAAGAATTTATAGAATTACTTATAACTCTCTAAAAATAGATAGTCTCAAACTCTCACTAGGTTATAGGTCTCCACTGATTTTCCTCAGGGTCTCTAAGTTATACCTCTATATTAGTCTTGATTATGTGATGTGTGTAAATGGTTTTTGAGAATTAACTTTCATAAAATTCTTCAACACATAAATGATATGCAAAACTAATCATATACATTCCCATTAAGAGGTGAAAATAGTATATTTACTAAATTTTGAACATCCAGGTCTCATCACAGTAAGGGAACTCTACTTTAAAAACATTTTTTCTCTGTTATTTTCTTCAAATATTTGTTTAAATTTTTTTTCAATTTAAAAAAAAAAACTCAAGAAAATTCAAAATCTCTATGTGCATCTACACCCCCCAACTTGAATGAAACATTGTCCCCAATGGTTGAAAACATAGGATTCTATATGGAAGTTGAGTGATGTAGACTCTAAACCCTTGGCTAAGTTTATTGTCTTCAGCTAGACATTACCTAACCTAACTTTCTAAACCTAGAGCTAACTGGGTAAGCTTATTTGTCCTATCCTGACCCTAAGATGAAATGGCGAGATTTCTCATGCCACTTCAGAATTTTGTGGTAATCTATATATTGCCTCCATCATGAAATTTTAGGTGGTGATACGAATATAATACAGTAGATCACATCACTTGTGAAGGTAGTGGGACCATATTGTTGATCCCGCATCTTCATGATTTCACGGTAGTCAATATAATTGTTCCACCTCGAAAATTGAGGTGAGAGTAACACAATGACTGCATGAACTACCGTGGATTTCCTTGGACCATATGGTGACAAATAGTCCTTGTCTTGACCAAATTGAGGGATAATAATGACCATTCTATTCAGTTTATCCTTTTCCTCCGTGTCCCTATCAGTGTCTTGAACAAGGGTAATAACCTGACTCTGCCCTTCTCTAATAGATTGTTCTTGTATTACTAGAGGCGGGGACAAGGTTTGGCTTAAACCCTGGTTATCTTCTGATGTGTACCCTATAGTAGGTTGATGCATATCAACTGACTCTGCTTCTTCCTATTTGATAACCCATGCACCGTATCCAATAACTCATGCATCTCCTCAATAGATGCGTATTCATCAAAGTCATAAAAATAGGTGGGACACACATTTAGAGGATTATGGTTGGATTTTTCGAAAGCTTTATTCTCTTCATCAATGGAAGTCTCTTCATTATCAAAATCAGGACATGGCTCGAGTATATCTAAGTTGGAGATTTCTAAGGATGGTTGTAAACTTTATGGCTCATAAGGACCATAGGAAATTTCCATCCTAGTGCCAAGAATAAATGGCTCTTCATTATCCCTAACTTGTTTCAATGTCTCCTCAAATTCCTCCCTCCCTTGTTTTATTTCCTCAATGAAATCTTCCATCATTTGTTTTAATTTTGTATTCCTAGCAGCCATGCCTTGTTCTATTATTTCACACATATGCTGCATATTTTCTTCTAATAGTGTTTCTTCCCGTAGAGGAAATGACTCATAGGGTTGGTATTGCTGTGGCATTGGGGTACTGAAAAAGGACTGAGCAGGCTGAACACATGATGGTTGACCCTGATATTCTAAATCATCATGGTAGTGTTGACTAGGGTGAGACCATTGTGGTTCTTTCTAATATTGGTAATCCTAAGACCATGGTTGTTCATGATGCCTAGCCCATCCATTAGGTCTTGATAATTTGTCCTAGAATAAAAATTGCTAGGGTATGTGAATGCATTAGGTTCATCCACTGGCTCTTGATAGTATTCATTGTATGTGGAGCTTGATGGGGGCCAGGAAGGAGTGGAATATGGATGCTTAGAATAGGTATAGTCATTATGGTATTGAGGTTGTGGTGCAACTTGTCTAGAAGCTATTAGCCTAAGCAATTGTGTTTCCGTAAGATCTAATCGATCCATCTATGCATCTAATCTATGAAATCTATCCCTTTCTTGATAGGCTTGTTTTTTTTTTTTTTTTTTTTCTTTTCTTTTTTTTAAGATGAAAACTAACCTACATGATGTAACCTAACTTCCTAGAAAGATGCACAAACAAAGGGCCCGATATAATCCTTGAGGCTAATAAGTAGCAATATTTTGACATTCTTGAATTTATGTGGGGACATTGCTTTTAATTAGCCTAATCTAGCACTCCTCCTCTCTTTTAGATTTGATTATGGCTTACCAGTTAGGTTCTATGCAAGGTGGTTAATCAACCCTCGTGTAAGGAGGCGTTTAGACCTCACAAACGTCAACAGGAGGTGAGGGAAGAACGAGGCTCTATTAGACAACCCCCAATAACCACATTGCTCAAAATCCACTAGAGTGACAATAAATCGTGTCTTAATAAGAGGGTCCTACGAGCATGTGATGGCCCTATAGGTCTCTTCTGATTGATTTTAATTTGATTTGATGGGTAAAGTAGCACGCTTGAGGTGATTATCCTAGGTGGGCCAAGGACTGGTGATGAAATCCACCCTTAATCTTATGGGGGTACGGTACCCTTACTAATTAAATTCCACACTCTATGGAAATTCGATCAACATATATATCACCTTAAAGCATTAACTGTGTCCTAAGAATGCAATTAAAACGGTAAACTAATGCAAAACCCTAAAAATGCAACAATTATAAAGGATGCTTTCTATATGAGTTACACTACCAAACAATGCAAATTTACTCTAAATGCAAGCCCTACTCTAGGAAATAAATGAGGAAACTTACAGTGGGGTTTCTGATGAAGATCTGGTGTGGGCCACCTTACCTCACACTTGCCCTGTATTATACAACCCTTTAAAATTAAAATGAAAATTACAATTTACAAGGATCCTCACTATAAGATTCAATTAAAAAAAAAAAAAGTCCTATTCTAGGAAAGTAGGAAAATTTCCATTTTGATGAAGATTTCCTTGTCAATTTTCTCCCCTTTCCTGTTTCCTTGAAAAAGAAAATTAGAAATAAGTACCAATTTCAGGAAATTAGGTGATTATGCAATAAAAAATTAAAAAATGCACTTAAAATTGCCTAAAATGCTAAAACTCTGCAATTCCTACAATTTTTTATTTTTTAAAATTTTAGATTTTTTAATTAAATTTTATAAAAACTCCTTGCGTGTCCCCAGTAATAGAGCAAAAAACTTGTTGATATTTTTTGCAAGTGCACGAGCTATTGTGGTATAACTAATGCAAGTACTGGTCGATACCACAGGGACGCGCTTTAAAATTTTGGAGTTTTTAATCAAAGTTATATATTTGAAATTCAAATTAATTGACATAAATTAATAGAAAAAATTAGACTTCATCTTTAGTTTAACAAGGAAATTCCAGAGGTCCAATTCTAAAAAGAATAAAAAAAGAAACAATCAAACCTTAACTAAACTAAAACTAGAAAAAATTAAAAAAATTATAATTCACTATCTTAAGTGCTATCTAATTTCTTCACTTCTGGTATCCCAAACTTTGATCAACCTCCATCACTATATTCAACATGTCCTCGATTAATGATCTGATAGAGGAATTTGTCATATTCTTCATATTTTCAGAGATCTAATCTACTTAAGGAATTTAAGAATTAGTGGCTTAGATCCATTTTTAGAACCCAAATTGAAGATCAGGAGCAACAGTTAAATATGAAACTATCCTAAAAACATGTTATAAAATTTAATTGAAGTTCTGAATTAAAACAGACAAGAAATTAAAGGTTTTTTGTGGTTAAACCATTTGGTTATAACTACGGAATAACACGGAACGTGAATAATCAAAACAGGAACAACATAAAACATGAATAGTAATAGTATAGGATAGAACATGTAATTTGAACTATTCTAATAAGGGCAAAACTGGCATTTGTCCCAAAACTTCCTTAAAACTCCTGTAAAAGAGAAATTTTTGACGAAGAAGAAGATTGCTCGGAGAAGATGGGGATGCCGGAGACAGTGAGATGTGCAGATGGCTGGGCTTGCTCCTATTCAAGGTTCGTGCCTGGCTCGGTGGAAAGGTGTGGCTAGGGAAGTCATTTGGTGTGGGCATTGATGAGCAAAAAACAACGGCTCTTCTAGGCGTCATCCACGGTCGTTTTGTGCTGGCATGTCTATCTAGAATAGAGCCAGCACCTACTGAGGAAGATGAAGCTGGAGATGGGAACTTGGGGCATCGTCCACTTCTGGTATGGCTTGATGGAGACAGAGGGCGGTGCTATAAGGAGATGGAGAACATGGGAGATCTGGGTAGTGAACGTGGAAAAAGAAGTGTGATGGTGGTAGGGGTTGAGGAGTAGAAAGGGAAGATGGCTCACGTAGTGAATGGAGACTCGGTAGAGGTGAGAGAGGGTGCATGAGAAGGGGAAAAGAGAGAGGCGAAGATGGAGTTGTGCATGAGATGGGATGGGGTGTCACACGATGGCTAGAGAGATGGGTTTGGTGATGAAAGAATGATGCTGTAGCACAGTTCTGAAATTAGCCTCCTAGGCTCTGCGCCAGAGCAAAAAGAGAGTAGGGAAGGTGGTGCGGTAAACAAAAAATATGGATGTGAACATGAAAGAGAGAGGGATAGTGAAAACCAAAGATGGCGTGGGAGATGCGGTGAATGTAACTAGAGGAATGGAGATTAAGAGAAAAGGATAACAAGGGACTTCAGAAAGCAAGAAAAAAATTGAACAAAGAAGACCAAAACCCCAACAACTCAAAAAAAACTTCCCCACTCCCTGTAGTTCCCCCTCTTTATAAACTTTCCACTTCCTAATTCTCCTCCACCTCTTTCCTTTAAGAGTTAGTTTCCTATTAGGAAACATCCTCTTCTTCCAATTTAGGACTCCTCTTCCATTAGGAAATCTGCTTCTTTTAGGAACCCTTCATCCCTTGCCTTATTGATCTTCAAACTAATTCGCACCATTCAAATTAAATTTGAGCCATCCTACCATCCTTTAGTTTATCTGCAAAACCAAATACTATATTAGATTAATCTAAACCATACATTAAGCATCCACTTAGCTCAATTGATGATTTGACCGCTAATTTTGACAATTTACGATTGGATGATCAATTCGAGCTAATTTTTATATTTTATCTAAAAAATTACCAAATTAATGAGTTAGATGGTCTAATTTAATACTAAACTGAGGGTTTTTTAACCAAAATTAAACACTTAACATTCATCTTTTTCACTATTTGGTCTTTTTCTCAATAAGTCCTTAAACTGTGCAATTTTAATGCCTGTTTGGTTCTAACCGAACCGAATCAATCATCCAGCTTTGACAGGCAGGACAACTTTAATTCTTGTTTTATTTCTTTTTAGATTTCAAATCCACTTCTAGATCTTCATCAAAATTCAATTCCTAGTTGGTCCGTTGGCTATGATCTTATATTTGGAGTCCAGACATTCAATATCACCCACCAAATTTCCAATTTTATCTTTTGATCTAGATTGTTAAATTTTTAAAAAAATTACATAATCCAACCATTGAATCAATGATCAAGGACATCAGTGATTGTTTGGAGTGGGTTGATCTAGTTAGATGCAATTAGATATGGAGAATTTTGCTACGTGACAGTGCGATTAAGCTAGGAAGTGAAATTTTAGTAATGAATCTGAGTTTTTTTAGTGCATTGTTATTCAACTTTATAATTTTAGGAAGTTAAAATTTATTTAAACTCCCACTTTTTATGTCAAGTCTTTGTGGGATTGACTTGTACTTAAATAAACTATACTACAATAGCTAGTGCACTTGCAAAAAACAACAAGAAGTTTTTGACACTATTGCAGAGGCCCGTAATGGAATCTTCATAAATTTAAAATCAAAATTAAAAAAATTAAAACTTTTAATAATTGCATTCATTTAGCATTCTAGGCAATTTTGGGTGCATTTTTCAATTTTTTTAGTGCATAATCACTCTATTTCCTGAAATTTGGTACTTATTACTATTTTTTTAAAATTTTGTATTAAATTGGAGAAGGAATTAAAGGAAGATCTCAATTAGGATATCTCAATTTTTATTTTTAGTGAATTCTAGTGAGGACAGATTTTTTTAAATTATAATTCATTTAAAAAGGTTATAATAATAAAGGTTAAGTGTGGACCATTGTAACATGGAAGTAGAGGTAGAATGTGAATAGTCCCACCCTTGTACGAGGAGACTTTATTTAGGACTCCCTGTGAGAAATCCTAACTCCTTACAATTTCTAGGTTAGGGTTGGCATGATTAGATTAATTTGTCATTATTGTTTGGTAGTGTAATTACATATAGTTAGCACACTTTATATTTATTGTGTTTTAGGGATTGCATTAGTTTGTTGCTTTTTAATTGTATTTAAGGGAAAGTTTATTTCTTTAAGGTGATTTATATGTTGATTGAATTGGCATGGAGTGTGAAAATTAATTAGCAAGGGCACCCAATCCCATAAGATTATGGGTAGATTTTATCACTACGTCTTAGCCGACCTAAGATAATCACCACAAGCATGTAACCCAGCCTTCCAAACTAATTTAAAGAGGCCTATAGAGGGCATCACATATTCATATGACCCTCTGGGAAGGAGGCAAACCATTGCTGCTCTAGTGGCCCTTATCTTAGTGATTACATTGGTATTTAAGTGACCAGCTCTGCCAGCCCCTTCGAAGACTTAAACTTTCTATGACTAGTTGAGAAGCAGGTGAAGTGGTTGTAGATTAGGATCTAATTGGAAAGCAATAGGAAAATCATGAAAGAGAGTGGGAGCATTAGATTAGGCAAATCTAAAAGCTTCTCCCCCACACAAATTCAAGACAATCAAACTATTTTGCATGCTAGCCTTAGGCTTATTTAAATTGTGTTTTCTATTGTTATCCATCATTAGCATTTAGATTGCATCATTTAGGGTAGTTTTTCTCATAAAAAAATATAAAAATAAAAGAAAAGCAAATGTGAAACACAAAAAAGAAAAAAGAAAACAATGAAACTACATCTCATTGTATGCACTTTTGGATACATGACAAAATCGTTGGTTAGTCAATTATGACCAAAATGACATATAACTGGATCCGCCATCATCGATGACTAATCACCAATCTAGGGGTAGCTCACCCCATGGAAGTAATAAAGGTGCTTGTGGCCCTCCACTCATCAGAATGAGGAACCACCGCCTCTATTGGATTATGAGTATCAACCTCCACTAAGGAGGAACAATCATTCAATGCAAAGAGATTGGAGAAGAAATGGAAATAGAGAGTGGGACCAACAGAGTAATCATAAGGATTAGGATTTGTATCAAAATTCTCTTAGGAAAACTATCAAAGGCTACCTATAGCCAGCACACACTAGCACACCATCCTATGTTATTCTACCTCCAAGTGCTAGATAGTGAGAGTCCTTATCTAC
This sequence comes from Warburgia ugandensis, assembly GCA_035236585.1. NCBI lineage: Eukaryota > Viridiplantae > Streptophyta > Magnoliopsida > Canellales > Canellaceae > Warburgia > Warburgia ugandensis. The sequence continues at coordinate 37,065,845 of CP141131.1, forward strand.
ATCTTAAGGAATTCGATGATGTATGGTTTAGTGCACTGCCAGTGAGGCTTAAAAATTTTTCCCTTCTCTTCAAAGGAAAAAGATAAAATATGGTTTAATGCACTACCAGTAGGTTCTATAAGGACTTTGCATGAAATGATTAGGAAATTCTTGAAAAAGATTTTCCCTACACATAAAACAAACAGACTCTGCTGAAAGACAATTAACTTTACCTAGAAGGATAAAGAGTCATTCTACTAATGCTAGAAAAGGTTCAAAGACTTATTACTCGAATGGCCACATCATGGTTATGAACCATGATGCATTATTAGTTTATTCTATGAGGGGCTTAATTTTGACCTACGCTAGTTCATACAGATGATGTGCAATGGAAACTTCCTGGATCAACAACCAGAAGAGGTGAGGCAGTATTTAGAATGATTTGTTGATAGTGCACAAACCTGGGTTAACTCGAAAAGAATTGAACATCTAGATAAGCTCAAAATCCACCACCCATTCTAGGGGAGGCGTGTGTGCCATGTATGAAAAATATGAACTTAATGCCAAAGTAGCATCACTAGCACAAAAAGTAGAAGCCATGGAAATGGGGACCATCATGTCCAAAAAGGTTGAACAAGTGTGTAGCATCTATGAAAGTACCACACATCCTACTTTGAAATGCCCCAACAATCCACCATTCCAAGAGGTACTTCATGAAAAACATATAAAAGACCTTTCACCCCATACTTTGAGACATATAAGAAATGGACCAACTACCAATACCTCATAACCCAGCCCATACTAGCCTCACCAACAAAATCAAGGACACCTTGATCTAGCCCCATATTGACACCAAACTCATGGACCTCCTACTCCTGGACCTTACTTGACAAAAGGCCTATAGGGGATAATTTACATCAACTTATCCAAAACCAGGAGAAGAAAAGTTCTTAATTGGAAATCCAATTAAAACAAGCCACATTGTGAAGACCTGGGTTTTCCCATGCATTTTTAAATGCAATATCTAATTCCTAAGGCGGGATGCATCCCTATTTGAAAACCATTTTATAAAAACCATGCAATGCAATGGAAAACCTTTTAGTTTTAAACTCATTTTGAAAACCCCGAGTGCCATTTGCTTTCACAACAACCAAAGTAATTTTTGAAAAACTTTAGAAACCATAAATGCTTTTCCCCAGGTCTTTCCAGTCATAGCATACAGCCCAACTGTAATTAAATACAACTACATGTCCAAAGGGTTGAGAGTTTACTTACATGTATAACTGTCTCCCTTTTTTTAATTCACTTGCTCATAGCACTAATATCTCCTGAGGCGTCGTCTATTTGTGAGTGGAACTATCCTGAAAAATGTTAAGGATAGGGTGAGTATATACTATACTCAGTAGGAGTCTATCACTACTAGGTTTGCAATGCATGCTATGTTTAAAATCATGTGCTCATAAAAACATATGCATGTTCGAATAATCATGTTCAATATCGATATTAAAATCCATTGTCAAACTGAAATACTAATGACTTAAAGGACCACATAATCCAAAATCGAAAGTATCATATATATATATATATATATATATCATAACATTATTATATGCATAAGATGCTTCATTGAATCCAACTCATGGATATCTAATATGGTATGGTCGACCAACCTCATATCATGCCATATGCAATGCAAATAAGTCCACAAAACCATAGGGTCCAACTATGCCCACGACCTCGCCGTCGTGTGGTCCCCGGGTACCTGAGGACACAGCGTCATAGCCTCCACGGGGTATATGATACATCGACCCAGTGCCGTGACACCAGTGGTAGCCCCCTGTACCACATGCAGTCGACGTAGGGACATGCCCTTTTTTGGGCATGGTACCCATCCACCTAATAGTGGTAGAGGCTCGAGGCCAACCCAAACCTCTCAGCATAGTGCCCCCGAGCTTATCAGCCCAAATCATAATCAGATCAAACAAGCAAAAACCTCTCTTTTTTCAAAACCTGTCCTCTTCGGGTCCCTCATAACTACCTGGCCCTCGGCACTCCAGCATCTTTTGGTAACCCTCAAGGACATGCAATTTTTCCAAGAACTTAATACTCACAAATCATGCAATGTATGCAATAGTTTGCAAAACATATCTATGCATAATGTATATGCAATTATTTACAAAACATGTCTATGCATAAAGCATTTATCACATGCATGCTGAATTAAGTCATGCTAAACAAGTCATATACTTAAAACATGTATTCGCAAAACAATCATAGTTCTTTTAAAAGAATCTAGTAGCAATAGAGCACCTACCTGGCTAGGTTGCGCTAACCCCTCTGTCCTCGTACGCTCTTGAACATGGTTTGGGGAATCAGGGTTAGTTTGGCCTATCTTTTATGGGTTTTAGAGTAGTTGGTCTTATTACTTAGGCATTAAGGGTCTAGTCCTATGCCTATGGGTGTCCTAAGGTCCCAATTGGGCCTTGGTATCCTCACTTTTTCGAAGGTCTAGCGGTCACGCGCCATCATCCTATTCTAAGGGTCATGCCTACCTTTGATTGGGACTTGATCAGAGATTTTATAGTTTGGGTGTGTCCGTGTCGTCGACACGGACACAATGCCTTTTGCAGAACCTCAATCAGAGCTCTAGATCTCATGTTATAAGCGTTTTAGTGTCACACATACATAAGGGCCTTAAGAGTGAAAAGGTGGAATGCTAGGGCGCTGCGCGTCAGTGGCATGCGCCCCAACTTCCTTAAGAACGAAAAAATCTCGGATCGTTAGCGCACTGCACATCTGTGGCGTGCGCCTCAGCGGACACGTCTGCAGACGCACTAAACTTTCCGCCTAGTGTTTCATTTTGCAGGCGCGTCCGCCCAGTGTTTCATTTTGCGGGCGCGAACGCAGTCGACGTGTCTGTGCGGTAAGGAGCGTTTCGCTCGTTTGGGGGACCGGGGTGTCCTCAGGACACCCTAGTTCGACCTTGTCAAACCAGTGCGGCCCAGGGAACGTCCCTGGGTCCTTAGTGACTCTCCAGGGCTCTATTTTGCATGATTTTTCATGTAAAAACTTAGGGAAAATGATCCTAGGAGTACTGTAAAGATGGGTTTTGAGGGATCTTGGGCATACTTAGCTCATTGTTGGGTTTTTCTCCTCGTTTCCCCTCTAGGTTGCTTCTCCACAACTGGTTTTCTTCAAGCTTTTGGGCTGCCATTAGAGGCGCCCAAAAGCTCTATTTATAGAGCTATAAGAGGGTTCTGGAGGGGGCTCTCACCGCCCTTGAATGGCAGTGGAGAAACCTCCAGAATGGCGGTGATTTCTCCTCCAATCACTGCCCTTCTAGAACCCTCTAGGAGGTTGAAGATGAAGGGTGCCCGTATCAAAACAGGCCCCTGTGTTTTGCAGGCTAAATCCGTTATTTGAAAATTACATTTTTGCCCCTAAACTTCAAAGGGCCATAACTTACTCATTTTAACTCCGTTTTGGGTGATTTTGGTCTTGTTGGATTCCTTTTTCTGATATGCACCTAATGGTACCATTTTGAGGACCAATTTTCTGGGTTCAGTCAAGATGAATAGTGAAATGACCAAAATGCCCTCATCTTCAAAAACTGAACTTTTCATTGCTAACTTGAGATTTTAATATTACAAAGTTGGAGTCATTACACACATTGTCCATGAATGAAATGAAAATTTATAATGTGCCAAATGATGCAAACTATAGAAAAATGAAAGTTTCCACCTCCACCACAAGCAAACCCTAGTGTTGTGCATGTGGTTAGAAATAATGCATCTAATGCATCTTCAACATCTAGTATGGAATAGACTAAGGTTGTCACCATGCTTAAGAGTGGTAAAATAATTGAGAAAGATGAGCTAAAAAAGACTAATAAGGTAAAAAGACCCAACAAAGAAAAATCTAAAGCGAGAGGTCCCACTCCACTTGTTGAACCATGTGTCATCCCTACTCCATTCCCTCAAAGGTTGCATCAAGTCACAAAGAGTACCACTAATGATGAGATTATAGAGATGTTCAAGTAAGTCAAGATCAATATAATGATCTTACAGACAATAAAACAAATCCCATTGCATGCCAAAATTTTAAAGGATTTATGAACAATCAAGAGGAAATTGAATGTACAAAAGAAGGCATTTGTGATTGAACAAGTAAGATCAATTCTTTAGCTCCATACACTCCAAAAATACAAGGATCCAAGTTGCCCTCTCTCACTTGCATCATCAACAAACACAAGAATAACCAAGCCCTCTTAGATTTAGGATCTAATGTGAATCTACTCAATCTACTCTCACACATAGTCTATGTTCAACTAAGAGTAGGAGAACTAAAGCTACCATCCACTACACTCTAGTTAGCTAATAGATTAGCGGTAATACTAAGGGGCATAATAGAAGATATGTTATTGCAAATAGAACAATTCTTTTCCCCAGTAGATTTTCTAGTCTTGAGCACACAATCAGTGCTAAATTAGTAGAAGGAAATCCCTATCATCCTTCATTTGGCAACATGACACTAGAATTCAACATATTTGATATTTGAAAGCAACCAGGAGAAATCTCTAGTGACTTATATTGTTAACCAGATAAATTTAGTTGTGCAAGATCATTTAATAACCTCTTCCTTGCTGGACCCTGTTGAGGCCTATTTGGCATTCTTTAATGAGTTTAATGAGGATGCATTAATAGAGGAAGTTAATGCCCTCTTTGATTCTATGCCCCCTATGAACATAGACATATGGAAACCTCATTACAAAGAACTTCCACCAAGGGAATCCACTCTCATTTCGTCATTAGTTAAACCTCCTATGCTTGAATTAGAACCTCTAACATAAGATTTAAAGTATGCATATTTAGGGAAAGAAGAGACGTCTCTTTTGATAGTCTCCTCCCAATTAGAATCATCTAAGGAGGAAAAATTAATAGACTCTTTAAAGGAACACCGAAGTGCTATAGGATAGACCATTGCTGACATAAATGGTGATGAGTGTCAAAATTTGTATAAAAATCACCCAATTAGTTTCCCATGTTTATAACTTATAGTGTTAAATTAGGGTTTCTAGCCAAAAATTATAACACATGCATTTTTGACGTAATAAACCAAATTAAGGTTTCTAGCTAATCCTCTAATTTTCAGGTGCTTTCCTAAGACGATAGGATCTATCAATCTCACAGCTTATGCATATGTCTTTTGATATACTAATTTTGGTGGGCGTGGGTGGAAACTAGCATTATCTAATAGCACAACAACCTCTATTCCTATGCTAATGCTTGGTAAGTGAAGCACCGATCAATCTATGTATGTGAGTAATCATATTTTTTTTAGAATCTAATTAGAGTTTTTTATCTTGTGTAGGCTATGAGATAGTGATCCAAAGATTGAGATGAAAAATTAAATATCAAGATCAAAAGATTGTGTCAAGGCCTAAATGTCATCATTCCAAAGTGAGATCAAGGATCAAGATTACCTTAAGGAAAAAAAAGGATGGAATTGGAGAAGTCAAAGGTGACTAAAGTGGGCCTATGCACAAGCCATGCAAAGTCCACCACCTTTGCATGGGATTTGCTCAAGCCACCTAAGTCATGCTGAAGGTGACAAGCTAAGGAGTCTAGCCAAGCCATCAAAGCCAAGGGGGTTGAACCAAGAAGCCAAGCCAAATGCACTATCGAAATAAACCATCAAGCCACTTGAACCAAGCTACATGGAAGGTCATGATTGGAGGAGAATCAAAAGCAAATATCCATGGGCTTTTTAAGAAGATAATTGGAAGATATTTGAGTGAAAATCAAAGTGGGTAAGCATGCATGTGGACCAATGGAAAGAGCCCACCTCTATTTTGTTTTTTCCATTTTTTCCCTTTGTTTTTCTCTATCTCCAACTCATCTTAAGGAATTCCATGTTTTTTTCCTTAGGGGGAGATGCACCACCCTAAAAAGTAGGTGTCTCCCACCTTCTTAAATTTCCTCCTACTCCAACCAATCACCATCCCACCTTTTTTATTTCTTTCTTATCTCTTTCTCTATCTTTCATATGTCTCTCCACCCTTTTAGAATGTCTTTATAATTCCTAAATGCATTATACAAATTTTACAAGGGTAGATGTCCCTATCCTAAAAAGGTGGTGCCCCCCAACTTACCCTCCTCTTAGATGCCTTAGTTGGTTGCCCTAGGTTCCATCATTATCCTACCATCTATACTCATCATCCTCACCATCCACTCTTCATCTAAGGGATGTCATATCATGCACACCTTATCTTTCCTTCTCTCTCCATCCACGTATCTCTTTCTTGAGAGAATTAATGTGAAACTCCAAAGAGGAGAGGTGTTCCACGCCTAATTCCTACAAAATAGGAACTTCTCTGTCTCTCTCTCTCTTACATCATCTATCCAATCACTCCATGCCACCTCTTCCCTTCTTTTGATTCCTTCTTTTCACTTTCCCTTCCTTTATCTCATTCCACATGACCTAGCATTGTAGGAGGGGGAGTTTCACACTAAAATCCTAGGAAATAGGCACCTCCCCCCTCACTTAAGGTCTTCCACACTTTCACCTTATCTTTCGCTCACTTTCTTATTCTCAACTTTCGCTTTCTTATCCTAACCATCCATCATTTTCTAATATCATCCCCACCTTACCTTTCCATAGGGTTCTCTTTAGATAGCAGCCAGCACATATAAAATACTTAGGGGTTTTCACATGGAATAACATATGGGAGAAAGGAAGAACACACCTTCCTAAGAAGAAGCCGTCTCCACTTTTCCTCTCCTTCCCTTCCCTTCTTGCCTTATCCCTCCTTTGTTCTCTTCCTTGATGTTGTTTCCTTCTTGCTTTGCACTCTAATGTTTAGGTTAGTTCCTTGTTTATTTTCCTTCCTTGTTACTTTGCATGCTTCTTAATTCCATATTTTGAATTCTAGCTTTGATTCCTTTGTTTCTCTTAGTTATTTTGTGATAGCCCAGGTTTTCAAATGTCCTTTTGAGAATTATTTTCAAAAGGTGGGATCCTTATTTGAAAATTTGCTTTAGAAAACAAATAGCAGAAATATTTTTCTTCACAAAAAAAAAACTTTCAGAAAATCCCAAGTGTCATAAGACCGAACAAATACAGTCATGAGTTCTAGAATCAAACATTTTCATATTCAAATATGGCAAGTAAAAAACTTATCATTTCCCAGAACTCTGTCCAGTTATAGCCCAAAGTCTAATATATATTTATCATAACATATCTAAAATGTTTATAATAGTTACATAACTTCTCAATCATCTCACAACATTTATAAAATGTACAAATCATACATACACTGTCTATACTCTCTCTCTCTCTGACTATTCTACATGCTTCGTCTCAACACTCTTGCCTTTCTCTTCTTCTCGTTTATATGTAGAATTGGTGGGGTGAGTATAGGGGAATATACTCAGTGGTAAAACTAAGATCACAAATATAAATCAATGCAAACTCACTTCCAGTGCACTCATGCACACAGTAAAATATCCTTAGGTATTGTTCCAAGGCTTATTAGTAATATGACATTTGCATGCTTTTCAAACATTCCATTCAAAGTTTTAGGTCATCAGAGTATAATACAAATGAGTATTCAGTAAAACAAGTGCACAAAATCTATGATAAAGTAGTTAAGCACTAAAATCTCAATTTAACCAACATATAGGAGAGTCCTCGTCAATTTATGTCAAACATATCAGTTCTTAGCATGTAAATATGAATATATCAAATCTCAAATCATGTAAGGCATCGCCATGCCTAGTGGCCAGGGTATCTATGACCCTATCACACTCGTGTTGCAAAAATCAACATGCGGGAACTACCTTATAATGGGACACCACAACACTACAACAATTGCCCAATTGTGGGACATTGTAGCAAAAGAATACATGGATCACTATATTGCAGCAACTGCCCAATAGTGGGACACCGCATGCCCAAATGCTGACACCAACTCCATGAGACTTATCACTGTCTCACATGGGAGGAGAATGGATCGCGCACTGCAACCTTCCCATGATGCCACACTTGAAACTTAGCCACTTGGGCTTGGTGTCAAAAAATCAAATGTCAAAAAGTGGGTGGCCATCCCTATAACCCTCCTATCATAATGTCCACTAGTAAAAAGTGCATATTTAAAACAAATCCTCAACAAATCAATGCATGACAATCTAGGTACCATTGTACCCTTAGTGACGTATTAGTCACTGATCACATAATCAGATCCTAATCATGGTTTTTAAAATAAATATTTTCCATTTAAATGCCAATGGAAGTCAAATATAAATGATGCATGACATTTAGTTAGGACAATTACCCATAATGGGAAATTTATGTTTTCAAATATAATAACAAAATCCTTATATTTTTAATGAAAATCTGATAGAGTTTCCCCTATTTGTAGGACAATGCACATTTAACGCATGTGGTAAGTATCACTTGATAATCATAATTTCATATTTATATGAAAATGGAGACTCTGTCTCCTAACAATTTCATCCATAGCTAATTCAAAAGATTTTCACATAATGCAAGTCATGAGGATGCTGTTTCTGAATCTCAAGGATAATCATCAACTACAATTTTTTGTAGTAATTACATGTACTTAAAAAAATAGTGGATAAGTGAAATAAATATAAAAACTTAGCAAATCTTAGAATTTACCCACCTCAATCTCATGATTCAGATTCACCAGAATCAATTACTAGTCAATATGGATGTTGCTCAATAAGTCAGAATTAAGGATCAGGGCTTCTATCATCAATTATGAATCAATCTAAGAAATATGCATAAATATCATATTATTCCTTTGATCAGGGATTCATACATTAATATTCTAATTTGAATGGTCATATTATCCTTGACCTATCATTTAATCTCAAATCAGATATCTTAGAGTGTTGGAGAGTTTAATTTCACACATCAATTAAGCAGATCTAATGTTCCAGGACTAAACTACACAGATCTAAGTGCTAGAATGATCGGATCTATAAACTAACAATCCAATCAACATTTGTAAATTTAATAGGATTTTCACTCATTGTTTTCAATCCAAATTGTCCACCACATGTAATTCACATTATTAGATTCATAGATATACTATCTGATCATGTTTTTAATAGTCAGATTTGTAGATCTAATGTTGCTCATGCACCATGTTTAGATAAAAAATTCAATGGTAGATGATCTTCGATCAAACTTTCGTCGACACAGATACAAAACTCACTTAGTCAAGATTCCATCCATATAATTTTTCCCATTTTCACCTCATTGAAAAATGGTTGCCAACGTTGGAATCTAGTCACTAGCACCAGAGAAGACCGAAAAACGGTCATCGCTGGCAACTATAATAGTGCCAAAACTCCATTTTTTCACAAAAATAAAACATGGTTTCTGTAGATTGTGTTTTCCCCTTCACTCCTGTGAAATTTGGAGTGATTCCATCACCATATAATGCCAAAAAAAGGGAAAACTTGATGGAAACCCTAGCTGGCTTTCCCATCGTTTCCGACAATGGGAGGAATAATAAGGGAGAAAGAGAGAAGAAGGAAAGAAATGGAAGAAGCTAGGTGCAATGGGGTTCTTATCATGTCAGTGATAGCTGCTGGTGGGGGGGAAAATACAGTATTCCTAGTAAGGGGATAAGAGACGTCTGGAGAGGGGTTTTCGAAAAGAGAGGGAGAGCGATGAGAGAGATGGGAGATGAGGAAATCAGGGGAGAGGGGAGGCGGTGGCTTCCCTGGCTCCATCCATATGTCACAGATAGCTAGGGATGGAGCTCCACGCATTGAGCACCCCTTGGTTTTTCGTTGCTTTGGGCCTATTCAATGAGAGGGGGTGCTATTATCAATTTGCCCCCCCCCCCACATAATTTAGTAAAAATTGTGATTTTCTCACCTTCGAACTTCGTTTTGCAAAAAATTAGCTTCATTGAAAAGCTCTCGTCGTATACATTTTGAAATTTGAGGTTTCAACGTCAAATTTAGAAGAAAAATTTAACTTTTTGCACTCAAACTCCCCTTTGTAAATTATCATAAAATGTCTGGTTGTTACATTCTCCCTCCTATAGAAAAATTTTGTCCTCGAAATTTCCCTTTACATTACTACTCAAATCTCTAGGTGCATTTTCTTCATTTCATCCTCAGTTTCCCAAGTAACCTTTTCAATAGAATGATGTTGCCAAAGGACTTTGACCAATGGAATAGTTTTTGTTCTTATTGTGTTTCTTTTTAGCCTAAAATTTGGATAGGCTTTTCTTCAAAGGTCAAATTAGGTTGCAGCTCTATTGGTACATGTGCAAGTACGTGAGTAGGGTCAGGCACATACTTGCATAACATCGAAACATGAAATACATCATGGACATCTGCAAGCTACAGTGGCATGTTCAATCTATATGCTACTAGCCCAATTTTCTCCAAAATTTCAAAAGGACCAATAAATCGAGGAATCAATGTTTCTTTAGCACCAAACCTCATAATTCCTTTCATAAGGTAGACCTTTAGAAACATGTGATCTCCAACCTCAAATTCTAAATGTCTCCTCCTTTGGTCTACATAACTCTTTTGTCAACTTTGTGCAGCTAAAAGTTGTTTTCGAATAACTTTCACTTTCTCTGCACATTGCTCCACTAATTCAGACTTCATTAATTGCCTTTCTCCAACCTCATTCCAACATGTTGGTGAATGACACGGTCTTCCACAGAGTGCTTCATATGGTGCCATGCCGATACTAGTATGAAAAATATTATTGTATGCAAACTTGACATGGGGAAGGTTCTCATCCCAATTTCTTTTCCATTCAATAGAACAAGCTCTCAACATATGTTCTAATGTCTGGATTGTTCTTTCTAATTGTCCATATGTTTGGGGGTCTAATGCTATACTAAAACTCAAGAAAGATCCTAATTCTTCCTGTACACTCCTCTAGAACTTGGATATAAATCTATTATCCCTGTCTAAAATAATAGTGACAGGTGTGCCATGTATGCTCATGATCTCTTTGATATATAGCCTTGCCAAGATGTCTAAAGACTACGTCTGTCGAATCGGGAGAAAATGACTTTGTCTGTTGATCTACAATCACCCAAATCATATCATGTCTATTCGACATCCTGGGTAGGCCATTAATGAAGTCCATAGTGATGTGATCCCATTTCCACTAGGGAAGATCTAGCGACTGTAACATTCATGTAGGCCTCTAGTGTTCAGCCTTTACCTGTTGGCAGGTTAAACACTTCACTATAGATTCTACCACATCCTTCTCCATTCAATTCCACCAAAAATCTCTTTTCAAGTCATTATACATCTTGGTTCCCCCTGGATGAATGGCATATTATGAGTGATGTGCCTCCTAAAGAATTTCCTATCTTTACTCTTTACTTGATGGAACTACCAATCTTCCACTAGATCGCACACCTCCATTTGAACTCTGATTAAACCCTGGTTTACTAATTAGTGTCTGCATATCTATGTCTTCTTTCTGAGTTGGAGAACCTTCTCAATTATAGTATATTTAATTGCTAAGTTGGCCACAAATGATCCTTTACCCTTATATTGAATTTTTGGTTAATATTCAACTATATTCTAAACTAATTTTCACTTTCTTGAGAGCATACTCACTATCAACCCCTAAGTCTGCTAACTCAATGCATCAGCCACTACATTAGCCTTTCTTGGGCGATACTGGATGGAGAAGTCATAGTCTTTTAAATACTACATCCATCTTCTTTGTTTCATATTTAGATCTTATTGAGAGAATATGTATTTGAGGCTTTTATGATCGATGAAGACATCAAATTTCTCACCATATAGGTAATGTCTCCATATTTTCAACATGAAAGCTACTGCCACCAATCCAAATCATGAGTGGGATAATTCTTCTCATGTGTTTTTAGTTGTCAAGAAGCATATGCAATCACTTTGTCACATTGCATCAATACACAACATAGTCCTTTGTTTGATGCATCACAAAATACTACAAATCCTCCACTGCTTGAAGGAAGTGCTAAAATCGGTGCAGACGTGAGTCTCCTTTTTAATTCATGGAAACTCACTTCATATTCATTACTCCAAATAAACTGTGTCTCTTCTCTAGTCAGAGCAGTTAATGGTAAGGCTATATGTGAAAACCCTTTGATGAATTTGTGATAATTTCCTGCCAAACCTAGGAAATTATGGATTTCTGTCACTAAATTGGGTCTTTCCCAATTCATCACTACCTCTACTTTTGTTGGGTCCATAGTAATTCCATTTTTGGAAATAACATGACCCAAAAGGTTAACTTGCTCCAACCAGAACTCACACTTACTAAATTTAGTAAATAATTGATGAGTCTGAAGAGTGTTTGATACAATGAGCAAGTGTTCTCTATGTTCTGCTTTACTTATGGAGTAAATCAAAATGTCATCTACAAACACTATAACAAATTTATCCAAATATGATCTAAAGATCAGATTCATAAGGTCCATAAACATAGCTAGTGCATTTATTAGTCCAAATGGCATAACTAAGAATTTGTAGTGACCATAACGAGTCCTAAATGCTATCTTAGAAATATCTTCTTCTCTAATCCTCAATTGATGATACCCTGACCTCAAATCAATCTTAGAGAAAATAGTGCCAGACTAAAGCTAATCAAAGAGGTCATAATCTGAGGCAAGGGATACTTATTCTTTACTGTAACATTATTCATCATTTGATAATCAATACACAGTTGCATGGATCAATCTTTCTTCTTAATAAAAAGAACTGATGCTCCCCAAGGTGAAACACTAGGTTTGATAAAAGCATTATCTAATAATTATTGCAACTGTGTTTTCAATTCTTCTAATTTGGCTGGAGCCATTCGATATGGTGCCTTAGAAGTAGGAGCTATGCCTAGCACAAGTTTAATGGAAAAATCATTTTCTCTCTATGTAGGTAATCCTGGAAGTTCTTTAGGAAAAATATCCTAAAATTCTCTAACAACTTTCAGCTGCTCAAGTTTAGGTTGTTCAGCATCCATGGCTACTACACTTGCTAAAAAGGCCTGACATCCTTTTGAGATATGTCTTACTGCCTTCATGGCTGATATCATACAAACACCATTTGTATCTAGTCTCTCTTAGAATGAAATTACTATATGTCCTGGTACACCAAACATGAACTTTTTCTACAATAGTCCAATGTCGCCCAATTCGTTGCTAGCCAATCCCTTCCCAATATAACATCAAAATCCACCATATCGAGTAGAATAAGATCATCTTTCAACTATTGCTCCACTATTTCAATAGGTACCTCTTGAAGAAACTCATAACTACTAATTGATTTACATACTGATGTAGTTATATCCAAGCCAAATCCCAATTTATGTATAGGTAAACACACACAAGATGCAAAAATATGGAGATAAATGAATGCGTGGAACCTAGATCAAATAAAACTTTAGCATGTCTATCTGAAATTAAAATAGTACCTTCAATCACCGCATTTGAGGCCCTAGCTTGCTCAGAAGAGATAGTGAATACTCAACCTTGACTTCGAGACACATTTTCTATTTTGGGCCCATTGCCTATTTGTCTCTTAGGGAATTCATTCATAAAGTGTCCCTATTCACCACATCTATAACATCGTACCAGTGGTCTTTATTGTCCTAGTCTAAAACAAGGTGAACCAAGATGGTAACCTTTACATCTTGGACACTGTCTCCTTTCAGACCCTCTACTTTGTTTGGTAGCTGGTGGTCCTTAGTGTCTATGCAGTCCCTAAGAAAAAGATGAAGAAGGGCGCTTACCCCTACTTGAGCGTGCTGACACTGTACTACATTTCACTTTGTCTTATCACTCTGGTTGATTATGCAAGTATTCCTCTTCGAAGATGGAAGCCATTTCCACTACTTTTGCTATGGTCTAAGGCTATATCCCCATCACCTTACTCCTCAACCTCGGGTGTAAAACCCAAACAAATCTTTCAGCAACTATCTTATCTGAAGTGCTAATATCTGGAGCAAACCTCCTCAATTGTAGAAACTTATTCTCATATTGTAAGATCTCCTTATTGCAAATTCAGAAATTCTCTCTCCATTCTTGCTTGAACATGGGGAGGGAAGTATTTATCATAAAATACCCTTCGAAAGTCATCCCATAAAATATTACTTGGCTGAGGGAAATAAGTCCCTTGTGATGTCCTCCACCAAATTGCAGCCTCTCCTATAAAGATGAAAGTGGCAAGCTTCACCTTTTTCTCTTCTAGAATTTCCATAGCTTCAAAGGCTTTCTCAACTTGATATATCCATTCCTTTGCTGCTTCTGGTTCATCTTTCCCAAAAAATGCTGGGGCTATCCTTTGAAATCGTTCTATAGCAATTTATTTGTCTTGCTAGAACTACCTCTTGAACTACCCTCACCAGTGATTGAGGTAGGAATGCTAAGCACAGAAGATGTATGGACTGGAGTCTATTGTTGTTTCATATACTCTTTAAAATTCTTCATCATCTGTGCCATAAATTCTTCCACATGAGCTTCTTCCTTTAAGGTGTTAGTCGAAGAACTAGCAGACCTCATAGCCACCTTTCCAGAATGCATCTATTTCACATTTCACAATATATTAATATATGAGTTACTTTCTTAACTCACATCTCAACCACCACCTATTACTTTTTAATTGTCTTTAACTCTTGACATGTAGGACTAGCTATAAAAGGAACAACTATGCTCTAATACCTGTTATGGCAGACGGGTTTTCAAATGCCTTTTTGAGAATTATTTTCAGAAGGCAGGATCCCTATTTGAAAATTTGCTTCAGAAAACAAATAGCATAAGCATTTTTCTTTACACAAAAAAAAAAGAGAGAAGAAAAAAACCCTTTCAGAAAATCCCGAGTGTCATAAGACCGATCAAATACATTCATGAGTTCTAAAATCAAACATTTTCACATTCAAATATGACAAGTCAAAAACTTATCATTTTCTAAAACTCTGTCCAGTTACAACCCAAAGTTTGATATGTATTTATCATATTTATACATGTCTAAACTATTTATAATAGTTACATAACTACTCACTCATCTCACGACATTTATAAAATGTACAAATCATACATACACTATCTATACTCTCTCTCTCTCTCTAACTATTCTGGACACCTGGTCTCAACACTCTTGCCTTTCCCTTCTTTGCATTTATCTGTCGAATTGGTGGGGTGAGTATAAAGGAATATACTCAACGGTAAATCTAAGATCACATATATAATCAATGCAAACTCACTTACATTGCGCTTATGCACACAGTAAAACATCCTTAGGTATCGTTCCTCATGTTTATTAGTAATATAATATTTGCATGCTTTTCAAACATTCCATTCAAGGTTTTAGGTCATCCAAGTACAATACAAGTGTAAGAATAATATGATATGCTTACATCAAATGAGTATTCAGTAAAATAAGTGCACACAATTGACGATAAAGTAGTTAAGCACTAAAATCTCAATTTAACCAACATATTGGAAAGTCCTTATCCATTTATGTCAAACACATCAGTTCTTAGCATGTAAATATGAATATATCAAATCTCAAATCATACAAGGCATCGTCATGCCTAGTAGCCAGGGTATCTATGACCCTATCACACACGTGTTGCCAAAAATCAACATGTGACAACTGCCCTATAATGGGTCACTGCAACACAATAGCAACTACCCAATCATGGGACACTATAGCAAAAGAATACATGGATCACTATATTGTGGAAGCTGTCCAATAGTGGGACACTTCATGCTCAAAAGCTAACACTAACTACGCAACACTTATCACTATCTCGCATGGGAGGAGAACGGATCACGCAATGCAACCTTCCCATGATGCCACACTCGAAACCTTAACCACTAGAGCCTGGTGTCGAAAGGTGGGTGACCATCCCTATAACCCTCCTATCATAAAGTCTACCAGGCTAAAGTGCCTGTTTACAACAAATCCTCGGCAAATCAATGCATGAAAATACAAGTATCATTGTACCCTTAGTGACATACTAGTCACTAATCACATAATCGGATCTTGATCATGGTTTTTAAAATACATATTTTCCCTTCAAATGCTAATGGATGTCAAATATAAATGATGCATGAGATTTAGATGGGATAATTACCCATAAGAGGCATTTTATGTTTTCTAATATAATAAAAAATCCTTATATTTTTAATGAAAATTTGACAGAGTGTCCTCTATTTGTAGGACGATGCACATTTAACGCATGTGATACGTATCACTTAATAATCATAATTTCATATTTATATGAAATTGTGTTTTGTAGATCATGTTTTCCCCTTCACTCTTATGAAATTTGGAGTGATTCCATCACCATTTAGTGCTGAAAATAAGAAAAAATTGATGGAAACCCCAGCTGGCTTTTCCATCATTTCTGGCAGTGGTAGGGATGATAAGGGAGAAATAGAGTGAAAGAGAGAAGAGGGAAAGAAATGGAAGAAGTTAGGTGCGGTGGGGTTCTTATCATGTTGGTGATAGCCACCAGTGGGGGGGAATATACAGTGTTGTTAGTAAGGGGAAAAGACACGTTTGGAGAGGGATTTTCAATAAGAGAGGGAGAGGGTGAGAGAGATGGGAGACGAGGAAATTAGGGGAGAGGGGAGGTGGTGGCTTCCCTGGCTCCATCCCTGTGCGACAGATAGCCAGGGGTGGAGCTCCACGCATTGAGCTCCCCCTAGTTTTTCGTTGCGTGGGGCCTATCCAATGAGAGGGGGTGCTATTATCAATTTGGTCCCCTCCATAATTTTGTAAAAATTGTGATTCTCTCACCTTCGAACTCCATTTTTCTTAAAATTAGCTTCGTTGAAAAGCTCTCGTCGTATACATTCTGAAATTTGAGCTTTCAAAGTCAAATTTAGAAGATAATTTTAACTTTTTGTACTCAAACTTCCCTTTGTAAATTATCATAAAATGTAGGGTTGTTATAGTTCTCCTCTTGATTTCAACCTTAGATCCTTGTGTTCAAGACCACAACTCTCATGAAGTGATACCTAAGAGAGTGTAGTCCTTGGATTAAGTTATTTTATTCCTTGAAGTGCTTCGAGTCATCATCTTTTCCTTGCTGCATTCCATCTTTTCCTCTCTTTCTCCATGGTTAATCTTTGGCTCACATACATGCTAATTGAGATTTGAGTATTGGATTACATTGAAGAGGATTGAAAGTAGTTCTTGGACAGTATTTATAGTTTTCAATGGTGTGCACACTCCATAGAGAGTGCGCACACACTTGTAACAATCTTTCATCAATAAAATCCAATTTTTTTCTCATGTTAATGATCTTGAATATGGAGCAATATACATGAATGTTTTAGTTTCTTTAAATCTTGTTTTTCATGGTTATGATTTATTCCCTTTATTATCAATATTTCATTTGCACATTTAATTATTGTTGCTTTCCATACTAACTTAGTTTGTATTTAAGTATTGCACGCACCATGCTAGTGTAATTTTCATTTTAGATTTCATGCACATCCTTCATAGTTTCATGAATCTTAATCACTTGATTCCTTAGTAACCCATGTAGATTTTTAAGTTGTTCATTTAATGTTTATTTTAGAATCACGGATACAAATTTTTTATTCAAGCATACTAGCTTCTTCCCACTCCATGAACCATGCGCACAACCCCATGGGTAAT
Source organism: Warburgia ugandensis (assembly GCA_035236585.1). NCBI lineage: Eukaryota > Viridiplantae > Streptophyta > Magnoliopsida > Canellales > Canellaceae > Warburgia > Warburgia ugandensis. The sequence goes on from CP141131.1 coordinate 37,083,490, forward strand.
GCACATGGGTATTTCATTAGATGGTTTCTTATTGAATTGATTCTCTCCTAAATTGCATGAATTATTCAAGTTATTTTCCATGCATTAGAGAAGCTATGTTCATGCACACTCTTCATGTTTAATATAGGTAATTTTCCCTGCTTAGTATCATGCACTCTTTTCTTCAGTAAGTTCCATGCTTGTTTCATTGATTTAGTTGCATACTAGGTTAGATTTAGTTATGGTTAGGTTTTGCTGAGTTTAGATACATGTTAGCTTAGATTAAGAAAGTTTCCATGTTTAGGTTGATAAAGTCTCCAATTCCATGCAGTTTTGAGTTTTCATACTAAGTTTCCATTCGTAGTTTAGGTTAAAACCACGTTCTTTGGCTAGATAGTTTTAGTAAGGATCCACTAATCACAAAAACCATTCAATTCCTCATAGAATTGACCTCACTCACATGTAATTACTATAGTTATTCTATGCTTGATAGTTAATTAAAATAGACAACAAGTTTTATGCACTGTTGCCATGGAATCACAATGGAATTGTGTAAGTAGATCATAAGTTAGAATATTTACCTCTAGTCTAGGTTTAGAGTGCATTAGTTTAGGATTTTTCATAATTCTTTGCATTACTGCTATTTCCTCATATTGACCATATTTGTTTGATTTTTGTGTGAGGAAATTTGGCAAAGAAGCAACGATGATCCTATTGGCCAAAGCTTCATCAACTTAAATTAGAGTTTTACTACTTTTCTTTTTTAGATTGGGGCTTGAGTGAGATTTGTAGCAAGGCCCATTGTAATTTGCATTTTATTTAAATTTTAAATGTATTGTAATAAAATAGGGCAAGTGTGGAGTATGGCAGCCCACACTTGATCATCATTGAAATGCCCATTAATTTTTACTCCATTTTATTTTTCTAATATAATTGCATTTAGTATAATTGCATTTGAATGGTTGTGCAATTCATATATAATAGGATCATTCATGATAATTGTTGCATGTTATTTAGTGCTATTGCATTAGTAAGCACTATTTAACAAAGGTTTGCCTAAGCTCAACTATAGCTAAGACATAGGCTGTTTAGTTATAGTGTCTCAGCTATTGAGGTGTTTGACACTTTGTTAAATAGCATATAGGAAGGAATTAGTTTGCTTTTATTGTATTGCATTGCATGTTTAAGTGCTTTATGGTGGAATGGATCATAATGTAGTAAGAGCCCCACAGGAACCCTCATAAGATAAGGACTAGATTTCATTACCAGATACTTGTCCCACCTAGGTAAATCTATCAAATTCCTTATATGCTTGCTATCCTAGCCCTTGAATATAATTTAAAATCAAGTAACAAAAAACTTAAGGTTATCGAGCTTTTAGGAACCTTCTTGAAGGGCTAGATCTATTATCACTCCAATGGCTTTTGAGCATTATGGTTATAGTGGGTATACAAAATCCAAGTAATTTTCTCATGCCTTCTATTGATGTTGTTTGAGGTTTAAATGCCTCTTCACATGAGGATTGTATTAACCACTTTAAAGAAGAAACTAACTAGTAAGTAGTAGTCTAGCTTGGATAAGAGGAGTTGTCTAAATTTAGGTCTAAATGCTACCACCCTACACATTATCAAAGATCATTCAGTTCCTTACCAAAGGTCTAACATCATTTAGCTTAGGAATAACATTTAGGTTACATCATATAATGAGGGTTTTTCATAATAATAAAAAAGAGTACACATTTGTTGTATACAATGATTTGTTTCATTCTATATAAAGTTCAGAACAAAGGCTTGTCAGAAGGGGATAGAGTTGTTAAATTATATGAATCAATGGATAGGATAGATAGTATGGAAAGTTAATGGCTTGGGATGATAGCTTCTAGGCAAGCTGCTCCACAGCCTCAATATCATAATGATTATGCCTATTTTGAACCTCAGAACCTTACTTCAGGGCTATCAAACTCCAATTACAACGAATACGATCAGGAGTAAGTGAATGCACCTAGTGCATTCCCTGAACCTAGCAATCATTATTATCCTAAGACAAATTACTAAGACTATAATAGGTGGGATAGGCATCATGAACAACCATGGTCTTAGGATTATTAACCATATCAAGAAGAACCAACATGGTACCACCCTAAACAACCTTATCATGATTATCAAGAATATCAAGGTCAATCATCATGGGTTCAACTTGCTCAACCCTTTTTTAGTACCCAATGTCACAACAATACCAACCATATGAGTCATTTCCTCTACAACATGAAGAACCATCATTATAAAAGAATATGCAGCAAATTTGTGAAAGAATAGATCAAACCATTTCTGCCATTAAAAAAGGAATGAGGAAATGAAGTGAGAGAGGGAGGAATGAGAAGAGACAATGAAACTAATAACGGAATATACTAAAAGAAACATTGCTACATTTATAAAAATAATTGAGAAATTCGAACCAGTTGGGAGCCAATTATTATCAATAATAGGATGAAAATTATATATGATCATTTTTAGCCACAAAGTCTACAACTATCCATAAAAACCTCTAACTCATATCTATTCGAGCCATGTCCTGTTCCTTTTTATGATTATGATATATAGACATTCATTGAGGAGGAGAATGAATCCTTAGCAACATCCATCCTAGATCTTCTAAAATTGTATCCTGCTTATTTTTATGAATTTGATGAAGACACATCTATTGAGGAAGCAAAGGAATTGTTGGAGACTAAGCCATTAATGAATACTTCTAATGGCAAGATAGAGTAGAACCCCTATAGAACCTAAAATTCTAATTGAGCCTTACAAAGTAGAAGATGTACCTGATTGGGACCTACAGATCATATTTGAACAAACACCAAATAGTAATCTAAGTCTATCTAAAACCTTGTGTCGGTAGCATAGGAAAAGGAAGAGTCAATTGATGTAATGGCCCCACATCAACAAACTCTAGGGTACACATTAGAAGACAATTAGGGTTTAAGCCTCACCATGTCCCTACCTCTAGTATTACCAGAACCACCTTTTATGAAACTACAAACTCAACTTATACTCCAATTTTAGGACAATGTAAGGGAAATGGAGGAAAAAGATGAATCGAATACAATGATCAATGTTATCCCATAATTTGGTCTAGAAGAGGACCATTCATCTCCATATGGTCTAGCAAAATTTAAATTCATGGTAGTTTAGCATGTCATCATGTTAGCACCACCTCAATTTTTGAGGTGGAGAAATTATATTGACTACCATGAAATACTAAAAAGGGGGGATCATCAATGTGGTCCCTCTAAATTTATAATCATGGTGGTCTACTGTGTAATATCTTACCACCACCAAAAATCTCAAGGTGGAAGAAATATATAGACTACTACAAGATTCTAAAGCGACTTGAGAAATCTTGGCCATTTCATTGTTAGACTTAGGTTAGGAAAAATTAGGCTAAATTAGTAAGTTGTAGATTATGGTACATGAGGCTATGTCTAGCTAAAGACTTTAAACTTAGCAATCACTAGAAGGCAACCCAGGATTTTTTTAAAAATGTCTTAGTGTTTTGCATTGCTAATTTATCATATAGATTTCCTATATTTCAAAACATTGGGGACAATATTTCATTCAAGTTAGGGATGTAGATATGGACTAGATTTCTAAGCTTTTCTGGCATGTTTGTAAAATTAAAAAAATAATGATAAGTTCCTTTATAAAGATGAGAATTCAAATTTTTTGAATGTTTAGTAATTAGTTAAACTTTAGCTTATTAATAGAGTTGTATATAATTAGTTCAACATTTTATCCATTTCTTAATGTATGTCATGAAAAATTAAACTCAAAATATTAATTGCACAAAATAGCTATATATAGTTTGAGTTGAAGAAAAATATAACTTAGAAATCTTGAAGAAGACCTATGGAGACTTATAACCAAGTGAGTTTGAGCCATTCTTCTTTTTTTTTAGGGTTATATATAAATTTAAAATTTTCTTCAACGAACATTAGCTCTTAATTGGTCTCATTATTCTTCATCGTGGTCAACTATTGAGAAATCACAAAAGACTATACCACATATCTCTTTAGTTTATGATCATTTTTTAAATCATATGAGCATCAGGAAATGATAGAGGCCATCCTTGTTAAAACCTAGAGCCTTTAGCCTTTCCTACATTATTTTTTGATAGTTAGGCCCTTGATCCTTTCAAATATGAGCATCTTCTTTGTTAGCTAAATAACCTTTACCTATATTAAACCCTTATAATATATAAATCACCCATTTGTTTTGGAAATATGTAGAGCATATTGAAGAACATCATGGAAAAAGTATGAACAAGACAATTCACTAGATGAACATTAAAAAGGTTCAAAAGAAGTAAAAGTTCAAAAAGGCTATATATATATATATATATATACCCTTGTAATATATCAATTACCCATTTATTTTAAAAATATGTAGAGAATATTGAAGAACATATTGCAAAAGTATGAACAAGATAATTCACTAAATGAACATCAAAATGGTTCAAAAGAAGTAAAAGTTCAAAAAGGCTACATATATAGAAAAATAAGAATGTGCACTCTTGTAAGGAAAAATGGAAAAGTTGTTAATACACTAATAGAAGACCTTTATATATTTTCTAAATAACCTTTATTTACTTTTCTACCCATTCTTTTGATAACCCTTACTTAAGCCTATGTTTGGTCCTAATAGAAGTCCTAACTAGATCTTAAGAGTAGTATGGCTTATACATGGTTATGAATGGGTAGGAAATTTGGAAGAGTGTAACATTCTTAGCAGTTGATATCCTTTCATGAGACCATTATCATTCTTTCTAAGCTATCATTCTCTTGTATGAAATATGAGAGACTTTTGGATTTGATGAATAACATTCTACTCACATAGTAATGAGAGATATGGACACCTTCTTGAGTGACAAGTATACCTTGTGAGAAGTAAAATCAAAGCATTCAAACAGTAATTTAGGTTATGTTTGACTTGGAAACTATTGATTATATATATTTGCTATAGCACACACTCACCCCCTAAAGTTTAATGAAATAATGGGATATCTTTAGCATAAGGGTAGGATTTTAAACCTTTTTGTTCAACTTTATTAATCATCTAAAGTTGGGTATTTAATATGAGTTGAAAGAAGAAAATTTTCTCAGATGAATAAAGAACTTTCATAAAAAATTTAAGAATTTTGTGGGTATATTCACTACAAACCCTCATAATGCCAAACTCATCCATTAGGGGTAACCTATGCGTTTAAGGGCTTGTTGTATGTACTAAATGCAATCTCAAGTACCTATCAAAGTGGCAATTTATATCAATTTTGTAAAAGAAGTTTTCACATATTTTGCTCTAGACTAGCAAAATGCTAGTTAGAGAGTATGATGAGCGCCCAAATTTGTATAAAAATCACCCAATTAGTTGCCCATGTGTTATAACTTTAGTGTTAAATTAGGGTTTTTTGTCAAAAATTATAACACGCCCATTTCTAACCTACTAAATTAAATATTTGATAATTTATAGGTTCAGAGGTTAATAGAAAGTAAGCATATGAATAATTATATTTTTTAGGATTGAATTAGTTTTTTTGATGTTTTGTAGGAAGTGATGGTGATCTAACAACCAAGAATGATAGAGATGAAAATTTGAAGATCAAGATCAAAAGATCGAGTCAAGGACCAAATGTCATCAATCTAAAGTGAGATCAAGGATCAAGATCATCTTAAGGCTAGCAAAGGATGTAATTAGAGAAGTAAAAGGTGACTAAAGTGGGCCTACGCACAAGCCATGCAAAGTCCACCACCTTTTCATGGAATTCACTCAAGCCACCTAAGCCATGTACAAGCCATGCTAGAAGGTGACAAGTTAAGGAGTTTAGCTAAGCAATCAAAGTTAGGGGGGTTGAGCCATGAAGCCAAGGCATATGTGTGGTCAAAGTAAGCCATCAAGCTACTTGAACCAAACTACATAGAAGGCCATGATTGGAAGAGAATCTAAAGCAAATATCCATGGAATTTTTAAAAAGTTAATTTGAAGATATTTGAGTGAAAATCAAAGTGGGTAAGTGTGACGACCCGGGTTTTCCCATACATTTTTAAATGTAATATCTAATTCCTAAGGCGGGATGCATCCCTATTTGAAAACCATTTTATGAAAATAATGCAATGTAGAGAAAAATCTTTTGTTTTAAACTCATTTTGAAAACCCCGAGTGTCATTTGCTTTCACAACAACCAAAGTGGTTTTTGAAAAACTTCAGAAATCATAAATGTTTTCCCAGGTCTATCCAGTCATACCTCATAGCCCAACTGTAAATAAATACAAATACATGTCCAAAGGGCAGAGTGTTTACTTACATGTATAATTGTCTCTTTTGATTTACTTGCTCATAGCACTAACATTTCCTGAGGCGTCTTCTACTCGTGAATGGAGCTGTCCTGAAAAATGTTAAGGATTGGGTGAGTATACACTATACTCAGTAGGAGTCTATCACTACTAGTTTTACAATGCATGCTATGTTTAAAATCATATGCTCTTTAAAACATGTGCATGTTTGAACACTCATGTTCAATATAGATATTAAAAACCATTGTCGAATTGGAATACTGAGGACTTAAAGAATCGCATAATCCAAGTTGAAAGTATCATAGATATCATAAACATAATGATATGCATAAGATGCTCAACTGAATCCAACTCATGGATATATGGTATGGTCGACCAACCTCATGTCATGCATTATGCAATGCAAGTAAATTCTCAAAAACATAGGGCCCACTATGCCCATGACCTCCTCACCGTGTGGTCCCTGGGTACCTGGGGACACTCGGTCATCACCTCCACGGGGCATATGATACATCAACCTAGTGCCGTGACACCAGTGGTAGCCCCTGTACCACATTCAGTCGACGTAGGGACATGCCTTTTTTGGCATGGTACCCTTTCCATCTAATAATGGTAGAGGCTGGGAGGCCACCCCAGACCTCTCGGCAGAGCGCCCACGAGCTTACTAGCCCAAATCACATACGATCAATCAAGCAAAACCCTCTTTTTCAAAACCTGTCCTCTTTGGGTCCCTCACAACTTCCTGGCCCTTACAACTGCCTACCCCCAGCATCTTTTGGGCATACTAGCGTCTTTCGGTAACCCTCAAGGACATGCAATTTTTCAAAACTCAATAACCACAAATCATGTAATTTATACGATCGTTTACAAAACATGTCTATGCATAATGTATTTATCATATGCATGCTGAATGCATTTATGAAATTAAGTCATGCTAAACAAGTCATATAACTTATACTTAAAACATGCATTCTCAAAACAATCATGGGCTCTTTTTAAAAGTCTAGTAGCGATAGAGCACCTACCTGGTTTGGTCACGCTAGCCCCCTTGTCCTCATACACTCCTGCTCATAGTTTAGGGGAACAAGGTTAGCTTGGCCTATTTCTATAGGTTTTAGAATGGTTGATCTCACTACTTAGGCATTAAGGGTTCATTCCCATGCCTATGGTTCTCCTAAGGTCCTAACTGGGCCTTAGTATTGTCAGATTTACAAAGGTTTAGTGGCCTTGCTCCACTATCATAGTTTAAGAGTGTTGCCCACCTTAGATAGGTCCTTGATCAGGTATTTTATGGTCTATGTGTTTCCGCGTCGTCGATATAGACTCAACGCCTTTTGCGGTGCCTCAATCGGAGTCCTAGAACTCAAGTTATAGGAGTTTTAGTATTCAGAAGACATGGAAGGCCCATAGGGCGCGTCCACAGACACACTAGGCCTTCTGCCCATTTTCTCGTTTGCAGACGCGTAGAACCAATACGCCCAGCCACCGTTCCTGTGTCCTTTGTGGCTCCCTAGAGCCCCGTTTTGCATGGTTTTTTATGTAAAAACTTGGGGGAACTCATCTTAAGACTAAGGGGGAGATGGGTTTGGATGGGTTTTGGGCATACTTGGTTCGTGGCCGGGTTTCTCCCACGTTTTCTCCTCTTGTTTACTTCTCCATGATGGGTCTTTCCCAGGCTTTTGGGCTTCCATTGGAGGTGCCTAAGAGCTCTATTTATAGAGCTTGAAGAGGGTTCTGGAGGGGGTTCTTACCGCCATGGAATGACGGTGGAGAAACCTCCAGAATGGCGGTGGTTTCTCCCCTACACACCGCCGTTCTAGAACCCTCTAGGAGGTTGAAGAAGAGGGGTGCCCGTATCAAAACGGGTCCCTGTTTTTCTCAGGCCAAATCCGTTTTTAATTTAAATTACACTTTTGCCCTTGAACTTCAAAGGGCCATAACTTGCTCATTTTAACTCTGTTTTGAGTGATTTTGGTCTTGTTGGATTCCTTTTTCTGAGACACACCTAAGGGTACTATTTTAGCACCAAATTTCTAGGTCTAGTCAGGGTGAACGGTAAAATGACAAAAATACCCTTATCTCCAAAAAGGGAACTTTTCATTTCCTATAGAATGTCCAATTCATTTTTGTTAAAAATAGCGTAAATTGCTCGGGCATTACATTATTACCCCCTTAAAAGAGTTTCGTCCTCGAAATTCCACAAATCCTCTTCTTCAAGTTAGCTGTCTTCTTGATAAGACATATTCAGGACTCCCTCGAACTAAGAAAATTCCCATACTTCTGTTGTCGACGAATCCATTATTTCGTTATCCAATACTCTAATTCGGTTAATACTTGGAGTAATGTTGTCCTTAAAATGCTAATCATACTATCTTGTACCCAATCCTAGGCACGTTCTCAATTTATCCTTGTCATAATTCCTTCTACAAGGCCTTTCACATATATATCGCGTCAATATATCTCATCCGTTTTCTTTAAGTATATATGGACCGCTTTCGTTGCGTACTCTGATACATAGTCCCATGTGTGCCAGTTTATCATTACTGGTTTCTATTTGTATTTGTATTGCTACCCATCCTTAGATGCTTATATTCTTCCGATCATGTATAGGATAGTCTCCTTAGATGACCATACTCCCCTACTCGTATATAAATTACTTCATACGTCTTTGAGATCATATGATCTTATTCCTCCTCTTTCATTTTGAATAGCATAGGATAATGCCTTTTTCCTCTTGTCTTCCATCTAATGATCTCTTCATCATTCGCATCTCCTTTTAATGGTTGGTTGTATGTCATTCGTAAGTGTCCAAAAAAAGTTATATTCTTTCTATTGTGTCAAACTTTGCTTCTTATCTTTTATATTTGTCCCCAAGATACTTCAATAGCTAATATGGTATCATGTACCCTACAGCCAAACCCTCGATTATCTTCGAATTTCAACTGTCTATCACAAAATAATTCAAGTAGCATCCTTCATCACTAACACTATCTCATATTACGATTAGGGTATCCGAACTGTACATCAAGTTTCATAGATGTTGAAGCCATCAAATGCTTTTCTCCCTAAAGAGTTTATGCAAACTCATGTCAAATGTTTTATGGTTAATTCATCATCATGGTCAAATGTTCTCGTCCAGAGGCCTATCCCACTATTCACATTAATTAAGTCTCTTATTCATAACTGAGTACCCTTACTAGGTCATGGTTGAATCCTTTGTCATTATTTTCTTTATCCTTTCTTTGCTTGATGGTTTTCTTCGTAATCTTTCAGTCCAAAAGTTCTATACTCAATCTAGTAGGGTTAGTCCTTAGGAAATTCCTTCAATTGATTTTTCGTACTTGGTATATGCACATAACAACTAAGTTTTTGTCTAAAGGCAACGTAGCATCAAATCTCTCCTTATAATGTGCTCGCCACCTCAACTTTTCTCCTTCCATTCCCTATATCAATATGTTGTTTAATCTTTTATTAATGCTTTATCATCAACCATTTAGTCTTAATTGTTAGGGGGTATCATCATCATAAGTAGTGGTTTTCTCAATTCCTCAAATTTATCTTTCAAGTGCTTCCTCATACTTAGCTTATAATAGCAGTTCTCGTTCAATAGCTACTACATCAAGTTATGCTGAAGCTGTTAAATCATCAAATTTGAAAAACACTCAGGTAAGCATGGAACATTTTTGTAGACATATAGAAAGAGAATTTATTCGATTACCTGTTGATCTCTGTCCAGATGTATAGGTTATAAGCTCAACGGTCTCTCTAAAGCGATCAGTGCTCATCTGCCTTTCTTTTCAATCCAAGTCAGCAGCATCTTTTAGACCCACAGTGATTTCTATGGTTTGTCATGGTATCTATTTATGTTTGGAAAAATCTATCTCATTGGTGGAGATCGCTCCTTATTTTTGCTTCTGTCTCAGTTGTTACTGTCCTCATTGTACTCGTAGCTCCTTCATGATGTGGCCTAATCAACTGACCTCATACCCTCGAATGACTTAGTCTAACAAGTACTTCTTTCAGGGACAACTTATGTCTAAATACTTATAATATTCCTCTGAGTATATAACTTCGACTACTAACATATTTGATTAAATAGGGTGGGATGCTTTTATTTAGTCAACAGTACTCTAAAGGTAATGACTAAATAATGGTCTTAAGATATGTGCTCTTCCGAATCTATGATAACAAGACCTCAATTCGATCCTTGATGGTACCCTACTTGCTGAAGAAAGACAAATGGACAAGTCACTATCCCAGCTTAATTCCTTTTTCAATATACTTTATTTACTCATGTAATGGCAAGGTAGGATATCACCAAATTTTCCTTTTTATGAACTATACCCATTGGTGTTCCTCATAAGCTAATGGATCTGATAAGATTATTATTGTAATAATTGATATAGGCATCAAACTATTGTAGAATTTAATTTCTAGTTGGTCACCATTCCTCTTCAGAATTTCTTGTTGCATAACCTCCTGAAATTTGATACTCTACTCAAAGTCTTAAATCCCATCTGTTTTATCTCTATCATACGCTTTCACAATAAAATCACCAACTCAGCTAGTATTATTCCTTTGAATTTGATTGGTTTACCTTCCCATCGGATTCAAGATGAAAGATTTGTATGTATCTCCATAAAGTCATGATCTTCTTCCTTTGAATATTCAATATTCATCAAATACTTATAGTTGCATCTTTATCTCTCTCTCTTTTCTTCGTAATTGGTCAAAATCTTCATTTGGTCTACCTGGATCAATGTCTCCATATGCTTTGTTGCATATAATTGATACTACGTCTATTCCTTTACGTAACATATATGATAAAGGTAATGCTTCTAAGAAATGCTAAACTATATTAATATCATTGAAATCCTTAATTGCCTGTAGCCTCAATAAAATTCATACAGTGTCTTCATAATGGCATTGAAGTTTTGGTCATGCTATACTTCTCTTATAAGTTCATGTTAGAATCAATTTATGATCACAGATCTGTCATCCCTAGTATTATCATCAAAATCTTCTGGTAACTCCGTCGAATACATTTCCTTATCATAGTCGTGTTGTATTTCTCTTAATCACCTAATATGTCAATTGCATACATCTTCTGACTTGCTCCATTATACTCAGGTTGTCATTATTCGATAGCACATCACTCTTCATAAGACTCCAATTAAGGTATCCAAAATTGAGCTAAGTCTTTTAAGATCCATACCTTTGTGATCTAGTACGAGTCACAGTTCTTTCCTAATATCATCTTGCATTCTCATCCCTCTTAGATTATCATCAAAATCTTCTCAAAGTCTGTCTTTTACATCCCCTGCCATACTCATATCATATCCCTTTTTGATAATATATTCATTTTCTGATATTCTTTATGATGGTAAGATAGCCATCTAGGTCCTTCGATTTTCTCACCTTTGGTGAGATTAATCTATTACAAGTCAGAACTATCTACTAACAAGTTCACCAACAACTTCATTCATCATTCTCATCATAATCTAATTCATATATGAGTTTCCCTATTTGCACCATTGCACAACAATCCTTATTGATAAGATTTAAGCCAACCAATATCTAAGTATTTGCTAGACCCATCTCCTTTTTCACCTATTTGTTTATGGTGAAATGCCTTGAGCATTAATATGCTAATCATCTCTACTATTTCCATTTCTACTACTTCTTCTTAATTTTCTCGATTGTCTATGACCCTTGGACATGCTGGACTGGCTGTGAAAGGATAAAACCTGGCCTCTGATACCAACTGTGACGACCCGGGTTTTCCCATGCATTTTTAAATGCAATATCTAATTCCTAAGACGGGATGCATCCCTATTTGAAAACCATTTTATGAAAACAATGCAATGCAGTGGAAAATCTTTTGTTTTAAACTCATTTTGAAAACCACGAGTGTCATTTGCTTTCACAACAACCAAAGTGGTTTTTGAAAAACTTCAAAAATCATAAATGTTTTCCCAGGTCTATCCAGTCACAGCTCACAACCCAACTGTAAATAAATACAAATACATGTCCAAAGGGTAGAGTGTTTATTTACATGTATAATTGTCTCTTTTGATTTACTTGCTCGTAACACTAACATTTCCTAAGGCATCTTCTACTTGTGAATGGAGTTGTCCTAAAAAATGTTAAGGATTGGGTGAGTATACACTATACTCAGTAGGAGTCTATCACTACTAGTTTTACAATGCATGCTATATTTAAAATCATATGCTCTTTAAAACATGTGCATGTTTGAACATTCATGTTCAATATCGATATTGAAAACAATTGTCGAATTGGAATACTGACGACTTAAAGAATCGCATAATCCAAGTCGAAAGTATCATAGATATCATAAACATAATGATATGCATAAGATGGTCAACTGAATCCAACTCATGGATATATGGTATGGTCGACCAACCTCATGTCATGCCATACGTAATGCAAGTAAATCCTCAAAAACATAGGGCCCACTATGCCCACGACCTCCTCGCAGTGTGGTCCTCTGGTACCTAGGGATACTCGGTCATAGCCTCCACGGGGCATATGACACATCGACCCAGTGCCGTGACACAAGTGGTAGCCCCCTGTACCACGTGCAATCGACGTAGGGACATGCCTTTTTTGGCTTGGTACCCTTTCCACCTAATAGTGATAGAGGCTGGGAGGCCACCCCAGACCTCTAGGCATACCACCCATGAGCTTACTAGCCCAAATCATATACGATCAATCAAGCAAAAACCTCTTTTTCAAAACCTATCCTCTTTGGGTCCCTCACAACTGCCTGGCCCTCACAACTGCCTACCTAACATCTTTTGGGCACTGCAGCGTCTTTTGGTAACCCTCAAGGACATGCAATTTTTCAAAACCCAATAACCACAAATCATGTAATTTATGCAATCGTTTGCAAAACATGTCTATGCATAATGTATTTATCATATGCATGCTGAATTCATTTATAAAATTAAGTCATGCTAAACAAGTCATATAACTTATATTTAAAACATGCATTCTCAAAACAATCATGGGCTCTTTTTAAAAGTCTAGTAACAATAGAGCACCTACCTGGTTTGGTCACACTAGCCCCCTTGTCCTCATACGCTCCTACTCATAGTTTAGGGGAACAAGGTTAGCTTGGCCTATTTCTATAGGTTTTAGAATGGTTGATCTCACTACTTAGGCATTAAGGATTCATTCCCATGCCTATGGGTCTCCTAAGGTCCTAACTGAGCCTTGATATCATCAGGTTTACAAAGGTTTAGTAGCCCCAAGCCACTATCATAGTTTAAGGGTCATGCCCTCCTTAGATAGGTCCTTGATAAGGTATTTTATGGTTTACGTATGTCTGCATCATCGGTACGGACACAACGCCTTTCGCGGCACCTCAATCGGAGTCCTAGAACTCAAGTTATGGGAGTTTTAGTATTCAAAATACATGGAAGGCCCATAGGGCGCATCCACAGACGCACCGGGCCTTCTGCCTATTTTCTCATTTGCGGGCGCGTCCATGCACACTCCTGGTTCGACCCTGTCAAACCAGTACGCCCAGGCACCATCCTTGGGTCCTTTGTGGCTCCCTAGAGCCCCGCTTTGCATGGTTTTTCATGCAAAAACTTGGGGGAACTCATCCTAAGACTAAGGGGGAGATAGGTTTGGAGGAGTTTTGGGCATACCTGGTTCTTGGCCGGGTTTTTCCCACGTTTTCTCCTCTTGTTTGCTTCTCCATGATGCATTTTTCCCAGGCTTTTGGGCTTCCATTGGAGGCGCCCAAGAGCTCTATTTATAGAGCTTGAAGAGGGTTCTGGAGGGGGTTCTTACCGCCATGGAATGGCGGTGGAGAAACCTCCAGAATGGCGGTGGTTTCTCCCCTGCACACTGTCGTTATAGAAACCTCTAGGAGGTTGAAGAAGAGGGGTGCCCATATCAAAATGGGTCCTTGTTTTTCTCAGGCCAAATCCGTTTTTAATTTAAATTACACTTTTGCCCTTGAACTTCAAAGGGCCATAATTTGCTCATTTTAACTCCGTTTTGAGTGATTTTGGTCTTGTTGGATTCCTTTCTCCGAGACACACCTAAGGGTACTATTATGAGGACCAAATTTCTAGGTCTAGTTAGGGTGAACGGTGAAATAACGAAAATACCCTTATCTCCAAAAAGAGAACTTTTCATTTCCTATAGAATGTCCAATTCATTTTTGTTAAAAATAGGGTAAATTGATCAAGAATTACAGTAAGCATGCATGTGGACCAATGGAAAAGAGCCCACCTCTATTTCTTTTTTCCCATTTTTTCCCCTTGTTTCTCTCTCTCTCTCTCTCTCTCTCTCTCTCTCTCTCTCTCTCTCTCCACCTCATCCTAAGGCATTCCATGTTTTTTAACTTAGGGGAAGATTCACTGCCTCAAAAAGTAGGCATCTCCCACCTTCTTAAATTCCCTCCTACTCCAACCAATCACCTTCCCACCTTCTATCTTTCTTTCTTATCTCTTTCTCTCTCTTTCATCTCTCTCTCCATCCCTTTCCAATACCTTTCTAATTCCTAAGTACATTCTACAAATTTTACAAGGGGGAGAAGCCCCCTTCCTAAAAGGGTGGTGCCTCCTACTTGACCCTCCTCTTAAATGCCTTAGTTTCATGCACTAGGTTCCATCATTATCCCACCTTCTATACCCATCATCCTTACCATCCACTCTTCATCCAAGGGCTGCCATATCATCCACACCTTATCTTTCCTTCTCTGTCCATCCATATTTCACTCTATCTCCCATCATTTCCCCCCATTCTTGAGAGATTTAACATGAAACTCCAAAGAGGAGAGGAGTTCCATGCCCAATTCCTAAAAAATAGGAACCTCTCTCTCTCTCTCTCTCTCTCTCTCTCTCTCTCTCTCTCTCTCTCTCTCTCTCTCTCTCTCTCTACCCAATTCCTCCATGATACATCTTCCCTTATTTCCACTTTCCCTTCATTTATCTCACTCCACAAGATCCACCTTTGTAGGAGGGGGAGTTCCACCCCATAATCCTAGGAAATAGGTTCGTCCCCCTCACTTAAGGTCTTCCATGTTTTCACCTCATTTTTCACTCACTTTCTTATTCTCAACTTTCACTTTCTTAGCCTAACCATTCATCTTTTTCTAATCTCATCCCTACCTTACCTTTCCCTAGGGTCCTCTTTAGACGGCATCCACCACGTATAAAATACTTAAGGGCTTTCACATGGAATAACATAGGGTAGAAGGGGAGAATGTACCATCCTAAGAAGGAGGTGTCTCCACCTTCCTTTCCTTCCCTTCCCTTCATGCCTCCTTCCCTTCTTGTATTATCCCTCCTTTGTTCCAGCCATCCAAGCTTTCTTCATTGATGTTGTTTTGTCCTTGTTGTGCACTCAAATGTTCAGGTTAGTTCCTTGTTTATTTTCATTCATTGTTACTTTGCTTGCTTCTTAATTCCATATTTTGAATTCCAGATTTGATTCCTTTGTTTGTCTTAGTTGTTTTCCTCTTGATTTCAACCTTAAATCCTTGTATTGAAGGACCACAACTCTCTTGAAGTGACACCAAAGAGAATGTAGCACTTGGATCAAGTTATTTTGTTCCTTGAAGTGCTTTGAATCATCATCTTTTCCTCTCTCTCTCTCTCTGTGGTTAATCTTTCGATTACGCACATGCTAATTGAGATTTGAGTGTTGGATTACATTCAAAAGGATTGAAAGTAGTTCTTTGAATATGTTTAAAGTTTTGAATGCTGCGCACACTCCATGGAGAGTGGGCACAACACTTGTAATAATCTTTCATCAATAAAATCCAAATTTTTTCTCATGTTAATGACCTTAAATATCGTGCAATATACATGCATGTTTTAATTGCTTTAAATATTGTTTTTCATGGTTATGATTCATTCTCTTTATGATCAATATTTCATGCACACATTTAATTATTCTTGCCCTCCATACTAACTTAGTTTGCATTTAAGTATTGCATGCACCATGCTAGTGCAACTTTCAACTTACATTCCATGCACATATTTCATAGTTTCATGTATCTTAATCACTTGATTCCTTAGGGAAAATGTAGATTTTTAAGTTGCTCAGTTAATGTTTGCTTTAGATTCATGCGTACAATTTTTTTATTCAAGCATACCAGCTTCTTCCCACTCCAAGAACCATGTGCAAAACTCCATGGGTCATGCACATGGTTTTGAAGGATATTTCTTTAGATGGTTGCTTGTTTAATTGATTCTCTCCTATATTCCATCCATTAGTCAAGTTATTTTCCATGTATTAGATAAGCTAGGTTCATGCACACTCTTCATGTTTAATATAGGAAATTTTCCCATCTTAGTATCATGCACACTTTTCTTTAGTAAGTTGCATGCTTATTTAATTGATTTAGTTTCGTACTAGGTTATATTTAGTTGTGGTTAGGTTTTCCTAAGTTTAATTACATGTTAGCTTAGTTTAAGAGAGTTTCCATGTTTAAGTTTAGAAAGTTATAAATTTAGAAAGTTTCCAATTGCATGCATTTTTGAATTTCCATTCCTAGTTTAGGCTAAAACCATTTTCTTTGGCTAAGCTAAGTAGTTTAAGTAAGGTCCAGTAATCATACAAACTGTTCAATTCCTCATGGGATTGATATCAATCTCATGCAATTATTACATTGATTCATGTGCTTGTGAGTTAAGTAAAACACACAACAAAGGGTATTAACCCTTTAAGCTATACCCATAGGATTTATTTGGAGGAGGATACCAAACTATGTTATCAACTACAATGTAGATTGAATCCAAATACGAAAGAAGTGGTTAGAGCAGAAGTCCTTAAATTGCTTGATGTAGCGATCATTTACCCCATAAGCGATAGCAAATGGGTTAGTCTAACTCAAGTGGTTCCAAAGCAGTCTAGAGTGGCAACAATCACTAATGCCAATAGTCAATTAAATCCTACTAGTGTTACCACATGTCGGTGTATACACATCGACTATAAAAAATTGAATGCTATCATTAGGAAGGACCATTTTCCTTTGCCCTTGGTTGATCAAATGTTAGAAAGGTTTGTAGGACATCAATATTATTGTTTATTATATGGTTATTCTGCTCTTTATATGTCTTTTTAGCATTTTTTCTTATAAAATGATGCCATTTGGATTGCATAGTTCTCCTACCACATTTTAGAGATGCATGTTGAGTATTTTTAATGATATGGTAAAATGATTTTAGAGGTCTTTATGGATGACTTCTTTAGTTTTGAGGAGAATATTTTAGTGTTGCACTGGGCAAAGTTCCACTACATTTTCGTATGGGACCTAGATTCTCACCATTTCTATCTATAAGATTTCTATAACATTATTTTTTAGAATTTTCCTCTTTCATTTTTCAAAAATTTCCTTTTCTACACCCCTCATTTCTTCATTTCTCAATGCATTATCATCATCTTACTTTTTAAACATTGGGGACAATGTTTCTTTTAAGTTGGGGTTGTATAATTCTAGAAAATTCTTTTTTTTTTAGTTGATTTCCTTGATTTCTTAAAAAAAATTTGAAATTGGAAGATTGGAAAATTTGATAAATTTTAATTTTTAGGTTAATTCATACACTATGATGAGAATTGGACTTTCTGAATTATAGTCTACCTAGCTTTAGCTTATTAATAGAATTGCATATGATTAATTTATTACTTATTATCTAAAGTATTTCATGGAAGCAAATCTTAGATCAATTGTACACACAATTGCATATACAATCTAAATTAATCATCATCATCATCAAGACCTTATCCCAATTAGGGGTCGGCCACATGAATCTTATTCCTCCATTCCACTCTATTAAATACCATGGTTTCATTTAGTCCCAAAGTTTTTAAATCTTTCCTCACCACTTCTATCCACGTTCTTTTGGCCCTTCCCCTTGCCCTTTTAGAACCTTCAACTTGTATTGCCTCACAGTTGCATATACAATCTAAATTAATAAGTAGTTATAACTTAGAAATCCTAAAAAAACTCAATGAGACTTATAACCTAAGGGAGTTTTAGAGCCATTTAAATCTTTCGATGGGTTATAAATGTTTCCAAATTTTTCGTTAGCATGTTTAAAATAAATTTAATCCCACCAACTCTTAAAATTGGCCAATTAGTTGAATTATTAGAGTATTACCTTTAAAATTTTAGAATTTTATTGAATCCGATAGGTTATATGAAACCAAAGAAATGATTTAGGCCATCATTGTTACAAGCCTAAAGATATCAAGCCTTCTTAAAAACACTTTTTATCACTAGTTAGCCAATTTATATAAGCCCTTTCTTTTCTTAGCCAGGTCACCTTTACCCATATTATCACAAATAATATATCCACTACCCATTGTTCTAAAATAAATTAGAAATGATTGAAGAAATATTTTTTAAGTTACAATATCAAAATAAAAAGTTCTTCAAAAGTGTTGAAAAGAAAGAAAAAGTTTGAAAAACAATGAAAAATGAAGAATGTGATAAATGAAGGACATTTGATTTGGTACAAAGTAATGAAAAAATTGTTGACTAGTTAGAGGACCTCTACTTATTTTTGAAGAATTTTGAATACCTTATATCCTTTTCTTTTATAACCTTATCTCAAGTCTACATTTCGTCCCAATTGAAGACCTATTGATTCTAGGAAGAATATGGTCTTGATGAAGATATAAATGGATAGGATTTAAAGATTAATATATCTAAATGTTCAAAGGTAACATTTCTAAAGGGATCAAAAACTAAATTTCTTAGTAACTCCCATTCCTTCTTGAGTATATGTTTGATAAATTTTCTTTTATTGATTCAACTCACATATTTAAAAGAGAGATATGATTTAAACCTTTTTCTAAAAGTTCTTATTTTTGAGTATATGTCATCATTCCTATTGAGGTCAAGACATATTTTAGATGGAGTTCAAAAGGTATAGTCTATGTAGAAATAAAGATCTATTGTATATGCAGACTATATATACATGGCACTATAAGATCTAAAGTCAATTGGAATATATTTAGCATATGGGGTAGGGTTCTGAAAAAAAAATTCTTTAATTTTATTAGTATGCTAAAGTTGATAGATTTATAGAAGATAATTCTCTGAGACAAAAGAGGGAGTTGACTTGAAGATAAATCTTGGGATTTTGTGGGTAAATTCTATATAAACCCTCACAAGGCTTAACTCATCTACAAGGAGTAACCAAGGTGTTTAAGGTCTTATTGAACATGCTAAATGAAATCTTGAATACCTACGAAAATGGAAATTTGTATGAATTTTGATAAAATTATTTTCACATGTTTTGCTCAGGCTAGAAAAATGTTGCTTCGGGTGTGCATTGAGTGTTCAATTTCAGCTAATATACCTTTAAATTAGTATAAATATAGATCAACTAACCAATTAATTTTGTATAATTAGATTAAATATTAATTATAGCTCCAATTGATCATTTAACCACTGTTTGGAAAAATTTTATGGCTAGATGATCATAGAAGCTGATCAGATGAATAAATCATAGTTAAGATGATTCTAATTGAATTTTATGTGTTGTAGACTAATGAGAGTGACCTTGGATGACTCTGACTAAGTTAATTGGCACTAGATCTTCCCCATTCTACATAGGCCCCACAATGCAAGATGGAACAGGAGATAGCTTGGGAACAAAGTACACTTTTTTTCTTGATTTTCTCTTGGGAAAAACATGCTTTTTCTTGGTTCTTTTGTTGAAAGTTGGATACTTGGAAAGGAAGCTCGATTGCTAGAAACTGAGAAAGACCTGCAATAGAAAGCCTAGAGGAAGAGAGTAGGACCATAGTAGAGGAGGAGATTGAAGGAGGAAGACAAACCATATAACTGAAGCGGGAAGATTGAACACATCCCCATCACTAGCCTCTCTCTCATTCCCAGTCTACCCATCATTTTCTTCCCCAGGTTTCCCCTTGTTCTCCCTCTTTCACCATGGTTTTTTCCTCCAAATTCCATTTGGGTTTCTCCCTATTTCTCTTCCTTTTTCTTTTCTTACTTGCAGTCATTGCATCACCATTGTTTTGCTCCCATTTTCCCTCCATTTCACTATTCTGTTTCATTGTCCCAGTCATGTCTTCGTCCTCTATTTTCTATAACTATGTTTCCATATTATTTAGTCATTTTTCGTCACTGTTCATCACTGTTTCTCACTGTGATTCTTTCCAGATACAATCTTTCAATGACTTAGAGAAAACCCGACTTGAATTCACCCAAATTCCTCCTCTTCCCCCTTTGTTTTCAGTAGTTTCAAACACAAGGAGCTCTTGGTTAAAATAGAAAAGTTATAGAAATTCCAATTTTACCTTTAGCTTCTCTATTTTAATTCCATATGTTCCTTGTTTCATCTTTTTCTTTATTTTATCTTTTTCCTTATTTTGTGTTTTTCTCAATAAATCCCTAAACTATGCAATTTTAGTCCCTATTTGGTTTTAACTAAATCGAATCAATGGTCTAGCTTTAACTGATAGAACAACTTTAATTCCTATTGCATTTCTTTTCATATTTCAAATCCACTTTTAGATCTTCATTAAAATTCAATTTTTAGTCAATCCATTAGCTCTGATATTGTATCTGGAGTCCATACATTGAATATTAGCTGTCCAATTCCTAATTTCATCTATTGATCTAGATCATTAAATTTTTGAAAAAAATATATAATACAACTATTGAATCAGTGATCGAGGAGATTAATGATTGGTGTGGGTTGATCTACTAGATGTTATTAGATATGGAGAATTTCACTGCATGACACAATGATCGAGCTGGGAAAGTAAAATTTTAGTTTTATTTTATTAAATTCATTGTCAACTTACATTAAAAAATTTGTATTTTTTAGTTCAATAATAAATTTGAGTTTTTTTAGTGCATTGTTATTTAATTTTTTTAATTTTAGTAAGTTAAACTTTATTCAAACTCCCACTTTTTAAATCAAGTCCCCATATGATCGAACTACACTCATACAAACTATACTATAATAGCTCATGCACTTGCAGAAAACAACAACAATAGAGATGGGAGGATGAAGATCATGGCATGGCTAAGGAAGTTTCCTCCAACTTTATCTTAAATCAAGTGTCATTCCTATTTTGAAAAAGATGCCTCCTCCTTTGTGATGTGTTGAATGCATTAAATCTCATTCTATATGAATTTAGGATGGTGGCTATGGTTGAGCCTTGTCTCCTTTTCATTTCCTCACCATTGGATTCTACTTCATTTAGGATTGAGTGGATGTGATTGCTTTGAAGTTTCCTTGTCCAATAGATCTTGTTTTGTAGCTCCTTTATTCTCAATAGCATGCTTTAGAGTGAATGTCTTAGATTCCAGTATCCACTATAGCTCTTCTCCTAATTTCTCTCCTAGACCACCATTTTTTTTCTCCAACCAATAGGAATTAAGAAGTGGAGGACATCTCCACCCTTCTTGAAAGACATTTTTCTCCTAAAATCTAGGTGCATAGTCCAACGAAAGAATCTCTAATAATGGGATGAAGTTCTAGTCTTCCATGCAGTCTTATTTCTCATTGGTTCATTCTTGCTTGAGTGAGCTCTCATTTGTTGCTTAGGATATTCATAAACAAGGATAAATCTTGGTCTTTGAACACTTCAGAAGTAAGGATGAGTGTTGACCTTAGATTTTTGGTAAATTGTCTCTCTCCTCACCTTTTTATTTTCTCCTTAGTTCCTACTTATTATTCACATTTAAAAATGTGGAATTAAGGAGAGTGAACCACATTGCATGGGAAAATTGTGTACTCCTTAGTGTGGTCCCCTCTTTTGGTTGAGTAGGAGACAAAGTGAATCAAATAAATAGCGCTTATCTATTCGTATCCAATGTATTTGATTTGAGCTTTCCTTAGAAGCTTTTGAAGGTGGTGAAATACTTGCATGAATGTATGGAAGTTGTATCATCTTTAATTCTGATAAGAACACCCTCTTTAGTATAGATAAGGTTGGTCTTTCACTTAGGGTTTGAATTGCTCTAGCTTTGATGACTACACCCCCTTATCATTTTGAACTCCTAGACTTCATGTTTGGCATGTGGGTCCATGACATTTCTTATACAATGGTCTTGCTCTCTTTTAGTATGTTTGAGTGCTAAAAATAGCAATTTTTAGTTGTACCCTAATCCTGAAAAATGTGAAATAAATCCTAAATAGTAATATTTAAGTGAATTCCAAGGTTGAAAACTGCTAAATATAGAGGTATTACATATTATATTTCAAAACTATGAACAGTATAAGAATGCTAAAAAGGTTGCAAATAGAATAGTAAGTGAGGCTAAACTCAAGGCATATGATGATCTATATAATAGACTAGGATTAAGAGAAGGTGAGAAAGATGTTTTTAAACTTGCAAAAAAAGACACTAAAAGGGTAAGGACATAGATCATATTAAGTGCATTAAAAATGATGATCAAAGGGTACTAATCAAAGATGACAAGATTAAACAACGGTGGGAAAGTTACTTTCAAAAATTGCTAAATGACAATTGCCTTGAGAATTTAAGGATTGAAAGTACTATAAACCTAAATAACATTAGACATTATAGATATGACGGTAGGAATGGAATACCTAAAGGGAAAAGAGGCCTTGCAAAAGATGTAATCAGGAACGGCCCTAGGGCCCAATGGTATACTAATAGAGGTTTGGAAGCATATGGGAGATACTAGAGTAGTTTGGTTGACCAAGTTGTTTAACAAGATTATAAAATCATAAAAAATGAGGATGAAGGAAGGAAGAGCTCTTAACAATAAAGGAGACGTACATATCTGCACTAATTATAGGGGGATCAAACTTATGAGCCACACTATGAAAATTTTTGAAAGAGTGATTCAGAAGAGGCTATGGCATAAGACAAGTGTGTGGGAGAACCAGTTTGGTTTCATGCCTAGGAGGTTTACCATGGAAGCTATTTTCTTACTAAGACAATTGATAGAGAAATATAAGGAGAGGAGGGAGGACCTCTACATGGTCCTTATTGACTTAGAGAAAGCATATGATAAAGTCCCTAGAAAGTTAATATGGAGGATTTTGGGAGAGAAAAGGGTTTCGTGGGGGTATATAAACATAATTAAAGATACATATGAGGGAGCGGTAACAAATGTTAAGACCACTAGTGGAGGGACCAGTGATTTTCCTATCATTGTAGGATTGCGCCAAGGATCGGTATTGAGCCCATACCTTTTCAGGTTGGTTATGGATGAGTTAACAAAACATCTACACAAGGAGATTCCATGGTGCATGCTATTTGCAGATGACATAGTTTTTATTAATGAGACAAGGGAGGAGGTACACACAAAGCTAGAGTTATGAAGAGAGGCATTAGAACCTTTAGGATTTAAAATCAGCAGACCTAAGACAAAGTATAGGGAATGCAATTTTAGGAAGGTGAGGAGTAGGAGTGGAGGACCAGTAAAGATGGATAACCAAGAAGTCCCTATAAAAGACCACTTTCGGTACTTTAGATTGATGATTCATGAGAGTGGAGAGACTGAGAGGGAGGTTACCTAGAGAATCTAAGCTAGTTGAAACAAATGGAGATGTGCATTTGGAGTTTTGTGTGATTAGAGGGTGCCACTCAAACTAAGAGAAAATTTCTATAGGATGGCTATAAGGCCGACCATGCTTTATGGATCAGAGTGTTGGGCAATTAAAGAACTTCATGTTCATAGGATGAGTGAAGCAGAAATGCGGATGTTGAGATGGATGAGTGGCAAGACAAGAAAGGATAGAATTAGGAATGAAAATATTAGAGGAAACTTATGGGTAGCACCAAAAGGTAACAAGATGAGGGAGATTAGACTTAGAGACTTTGGACATGTCCAATGAAAACAAAAAATGGCACCATTTAGAAGGATTGAGGCAATGCAAGTAGAAGGTTCTAAAAGGGCAAGGGGAAGGCCTAAATGAAGATCGATAGAATTGGTGAGAAAAGATTTTAAAACTTTGGGACTAAATGAAGATTGTACTTAATTGAGGGGAATGGAGGAACAAGATTCATGTGGCCAACCTCTTATTGGGATAAGGTCTTGATGATGATGGCATGTCATATTTCTAAGTATATCATGCTAATAAAAAAGAACAATAGCTCTAAAGTCTATACATATAATAAAGACATTCCATTATTTCAATAAACCTTAGAGCGTAAGTGTGTCATTATAGCCAATATATGCGTAATTATTAGTCTTTAAGTAAATTTGAACCAAAATTACTATCTAAAAGTATGCTTTGACTTAAAAATCTCACAAAATATTCTTAATACTTAGAAAGAAGTCACTCAGAAATGGTTAAATCTCTCATCAATATGTGAGTAGAATAATGTTCATCAAAGCTAAATTCTCACATATTTCATACAAAAGAATGATAATTTAGAAAGAAAAAAAGAGAGAGCTAATAATGGTCTCATGGACAAGATATCAACTATTTAAGAATGTTATACTCTACCAAAATCCCTACATCCATAACCACATCCAAGCCATACTCTTCCTAAGATCAAGTTAGGTCCTTTCACTAGGATGAAACAAAGGCTTAGGAGTTATCAAAGAAAGTGGTATAAGGATAAACAAAGGTATTTTGAAAGATATGTAAAGGTCTTCTACTAAAGTATTTAGAATATTCTTTTCTCTTTTTCTTTTTCTCAACATATGAGAGTGCACATTCTCCTTTTTAATGGCTATTTTTCTTCACTTTTTCAATTTTCCACTTTGAGTATAGCCTTTTTTATTTCTTCTTCTTTTCATTCTTTTGATGTTCATCCTCTTAAATTTTATTACTCGTACTTTTTCTGAAGATAATCCTTCAATCATCTCTACATATTTTCAGAACAACTGGTGGTGGATATATTATAGGGTTAACTATGGGTAATGGTGAATTGATTAACAAAGAAAAAGGCTTAATATAAAGGCTCAAGGGTTTAACTAGCAATTATACCTCAAGAAAGGCTAAAGGCTTTGGGTTAATCAAAAGGATAGATTCTATCATTTTCTATGTTTCATATGACTTAAATATAACCATAAACTCAAGAGATATATGATATAGTCTTTTTAATATGAACCCTTAATAGTTGACCAAGATAAGAATAATGAGACCAACTAGAATTAATGTCCTTTGAAGAAAAATTTGGATTCTATATACAGCCCTCAAAAATAAAGAATGGCTCCGATCTCACATGGGTTGTAAGTTTCTACTAATTTTTTTCATCTCTAAGTTATACTTACTCTTCAACTTGAACTATATATATATGTAATAGTAATTCTAAGTTTAATTTTTCATGGAAAACTTTAGAAAAATGATAAAATAATGAACTAATTGTACACAAGTCTATTACTAAGCTAAAGTTCAAAAGATATACTGAGTCTGCAGAAAATCCAATTCCCATCTTAGTAAAGGAACTTATCATAAAAATTTTAAATTATTTTATTTTTTAATTATAGAAAAGACTCAAAAAAAAAAAAACTAAAAAGACTTTGGACACATCAAATTTAAAATACCCTACCCTCAGACTTAAATTAAATATTGTCCCTAATGTTTTAATAAAAGCATGGACAAATGAAATAACTAAGTGGAGAGCGAAGGGCTAGAAAGATAGTACTTACACACCAATGATGGTGCATGAATTTATTGATGTGGTCAATAATATAAAATATGCAATACAAATGCAAAATGCTACTAAATGACACTTAATCTAGACTAACTAATGTTCTAAACCTAAACCTAATCTAACTATGAAGGAGTATTTAAAAAACTCACTACATTTCAAAATCTCATGCTAGTCAATATACATTTTTAAGCTAGAGTGTGTGTGGTGGTGAGAAGATAATGGCATGATAGACCACCATGAATCTAAGTGACTTGGAACCAACTTGAGGTGACTTGTCCCAAGTTTTGTCAAATTGAGGATAGAATAGGCCAACATCAAAAAGTTGATAACATTCGTCCTCCCTTATAGTGTCCTGATGGCTAGGGTTAAGTTGGCTCTACATCTGCCATAAGGGATGCTGATGTTCCTCTAGATGCAAAGAATTAATATGGCTTATACCCTTTATATCATCTTGTATACACCCTTGAGTTGGTTGATATTAGGCTAGCAAATCAATTGAATCTCCTTCCTATTATGTAGTCACATGTATGGTTTCATATGAATCTAAACTCTCACATAGTGAACTATCTGGTAAAGGTTGTTGGTCCAAATCAAGTGCTTCTTCACTATATGGCTCAAATTGCATCTCAGGCAATGGGAGGGGTCCCACTTAGGCTCTTCATTTTGAAGTGTTCATCAATGGAGGTGTTTGTGCTAGAATCAAAATTGGAGTGATTAGGACATGCTTCAATAAGATCATTGTTAGAGGACGACAATGACAATGGATGCATTAGACTATCCATATCATAAGAATTTTTAAAGTCTAATATGATTACTATCCCTGTATTGTTGTTGATGGGATTCTCATGGTCCTCAACTTGCTCTATTTCCTCTTCCCTTTCTAAAAATTCAATAGATATTTGACCCATTTGAAACTCCAACTACATAATAGATTGTGAGTAGGCCTACATAGTTCTTTTAGTAGCTTCATGGAATTTTAATGTATTCTACATAAACAAACTAAGGGTCTCTTCTAATGATTGCTCCTTTGATTGTGGGGGAAACAGCTAGTATGACTCATAGTGCTATGGAAATGGGGTATTAGGAAAGGGTTGAATAGCGTGGAACTAAGATAGTTCTCCTTGATAATCTTGAGACCATATTTGATTAGGATGCTTAGCCCATCTGAGATAGTCAATCTCAGAATAAGTTTTGCTGCTAGGGTATGTAAATGCATTTGTTGAGCTCACTGGTTGCAAAAATTATTCAGGATATGTGGAGCTTGATGGGCACGAAATAGTAGGATGTGTTAAACTAGAATAGTTAAACAATCCCCATATCGAGGTTTCCTTAATGACTCAATAGCCAAAATAAAAGCATCTAATTGATTAAGTTGACTTTATACTCTTAACTAATCTATCTATTGCATTGGACAGATTAGGAGTATCCACTGTCTCATACATAGCTTCAGAATGAAGCTACAGTGGAGTAAAATAGTAAAAAAGTGGGTTTTTATCTACTACTTCATTAGCCATATTTTTGGCAGGGTTAATTAGATTTACTTGATTATGTAATCATTGCCTTAGTTGACTCAACTTTGTATACAATAAAAATAAGTAATTATATATAATGAAAGAGTATTTTCTATTTTTTCCTAGTTTAGAGGATCCTAAACTAGATGATGTAATCTATATGCAAATTTATGCACAATCAAAAGGCACACAATAAAACTAACCATGTGGCAAACAAGCTTAAAGGTTTATTTATCTTAAAAGAAATTATTAGAGAGGTTTTTAGATTAATTCTAACCCAAGTAGCTCCTCCTCTCTTTCAGACGTGTCTTACAGCTTACTAGTTAGATCCTAATCATAATCAACTACTTCACATGCTCCTCAGTTAGACGTAGGTGATCTAAGTCATTGGATGTGTTGGCAAAGTTGGTCATTTAAATATCAATGTATTTGATTGGAGAGGGGCCACTGGTGTGATAGTAATCTGCCTCTTTCCAAGAGGATCCTATGAGCTCGTAAGCTACTATAGTTCTCTTCTAAGTGATTTTTAATTAAATTGTAGATGCTAGGGTTGTGCTAGGTGATGATTAAACTAGGTGGGCCAAGGGTTGGTGATAAAATCCACCATTGATCTTGTAGGGGTGAGTTCCCTTACTAATCAATAAATCATTCCCATGACAGTTCCATTAACATATATTCACCTTAAAGTAGTAAATGTGCCCTATAGTGGAAGGAAAAAGTAAATCTAATGCAAAACCCTAGAATGCAACAATTAATGAAATGCTTTCTATATGCTTTGCACTACTATCCACAATGCAACTAAATTAATACAAAGATAATCTAAAAATTGGAAATTGATTAGAATAGCTAATAGTGGGGTCCTAGAATTAGTCTCATACAAGGGTGGGTTCATACACATGCCACCTTCTCTTCTAGGTTAAGATGGCCCACACTTATCTTGTATTATTACAACCCTTTTTAGTTTAAATGACTAGGGGCTCACTACAATTCACTCAAAATAAAATTGTGATTGTCCTATGCCTTCCTCCAAGTCTTTTCCCGATTCCTGCATAAATACATAGAGAAGTGAGTATCAAAGATCCTCAGGAATAATGAAAAATAAGCAAAATAATGCAACTATTTTGCATGCAATCCTCAATGCGAAGGCTAGTGGTAAAGTATTATAACCTAGATTTAATTGAAAACTTCATTGACAAGCCAAAAACTTGATGTGCTTAAAGTTAACACAAATGCATGGGTCTATTGTAGAATACACAAGCAAATATGGGTCAATCTCATAGAGACTCTTTGATAAATGAGGTGCAGTTAAACTTCCATTATCCTACTTTAACCTAGCAAATGAGTAAGGATAGTAATTAAATTTAAGCACCAAACTAAAATAAAGCAAGTAAATAAGACAGGAAAAGTAAATAAAACTAACTAAAAACTACTTTCATTAATGAAATTTTATTACAATAAACTCAAATACATTAAGGACAAGACCTTCGCTGCCATGGAAAGAGGCACAAGGTTTACCTCTTCTCCTTATCAAGTGTTCCCAAAATCCCAAGAAAAAGAGGGATGGAAGGCCTAGGGGAAAAATGCATGTTGAGGCAAAGGGGAAGAAGACATGGAAGAGAGATTGGTGGATGGTTCATACAAGTCTAAGGAAGAATGGAGAGGGGGACGGCTAATGCATGCACTAGAGCAGCATATACGAGAGATATGTGCAAAGGAAGTGAAGAAGAGGAGGATGCGTGTTGGTTAGAGAGTGAAGAAGGAAAAGACATGAAAGACAAATGGAGAGCAGGGTGATGGATGCAATTGCAAGGGTGGAGATGAGAATAGGGATGAGAGAGAGGATGGGAGAAGGAAAGCAGCGCATGTCCACCTTGGATAGGAGAAGGACTGCTAGAGAGAGGTGCTTCCTACAGTGGATGCAAAGCAATTGCCAATAGGAAGGAGAGCACACCACGATCTCAATCTCTAGCCTCATGTTCTTCTCATCACTTAAGAATGGAAGATGATGGTTAGGCTTTATCCTCTTCTCCAAGGGTTGGACATGAAGCTCTAAGGGAGAGATGGTGAGAGTGATCCCTCTTCCTGTTTCTCCTGGCTCTAATGTTCTAAGGAAAAGTAAGAGATGACCTTTTTCCTTCTCCTTCACCTCTGTTTATATATTTCTAAGGTGAAATCCCTAAGAAATGAATGGCTAAGAACACGAGGAGAAGGGAGTGATAGATGGTTGAGATGTAAGGGAGAATGGAGGAAAGAAAGAAGAATAGAAAGAAGGGGTGGTGGTGGAATGCATTAAGGGAAGTAGATTGTGTTGGATTCTAGGATGGGATTTGGAAAGAGGATGACAAGGAAACAGACAATGAGAGGAAACGAAAGATATGGGGAAGGATAGGAAACAAGAATGTAGGGGACAAAGAGGAATGGACGAAGATAGGACAGGATCTCCTTGAGTTGGGAAAGGTTGAATGGGCTATTATGGATGGATGGATGGATGATTTTCCTTCTCCCTTGGATGGTGGAGATGGGAGTATGAAGATTATGGCATTACCAAGGAAGTTTCCTCTAGCTTTATCTCAAATCGAGTGGCATTCCTCTTTTGACAAAGATGCCTCCTCCCATGTGATATGTTGAATGCTTTGAATCTCTTTCTATACAAATGTAGGATGGTGGCTAGGGTTGAGTGTTGGCTCCTCTTCATTTCTTCACCATTGTATTATACTTCATCTAGGATTGAGTGGATATGATTTTTTTGAAGTTTCCTTATCTAAAATATCATGTTTCATAGCTACTTTATTCTCCATTGTTGGATTAGCATGCCTCAAGGTGAATGATTTAGATTCTGTTGAGATTTCCTTATCCACTCTAGGTTATCTACTTATCTCTCTACTAGTCCACTATTTTTTTTCTCCAACCATAGGAATTGAGAAGCGAAGGACATCTCCTAATTGTTGAAAGACATTTTTTCCCTAAAATTTAGGTGGACAGCACACTGAGAAAATCGCCACCAATGAGATAAAGTTATGGTCTTCCTTACAATTTTGTCCTTGTTTGAGTGAGTTCTCATTGGTTACTTAGGATATCCATAAACAAGGATAGATCTTAGCCTTTGAACACTTCAGAAGTAAGGATGATCATTGACCGTAGATGTCCCGTAAATTGTCTCTCACCTTACCTTCTTTATTTTCTCCTTATTTCTCTCATTTGAAAACATGAAATTAGGGGGAGTGCACCACATTGCATAGGAAAATCATGTGGTCCCCTCTTTTGGTTGAGAAGGAGATAGAGTGAATGAAATAAGTTTTCATGCAGGCCTTGATCTTTGATTTAATTTGTTTTAGAAAAAGCTCTTATATATTTGTATCTAATGTATGTTATTTGAGCTTCCCTAAGAATCTTCCCAAGGTGGAGGAATATTGCATGCATGCATGGAAAGTTCTATCACCTTTACTTTTGATAAGAACATCCTCTTTAGTATGGATAAGTTTGGTCTTTCACTTAGGTTTTCTGACTGCTCTATAACAACCTAGGTTTTTAAATTACTTTTCCATTAATCTTTTACAAAAGATGGGATCCCAAGTTTTGAAGATGCATTTAAGAAAATCAAATAGTGAAAACATTTTCTATGAAAAGACTTCTAAAATCCAAAGTGTTATTTTTCTTTTTTACAAACAAGGACTTTCACAGAAATGAGTACTACATTTCTACCTAAAATCTAACAAAGTTTCCTCTATTTTTAGGACTTATGCAATTTATGCATGTGACCTAATGTCCCTAATAAACATAGCTTAAATCAAATAAATAATAAAGGAGACTCCATCTCCATCCGTACACATGAACATACAATATTTAAATGTTATAAACTTGTTTCATACACCTTGTATATCCTTCTATTGAGGTCCCTAGCACAATATTCTACTCCTTTGTTTTATTTCTTCAAACCTAAGACATTATAAATAATTTACAATGTCTTAGCAAGCTTTTGCTTGTGTAGGTAGTTTCATCATCAAATATGTATATTTACATAATTTCCAATTGATGAGAGGTTAGTATTTATGTAAAGCATTATGCATGGTGAGTAGTATAACAAAACTCTCAAATCTTATATATGCAATTCAAATCAATGTCATGTCTATCATTTTACTTTATTAGTTTCAATATCCATCCATATTGTTTCAAAGACAATAATAATCACTACAAAGCATTTTACACAATATGAATAGTGACCAAAACTCATATCATGCATCATCTCATAAATAAACTCATCCAATAGGATAATAAATCATTATCAAAATCAAAAGCTAAAAAGCCTTTAAATCATGAGATGTTCAAATACAATCAATGTATCTCAATAAACATGTATGTATGTATGTATGTATGTATGTATGTATGTATGTATGTATGTATGTATGTACGTATAATACCATATGAACCTCCTTGAGCTCTCATAGTGCAAAATCACTCAAAATCCAGTTACTTGCCATTAGTCATGAGCACTTATTATAGACCTAAAATTTAAGGGTGCCATGCACCTCCTACCCAAGCACAATTTAGATGCACATCTCCAAATAATGTACCCTTTGTGCTATAGATAAACCTAGTTAAGTATGCTACTATCATGTAGATATTGAGACAGATAGACTCCTAGCACCATGTGCATGGGCACAAGGTGCACAAGGCCATGGCTTACCTATGTGGTCATTGTAACCTCAATTCGACCTTTTTTGGCTAGGTACCAAACATATGAAGTTTTGGATGGGGGATGATCAGTCCTCAACCCACTTGGCACATTGTCCACCGACCCCAATATGTCCATCATAACTTAACGATACTAGGCATCATCACATGCTGATATAACTGATAAAACACATGAAATTCATGCATTAGTGAAATCATGCAGTCAAACCTCATGGTGCAATATATCCATGTAAAAGTAACCCTCACTAGGGTGGAGTTTGAGGATTTCACACTCCTCAACATTTAACAATCATGAAACTTATATATTTTCAAACTCTTTTCCATGTAACAAGTTTTCAATTTAACAATAAATTAACATGGCATTACAAATTGATATTTTGCGTGAAATACAATTATATTCAACTGTATAAATGTTAAGTGTTCAATTTTAATTAAAATTTCCTTAATTTAGCATCTAATTAGATCACCTAGTCCATCAATTTTGAAATTTTAAATTAAATATGTATTTTAACTCCAATTGATCATCCAACCTTTGATGGCCAGGTGATCATCATGGATGATCAGATGATTAAAGCATGATTAGGATGAGTCTAATTGAGTTTTGAGTTTTAGATGTCATAGATCAATAAAAAGGAAATTGGATGACTCAAATCAAATTAAATGGATCAAATCATGCAAGATGCAATAGAGGAGGAAACTGCTTAGAAAAAGGAGAAGTTGGAGGAATTTAGGAATCAAATTGCTAAATTTGAATAAGGCTAAATTTGAATAAGAAGTAGAGAAGTTTATTTAGAATCAACTTCAAATTCTATGGAAAAGTCTATATAAATGATGGTGAGCACTATGAAATGGAACACTTAGGAGTTCCACTTTAGAATAGCAGAGAGAACAAAGAAAGAAAGCTAACCAAAGAGAGAAGGAACAGAAGCCATCTTGCTCCCATCCACTCAATTCCCTACAACCTCAGTTTCCTGTCGACTCTCAATTTCACTCAACAATATTTTCCCTATTTCCCTCTATCTCCCCTACTTTCTTTCACCATTTTACCCTTTTTGTTTCACCATCATACCTATTTCTTGTCAACAAGAAATTCCTTGTTACCATTCGTTCCCTTCCTTTTTCAAATCACCATCCCTATCTCTTTCTCTCAGCCATTTACTTAACTATTAGTCATCCCCTGTCCATCCTCTATTGTTCATTCTATTTTCATCATTTTTCCTCCCTGTGCATCAATCGTCATAACTATGTTTGAGTCCCTTTTTCTCACAGCTTTCCCTTCTAGTTAGAGCAATTAACTTTCCTTATTTCTCACCGATATAAGGTTTTGTTATCACTGCATTTCCCTTCCATTTTCAATCCCTATTTTCAAATCGTGCTTTTCTGTGGTGACCCTGATTTTTTTATACTTTGGGAAATAGTGGGGCCCTTACTTTTAAAATATATTTTCCAAAATTAAATAGTAAAATCACATTTCTACAAAAATGCAGCAAAGTTTTCTTTGTTTTTTAGACTTAAGCATTTAACACATGCCTTGTAAAAAATATCTGATAGCACTTATAAGATTCAATATAATATAGAGATTTAAAAATTTTCTTCCTTTCAGTCATAGCCCCAAACACACTCACTAGTCATAGCCCCAAACACACTCATTAGTCAAAACTTACCAACTATGAAGTATATCAAATGTATCTTTAATAACAACTAGTCAACTCTTTATTACAATAAGAATGTAAATAGTGACACAAACCCTTTTCTAGTTTAAAGGTCTCTTCAATAACTAGTTATTCAGTAGTCAATCGCCTTTTTATCTCTATTAGAACTTCCACTAGAAATTGTTGGTTGTAAGGGGGTGAGTACGATGAGTCCCAGTGAGAATTTACAAGGTTAGATAAAACCATGTCAAATCAAAATCCATATATATATTCATTATAAATTTATATGCCATAAGATTTCATATTAAATTTATCAATATCCATATGAATCAAATTACCAATGATAGAATTATCAAGTATAACTCAATACATCCAAAATCATCATTACTCATAAAATTCAATGAATCTTCAATGAAATAATGATTTTAATAAAGCAATTTAGTATCATTAGTCACAATCTATCTTTGTAGCAATTATAGAAATTGATTTCTAATCCTTGAGGATATCCTGACATGTGCGAACATGTCTCACATACAAAATTTAAAATGTAATGGCTATCAACAAGTTACAGCTCTGCTAAGCTTCAGAATTGTGCTCAGATACCTTAACCACTACACTGTCTCAATGGGAAGGAACGAATCAATACAGGATGGAGTCTAGCCCATGTGCTTCACCATTAAATCATATACTGGTATCTATATCAAAATGAACTAGGGGCCAAGCAGGTCCTATGTCATACATAGCTAGCGTGAGTGTCTAGCCGACCACTCACCCAGTGTAAATCAATTCTCGAAAGTCTGATCAATAACTCAAGTTAAATCTTGTATTTGATGTCATGGTAATCTAACCTATCTAAATTTTGTCTTTAGACATAACAATAAAATTCTAACTAGATAATTGTTGGAACATTTCTACGTACATCACTTTTCTCAATGAATCATTCATAATAAGAATTCTCTTTAAAGAAATTAAATTAATAAGGTCTAAGCAAATCATTTTATTTCTTTACAATTTCAACTTAGTAGTAGGTGCAACCTGAAATTTTCAATAGTAAATCTCAAAACAACTATGAGTCCTAACTTTAAAATATGATTGATAATACAGAGGTCCTTTGTACTTACTTTGAGATTATTCAACCTCTTATATTTACAAAGCCTTTTTATTTTATTCCTTATGAGATGCTCAAACTAAGTCATGATATTTCTATCGTATGGTTATCCTTCTTTGCTCATGGTTTAACTTATGAATGCTTTACTCATCATAGCCTTCTTCTCCAAGTCATTATTTTAATGTGGCTGTAAATTGTTATAGGAAGATCTTCAAGCACTAATTTTTTTGTGCTTAATTGATTATAACTTAATCTTTTACTTTAAAACTATCACTACCTCATTTTCATAGTTCAAAGATTCTCATCTTTGAATTTCACATAAGCTTAAATATTATACATGTAGTTAAGTTTGTTGTTAACATTTTCTATTAAAATGATACTCATTACATTTTGTACTCTTGTTAACATATATTTGTAAAGTTTACTTTCAAAACCCTACTTGTATTAAGTATTTATACTCCAATGTTTTGTATAATGACATTTAAGTGATAAATTTTATTGATAATAGAAACTAGAATTTAGAAAGGATCATGTTGATGTGTTTAACCGCAAGTGCATGGGCTATTGTAGTGTAGTGTGTGCAAGTATGGGTCGATCCCTCAGGGACTCACTTTAAAAAGTGGGAGTTTAAATAAAATTTAACTTTAAAAAATTATAAATAAATAACAAGAAATTAATAAAAATAGAATAAAGGTTCAAATCTATTCAACTGCTAAAAATTATAGAATTTTCAGTTCCAAAAAGAAAGAAAATAAAGGAAATAACACCAAAAATCTACTTCCCTAGCTTATTCACTATCAATTTCTCCAAATCTGGTCATCTTGGAGTTGATCAGCCTTCATCAATGTCTTCATTATGTCCTTGATTAAAGATCTGCCAATTGGATTTGTTAGATTTCTCAAAATAGTAAAGATTTGGAGTAAATGATGATTTTGAGATTTCGACAATATAGATCACTTTATGGATTTTAGATTAGAGATCAAAGTCATTAATTAAGTTTAGGGATGTCCTAAGAATGATATCTAAAAGTTAATTGAAAATCAGAGAAGAAACAGAGGAGAAATTGAGAGTTTTTTGTTGTTAAAGGCTAACCTGTTGATTGGGTTAACCCTTAATTGATCTAATTCAGATTGGGCAATTCCTAGACAAGAAAAATGGAGATAAAATAGAACTAGGATACAACAAATACATAGAAGGAATTAAATCACGTACTGAAAAGGAATTAAATCAGAACTCTAAATGGCAAAAATGGAATTTAATAGAAAGTTTAAAATGGAAAAAAAAGTAAAGGGAAATTGCTGGAGAGGAAGAGGAAACTAGAGAATGGAAAAGAAGGAGGATAGTGGGGAGGTGGGCCGAAGAAAAGAAATGATGTAGAGGGTGAGAGAGAGACACCAAAGAATTGGTTGCTTTGCAGTGTTGAGCAGTGGAGTTGGGCAAAGGAAAGGGAAGAAGGGCGAGCAAGGAGTTCTAGTGCTAGGCAGTGCCAATCTGCATCGAGCAGCGATATCTTCAAACAGGATTTTTGGCATCATTCGGTCTGGGTTGCAGAGGGAGATCTGACCGATGTGGTGCATTTTAGGTGGAGCAAAGGCAATGAGGGAAAGCTGTTCAATGTGAGCGACGCAGAGAGAAGGAGGGAACAGAGAGATTGGTAGCATCTAGAAGTTATTCTATGGCATGACAGAGAAAAGGGCAGTCTGGTAAAGCAAAGCGAGGGACATTGGGTGAGAACAAGGGCAGTGACTGGGTTTGCCCAGTGAAGTGGACTGGAGAGAAGAAGAGAGCAGAGATGAGCGATATGTGGGAAAGGCTGGGATGAGTAGAATTAGGGGAAAAGGATTGGATGAAGGAAGAGTAAGGGAGAAGGATCGGATGAAGATAGAAGCAGAAAGAGAGGATGATCGATGGTGGTACTAGGTGTCTTACAGTGCTGAAAAGAGAGAAGGAGAAGAGATGGGGGACGTGAGAGAGAGAAGGGGCATGGTAGGGGTGGTATGGTCTTGTGACTGCCTTCGTACGATTCAACCAAGAGTGGGGAAGAGAGAGAGAGAGAGAGAGAGAGAGAGAGAGAGAGAGAGAGCGGGGAGTGGTAGAAGAGTCCTACAGCTGCCTCTTTTCTCTTATAAATTTATTTTTTTCCATCTAATTTTGTTGCCCCTTTACTTTGGAATCTTCCCCACTCTCATTTCTTTTGTTGAAGCTTTCCATTTTCAACCTTAGCATGCTTTCCTTTGTAGTTTAATTCCCAATTAGGAAACTATCCCAGCTTCCTTTATTTTCCTTTAAGATAATCTGCCCCATTGAAATTCAATCTGAGCCACCCATACCTCTTCTGGTTAATCTGTAGAATAAGAGACTAAATTAGAGTCATCTAAATCATACATTAAGCTCTAATGATCATCTGACTATTGATTTTGACAAATTAATGATTTGATGATCAATTAGAGCTATATTCAATATCAAGCTAAAAATTACAAATTTGATTAGTTAGATGATCTAATTGAATGCTAAATTAGGAGTATTTTGGCCAAAATTAAACTCTTAACACACCCCACAAGCAGCATTTTGCTAATCCTGAGCATAACATGTAGAAACAAAAACTAATACAAGGTTCCACTTTCCTAGGTACTCATGATTGTATTTAGTGCATGCAACAAGCCCTTGAACCCCTAGGTTACCCCTAGTGGACGAGTTATGCCTCATGAGAGTTTGTAGTAAATATACCCACAAAATTCAATAAGGTCGAGTCCCTTATTTTATCTTAGAGAATCCTCATCATTAACAATCCACTAGTTTTTCACAACTTAATGGGGAAGATTTGACAATTTTACAAATCATACTCATATGAAAGACATTTTATTTAAGTTATTTCTCGGAGCACTTGTGTGTTTGTACAGCCACATAAATCTTGACTTCTAACTAGATATGCTTAAATTCCATTGGAAATATGTCTTGACCTAAAATCCTCATAGGTATATGCTCAAAAATAAAACTCTTAGATAGGGGGTTTAAACATATTTCTCTCAATATGTGAGCGAATCCAATAAGATAATGGTTCACATAATTGTTTTCAATGCTCATAAGACAAAAAAAAGTGATCCCTATGAGTGGATGTCATTATCAAGAATATTAAGGGTCATTTACCTTAATTCCTTCTTTTTATCTCCTCTTTAAGGCTATGTTCCACCTAAGATTAATAGGTCTTTAACTAGGACAAAACATAAGCTTAAGGCAGGTTCAGAAAAAAAGGGTATAATGATTTCAAAGGTTCAAAATTTAGTAGAGGTCTTCAATTAATATCTGGTAGGACAACGTTTCTTTTGAGTTGTATTTGAAGCGAACTTCTCTTTCATTTTTTATTTTTATTTTTGAAGAAAGATTACTCATTTTTCTCACTTCTTTGAATTTTGTCCTCTTTTTGAAGTTTTCCCTACCAACTCTACTCATTTTGACAATGCGTAATGGATATTTATGTTACTATTTTGTTCTAGGTTAAGATAAATGGTGTTAAGAAAGAAAAGGCTTAATAATAGGCTCAACGGGCTAACTAGTGGTATGATATTCGGGGTAGGCTTTATATCTCTAGGCTAAGCAAGGATAGCCTACTCTAGCTTGCCATTGAGAAGTATTCATCAAAAGCATAGTATTCAACAACTCATTCACCTTTTCAATGGATATATCTTCATCAAAGTCATAAGAGTGACTGGGAGGTTTTGGGTTGGATGTTTCTAAAGCTTCATTTTCTTCCTCAATGGAAGTCCTTTCATCATAATCGTAATACGGAGAAGGACATGGCTTGAGTAGATCTGAGTTGGAGGTTTCTAAGGATGGTTGTGGGCTTTGTGTCTCAAAAGGATCATAAAAAATTTCCATCTATTATCAGTAATAAATGGCTCTTCATTATCCCCAATTTTCTTTAGTTCGTGGTCCTTTTTATAATTTTAACAGTGTTTCTGTCAGCATTTTCCCATATAGGTTTCATTTCCTTTACCCATTTCTCCATCTCTTGTCTCATTTCCTTTTGGCTAGCAACTATGACTTGTTCTATTCTCTCAAAAACTTGTTACTCTTTTGATGGTGGTTCTTTGTGTTGAAGAGGAAATGACTCATAGGGTTGGTATTGCTGTGGCATTGGGGTACTGAAAAAGGGTTGAGTAGGTTGACCTAGATATTTCGAATAATCATGGTAGTGTTGACCAGGGTAGGACCATTGTGGTTTTTCCTAATATTGGTAATCCTGAGACCATGGTTGTTCATGATGTTTAGCCCATCCATTATTATCTTGGTAATGTCTCAAGATAAAAATTGTAAGGGTATGTGAATGCATTAGATGCATCCACTAGCTCTTGATAGTATTCATTGTATGTGGAGCTTGATGGGGGCCAGGAAGGAGTGGAATAGGGATGCTCAGAATAGGTATAGTCATTATGGTATAAGGGTGGCATGGCTTGCCTAGAAGCTATTATCCTAAGCAATTGACTTTCCACAATATCTAAGCTATCTATCGATGCATCTATGAAATATATCCCCTTCTTAGTGGGTCCATGTTCTCAACTTTGTATACAACGAAATAAATCTTTGTATGCAACAATTGAGAACTTTTTCTCTCTTTTTTTGAAATAGAGGAAAAACTAACCTACATTATGCAACCTAACTTCCTAGAATGATGAACAACAAAGGGAATAATATAATCCTTAGGCTAAAAAGCAACAATATTTCTACTTACTTGAATTTGTGTGGGGATAATGCTTTTAAATTAGCCTAATATAGCGCTCCTCCTCTCTTTTCATTTGACTATTGGTTACTAGTTAGGTTATGTGCAAGGTGGTTAATACAATCCTCATACAAGGAGGCATTTAGACCTCAACAAACGTCAACAGCAGGCGTGGCAAAATCTCTTGGATTTTAGGACCCCCACTATAACCACACTGCTCAAAAGTCACTAGAGTGACAATAGATTGCATCTTAGTAAGAGGGTCCTATGAGCATGTGATGGCCCTATAGGTCTCTTCTAATTGATTTTAAATTAACTTGAAAGGTAGGGTCGCACGCTTGAGGTGATTATACTATGTGGGCCAAGGAGTGGTGATGAAATCCACCCTTGATCTTGTGCAGTTAGGTGCCCTTACTAATTAATTTCCACTCTCCATGGCTATTCAATCAACATATATCACCTTAAACAATTAAACTTGCTCTAAAATTACAATTAAAATAGTAAACTAATGTAAAACCATAAAAAATGCAACAATTATAAAAAAAATGCTTTCTATATGCAATTATACTACCAACCAATGTAAGATTATCCTAAAGACAAACCCTAATCTAGGAAACAAAAGGAGCGAGGGATACTTATAGTGGGGTTTCTAATGAAGATCAAGTGTGGGTCACCTTATCCCACACTTGCCCTGTATTATACAACCCTTTTAAAATTGAAATTGCAATTGCAAATTACAAAGGGTCCTCAGTACAAGATTCACTCCAAAAAAAAAAAACGAAGAAGACCAAATTCAGGAAACAAGGTGATTATGCAGAACATATTGAAAAAATCATCTAAAAATGCCTCAAATGCTAAAAGTATGCAATTCCTAAAACAATTTTATTTTTTTGAATTTTTAAATAAATTTGTCCTAGGTAATAATGCCAAAAACTTGTTGATGCATTTAACCGTAAGTGCATGGGCTATTGTAGTGTAGTGTCTGCAAGTACAGGTCGATCCCTCAGGGACTCGCTTTAAAAAGTGAGAGTTTAAATAAAATTTAATTACCAAAAATTAGAAATAAATAACAAGAAATTACTGAAAATGGAATAAAGGTTTGGATCTATTCAATTGCTAAAAATTACAGAATTTACAGTTATAAAAGGAAATAAAGCAAATAACATGAAAAATCTACTTTCCTAGCTTAATCACTGTAAATTTCTTCAACTCTAGTCATCTTGGAATTGATCAGCCTTCATCAACATCTTCACCATGTCCTTAATTAAAGATATGCCGGTTGGATTTGTTAGATTCCTCAAAATCATAAAGATCTAGAGTAAATGGTGATTTTGGGATTTAAAAAGTCTAGATCACTTTATGGGTTTCATATTAAAGATCAGATACATTAATTAAGTTCAAGGATATCTTAAGAATGAAATCTAAAAGTTAATTGAAAATCAGAGAAGAAACAAAGGAGAAATTGAAAGTTTTTTGTTGTTTAAGACTAACCCGTTGATTGGGTTAAGCCTTAATTGATCTAATTTGGATTGAGCAAATATTGGATAAGCAGAATGAAAATAAAATAGAATAGAGACACAGAAGGAATTAAATTAGGGACTGAAATGGAATGAAATCAGAACTTTAAGGGGCAAAAATGGAATTTAACAAAAAGTTTAAAACAAAAAAAGTGGTAAAGGGAAATTGCCAGAGACGAAGTAGAAAGTGGAGGAGGGGGAGAAGGGGGAGAAGGGGGAGAAGGGAAAAGAAGGAGGATAGTGGAGAGGACGGTCGGAGAAAAGAAACAATGCAAAGGGAGAGAGAAACACTGGAGGATTGGCTGCTTGCTGGTGTTGAGCAATGGAGCTGGGTAGAGGAAAGAGAAGAAAGGCGAGCAAGGAGGTCTGGTGCTAGGCAGTGCTAGATTGCGTTGAGCAGGTATGTGTGCAGAGGGGATTTTTCATGTCATTCGGTCTAGGCACACAGAGAGAAGGAGGGAATAGAGAGATTGTTGGTGTTTGGAAGCTGTTCTGTGGCGTGACAAAGAGAAGGGCAGTCTGGTAAAGTAAAGAGAGGGAGATTGAGTGAGAGAACAAGGGTAGTGACTGGGTTGGCCCAATGCGATGGACTGGAGAGAAGAAGAGAGCAGAGATGAGGAAGATGTGGAAAAGGCTGGGGTGAGTAGAATTGGGGGAAAATGATCGAATGAAGGAAGAGCAAGGGTGAAGGATCGGATGAAGATAGAGCTAAAAGAGAGGGTGATCGATGGTGGTACTAGGTGTCTTACAGTGCTGAAAAGAGAGAAGGAGAAGAGATGGGGAACATGAGAGAGAGAAGGGGTGTAGTAGGGGGTGGTGCGGCCTTATGCCTGCCCTCCTACGGTCAACCAAGAGTGGAGACGAATGTGTGTGTGTGTGTGTGTGTGTGTGTGAGAGAGAGAGAGAGAGAGAGAGAGAGAGAGAGAGAGAGAGAGAGAGAGAGAGAGAGAGAGAGAGAGAGAGAGAGAGAGTGGTAGAAGAGTCCTATGGCTACCTCTTTTCTCTTATAATTTTTTTTTTCCTTCTAATTTGGTTCCCCCCTTTACTTTGGAAACTTCCCAACTCTCCTTTCTTTTGTTGAAGCTTTCCATTTTCCTTCTTAGCATGCTTTCCTTTGTAGTTTAATTCCCAATCAGGAAACAATCCCAACTGCCTTCATTGCCCTTTAAGGTAATCAGCACCATTGAAATTCAATCTGAGCCATCCATGCCTCTTCTGGTTAATCTACGAAATAAAAGACTAAATTAGAGTCATCTAAATTGTACATTAAGCAGTTGAAAAGCTCTAACGATCATCTGACCATTGATTTTGACAAATTAATGATTTGATTATCAATTAGAGCTATATTCAAAATCAAGCTAAAAATTACAAATTTGATCAGTTAGATGATCTAATTGAATGCTAAATTAGGGTTATTTTAGCCAAAATTAAACTCTTAACATATCGTAATGGCTTAATCTTTTGCAGAAATTGTTCTATGTTAGGCTATAGTGTTTATGACTTATATTCTACATAACCAATAGTTTGTAATTTACAAAAGCAAACTGCATATAGTTACTAGAATCATTTTTTAGATTAAGGTTGAGTGGTCATGATTCACATCTCATACCATTTCTTTTTAGGAATTTTTTACTCTATCATCAGTTAGAACTCATAAGGAACTACTAGATGATGATAAGACATAAGTGACTTGCCTATCTATCCTTGCAGAAGAGTGCAACAAGCTTGATGATTGCAACATAATAGTCATAAATGGATTGTAAAACAAGAACCTGGTTTGTTCTGTAATTAACCTTTCTACCAATGTTAAAGAAACACCTATAAGAAAACTGATTGTGGATCTTAACAATACCCTCTATCATGTAGAGTTACTCTTTATGGACAATTTGATAAAATAGTCCCATAAGCCAATTGGTATAAGAAATTTATAAATGTTGTATATCAACATGGAATTTATTTGTCGGATACCAATTAGTATAGAAAGTTTCTAACTTCTGTATATCAACATAAAATGGTATCCAACATTTACAACTAATGCTTACTCTCATAGGGATATTTGATTCATCATCTACAGAAGTTTCATTAGTTAAATTTGAATGTAATCTAGTTTTTGATAATTTTATTTTTACAATTGTATAATTTCAGATCCATCAGAGAAATAAAAATCACTTCTGGAGAATAGTTTATTAAACATATTAGATGTAGATTTTTTTAATGTAAAGTAATTTTGACATCAAGTTACTGCATAACATATAAATCAAAGTATCATGATTTTGTTGCACAAAAACTACAAATGTTATTTATATTTTTATTGACCAGTAGTTACTCACTACATGAGAAATCAAATCACAGGAAAGATAATTATGGAATAATCAAAACTATGATTACTATTTGAAAGTTTTAACACAATAGATTACTAATTGCACACAACATGATTCATAAAATTTAAACTATACAACTATTATGTGTAAATGTAGAGCAATATATTGTTATCCTATCAAACATGATTCAAAATTTTAAACTAATTATTCTAGTAAAAATTCAAGATTTTATATCAACTTCAAAATTATTGCTTGAAGTTTTAAAACAATAGATTTTTATCATCTAAAACATGATTTAGATATTTATGTTACTAATATCTAGTACAAATTCAAAATTATTCAAAACTATTCAATTACTCATTTTTAGAAAAAATAAAATAAACAAGGTTAAATCTAAACAAGTAAAAATCCACATTTCTCCTTACCTATAAACGCTATTTTTCCTCCCTGATTTGATATTGGATTAATCATAAATACCCATTTGATGTGTAGGCTAGACTCAAGACTATTTTTTTCCCAAATGGATTATTTGAATGAAACTTCAAGATTTAAAACAAAGGCCAAACACCAGAGAGGATTGTAGAGGTGTGGACATTCTTCATGGGATCAAAACCCTCGTACTCATCACTCTCTCTATCTTCTTTTTTATTATTCTTCTTCTTCATTGTTTACTTACCTACACACTCACCTAGATCATACTAATTTCTCCTTGCACACTTTCCAAATCCAAATATCCTCTAATTTTCCACAAAAATCCCCCTTTTTTCTTCTAGATATTCCAGCAAAAACCTCCTTTCCTCTTTGGGTTGCTCTTCCAGGGCTTCCATTCAAAAAGCCATAATTCTCCTTCTCTTCTAATGCTCTCTGTTTTCTTCTTCTCCTTTAGGTTCTTCAAGAGGAAATGAAATGAGGAAATCTCCTTATT
The DNA here is from genome assembly GCA_035236585.1 of Warburgia ugandensis. Classification (NCBI taxonomy): domain Eukaryota; kingdom Viridiplantae; phylum Streptophyta; class Magnoliopsida; order Canellales; family Canellaceae; genus Warburgia; species Warburgia ugandensis. The sequence continues at coordinate 37,127,869 of CP141131.1, forward strand.
TCATTTCATTCCTATCTTTTAATATTATGCATTTAGGCATGTTCTAACTTTTGAGTTCTTAATGTTTTAATCCTTAAATTCCTTGTTATGTGTCATGTTTTAACTGGATGATATTCTCCTCAATCAATTTCAAATGTTAGATCACATCTTGATTTTAAATTTGTTATTATTTAATCATCTTACTTGGTTCACTTATAACCATTGGTTCATCATCTAATTGCTATTATTTGTAATAGTTTTTCTTTTCAACTCATTGACTTCTCACATTTCCCTCACATGGAATTTGTATTACATCATTTAGATTTCCATATTTAGATGCCCACATGGAAAAAAAAATAAATCATAATTTATTAATAAAATAAAATTGTTATTTTTTTCCTAAAAGTTGTTAAGGAGGTGACTTAAAGTCCAACCCTCACCTTGACAAGTTGTACTTAGGACCACTTAGCTACACTTAGCTTAGATCATCAATTCTTACTAGCTTAATGTTTTATTAATACTTACAACCTACTTGCACACAATTTAATGAATGAGTTATTATTAGAAAATTTGTCTAGGCTTTGTTTAAACTCACTTTTGCACCATAATAATCAACAACTAACTTAAAATTTTTCATAATTTGTAAATATAATATTTCTTTATTTCTGAAAAATGTAGGCCATTACAATCTTCCCTACTTTTATGAATTTCATCCTTGAAATCCTATTACTGAACTTATGCAATACATTAGAAAACAGATAAGGAAACTACTTCTCATATCTTCCTTGATTTCCCAAGTAGCTTCCTTGGTAGAATGATGTTGCTATAGAACTTTGACCAAATGAATTGTCCTTTTTCTTAGAGTCGTTTCTTAGTAATCCAAAATCCTTAGAGGTCTAGTCTCATACGTCAAGTCTACCTGTAGTTCCATAGGTATTTGATCAAGAATATGCATTGTATCAGGAATGTACTTTCTCAATATCTTAAATGGTCCAACAAACCTTGAACTCAACTCCCCTTTCACTTCAAATTGCATGACTCCTTTCATTGGTGAGACTTTAAGGAATACATGATCTCCAACCTTGAACTCAAGATCGCAGTGCCTCCAATTTGCATAACTCTTGTATTTGCTATGTGTTAACAACCTCTTCATGACTAGCTTGACCTTTTCAGCACATTACTTGATCAATTTGGTCTTCACAATCTATCTCTCTCCAGCATCACTCCACCAAGTAGGCATCCTGCATGGTTGTCCATACAATGCTTCATATGGGGACATGCCTAGATTGAAATGATAACTATTATTATAAGCAAACTCAATTAAAAGCAAGTGTTCATCCTAGTTACTCTTCCAATCTATAGCACAAGCTTGTAGCATGTCCTCAAGTGTCTGAATCATCCTCTGTGACTATCCTTAAGTCTATGGATGGAATGTTGTACTTAATCTCGTAGTCATGCCTAATCTCTCCTGTATACTCTGCCAAAAGTGAGATGTGAATGACTATCTCTATCAAATATGATAGTCAAAGGAACTCCATGTAAACTCATTATCTCCTTAATGCAAAGTCTAACCATAACTTTTAAAAGATTGCCTCTATCTTATTTATAGGAAGTTTGCTAATTTGGTCAACCTATCCACAATGACCCGAATCATATCAGGTCCACTAGAGGTTCTAGGTAGTACAACTACAAAGTCTGTCATGATGTGATCCCACTTCCACTACAAAATTTCCAGAGTTTGTAGAAGTCCTATTGGTTTTTGATGCTCTGCTTTTACCTGTTGATAAGTAAGACTTCTAGTAACACAATCTCTGGCATCCTTCTTCATCCCATTCCACCAAAAATTCTGTTTTAAATCTTGATATATTTTAGTACCACTAGGATGAATGACATACTTTGATGTATGTGCTTCCTTCAATAATTCTTGGATTAGACCTTTTGTAGGAGGTACTACCAGGCTACCCTAAAATCTTATGCTTCCATCAACTTCTTTACTAAAGCCTTTACTACTCACCAATGCCTATGTCTCCTCACAATCCTTTTGTGCTTGGAGATTTTGATCTATAAACAATGATCTCACTGATATGTTCATCAACACTCCATGAGATTTTCAACTTAGAGTAGCCGTGACCACATTAACCTTCCTAGGGTGAATCAAAATGTCATAGTCTTTCAAGTATTCTAACCATTGATGTTGTCTCATGTTAAGGTTGTTCTGTGTGAATATATATTGAGACTTTTGTGATTTGTGTACACCTCAAACTTTTCTCTATAGAGATAGTGTCACCAAATCTTAAGTGCAAATACTACCATTGCCAAGTCCAAATCGTGTATCGAGTAATTTACTTCATGGGTCTTCAGTTGTCTGGATGCATATGCTACAACTCTCCCATGTTGTGTGAGTTTACACCTTAACCCTTTTCTTGACGCATCACTATATACTACAAAGCCTCCTGTACCAAAAGGTAATGCCAAAACAGGAGTCGACATGAGCCTCTTCTTCATCTCCCAAAAGCTCTATTCATACTAACTTGTCCACTCAAACTTAATGTTCTCCCTAGTTAATTTGGTCATTAACTGAGCTGTTCTGTAAAATCCTTCAATGAGAAGTTGATAATACCCAGCCAATCCGAAGAAACTTCTGATCTCCGTAATAGTCTTTGGTCTCTCCACTTCATAATATGACCAAGAAATTGTACTTTATCCTACTAGAACTCACACTTGTTGAATTTTACATATAGTTGATTCTCTTGCAGTGTACTAAATATAATCTTGAGATGCTCCCTATGTTCCTTCGCACTCGATGAGTAAATAAGGATGTCATCAATGAACACTCTCACAAATTGGTTTAGATATTTCTAGAACCCACGATTCATCAAATCCATAAATGCTATTAGGGCATTTGTTAGTCCAAATGGCATCACTAGAATGGTCCAAATATTGTTTTAAAAATATCCTCATCTTGTATTCACAACTGATGGTAGCCCAACCTCAAATCCATCTTTGAGAATACTCTTGCATATTGTAATTGATCAAAGAGGTCATCTATAAGTGGTAAGGGATACTTATTCTTAACCATAACTCTATTTAGCATTCGGTAGTCAATACATAACCGCATAGATCCATCCTTTTTCTTTGCAAATAATACTAGAGCTCCCCGTGGCGATACACTTGGTGGAATAAAATCCAAATCCAATAATTCTTGCATGTTCTTGGAGTTCCTTCAAATCTCCAGGTGTCATACAATAGGGCGTCTTTGAGATGGGATTTGTACCGTGTATTAATTCTATGGTAAAGTCCATCTCTTTCTTGGGTGGCAACTTTGGCAACTCATCAAAAAGCACTCCTCCAAATCCTGTATAAGATCTATGTCCTCCAACTTCTGTTTGGACTCCTTCTATGTCCCCACCATGTTCACCATGTATGCTATATGGCCATTTGCAATAAGCCTATGACGACCTGGGTTTTCCCATGCATTTTTAAATACAATATATAATTCCTAAGGCGGGATGCTTCCCTATTTGAAAACCATTTTATAAAAACCTTGCAATGCAGCGGAAAATCTTTAGTTTTAAACTCATTTTGAAAACCCCGAGTGTCATTTGCTTTCACAACAACCAAAGTAGTTTTTGAAAAACTTCAGAAATCATAAATGTTTTTCCCAGGTCTATCCAGTCCCAGTTCACAGCCCATCTGTAATTAAATACAAATACATGTCCAAAGGGTAGAGTGTTTACTTACATGTATGATTGTCTCCTTTTGATTTACTTGCTCGTAGCACTAACATAGGTGTCCTCTACTGGTGAATGAAGCTATCCTAAAAAATGTTAAGGATAGGGTGAGTATATACTATACTCAGTAGGAGTCTATCACCACTAGTTTTGCAATGCATGCTATGTTTAAAATCATATGCTCTTAAAAACATGTGCATGTTCAAACAATCACATTCAATATCGATATTAAAAACCACCATCGAATTGAAATACTGACGACTTAAAGAATAGCATAATCCAAGTCGAAAGTATCATATATCATAAACATAATGATATGCATAAGATGCTCCACTGAATCCAACTCATGGATATATGGTATGGTTGACCAACCTCATGTCATGCCATATGCAATGAAAGTAAATCCTCAAACCATAGGGTCCAACTATGCCTATGACCTCGCCACCGTGTGGTCCCCGGGTACCTGAGGACACAGGGTCATATGCCTCCATGGGACATATGACACTTCGACCCAGTGCCATGACACCAGTGGTAGCCCCCTGTACCACATGCAGTCGACGTAGGAACGTTGCCCTTTTTGGGCGTGGTACCCATCCACCTAATAGTGGTAGAGGCTGGAGGCCAACCCAAACCTCTCGGCATAGCACCCACGATCTTATCAGCCCAAATCATATCTGATCAAACAAGCGAAAACCTCTTTTCAAAACTTGTCCTCTTTATGTCCCTCACAACTGCCTAGCCCTCACAACTGCCTACCCAGCGTCTTTTGGTAACCCTCAAAGACATGCAATCATTCAAAAACTCAATGCTCACAAATCATACAATATATGCATTTGTTTGCAAAACATATCTATGCATAATGTATATGCAATTATTTGCAAAACATATCTATGCATAAAGCATTTATCATATGTATGCTGAATTAAGTCATGCTAAACATGCATTCTCAAAATAATCATGGCTCTTTTAAAAAGTCTAGTAGCGATAGAGCACCTACCTCAAAGTCTCTTGGAGTCGCGTCCTTTATCACTCAACCCGTCCCTGGGTCTCATTTATAAACTCCTGGGTATGAATGGATACAAGGAGTCCTTATTAATTTCATTCTATTTAGACATTAGATCGCTAGATCTGCCTATTAGGTCCATGGTCCTTGCCTAATTCATTCGTCAGGCTAGATCCCATGGTGTGGATCTACTTTCCAGTAGTTAAACACTGTAATTTATCCTCTAATCCTAACTTTAAAGTCTCATTAGGTCTGTGTGCCCCAATTCCCAGGACACCCATGTATCCTGGTTGAACTGTGACCGCCTTACGTGCGTGCGTGCCCAAAGGTCGTGCCAGGGACCGCATTTTGCACGCGCACATGCCTGCTCAAGTGACGTGCTATGACGCGTATCATCGCACGGACACACCTTGTAGCATGGCGCATCTCAGCTCCTAGGGCACCCCGTGCATCCTGGTCGAGCCAGGACGCGTGGCCCATGTCGCGCGCGCACCCAAAGGCCGCACCTAGGACAGTGTATGCACTATCGTACACCTGGAACTCGTCCCAGTCACAGGTGAAGCATGGTGTCCCTGGGACGCCTTGTTCGTGCAGGGCCGTCTGAACTGCTTGGGAACGTCTTCTATCCAGGAATTTCAGCTGGAAAAACCGGCTGGTTTGTACAAGGCCGGCTGAACTGGCTTGGGAGCATTTTCTGGCCAGGAACCCGGCTGGAAAACGACTGGAAAAGACCAAATCCAGCATGGATCTGGTCCTGGGGAAGCAAAACAGAGAGGAAAAGTGGAGGAATGGCTTACCTGTAGCCTGGAACGCCCTTTTTCCCCAGTGGGTGTGCCTGCTCGCCAGAAAACTAGAACAAGGGGGAAAACCCTATTGCCAGACTGGAAAGGAGAAAGGGCATGGAAAAAAATGGCAATGGCCGTCCTGACTTGGTCCTGGCCATTGCCGAAAATGCAGAAAGACGGGTTTCCGGTTTTTGCTGGAAACCCAGTCCAAAAACGCCGAAAAACTCGTGTTTTTGAGAGGGGGAGATGGGACTTTTATAGAGGGGAGAAGGCGGTGCCCCTCAATGGTGGTGCCGCCCTTTCCCCTGGGGTGGTCTGGAGAAATTAGGAAAAACTGGTTTCCGGAGGGGTCTAGAGGTTGAAGATGACAGGGGGTGCCGTTATCAAAATGACCCCCCGCATTTTTCGTCTTTTTCGTTTTTTCTATTTAAATTTCAGAAATACCCCTATCTTTAAACAGCTATAAATTCTTCATACGAACTCTGTTTTGGGTAATTTTTGAAGCATTGGATTCCATTTTTCGAGTAGAATCTAATGGTACTAAGTTTCCTCACAAATTCCTTTGTTTATTATTTTAAATAAAGTGAAACTTTTAACTCAATTTATTTCTTATAGAATGTTCAATTTTCGTTAAAAATAGTGTAAATTGCTCAGGCATTACAAAGCCTTGTGGCCTTCATAGCAGATATAACATGAATTCATGATGTATTAAGTTTTCCTTGAAAATTGTTAGTGCTACCATCTGTCTTCGCAAATCATATCATCTTGTTTTGATAGTCGATTGTAGCTCCATATCTCGGCAACCAATCCATACCCAATACAATGTCAATGTCCATCAAATAGAATAAGGTTAGGTTAACTAGGAACTCACTGTCTCCCATCTGTATTCCTATCTCATGGATATACTTATACAAAGTAATGAGTCCTCCATGTGATATATTGATCTCTAAACTAAACCCCAAAGGTAATATAGTACAATTCAAAGTTGATGCAAAGTGTCATGATATGAAAAAATGTGTAGCACATGAATCAATTAGTATTCTAGCAAATTGACCAAGGATGGGTAAAGTACCTTCAACGACTGCATTTGAAGCTCTGGTTTGCTCAATAGTCAAGGTAAAAACCCATCCCTAACCACACGGTACAATTTCTAATTTATGAGGCTGATTTTCATTCTTTTTCTTAGGACAGTTGTTTAGAAAATGACCCTTCTCTCTACACCCAAAACACCTCCACTCCAAGACATAAGACGGCTTCCCTGGATACTTCTTTCCACAATGTTTCCAATTATTTCTATCAACTTCCCTCCTTTTGAACTCTGACCTCCATGGTGGTATAGAACGAAGTTGAACTACTGCTTTTGGTGGTGGTTTAGCAATGATCGGTTGATTCCCTTTCTAGTTCTTCCTATTTCCTCCAATTGGAAAATTTTCAATTCTCATTTCCCTTAATTCTCTCTCACACAGAGAGGCTAACTAAACAACCTTTACTAAAGTAGTTGGTTGTGACATGAAAATTTAACTTCAAATAGTTGTGCTCAACTTGAGGACAAACTTTTGAGCAGCTCTGAGCTCACTGGGGCATTCCACCTATGACGACCCAGGTTTTCATATGCATTTTTAAATGAAAAACTAATTCCTAATGAGGGATTGATCCCTATTTGATAACAATTTTATAAAAACAATGCAGTGCAGCAAAAGATTCTTTTTCTTTTAAATTCATTTTGAAAACCCCGAGTGTTATTTACTTCCAAGGAAATAAAATAGCTAGGGAAATTATATATATATAACTAAAACAAAAATGCATGCATCCCAGATCTAACCAATCACAGCTCACAGTCCAACTGTAACAATTACGTATACATGTCCAAAAGGAATAAGTCATATGCTTATATTGATTACAATCCGTTATGCTATTGTCTTCAATCTAGATTTACATCTACCTCGATTTTCTCTGCCTCAAGTCAAATTCTTCGAAGACCTGAGATATTGTAAAAAATTTACAATATCTTAGCAAGCTTTCCTTGTATAGGCAGTTTCACATCTATTATACCAATTTTGAAATCCAATTCTAAATAATTTTTTATGCAATTCTAAAGAATATAATGATCAGATCAGAGGTAGGAAATATAATTGAAACCACATGTCAACCTTAGCTTACAGTTTCATGTTAAAACATTTCAGATAATATCAATATAAAACATACACGATTTTAAATGTATACTCTTCAAATGATCGAATTAGCATGGTAAACTCACATAAATTGTAACATATAATGTAATACAAAATCACATGAATACTTAACTTGTAAATTATGTGAAAGATCCTTAACTTGATAAATCAAATGCCATAAGATCCTCAAAATATTAAAATGGTAATCAGTTAAACTATGAACATCAACAATATCATCATCACGTGCACATATGCACCCCGACAAACACATCAGCCGGTTGGTCATGAGTACTCATCCAAAGACCATCATCATGCCCATCTATGTGGGGTCACAAAATAGAAATCTCAGGTACACCAAGGTCATGACCAGCTCACTATAATCATGTGTCCCTAATATCTAGAGACCAGCAACCACATCCTCCACAATGATTGTGGATATGTCTCCAAAAGGGTGCCAAGAACACCTCCAGTGGTTGTTTCCCTACCACAACAGTCAAGAAAAATAGGTACCTCTTTGGGCATGGATACGTACCACCTTTTGTGGAGTATAACCTCTTAGCATAGTGCCCACTAGGCTCATTAGCCTAAACAAACATATATCTTAACCCAAATGTAATTAAATCATATAACATATATCTCATGACCATGCACTTCTTTAAATCATCCCAAAGCATGGGATTGATGCAATTTCAAGTATAATTACTTCTTTCAAAAACATACAACTGTTGGTAATAGAATGAGCAACATCGCTTTCAATTTTCATATAAAAGTATGCATCATGGTTATGAAGGTACATATATATATATATATATATATTAATCACATGTCTCACTTGCAAATATCACATTCTTTTAAAGCTAAAATAATGTAACATGACAAAATATCAATTTTATAACAGTCAAGTAGTCTCAAATCAAAAGCATGGTAATCAAATAATTTGATTATTTTAAATCTACATATTTTAATAATGCTTATGACATGCTCAAAATCCCAATGGAAAATAGATGTTAAAACTGCCTATCTTGAGCATGGTTAATCCAATCCTCGGAATGCTCAATAAGCTTAGTTCATACCAGTTAGTGTCTCTATCAACACATGTACACTACAACATCATTTATCTTACATACGATTTCTTAATTATGATTTATTTAGTCTTTGATCACCCTTCACGTGGTGATCATGCCTTTACCACTTTTCGATGATAGGTATTCATCTTTATTTTTGTCATAATATCAAATATTGGGTGTTGATTAAAGATCAACAGTCTAGATCATCTAATTGTCCTCAATTCCTATTAATCTATAACTTATAAATAGTTTATTTCATATATCAATGTTTGATCTATTGATTCGAGAGTCATATTAAATACTGATGGGTCAGATCAATAGTTCCAAGTCATCCTAATGTCAAATCTTTGAATCTAAGGTCATTAGAACAATCTAACTATTAAATTAATCTAATTAATAATATAAATAGCCCAATTGTTCTTCCTAAGGTTTAATCTATTCTAATCTTGTTTATTTTCTAAAAATTTTTATAATTTATTAGGCATGACTAAGATAAAAATTAAATTTAATTAATTTAAAAAAGGCTCTGTAGTGGTCTTCCCTTTAGTAAGTTAAATCCATGTATGACATTGTGTCTGATGTGGCCTAATCAAGTTTGATTGGTTTTGATCAAATATTCGAGAATGAATGGCTCATATCAAGTGTTAGATCTATAATCAAATCTAAATAGAAGATCAAATTAGTGGTTGATCAAGCTGTTAGGTAGTTAATCAATGGGTAGATCATCTTAAAAGGATGGATTGGTTGCAGATCTTGCATCAAGTAGCTGATTGATAGTTGGATCATGATGAAAAGGTTAGATCGATAGCAAATCTAAGCTTTGGTGTTTAATTAACAATTGGATCATGTGGGGGTTTGATGGTTTGGTCACATATAGGACATTAGGTGATAGATTATGTGCTAGATAATGATGGATGGACAGATCTAATTCTGATTGATCAAATCCATCGTTTTCATTTTATTTGATGGTCCAGATCTGTATTCAAGTTTATTAGGATGGTTTAAGTATCATATCAATCTATTTACTTTTCTAAATCATTTAATTAGTCAAATTCTAAGGTCTAATCACTTTTTATAGGACGGATCTAAGTTATAAAAATGATTTTTGAGTTTGGATCAATTTAAAATGTGTTCTAATCCTAAATTTTATTGCATAATTAAGTCCATGTCATTGAGACAAATCCAATAGATGTCTCCAATAAAAAAAAGGGTTTATATTGCTCTTTGAATTGAAAATCTAAGTATTAGATAAATTTTAATGATTCAGATTGAATCTGGATCAAAATAGTGTAAAACTGCATCGCCAAGACACATTGCGTCAGTGACACACTTCTAGGACACACAGGGGTACATCTCCATCATCGGGACACACTTGCGTCATGTTGCGGCCGTGAACGGTGCACAATGGGGCCGCACACGCATGGTCACGCTCAGCATACACATTCTGGTTCTCATCTGCCCGGGGGCATCCTGGGCTAAAGTCTATCAAGGATGAAGTGTCTAAATCGTTCGTTCCTTACCCCTTTGATCTATGATCTCGATGGTCCAAAAATTTTACTATTTTCACCATTTCAATGGTTTTGAGGGTTCATTGAGATGGGTTTCCTACTGTAACATGATTTTTCTCGATCGAACTTCGTAGGCCGAAAAAAAAAAACTAGTATGGTTGGCAAGGAAAGAGGAAAAAGGGGAGAAAAGAAAGAGGAAAGAAAAGAGAGAGGAAGAGAAGGGTCTACTTGTCTAATTGGTGTGAAAATCTATTTGGAAAACATAACTTTTACTAGATAGGAGAAGAGAAAAGGGGGGTTTTGCTTGTGAAACACAACATAACAGGGGGTGAGGGATATAAAATGCATCGAACTGCAGTAGGGCTGGCTGTAGGAGGGCTGCACTACATGCCATACATGTGGTATGATGAAAGGGAGTGCTCTTATCAAAATGGCTCTTTCATTTCGAATCTTTTCTGTTTTAAAAATCAGTCAAATGGGCTAACTTGAAAAATTACCCAAATGCCCCTCAATTCAAATGCTCATAACTTTTTCATCCGAGCTCCATTTGGGCATTCTTGGTTTTTTTGGATTCTAATTTTTAAGTATAATCCAATTATTAAGGTTTCCACACTTTATTTGGCTTATATAAAAAAGCTTATTTATAAAATTCTATTTTATCCCTTTTTTTGTAGCAAAAATTGCATAAAATAAGCTTTTAAATTATGGGTAATTGCATACTCTAGCGCGAATCTCCTCAATTTAGTGAAATGAGTCTTGTATTCTCCCACGGTCATAGAACCGTGAACCCAATTCATAAACTCTCTCTCTCTCTCTCTCTCTCTCTTGCCCCCACAATGTAAGGCAGATAATATTTTTATTCAAAAATTCTCTGGAACTCATCCCACATAGTGACTTCAATGTCTGAGAAATACGTTTGCTCCATAGTTGGCCACCAATGTGCGGCTTCAGCTCTCAACATGAAGGTAGCAATAGTGACTTATTGCTCTTCTAGCACCATCATCCCCTTAAATAATTTCTTGACCTCATAGAGCCAGGTCTTAGCTCCTCAACTCCCTCAACACTAGAAAATTTTGGTGCAATCTTCTTGACTCATTCTAGCAAGTTGTCACTCCTACCCCTATGGAAGAACACTCTTTTAATGATGCTTGTAGCTTTAGTTTCATTTGTTAAAATATCAATTGCATCACCTCACTTGCCAAATTTGCCAACGCACCAACACTTGGTTGTGCTTGTACTAATGATTCTAGTACTTCCTATTGAACTTGCATAGGTACAATTGTAGGTGCAGATGCAGGTGCTGGCTCCCAATAGTATTAGACTCTTCCACAGGGACTGATATATTTGTTCTACTACAATGACACAGCATCTGTATTTCAACACAAAAATCTTATAAGAATTTTCCTAAATTATTTAAGTTAAAATGTCCCTATGACTTGTCATCTTATCTTTGATACACTTTAAATCCTCAGTGTGATTGGCTATGAGTAGTATGAAACTTAGGCTCTAATACCAATTATGACCACCCTAATATTTTTTTATACTTTCGAAAACAGTGGGGCCCTTAGTTTTAAAATATCTTTTTCAAAATTAAATACTAAAATCATACATTTTTGTCTACAAGTCAACAGAGTTTCCTCTATTTTTTTGGACTTTTGCATTTAAAGCATGTGATGTGAAAATACCTTATAGCATTTATAAGGTTCAATATAATATAAAGATTTAAAATTTTCCTTTCTTTCAGTACTGTACATTAGTCATAGCCCCAAATACACTCATTAGTCAAAATTTACCAACTATCAAGTATATCAAATGTATCCTTAATAACTAGTATATCAAAGACATTATTTTAATCTAGCTATAAATTATTAAAGGAAGATCTTTAAGAGCCAATTTGTTTGTGCTTAGTTGATTACAGCTTAATCTTTTACTTTAAAACTATCACTACCTCATATTCATAGTTCAAAGATTCTCATCTTTGAATTTTACATAAGCTTAAATATGATATATGTAGTTAAATTTGTTGTTAACATTTTCTACTAAAATGATTGTCATTACATTTTATACATGTGTTAACATATATTTGTAAATTTTACTTTCAAAACCTTGCCTGTATTAAGTATTCATACTCAGATGTTTTTGTATAATGACATTTAAAGTGATAAAATTTACACATAATAGAAACTAGAATTTAAAAGGGATCATAAGGGCTTAATCTTAGGCTATAGTTTTATGGCTTATATTCTACATAGCCAATAGTTTATAATTTACAAAAGTAAACAACATATAGTTACTAGAAACATTCTTTAGATTAAGGTTTAGTAGACAAGATCCACATCTCATACCATTTCTTTTTAAGAATTGTTTATCATCAATTTGAACTCATAAGGAACTAATAGATGATGAGATAACATAAGTGACTAGCAAATATGTCCTTAGATAGGAGTGCAACAAGCTTGATGACTGCAACATAACAATCACTAATGGACTGTAAAACAATAATTTTGTTTGTTCTGTAGTTAAACTTCCTATTGGATAACCAATGCTAAAGAAACACCTATAGGAAAACTGATTGTGGATCTTAATAAAAGCCTCCATCATGTGGAGTTACTCTTTATAGATAGTTTGATAAAATAGTCCCATAAGCTACTTGGTATAGGAAGTTTCTAACCATTGTATATTAACTTAGAATTTATTTGTCGGCTACCAATTAGTATAGAAAGTTTCTAACTACCTGAATATCATCATAGAATGGTATCCAATGTTTATAACTAATGCTTACCCGCACAGGGATATTTGATTCATCATCAATAGAAGTTTCTTAAATGGAATGAATAATTAAATTTGAGTGTAATCTAGTTTCTGATAATTTTATTTTTACAACTGTATAATTTGAGATCCATCATAGAAATAAAAATCACTTCTAGAGAACAATTTATTAAACATATTAGATGTAGAATTTTAGTGTAAAGTAATTTTGACATCAAGTTATCGTATAACATATGAATCAGAGTATCAAGATTCTGTAGCACAAAAACTCCATATGTTATCTGAATTTTTACTAACCAACAGTTACTAACTACATTAGAAATCAAATCACAGGAAAGATAATTGTGGAATAAAAACTATGATTACTGTTTGAAAGTTTTAACATGATAGATTACTTATTATACACAATATGATACATATAATTTAACTTACACAACTACTATTTGTAAATGCAGAACAATAAATTGATATCTTATGAAACATGATTCAAAAGTTTAAACTAATTATTCTAGTAAAATTTCCAGATTGTATATCAAATACAAAGTTACTGCTTGAAGTTTTAAAACAATAGATTTTTATCATCTAAAACATGATTCAAATATTTATGTTACTAATATTTAGCAAAAATTTTAAATTAATCAAAACTATACAGTTACTGATTTTTAGAAAAAAAGATAAACAAAATTAAATCTAAATAAGTAAAAACCCACATTTTTATTGACCTGTAAATGCTATTTTTCCTTGCCAATCTGATATTGGATCAGTCACAAATACCCATTCGGTGTGCAAGCCAAACTCTAGATTGTTTTTTCCTAAAAGGGTTATTTGAATGAAACTTCAAGATTTAAAACAAAGGTCAAAATCCAAAGAGGATCGAAGAGGTATGAGCATTCTTCGTGGGATTAAAACCCTTGTACTCATCCCTGTCTTTATCTTCATTTTTATTCTTCTTCTTCTTCTTTGTTTTCTTGTTTGCACACTCACCTAGATCAAACTGATTTCTCCTTGCACACTTTCCAAATCCAAATATCCTCTGGTTTTCGACAAAAATCTCCCTTTTTTTCCAATTGTTCCAGCAAACACCCTCTTTCCTCTTTGGGTTTCTCTTATAGGGCTCCATGCAAAAAGCCTAGTTCTCCTTCTCTTCTCATGCCCTCTGTTTTCTACTTCTCCTTTGCATTCTTCATGGAGAAATGAAATAAGGAAATCTTCTTATTTCATTTCCTTCCTATGTTTTAATATTATGCATTTAGGCATGTTCTAACTTTTGAGTTCCTAACGTTTTAATCCTTTAAATTTCTTGTTATGTGTCATGTTTTAACTGGATGATATTCTCCTCAATCAATTTTAAATGTTAGATCACATCTTAAGTTTAAATATGTTATTATTTAATCATCTTACTTGGTTCACTTATAACTATTGGATCATCATCTGATGGCTATTATTTGTAACAGTTTTTAGTTTCAACTCATTGACTTCTCACATTTCCCTCACATGGGATTTGTATTGCATAATGTGGATTTCCATATTTAGATGTGAGGTGACTTGAAGTCCAACCCTCACCTTGACAAGTTGTACTTAGGACCGCTTTACTACACTTAGCTTAGGTCATCAAGTCTTACTAGATTAAAGTTTTATTAGTACTTACACCCTAATTACACATAATTTAATTAATGAGTTATTATTAGGAAATTTGTCTAGGATTTATTTCAACTCACTTTTGCACCATAATAATCAATAATTGACTTAACAATTTTCATAGTTTGTAAATATATCATTTCTTTATTTCTCAAAAAAGTGGGCCATTACATTTTCCCTCTATTTTAGTTGTCAATTTTTCTTTATTTCCCACTAATCTTGTTCTGATTCCTATCAAATTTACATGCTTTTATTATTTGGCACAAAACCCATTTCCTTTTCCCCCTAATCTCCTTCTTTCTCGTTCAGTTTTCCTCCCTGTCATCATCTTCTCCATGTCGCAATTCTTCTTGCGGTCATCATCTTCCCCGTCTCCCTTAGTCTCAGTTATTTAATTACATTCAAGTCCTTTTCATCTTATCCCTATTTCATGTTTATCCTTATCCTTGTTTTATCTTATCCAGCTTTATTTTATTCTAAAACAGAACTTAAAAAATACCAAACAAGTTCCTATATGATTAGAGCATAACCAAATCAATGATTTAGCTTTAACCAATAGGACCAATTGATCTTTTTCTCCTTAGATTTTCAATTAATTTTTAGATCTTCATATTAGTACACTTCCCAATTAATCTAGTGGATTTGATCTTAAATCTAAAATCTAAAAAATTAATCCAAGATGTCAAATCTTGATTTTTCACTTTAATCCAAATCATCAGATTTTTGGAAGATCTACATAATATAGCTGTTGAATTGTTAATCAGAGATCTGAGATTGATGAAGGTTGATTGAATCAAATGTGGTCAGATTTGTAGAATTTGGTTGTGATCAATCTAGGGAAGTGGACTTCACTTGATATTTTGTTTAAATTTATGTCTTTCAAACTTGGAATTATGTAATTTTCATTAATTCAACATAACTAAGTTTATATTTTTTATTTAATTTTTCTTATTTTTATTAATTTGTGGCTATTTAAATTTTATCCAAACTACATCTTTCTTAAGTCGAGTTCCCAAGCGATCAATCCGTACTTGCACAAGCTATACTATAATAGCCCGTGCACTTGAGAAAAACTCAAACAATAAAATAAAAAATCTAAATAAATCTCTAATTTCAAACATGAATAAATGGTTGTCAATAGCTTTTCAAGCTTTAAAAGAAAGCATATTGATGTTAAAACTACCTACATCTTTTGATGTGCTTAACTGTTTAGTTATATCCCTTCTTCAACTTACTTATCGATCACCTACTCAAGTCAATATTTCAAATTCCTTGTTAACGTCAATTCATATATTAACAACAACAAAGAAGTCTATTTAAATTTTGACCTAACGATACAGATCATGTATTAATCGTGGAACCATTTGGTTTAGTAATTCATTTACATTTAACCACCCTAATAGCTTGGTTTCAGCCACTTAGGCTATTGATTTGTGTTTTAGAGTTATGAACTAGTAGTTAAGGTAATATAACTTACTATTTAGATCCTCAGTTTAAAAATTAAGGTTTTAGACCTATTATTTGACTATGGTTAGATCGTCAAAAGGTCTGATCAGATATTTAAATCCATGATCAATCAAATTTCAAGTTATCAAGCTTGTTATCCAAGGTAAAATTCAATTATTAGAACCCTAATAGGGTTTCTGAGGTTCTGATAATTGACTGATCAATGAGCATTTCATAGATCAATGGTCCCTATTTAATTTTATCATATTTCTAGAATTTTAACCTTAATCCTATCTAATTTTCAAATGAAATATAAAGATTTCAATTTGATTTACATGAGGATTAACATGGATGGTTCAGATCACTCAAATATTTAGTTTTCCCACATGTCCTTGATCTGAATAGTCAGTTTTCTGATGATAAGTTCTCTTTACTTAATGAATGTTAGGGAACACAATGATGGAATCTGATTATCGATTTGATGTGGCTAGGCCCCTATTTGAATACTATCTAATTGGACACTTGAGATCATTCGATTGATCACTATACAAATTTTACAATTTTTGTCCTATCTTATTCAATTTAGGATTTAAAAATTCATTTGTGGCGTCTAATCATCAATCAGACATCATAAGGTCATTGTTTAATAGTGAGAGATTGGACAACCGAGTTTGCATGATCTGTTTCATATATGCATTAGAAATTTTAATTCATTCTATGTCAATTTAGGGTTGAGGAACTTGTTGATAACCTCTAATTGTTTATTTGATGTTTCTGGCCTCAAATTTAATAGTGACCAATCGAACGATCATGATTTGTCTAATCAATCTTAGGCTTAGATTGATAATCTCAATCATATTCGAGCTACATTAGGTATGTGTTTACCTATTTCTAAACATGGATTAAGAAGTGGATGGTTGGATTATCACAAAACCCTCATACTAGTAAGAATTGTATTAATCTAACTCAAAATTTCAAATCAAGAACTGGGTTTCACGGATCTTACTTGTAATGCAATTTCTCACTACCAAACATGGTAAGAGATGATGGGATTTTTGTAGAAATCACATTGGAATGTTATAGTCACTGTGTGTTCTACTTTTTTCAAAATCCTGTGCCTAACTTCTCATCGATCACCCAACAAACAATATAAGCACCACATACATGTTTTGTGATGATTTGGAATATATGCACAATTATGTGCATTGCTCACATGTTTTGAAACCCATTTGCATAAAATTGCATGATTTATGATAATTGAGATCGGGGTTTCATGTATTCATATTTTTGGGCTATTTAGCCTACGGGCACTATGCTGAGAGGTTGTGTACGTACGGGTTTGGCCTCCCGGCCTCTACCATCAAAAAGGTGGATGGTATCACTACCAAAAATGGCATTGTCCCTTACCTAACTACTGTGGTAAATAGGGACGACCACTGGAAGTGTTCATGGCACCCTTTCAGGGACATATCCGTAGTTGTCGTGGAAGCTATGGTGGACTGGTCTCTAGATACCGGAGACACGCGATCCAGAGGGGTTCTGGTCGTGAGCATAGTGACCCTATGATTTCAATGTGATTGATATGCATATAGCATTGAGATGGTCATATATGAGTACTCATGACCAGTTGGTGTGACGTGTATGCCAAGAGACTAATGTGCATTATACTAGCATCTGCTTGAACGATTATTATTTTAAGAGTTTCATGACTATTATATTTGACTCGCTGGTTTGATGCATTTGCTGAGATCTTCATATATGGATTATTGATTTCTATTTCATGATTTTGATCATATTTATATCGTTGAATGCTAGATTATGAGAAAGGATTTCATGATTGAAATTGCATCAATAGGCTTATGTTTTATGCATAACTATGCATGCTTACACAAAAAGAATTACTGATGTTTTACATGAAAAGCTCTTGGAATCGTGCATGTTGCCTACCGTGTTTTCAAAATAGTAGTATCAGATCACCTATTGGGTATGAGAAATACTCACTCAAATATATTATTTTTCAGGATAGCTCTACTCACGAGTAGAAGAAGCATTAGGAAATGTTAGTGCTACGATCAAGTAAATGAATAAGAGACAAGTATGAATGTAAGTAAACACTCTACCCTTTGGACATGTATCTATATTTATTTACAGTTGGGCTGTAAGCTGTGACTAGATAGACCTGGGAAGACATTTATGATTACAGTAATTTTCAAAAACTACTTTGGTTGTTGTGAAAGCAAATGACACTCGGGGTTTTCAAAATGAGTGTAAAACAAAAGATTTTTCTACTGCATTGCATTGTTTTTATAAAATGGTTTTCAAATAGGGATGTATCCCACCCTAGGAATTAGATATTGCATTTAAAAATGCATGGGAAAACCCGGGTCATCACACTTTAACCCTTCTCTCTCCACGTAGTTATTTCATTTATCCATGCTTTTATTTTAAAACATTGACAATGATGATTAATTTATGTTTGGGGTAGGGTACTTCAAATTTGGTGTGTCCAAAGTTTTTTTACTTTTTTTTATTCATTTATTTAATAATAATAATAATAATAATAATAATTTAAAAATGAAAATGAAAATTTAAAAAATTTTAAAAATTTGTGATAAGTTCCTTTATAAGGATGAGAATTTGAATTTTTTGAATTTTTAATATATCTTTGAATTTTAGCTTATTAATAGATTCGTACAGAAATACTTCATTATATTATCCTTTTTCTAAAGTTTTTCATGAAAATTGAAGTTAGAATATTTATTGCACAAATAACCATATATGTGTATATATATATATAGTTTAAGTTGAAGAGAAAGTATAACTTAGAGACCTTGAAGAAGATTAGTGGAGACTTATAACCCACCTATCTTTCTTTGATAGGGTTATACATAAATTCCAAAATTTCTTCAATGGATACAAATTCCTAGTCAGTCTTATTATTCTAGTCTTTGTCAACTATTGAAAAATCATATAAAAGACTATATATCTCTTAAGTTTATGGCGATTTTTAAGTCATATGAAACCTAGGAAATGATAGAGGCCATCTTTATTTAACAAAAAGCCTTTAGCCTACACTATAATATTATCTACTGATTAGCCCTTTTGTAGTATATGCCTTTTCTGGTTAGCCAAATAACCAGTACCCATATTTATCCCTATAACATATCCACCACCTAGCTATTTTGGAAATATGTAAAGATGGTTGAAGGATTATCTTAAGAAAGAGTATAAAAACTACAATTCAAGAGATGAACATCAAAAGGTTGAAAAGAAGAAGAATTCAAAAAGGCCATAAATAAAGTCAAGTGAAAAACTAAAAAAGTGAAGAAAGATGCCAATAAAAGAAGAATGTTCACTCTCATGTGAAAAGAAGATTGTGAATACTTTAGTAGAAGACCTTTATATATTTTTCAAAACACCTTTGTTTACCCTTATACTACTTTCTCTGATAACACTCTCCTAAGCCTATATTTTGTCCTAGTGAAAGGACTAATTTGATCTTCAAAGTAGTATGGCTTGGATGTGGTTATGAATGAGTAGGGATTCCAGTAAAGTGAAACATCCACAATAGTTGATATCTTTTTATGAAACCATAATTAGATTTTTTCTTTTAAGTTATGGTTCTTTGGTATGAAATATGAAATATGTTAGAATTTGGCTTTGATGAACATTGACTCACATATTCAAGGAAAATTTATCCATATCTAAGTGGCAAGAATATCTTGTGAGATTTGAAGTCAAACCATACTTTTGGATGATAATTTAGGTTATAATTTACATTGAGACTGATAATTATGTACATATTGGCTACATTCACATACTTACACTCCAAGGTTTGAAG
The DNA here is from genome assembly GCA_035236585.1 of Warburgia ugandensis. Taxonomy (NCBI): domain Eukaryota; kingdom Viridiplantae; phylum Streptophyta; class Magnoliopsida; order Canellales; family Canellaceae; genus Warburgia; species Warburgia ugandensis. The sequence continues at coordinate 37,147,807 of CP141131.1, forward strand.
AAATAATGGAATATCTTTAACATATGAGTAGACTCTTGAACTTTTGTTCATTTTTATGAGAATTCTAAAGTTAGGAGTTTAATGAAAGAAAATTCTTTGAGACAAATAAAGGACTTCTATAATGGTTTTTAAAATATTTATGGGTATCATTTCTTGAAACCCTTACAAGACTATAACTTATCCACTAGGAAAAAACTAGGAGCTCAAAGACTTTCTCCATGTGCTAAATGCAAATGATAATACCTATGATAGTGGTTAGGATTTTTTATTTCTTTATTTTTCTATTTTGTAGTTTTGCTCGAGGATTAGCAAAATGAAAGTCTATGGGTATTTGATAATATGGCATGTAATATTCCTTATTTAGTAGTTTCTAATCTTGGAATTAACTTAAATATCACTAATTAGGATTTAGTTCACATTTTGCAAGATTAGGGTACAACTAAGAAAAATGTGTATTTTTTGCAGCTAAAAACATAAAAGAGAGCAAGACCATTGTCGAACCAATCTCATGGGATGACATACCTTAAACCATGAAGTTCAAAAGTTCAAGATGCTATGGGGGTATCATTATCATATTCAACACTATTTGAAACCCCATGCACAAACCCCAACTTTATTCAAACTAAAGAGGGTACTCTTATCAAAAGATAAGGTGGTAGAACTCCCTATGCATGCATACAAGAATTCCACCACCTTGGAGAGATTTAAGAGAAGCTAAATCATATACAATGGATGCACATGTATATGATCTTTTTTTGGAAAAAAAAAAAACAAGTTAGAGACTGGGGCCTAGATGAAGATTCTTCCAGTCATTCTCTCTCATACTTAACCGTAGGAGAGACCACCAAAGGAGACACATGATTCTACCATGCAAGTTGGTGATTCACACTCCATTCCATGTTTTTACATGAGAAAATAAAGGAGGAGAATAAATGGTGAAGAGAGAGACAATTTATGGGAAATCTATGACCAACATTCATCCAAACTTTTAAAGAATTCAGTGGCCAAGATCTATCCATTCTTATGGCTATCCTAACGCACCCAATGAGAACTTACTTAAATAAGGATAGACCAATGAGAATCAAGACTACAAAGAAGACCAAAATTGAACCCGATGGGCTGCCCACCCTAATTTTAGGAAAAAAAATGTGTTCTTCCAAGGAAGGTGATGTGTTTTAGCTCTTGAATGCTATTGGTTGGATAAAATAATGGTAGGCTAGGGGAGAATCAAGGAGAGACCTAGAGGTTAGAAGAAAATGACAATGAAATCCAAGCCATCCACTCTAAGGCATGCTAATTTAACGGATGAGAGAAAATGAGCTACAAAATGGATCATTTAGGATATGAAAACTTCAAAGAGATCAAGTCCTCTCAATCCTAAGTTAAGAAAGATCCCATCGATAGGAAATGAAGAGAAGCCAAAGCTCAACCTAGTGTCATCCTACATTTCATGAAAGGGAGATGGAATGTATTCAACAAAAGATATAGGAGGATGTATAATTTTCTAAGGAGAGTTTCATGTGATTTTGAGATAAAATTTGCATGAAACTTCCTAAGGAATGCCATGATCTTCATCGTCTTATCTCCACCATTCAAGGAAGAAGGACAATCATCCAACCATCCATCCATATATCCTATCTAATCTTTACCAACTCCATGTGATCTTCCTTGATCTCTTTTTGTTCCCCTTTATCTCCTTCATTCTTTCTTCCTATCCTTCCCTTCTCATTCCTTTCCATCTAGCCTATCTATCCTTGCTACTCTTATCAAGATCCCATGTCATGATTCTCCTTGCAATCCTCCTCAACATTCAATGTAATCTTTGCCCAATTGATTCCTTGCCTCCCTCTCTTTCACTTTCTATCTTATCTCAATATTATTATCTCACTCCCTTTCATTTCCTTAACCATTACATTATCTTAACCATCCATTCACTAGGACTTTACTCCAAAAATTTATAAAAAGAGAAGAACAGAAGAAGGACCATCTCTTACTTTTCCTATAACCTAAAGCAAAACTTTGGAGAAGCAAAGGGAGGGGGATCGCTCTCAACCTCTTTCCCATAGTTCCTCAAAGTCCACACATTCCAAAAATGTAGGTGAGAGCCATCTTCCATATTCTCATTCTACTTTTCTCTCTTCTTGCTAAGTGAGGTGTGAGATAGAGAGAGTAGGAGTGGACACACTCCTATTTGGTGTACTCCTCTTTCTAATTCTCCCTCTCTCCAAGAAGTGGTACGCACCCCCCTTTGTGAGTACCTTTCTACCATACATTCTTCTCCTCTCCAAGGATAGCATCCTTCTTTCCTCCTTTTCACTTCCACACCCCACCCATACACCATTATATGTTTCATACACCAACCTCTCAATTCATCCACGCCCCCTTTATCCTTTCACATAGATGCCTCCATCCATGTCTTTCTTACATGCCCCTTTCTTATTTGCTTATATGCCCCACCTATCTTCCATGCCACCCCTTCATCCTTATCATCTTTCAATGCCTTCACCTCTTACCTTCCCCCCATGCATCATTCTTTACTTACATTCCCACCACGACCTTGGAGCTACATGCACCTTCCTTCTATCCTCCCATCCCCCCTAGGGATGTCTTCTCTAAGTACTCTCTTCTATTCTTGTTTCATATTTTTGTTTTGTGTACACTCCTATACTAACTCTTCCAAGAGTTTTAGTAAGGAGAACAATATACATCACATTTTCCGCCCTTTCTTTTTGTAATGACCCCGAATTTTTGTAAATTATTAAGGAAAATTAATAAAGTTTGAATTTTTAGAAATTCTGGGCTGGAATATTAGGTTATTAAAAAATTTATTTTTATAGAGATTATATTATGAACTAAAACATAGAAATTATGGATGTACTTGAAAAACTGATCGAAACAACATTAAGTACGTTCAATTCTGAGTTAAAATGAAAAATCCTTAATTTTTCCATTTGGGGGTAAAATGGTAATTTTACCCATATCCCATATCCAAGAAATAAGACCTCAATATTTATGAAGTACTTAGAAATATGATTCCAATGCCACTAAGTATGCTCGATTCCGAGTTCGGACAAATATTGCCTATTATTCTCCAATTTTGGAGTTAAAAGGGCAAAAAGGCCTTTTCACATAAAAGTGGGGCCCACAAAGTGGGCCAACATTCTAGAAGCACCAATAATTGCTCAGTGCATTATTTCTGGTAGTGGAGATTGTAGTGGAGAATGGGATGGGAATGAAGAATGCATTAATAATTAAAAATTCTAAAGTAATAAAATATCTTATCAAAAGAAAAGATAAAAAAATCAAATTTGGCCATAAATATGTCCCAAAAATTTTCACAACCTTAACCACGAAATTTCTAAATCTTCCCTGGAATTTCAGCCCCAAATTCCCCTTCATCCCTCCCCAAACTCTCTTTTCCTTATTTCTCTCTCCTCTTTCTAATTGGAACAAGAGACCTAAATTCAATTAGGGACTCCGTTCCAGGAAGAATCTCATCAATTCCACCATCCATAACATCCTATACTACAGTATATACAAAAAATCCAAATCAATTTCAAGATCCAACAGTTCCAACAACAGAAAATTACAAAAAAGTGGACAATCGGGCTATATTATCATCAATCGATAATTCTCTCAAATTGGGCATCAATTATATTGTTTTTCTCCAATCAGGTAGGTGGAAATACTTCCCATACATATTTATTATGCATGAAAAATGGTAAAAATAAATTAAATACTAGAGCCTTCAATTTATGGTGATAGAGAGCTCAGATGGAAATTCTGAGCTTTCCAATCAATCCAAAAGGGTCCATGTGACGACCCAGGTTTTTGAAACATGATTTGTAAAGTATTTTGAAAGGCAGGGCCCTTAAGAGTGTAAAAAAATTTTGCAAAACAAAGCAGCGAAAATTCTTTTCTTTAGAACTTGTTTTGAAAACCCAAGTCACCACTTCATACATAACATAAGTACAATTTGTGTACAAAATAAAATTCCATTGAAGGAATATACTTTTATTAAACTCCAAGATCCATCCAGTGGTTCACAAGATCTGACCAAATCTAGTACAATACTTGTCCAAATTACATAATCCAAAACTCAAGCTCACCATACAATAAAACTCTCAACAAAGAAAAATACATGTCTTCAAGGGTATACCTTGAAGATTATTCTCTTCAAGTCTTCTATAGTCTTCAGCTCCTAGCTCTCCTTCCCTGGATCTAAGATATTGCAACAAGTACAATATCTCAGCAAGCAATGCTTGGTAGGGGATTCAAGAAACATAACATTGACAATGTAATTCCAATACTTCATAATCTCATTATCCTTAAACATACTCTTTACTTTGTAAGTTATGTATATCTATATACATACATACCCTTCATGGGTAAACTAGTTAAATTTGTGAAAATAATCAAATATCATTCCCAACTAAGCTGATCAATTCTCTTCATTTTGAGAATTTAGTACTTCAGCTAATCTTATACTGGGAATTTTCCTTCTTGGGAAATATTGGTAATATACAATTACCTAGCATTTCATTATGCTATAACATAAGGCATTTCACTATGCCTATTCCCATATGCATCATAGTACAAAATAATCAGAAAGGTTGCTATGCTGCAGTCTGATCCGTACTAGCACGCTCGGATAACTGCCCTGTTCACCACTGATACCACGGTGGAAAATATTATGTCACTGCCCGTATGGGGGGGCAAGACTTTCACAGTGGTGGCCTTCCCATAATTGCCACCACCCGACTTTTAGCCTCTCATTGGGCAAGGTATCATCATATCATCAAATTTCAAGGAGCAGGTGGCCAAACCCTCATAACTCATCTAGCAATAGCATCCCCTAATCTCATGCCTATTAAAACAAACTCACAAGCCTTCAAGCTTGTATGTAAAATAGATTTCATATATATCAGACCATATGTCTGTTTACTTAGGGCTGAAATATTTTCTAGTTCCCTATTCACTTATAGTTTAGTCCTTAACCATCTTATAAGTGTTTGGTTGGATCATAAGGTTTCCAAGAGATTTAATACAAGTATTATCATTACTCTTATCAACATAAAATCATGAGTAAAATCATGTATGTATTCATCAAATCCTCCTACCTTTAAGGATTGATCTCTTTTCCCCAATCTTCCATGATCCTGACTGATGTATGTAATCTGTACATCCATACATATTGTCAATATATAAATTATGAACAATCCTATTGATCACTAGATCTGATGTTTAGAATGATCTTTAGATCATTCATATCTAAGTATTTTTCTATCTCTAAGTTTTTGTATGTTCATCTCCTTGATCTTGATCTTTCATAGATCCTTTGATTGACAATCTACACATGTTGATAAAGATCAAGGTCCTAGATCTCTATCATCTAGTTCTTCTTTGATCTAAGTTCAGTTCTTGGATCATCCCTATGGAGAATGATCTTAGTTTTCTTCCTTGAATCATCTTTGATCAAGGGTTTGGATTATCTAATCTAATGAACTATAACAAGTATACTACTAAACATACATACTAAGTACAATATAGTGTTCTTATTCTTATTGTTCTTGATCATCCAAGATTTAATGGATCTTGTTTGATCATCCTTATCTTACTTACTGTTTTTATTAGGGTTAGGTAATTTACTAACCTTTTATGCTCTTATTATTATTATTCAACCAATTAATGTGCTAATTGAAGGTAGCTTATTCAAGCCTAAATCTAGACTGCTCCTCTTATTTCCAATTGGCTAAGGCTTACTAGCTGAATGGGTGAACACAAAGTGGTTACTTCAATCCTCATGTAAGGAGGCGTTTAGACCTCACAAATGTCAACAAAAGATAGGGGAAGAGCGAGGCTCTATTAGATAATCCCCTTAACCATTATGTTCATCATTCACTAGAATGACCATAGCTCAACCTTTCATAAGGTTCCTATAAGCATGTTTACCCTAAGTACTCTTTCTAATGGATTTTAATTAAGTCCATGAATATTTATAATGTCATTCATGGGTTTTATTATTCTTTTCCTAATTTGGGCCAAGGATTTGATAATCCTTATATTGTCCTACTAACTATAGCCCTTATTAATTAAGTCCAAAGTACTCCATTCTTATTTGTGTCATGAAACTCTACTTTCTCATTAGAATACATTTTTTATGTTTTATGCTCTTTATCTCATAACAAGTAAATCTACTAACAACATTTAACCATAAATCAATTATAAATTTAAAGCATAAAACTACCTAATTTAACATTCAATAAAAATGAGGCAAGGTACTTAAATTAAATCTAGCACCTTATGATAAGAATGAAACACATATTATACTAAACTCTAAATGTTATACTAGCATGCTTTATAACATAATAATATAAAATGAAACTAATTACATTTACATTTTTAGAAACCTTTACTTATGATCCAACCATTTGATCTTAGATCTTTTCCTTTGATTAAGGATTTTAGTTCTATTTAGGGAATTTTCTCTATTATGGTCAAAAAATCATATTGATCTATTTTTGTCATAATTCATTCATGATTTCCTTGGATTTCATCATATAAGCATTTATTCTTTCCATCCCAAGGATCTGATCACACTTGATCTCATTGATCGAGTGGGTCTCTTTGTATTTTTAGGGTTTTTCTACCATAAGGGGTAGATCCCTTAATATATCTCATATCTATCCAATATAAACATAGATATCACTTTATTTAAGTAGTCTATCATTATTAAAACATGTTTCTAAGATCTGATCATCTCAGATCTTGAAAATCTATGTAATTGGAATCTTATTTCTTTAATACAGAAAGTTTTTACTAAATAACATGTCTATTTTATTATTACATAAGAAAATAGAGGTTTCAAGCTTTCCATAGCTTCTTTCCGATCTCAATTTGGAGTTCAAATGACTCCGGAATTGAATCTGGAAGTTTACAGTCTTCCTATGGCCTGTATTTGATCTGGGCCCAAGAACGGACGGCCCAGATCGTTCGAGCGGAAAACCAAGCCGGGTGGACCGAGTCGGGCGCTTCTACTGCACTGAAATGTCAAAGCTCCCTCACAGGGCGTCCATGGAAGTGCGCGGGACATCGTCCGTCCAATCTGGAGATCGGACAGTCCGTTTGGACTGTCCAATCAATGCCTTCTCAATTGAGGGACCAAAACGTCTCAGATCTTTGTAAAAATTCTACCCTAGGGGTTTTGGACCATTATGGATTGATTGGTGGAGTCATATTTTTCATCTGAGTACTCCATCATCATGAATTAAGGGTTATGTTGTTTACTTTATTTTTACCTTTTTATTACCAAAATAAATTACAGAAAAATAAAAATTATATAAAACAGTACTAAACATCTATGAAAAGGATTTCCACCTACCTGATTGGAGAGAAAACCTCGGTTATATGCCCAATTTAAAAAAATACCTTGTTGATGAAGATATGACCTAAAATCCACCTTTCTTGCAAATATCCGTTGTTTGAACCGTTGGATCTTGAAATTTCTTTGGGGGTTTTGTAGAATAGATATGTTGGGAAGTTTTGGATGGTGGAATTGATCAAATTAGATCTGGAACAGAGTGCCTAATTGATTTTAGGTCTCTTATTCCAATCTAAAAAGAAAAACAAGTTGAAAAGAGATCTAATTTTTGGAATTTTTGGGTTTTTGGGGAGGGATCTAGATCTAATTTTTCAAGGAGATTGAAGAGAATTTTGTGGAGATTTTATGAGGACTTTTGGGGTTGTATTTATAGGCATTTTGGGTCTTTTTCCATGATTATAATATGTTATTTTTTTAATATAAAATGGCATGAAAGTCTTCAATGCTCCCATGCCTAATTTTTCTTCCCCATGACCAGCTGATATTTGTTGACCCATATTTGAGTGTACTGAGTGGCGTTGGATTCGTATTTCTCAGTAAATTCTAAATTTTGATGTTTCATATTTTGATTTTTGGGTAAAATTACTATTTTACCCCTTTTGTCCAAGAAATGAAAAACTTAAGGATTTCTCATCCGAATTTGAAATTTGTTGTGCTTACAGTCATTTTGAAGGGTTTGCTAAGTTTAATTTCAATTTTACATGTCTTATGATTTTATTATACTTTTATAAAAAGTATATTTTAAATAACCATAATATTTCAGCCCGAAATATCTGAAACTCAAACTTTATTGATTTTTCTCAATCAATTTACAAATATTGGGGTTATTATAGTCTAAAACCCCTAGGGTACAATTTTTAAGAAAATCTAACAAGGTTTGGACCCTCAATTGAGAGAGATTAGTTCTGCTGGGCCCAGATCAAATCTGGACCCTAGGAACGGCTGTAAACTTCAATTTAAGATTGTGGAGTCATATGAACTCCAAATTGATATCAAAAAGAAGCTATGGAAATCTTGTAATGTCTAGTTTCTAATGAAGTCATAATATGTCTAAAAATTATTTCTGAATTATTTTGTATTTTGGAAATAAGTGTCCAATTTCTAAGATCTTCAAGATTTGAGGTGATTAGATCTTGGAAATTTATTTTAATGATGATATAATAATGTAATAAAGTAATATCTATGGTTAATTTGGACAAATCTTGGATAAATTAGGAGATCTACCCTTTATGGTAGAAAAACCCTAAAAAAATAAAATACAAAGGGACCCAATTGATCAATGAGATTAAGTATGATCAGATCCTTGGGATGGATTAAATGGATGATATTATGATGGAATCCAGTTAGATCATGGATGAAATGTGACAAAATCAAGTGGATATGATTTTTGGATCTTAATGGATTAGAAGCCCTAAAGGTAATTAAAACCCTTGATCTAAAGGAAAACACCTAAGATCTAATGGGGATCATATTTAAAGGTTTATAATAATCTTAATATAATTAGTTTAATTGTCTTTTATTGGATATAGAAGTGTAAATGTGATTTATGTTCTAAGTTAGAAAGCATGATAATGTAATCTTTAAATTTTAGTATGATATGCCCTAAATGAGTAATTTGTTAGTAGATGTGATTATCTTAGGATCATGTTAGTGTAAATTAGGATTTAAACATGATTTCATTATGATAGAAGATGTGTTTCATAACTTAGGATCATTTTAGTTTTATTTCACTAGCTTAAGTTACATTCATAAGAAGAATGTTAGTATATAGTTGTTAAACTTATATTTGATTTATGCTTTTAAGTTGATGATTTACTTATTGTCAAATTTTATTCAATTGTTAAGTAGTTGTTAAGATATAAGGAGCACAAATCACCAAAAATGTAAACTAATGAAATATAGAGATTCATGGACAACTAAGATGAATGAATGATTTTGACTTAATAAGGGCTATAGTTAGTAGGACAATATAAGGAATGATTTATCATTTCCTTGGCCCAAAGTAGGAAAATAATGAACATCCATGGATGACATTGTGCATATCCATGGAAATTAATTAAAATCAATTAGAGAAGGGACTTAACGTAAAGAGCTCATAGGAACCTTGTCAAAGGTTGAGCTAGTACCACTCTAGTGGACTCTGAACATTGTGGTTATAGGGGGTATACAAGATCCAAGTGCTTTTCCCTCACCTCTCATTGACGTAAGAGAGGTCTAAACGCCTCCTTACATGAGGGTTGTATTAACCACTTTTTGAGAGCAGACTTTAACTGGTAAGTACTAATCATCCTGAAATAAGGAGGAGTTATCTAGTAATAGGAAGAAATAAATTATCTTCAACCAAGTAAGACACTAACTGGTTGAATAATAATAAGAACATAAAAAGATAGCAAATTATCTAACACTAATAAAAATAGTAAGTAAGATAAGGATGATCAAACAAGATGAGATCTTGTATGATAAAAAACAATAAGGAAAAATAAACATCAATGTAAATTATATTGTTATGTATGATATAGATAGTATTTGTATAGATGATATTAAACCCATGGATATATGATATCAAGGAAGAAAGATTCAGATCATCCTACATAAGGATGATCAAAAGACCATGTAGTATGTACCCTTGATTAGAAAAATGACATTATACATATGATTTGACAGATATATGTTGATCGAGACTATGACAGATTTCAAGGAGTAAGAATACCTTATTGAGGTAGGTGGATTATTAAGAATTCCTTTACATGAAGATACATGTCTAATACATGATCTTATGTTTTGAAGTATTGACATGTATGATACCAATATATTAAGGTAAATACCTCAAATTGAAATATGATCCAACCAAATGATGAGAAAAATAAGTATTAAATGGTCAAGTTGAGAATTGAGAACAACCCTAAGTGAATAGGAAAGTAGAAAATATTCCAGCCCTAGATAAACAGACAGATAGTCTGATATTTATAAGTATTATTTTACATACAAGCTTGGAGGTTTGTGATTTTGTTTTAAACAGGCATAGGCCTGGGGATGCTATGCTAGGAGAGTTAAGAGGATTTGGCCACCCACTCTCTGAAACTTGATGATATTGAATACCAGGCCTAAGAAAGGCTAAAAGTTGGGTGGGGCATTTATGAAAAGGCCACCACTGTGACAGCCATGGTCCTCCCATATGGACATGGATATTGTAATTTCTACCGAGAATGGTATAAGTGGATTATTGAACAGTTATCCAAGCGTGCTGTACAAATCAGACTGCAAGCATAGTAGTCCTTGATTATTTTGCATTATGATGCATATGAAATTGGCATAGTGAAATGCCTTAAGGGATGGCATCATGAAATACCAGGTAATTGTATATTACCAATATTTTTTCCAAGAAGGGAAATTCCCTGTATAGTAACTAGCTGAGATACAAATCTCTTATAACGAAAGGAGTTGATCAGCTTTGTATAGAAATGATTCTTGATTATTTTTACATTTTTAACAGATTTGTCCTTATACAATATGTATGTATAAAGGTAAACACAAATGACAAGGAAATGAGATGTCCTTATAACTAATAGTTATTAATGAATGTGTTTATGATAGAACAAATTATGGGATACTTGAATATTGAGATTATACTGTCAATAACTTACATTCTTATCCCCTACCAAGCATAGCTTGCTGAGATATTGTAAATGTTCGAATGTTTACAATATCTTAGATACAGAGAATGAGACTTAGGAGCTCAAGACTTGAAGAACAATTGAAGAATAAGTAATCAGGGTATATCCCTTGAAACATTGTATTAGAACATGTAGTGAATTTTGAACTTTGTAATTTGGATTGTATATTTGAACAAGTATTTTAAGGATACAATTGGTTGTGTACTGTGAACCACTGGATGGATTATAAAATGTGTTATAAAAACCCGGGTCGCCACACTTTTTATCTTTTTCCTTAGAGTTTAGAATCTAATTGGCAAGGAAGAAAACCCTTGCACTACCTTCTACGGCAGCCAAGGATTCTCATTCCTAAAAAGTGGTATGAGTTATAGTTTGTTGTTCTCTTGTGTATATGGCATGTTGGGTGATTCCTGCTCTACTTGTGGGCTACGAATACAGTGCCTAAACAAGTTGAAGGAATTGAATTGACGATGAAAGCTTAGCAATAATTTAGTGTATTATGGGTTGAAGTAATCTGTATAGACCATTGTTGAGTGATACAACAAGGGAGTCCTACAGTAGAAGCTCAAGCCCAAAAACAAGAAGTTACTTTATTTAATTTGTTGTGTTTTTGTTTTCCTTTCTTTATGCACTCAATTCCATTGGAAACAATTTCCATTAAAAAAAAGTAGTTTATATTCAAGTTCTTTGTTAGTTTGCTCTAGTTTTATTTTCCCATCTTGTTTTCTTGCTTGTGTTTAGCGCTTTATTTCAATGTTTTTTTTATTAGTGCTTAAATTTTTTTGCATTCTTTAATCATTTGCTAGGTTAAAGTAGGTTGATCTAGGTTTTAATTGAAAACACATTTATTAAAAAGTCTCTGTGGATCTACCTATATTTGCTAAGTCTATACTTCAATAGACCCGTGCACTTGTGGAAGAATAATTAAAAATGTATTACTACCCTCACATCTTGTAATCCTATATGAGAAATCCAATAGAGGCAAAGACAAAAACACCATCTAATTCTTTTGTAACTTTAGATATGAATAGTAAATTGCATTTTGAGTCGTGCACACATACAACTTTTTTATTTAAAATGGGAGATGTATTAGTTTATATAGGCACTTTTCCAATGCGAGAAATAGATAAGGGTTTAAATAGGAGCATTGCCAGATTACTTATATTTGCCAAGTAGAAGAGAGGCATCCGAGTTCAGGTGGTTGGTAGTGCAGTGTCGACCACCCACTGGCGGTTCATATTATTTATGCGCGCATGACCGATAAGCCCTCATTAGGATCTTCCTCAGTGATTTTCTTGGCATGACAATGCTGGGCATCATGCTCTTTCTTATTGCAATTGGAGTAGAAAAGAGTGCTCGAGGATACCCGAGTTCTTATGACCAGATTTGTAGGTGTTGTTCGAGTTGTTAGAGCCACCATGAGATCCTCTCCCTCCGTTGCCATTATAGCGACCCTGACCGTTACATCCGCCGTGATGGGATGAGCATGGAAAGCAGTAGACTGAACTTGGTCATGTAACAATTGATTATTGCCTTCTGAAAAAGATTCACGCGCAAGATGCATTGCAAATATCTCACTAAAGGTCGGGGGTGTGATTTGAAGAGAAATTGCAGTGGTTAAAGCAACATAATCTGGACCTGTCCGGTTAGCGCACAAAGGACAAGAACTGAATCCGAGATCTGTGCCTGAGTAATTTCCAATTCATCCGCAATCGATCGGATCTGTTGCAGGTACTCCGTGATGAAAAGAGCGCCTTTGTGCATCAATTGTAGTTGGCCCTTCAATTGGACGCTCAGGCCGTTGAATGTGATGAACAGGCTTACTGCAAAGAAACCATATATCACGAGAAGTAGGTAGCATAGCTACTTGTTCCTGAACGGGCTCGGAAAGTGGAGAAAATCCAACTCATTATGGTCAAGTCAATTCTTCTCTGACACACCCCACACTGGTGGGGTCCACAGTAACGATGTTGTCCTGTACAGAGCCTGCAGGTCCCACGGGTTTTGCATTCACCCCCTTACAGGGTAAAAGGCCTCGTTACTATGAGAAGTGTTCTCACTCCTTATCACCTAGCCCAGCTCCTCTCTCCAGGTGATATGGGACTAACTCTCAACCGTTACCCCCTCGGCCTTCTCCGCTTCGCCACCATCACGGTACCTCACGGTGCCTGAGCCGGCAAGGCTAGATCTCTCCCCCTTAGGGGACACACGCCCTCGTGCGACCGAGGCACGCATGCGGTTAGCCACCCATCACTACGAGGAGACTGGTTCTGATACCATTTGACATACCCCACCCACCGTGGGGTTCACAGTAACAATATTGTCCACTTTGGGCCGAGGCCCGCACGGCGTTGTTCTCACCCTGGCTTCCCAAGGTAAAACACGTTATTACTATGAGGAGTGTTCCCACTCCTTATCACCTAGCCCAGCTCCCCTCTCTAGGCGGTATGGGACTAACTCTCAACTGTCACCCCCTCGGCCTTCTCCGCTTCGCCGCCATCATGGTACCTCATGGTGCCTAAGCCGGCAAGGCTAGATCTCTCCCCCTTAGGGGACACACGCTCTCGTGTGACCGAGGCACGCATGCGGTTAGCCACCCATCACCACGAGGAGACTGGCTTTGATACCATTTGACACACCCCAGCCACCGTGGGGTCCACAGTAACAATATTGTCCGCTTTGGGCCGGGGGGCCGCATGGCTTTGTTCTCACCCTGGCTTTCCAGGGTAAAATGCGTTGTTACCGTGAGGAGTGTTCCCACTCCTTATCACCCAGCCCAGCTCCCCTTCCCAAGCGGTATGGGACTAACTCTCAACCGTCGCCTCCTCAACCTTGCCGGCTCAGGCACCGTGAGGTACTGTGATGGCAGCAAAGCAGAGAAGGCCGAGGGAGTGACGGTTGAGAGTTAATCGCATACCGCCTGGATAGGGGAGCTAGGCTAGGTGATAAGGAGTGGGAACACTCCTCACAGTAACGAGGCCTTTTACCCTGTAAGGGGGTGAATGCAAAACCTGTGGGACTTGCAGGTCCTGTACGGGACAATATCGTTATTGTGGACCCTACCAGTGTGGGGTGTGTCAAATGGTATCAGAGCCAGTCTCCTCGTGGTGATGGGTGGCTAACCGCATGCGAGCCTCGGTCACACAAGGGCGTGTATCCCCTAAGGGGGAGAGATCTAGCCTTGCCGGCTCAGGCACCATGAGGTACTGTGATGGTGGCGAAGCGGAGAAGGCCGAGGGGGTGACGGTTGAGAGTTAGTCGCATACCACCTGGAGAGGGGAGCTGGGCTAGGTGATAAGGAGTGGGAACACTCCTCACAGTAACGAGGCCTCTGGGGGAAGTCCTAGAACAAAACCCTGAGGGTTGGCCAAGATTGGTTGAGGGTTGGCCATGTGAGGGGACCCAAGATACTCTGAGGGACCCAGAGGGGACAATATCGTCCGCTGTGTATCTCTGATAATAGGAACGAGGCCTTTTACCTTGTAAGGGGGTGAATGCAAAACCCGTGGAACCTGCAGGCCCTGTACGGGACAATATCGTTATTGTGGACCCCACCAGTGGGGTGTGTCGGTCTCCAAGCAGAAAATTCATGATTAGGCGTTTGTTCAGCGGATTTTATTGTTGCGAGAAAGCGAGGTGGAAGAACAATCAAGCCATCGACGTAATTGAGCAGATTCTGGCCCTTAAGAATAGACAGGAGTTGTCTACTCCATACTACGTAGTTGGATCAAGGCGAGTGGAGATGTGATGCATATCGTAACATGTGTAATAGAAGAGGGATTGAAAGAGGGTACAGAACCAGTGTTAGCGCTGTTGGAAGCATCTAAGTTCGAAGACATTGTGATGCCATAAATGAAGAACAATGAAGAAAGGCGAGAAAGGCTTGGATACAAAAGGTTACTCGAAGAAGAGTGACCTTTGATACCATGATAGAATGCAAAAGACGGGTGAGAGAGAGAGAGAGAGAGCCGAATTAAGGAAGGGGAATTCTTCTCCTTGTATTGGTCATGTCTGAATACATTTGTTTACGTAGAAGTTCATACAAAGTTCCTCAAGTAGGTGAATAAATGAATGGAAAGAAATCGTGCTTGTTGGCAATCACGTTAAATCGAGAATAAACCAAATATGGGAAAAGGGCGAGAAGTTTCTTTTGGTGATTTAGTTTTGTTACCAGCTAGAAATGGGAAAGAAGAATCAAGGATATGCGCAATGTGATCCTTTGACAAGAGATAATCATGTCTTTGGAGCCAAAATACTTCATAGAAGACTTCTAATAAAGAAAACTTGAGTTAGAAATACCTTTGTGCTAATGTGACAAGATATATCACTCTTTCATCCTCTTACAGAGTTTTCCCAGCCTTCTTGGGCTATGAAAACCTTCTAAGAGAGATTTTCAAAAGCGATGAAACCTTATTAGAAGCATTTTTTAGGTTTTACACAAGTTCAAAAAGGATTTTATTGTCCTACCATAGGTTAAAATTTATAATTTCACATTGACTAAAGAAGATTTATGGAATTCATGTGTTTCTTTTAATTTGAATTAGCTTCCCTTTTTTTTTGTAGGTAAGTGGTGGGGGGGTGGGTAGACACTAGGATGAGCTTGATCTTTTCTGGTTATTTATTTAAGTCTCTACCTTAGATTCATGCGAATCTAAGTAGTCTATGGAAAGGAGCCTTCACTTAAGGTAATGAAGGCCCTAAGTCCCTAATGACTCTAATGATTCTACTAAACCAAAGAATTAAGTTTGGACATATTCAAGATTGAAGTGGCAAGGAGTACAAGCAAACCAAACCCTTTTATTGTTTTGGTTTCAAAAACTAGTTAGTTTGAATTTGTCTTTAAATAAAGGGATAACTTAAGAGTAAAGTGTATAAAGGTAAGCAAGAACATCTAAAGTAAGTCATTCAAAAAGAGAGAACACACACAAATTCACATCATCATGTGGGACCCTACCACTGTGTTAGTGCAAAGAATCCCTTGAGCATCTCTGTTTAAGCTATTATATGCTAGGATAAATGATTAGTGGGATAGAATTCCTTCAGATCGACCCCCCGACTAGTTACTGTCTTGGCTGGCATGCTATTGACGGAGAATCCATTATTGATTGCTACTCTATTTAACTCCTTTCTCAGTATATAGAAAGAATATGCAGATAGCAGCTAGTGGCAACTCCCTTTGTCAACTAGCTCATTGCTAGATTTGGTGATGCCTTTTAAGGATTGATTTTTGTTTGTGTTTTAAATAATACTTTCCACAAGTGCACAGGTCTATTGTAGAATAGACTATGCCAGTTACAGGTCAATCCCATATAGACTTAAAATGTCAGAAGGTCAATCAAAACCTAACATAATCTACTTTAGTCTAGCCAATAATTTAAAGTAGGTAAATAATTCTAACACTACTAACAAACTTAAACTAAAGGAGGAAACTAAAGCATAAAAGTAAAACAGAATTTATGCAACTAACTAAAGAATTGAAGAAAGAATTTCTATCAATATAAACTTTGAATGTTTACAATGAAACAAATATAATGACATAAATAAAACTAAAGCAAATAAAAACTCCCTTAAACGACTTGGAGTGTGTGTCATAGGAATCCTTGGTTGTGTCATTCAACAAGGATCTTTATACATTCGCTTCAACCAAAATACACTAAGTTACACCCAAACAACCTTCATCTATTTGACTTCTTCTACATGTTAAGGCACTGTCTCATAGACCAACAAGTTGAGAGGAAGTCACCTAACATGCCATATCCCCAATGAACATCAAACCATAACCTGAATCATCTTTAAGAAGTGAGAATCCTTGGCTTCCATAAAAAGATGCCCAAGGTTTTCTCGTCCTTTTCAAGTGGAATCGAAACCCCCAAAAGATAGGTGAAAGAGAAGGACGAAGTATGCTTAGGATATGAGTGTCTTCTTCACTAAAACTCTAGGATGAGAGTGGCAAAGAAGTATGTATGATGAAGAACACATGGAGTGAGAATATGGTAGAAGAGAAGAAAGGTTGTTGCCCCTACAAAGGTGTGCGCACCAATTGTGGAAGAATAGGGCTTCTAGAGAGAGGCACCACCAAAGAAGGTCACACGATCATTGCCGCTACATAGATGTGCTCACTACTTCTTCTCTTACTAAGCATTCATGCCTTTTTCTTCAACAAGAATGGAGGATGGGGATGAAAGAATAGGGAAAATGGTTGAAAGCCCTAGGAATTTAATGGTTGATATTATTGTAATATATGTAAATATCAAATTAAATGAATAATAAATTCAAATTGAAAAAAAAAAAAAGATAGGAAGAGAGTGAGAGAAAGAATGAATGAGGTTTAAGGAAGGAGCGTCACTTATGTGTGAATGCAAATTAGTAGATGGACAGATTGGATCATCCGGGCCTGATCAATAGATTTCCACACAAGGATAACATTGATTTTCATTAAGAGTTGAGTGAGGAATGGAAAAGACACCTTAGGTGGTGTACTAACAGGCTAAGTTGGTGTACCAACCTAAGGGAGGATGTATATGAACATAGATCTAAGTGTAGGGAAGGATGGATCTAAGAGTTGGATGATTGTTTACTGGGTCACTACTTGGGATAAGAGTGTGGGGATGCATGGTAATTAGATACTGGAACCTATCTTCAATGTGAATTGGGTTAAGGTTCAATTAGAGGGTATGATTGCAAACCTTTGGTGTTCTGTTGGCCACTGACCTCTAAGATGGTATTGATACAAGCCTTGCGATAGAGACGGTAGGCAGTAGGAGTAGCTTCTCATGGGAAATTATTCTAAGGTAGTTGGGTGCCCCCATGAGGTTTAGTGAGGTATCCACAAGTTGACATAGAAGCTGTGGAAGTCGCCTATGGTGGTGGTAGGCCCTGTGAGCATAAGAGTTTGGTTATGATATGGGCATGTTGGACATGTCAATCGCTCTAGAGAGTCTAATCCTTAATCCTTGATGGTAGGACCATATGCCATTCTTGTGTCCTAGATAACAGGACTGTCTTTCATTCTTGTGTCCATGATGGTAGGATTGTATGCCATTTTGGTTTTGATAGATCATTTTTTTCATTGTGATGTGGACATGGATTTTCATATTTGACGGCAGATTTTTGATGATTTATCAAGTGGATGATTTGTCGATTTTTGGTTCGTGCATGATTTGAGTTTGACAGTTATTTTTTGTAATTTGCTTCTTGCATATTCTCACTTTATTTTGGTATTATGTATTTGTGCCATTTACAAAATGGATCTTAAATTATGCATGCCTTTGACCTATGAGACGATATTAAAACAAGGGACTTTAATTGAAGAATTAGGGATGGTTGGCCATCCCATGCACGAAGAACTAGCCATCCATGTGATTCAATAGAAGGGAGGCAGCTGGTCTAATGCATGGAGACAGTTGGCCACCCCTCATGCAATAGCCTCGGTTATGAAAGGAGGAGAGGGTTAGGTATGGGAACTTTTTCCCAGCCCATACGATCAACTCCAGGAGCAGAAGAGACCAGCAGGGAGAGCTGGAGAAAAGCGGAGTAAATCTTTGTGAATGTGTGGAAAACTGATGTTGGGAGAGAGATGGAGTGAAGGCAAGTGAAGTTAGAAGAGATTGGTGGGGATTCCAAATGATATTTGAAGCAAGGGACGTAGGCCTCTTCACCATAGGTGCTAGAAATTGTAGCAAGGTTTGCTGACATGGAAACCTGAAGGAGGCCTGAGAGAAAACCCAGGAAACTAGCAGTCAAATGTGCAAGGAATAGAGGAGAAGCAGTGGCTGTGGGGTGAGATTGAAGGTGGAAGAAAAGGAGTGATGTATTGGAGGTGGAAGGTGGGTGTATTGGTGCTACATTTGAAGCCTGAAGCAAGAAGAGCGGCACACCCTAGGATAAAGACTTGTAGTAGTGGGAAGCTCTATTGCAGCCAATGGAGCAGGGTTTTGAAACCTCAATTTTCTAGGTAGGGGAGTACAGGAAGATACATGTGCCTTAGCCCAAAATAAATGATCTATTTTCCATGCTTAGACTCTCACCCTTTCAGCGTGCTGCTATAATTTTTATACATCAAGATTTCGCCTACTCTTAGGAGTGAAATTCAACTGATTTTCATGCTCAACACTTCATCCTTATTAGTGTCCTAGTAAGTGTCAATAGCCACATTATTTCTTTCCCAAGAATTACACAAAAATTGGATGCATGGAATCATGTTTTGCATTGAATTTAAACTACTTTAATTGGACTGCCATATGGGTAGAGATTTGTGAAAGACTTGTAGCAGTAAACCACTTCCATAATCCATATTTTAAATGAAACATTTTACAGTTAAATTAGTAGTGATGTAATGCCATCTTATTATGCTTTATTTGGACTTTAGATTTATGTAAAAACAAAGTGAAATGTAATGGTGGATGCTCACTGCTGGAAAAACCAGCAGAGATGCATCTACTGTTGGAGGCTATTAGGCCTTTGAATGGATAATCAGATGAGGGGATTTACTGTGGGAATAGTTACTGACTGATATCAATATCAGTTAGTTAATGTTCCATGACTGGAACGGTTGATTTTGGTGGAGGATTGGTTGGGAAGATAGTGCGATGGTTGAGCACCCTGGTGGAAATTCCAGCAGGATGGTACTTTTTGTTGATGGCTTTGGCCTTTGTTGTATTGGCAATTGAATGTAAATTTTTGGGAGCTTTTCTACTGATTAATCATGATATCAGTGGGTTAAAGGATCAGGAAAGAAATGGTTGGATTTGGTGAGGTTCTGACCATATTGAGAACTTCGCTGCTAGAATTTCCAGTAGGGAGATACTTTGTATTGTGAGCTTTTGGCACGGGATTGAATTGCAAAATTGATGCCATTTCTTGGGGAAATTGGTTCTAAATAATAGCTCTCTCAGCCGGCCACGTTTCATGACTGGAATGGAAGGATTTTTTGGTAAAATCAGTAAGATATGGAGGTTGCAGTGAAGCATCCCTGCAGGAATTACCGGCAGGGATACATTTCCTTGTGGAACTAAATTAAGTTTTGGGTGGATAAATGGATAAAACTACACACGTTTGTATGCTCCTTAACCTTATGAAGATATTTATTCAAATATGAAGTGAAACTCTACACAAAACAATAGCTTAAGCAAGGCTTAACACTACTTGAAATGGAGAACCTCAAATGGGCATAGGCTAAGTCAAACAACTTGACTTATGATAAGTTGATAAACCTTTATGACAATTGGTAGTGAAATGGACATTTAGAACTCGTGGAAATGGAGCGTGGACATCATTGCCTAAACTGTGGTGGCTTTACATGCCTGAATAAGCATTTAATTGAGGATGGAGATGAAGGGAATGGTGCCTAAGTGGAAAATGTAAGAGGACATGTTAACACTTTAGAAAAACCTTTAGGACTTCTTGTTTCCAGCCGTGTGCATACATCAACAACTGAAATTGTTCCTCACTTATGACCATAGATGACACCTTAGACTAGTAGGTGGAATAAAGACAAATCAACTTGCATTCAAGTCCAACTTACACCATTGAACTATAGGAATAATCGACTCTATGTTACTTTGAAAGCATGTTTTGTCACCAACTAGGTGAGGTTTCAGAGTAAGAGAATCTTATAACCTATGGACTATACCTAGGAAGTGACAGAGGGAGGAAATAAGGAAGAATCATTGGGTTCTACCAAACTTGATAAAATGGCAAAACAATATCTTACTGGAGACTGATAACTTAGGTCATCCAAGGTATATGACTGCACCTAGTTCATTACTATGGTTCTATTAAAGTGTGAACGTCTTTTCATTGATAGAACCATAGTGATGTGGACATGAATTGCATATTTGATGGTGGATTGTGCCTATGATCTATAGATTGCCGATGGTTTATTGAGTGGCTAATTTATCGATTTTTGGTTCATGCATGACTTGAGTTTGCTAATCTTTTCATGTGATTTGCTTCTTGCATATGCTCACTTTATTCTTGGACCATGTATTTGTGGTATTTGCAAAATAGATCCATAGTTATGCATGTCTTTGACTCAAACCCTATGTATGTAGCTACTTATGGATATAACATTGTATAGTCGCTTTATTTTAGGTGGGTCGGCTTGTATTAGCTTTCTTGTACGTGAGCGATTGATATACTCGACCCCTACAACCAATATTTTAGGTGATGTTTTAGGGAGATAGAGTGCAAAGGGCAAGGGAAAGATGAAAGCTTCAAGCTCTTCCTAGATGCATGGTAGAGATTTCCTTTGCGGGCATATTTGATATATTCCATGTATAGGGGTTCATTTTGGGATATATAATTACTTTTGTTGACATAAGAATAGTTGTAATACTTTAATGGACATTATATCTTATATTTGATGGATGTGCAATTCTACTTATGATTAATGAGATCCTTTGGCATGTACTTTTAGTCAGCCTAAGTTAAAATAATATTTTACTTATATGTGGAGGTTTTTGAAGTTTCTCCTAGCTTGAAGAAGTGTATTTCGCAAAAGTACTCATAATATATCACACCATTAAGTCTTCAGAAAATAAATAAATTTTTGCTACTTTTTAAATAAATCCAATAGATATTTAAAAGAAAAAATGAGATATTACAATCATAGGGATCATAAGATGATAAGGGAGAAAGCAATGGTTGAGATAATAGGGAGAATGGAAGGATCAAGGTGTGGAATGGATGAGGATAGAAAGAGAGGAGTACGATATGAATGAAGTAGGAGAATGGGAAATCACATGGATTAGGAAGAGATTAAAAAGAGAGGATAAGGAGATCACATTAAAGCCCTTCAAAGGAAACTTCATTCCTTCTTATCTCACGCCATTAGTTCATACTGTCCATGCAAGGAAATTTCCTCTAAGCCTCCTTTTCTTCCTTCTTTGAGCATATGTACGTTAGGATTTGCATCAAAATTGTCGCACACCATGCTGTAACACAATGAACTTCTAATTGGAATGGAGTGTGAGATGGTGGCTAGGGTTTACTCTCCATTTCCTCTTGATTTCCTACACCTTAGATCATGTTTCCCTATATTGAGTGGTTGTGATTCTGTAGCAGTTTCCCTATCCAAAAGAATATGTTTTTGTAACTCCTTGCCTTTTTATCCATTGGATTAAGCATACCTTATAGTAGATGACTTTGATTTCATTGGACTTTTCTTATCTAAACTCTTTCTCCTCCTTGATTCTCTCCTAGCCCACCATTTTTGTAAAACATGTTTTTGTTTTAGAGGAACATATTTTTCTCCTATAATTTTGATGCGCATCCCACTGAAATAATCTCCACTAATAGTCATTCAAGCTTCACTCCTTTGCATGGCTTCTCCTCATTGGTCTATCCTTGTTTAAGTGAGTTCCCATTGGGTGCTTTAGGATAGCCATGAGCTAGGGTAGATCTAGGCCATTATTTCCTATGAATGTTCAATTTTGTATAAAAAGTTCACAATTAGTAGCCCATGTGTTATAAAATATAGGGTTATTTCTATGATTTTTTCTAGAATTTTGTAACACATGCATTTCTAAACTAATAATTCAAAAGTTTGATATTTTTAGGTTTAGAGGCTAATCCAAATTAAGTATGCGAATGACCATAATTTTCTAGGATTTAATTAGTTTTTTTTTTTTTTTTTTTGTATAAAGTGAGAAGATTATTCAATGGCCTATATTACACTTCACTGAGTTTTTTGTTGGTCTAGCTACGTGGTTAGCTAATTGGGGGGGCAGGGGCACTACGCCCCTACACAAGGTGTAGGGGTAGGGTGTGTGGATCAAATTGGAAGAAAGCGAAGGTGATTAAAATGATCCATACAAAAAGTCATACATTTCTACCACTCTGCATGAGAATTGGAGCTGTACATGAGATTTCCCAGTCTAACTAAGAAACCTTAGGAGGCCAAGCTACTCAAGCATTCAAGCTAACCTTTGTAGCCACCTAAGCCACCAAGGAATGAGCCATCAAAGTGAGGCATCAAGCTGAGGATGAATGCCACATAGGGCAATATGATTGGAGCATCAATTCAAGCAACTTTCCTATGTTAAAAGTGTGATTTTTAAGTGATTTTTAGGGATAATGCAAATGATAAGATGATCATGCATTAAGGTACCCATCAAGAGAGAAAATTCCACTTTCCTAACCAATTTCCCATTCCTAATCCACCATTGATCCTAGGGTTCCATGTTTTGAAGTCAAGGAGGGAGCCACCATCTTAGAAGAGGACACCCCCTAATTAGTTATTAAAATTTCAAGTGGTTTCCTAATTTGGAAACCTTAGATCCAAGTCCATGCAAACATGTAAAAACCTTAGGTTTTCTTCCAAGCTATCCATCTTTATTTCTTTCTGATTCCCTCACTCTTCCAACCACCAATCACCATCCAATTAGAAGGGAAGGAGATTGACTTTCCTCTCAATGAAAAAGACTCCTACCCCCCTTTCTCAAATTAGAAGACATACATGTCACCTCTTACATCATCACTCCAACTCATCTTCCACCTAACTTTCCTCTTTCACTCTCTACCTAACTTTCCTATCTTGAAACCCTAGATCTAAATGTCCTTTCCTCTTTGATTTTTCCTTTCCTATGTTAGAAACCCAGCCATCTATAAATCCCCCATGATTCTTACATTTTTACCCAAGTAAGGATTGGGTGAGACAACCTTGAAACTACACCCTATTCCTTTGGTGATCTTTAGAGATGGACCTTGGAATTCCTTTGTGCTATTCTTCCTTTGGATTTTTTACTTAGTTCTCTTGTTATTTTTTCTCCAAATCTAGGTTAGTGATTTAGTTTCCTTGCTTAAATTTCATTGTGTTTTTGCTCTCTACTCCCACACACCTTTTTCCATCTTTCTTGCTTTCTCGTCTTCACTCCATTCCACTAGTTTTTCTTTGTTCTTAAATCAAGATATAAGTTAACTCTTCTCTGGTAGTGATAGCCAAGAGAAGAGATAACTTAGATCCTTGGATTCACCTCTAGAATTCCACGTTT
The DNA here is from genome assembly GCA_035236585.1 of Warburgia ugandensis. Taxonomy (NCBI): domain Eukaryota; kingdom Viridiplantae; phylum Streptophyta; class Magnoliopsida; order Canellales; family Canellaceae; genus Warburgia; species Warburgia ugandensis. Next base: position 37,171,854 of record CP141131.1, read on the forward strand.
TCTTCCTTAATTCTAGCCTAATTTTAGGTCTATTTTCCTTGCTTTAGTTTATCATCTTAGCCATTTTCTCTCTTAAATTCATTGTTGGGTTTTCTTTGCATGTCATCATACTTTATATAGGAGGCATTATATTGAGTTATTGTTGTTGTTTAGATTAGGTTTTAGGGCTTAGTTTCCTATGTAATTTCCAGATTTATACACTTATTTTTATGTGTAGAATTTTGATGTAATTTGGCATTGATTTAATGAATTTTTTGAGGATTCTTGTTATTGAATGTTTCCATTATAAGATTAATTTATATATAGTTTGTTTTCTTGCATAAAAGTTATTGTTTCAGTTGCTCTATATGCTTGATTTGATTTGAAGTTCTAAGTGCTTAAAGTTTGAAAAATTTTCTCTTTCAATCTTTATGCTTTGTTTCCAGCCATCAAAACATCTTAATTTCTTGAATCCTTAGAAACCTATTTATCTTTTTAGGTTGTTTAATAAGTATTTAGGTTGCATGTTTATTTGTGAAGAGAAATAAGAAAAATAATTTTTTTATTTCTCGTTCTATTCTCTAAATGAATCTCCTAATACAAATAAAAGGAGAGAACCCTAATGAGGTTAATACTCCTTTGACTTTTGGTTGCTACAAAAAAGGAAGGAAAAAATTTCCTTTTAAAATGAATATAATTAGTAATAAATAAAGAATAAAAAATTGTAAATACATAAACAAAATATTGTAAATACGTAAACAAAATATTGACTAACTAAACTAGTAAGAAATCCTAATTTTCCTAAAGGAAAATAACAAAATTCCACACTCCCCCTCAATCGGGGGAGTGTATGTCAATCATTACCAACTTGGATAGATGTGTACCAAATAGAATTCTATGCATGGCTTTGGTGAGGAAGTCTGCTGTTTGATGTCATGTATGTGTATAAACTGCTACAATGATTCCATGTTCTATCTTCTCTTTGATAAAGTGATGATCTATCTCGACATGCTTGGTCCTATCGTGATGCATTGGGTTCTTTGCAATGCTTATGGCAATCCGGTTGTCACACTGTAACTTCATTGATGTTGTCGTTGGGAATTGGAGTTCTTCTAAGAGTTTTCTTATCCACATTCCCTCAAATATTCCATGTGCCATTGCTCGAAACTCGGCTTCTACACCATTTCATGCTATAATTAACTATTTCTTAACCCTCTAAGTAACAAGATTACCCCATACATAAGAACAATATCTAGAGGTTGATCTCCTGTCAGTTAGTGAGCTAGCCCAATCAGCATCAAAAAAAATTTCTATGCTTCTACTCATTCCCTTCTTGAAAAGTAATCTTTTTCCTGGAGTCATTTTTAGATATTGAAGTATTCTGTACATTGCATCTCAGTGTTCTTCAATAGGGTTGTTCATGAAGTGACTGACAACACTAATTGCAAAGCTATTATCATGTCTTGTGTGAGACAAGTAGATTAATTTCCCTACTAGTGTTTTATATCTACCCTTGTCAATAGCAATTGAGTCTCCTTTTGAGCCAACCTTGTTAAATGGATCCATAAGAGTTTCAAAAGGTTTGCAACCGAGCATACCTATTTCTTTCAACAAGTCCATAGTATATTTTCGTTGTGACATTGAGATGCCAACACTTGACCGTGTTACCTCCATTCCAAGAAAGTATATCAAAGCTCCAATGTATTTGATCTCATGCTCCCAAGCAAGAATACCTTTTTCTTGAATCATTTCTTCGTTGTGATTTCCTATCAAGATTATATCATCAACATAGACAATAAGTATAGTAATCTTATCTCCCAAAGATCTCTTAATAAATAGAGTATGATCAGATTGCCCTTGAGAGTATCCCTACTTCTTGATGGCTTTAGTAAATCTCTCAAACTAGGCTCTTGGGGATTGTTTGAGCTCATAGAGAGATTTTTGAAGTTTGCAAACTTGATTAGCATTAGTTGGCTTCTTAAGACTAGGAGGAATTTCCATGTAGACTTCCTCCTTAAGATCACCATTGAGAAAAGTATTTTTAACATCCAATTGATGCAAGGACCAGTCAAGATTGACTCCCAAGGATAACAAGACCCGAATTGTGTGTAATTTTACAACTGAAAAAAATGTTTCTCGGTAATCAATCCCATAAGTTTTTGTGAACCCTTTTGCAACAAGTCTTGCTTTATACTGGTCTACGTCGCCATCTGCCTTATATTTGACATTGAATATCCACTTACATCCCACAGGGTGTTTTCCTTGAGGAAGTTGAGAGAGTTCCCACGTACCATTCTTTTGTAATGCCCATACTTCATTTACTGCCTCTCTCCACTTAGGTTGTTTTAAAGCCCCTTGTATGTAGCTTGGAATCTTTATGTTGCTAAGGTTGATAGTGAAATCACCATAGTTAGGAGACAACTTCTCATAGGAGACAAAGTGTGAGATAGAATTTGAGTGTAAGACTTGACTCCCTTTCTTTGGGCAATAGGAATGTGAAGATCATTAGTAGAGCACAAAACATCTATAGAGGAGCATGAATCTATGTTACCTTGGATGATGGCAATGGGAGTTGAACTCAGGGTGTCTACTTCGCAAGGCTCAGGAAGCATGAGTTGGTCCACCTATTTAGAATCTTTCTAGCATTTTGAATAGACCTTGAGTTCTTTGTTTCCTCCATGAGGATAATGAATAGGAGTGGGAATAGAAGGATCATCCAAGTTGTGAGGCTCGGATGGGGATATAGGAGCATGAGCATTAATAGGAGACTTGGTCATAGGTGAGTGAGGTGTGATGGCACGGATAGTGAGAGGGTCTTGCTAAACCTGAATATGAGTTTTGGAGTAGTAAGGCACATTTTCAAGAAAGGTCACATCCATGGTATTGTACATCTTTTGAGTTGAAGGAGAGTAGCATTTGTAGCCCTTTCGGTGAGGAGAGTACCTAGAAAAATGCATTTGGTTTATTTTGGATTAAGTTTACTTCTCTAATGAGGTGAAACATGAACAAAGGTAGAGCATCCAGATACTTTAGGAGGAATATCTACTAATGATTTGATTTTGGGGGTAAGTTTTAGAGAGAACTTGATAGGGTGTGTCAAATTTCAAGATTCTTGATGGCAATCTATTGATAAGATAAGTGGTAGTGAGCATAACTTCTCCCCAGAACTACTTTAGGACATTTCTTGTAAACATAATAGATCATGCCACTTCCAAAAGGTGTTTATTTTTCCTCTCTGCTATCCCATTCGATTGTGGGGTTTTAACACATGAAGTTTGGTGTATGATGCCATTATCCAAGAGATAATTTATAAGAACAGAGCTGGAGTATTTCTTCGCATTGTCTGTTATTAAAACCTAAATTTTGGCTTGAAATTGATTTTGGATCATGGAATGGAAGCTTTTGAATATAGATCCTATCTTTGACTTACCTTTCATGAGAAGCACCCATGTGGTTCGAGTATGATCATTAATAAAGGACACAAACCAGCAAGTGTCAGTGATATTAAGAACATGAGAGGGACCCCAAATGTCACAATGAATAATTGAAAAGGGTTGTGACGGGTTGTACTTGTGAAGAGGATAGGAATGTCAACAATGCTTAAACAATTGACAAATTTCAAACTGAAATTTTTTTGGATTTTTATTGATGAATAATGATGGAAACAACTTTGCCAAGTACATGAAATTTGGGTGACCTAGAAGAAAGTGCCAAAACATAATTACACTTTCTTTATTGGAATTAGAAAACCAATTTATACTCCTAGAGGAAAAATTATTATTTATAAAGGAGGAAACATGATGGGCTCAAATAGTCGATTGTCAAGATGACCATTAATTCTAATATGGTAGAGTCCTTTTCTCTCCTTAGCATTAGCAATTGTCTTCCTTAAATCCAAATCCTGAAAAAGACAATGAGTGGAAGAGAATTTAGCAACACAATTCAAGTCTTTAGTGATTTTACTAGTGGATGGTAAATTGCAAGTTAAGTTGGGAACCAAAAGAATTGATTTAAGAATCAGTGTCTTTAAGATAATCACTTTTCCAATATCGGTCACTATGGAAAGGGATCCATCTATTTTCCTAACTTTATAGTTTTTGTTACATGGCCGCACTCGTGAAATAATGAAGCATCCCTAGTCATATGATCTGAGGCCCCAAAGTCACTGATCCAGTTGGATGAGTTCTTGGCCTTGACATGGAGAGCGTTCAAGAAGGTACCTTTTTGAGCAGTGGATTCAGTGAAGACAACAGGAGTAGCAAGTATTCCTTGAGATTGATTAAACATCTTGTGCATCCATTCAACTTATTTTTTGCTAAAGAGAGCAGGTTCATTAGTAGACTTTTCTTCTGAGGTAGGCACAAATTCCCAGTTCTCCTTCTCTTGGGCATGTTTATTCGATTTCCAATCTCCTAAATTCCCATGTAATTTCCAACAAGTTTCTTTGGTATGTCCAGATCGGTGACAATGGTCACACTAAGGTCTGCCCTTTTGATGTTGATTGTCATCTATTGAGTTCATCCCTCATGAAACAAGGGCTGGACTTTTCAGTGCAACTAAGGGAGATTGAGTCCCCATCATGAGTTTCTTCCTACTCTCTTCTCTACAAACTTCTGAGAAGGCCTCTCAAATTAATGGAAGGGGCTTGGTTCCAAGAATTCTGCCCCTAAGCTCATCATGGGTTTTGTTCAACCCCAACATAAATTTCAAGATTCTTTCCTTTCCTACAATTTTCTTGTACTTGCTTGCATCTTTGGGCACTCCCAGTCAAGGCTCTCAAAGATATCAAGTTGCTGTCAAAGCTAACTAAGGGAATTGTAGTATGGAGTCATGGATAGATCACCTTGTCTAAGGTCATGAAGGGTGCTTTTGATTTCAAAAGGTTTAGTTGTATTTTCGTTGTTGGAATACATTTCTTTGGTGGCAATCCATATTTCATGGGGAGTTTTGTAGAACAGGAAGTTTTGCCCAATCTCATTATCCATGGTATTTATTAACTAGGACATCACCATATTATTTTTGGATTTCTAGCCTTTGAATTTTGGATCATCTGTCTTTGGTGGAACTACAACTCTAGTAAGGTAGTCTTCTTTGCCTTTCCCTGAGACAAACATCATCATGGATTTCCCATTGAAGATAGTTTTGACCATTTAATTTGTGTCTGGTGATGAGGAGAAAATATACTTCTGATCAGCCATAATTCACTGGTCCCAGTCCAAATGTGGCACTAGAAAAACTACTCTGATAAGATGCTATGGCTATTCAACAATCAGAGGAAAAAAAATGGCCCAAAGAGTGCTATGATACCATGAAGAGAAACAAGAAAAAGAATTTTTTTTATTTCTCATTCTATTATCTACATGAATCACCTAATACAAATAAAGGGAGAGAACCCAAATGAGGTTAATAACTCCTTTAACTTATGGTTGCTACCAAAAAGGAAGGAAAAATTTTCCTTTTAAAAAGTATAAAATTAGACACAAATAAAGAACCAAAACCTATAAATATGGAAACAAAATATTTACCAACTAAACTAGCAAGAAATCCTAATTTTTCTGAATGGAAATAAAGGAATTCCACAATTTGTACTTGAGTCATTAATTTTGGCCATTTTTGGACCCATGAACCATTCCCACAGTCTATGGATCATGCACATGCAATTTGGGCTTAACTCCATTGATTTCTATTGGATTTACTTGATTAATCTATTTTAGTAATTTTTGATTGCTTGTTTGTATCTTAGTTTAAGTTTAGAATTTTTCGTTTTGAATTTTAGAAAGTTTATTGTTTAGGAAAGTGTTAAATTAGAAAAGTTTCCTTTTTAGTAGTATCCTTAAATTAGTTACTTAGTTTATTTTTTATTTTATTAATTGCATGTTAGTTAGTTAAGTTTCTAATTCCATTACTTAGTTTTAATTTTAGAAAGCTTCCTTTAATTATAGTTTCTAATTTCATGCATTTACTTCCCTAGTTTAAATTCAAATCAATTCAATCACTATCTTTGGCTAAAGCTAAGCATTTTAAATAAGATCCATCCAACATACAAATTTGAAAGATTCCTCATGGCTTTTACCTCTCTTGTGTTATAATACTACCTTGATTCATGCACTTGCAAGTAATTTTTAAGCTACTCTAGTTTCTTCAAAATTCTTAATGGATGTCGACCATAGATTTCTTATAAATGTTCTCTTTCTTCACCACATTTTTATACTCATTTTTCTCCTTTATTTCTCATGCAAAACACATGGAATATAGTAAAATCATACCTCTGCTATGTATTATTTATGTGGAATGATGTGGGTCCAACACCTAAGTAAGTGAATGAATGATCCAGTAAAACTGCTCTTCAAGGGGGCCTTGTTGTATGAGTAATTCACTTCAGAATATAAACCATACTTGTATTGTATGTGATTTTAGTTTCACTTAAAAACTTCCTAACGTGGTGGATTGCATGCATTGGGTTTTAGCCACCCTCTCTTTTGATAGATACACCCTCCTTTGAGCAGATAAGGTTGGTTGTCCATAAAGGTTTCTGATTGCTCTAATTTTGCTAAGGACATCACCAGAGCAATTTGACTTTCTAGACATCTTAGTTGATGGCATGTGGACTTGTTCTCTTTTAAGGCTTTATTTGTCAAAAATAATCATTTTTCTCAACTATACCCTGAACTTGCAAAATGTGAAATAAACCCTAATTGATGATATTTAAGTTAAATTAAGGGTTAAAACTGCTAAATATATGGATATTACATATAATATTTCTATGTATATCAAACACCCCCAGACTTACATTTTGCTAGTCCTTGAGCAAAACTACAAAATAGAAAATAAGAAATCTAAAATCTAAAAAATCCTAACCACTTTGGCAAGTGTTGTCATTTGCATTTAACATAGTGGATGAATTATAGTCTCGTAAGGATTTCCATAAATGACACACATAAAGATTCAAAAACCATTATGGGAGTTCCTTTATTTATCTTAGAGAATTTTCTTCCATTCAAAATTTATTAAATTCCTAACTATAGCATGTTAATGAAAATGAACAATAGCATAAAATCCTATCCTGATGTTAAAGATATTCTTCATTAAACCTGGAAACTTGAGCATGTGAATATAGCTAATACATACATAATTATTAGTCTCTAAGTAGATTATAACCTAGATTACCATCCATAAGTATGATTTGACTTCAAATCTCACAAGGTATATTTGGCACTTTGAAAAAATTCACTCAGAAATGGTTAAATCTCTCATTAATGTTTGAGTAGAATAATTTTCATCAAAGCCAAATTCTTACATATTTCACACCAAAGAATGATATCATACAAAAAAGAAATCTAATAATAATTTCATGGAAAGGATATCAACCATTGTAAATCTTATACTCTACTAAAATCCATACTCATTCATAATCATATACAAGCCATATTACTCCTAAGATCAAGTTGGGTCTTTTAATGATGTAAAGGTCTTCTAATGATGTATTCACAATTTTATTTTTACACTTATGAGCGAACATTCTACTTTTTCATTGGATATCTTTTTCTTCTCTTTTTTACTTGTCTTTTGATATAGCCTTTTTCCAGTTTGATCTTTCTTTCCTTCTTTTTCTGCATTGAAACATTTTCTGATGTTCATCTTCTGAACTATATTGTTCGTAGTAATTGATCAAGACATTTCTTCAACGAACTCTACATATTAGAATGCATAATGGATATAATATAGGGTAGAATGTGGGTAATGGTTAATTGGATAATCAAGCGAAGGCTATGATATAAAAGTTCAAAAGGCTAAATAGCAAAAAAAATATCGTAGGATAGACTAAAGGATATAGGTTAGTCATTGATGTCCTCTATTATTTCCTAGGTTTCATATAACTTAAATATTTTCATAAACCCAAAGAGATATATGGTATAGTCTTTAAATGATCTCTCAATAGTTGACCAAAACAAAGAATAAAGAGGAAAACTAAGAATTATTGTATGCTAAAGAAAAATTGATTTTATGTATAACCCTAAAAAAGAAAGAATGACTTTAATCTCATGTGGGTTATAAATCTCTACTCATCGTCTTCAGGATCTTTAAGTTATACTTACTCTTCAACTTAAAATATATATATATATATATATCTATTTATTATGCAATAAGTATTCTGAGTTTAATTTTCATGGAAAATTTTAGAAAATAATGAACTAATTGTACAAATCTATTAATAAGCTATAGTCCAAAGATACATTGAATATTCTAAAAATCTAAATTCTCATCCTTATAAAAGAACTTACCATAAAACTCAATTTTCTCAACATTTTTTATTTGTCAAATTTGAGAAATTTTTACCAGAAATGAACACATCAAATTCTAAATACCCCATCCCAAGACTTAAATTAAACATTGTTCCCAATGTTTAAGAATAGAAAATCATTGACAAATGAAAATTGTAAATTTGAGAGAAAAGTGTGAGAAGAATGTTACTTGAACACCAGTGAAGGTGCATGAATCTAGTGATGTGAACATGGAAATTCCAAATAATGTACAGTGAAATGCATGATGCAAATTGTATGCCTAACTTAACCTTATACATACAGTTGGCATGCAATGGATTTGCTCCTAGGACATTATTCATTAAGGGGAATTTCTTCCTCCTCATCAGGATTTCTCAACTCTAAAATTAGTTTTAACTATTGACCATGAACTTTGGAGATGATTCCATTGTTCTCGATTTTGACTGCCCCATGAGGATAAATAGTCCATACAATAAATGAGCTAGTCCATCAAGATCGTAACTTCCCTAGGAAGCGATGCAAGTGAGAGTTATATAAAAAGCACCTTTTGACCTAGTTGAAAAGATTTGTGCAGAATATTTCCATCATGAACCAACTTCGTACAATCCTTATAATATTTTATATTATTGTATGCTTCTCTCCTAATTTCTTCCAACTCTTAAAGTTGGTGCTTCTTGTGGGCACTTAATTTCCCTACATACTTTATGTTGTAACTCAACTAGTAGATGACAAGCCTTTCTAAAAGCTAAGCAATAGAGTGACAATCCATCAAGAGTCTTGAAAGTTGTATGGTAAGCCCATAATGCATCGGTAAGTCATAAAGACCAATCTTTTCAACTAGGATTTACCATTTTCTCTTAGATGTGCTTGATCTACCTATTAGATACCTTTAATTGCCTGGTAGTTTGTTAATGGTAGGGCATTGCGACCTTATGAGAAAAACCATATCTCTTCATTAGGGCTTCAAATACCTAGTTGCATAAGTATTTTTCATCATTGATAATTATAGTGCATGGAATGCCAAAGCTTGGAAAGATGTTATCTTTTAAGAACTGGACCACTACCTTCTAGTCATTAGTTTTATTGCTATTGCTTCTACCCATTTGGCAAATTGTCGACTCCCACAAGAATATAGAAATTACCTAAAGAGTTAGGAAATGGACCCATGAAATTGATACTTTGGACATCAAAGAGCTCAACAATCAATATAGGGTTTAAAGGCATCATATTCTTATGACTCATGATGCCTAACTTTTGACAATGGTCACATGCATTGCAATAATTGCGAGAATCCTTAAAAATAGTTGGCCAATAAAATCTGCATTGCAAAATCTTTGCAAAGACCCTTTTCAGTTTGTAATAGCCTCTACATGCATGGTCGTGACAAAAGGAGATGATACTTTGATGGTCACTATTAGACAACTCCATCTTCTAATGATTTCATTGGGAAAATACTTGAATAAATATGCATCATCTTAAAAGAAGTCCTTAACTCAGTTAAAAATCTGATTTATCTTGTTTTGACCAATGGGATGACATTTGACTTGTAACAAGATAGTTAACAATATAGGTAAACCAAGGCAACTAAGAAACCCGCAACAATTGCTCATCCAAAAAAGACTCAATAATAGGCACATGTCCATTAGTTGACTCAACAATTAATTTGGATAAGTGGTCTACTATGACATTTTTAAAACCTTGCTTCTCATGAATTTCAATATCAATTTCTTATAGCAATAATATATATCAAATTAATTTAAGTTTAGCATCATTCTTTAAAAGAAGGTACTTTAGAGTAGCATGGTCCGAGTAGATAATGACCTAAGTTTATCTAGTGAGAAAACAATAGCTAATAACTCTTTCTTCGTGGAGGAGTAATTGAGCTGGGCATCATTCTAAGTCTTACTAGCATAATATATCACATGGGGTAATTTGGCAATATGCAATCCCCAAACAGCATCAATCACAAAATCAAAAGTGTCACGCATTATTTTGGATGGTGTACTCCAATCCTACTGTCAGATGATAGACATAGAGGTTAATTCCATCTAAAGTCACCAAATGTTGACATGCAATTTTCACAAAGTCAAAAGTTGCCTCCTTTGTGAATAAACTGCAAAGGGGACTAGAGATTTTACTGCAATCCTTGATGAATCTTCTGTAAAACCTAGCATGCCCTATGCATGAGTGGATATCCTTCACTGATCTATGAGGGAAAAGATTAGAAATGAGATCCACTTTGGCTTTATCAACCTCAATACCATTTTTTGATATAATGTGGCCTAATTATATTTTGCTTTTCATCATGAAATTTTCTCACAACACTCTTTACCATGTCAGAGAAAGTACTCATCATACATCTTTGAAAAGTCTCTAGTGCATTGCATGGCTCAAAAAGCATGTGTTGGTAAGCAAAGGTTTCAAAGGGACAAGTGAAGGTGGTCTTCTCTTGGTCCTCTGGTGCTATAAGGGTCTGATTATAGCCAAAATATTTATCAAGAAAGTAATAATACTCATGTTTCGCTAACCTTTCCAGCATTTGGTAAATAAATGGGAGAGGAAAGTGGTACTTTCCTCGTGACTGAGTTCAACTTTAGGTAGTCTATATACAATCTCCACCCAGTGGTCATGCGAGTGGGGGCTAATTCATTTTCCTCATTCCTAACTACCATTACACTAGATTTCTTAGGAACAACTTCAATAGGGCTGACCCGAAAACAATTAAAAATGGGATGTATGATTCCAACATCTAACAACTATAGAACTTCTGCCCTTACAACTTTCTCCATGTTAGGGTTTGGCTATTTTTACATTTTCTTAAAAGTTTTTGCATTCTCTTCAAGATAGATGTGTTGCATGCAAATGGTCAGACTAATACCCTATGGCTGTCTTATGTTCTCTAAGAATCTTAAGCATCTCACTCTTTTGTTCCTTATCAAGATTACAAGCAATAATAATATGTAGGATTTTAAAAGGGCTTAAAAATGCATATTTTAAACTTTCTAGCAAAGTTTTTAGATCTCAAATGGGTGATTTAACATTAGACGAATCTTGAAAAGTTGAGGGTAATGTAAGGGGTTCCATTTTTGTATTGCACTTAGAAGTTTCTAGTACCAATGTAGAATAAAGTAAGGAATTTACTTCTTTAATGGATTTGCCTAGATCTATACCTATCGGAGATAGAAGGCAAGAAGTGGGTCATAGATGGAGGATGTTAAGAATTTGTCATGAAGAAGACTTTTAATCACATTTACTGCAAAAGAGTCCACAGAGTCCATTTGTTATGAACATTTAAAATATTAAACTCAAGTTTCAAATTTCCAAAAGATAGCTTCAGGACTCCATTCTTATAGTTACTGATAGCATTATAAGTAGCCAAAAATGATCATCCCAAAATGATAGGCATATCATTATTTGGATCAGATGCATGTTCAGTATCTGAGATAATAAAGCCTATTGGAAATAGAAATTTGTCAACCTATATCAAGACATCCTCAATCAGACCATGAGGAATTCTAATAAATTTGTTTGACAATTGTAGTATGGTAGTATTTGGTTTTAACTTGCCTAAACCTAGTTGTTCATGGATAGAATTATCATTAGGTTAACACTTGCCCCTAAATCGAGTAATGCCATATCAATTTTGTGTTCCCTAATTACACATTTTATAGGGGGGATCTAGGATACCTATATTTAGATGGGTTTTAGGTTGTATGACTGACCCTACTTACTTGGTAAGAAATGCCTTCTTCTGCACATTAAGCTTATGGGTGTAGAGATCCCTTAAAAACTTAGGATGAGGAGAAAACTCATTAATTATGCTGAGTAATGGAATGCTAATATTCACCTATTTAAAAATATCCATCTCATTGAAATTATTGTCCCTCCTTGCCATATACAACCATTGACGGTAAGGAGCTTTTGGCATATAATATGCCTTAGGACTAGGGTCATTAGAAGTAGGAGGTGGCCAAGAGTTCTATTTGCCCTTCTAATTCTTCACAAGACTCTTTTTCCTCAGTTGTTGGGGATTCCTTAGTTGAGCCTACTTAATTATACACCTACTTACCACTTCTAAGGGTGGTTATAGCTTTGTCCTACTCATGTGATGTTAAGATAATCTCAAACTAGCCCATGGGATTGGTATGGGCTGACTAAGAAATTTTCCTTTCTCTCACTCATTCAGTGCAGTAGAAAGTTGTCCCATTTGATACTCCAACTTGTATTAGATTGCGAGTTGGCCTACAAAGTCTGCTTCATATTGTTGTGAAAATGCAATGAGCTTTACATCAATAAATTTGGGGTTTCCTCAATTGATTGTCTCCTTGGTTGTTATGAAAACTGTTGAGTAGGCTGTTGCTGTTGTGGCATTGTGGCTTGAGGAAAAGATTGGTGAGGAGTGTTCCTAGATAGACCTCCTTGGTGATTATTCTTAGACCATGAAAAATTAAAATGCCTAGCTTGTCCAGGATTGTAAGTTTTAGAATATGGGTTATTCTTAGGATTTTAGAATATATTCATAGCATTTACTTGCTTTGAAAAATACTTTGGGAAACCAAATCTTGATGGACATGAAGTAGTAGGGTGTGTGGTATTAGAACAGATTTAACAAACCCTAGACTAAGGTTGATAGAAGATCTACTAGTCATCATAAATGCATCTAACCATTGAGTGAGATCATTTATCTAGTCCACTCTGTGGGCCAACATATCTATTTTACTGTACAAAGTGGAGTAACCCCTATTTCATACAGACTGCCTTTCTCTGGAGGTAGTTAGTTTTTTCCATCCTTATAGAGCAATTTTTAAAGAAATTCTATGTCTCAACATCACTTTTTTTCGTGAATGCCCCACCACTAGTGGCATCAATCATATGTCAATTCTATGGTGTTAGACCTTCATAGAAATCTTGTACCTATTGTCACTTCTTGGTGTGATCATTTTAACATCAAGTCCTTCAAAACAATTTTGGATAACTAATTTCATGAAGTGATGGACCCTACCCCTAAGGAGTTGAGCCATGCATTTGCTTTATCCTTCAAAGAGAAGGGGAATAGTCCCAACCTAATGGACTTATCTGAAAAGTTATGATATTTAAATGTAGCACAGATTTTAAGAAATTCCTTGATATGGTGATATGGGTCCTCCTTATCTAGCCTCTAGAAAGTTCGTAGGAGTTGAATAACTCCTGGCTTTAACTCAAATTGATTTTCCTTAGTTTTATGTAGTGCTAGACAAGATAGTTTATACTAAAAAGGAGTAGAGTAATCTTCAATGGCTTGATTTCTACGACTTCATTTGACATTTCTTCTACAAAGTTATCTAGATCTACTTGAATCTTTATGCCATGCCTAATGGTCTATTCAATCTCAAGGTTTAAGTGTACTAGATCTAGATTCAAGGATTGATGGTTGTGCATACACCAATGTATAGTGCAATTGACTCAACATTAATGTATAATGAAAACAAGTCGTTGTATACAAAGAAAAAATACTTAAAAAAAAAAAAATTAAATTAAGGAAATCCTATATTAAATGCTATAACCTATATGCAAATGACACATAGCCAATACGCACACAATAAATCTACCCCTAAGGTCAACAAGTTGAAATTTTATTTTTCTTAAATTTCTATTCTGGAAGAGGCTTTTAGATTATTTCAAACTTAATTAGCCCCTCCTCTCTTCTAGACTTGTCTTAGTGCTTACCAGTTATATGCTATCTTAATCAACCCCTTCACATCCTACCCAGTTAACAATAGGTAATCCAAGTTGTCGAGTGTGTTGGCAGAGCTAGTCATTTAAATACCACTATAGTTGGTCAAGTGGAAGCCACTGGAGTGACAGTAATCTATCTCCTTCCAAGAGGGTCGTATGAACTCGTGGGCCACTATAGGGCTCTTCTAATTTATTTTGATTAATTTAGAAGGTTGGGGTCCATTAGGTTATGATTAACCTAAGTGTGCCAAGGGATGGTGATGAAATCCACCTTTGATCTTGCAAGGGTGATTGCCCTTACTAATTATTTTCACATTCCCATGGTAGTTTAGTCACCATATAATTCACTTTAAGCACTCTTCTAATTTATTTTGATTAATTTGGAAGGCTGGGGTCCATTAGGTTATGATTAACCTAAGTGTGTCAAGGGATGGTGATGAAATCCACCTTTGATCTTGCAAGGGTGATTGCCCTTACTAATTATTTTCACATTCCCATGGTAGTTTAGTCATCATATAATTCACCTTAAAGCATTAAACATGCCCTACGTGCAATAAAAAGCAATAAACTAGTGCAACATTCCTAGAATGCAATAATTATAAAATGTTCTTTATATGATATTATCTACCATCCAAATCCAACTAAGTTGATATGAAACCCGAATCTAGGAAATGTAAAGAGCTAGGAATGCTCAAAGTGGGTACTTGGATAAAATCTTCTCATACATGGGTGAATCCATATACAAATCACCTCCTCTTCCAAGTTAAGATGCTTCCCACCTAAGCTATATTATTACAGCCCTTTTTATTTTAAATGAATTGTTATAAAAAAAATACAATAATGTCCTCAATACAATTCACTTAAAAGTAAAAAATGTAAGGTATCCTAATTTCTACTCCAAGTCATTCTCTAAATTCTTGAAAATATAAAAATAAAAGTGACTACCAAAAGTCACCATAATTAGAAAATTATGAAAAAATGCAACAAAAATGTATGCAATCCTATATTATGACTAGTGATTAAGTACTTTAACCTAGATTCCAACTAGAATTCCATTGCATGCCCTCGAAAACCACACCAAAAACTTGTTTGTATTTTAAATAATACTTTTTGTAAGTGCATGGGTCTATTATAGAATAGATTGTGCAAGTTATGGGTTGATCCCGCAGAGACTCTTAAAATGTCAGAATTTCAGTCAACACCTAACTTAATCTACTTTAGCTAGCCAATGATTTAAAACAGGTAAATAATTTTAACACTACTAACAAATTTGAAATAAAGAAGGAAAGTAAACCAGAATTTAATCAACTAACTAAAGAATTAAAGAAAGAACTTCCATTAATATAAAATTTAAATTTTACAATGAAACAAATACAATAACATAAATGAAAGTAAAGTAACTAAAAACTCCCTTAAATGGCTTGGAGTGTATGTTGTAAGAATCCTTCATTGTGTCATTCAACAAGGATCTTTACACGTCTACTTGAATTAAAATACACTGAGTTACAACTAAACAAGCTTCATCTATTTGACCTTTTCAACAAGGCATTGTCTCATAGGCTAACAAGTTGAGAGGAAGTCACCGACATGCCACAATGCCAATGAATATCAAACCATAACCTGAATCATCTTTTAGGGGTAAGAATCCTTGGCTACCATAGAAAGAGTCGCAAGGTTTTCTCTTCCTTTTCAATTAGATTTCGAACCCCTAGAAGATAGGTGAAAGAGATGGACAAAGTATGCTTAGGATATGTGTATCTTTTTCACTAAAACTCTATGAAGAGAATAGCAAAGAAGTATGTAAGATGAAGCACACATGGAGAGAGAATAAAGTAAAAGAGAAGAGTTGCTATGGAGAGGTGCCACCTAAGAAGGTTGCACAATGGTTGCCACTACAAAGATGTGCACACCACTTACTCTCTCACTATGCATTCATGCCTTTTTCTTTAATGAGAATGGAGGATGGCGGTGAAAAGAATAGGGACAATGGTTGATACTTTTACCTTATTTCCGTAGTGTAAGGGTGTGGAAGCTCTAGGAGAAAGATATGAAACTTACCTTTCTCCTTCTGTTTCTCCAAGATGTATATATTGAACTCCAGGGAAAATGAGAGATGGCTCTCCTTCTTTTATAGTGAAAGAACTAGGAATCAAATGGATGAGACTATAGGTATTTTACGATGATAAGGGAGTAAGAGATGGTTGTGATAATAGGGAGAATGGAAGGGTGGAGGTGTTGAATGGATGAGGATAGAAAGAGAGGAGTGATATAGGAATCGAATGGGAGATCATGTGGATGAGGAAGGAGTTAGAAAGAGAGGATGCATAGAAAAAAGTGGGAGGCATGATTTTGTAGTGGAGGAGGAAGATGTATTGATGGTTAGATGAGTGTGGTTCCTACTTGAATGGTGAAGATGGTTTTGAACTTAGAAGAAGATAGGATGAGATTGTTGCACATGGAAGCTTGTAGGAAATGGAAGTTTCCAGTAGGAAACTCCTTCGTAACTTTCTTCTTTTCATTCCCTGATAAAACACATTAAATCCCTCATACGGAAGCTTCATTCCATCTTATCTCATCCCATTAGATAATATCACCATTACATGGAAGTTTCCTCTATGGTTCTGTATCTTCCTTCTTTGAAAACATGTTAGGATTTGCACCAAAATGATTGCACACCATGCTGTAACACATTGACCTTCTTATTGGAATGGAGTGTGTGATGGAGAGTAGGGTTTTCATTCCATTTCCTCTTCATTTCCTGTCGCTTGCATCATGTCTCACCTAGAATGAGTGGTTGAGATTTTGTAGAAGTTTTCTCATCCAAAAGAACAGGTTTTTTATTTTTATTTTTATAACTCCTTTCCTTTTCATTCATTGGATTAAGCATATCCTAAAGTGGATGACATGGATTTTGTTTTAAGTTTTCATATCCAAACTCTTTCTCCTCCTTGATTCTCTTCCTCCCCACCATTATTTTCTTTGACCAATAGGATTTAAGAGGTAAAGTTTGTTTTTGTCTTAGAAGAAAACGTTTTTCTCCTACAATTCTAGTGGGCAGCCACTCAAATAATCTCCGCCAATTCAATCTTCACTACTTTGCATGGCTTCTCCTCATTGGTCTATCCTTGTTTAAGTGAGTTCTCATTGGGTGCTTTAGGATAGACATGAGCTAGGGTAGATCTAGACCACTGTTTCTTCAAAACTCTAGATGAATGTCTATTGAGTGCTCAATATTGTACCCAAAACCCCTGAATTTTGTATTGTTTTAGTGCATTAGATTGATTTTTTTTTACACTCATATGATGGATTTTCTCTAAAACCATAATCCAATGTATTTGCAAGGTTAGATCACCTTTCAAAGGTAAATATGTTTAAAGCTATGTGAAATAATACTAATTAGAATTTTTCTATGTTTTCTAGGTTATATGTTAAGATCTAAGGGGAGAGATCAAGTGATCAACATTTTATCTCATCAATCATGTTTATATGTAAATTTATAAAGCAGATTGTTCTAATTTTGATGGATCAATTAAAGAATAGGAAGCCCAAGTCTTTAAGATCATCCATGCATTTTACCACGAAGCTCATGCAAGCTTAGATCACTGACACTATGGTGTGAAAGTGGAAAATTGTACATGGGCCCCACTCACTCTTTCATTCTTATACACATCAAGGACCCATGAGGATGAATGTATAACATTCGCATGCTAAGGGTGTGTATGTGATAAACATGAGATGATAAGAGATCTCACATAATGGTTCTTAAAGTGGAGATCAAGTAAAAAATAAGTAATTGGATGGATTAAGGGTGGAGATCTTAACGATGGTATCTCTATGTTACAGCCATGTGTCACAAGGAGATTTACTAACTAGAAGCAAACTAATTTCTTGACTTCTTACAAATAAGAAGGAGCTACTAATGCTACGAAGACAATGCAACTAAAACCATTCTACTTTTGTTAGTGGATGGTATGATTGGAGGAAAGAGTCAATGGTAAGTGAGAGGGTGGCTCAAGGAGATAGGGAGTGGCTGCTACTCCTCACTCTTTATATGAGGAAGAGGCTTGGATATCCAAAGAGAGTAGAGAGGGGAAGGAGAGCAAGGTGTGGATTAGTTGAAGGGAAGAGCGAACTCTTAACTCCTTGATTTGATCCATTAGGTAGCATTAAATTGTTCTTATTGATTTTTGTAGTTTTGTGTGATTTTATTTTTGTAATGGCTTGGAGTTAAGTAAAAGTAAGTTTTGTATGATTTTCTCTTTGTAATGGCTTGAAGTTAAGTAAAAGTAATTTTTATTTGAAAGTTTCTCTTTCTATTACCTTATTTTGAAGCTTCGTTCAGAGCATATCGTGTGACGCATATTGGTTCATCTCTTTCACTTGCCAATGCTTTCATCGTAGCCTTTATATGTTATGAATGATAGTAAGTAAGAGGTTAAATAAACAAATCTAATAAAGGAGAAGCTAGAAAAAAGTTCTCTAGAATTTCCTTAATGGAGTTCCATTGTGGGAGTGAAAGCAAGGAGGTGAAATACAAGTTTTCCACCCCTACTTGACTATTGCTACCCTATAGGTGTACAGTAATAGATCCACAGATTTCTCTTGTGTGACGTTGATTCAATATTGATCCTTGATCTAACCATTGATAATTCTCTCATCTCTGTCAGGAAGAATTTGACTCAAGTCTTCCTAAGTAGAAGTTCTAAAGCAAGCTCGTATCACTATTGTTTGCAGGAGAAAACAAAATGTTGGATTTCCCTACTTTTAGTCATGTTTTTGTCTTATTTTTATTGATATAAACCATTGCGGATGTTCACCTAAGTCTCAAAAAGAAGTTCGTGTGGTTTTGTAGCAATTTTGTATTGTTTTGGGTGAGATTTCTTGAAGAAAATGGTAATATGTACTATTATTGTCCTTGATAAATTCATCGTATTCTGTATCAAATATCTCCACATCAATTTGTCTTGTCAGAAATCTAACCTTACTGATGGATTCTCTAACATCCATTTAAGTTAGATTAGAAATTTCACTAAAAGAATTGATTTGTAAGTCTGAGATTTTAATGGCCAGAGTGACCAACTTCATTATGCACTCACTACTACTGTACACAATAGGGACTACGTGATGAACGTGTCATCTTCCTGATCTAATATCTCCATCTCTATAAATTTTATTCAAAATCTAACTATACAAATAGATTCTTTGGCATTAAATTATGCTATATACTAAACATCATAGAAAAATTTGATCTCTAAGGTGGTGAAATCATTTGCTGAAGTATCCCTGTTCATCACACATTCACTGGTTTAGCGGATGCATACAAAAAATTTACTGCAACTCCCATTTGCTAGTGACACTCACGCGTGATTTTGTACCTTTATATCTATTTCAACCCCATCTGATTTGACTATATAATAGCTCATTTTGTAGGTAATTAAGCAATGAGCAATTTGGCATGTGAAACCATAACAGATGTAATTAGTTTCAAATATTTATTTTTTAGAAAAATGCCAACAACACTATCCAAAGTTATAGTCGCACTAATTGCAAGCACATGTTTCTCTTTGATTTCTTGTTGGATTTGAGTTTGAGATGGAGGTTCTCTTATACTTTGACACATGACGATTCAAGGAAACATTGAAAAATAAAAAAATAAAAAAATACTTATTGTTATTTATTTCTTTTATATTTATTACTCTTCTTTTGTAATTTTTCTGTTTTTCAATCATTGAAGCAATCAAATCAGTGGAGAAATAGTGAAACATAGATACTATTTAGGATATTTTTTTGGGTAGTTATTTTCTTTATTTGTAGATTAGTTAATTTATTTAAATTTTCACTACTTCAATATACATTTAATTAATCTTAAATTAGAAATTATGTAAGGGTAGTTTATTTTTGCTTAGGATTGAAGTGATCCTAGCATAACATTAGTGACACCACTCATTAATTTCTACTATCTTAAATGTCTTAGGAAATCTAATTTGAAATTTATCTCGATTTAGTAAAGATAGAATTGCTCTTATTATAATTCTTTGATTCAATGTTATTATCTTGCATAATGAATACTTGGAATTAATCCTTGATTTATTATAGGTAGGTTATAAATAAAATATTTAGGATTTGGTTGTCTATCTAGTTTCTAATGTTCAATGATTTTTAAATTAAATTTTCAAAGAAATCACATTATGAGAAAATGATCACAGTTTGATCTACTTCTTATAAAGGTGAATAACTAGTAGTAGACTCTAATGCTAGCTTAGGTGATCTCTATTCCTAATCTTCAATTATAGTTAATTCTCTTAAATCAATCTCATCCATTTGATCACTTTATCACCTCATCTAGTAATCTTTCTCATGTAAATCCCTTAGGATTATGATAGGAAAATAATTTGGTGTTTTAAATTCACACAATATCCTACCCATGGATTTGACCCTACAACACTACAATTGACTAACTATGCACTTGCAGGAACACTCTCAACAAGATTTTGGCGTTGTAGCTAGGGTGGTGATCATGTAGCCAAGGCACCATTAAATTAGGTTTAGGTTAATTAGATTAGTTTATTTTCTTCTAAGTGGAATTGTAGTGAGGTCGACATGTTTATCTGCTAGGTTGGAATTAATCTTCTTGTATAAGGACAAACTATTTACAAATCACCTCCACTTCCATGAAAAGATGGTTTATCCTTGACCTATATTATTACAACCTTTAAGTTGAATTTGTGATTTAAAGTAGATTTGCATACTAGTTTGGTAGCATAATATCATGTAGATTTCATTCAATTTTATTGTTGTTGCATATTTTATAGGTTGTTGCATTAGTTTATTATTTTTCTTGCATTTTTAGGACATGTTTATCTACTTTAAGGTGATTTAGTATGCCATAATGAATGAAAAATATTTAGTAAGGGCATCATACCCTACAAAATCAAAGAAGGATTTCATCACCATTTCTTGGCCCACCTAGGCTAATCATCACCTATTGCGTACCTTAGCTTACCATCTTAATTTAAAAGTCAATTAGAAGAGAACTATTGAATCCTTCAAGCTCATAGGACCCTCCTGGAAGGAGGTGAACTACTTTCACTCAAGCAGCATTGAGCTAAATAACTATGTTGGAAAAAAAACTACTCCCTTTGCAAAAAAAATGAGGTAACCAAAACATCTTTTAGCTTCTTAGCAATAGGTTTGTTAAATGTGTCCTTTATTTGCACATCAACTTAAGTTGCTTTATTTATTTTAGTCTTCAAAAAAAAAAAAAAATCCTTCTTTGTATTCATTGGATACATGATGAAACTAGAAGGTCAATCAAACCAATCCAACACAACATACAATTGATTAGTTACCCACAATGGTAGATCAAGCTGGGGAATATCCATCCCTAGAAATAATAGAGATGAAATGGATCCTCAATTCTCTTTAATGATAGACCACCACCTCACATGGATGATGAAGATCTTCCACCATGGAAGAATAATCCACCACCAGATAGAGATTTGAGAAGGAATCAACAGAGGGAATGCGACTTAAATGTCAACATGAGGACAATTGGAATAACCAACACCCTCATGGGAGCACATTATGGGATTACCTTCAGCCTACTTGTACTAATACACCACCGTGTGTCATTCTACATTAGAATTCTGGTGCAATTGAGGAAAAGATGGGAGTAATTCAATTACTTTCCAAATTTCATAGGTTGGACAGTGAGAGTCCTTACCTACACCTAAAATAATTCAATGAAGGGTGCATTATGATGTGTCTAATAATTACTGCAAGTGCACGTCTCTATTAAAGTATAGAATCAGCAAATATGGGTTGATCCTAGATGACTCTTTTAATAAAAGGAGTTAATTAAGACCTAAGTTGTTTTACTCTAACCTAGCCAACTTTAAAGAAAGGAAACAATTCTAAACTAAATTAGCTAAACTACGCAAAATAAATCAAAGCAAATAAAAAGAACAAAGTAAGGAAATAAAGAAATTAAACTAAGCAAGGAAAGAAAGAAAGTTAACTAACTACAAAAACAAAAGCAACTTTTTGATTAATGAACTTTAATTACAGTTGAATGCAATAAAGAAAGGAAAGGAAAAGTAAATAAAGCAATGTAAGAAACTTCCTTGAAGTGGCTGCTATAGGAGTCCTTCATTGTGTCACTCAACAAGGCTCTTTACACATCCTCTTTTTCTTTCCTAAGCTTGGACTCTACTTTATGGTCTTCTTTTTATGTCACTCAACAAGGGCCTATACACTTACATTCAACCAAAGTACACTAATCTACAACTAAGCTTTCACTTCTCATTAACCCAACATGCCACAAATCTAATGAAATTCTCAACCATGCTATAGGATTTGGAATTAACCTTGGCTTCCATAAAAGGGCACAAGGTTTCTTTTCCTTATCCTTTATTCCCAAAGGAAGAAGAAAATAAAAGATGAAGGAACAAGATATGTGTGATGAAGTAAAAGGAGAGGGATGTGCATGTGACTTAGAGATCATAGAAGGAGAGTGTTATGGAAGATGATGTGTTGAAGGATGAGAGTGGAAGGTGATAAGGGTGGTGAAAGGTGTGTGTAGTGCAAGGGAAGGGAGGCATGGTGGAGATGTAATGGAGGAATGAGAGGAAAGGGGTGGAAGACTAGAAAGAATGGGAGAAGAATAAGATGAGAGAAAAAAAGAAAGAAATAAAAAAGGGAAAGTGGGGAGATGAAAGAGCTTCCTTACCTCTTGTCCAATGGATCGACTTTGATCTTATGGGAGCTTTGACAAAGGTGATCTATCTCCCTCTATTTCTCCTAGATTTAGCTTTAATGTTCAAGGAAAAGGTAAGAGAAAAAGTTTTCCTTCTTCTTCACCTCTTATTTATAAAGTTTTAGGAGATGAAGCCCTAGGGATGGATGATTAGGATCTAAGGTAGAAGGCAAGAAAGGTTGAGAGGAAGATAAGAAGAAGGGAACTAGGGAAGGACGTAAGCATGGAATTCAAGTAGGGGGTGAGATAGGATAGGAAGGTGAGATGGGAAAGAAGGAATTTGATAAGGTTGGGTAGGAAAGAAGGTTTTGCTAGGATAGAAAAAGAATTACTTAGGAGGGAAGGCAAGGAGAAAGACTAGGAGAGAATCTAAGAGTTAGGTGGGATTTGGAGTGAAATAAAAAAGTGGATTAGGGGGGAGGCATCTTTTTCATGTGGGGAAAGTAGAAGGGGAATATAGAAATGGGTAAGATGGAAAGAGAAGAAAGGGGAAAGGAAATAGCCTAGGGAAGAAAGGGAATAAATGGGAATTGAAAGTAGGTGGAGGGAATCTAGGAGATCGGAAAATTAGAAAGTCCTAAGGAGGGAGGTGGCATGGTATACATATAGGTGTGTGTGTGGTGCTTTTAGAAACACTAAGATTAAGGTGAACCAATGTATGAGATGAGTTGTTGAGATCTTCCTTTTCATAGGGTTTTTGAGATGACTTTTCAATATGGGAAAGGTGGCTAGGGTTTGTGACTTTCCTTTACTTCATTCCTATCCCTTAGATCATACTTACCCTATCTTGAATAGGTAGGATCCCATTAGGACTTGTAGAACTTCCTTAAGCTTCATTTTCTCTCCATCATTGTATTAGATTTCCCTAGAATGTATGGCCTTGATTCCTTAGAGATTTCTTCATTTATTTCATGTGAGACCAAGTGTGCTTCACTACCCTTACATGGATAAGACTTCCAATTATTAGTGGTATTCTTCATTTGGTTGAGCAGGAGAGAGAAAGTAAGCAAAAAGTCTTCATGTGGGCCCCATTCTTCTTTTATTTTTGAGAAGCTTTCATTGTATGTGATCTTGTTAAACGTGAATTGAACTTCTTTCATAAGCTTTGTAAGGTAGTGAAATGCATGCATACATGCATGGGAAATTTTCCACCTTTTCATCTTCATCTGGGTACGAGTTGTGTATGGGGTTTTTGAGTACTCTGACTTTAAAACTGACACCCAATGATCATTTTGAACCTCTAGGACTTTACTTTTGGCATATGGGGTCATGGTATAGTGAAGGTAAAATTGCTCTTTCAGGGTTAAAATTAGCAATTTTGTGCATTTTTTATTTGTATCTTGGACTTGTAAAATTATATAATTAACCCTAATTAGTGATGAGTACGTGATTTTGGGGGCTAAAATATGCTAAATATAGGGGTATGTATGTAATACTTCAATATATATCACACTACACAACGTACACAAAATATTGGATTAGATACTATAAGGTTCATGCTATTTCCTTCTTCCTTAAAATGAAAAAGCTAATATGTAGTTTAATGTGCTATTAGCAGGTTCAATATGAACTTGGTAAGACATGACAAGGGAGTTCTTGAAAAAGTTCTTCTCAATCCATAAAACCAATACTCTTTGCTAGAAGATCATGAATTTCACCTAGAAGGATAAATAGATTTTCTACAAATGTTGTAAAAGATATAAGGATCTATTGTTAATGTGTCCATGTCATGGATATAAACCTTGGCACATTATCAACTTCTTTTGTGAAGGACTCAATTATGAAATGTGCTAATTTGTAGAAATAATGTGCAATGTTAACTTTCTAAACAAACAACTAGAAGAGGCATAAGAGTACTTGAAATGGCTAGTTGGGAGTGCTCAAACTTAGGGAGATTCAGAGAAAGTAGATTACCTAGATAGGACAAAGCCCACCACATATTTTAAGATAGGCTTCTATGCCATGAATGAAAAAGATGACATGAATGTGAAGATAGCTTCCCTAGCTAGAAAAGTAGAGACCATAAAAATAGGGAAAGCTGCTTCTAAAGGGGTCGAACATGTCTGTATTTATGAAAGTACTGCATACCCTACTCTAGAATGCACTACAATCCTAGCATTCCAAGGTGTACTTCTTGAATAGGCAAATGCTTTAAATTCATATAAATAACCATTTTCTTGATTTTCAAAGACATACAACCCCAATTGAAGAAATCATCCCAACTTTAGTTGGTGAAATAGACCAAATACTAAAGTCTCACACCAAGTCCCCTTCCATCCCCACCAAATCCTAAGAGGTCAATGGAGGATAATCTTCAATAGTTCATTCAAAGCCAAGAAAGGATGTTCAACTTGAAGCGTCTATGAGTGAGATGAAAAACATGTTCACACAATCCGTGTAAACCTTGAAAAAGGAGAATTTCCTATCCAACCATAAGAAAGCCCTCAAGGTGCACATGTGGCTAGGACAAAGGGTTCTTCAAGCTTGAACATGGAACAAACTAATTCAATCACCACTCTTTGAAAAGGAGAGGTTCTTCAAAAGAATGGTCCTACTAAGGCTCATAAAACTCAAGAGACTCCTCAAGCTAAGGAAAAGCCTATCATTAAGGATACTACTGAGAAATCTCACCCTCCCACTATCCCATGTCCCATCCCACTTTCATTTCCACGGTCGCTATGACAAGCTCCTAAAGTAGCTTGCAATGATGAGATCTTAGATATTTTTAAGTAAGTCAAGATTAACATTTCGATCTTGGATGCCATCAAATAGATCTCGTCATATGCTAAGTTTTTTAAGGAACTTTACACTATCAACTAAAGTTAAACATCTACAAGAAGGCTTTCTTGATTAAACAAGTTAGTTCAATAATCAAACACCACCTAAACATAAAGATCTAGGTTGCCTGACTCTCACTTGTACAATTAGCAACTACAAGATGAATCAAGCTTTGTTTGATTTGGGATCTAGTGTGAATCTACCACCACATTTAGTATACAAGTAGCTAGGTGTGGAGACTTAAACCAACTGCTACTACCGTCTAGCTAGCTGATAGATCTATCAAAATATAGAGCAAGATAGTAGAAATATAGTTATTCAGGTGGAATAATTCTACTTTCCAATAGACATTTTTGTTCTAGACGCATAGTTGGTGTTGAATGAAAGGAATGAAATATTGGTAATTCTTAGGAGACCATTTTTAGCCATATCCAATTCCTAAATCAATTGAAGAAATGGTGTGATGAAGCCACCTATGAAATATGACACTGGAATTAAACATTTTTAATATATGTAAGTAGCCAAGAGAATTCATTGATGATTTGCACAATGTCCACACAATAAATTCAATTGTGAAAGATCACTTTATTAAGTCTTCCTTATCAGATCCACTAGGGGTTTGATTGACCCACTTTAATAAATTTCATGAGGATGCATTAATAAAGGAAGTTAATGCTCTCTTTGATTTTGTGGCTGTTATGGACATGGCAAAATGGCAACCTCAGTTTGAGGAATTGTCACATAAGGAATCTACTCCCTTCAATCTTCTGTTGGACCTCCTAAATTAGATTTAAAAATTGTACTAGCTAATCTCAAGTATGCATACTTAGGAGCAAAAGAGACTTTTCTTGTCATTATCTCCCACTAATTAGAAACATCCCGGGAGGAGCAGTTAATTCAGATTTTAAAGGAGTATAAAAGCACTATAGGCTGGACCTTGGCAGATATTAAGGTTATTAACCCTTTGATATGCACCCATAGAATTTACATGGAAGATGATGCTAAGCCATCCTGTCAAATGAAGCATAGGTTGAATCCAAATATGAAATAGGTGGTTAGGGCTGAAGTTCTTAAATTGTTAGATGAGGGGATCATCTACCCCATAAGTGACAGCAAATAGGTGAGTCCAACCCAGGTGGTACCCAATAAATGTAGAGTGACAATTGTCCCCAATGCCAACCATGAACTCATTCTTGCTCAACTTATGACTGATTGGCATATTTGTATAGATTATAGAAAGTTAAATGCTATCACTTGAAAGGACCACTTCCCACTACCCTTTATTCTACTATTGGAGAGGGTAGTAGGACAAAAGTTCTATTGTTTTCTAGATGGTTATTTCAGATATAACCAAATAGAAATTGCACCTAAGGATTAGGAAATTACTACATTCACTTATCCTTTTGGTATCGTTTCTTATAAATGGATGCCATTTGGATTATTCAATGCTCCTACAACATTTCAAAGATGAATTTTTTAAAGGTCTTCATGGAAGATTTCTCAATTTTTTTAGATTCATTTGATACATGTTTCAAAAACTTGAGAAAAGTCCTACATCATTGTTAAGAGAAAAATCTAGTGTTAAACTAGGAGAAGTGTCATTTCATGGTTCAAAAGGGAATTGTATATGACCACATTGTCTCATCAAAAGTAATTTAGGTAGACAAAAAAATAAAAATAAAAATAAAAATAAAATCTAATTTCTAATTTACCTACCCCTCAAAAGTAATTAGAAGATTTCAATGTAATAATTGAGCCATTCTGTAATCTCCTTGCTAAGGACACCCCATTCGAATGGATTGCTAACTATTAAGAAGCATTTACTAAGATAAAGGATAAGTAGGCTACTGCACCTATCATGCATCCACCCAATTAGAAAGTGTCCTTCGAAATCATGTGGGATGTGAGTGACTATGTTGTATGACCAATCTTAGTACAATAAAAGGATAAGAATTCTTATGTTATCCACTATGCAAGTAGGATACTTAATAGTGCACAAATGAATTATTCCACCATGAAGAATGAACTCCTTAGTGTAGTCTTTCCACTGGATAAGATCAGGTCTTACTTGGTAGGCTCTAAGATAATTGTTTTCACTGATCTTTTAGCACTGAAGTACCTTCCTTCAAAATCTAATGTCAACGCATGACTTCTTAGATGGATTTTTCTATTTTGAGAATATGATCTAGAGATTAAAGAAAAGAAAGGAGTAGAAAACATAGTGTCACCTTTCTAGACTAGTCCTAGCTAATCCTTTGGATATGCGCCCAATCAAGGATACCTTCCCTAGTGAACAACTCTTTAATGTCTACCATCTCCCTGATCTGCTGACATTGCAAATTATCTAGCTAGAGGAAAAAAACCAAAACATTGAACCATAAATGATAAGACTAGATTTCTCTCCAATGTTAAATGCTATTTTTCAGATGATGCATATTTGTTTAAATTTTGTTTGGATCAAATTAGTAGGGGATGTATGCCTGATATTGAACAATCAATTATCATTTCCTTTTGTCACTTAGAAGCATGTGGTGGACATTTTTCTATGAAAAAAATAGCTACAAAGATTTTGCAGTGTAGTTTATACTGGCCCACTCTTTTTAGAGATACCCATAACTTCTATAAGGTATGCAAGCTATAAAAAATTAGGAGGAATAACTCATAAGAATTTGATTCTTTTAAACCCCTTTCTTATAGTGGAGGTATTTGACTATTGGGGCATGGATTTTATATTTATATGAAAGTTTACATTTACATTTGTATTCATCTGACCACTGTGATTTAGGCATATGAATTTGCATTTAAAACTCTGAATGGCATGTCCCCTTATTAGTTTATATATGGTAAACTATGTCGCTTGCTTGTGGAACTGGAGGCATGGGACTTACTAGGAAATTAAAGTCTTTTTATAATTGGTCTTTATATAGTTGTTTTTCTTTAAAAAAGAATTTTTTTTGAAAATATTTTTGAATTTCATGGTCAATTCCTATACTGTGATGAGAATTGAATTTTCTAAAGTTTAGTGTCTCTATTACTTTAGCTTTAATAGAATAGTACATGACTAGTTCCTTTTCTTACTCACTTTCTAAAGTGTTTCATGACAACTAACCTCAGACACTCTTATACATACTGTCACATGTACTTAGATTAGACTAATAAGTGGTTATGACTTTGAAACCCTAAAGAAAACTAATGGAGACCTAGAAACCATGTGATTATTTAATTCATTCATTTTTCTAAGTGTTGTACATGAAATTCTAAAATTTTCTTTAGTGTTCTTAAACTCTAGTTGATCCTAGTATTCTTTATTTGGTTAATTACCAAGAGTAATTACTAAGTATTATCCTTAATCTTCTAGAAGTTTGTTAAAATTGATAGAAAATATTAAACCTAAGAAATGATTTAGGCCATCCTTGTCAAAACCCAGAGCCATGAAGCCTACCCAATGATACTTTTAGCATTAGTTAGCCTTTTTCAGCCTCTTATATAAGCTCTTTTTCTTGTATTACCTACACTTGTATTAACCCAATATTAAATATCCATAACTTATTATTCATTTTAAATAAGTTAGAGATTGTTGAAGAAATTACAATTCAAGAAAGGAAGTGAATATCAAGAAAAGAAAGTTCTTCAAAGGTCTAAACAAATTCAAAAGATGCAAAAGAATAAAGAAGAAAAAGAAGAAAAATAGAGAAGAGCAAAATAATGTTCACTTCAATACAACAAAGAAGAATTGTCAACCTTAGTAGAAGACCTCCACTTATTTTTAAAGACTTTGAGTACCCTATCCATTATTTTCATCACTCAGTTCTAGGCCTATGTTTCATCCTAGCTAAAGACCTATAGATGTTAGATATATATGGTCTTGACAGGGATATAAACAGATAGAAATTAAGGTGTGATAGTCCTTAACTTTCTTTTGGTAATGGCATCATTTTCTAAAGGGATCATAATAATTCATTAGTGTCCTTGTTCTTAAGGATAACATGTGAGCTATTTAAATTCCAAAAACCTTGCTCACATAACTAGGAGATACTCTTAACCCTTTTTCTGAGAGTACATTTAACAATGAGATTTGAGGTCAAAACATATTTCTGCTACTCAAAAGTAAAAGTCTATTGTGTATGTAAACTATACACATACTACACTTTGTGATACAAGTTTAAATGGAATATCCTTAGCATATAAGTAGGGTTGTGACCATTTCATCTATTTTTATTAGCTTGCTAAAGTTCTTGAGGACTGAAGGAAGAGAATTCTCTGAGATAAAGTTAGGAATTGATCTATTTTCAAATTGTGTGGGTAAATTTACTACAAACCCTCATGAAGCTTACCTCATCCACTAGGGGCACCTAGGGGATTAAGGGCTTGTTGCATAGGCTAAACGTAATTGTGAGTGCCTACAAAAATGACAATCTTTCAATACAATGGTTTTTGCATAAATTTCTTGGGACAAGCAAAATGCTAGTTGGCTATGTGTTGAGTGCTTAATATTGAACCCAAAAACCATGTTTTGTATTGTTTTAGTGCATTAGATTGATCATTTTTATACTCATATGATGGATTTGCACTAAAATTGTAATTTAGTGTATTTGCACAATTATATCACCATCCAAAGGTAAATATGTTTAAAATCATTTATAAAATATTTTTAATTAGGATTTTTCTATGTTTCGATGGTGTGTGTTAAGATCCAAGTGGAGAGATCAAGTTGATCAATATTTTATCTCACTAATCAAGCTTAAATATAATGGATGGCTTAGATTAATCTAATTTTGATAAAGTGGATCAACTAAAGAATTAGAAGCCCTAGTCTTTGAAGATCATTCCATGTATTTCACCACCAAGATCATGCAACCCTAGTTCACTCACACTATGGTGTGAAAGTGGAAAAATGTACATGGGCTTCACTCACTCTTTCATTCTTACACACATCAAGGGCCCACAAGGATGAATGTATAACATATGGATACTAAGGGAGTGTGTGGGATAATGTGAGATGATAAGGGATCTCACATGAAGGGTTCCTAGGGTGGAGATCAAGTAAAAAACAAGTAATTGGATGGATGTATGGATGGATGAAGGGTGGAGATCTAAAGGATGGTAGCTCTATGTTGTAGACATGTATCACAAGGAGAGTTGCTAGACAGAATCAAGCTAATTGCTTGACTTCTTGCAAACAAGAGGGAGCTACTAATGCTATGGAGACAAAGCACCTAGAACCATTCTACATTCATCAATGGATGGCATGATAGGAGGAAAGAATCAATGGTATGTGAGTGGGGTTTCTAGGAAATAGGGAGTAGCTACTACTTCTCACTCTTTATAAGAGGAAGAGGCTTGGATATCCGAAGAGAGTAGAAAGGGGGAGGAGAGCAAGATATGCATTAGTTGAAGGAGAAGCAAACTCTTAACTCCTTGATTTGATCCATTAGGTAGTAGTACATTCTTCTTACAAATTCTTATAGTTTTGTATTATTTTCTCTTTGTAATTGCTTTGAATTAAGTAAATGTAATTGATATTTGGAAATTTTCTTTCTCTATTACCTTGTTTTGAAGCTTAATTCATAGCCTATTGTTGGATGCTTACTGGTTTATCTCTCTCACCTGCTATTACTGCCATCATAGCCATTAAATGATATAAATGGTAGTAAGTAAGAGGTCAAATCCACAATTCTAACAAAGGAGAAGTTGAAGGATTTCTATTATGGGAGAGCAATAAAGCAGAGTGACATCCAAGTTTTCCACCCATGTTTCACTACTGCTACACTATAGGTATGGAGTAATAGAGCCTCTAATTTCTCCTTTTTGTGACTTCTATTCAGTATTGATACTTGATCTAAATTGTTGATAATACTCTCATCTCTGAGGAAGAATTTGAGTCAAGTTTTCTTAAGTGGAAGAAGTTGTAAAGCAAGAAAACCCCACCCCAATCTCCTCTTATTACTATTCTCTGCAAGAGAAAACAAAAACTTAATTTTGTAGCTTTTGGTTATGTTTTTTTGTAAATGTTTTAATGATCTAAACCTTAAGAGGAAGTTCATGTGGTTTTCTAGCAATTTTGTGGATTTCAGCTGAGATTTTTTGAAGAAAATAGTAATAGGTACTATTATTATTTGTCATGAATCCATCATATTCTGTATCAAATATCTCCATATCTATTCATTTTCTCAAAAATCTAACAATACCGATGGATTCCCTAACATATAATTAGGATAGATAAGAAATTTCAATAAAAAAATTTGATCTCTAAGTTGGAGAAAATAACAATTGAAGTAACTAATTTCATCATGCACTCACTAGTGTACATAGTAACTCTGCCAATGCTGGTCCCAAGCCTGGATGGAAAAGGAGGAGGGTCTTGCGTTAGGTGCTAGCCGGCAAGGGAGAAGTTGAAGATGATTTTATTATTTCTTTCTTACAAATGAATATGCATTTGTATATTAGTTTGTGAGGAAGAAATGAAAATCATCTCCAGCTTCTTAAAATATGGCAACCCTTGCGTTAGGTAGCCAGCCGGCAAGGGTGAAGTTGAAGATGATTTTTCTTTTATGCTTGCATATGAATATGCATTTGTATATTAGCTTGTAAGGAAGAAATGAAAATCATCTTCAACTTTTTAGAACTATGGCAACCCTAAAATGACATGAATTGAAAATTGACATTCCCTCAAGTTAGGGAGTTCCCCATAAGCGACATGCTACATCAAATCCCGAGTGTAGTGAAAAATAGGCAAGGGTTGCTATGGTATTCTCCCAGAAGCAACACGTTACATTGGATCCCTGGTGTAGTGAAAAATGGGCAAGGGCTGCTAGAGCGTCCCCTCGAAAGCGACGCGCTACATCAGACCCCAGGTGTAGTGAAAAGTAGACCTGGGTTCATGCCATGGAGGTCAAGAAAGGAAATAGTAAACAGGATTCTTCAGAACAAAAGATTCATATCACCACATGGAATATAGGGACATTAGCAGGTAAGAGTTTGGAGTTAGTAGATGCGATGAAACGTAGGAGAGTCAACATCACTTGTATCCAAGAAACCAAGTGTAAAGGGGCTAAAGTCAAAGAAATAGGTGGGTATAAATTATGGTATGTAGGAAAGGAAAATAACAAAAATGGAGTAGGAATAATAGTGGATAAGGAGTTATAGGATAAAGTTGTGGACGTTAAAAGAATCGGTGATAGAATTATCATAATAAAACTTGTTCTAGGAGAGCAGATTATAAATGTTATAAGTGCATATGCACCACAAGTAGGTTGTAAGATATAATTAAGAGACAGTTCTGGGAAGATATGAAAACAGAAAATCCCAACACTGAGGGGATATTTATAGGAGCAAACTTAAATGACCATGTAGGAAAAGATAAGGAAGGATATGATAGAATACATGGAGGGTATGGTACAGGTGAAGAAAATGAGATGGGGGAGAATATTCTCAATTTTGCTCTATCATATAACCTGTCCATTGCAAATACTCTTTAAGAAGAGGGATGAACACTTAATAACCTTTAAAATTGGACTTCATAAAAGCCAAATAGACTTTTTTCTACTTAGGAATAATCAACGATCTATATGTAAGGATTGTAAGGTGATACCTAGTGAGAGTTTAACCTCACAACATAGGTTAATGGTTATGGATATCCTTATCAAAAGATGGAAGAAAGGAAATGAACTTAATAGGTATCTAAAAAATTAACTGGTGGAACTTAAAAGGGGAGAAAATAACCTCATTCACAAATAAGTTGATGGTAGAAGGAATTTGAAACTATGAAATAGAAGTAAATACCATGTGGATTAATATTGCTAAGTCCATTAAGAAAGTGGCAAAAGATGTCTTAGGAGTATCTAAAGGTAAAAGGCAATTAGTAAAGGAAACATAGTGGTGGAGTAAAACAGTGCAAAAAGTTATTAAAGAAAAACAGATGCATTTTAAAGCATGGCAGAAGACTAGAAAAAATGAAAACTATGAACAATATAAGAATGCTAAAAAGGTTACTAAGAGAATAGTAAGTGAGGCTAAACTTAAAGCATATGATGAGCTCTATAATAGACTAGGAATAAGAGAAGGTGAGAAAGATGTGTTTAAACTTGCAAAAGTAAGAGAACAGAAGGGTAAGGACTTAGATCATGTTAGGTGCATTAGAAGCGATGATCAAAGGGTATTCGTCAAAGATGATGAGATCAAACAAAGGTGGGAAACATACTTTCAAAAATTGCTAAATGACAATGGCTCTGAGAATATAGGGATTGAAAATATTATAAATCTAAATAACACTGGATATTATAGATATGAATATAGGATTAGAGTAACTGAAGTAAAAGAGGCCTTGAAAAAGATGAAATCAAGAAAGACCATGGGGCCCGATGGTATACCAATAGAGGTTTTGAAGTATATGGGAGATATTGGGGTAGTTTGGTTGACCAAGTTGTTTAACAAGATTATAAAATCAAAGAAAATGCCTAATGAGTGGAGAAAAAGCTCTATTGTAACAATTTATAAGAATAAAGGAGACATATAGAGTTGTACTAATTATTGAGGGATCAAACTTATGAGCCACACTATGAAACTTTTTGAAAGAGTGATTGAGAAGAGGCTACGACATAAAACAAGTGTATTGGAGAATCAGTTTGGTTTCATGCCTAGGAGGTCTACCATGGAAGCTATTTTCTTACTAAGATAATTAGTAGAGAAATATAGGAAGAGGAGGAAAGACCTCCACATGGTCTTTATCAACTTAGAGAAAGCTTATGATAGAGTCCTTAGAGAGTTAATATGGAGGGTGTTGGGTGATAAAGGGGTTTCTCAGGAGTATATAGACATAATTAAAGATATGTATGAGGAAGCAGTAACAAATGTTAAGACCACTGGTGGTGTGACTGGTGATTTTCCTGTCACTGTAGGATTGCACCAAGGATTGGCATTGAGCCCATACCTTTTCACATTGGTTATGGATGAGTTAACAAAACAACTGCATGAGGAGATTCCCTAGTGCACGCTATTTGTAGATGATATAATTTTACTTGATGAGACAAGGGAGGGTGTAAACATAAAGCTAGGGTTATGGAGATAAGCTGTAATGACCCCAAATTTTGTAATATTAAAAGCCCATAAAAAGTTCAGTTTTAAAGATAAGGGCATTTTGGTCATTTCACTAGTCACCTTGACTAAACCCAGGAATTTGGTACCAAAAGTGGTTCCATTAGATCCGTCTCGGAAAAAGGAATCCAACGAGACCAAAATCACCCAAAACGGAGTTAAAATGAGCAAGATATGGCCCTTTGAAGTTCAGGGGCAAAATTGAAAATTTCTCAAAAACGATTTAACCTGAAAAACACAGGTGCCCGTTTTGATACGGGCACCCCGTCGTCTTCAACCTCCTAGAGGTTTCTGGAACGGCAGTGTTTCAAGAAGAAACCACCGCCATTCCAGAGGGTTCCCCACCGCCATTCAAAGGCGGTTAGAAACCCTCCAGAACCCTCTGTAAAAGCCCTATAAATAGAGCTCTTGGGTGCCTCTAATGGCAGCTCAAAAGCCTTGGAGAAAACCAGTCGTGAAGCAGTGACCAAGGGGGGAAAACGTGGAGAGAAAAACCACCCACGAAGCAGGTACGCACAAAAGAACCCCAAACCCATCTCCACCATAGTTCCAGGAACGATTTCCCTAGGTTTTTCCATGAAAAACCATGCAGAATAGGCCTCCAGGGGAGCCATAAAGACCCCTGGGACGTCCCCAGGCCGCAGTGTCGAACCAGGGTGACCTGAGGATGACCCAGGTCACTAACAAGCGGGACGATCCAACAGGACCGTCCCACGTCGACGCCGTTTGGAAAAAACCAAACGGGCACGTTCCTGGACGCGCCCACTAAAGGAACAACGAGCGGCGTCGTCTCGCGCGTCGTCAGACGCGCCCGCTGAGGCGCGCACTGCAGATGCGCAGCGCACTAGCGAGGCGGCGTTTTTGGTTCTTAAGAATGCTGGGCGCACGTCACAGACGCGCAGCGCCCTAGCATTCCTCTTTTTTTTGTCTTTAAGACTATATGTACATGCAATGTTAAAACGCTTATAACTTGAGATCTAGAGCTCCGATTGAGGTGCCGCAAAAGGCGTTGTGTCCGTATCGACGACGTGGACATATCCAAACCATAAAATCCCTAATCAAAGCCCAATAAAATTAGGGCATGACCCTTAAAATAGGATGGTGGCGCGTGACCGCTAGAACTCTGGGAAACTAAGAATACCAAGGCCTAATTAGGACCTTAGGACACCCATAGGCATAGGGATGGACCCCTAATGCCTAAGTAATGAGACCCAAATGCTCTAAACCCATCAAAGATAGGTTAAACTAA
Source organism: Warburgia ugandensis (assembly GCA_035236585.1). NCBI lineage: Eukaryota > Viridiplantae > Streptophyta > Magnoliopsida > Canellales > Canellaceae > Warburgia > Warburgia ugandensis. Next base: position 37,207,705 of record CP141131.1, read on the forward strand.
CCTTAAGTCCCTAAACCATGTTCAGGAGTTTACGAGGACAAGAGGGTGAACGCGACCTAGTCAGGTAGGTGCTCTATCACTATTAGATTCTTTTAAAAGAACTATTGTTATTTGAGAACATATGTTTTGGATATATGACTTGATTTGCATGTGATTTGTATGAATAAATTCAGCATGCATGTTAAATGCTTTGTAAATAGCCATGTTTTGGAATGACTGCATATACATTATGCATATACATGTGTTGCAAACGAGTGCATGCATTGCATGATTTACGTACTACAAAGATTGCATGTCCTTGAGGGTTGCCAAAAGACGCTGGAGTGCCGAGGGCCAGGCAGTTGTGAGGGACCCAAAAGAGGACAAGTTTTAACAGGTTTTGACTTATCTTATGTGATTTGGGCAAGTAAGCCCATGGGTGCTATGCCGAGGGGTCTGGGTTGGCCACCCGGCCTCTACCACTAATAGGTGGATGAGTACCACGCCCAAAAAGAGGCAAGTCCCTACGTCGACTGCATGTGGTACAGGGGGCTATCACTGGTGTCACGGCAGTGGAGGCTATGACCAAGTGTCCTCAGGTACCCGGGGACCACACGGCGAGGAGGCCGTGGGCATAGTGGACCCTATGGTTTGATGTGCATTTCATGTAGCATGATATGAGGTTGGTCTACCATACCATACTAGAGGTCCATGAGTTGGACTCCATGAGGCATATATTGCATATCATGATGTCATCATATATATATGATACTTTCACTTTTGGATTATGTGATCTTTTAAGTTATAAGAATTTCAGTTGATTTTGGATTCTTATACTGATGTTGAACTCGAGTATTCAAACATACGCATATTTTGAATTTCAGTTGATTTTGGATTCTTATACTGATATTGAACTCGAGTATTCAAACATACGCATGTTTTGAATGAGCATATGATTTTGAAACATCTCATGCATTTATAAAACTAGTAGTGATAGGCTCTACTGAGTATATTATATACTCACCCAATCCTCAACATTTTTCAGATATCAGTAAGCACTCAAGGACAGGATACGTCCGTATATATATCATGGTTCAGGACAACTCCACTCCCAAAGAGGACATCTATGTTAGTGCTATGAGCAAGTGAATCCAAAAGGAAACAAATATACATGTAAGTAAACTCTCAACCCTTTGGACATGTGTTTGTACTTAGTTACAGATGGGCTGTGCATTGTGACTGGAAGGACCTGGGGAAAAACATTTATGATTTCTGAAGTTTTTCAAAAAACTACCTTAGTTGTTGTGAAAGCAAATGACACTCGGGGTTTTAAAAAATGAGTCTAAAACTAAAGCTTTTCCGCTGCATTGCATGGTTTTTATAAAATGGTTTTCAAATAGGGATGCATCCTGCCTTAGGAAATTTGACATTGCATTTAAAAATGCATGAGAAAACCCGAGTCGTCACATAAGCATTAGAATCTGAAGGATTTAAAATTAGCTGAACTAAGACAGAATATATGGAATGTAATTTTAGCAAGGAGAGTAGGAGTGGAACACCAGTTAAGATTGATAACCAAAAAGTCCCCATAAAAGACCACTTTCAGTACTTAGGATCAATGATTCATGAGAGTGGAGAGATTGAGTGAGAGCTTACCAAGAGAATTCAAGCGGCTTGGAACAAATAGAGATTTGCAGCTAGAGTTTTGTGTGATCGGTGGGTGCCACTCAAACTAAAAGGAAAATTCTATAAGATGGCCATAAGGCTGGCCATGCTTTATGGATCAGAGTGTTGGGCAGTTAAGGAACATCATACTCATAGGATGAGCATCACAGAAATGAGGATGTTGAGATGGATGAGTGGTAAGACAAGAAAGGATAGAATTAGAAATGAAAATATTAGAGGAAATTTAGGGGTAGCACCAATAGGTAACAAGATGAGGGAGATTAGACTTAGATGGTTTGGACATGTTCAATGGAGACCAACAATGGCACTGGTTAGAAGGAGTGAGGCAATACAAGTAGAAGGTTCTAAAAGGGCAAGGGGAAGGCTCAATAGAACATGGATAGAAGTGGTGAGGAAATATTTAAAAAATTTGGGACTAAATGAAGACATGGTATTTAATAGAGTGGAATGGAGGAATAAGATTCATGTGACCGACCCCTAATTGGGATAAGGTCTTGATGATGATGATGATGACTCACTAGTGTACGTAGTAATAGGGACTGTGTGATGGACATGTCATCTTCCTAATCAAATTTATCCATCTTTGTATGATTTAACCAAAATCTAACAATAGAACTAGATTCTTTGACGTCAAAATATTGCTAGATATAAGATTTCATAGAAAAATTCGATCATTTAGGTGGTGAAATTATTTTCCAAAGTACCCCTATTCATCATGCATTTACTCATTTATTAGATGTAAGTAGGAAATTTCCTTCAACTTACGATTGCTAGCGACACCTAATGTTTATACCTTTATATCTAAATCAGTTCTCATATGATCTTAATGTATAATAGCTCATTTTGTAGGTAGCAATCAAGAATTTGGCATGTGAATCCATAGCAAATGTCACTAGTTTGATATGTTTATTTTCTGAAGGAAATGCTGGCAACACTCTCCAAAGTTACAATCACACTAATTACAAGCACAAGTTTCTCTTGGATATGTTTGAAACATGATGATTCAAGTAAATATCAAACAATATTCTTAGAACTTACAAATATTTAGTGTTATTTTTTATTTTATCTTTATTACTCATTTATTTTAATTTTCTCTTTCTCAATCATTGTAACAATCATGTTAGTGGAAAAATACTAAAAAGTAGATTACTATTTAGCATAGTTTTTAGGGTGGTTCTTTTCTTTAGTTGTAAATTATTTTAATTTATTTACATTTTCATTACATTAATATATATTTAATTAATTTATCTTACATTAGGAATTATGTTAGGCTAGTTTATTTCTTCCTAGGATTAAAGTGATCTTAGCATACATTAGGGGACACCACTCATTAATTCTATTATCTTAAATGATGTAGAAAATTTAATTTGAAATTTATCTCAATTTAGAAAAGATAAAATTGCCCTTAGTATAATTCTTTGATTCAATGTTATTACCTTTTATATTGAATACTTGAAATTAGTCTTTGATTCATTACAATTAGGTTTTACATGAAGTATGTAGGATTTGGTAATCTATCTAGTTTCTAATGATCAATGATTTTTAAGCTAAAATTTCAAAGAAACCACATTATGAGAAAATGATTGTAGTTTTGATCTACTTCTTGAGTTATAAAATTAAATCAATCTTGTCCATTTGATCCTTTATCACCTCATCTTATAATCTTTCTAGTGTAAATCCCTTAGGATCATGATAGGAGAATAAATTAGTATTTTAAATTCACACTATGTCCTACTTATGGATTTGACCCTGCAACACTACAATTGATATGAAATATGTATAATAGTTGGTTGTAATATATATATATAATTTCATATTTATAATTTTTAGCTCTTTTGTCATGTCCTATATGGATTGATAAATGAGTTATATGTGCGTACAAAGAATACATGAATCAGTGATGAGTATCATAAAAAATTCATTTCATTGTATATTAATTGTTTGATATTGTGAAGTACTAACATAAAAGGTGAATATATTTTGAATAAAAAAATTATAAAGTCAAACGACTTGAAAAGTGTACATTTTTAAAATCATTTATTAGTAAGCGACTTGAAAGTTATACACTTTTAAAGTCATTTACAGTAAATGACTACTTTATGGATGTCAAATTTAGCAACAAAAATGATTGACCTACCAAATTTACTGTAATTATTATGTAACATCTTTGATTTTTAAATAACAATATAGACATGTTTGAATTATGTGAATTTGGTGTCAAGAAAACGTTAATATAAGAACCATGCTCTCTCTCTCACACACATTCCTACCTCATAATTAATTTATCATCTTATTTTTCTTGATGTTCTTTTATTAGTATAGTTTTTGTACTTCTTTGGTTATCATATATTTTTAGTTCTTTAGGAGTGTTTCTACAATATTTTGTGGTGCAAGTAAACTTTAGAAGCTTAATGTCAATCAAATACATATATTTATTTAAAATTAAGTATAGTTCAACCCTAAACCCCTAACTTTGAACCATAACCCTGAGCCCTAAACTCTAACCCTGAGCCCTAAACTCTAACCCTGAACCCTAAACCCTTACCCTGAACCCATGAATCAATGTTGACTATTATAAAAAACCCATTTCATTGTGTATTAATTGTTAGATATTGTGAAGTACTAACCTAAAAGGAGTATATATTTTGAATAAAAATTTTAAAACTAAAAAAATTATAAAGTCATTCACTATAAACGGCTTAAAAAGTATATAATTTTAAAGTCATTTACGAGTAAGCTACTTTAAAAGTGTACATTGTTAAAGTCATTTATCAGTAACTTTAAAAGTGTACACTTTTGAAGTCCTTTATCTATAAACAACTATAAAAGTATACAGTTTTAAAGTCATTTACATATAAACAACTTCTTTATGTACCCCTCCCTACTTAAGCCGAATGAAACAGACCACATAGTTTGTTCTACTAGGCTCGACAAACACACATAGAGAAAAATCAAGGGAGAAGAGGAAGAAGGAAGGACATGAGAAGAGGGAGAAAAATCAGATGGGAGGCCGGCATGCCATTGAGGATTACAGACTACGCTATCTTGTAGGAACTTTTATCTCTATATCGTGGAGGGGGTACCTGGAAATGCCGACTGGTGGGGGGAGGGGGGTACCATGCTGGTCGGCAGCCCAAAGGGGAGGGTGATACTTTGATGGTGGCCAGCTTGGGAATTGGGTTCCTAGTAGGGGGATTCAAGTAGTGGGGGGAGGGTGCACCAAGCGGGTAGCCGGTGGTGGGCTAGGGGCAACCGGGTTTTGGGGAGGGGGATCTGAGTAGTGGAGGGAGGGGTGCAGTGAACTGGGTTGGCGAGGGTGGGCAAGGGGGGAGAATTGGGTTACAGGGAGGGCAGGGGGTAAATGGGTTTCGAGGAGCAATGGGGGAAGTGGTGCGACGAACCGGGTAGGCTAGGGGGAACCGGGTTCCAAGGAGCAATGGGGGAGGGGTATACCGAACCGGGTAGGTGGGGGTGGGTGAGAGTGGGGCTAGGGGAACTAGGTTCCCAAGAGCGATGGCGGGGGTGCAACGATCCGGGTAGGTGGGGGTGGGCCGTGGGGGAATTGGGTTCTGGGGAGCAGTGGGGGGAGGGGTGTGGCGAACTGGGCAGGTGGGGGTTAGGCCGAGGTGGTAGGGGAACTAGGTTCTGAGGAGGGGGGAGGGGTGTGGCAAACTGGGTACCCGGGGTGGGCAAGGGTAAATTAGGTTTCAGGGAGGGGGATCCGAGTAGTGCGGAAGGGGGATGGGGAGTGAGGGGGATTTGAGTAGTGGGGACAGAAGGGGGCTTTGAGCAAAGTGGTGGGGGGCTACCTCCATTTACTTCTATTTCTTGATTGATTTTCATGATGTTTCTGTAGAATTAAGTGATTCATGTGCAAACCCTAGCGTTGGAGGTATTCAATCAGAGGAATCAAAGTTGACAAGCAGGATTTTACAGGTGCTTGATTGCTTTTGCTTTTCTTTTGTTTCTTATCAAGGCTACTTTGGTTGATATATTTTGTTGTGTTATTCAACCCAAATGGGATTCAAGATTAGGTTATCAACCCAAATGTTTCTTATCATGGACAACAACTCTAGCTCTACTTAATAGAGTTACATTTTAAATGAGTTTTGAATTACTTGAAGTAGACTGCCATATGGGTATAAACTTGTGTAAACTTGTAATAGTAAAACATAGTTAATTTGCATCTTTTGGTGAAGCATTTTTACTTTTAACATAGGGATAACTAAATGGGTTCTTGTACGTACTTAATTTGACTTGAAAAGAAACAGGATTGATGGAGTACTTATGGACAGTAATGCGTTAAATGCTTTTAGGGGAATTATATGCAGTTTTCATACCCCTATGAATGATGATTGTGTCCTAGCACTTTATGACTTTGAAATAATGGTGTTTGGTTTGGATTAGCATGGGTGAATGGGATGCCCCTTGTAAAAAACCACAACAGAGGTGCCTTATGTTGATGGCCTTTTGCCCTTTTGTTGATTAGCGAAAGAATGGGAGTTCTTGGTATGGAACAACATGGGTGAATGGTGTTTGTAACTGACTAATAACTCTATTAGTTGGTTGAGGTTTCAGGAATGAAATGAATGGGTTAGGTAGACTTCTAACCTCATTTTGGGGGGACATGGTAGAATGTCCAGGCAATAATTTCCAGCAGGGAGGTATCCATTTGTGGAACCAATTAGTCCATGCTTAGGTGGCCAGTTGAATGAAATTCCCCTTGGTTGAAAGATCTTAAACTTCACTAACATGTCTGGTAATAACATCTAGTATAACATAAGGGCAAACAGCAACATAAGCTAAGCCTAGCTTTACTTGTGAATGGCAACTTTCAAATGGACTGGCTAAGTCAAGTAACATAACATATAATAAAATGAAAGTTCTTATGATAAAAGGGTAGTCACATGGACCTTAGAACCCTTGTAAGTTTAATATGAGCTTAGGCACACAATCCATGGTAGCTTTGCCATGCTTAACAAACAATTGAGTAATGTGGAAAGTGGTTGAGGTTAGTTTATCACATATGTTAAGCAGGCAAATACTTTTCATGCATCCTTTATCTATTTTGCTTGAGGTTAGTTTGTCACATATGTTAGATATTGTATGTTTATGTGAATGGATGGAGACGGAGTCTCCTTTAATTATTTTTTTTACTTAAACAATTAAATGAATTACATAGCCTTTTTTTATGTCATTGTTCTAATATAATTGAGTGTTTCTTTGTAGTAATGATGGAATAAGAAGAACATCAAACTAAAGACTATGGCCACATTGAAGAGCACAAATAAGAGGCCAACATGAGCACCACTCCAAAAACAAAGGGCGGAGGGCAAACATCAATGGAAACGATTATCAAGAGAAAGTCAAGGAATTAAAGAAACTATCCAATACAATAGTAGAGGGTAAGAGATTGGTGAGAGTGAACCTGCTTATAGTAGTTCCCTTTGCTCTACAGTAAGAAGCATGGTTGCTATTGCATTTGAGTATTGGAGACATGCGCCATCTTCGAAAAAGAATCCATTATGGGAAATGGTGAAGGTATGTAAACATTAAGCACATGTATTATTTACATTATAACTTTCCTTATTTTTCAAATACAGTAATTTGATGTGTTCAGTTTGCAGTCTGCATTTGACTTGTTGGATGACAAGAAGATGTGTGCTTTATGAGGCGCGGGTGAGCAATGGAGAAAATGGAAGAACTACCTTGTTTGCAATTACATAGCTCCAAATGTCAACGATCCGTCAAGGCTGTACATAGTGCCTTCCATTTACTTTGACGTCATTGACCAGGAGGCTTGGAATGCATTTGTATAGAACTGCACATCCATCGAGTTTGAGGTATGTGCAGAAATGATGCTTCAATTAATTAATTACATGTAACATTCAATTATTGCACTTGATCACACATGTACAAAGGGGCAAGTGAAGAGTATAAGGGGAAGAAAGGTGCATGAAAAAAATATGGAACACCACCTATCTAGGTTGGGCTATGCTTGTTTAGAAGAGCTCGAAGTAAGCATTTGAGACAATTTATACCATTCAATTTAATGCTACTATAGTTATATGCATGTTGTTCTCTAAGTATAGTGCCTTTGCTTGACAACAAAAAAAAGTTGGGACTACGGAACCCATTGATCGCTTCATCCTCTGAAAAATGGCTCATTTGATGGGCTGTACTAGCAACAAGTTCTCAGCTGAAACTACTACGCAAATTTCTTCTTGCATAATAAGTTGTTCCACCTAACTATAAATTTTTTGTAGTTGTCCAAAGACCTCCTCTTTTCACTCCTGCACGTTATATGATGTATTTGCTTGTTTTATTTTTGTTTGAGTATACATCATACGTAGTAGATAAACCTATACCATAAAATCGAAACCATGACATCCATCAAGCACATGTTTTGAGAACATATTTTTTAATTGCAATAAAATCTAACAATAACTTACCTTAATCATTACATACCATGCAATTATAAGCATTCACAAGTATTCATATATCATCAATTCACATGCACAAGTAAATCATATAAATTATAATTATTGAATCTTAAAAGTAATTGTATTGGTACAACAACGACATTGGCGTGCAAATCATACCCTTTTCAATAGTTAAAATCCTGCCATTTTAATTGTCATATCCAACTTTACAAAAGCATAATTGGAAAAACATTTCATTTTAGGGATTTCTAGAACTATATGTAGTAGGCATTCTTGACTTGCCAAAATTCACATTTTCAAACAAGTTTTTGGCCATCAAAACAAAACATGCTATCGATCTTAAATTTCAAGTATTATGAAAATATAAGAAATCCATTTCCTTCAAAAACATGTTTAGCATGTAATATCATAGTTTTTTCAACTTTTTTTTTTTTTAAGTCAAATCATCACTCTTAAGCAAACCATGCATATTTCTTAAATAATTTTAAAACGAAATTGCTAGAAACCATGCAAGGTGTTTGAAATTATGAAATCATTCTATTCTAGCAAATCCTCCTGCTAGATAACTCTCTCATCACATTTAGATATCATTCATCCAAGGACCCAACATACAGGATCCTGAACAACCCATTGTCTACAAGTTTAGATTGAACTCCATGACTGTCAAGTTCGTGGCCTATCATATAGTCTAAATCACTTGATCTATGGACTAGTTCTTCGCGTGCCATTTTCATCTATCTCAAAACGTATCACAAGATTAATTGAAAAACACCGAGATATTAAATCACATGCCAAGCTATGCATATGCTTCAAATTAACCTAATAAATCATAGGGATCCCAATAGAAGTAAAGCACCACCATCATGACTCAACAACTAATAATTCGATTCGGGAAAATCTTACTACGTATGTGCCCTTTGTTAGGGTTGGATCAGGCTCATAATTACAATTATTCATGTTCCCATTCCTAACAGGTGTGTCGCACGTACAATCATGCAACGAGTGAAATCAAGATCGAAAACTCATAGGACAAAGTCTACACATCCTAGGTAGTGTCTATGGTTAGATCAAGCACTCGTAATAATCCATGAGATTTAAATAAAAAACAGGAGATAAACTATGACAGTATCTATGAGTTAGTAGTTGAAGTTATATACTCAAAGGGATATTATAAGTATTTGGACATGAGTTTTACCTAAAAGAAGATTACTTGATTGGACTAAGTCATTTAAGGGTATGTGGTCAGTTGATGAGAACAATTGCAACTAAGACAAAAGCAAAAATAAGGAGCGATCTCCACCAATGAGATAGATTTTTCCAAACCTGAATAGATACCATGACAAACCATAGAATTAACTATGGGTCTGAAAAATATTGCTGACTTGGATTGAAAAGAAAGATAGATAAGTACTGATCACTTTAGAGACCCTTGAGCTTATGACAAAGATATATCTGGACAGAGATCAACAGGTAATCGAGTAAATTCTCTTTCTATGTGTCTACAAAAATGTTCTATGCTTAGCTGAGTATTTTTCAAATTTGATGATTTAATAGCTTCAGCATAACTTGATGTAGCAGTGATTGAATGAGAACTGCTATTATAAGCTAAGTATGAGGAGGCACTTGAAGGATAAAATTTGAGGAATTGAGAAAATCACTACTTATGAGGATACCTCCTGACAATACAGACTGCATGGTTGACGATAAAGCCTTGATAAAAGATTAAACAATATATTGACATAGGGGATGGAAGGAGAAAAGGTGAGATCGCTAGCACACTATAAGGTGAAGATTTAATGTTACATTGCCTTTAGATAAAAAGATAGTTGTTATGTGCATATACCAAGTACAAAAATCAATTGAAGGAATTTCCTAAGGACTAACCCTACTGGATTGAGTATAGAACTTTTGGACTGAAAGGTTAGAAAGAAAACCATCAAGCAAAGAAGGGACAAAAAGGATGATGATAAAAGATTCAACCATGACCTAGTAAGGGTACTCGGTTATGAATAAGAGACCTTTTGCTTTGCATAAATAGGAACATTATTGAAAATCCTAATGACAAATTGATGAAAATAGTGAGATAGACCATTTGACCCATAATGATGAATCGACCATTAACATTTGACATGAGTTTGGATAAAATCTTCATGGAGAAAAGCATTTAATGAATTCAATAATTATGAAACTGGATATGGAATTAGGACATTTTACTTTCAGTATATGATAAGGTCCTCGATGGAAGAAGCTACTAATGGGCTTTCATAAGTTTATATATGAAAAATGACAGATAGTTGAAATTCAAAGTTAATCAAGGGTTTGGCTGTAGAGCACATGATACCATGTCAGTTATTGAAGTATCTTGGGGACAAATATAAAACATAAGAAGCAAAGTTAGACACCATAGAAAGAAGGTAATTTTTGGACTCTTACTAATGACATATAACCAACCATTAGAAGGAGATATGGATGATGAAGCGATCACTAGATGAAAGCCAAGAAGAAAAAGGGATCATCCTATGATATTCAAAAAGGACTATGAGAAATAAGATAATATGATCTTGAAAGAAGTATGGAGTAATTTATACATGAATAAAGAAGCATGATCCTATGAGAAGACTATCCTATACACGATGACAAAAGTATAGGCATCTAAGGATTTTGAGATAGATGAATTATAGCTAGAAACCAGTATTGTTAAACTGGCACACGTGGGAGTATGCATCAGAGTATGCAGTGAAAGCATCCCTTATAGGTAAGGCCTTATAGAAGGAACAATAAAAATGATACATTAAGGTTGAGCCTAGGTTTGATTCCTAAAGGGGGTATGCATTCACCAAGAAGTTATCTAATAGACAAAATATCTTGAAGATGATAATTTATGGAATTTCGAGGACGAAATTCTTTTAAGGGGGTAATAATGTAATGCCCGAGCAATTTACTCTATTTTAACAAAAATTGGACATTCTATAGGAAATGAACTGAGTTAAATGTTTCACTTTATTTAAAATAGTAAACTAAGGAATTTGTGAGGAAACTTGGTACCATTAGATTCTACTTGAAAAATGGAATCCAATGCCTCAAAGAACACCAAAAATGGAGTTCGTATGAAGAAGTAACGGCCGTTTAAAGATCAGGGGCATTTATGTAATTTAAACAAAAAAACGAAAAACGTAGGGGGCTGTTTTGATAACGGCACCCCTTGTCGTCTTCCTCCTCTAGACTTCTCCATAAACCCCGTTTCTAGAGGTTTCTGCCACCGCCAATGGCAGCACTGCCATAGCAAGGCTATAAAAAGCCCCATCTCCCCCTCTCCAAAAACGTGATTTTCCGATCATTTAGGACTGGGGTTTCCAGCAAAAATAAAAAATTTAGTTCCCTGAGTTTTTCCTACAATGTCCAGGCCCAAGTCAGGCTGGCCATCCCTTTTCCCGTCTCCCCATTTCCTCTCTTCTTTTTTCCTCGCCTTGCACGACGTTGGGATTTTCTTCTTCATGAGTTCCGACGACGAAGGGTTTTCAGGCGGAAAGGAGGAGCCGCACCACCCGAAAAGGGCGTCCCCAGGCTACCCAGGTAAGCCCCTCCTTCCCTTTCCTCCGTTTCACTTCCCCCAAGCCAAGATCCATGCCGGATCTGGCCTTTTTCCAGCTGGATTTCCTAGCCAGAAGACGTTCCCAATTCGGTTCAAACAGCCCTGCACGAACAAGGCGTCCTAAGGACGCCATGCTTCACCTGCGCCTGGGACTGGGTCCCTGGGATAGGTTCTAAGTGTACGAAAGTGTGTACACTATCCCAGGTGTGGCCTTCGGGTGCGCGCACGACATGGGGCACACGTCCTGGCTCGACCAGGATGCACAAGGTGCCCTGGGAGCTGAGACGCGCCATGTTACACCAAAGGTGCGTCCGTACGATGCCATCCAAGATGCGCGTCATAACGCGTCGCTTGAGCTTGCATGTGCGCATGCAAAACGTGGCCCCTGGGACGGCCTTTGGGCTTGCAAGCACATGAGGCAGTTGCTGTTCAACCAGAATGCACGGGTGTCCTGGGAACTAGGACACGCAGACCTAATGAGACTATATGGATAGGATTAGAGGACAATTTATAGAGTTAACTATGGAATAGTAGATCCACATAATAGGACCTAGCCTGACAATGAATTAGGCAAGGACCATGGACCCTAAAAGGTAGATCTAGCAATCTGATGTCTAAATAGAATGAAATTGATAAGGACTCCTTGTATCCATTTATACCCAGGAGTTTATAAATGAGACCCAAGGACGGGTTGAGGGATAAAGGACGCAACTCCAAGAGACTTTGAGGTAGGTGCTCTATCACTACTAGACTTTTTAAAAAGAGCCATGATTGTTTTGAGAATGCATGTTTTAAGTATAAGTATATGACTTGTTTAGCATGACTTATTTTATGACTTGTTTAGCATATAAATGAATTCAGCATGCATATGATAAATACATTATGAATAGACATGTTTTACAAACAATTGCATATATTGCATGATTTGTGACCATTGAGTTCTTGAAAAATTGCATGTCCTTGAGGGTTACCAAAAGACGTTGGAGTGCCGAAAAGACGCTGGGTAGGCAGTTGTGAGGGCCAGACAGTTGTGAGGGACCCAAAGAGGACAGGTTTTGAAAAAGTGGTTTTTGCTTGTTTGATCGTATATGATTTGGGCTGGTAAGCTCGTGGGAACTATGTTGAGAGGTCTGGGTTGGCCTCCAACCTCTACCACTATTACGTGGATGGGTACCACGCCCAAAAAGGGCATGTCCCTGCTTCAACTGCATGTGGTACAGGGGGCTACCACTAGTGTCATGGCACTGGTTCGAAGTGTCATATGTCCTGTAGAGGCATATGACCTTATGTCCCTAGGTACCCGGGGACCACACAGCATCGAGGTCATGGGCATAGTTGGACCTTATGGTTTGAGGATTTACTTGCAATGCATATGGCATGACATGAGGTTGGTCGACCATACCAGATATCCATGAGTTGGATGCAGTTGAGCATATTATGCATATCATTATGTTTATGATATATATGTATGATACTTTTGACTTGGATTATGCGATTCTTTAGTCGTCAGTATTCCGATTTGACAATGGCTTTTAATATTGATATTGAACATGGTTGTTTGAACATGCACATGTTTTAAAGAGCATATGATTTTAAACATAGCATGCATTGCAAAACTAGTAGTGATAATCTCCTACTGAGTATAGTATATACTCACCCTATCCTTAACATTTTGCAGGATAGTTCCATCCACGAGTAGAGGACACCTATGTTAGTGCTATGAGCAAGTAAATCAAGAGGAGACAATCATACATGTAAGTAAACACTCTACCCTTTGGACATGTATTTGTATTTAATTATAGTTGGGCTGTGTGCTGTGACTAGATAGACCTGGGGAAAAGCATTTATGATTTCTGAAGTTTTTCAAAAACTACTTTGGTTGTTGAGAAAGCAAATGACACTCGGGGTTTTCAAAATGAGTTTTAAAACTAAAGATTTTTTGCTGCATTGCATGGGTTTTTATAAAATGGTTTTCAAATAGGGATGCATCTCACCTTAGGAAATTTAGATCTTGCATTTAAAAATGCATGGGAAAACCCGGGTCATCACATGCTCCTATTTCATGCACAAAAGAAAACAAACCACTTTGAGAAATCAAACACAAGAATCCACCTTAAGCAATGTTTATGGGCAAGACAAGAAGTCATTTTCCTTGACGGTTGGATTCCAAGCTTTCTTCAATGATTCTAGGTCTAAAATTGATGACTCGGAATTTGTCATTGGAAACAAACTATTGGGTAGCAACTTTTCTAACTACTCACTAGAATCCAATAACAAGTTTTCCTTCTTTGATAGTCCTACTCATGTATTCTTATTTGTGGTTTTGTCATAGAGTTTGGAGAAATTATTTTTGTAGCAAATATGAAGAGCCCTAAGAAGATGTTAGACATGTTTGTTCAGACAACTTTGGTTTTTCCACCACTATGCTTTCCTCTTCCTCCCCAATCTATAGACCCAAGGGTAAAAGAAATGAAATACTAGAAATGTAATTTCTTATATCGACAAGAGAAAAAAATACATTATCAATTTAGAGTTCCATCAATTAAGTTTGGTCTGGTCCTATTCGGTTGACTTGCAAGATCGGACCAAATGTTTTGGTCTTGCATATTATTGGATTGGACCATATCAATACATTACTCAAGCCAACCTTAGAGAACACCTTGGTTGACTATAACTAGCTAAAGAAGTCATCTATGTGGGGAAAGAGGTACTTGTTCTTCACTATGACCTCATTCAAAGCCCTATAATCCACACAAAGACATAAAGAACCATCCTTCTTCTTGACAAAAAGGACTAGAGCTCCTAGTGGAAATACATTGAGGCAAATAAGTCCCTAATCTAGCAACTCATGAAGCTGTATCTTTAACTCCTTAAGCTTTGTAGGAGCCTTCAAGATAAGAATTGCCCCTAGTAGAAGCTCAATGGTAAACTCCGCCTCACACCTTGGAGGTAATCCTGGGAGCTCCTTTGGAAACACATCACCAAACTCTAGCACTATGTCAATCTCCTCAAGATGAGGAGTAAGCCTCTTCTGAGTCTTAACATGCACTAAGTATTCTAAATCTCCACTAAATACTAGGCATGATGCCCGGCTAGCTGGGATGACACTGATCTCAGATGTATCCAGTCACCCTCAATTATGGGGTTGTCACCCACTAGCTTACACAAAGTCGCCTCCTTGTTTTTGCATCCACCAAGGCACCATGCTTAGCTAACTAGTTCGTGCCTGAGTTGACATCAAAATCTATCATACTCAAGATGATGAGGTTGATCTTTAGTTCTTGGCCTGATATCAACAAGGACACATCTTGCATGAACTCTTGTACTATCATTGGTTCCCCAACCAAAGTGTTGACCTCTAACAGGAAACCTAGTCTACTCAAAACATTGTCTAAGCATGACATAAACATAATAGATATAAAGGAATGGGTAGCACCTCAATTAACAAGCAAATGTGCCACCCTGTCATGCACAAAGAGGGCGATTCCACAATAGCTCTAGATGTGTGGGCCTAGTATGTAGTGATGACAAGTACTCAACCCTTCCTCCTAGTGCCCTAATCTTGTCGTAGAGCCATGTCCTGCTTCTACAACATGTGCTATTCATGGCATCTGCTCAAACCATGATGCGTTCTCCTATCACAGTGCCTAACTATCACGATGGAGGTGCTCTCCTCATCTTAACATAGTCAAGCTAAAGGTGGTCTGATTTTCCACACAGGAAACATTTGACAACTCTACCAAAATAGCGTCTTCTCAAATGGGATCTATGACAAATCTGACACCTCCCCTACATATCCTCAGTCCTCTTGGGCTAACTCCCAAATTTTCTCATAGGCTGGGTGGCACCCCTCCAAGTTGCAAACTTACTTCATCCCCTTCCATTTAGTCCTTTGACTAGTCTAAACCAATGGTCTTCTCATGTCTATAGGAGGACCTCTCAACTCCTTCTCAAGTATCAAGGCTAACTCCACTTCATTGGATAGTGGTAGGCTATACTATCAAAATCCTACTCTTTAGATCGAAACTAACTCCTCTGACAAACTTCTTTGTGGCCCTCAACTATGAGAAATAGAATTTAAGTGCAAATCTCCACAAATGAGCGAGCTCTACCATATACTATGCAACTCTCTAGTCCCCTGAGTGAGCTTAGAAATTCCAACTCTAGTCACTTCTGAACATGCAAATGGAAGAACTTATCCATAAAAACAACCTTGAAGTCCTGCCATGATATAATGTCTCCACTCTCGAAGTAGTTTTGCTCGATTGTTGGTCACTAAAGTGTGAACTCACTAAGCAATATAATCATGGTGACCACTACCTATCTTTCCTCAAGTATAGCCATGGCTGCAAAGATCTACTCCACATCATATAGCCATGCCTCTACAATCTCTAGCCCATTCTTTCCAGAGAGCATAGGTGCAATCTACCAAAATCCCTCCAGTAGGTTCTGGCCCTTAGGACCATCATCCTCAACATCTCTATCACTTACGATCTCTCCTCCATCCCTGGTAGTATACAAATGTTTTCTCATACTTTGGCTGGTCCCTAGCAATACAGTGGTTCCTAGTGATGGTCAATCTATTGGTGGGAGGAGGTGGATCCTCTCTATGTCTCTTGGGAGCCATCTATAACCAACAAAATTCTACTAAGTTTCCCTCATGCAACAACTTCTAATCCTAAGCCTTAATCCCCTATAGGTTGATGGTATCTATTTTCATTGTAATTTAGTTGTGAGCAGCAAGGCGTGAGCTCTGGTACCAAATACATAACATCCTAATTTTTCTAAATAATGTTTAAAAATTCCTTTTGAAAAGCAATTTAAATTTTCATATATTTTATGAAAGGTTAGAGAACATATAATACAAATATATATTAAAACAAATGCCCATCTTCTAACCAGGTATTATTGTAAGTGAAGTAACCTAAGTTAAAACCTCATGCCAAAGGATCTACTGGTAATAATAAAAATTGCTAATAAAAATTTACATCCATGAACAATCCCTTAGGGTTTACAATTGCTAGAAATATCAACCTTAACTTACATATCAAAGTTCTACGTAGTCTATTACATAACCATGAAGTCTATCAAAAACTATCCACCAATCACATACATTGTGGACCACGCATGTCATCCAAATATGCTTTTTTGTGCCACTTTGCAACCTACCTCACTGATGTCTAACCTGTACAGCTTGTAGGAGGGTAAGCATGAAAAGTCCACCAAGTTGAATGCTAATACACACCAGCTCACCAAAATAATATTGACACACACATATAGTCTAGTTCTCACATGTACATATGAATTATAGGTAGTATATGGACCTTATCAATGTATTGGAGGTAATTTTAAGTTGGATTAGAGCTCTTTATAATATTACATGTGTACTCTTATTTAAGATTAATTCATTTAGAATGTAGTTATTGAAATTAAGAGTGACAATCAAAATGATATTCATGGTGTAAAGATCAACTTGTTATTATTCTAAGAGTTGAAGTCACGAGTTTAAAAATATTGTCGTCATTCAGTTTAATCATCAATGTAGTAAA
Organism: Warburgia ugandensis; assembly: GCA_035236585.1. NCBI lineage: Eukaryota > Viridiplantae > Streptophyta > Magnoliopsida > Canellales > Canellaceae > Warburgia > Warburgia ugandensis. The sequence continues at coordinate 37,224,954 of CP141131.1, forward strand.
CCATAATGCTATACTTAGGAGAAATAAAGATGCATGTCATTTCCAAAGATGCCCATCAAATCCTCAGTATAAAATCATGCTTGAAAACTCATTGTGAGAAAATCTCATGATGCCATTGGTTACCTACCACTAGAACTATGGAATATGGTCCTCCCATCAGGATGGCAACATAGAGTCCTATCGTGATGGAACAATCCAACCTCTTGAGAGTGACTAGCATGCTCATCATGCCCACATATCAAAACTCCTATTCTCATAGGGCGCATCACCAATAGGTAACTACCATTATCATACTTTGCTGTAGGTACCACATGGTCTCTTCACCAATCATCATGGCGATTATTGACTATCTAGGAGCAGTCCCCATGATAGACTCTCCTCAAGCTCACTCCAACCTGGTACCATAAAACATATAGGATACTGAAGGGAGTGGCCAACTACACCTTATAGCATAGGGTATCAGGTCTTACAGACACGTGTAGTGAACTTGCATTGTGTACTTATGGCCACTCATAGAGCGCTGACGTAAAACATTGATCAAAAATAATATGAGAAGGTCTTATGGTGCCTCCTAGGGCACCAATCTAAAACACATATTCAAATGCATTCTGAGGACTTACAGCTACTCCTTAAGTGCTTGCCTAAATATGAATGAATAAATGTCTAGGACTTATGGCAACTTGTAGAGTGTGTGCCCCAAACCTTGCTTCAAAACTTTACATGAAGTTCAAAATAATTATAAAGACATGAAATTTCTCACCAATTCATGTATTGAATAAATACAAATTCCTGATCCAAGATATTTTCTTTGCATTTTTCATAGAACATTTTATGTTTTAATGATTTATGCAAGTTTCTCTTAATCCTGTGCTAATTGGGGTTATGTTTGGTACTAGTTAGTACAACTATCATAATTGTGTCCAATGCTGTTATGTAACTATCACCTTAAGGCAAAGGCACTAGATGACTTCATTTTTTGAGTTCTAACTTATGTGGATATGAGACCGTCTAGTACCACTCGAAGTGGGGACAAGATCATTAGGTGCTAGTGGTCCACACACCTTGTTAAAGAGATTTAAGATTGCATGATCCTAATGGGGTCAAATGCTTCTTTCATTAATTTTGAGATCATCCTCTGGCAGTTGCTCCAAACATCTCCTTTCAAATGGGAGGGGAAGATGGAGTATTAGTTTAGGATAGAATTCATCAAATGCTAGTCTATCATATTATCACTTATCTCTTCTTAAAAGTCATGCCGATCTTATAAAAGTAGGAGAGCCTCATTTTTCTAATCATTTTTTGTAAGAGAAGCTTATCTAAAGCGTTTGAGGCCACCTTGTGTTTTGGTTTAAGTTCTACCTATGAGATCTCATGTTGTATTACTTTTTAAGATCAAAAGAAATCAAATCTCAAAGGTAGAGAGGGAAACAAATGTAAACATTTCTTGCTGATTTAATTTTCTAGAATCAATGTTTGTGAATTAAGTTTCTCTTTGTATTTCATGAAGAATTTTCTCATATTCTACCTTCACAGAGGAGAATAATTTCTTCAACCTCTAATGTTGAACCAAAATTTTTTTGTCCAAGCTGGTGGCCTTTTCTCCTTTTCCTAATACATTTGTATCCTTACCAATCACTCCTAGTCATTATAGCAATAACTAAAGACCAATTCCCCCATGAGGGAATAATGCAAGGGGATACAAAGAGGAATAACTTTAAGAAGCTTAGGACCTATCTGAGGGAGAGAATGACTCATTAAGGGAAAGCTCAAACTTATCTCAAAGTCTAATGATAGTGCAAAAATGTTTATCTTCTTAGAAGTGGGATGAAATGGTACATACTTCATCAGTGGTAAATACTGGGACCATGAAGACCACTAAGGTTTATGATAGTCCAATTTTTTAGACTCCATATATGAGATAGAGCATTAATGAACCAATAATTAAAGCCACCTTATGAATTATATTAGAAAATACTAAGAAAGACACCCCCCTAAGACAGATTGATTGAATTAATGGATGCCAATCTAGCTTTGAAGTTTGGAAGTCTTCGAGTTTGATGTCTCTATCCTTCAACCCCATATGGATACCTTGCTTGGATCTTTAGTCCATGCCTTGAAAATTAATGCACCAAATATTGATGCTCTCAAGAAGCTTTGTAACATATGTTGAGATCATCACATCAATCTTATTTCTCACATGCTAATCCGGGATAACTATATCTCTTCCATTAAATATTTGAATATTTGTATTTTTGAAGATGATGAGAAATTGAAAGAGAATAATGATGAAATTGATCACCTAGAAAATTAATTGAAGTTTGATTCCTAATGGAGAGATGAGACTATGGCAGGGTTGGATCAACATAACAAGAGTATAACATATACTGAAGCCATTGTAGCACAAGTTGGTTCCTTGGCCACAAACATATCAAAGTGAATATCAGTTTTAGATGTGCATATGAGAGATCTAAGGACAATATTAGTTCTTTTTCAAGAATCAATAGAGAAAAAGTTTTAAGAAGGCGACTATTATATGATGCTTTGGGTTATTTTGTACAATGATTGTACTAACCCTTGTCTAAATGAATGAAACATCCCCTTTGTTTTTATCTTGATTCTTTCATGTATGTAAAAATGTAATGGTTTTGATTTTGAATTCAATGCTATAGGAGACAAACCCTCTACATGATGATGAAAGAGGGAAGAGTGCCTTAGGGTCTTAATTGAAAGATAGTGATTGGTGGCCATGCTTGCACCTCAAGATGTTGCACAGTGGTACATGGAACTTGAAATTACTACTCTACACATTAAGTTTCGTACAACTAGAGGGAACATTACTAAGACTCCTAGTCCTATTGTCCAGTATGCTCTTAAAGCTTCTTAGTTGGTCTAGGATGCAAACAAGCCGCATTGAGGATGTTATCCCATTCCCACAAGCAATGTTTGAAGTAGGATATAATGCTACTTCATCTTTCTAAATAAGGAGCTAAGTTCTAAAATGGTTATACAAGGGAAAATTCATTCTTGTTAGTGTTAACTTTCATTCTCTCACTAATGCAAACTACTATTTCACATCCAAACAAATTACTCACTTGAATAAAGGTATCATCATATAAGGAAAAGGTACAAATGGGATGCCAAATATGTATGCCCCATGTATTACAATCAGTCTAAGAGTCATATTCTCCTAAGTGAAACTTTACTCAAGGATAATACTTCTTGAGGAATCTTCTGTTGAAAGAATTCATCTCAGTACCATCTATATTAGAAATTTGGTTTGCAGTACTAAAGAAAACCTTCCTAGTGATGAAGGAACCATCCCACATTGACTTGAATTTTCCTCTAGAGTTATGGGAAATAATAATAAGACATTATTGACAAAACAAGGTCATCTTATTGAAGGAGCGTAGAGTAAACTTCTTCTTTTTTGAATGCTCTTGACATTCTTAATTGGTAGACTTTTAAATTCTATTATGCCATGAGATTCCCTTTGCCAAGAGAGTCTAATTCGGTTAGTCATAAGGAGATAGATTGATCTTCTAGTGTAAGATCATGAGTCGTGACCTTAACATATGGGATCTGAATTTCCAATGGTAATACGACTTCAATTCTATGGATGAGGTAGTTTGGAGTTGCTCATGTAGCAATTTGCAAGCCCTCCCATTAGACCACAAAGATTTTATGAGTTTATCACTCCAGCCACACTTTATTCTTAAGACATTCTTCATAAGAATTTTGCATAAGATCTTGCTAAAAGCCTTTGCTAGGTTGATGGATCTAGAATTATATGTCATTGAGAAGTATTGTTGAATGTGGTATTGCTTATATAACATTGTGACAAATGCACTTTGAAATGTCCAACCATTATCATAGATGATCCTTATTGGACACTGAATTAGGTAATAATTTGATGCAGAATGAACTTAACAACTTTAGAGCTGGTGGCTTTCACTAAAGGTATTACTTCATCCCATTTAGAGAAGTAATCAGTTGCTACCAATATGTTTGAGTTCCTTGTCAAGGACAATAGAGTAATTGGCCCACTAACATCTAAACCCCAAGCATATAAAGGCAATGATGTTGAAGTTGGATGTAGTATTTCTAGACGTTCGTGAATAAAATTGGCATGTATTTAACACACATTGCATCTTTCAGTAAAGTTCATAGTGTCAGAAACCATGGTAGGTCAATAATATGTGACACCTCAGGTTTTCAAACTACTTTATTAATACTTTTTTGAAATTCAAGGTATCCCTTCTTTGAAATTCTTTTTGAAAAATAAAATAGCAAAAGAAGTTTCTTTCAAAAGTGTTTTTAAAAATCTCGATTGTCATTTCTTACACAAGCACAAGGATTTTACAGTGAAATGAATGTCTCAATCCTATCAAAAATCCAATAGAATTTCCTTTATTTTTTTGACATATGCACATTTAATGCATGCATGTGAAATGACTGATAGACACAAATAGATTTTTCATATTTTAAAAATACAAATACCAAACTTTTTCATAACCCCAAAACCCCTAGTGGTAACCATATCACAACCCAATTCAACTAAATATAAATAAGTTCACAATATCAATCTAGCTAATGTGCATTCACATTCTCTGACAAATCATAAATCAAATCTCAACTGGTAAAGCTCACTCTTCATGTACTAAAAATCCCAATCTCTTGAAATTTCAAACTCTGCTATTTGCTTTCACATTCTCAACTCAACCTGCGATCCTTCCATTCTAATTCTTTCAATATGAGATATTGTAAAACAAAGTACAATGTTACACTAAGCTTGAGCATGTGTAGGTAGAAAAATTCACTATCTTGGTATACAGTTCATGATTTACGAAATCAATGTATATTGATAACTCATCTAAACAAAACTCATGATGCATCAAAATAAGTGCTCATGTTGAAATTAAAATTTCTCAAATTATACATACACGAAATCAATTTATATGTATAAATCAATATAATTAACAAATCATTAGGCTTTCATGATTTCTAAAGATATCAATACCTTAATCTTTCACAAGCATTCAAACATTTTATGCCTTTATTATTTTTTAAATAGTTAGTCATGTTACAATCATTTTCCATACACAAATGCATAAGTCATTCCAAATATATTCATGATGTACAATTCTTCAAGATCATTCGTCATACATGAATATTTATCTAAATTGTTTGGCATTCAATAATTGAGCCAATTTTAAAGATGGAGGTCTTCAACATTCTCATTATCCCATGTAAAAGTATTCATCTAATGCACTCTCCTTGATGAACACTTTGCATTTCAATGTAGGTGTTATTTAATACAAAAGTGAGCAAAAATACTCATAAAGCTTGATTTAATCAAACATATTGGTAAGTAATCATGGTAAAATCATTGGTTTGGAAAAGTCAATATGTATCATAATGCTAATGGTAAAACCATTAGTTAAATTTAAGCATTAAAGAAAAGTAATTAAAGGAAAACTCATACAATAAAGTCAAATAGCATATGATATGCTCAAAATCCAATTGTTAGCAAATCAACATTTTATAAATCTTTGATTTGACAAGACCAAAAACTGTTTGTGGTTCCAAAATCTAATTATCAATTAGAGACGCATATAAATTCTCTATATCAAATCAAGCTAAAGATCATAATTGTGAAAACCAGGTGGCATACAGTCCTACCACTGCATGATGTCATATAGTCCTACAATCTGAGCTGCGACATATAACCATGCCACGAAGGGAATGGTCTATACTATTGAGAGTGACTGCATATCCAACATGCCCAAACTAAAACCCATACTCCTATGCTCACAAGGCCCCACCCTCATTGAACTTCCGTAGCCTTTATGTCAAATTATGGATATTGCACAGTCTATCCCCATCGAACCTCGTGGGGACTACCCGGCTACCCTTTTAAAGTGCTTCCCCATGAGAAGCTAACTCCTACTGCCCACCATCTCCATCCCAGAGATGATATCAATATAACCTTAGAGGTTAGTGGCCAATTGCACCTGCTAGCATAGGGCCTCCATGTCTTATAGTGGAACACAGTACGTATGACTCATTGTTACAGTTGTCCCAGACTTGCCTGCCTCTAAGTGTTATGGCTGTCCCAGGAGTTCATGCCTCCTAGTCCTATAGTACTCATGGAGCACCTACCAAAATAACGATCAAAACCACATCTACAAGACTTAGGGCTACTTAGATAGTGCCTAGCAAAAACATCGATAAAATCCATATCCACCAAGGCTAACAGCTGATCACAAAGTACCTGCTTAAAGCACCAATGAAATCATAACCATGAGGGCTTCCAACTGCTTATAGAGCACCAACCTTAAGCATAAATCAAATAGCATCTCTAAAATCCAATAAGAATAAGCAAACTAAATCTCTAGGACTTATAGTTAATCAGAGAGTTCCTTTCAAAAATATCAATCAAGTAACATCTCCAAGACTTACAATTGTTGATAGAGCACTTGCCTAAAATATCAGTCAAATAACATCTCTAGGACTTACAGCCACTCATAGGGTGCTTGCTTAAAATATAAGTCAAATAACATATACAAAATCATTCTCCAGTACTTATAGTTACTCATAGAGCACTTTCTTAAAATATCAATCAAATAACATCTCTAGGACTTTTGGCCACTCATAAAGTGCCTACCTAAAACATGAGTTAGATAATATCTTTAAAATCATTATATGAGGATAAACCTACTATTACAAAGTCTTGTGAGAAAACATTCAATTATATTCATTTCCAAGGTATGAGAAACTTTCCAACCCATATCCTCAATAAGCTATGAAAACATGTTTTCATGAGCTTTCAAAACATGCATTCATCATTCATTAGATAATGTACTTCAAGTCTCAAAAATCATGCATTCAACATCCACATCAAAACAATTAGTGTCCAACCATGAATGCTTAATTCATGCCCCATGACAAGTAATTATCTTATAAAAGATAATGCAACTCTTCAGTGCTTTCAATCATTCGACAATTCATCCAAAATAATGATTACAAAGGATGGATCTTTAAACAATTATAAAAATTCATGCAGCTAAGTAGACCATAGTTAAACTAGCGATAAATTCTTTGTCAACAATGACAAACATGTTACGGCTCTAAGTCCTAACATGTACACATCTATCCTTTTTTGTCCGTTGCATTAAGAGATCCTATCTTAGTGTTGTAGCTTTAAAATTATTAGCGAGCAAATGAATCAATTGTAGTATTTTCATGTAAGCAAGGTCGATCCCATAAAAAATCTCAAGGATTTGCAAATAATTGGATTTTATTCAAATTAATTAACTTTAGCCAAAGAATAAGAGTTGTGATTAAACTATGAAATTAAACAATAAGAAATGGAAGCATGCATGGAATTAGAAACAATACTTAAAAGAAACTTACTAAAAATTAAAACTAACATACAACCAACTAAAGGAAACTAATGCTAAATTAGTATGAATTAAAGTAAGAAAATTAAATTAAAGGAAACTATCTTAGTGGTGTAGCTTTAAAATTATTAGCGAGCAAATGAATCAATTGTAGTATTTTCATGTAAGCAAGGTCGATCCCATAAAAAATCTCAAGGATTTGCAAATAATTGGATTTTATTCAAATTAATTAACTTTAGCCAAAGAATAAGAGTTGTGATTAAACTATGAAATTAAACAATAAGAAATGGAAGCATGCATGGAATTAGAAACAATACTTAAAAGAAACTTACTAAAAATTAAAACTAACATACAACCAACTAAAGGAAACTAATGCTAAATTAGTATGAATTAAAGTAAGAAAATTAAATTAAAGGAAACTACTAAAAGTGACACATTTTGAAATTAACACTTTCCTAGACTAGAATTAGAAACTTTCTAAAAAAAATAAATTCTAAAACCAATATAGGAAACTTTCTGACACTAAACTAACATGAAAAAACAAGTTACTAATGACATCTAACAAACTTTAACAAAAAATTAAAAACATGCATGTGAAACTACCATTAGAAAGACTTTCTAAATTTTAACACTTTCTAAATCCTAAAAGTTTCTAAAGATGGAACTTCCTAAAATTCAAAAAGGAAACTTTATAAATCTAAACTAAGATTCCAACAATGAATTAAATATGCTAAAACTAAATTAAGCAACTAAACTAAGCAAAAATCAGAAAGGAAAGTGAGCTAGTACCATGTGCATGATCCTTGGATTGTACGCGTGGTTCTAAGGTGCAAAAGTGGCCGTAATTGATGAATTTAAAGTGAATTATAACAAAGAATAATCATTAAATATAATAATTAACGTGAAAACCTAAATAGGTTACTAAGGATTCAAGCAAATAACATGTTTAAATGACTGGAAACAAAGTACAAATTTAAGGAGAGAAAATTTACATATTTTAATTAATTAAGAACATTCAACAAGTCTGGCATTAGAAAGCTATTGAAAGCACAACATTCATGCAAGAAAACAGATTTGATCTCAAGTAATTTGATAAAATAAATATTCCATAACAAGAATTCCCACATAACTTTATTAAATCACCTCCAAATTACACCAAAAATTATATGCATAATACATGTTCCGTTCCTGAATATTGCATATAATTCTTAAGTATGAAATCCTATCTAAACAACAACAATGTAATCTAATGTTGACAAAACAAAGTATGATGACATGCAAAGAAAACATAGAAAGGGACTCAATAGAAAAGAAAGCTATGTGGGTGAACTAACTACATAAAGGGGACTGAAAACTAAGGTGAGAATAAGGTGAAAAACTCGAATTACAAGAGGAAAAATCAAGGTTCTAATCTAGCTCTTCTCTTGGCTTTCACTACCAAACATGAGTTCACTTGAATCTTAAGGGAATAGTGAATAAAAACAACTAGAATTGGGGTAAAGAAAGAAGGAGAAACAAGATGGAAAGGAAGGTGCAAAATTAGAAAGAAAAACAATAGAAACTAAAGTAGTGAAAACTAAACCAAATCAAAGCAAACTGCTATCCTCAATTGGACAGGAAAGAACCAACAAATTAAATAAAAGTTCAGAGGAAGAAAACCATCTAATAAATTCTAAAGTCCAACAATAAATAACACTAAAGGAAGATCAAGGTGTCTCACCCACCTCTACTTGGAAAATTCGTATGAAACATGGGCTTTATATAGGTGAGTGGGTTCCTAACTTAGGAAGGAGTAAAAGTATGAGAAAAGTGGCACTAGGGTTGAGTTATTAAATGAGGAAGGTTAGGTGGAAGATGAATTAGCACAATGATTCCATACACATGAAATAAGAGAGATAAGAAGCATGGCTATCTAGTATGTTCTCTTGGAAAGGGGATAGGCATTTTTTTTCCTAGAAGGAAAGTGGAGATCTTTCTCTTTTAATTTTGTGATGTTTGGTTGATGGAAAGTTAAGGAATAAGGTTTAGGAAATATGGGGAAAGATCTAAGGTTTTGAAGTTATTAGAGTTGAAGCAAATCTAAGGTTTCCTATTTAGAAAACCACTTGATCACCAATTAGGAAAGGGGGCATCTTTTTCCTAAGGAGGTGCCTCCCACCTTTAACTTGTAACCCTAGGTCAATTGAAGGGAAAAAGAGTGGGAGATGGAGTTGGAAAGTATAGTTTCTCTCTTGATGGGTCCACCAATGCATAGTCATCATACTTTTTACATAGTTGTCTAATACCTTCTAATTAAGCCTCTAAAATCAAAATTTAAAAATTGATCATTGCTTGAATTCTCCTCCAATTGTATGAATCCATGTGGTATTTGGCTTAATTGGCTTATGTGGCTCACTTTGAGGACTTATTTGGCTTGGCTTCATGGCTCACATCCTTGGCTTTAATGGCTTAATTCCTTAGCTTGTAACCTTCTCTTATGGCTTATATGGCTAAGGTGGCTTAAATGGCTCCCATGCAAAGGTGGTGAAATTGTATGGCTTGCTTCATGGGCCCATTTTAGTCATGTTTGGCTATTCCAATTGCTTCCATTGATCCATCATCTTGCCTTGATATGATCTTGGAGCTTGATCTACTTTGAAATGTTGAAATCTAGGCCTTGACTCAATCTTTTGATCTTGATCTTCAATTCTCATCTCAATAAATCTCAACCTTTGGATCATCTCTCCATTACCTACAAAAGGTGAAAAACCCTAATTAAATGCTAAAAATATGATCATTCATATACTTACTCTTGATTAGCCTCCAAACCTGCAAAATATCACATTTTTTTGAATTATTAGCCCAAAAATGCATGTATTATAAAATGCCAACCAAAAATCCTAATTTAACACTATAACTTATGACTCATGGGCAACTAATTGGGTACTTTCAAAAAACAATTGAGCAATTATCACACCCCCCAACCCGCATTTAGCTAATCCTGAGCAAAACATCTAAAAATTCAAGAAACCAAAATGTTTCCATTTTTGTAGGTTCTTCTTTTAGCATATGGAAGAAGCCCTTAAACCCATAGGTTTCCCTTACCCCTAGTGGATAAGTTATGCCTTGTGAGGGTTGCGGTGAATATACCCACAAAATTCCATAAGGCTAGGTTCCCTAATTTATCTTAGAGAATTCTGATCCATTAATACTCCACTTGCTTTAACAACTTAATAAAGATGAATGAAAAATTCTACAAATTATCCATATACCAAAGACATTTTATTCTAGTGTGTGTACTTATTGCTCCATTGAAAAGATTTCTTGACCTCAAATTCTTGCTAGTATTACTCAAAATTAAAGCTCTTAGATAAAAGGGGTTAAACAAATTTCACTCACTATATGACTAAGTCCAATAATATAAAGGTTCACATAATCTTTTCAAGCACTATGATGCAAAGAATATGATCCCTTAGAATATATGCCATTACCAAGACCACTAGAAATAGTTTACTTTAATTCCTTTATATTTATATCCTCATCAAGGCTATGTTCCTCTTAAGATTAATAGGTTTTTAGATAGGACAAAACATGGGCTTAGGACAGGTTTTGAAAAGAAGGCTATAAGAATTCAAAGTTTCAAATCTGAGTAGAGATATTCAATTGATATAGGACAATTTTTTCTACCTTGACTATGTTGAAGTGAATATCTCTTCTATATTTTCTTTTCTCAACTTTTTTCATGACTTTTTCTTTCCTTTTTTTGATAATACTATTTTTCTTTCTTTTCTTCATACTTTTGAGAAGGAACAAATTTTATATATTTTTCACTTCTTTGACTTTTGTCCTTTTTCTAATTTTTCTATCATCCATACTCATTTTTGAAAGGTAAGTAAATGGTATTCTTACTAAGGTTTCTTTGGGTCATGGTAAATTGGGCTCAAGAAAGAAAGGGCTTACCAAGAGACTCAAGGGTCTAATTAGTTGTACATGGTAGACTGGGTAGTCTTTATATCTCTAGGCTAAAACAAGGATGGCCTATAACATTTTCTAAGTTTCTTAACACCTATCTAAGAATAAATATTCTTAAGAGAAAATTAACTCCTATTTGGTTCTTGGCCATTGACCAAAATAATGATACTAGGATCTTTTAAAGTAATATTTGCTAAAGAAAATATGGAATTATATATAACCCTCTAAAACATGATAGTCTCTAATACTCACTTAGGTCTATATGTCTCCACTGATATTCCTCACAGTTTCTAAGTCATAACCATCTATTTATCTAGACTTATGCACTTTGTATAAGTTTATTCGGAAATTTAACTCCCATAAAACACTTTTGGATATGCATAAGATGTAGAATTAACCATATGCATGTCTATAAAGAACTTAAAATAGTGGAAATACTAAACTTTAGAAAATCCAATTCTCATCATAGTAAAGGAACTTTGACCTTCAAAACTGACAAAAAATTGATTTTTTTTTTAACAAGAAATTTGAAAAAAAACTCATAAATCTCATGCATGTTTATGCCACAACATAAACTAAACATTGACCCCAACGTTTTGAAATATAGGACATCTATATATTGAATGGGTGAGGTAGAATAATGAGACTCTAAAAACCTGGGTTGCCTCCCTGTGAACACTAAATTTAACATCTTCAACCAGACCTAACATAATGTACCTTAGTCTAGACCTTACTAGTTTAACCTAATTTTTCCTAATCTGATCCCTAACAATAAAATGGGAATATTTTTTATGCCACTTCAAAATCTCGTAGTAATCTATTTAAATTCTCTACTTTGAAATTTTTGGTGGATAACATTAAGACACAATAGACCATCACAATTTTAAATTTTGTGATACCACTTTGATGATCCACCATTTTTAGAATTTGCATTACTCGCTATAATTCCTCCACCTTGAAAATTTTAATGGTAGTAACATTACAGAATGAAAGACTACCATGCATTTAAATTTCTTAGGACCAATTTGAGATGAATTGTCCCCGATCAAATTTATGGATAATAAGGACCACTGTACTCAATTGATCTTTTCCCTTCTTCTCCCTTACATTGTCTTTATATTAGGGATTAAGCTAACTCTATATTTCCCTAAGAGATTGTTCTTGTTTTTCTTGAGGCAGAGTAATGGTGAGGCTTAAATCTTTATCATTTTCTAATGTGTACCATAGAGTTGGTTGATGTTGAGCTAGAATATCAATTAGCTCTTTTTCTTCCTATTCTTCAGACGCAATTAAGATTTTAAATGAACATATATTCTTTTCTGGTGTTTGATGAAATAAAGCATGTAGGTCCCAATTTGGTATTCTTCTACACTGCAAGGCTCAAATTGATTTTTAGGATATGTAGAGGGTGCGACTTAGTCTTACCATTGAGAAGTGTTTGCTAAAGGCTTAGTGTCTAAAAATTCATTCTCTGTATCAATGTATGTCTCATGATCATAATCATAAAAATGAGCAAGACATGATTTAAGTAGATACAAGTGAGAGGTTTGTCAAGATGGTTGTGGACTTTGTGGCTTAGAATGATCATATGCAATTTCCATCCTATGCTCTTCCATTTCCATTTTTGTTTCATTTCCTCGGTCCTTTTTATAAATTTAGTAATGTTTCTATCAATATTTTCGCATATTGGTTTCATTTTCTCTTCCCATTCATAGTTTTCAGCCATAAATTGTTTATAGTCAAATCTAAGCAATTGTTGATTCTCTTCACTAAATTGGATTTTTTTTAAAGATTGTTCCTCAAGAAACCACTCATCTAGTTGGTATTGTTGTAACATTGGGGTACTGAAGCAAGGTCGAGTAGGTTAAACCCATGATGGTTGTCCCTGATATTCTGGACAATTTTGATAGGTTGAGCAAGGTGGGACCATGATGGTTCTTCCTGATAATTCTAAGACCATGGTTGGTCATGATGCCTAGCTCATCCATTATAGTCTGTCTTAGGATAGTAATTGTTAGGATGTATCATTGTGTTGGTTACATCCACTTACTCCTAATAATATTCATTATATGTGGATCTTGAAGGCCATGAAGTAGTAGGATGTTGTGTGTTAGAATACATGTGGGAATTGTTGTACTGAGGATGTGGATATGGCTAATATGACTTAGTAACTTGCCTAGAAGTAATTAATATATTCTTTAGACTTTCTTAACTATTCAATCAACTATCAATTGCATTGGATAGTCAAGAGTATACCTTATCACTGTCTCATATATTCAAGTAATGGCTTAATAGTGAAATAGTATGAAAGTGGTGGTTTTCCTTCCCTTGTTTGGTAGGCCATTACACTCAACTTCACATACAACAAAGTAATCATTGTATACAATGAATGAGTACCTTTTTTTCTAAATGATGAACAATCAATCACTAATAGTCCACGACAAGCTAAATTATTTATCTTTGATAATGAGTAGGTGGTAGCTTTTAGACCTAAATCTCGAATGTTCCTCCTTTTGTCTAGATTTGACCATTGCTTTTCAATTAGGTTTTTCCCTAAAGGTGGTTAATTCAATTCTCATTGAAGGAGGCATTTAGACCTCAACAACCTCAATTAAAGGTGTGGGAAAATAATATGGATTTTGGATACCCACTATAACCACAATGCTTAGAAGCTATTAGAGTAAAAATAGATATCCTCCTTTTAAAAGGGTCCTACAGGCTCCAAACCCTACATCTCTTGCTACTTGATTTTAAATTAAAATTCAAGGGTTGGGATCATGAACATATGAGAAATTTTATTGATTACCTAGGTGGCCAAGGATCTAGTGATAAAATCCAGACCTTATCTTATGAGGGTTCTTGGGGGATTGTTACTATCAATGTGCACATCCACCATAAAGAAATAAACGTGCAATGGAATATAAGAAAACAAACTAATGCAACCTATATGCTACCCAACCATGGGTTAGATGCATGCAACTAATGCAACAACCTAATCAACATGTAATAAATAAGATGAACGACCCTAAACTACATAAATTATTTTACCAACCAAATGAAAATTATAGTAAATGCAACCTAACTAGAAAAGTAAATCCAAGTGAGGGATATTCACAGTGGGGTTTCTAATGAAGACTAAGAGTGGGCCTCCTTACCCATCACTTTCATTGTATTAATACAACCCTTTTAAAATTCAAATAAAGAAATTGCAAGTTACAATGGGGCCACACTTCACTCAAAAGGAAAAACCCTAATCTAAGAAAGTAATCAAATTTGATGAAGCTCCTCTTTCTAATTTCCCCTTGCACAAAACAAGCAAGATGGATCAATTTTATAAGGAATTAGCAATATGTGCAAATACAATACAAAATTCTTAATCTAATGCAACTTAAGACTAAGATTAAAGAGAAACAATCCAAATAAAAATCAACCACGAATTCATTGTGATTTCCTAGCAACAGTACCAAAAACGTGGTGTAACTTTAAATCTACTCACAAGTGAACGAATCAATTGTAGTATTTTCACACAAGTTTTATCCCACAGGAATCTCATAGATTGTAAGCTATTGGATTTTATTCAAATTAATTAACTTCATCCAAAAAAGAAAAGTGGTGATTAAATTATGAAATTAAACAACATGAAATCGAAGCATGCATGAAATTAGAAACTAAACTTAAAAGAAACTTACTACAAACTAAAACTAAACAATGTAATTGGAAAACAACCTAACTAACATGCAAGAAACTAATAAGAAACTAAAATTAAAGGAAATTATTAAAAATGTCACTTTCCTAAACTAGAATTAGAAACTTTCTAACAATAGAACTTTCTAAAACCAATTTATGAAACTTTATAACACTAAAGTAACATATAAAAATAATTAACCAATGAGATCAAACTAACTTGAACAAGAAATTAGAAACATGTATGTAAATGGAAACTACCATTAAAATGACTTTCTAAATTTTAACACTTTTTAAATCGTAAAACTTTCTAAAGATGAAACATCCTAAAATTAAAAAATCCAACTTTATAAACCTAAAATAAGGTGCAAAAAATGAATTATAAACTGCTAAAACTCAATTACATAACTAAACTAAGCAAAACTAAAAAGGGAAAGTGATCTGGTACCATGTGCATGATCCATGGATTGCATGCATGGTTCTAAGGTGCAAACGTGATTAGAATTGATGAATTTAAAGTCAACTATCATGTAAAATAAATAATAGATCTAATAAACAACATGAAAATCTAAATGGTTTCTTAAAGATTCAAGAAAATAAGGTGTTTAAATGGCTAGAAACAAAGTACAAAGTTAAGTCGTGAAAAACTCCAAATTTCAACTACTTAAGAACATTCAACAAATCCTGCATTAGAAAGCTATTGAAAGGACAACCTTAATACAAGTAAATAGCTTAGATATCAAGTACTTTGATAAAATAAACATTCCACAACTAGAATTCCCACAAAACTTTATTAAACCACCTCCAAATTACACAAAAAACTAGACACATAAGAAATGTTCTATTGCTATTAATTATGTCTAATTATTAAGCATTAAATCCTTTCTAAATAGCACTAAGAATGTAATTTAACACTCAAAAACTAAAGTACAATGACATGTAAAGAAAACCCAAAAAGGAACTCAAGAGAAAACAAAGCTATGTGGGTGAACTAACTATGGAAAGTGGACCTAAAACTAAGGTGACAATAAGGTGAAACATTTGAATTTCAAGAGGAAAATCAAGGTTCTAAGCTAGCTCTTCTCTTGGATGTCACTACTAGGGATGAGTTAGCTTGAATCATAAGAGAATAAAGAAGAAAGACAAGTAGAATTGGGGTAACAAAAGAAGGAGAAGTTAGACCAAAGAAAACAAAATACTAACCTCAATTGGAGAGGAAATAACCAAGAAAAAAAATAAAAGTCTAAAGGAATAATACCGTCTAAGAAATTCCAAAGTCTAGCAGCAAATAACACCAAATGAAGCAATATTGCAAAGTGTCTCACCCTCCTCCACATGGAAAATTCGTATGAAACATGGGCTATATATGGATGAGTGGGTTCCTAACTTAGGAAGGAGTGAAAGTATAAGGAAAGTGGCCCTCGGATTAAGGTACTGAATGAGAAAGGTTTGGTGGAAGATGAATTAGTCCAAGATGACATCATAAACATGACATAAGAGAGAGATAAAAAGAATGGATGGCTGGTTTCTAATTTTGAAGAGGGGGTAAGCATCTTTTCCAAGAAGGAAAGTGGAGCTCTTACCCTTCTAATTTTGTGATATTTGGTTGATGGAAAGTTAAGGAATTTGGTGAGGAATTTTAGGAATGATGGGGACAGGTCTAGGCTTTTGAAGTTATTTGAATTGAAGTAGATATAAGGTTTCCCTTTTAGGAAACCACTTGATCACGAATTAGGAAAGGTGGGGTTGTCTTTTTCCTAAGGAGGTGCCTCCCTCCTTTAATGTGTAACCCTAGGTCAATTGAATGGAAAAAGAGCGGGAGATGGTGTTGGAAAGTGGGTTTCTCTCTTGTTGGGTTCACCAATGCATAGTCATCTTACTTTTCACATAATTCTTTAAAACCTTCTAATTAAACCTTGAAAATTCAAATTTAAAAAGTGGATCATTGCTTGAATTCTCCTCAAAATGTGTGACTCCATATAGTATTTGGCTTAATAGGCCTATGTGGCTCACTTTGAAGGATTATTAGGATTGGCTTCATGGCTCACACCCTTGGCTTTAATAGCTTGAATGTCATGGCTTGAATTCCTTAGCTTGTCACCTTCTTTCATGGCTTATATGCCTAAGGTGGCATGAATGACTCTCATGCAAAGGTGGTAGAATTTCATGGCATGCTTCATGGGCCCATTTTAGTCACCTTTAGCTTTTAAATTGCTTCCATTGATCCATAATCTTTCCTTGATATGATCTTGGACCTTGATCTACTTTGAACTGGTGAAATCTAGGCCTTGACTTGATCTTTTCATCATGATCTTCAATTTTCTTATCGATAAATCTCATCCTTTAGATCATCTCTTTAAGACTTACAAAAGGTGAAAAACCCTAATTAAATCCTAAAAATATGATCTATAGTTACTCCAAATTAGCATTTGAACCTTCATATCACATTTTTGAATTATTAGGTCAGAAATGCATGTGTTATAAAATTTTAACCAAAAACCTAGTTTGACGCTATAAGTTATAACACATGGGCAACTAATTGCGTATTTATTATACAAAATTGATCACTTATCAATCAACATGCACGCAAAGCATTTTATATGAATATGATTATTCAAAGTCAAATATATAAGTAGCTAAACCATTTCAACAAATAGTAATTACATCATGTTAAATTAACCCTAATTAATGGCTATTGATAACACAATTGTTATTCCATCTCTTGGTTATTAAGACCTTAAGATTCTTTCCTTCAACTTCTAGTCATGAGTATAATTATGAGTTTAACATCTTAAACTTTCTTCTACCTTGAGAACAATCATTAAATCATGCTTAAGATATTAGTTTACTAGTATGGCCTACTTTTAACACATTGTTTAGGTTGCCTTATAATTCAAAAACCTTGTGAGGTATACTACAATAATTTCTAGTGCACTCATTTACATTTTGTGCTATTAGGGACGTTCCAAATATTGTAGTATTAAGGTCATAGTTTCTTAGGTGTCAGTAGCATTTATATGAAGTCCAACCATGTTGAAGGTATTTGTAATATGCACTAGATTTAAGTGTATGTTTCAATCATGGCATGCAATCCTATCACTCTTTTGTTCTAATGTTGTAATTAGAATAAGCAAGTAATTCAAGTTCTTTTCACATCTATAGCTAGTCCAAAGAAAATCATGTGTTTCTAAGTATTTCTACATCATCTAAGAGTAGATATGGAAAGTTCTCATCAAATAGCGTAATCTTCACTCTTTTGTTTAGATGTTACAACTATGGCAACATTAGCATTTTCAATTCAAAAAGAGTCATTCCATTTTCAATGTCTTAAAGTGAAAATGTGTCATGAAATAACCACTAAAAATTTCACATGCTTTCATAATTTCAATAATTAAAGATAAGATTCAAATAAATTAATCATCTACATTGACTCAGTCATTTTAACACATGGCAATGATTAGACTTTTCAAGATAGAATCTCAATCCACCAACCTTTGATAGACTGTTTCAAATTCCCTCACATGCATAACTATCTAGTTCGGTCATACATTAATGGCCAATCACACATCTGTAACACCATAATTACGAATTTAGATACACAATCTAGGTTTTCTTTTAATTTTCAAGGTCTAGAAATTACCCTAGGTTAGTCTTTAAGACTAGTTCGTATAGGGCAATGTGACCGCACTCAGTGACAGCATTGAACACTTTTCATTAACTATTGGTTGTTAATATGATGATCAACGCTTACGGAATTACTAAATCCACATTGTTGATCATTAATTTGCAGTTCACATCTCTCTTTAAACATTGGCTATTACTAACATGCTAGATTACAAGCTACTTTTGTGAATTAGTGGTCGTAACCTCTTGATCCATGACAAGATCAATCTTGGACTATCAAATATAGGGTTTATGCACTTTTGATGCCCATACCTATTTAAATTTGGGTTTCCAATCAATTCAATCTTTGGATCATGGTTTATAGCATGGAAACAATAACTTACAAGTCCAATGTCTATACGTAATGGTTCACAATTGTCGAACACTCAATTACTTGGTTAATAGTTAGATGTAAGTTTCAATGACAATATTTGGCAATAAGAGATCATAGGATGCTAAATCTATCATACAACATCCTAATTGTGTTCAATTATCCATGAAAATGCTAGAGATTTTATGACTCACAATGTGCATTGTACTAAAGTTGAAATTCAAGTTAAATTGTGAAAGATTAATATCAATCTTATCAACAATTGCATTAACCCTAATCTAACAAATCACTATGAGTATTGGATCATTGCTGGATGGTTATGGATCAATGTGATCTTGGCCATACGATAATGTTACATTTGGATCTCTATTAGATCAACTACGATCATCAATTTTCTTGAGGGGTTTTAGTCATGGCGTCGAGGGAAGCATAATGAATGGTTCATATTATGACTGAATAGTCAAGTCAATCATAGATAAGATGATCTGGTCTTTGATTAATGGTCTGATCACGATCAATGATTAGATCTCCCTGGTCAACAAACACGAAGATGGGTCTTGTTCCCAGCATTGTAAGGGTTGCAATGGCTATCTCAAATCTGCTAGAGCTTTCCTGAATTGGTCACTAAAAGGGGTCAATGTCTAAAGCTCAAGGTTGGTGTTGGTAGTGGGGCCCACCCATGCCAAATCAACGGAGTGGGAGAGAGTGAGTGAGTGGGACAAGCTGAGTGAAGAGAGTGGGGCGAGTTCCCTTGATGCATCAGCATACTCAGGCAGGCACATTGGGTTTGCCACACTACTGGGAAATAGGGGAAAACGGGGTTGAGCA
The DNA here is from genome assembly GCA_035236585.1 of Warburgia ugandensis. Taxonomy (NCBI): domain Eukaryota; kingdom Viridiplantae; phylum Streptophyta; class Magnoliopsida; order Canellales; family Canellaceae; genus Warburgia; species Warburgia ugandensis. The sequence goes on from CP141131.1 coordinate 37,244,811, forward strand.
TCACTGGTGGAACGAGGAAGGAAAGAGGGGGAAGGGGAACCAAGGCTGGGCTGGCACGCTAGTCCAGCTACACAAGCCAAAAAGCAAGAGAAAGACGAGAGGGAGGGAAGGTGGGTTCCTATGCATGGCCAGTGAAGCACTACCCGGGAGAGGAACGGAGGGAAGAGGATTTTTACGTGCTGTTAGGTTCAGGCAAACCGTGCCTGTCATTGCCGGAAGCGAAAAGGGAAAGGGGTTTTTCCGGTATGTGGTTTTCCTGTCGACCTTGGAGAAGGAGTCTTTGTCAGTGCAGGAGAATGCAGAGGGAGTGGAGAGTTTTCCTTCGACTTTCTTGCATTGATGCCAGTGCTGGTGCTGATGGGAGATGAGGGTGAAGGGGAGCTTGCGGATGGAAAATCAAACGAGGAACTTGACGGCGGGGAGATCTACACAGAGGGTCTGTACATGGTGAACGGAGAGGAGGGAGCAGCATGGGGAGATCGGACAGAAGGAGCTTCTGCTTGTGGGGACCAGATCAAAGGGAGTAGACACCGGGTTTTCACCGTTTCTCGTATATCCCCCAATTATGTCTCGTTAAACCGGGGGAGCGGGGCAGACATTGTGTTGCCGTCCATCCACATGTCGCATGTGCTCAACACATCGCTCGTCCACTACAGTCCACTAACAACCAAAAATGGGGGTGCCCTTATAAATTTTAGCCCTTACCAAATTAGTGAATTTTTGGGGTTTTTTTACCCCAATCTTTAGTTGCACAAAATTTGGAATCAATTCAACCTGTACTTTCAAATATTGAGGTTTTGAGGGTCAACAAAGCATTTTTCAAAAGGTCAAATATACAGAACTCAAAATGCTGGACTCTTTCACTAGATAGGAAAATATTTTTACAATCCCATGATTAGTTCGTCTATCCATATCGTATTTAGTATCAATCTTCAAATGATGCACTACACATAAGCTTCACTCTAGCTCATTTTCCTCACATTCTCATTCAACTTTTAATAAATTTCATTCATGGAAACAAATGAGGGGTATAAGAAAATAGTAAAAATTACCCTATTTTTAGTAATTGTAATTGTTTATTCATTGTAAATGGATATTTACATATATCGCACTCTTTCCCTCTTATGAACTCTAAATCTATTCTCCTCAGGTCAATATAGCTCTCTTTCCATGTTGTTCCTTAAGCAATTCTAGACACATTCAATTCTTAAAATTTCTTATACCATTCATCGAATAACTCTCGATAAAAATTCTTCTCGTCTATTAATTGTTCTCGATTCTAAGTTATGATCTAGGCTAAAACAATTTCACGATTTAGTTTAAATCAAGGAGTTTTCTTGTTGCTCTATTTCCCTTTTTGTTCTAAATATTGTAATCTTCAAATCCAATGAAATCCTCAAAACATATGATTTTAACTTCATACTCTTGGTCATATATTGCCTTTTGATATATCTTAGTATAAATATCTTAATCTTCCCACCAAGTCTCCATGCATAATCCTGTAATTACACATTGTTTTCTTTCAAACCCTTTTATATCTAACTTGTTTTCATTAAAATTCTATTGAATTGTCAAAATTTCAAGTTTAACCAAGTTCTTTGTAAAGAGTTGGTAAATTACAAGATTATCCACTTAGAAGTGCTTGATTAGAAGTCAATATCAATCTTTTAGTTAATTATTTCTAAGATTCATATTTGATCAATCACTCTCACTTGCTTTACCTGTTTGCTTTTCATAGTGGTCCTTCCCTGCTCATTTTCATTCTTTTCTAACCATCGTTGCAAAAAGAATATTTTGCTTAACCAAGTTGTGCATACCTTGCCAAGTTAGTACTAAATTCTCCAAGGTCATCATATCAATGAAGCCATCATAATTCAGAGTTCATCAATTGGAAACACCAATCTACTTGATCATACTTTAATTCCTTTCTTTACAAACTTGTCCATGATTTTGTCTAAATTCAATATTTAGAATGAGATTATTGTTATACATTATATATCTCATTTACATCAAACTTAAAACCTTTCATGTCCATAAATTTTATTACTGAGCTTCCATAATACCTTAGAATTATTAGTAGAAAGTGTTCACTATGTATTTAGACTAATGATATAATTCCCCAAACCTCCAAGAGATTTCGTTGCAGCAACTATCTCCTAATCCTTTATAATGATTCTCAAACCATTGTTATACAAGAGTTGTCATACTCTCCAAAGATCTATGCACTCTATACATAATCAAACTCTCAAATAGTCATTGATATAGAAAAAAGAGAAGAAGAAGATCTTCCATTACATGTCAATGTCTTCACTTAAAGATACTATTTTGTACAATCTTGTATTCTAATCATTCCCCCCAAGTAGCATACTAATCCATAAAATTACTATCCTTTTTATGTTCATAAGAACTAACTTCCCCCATTTTCGAGATTCGTAACAACTTTCCTTATTGCGACTTGTTGCGAAATGATATAATATGGGCTCTAATACCAAAACAGTGACACCCTAGGTTATCAAAATACTATTTCAAATTTTGGGATATCCTTTATTTGAAATTATTTTCAAAAATAAAAAAGTAGAAAATTTTGTTCTTTTAAAAGTGTTTATGAAAATCCAAGTGTCATTTCTTACAGAAAGATAAAGATTTTGCAGCGAAATGAATGTCTCATTTCTACCAAACATTTGGTAAAATTTTCTCTTATTTTCAGAGATATGCTCATTTAACACATGCGTGTGGAACACCTGATAGACACAAATGGATTTTTCACATTTTAAAAATACAAATACCAAACATAATCATAAGCCCGGAACACTCAGTCATAGCCATATCACAACCTAATTCCACTAAATGGAAATAAATTCACGACATCAAGCTAGCTAATATATATTCACATTCTTTGATAAATCATAAATAAAATTTCAAGTGGAAAAGCTTCTCCTTCATAAACTAAAAATCCTAGTCTCTTAAAATTGCAAACTCTATTGTTTGCATTCACGTTCACGGATTGGCATTATATCCTTCCATTCTAATTCTTTGAATATGAGACATTGTAAAATAAATTACAATGTCTTAGCAAGCTGACATTGTGTAAATGGAAAAAGTCACTATTTTGGCATATAGTTCAATTTTCCAAATCAATGTATATTGATAATTTATCATATCTAAACAAAACTCATGATGTTTCAAAATAAGTGCTCATGTTGAAATTAAAAGTTCTGAAATCATATATCCAAGAAATCAATTTAAATGTATAAATCAATACAATTGATGAATCATTAGACTTTCATGATTTTTTGAAGATATCAATAATTAAATCTTTCCCAGGGATGCATAAATTCTATGCATTTACTATTTTGTAAACAGGTAGTCATGTTAAAATCATTTTTAGTGCACAAATACATAAGTCACTCCAAATTTATACCTGACCTACAGTTCTTCAAGATCATTCATCATGCATGATCATTTATCTAAAGTGTTTGGCATTCAATAGTTGAACAAATTTTAAAGATGTAGGTATTTAACATTCTTATTATCACATGTAAAAGTAGTCAACTAATGTACTTTGATTTATTCGAAGTCATACATATAAGTGGCTAAACCATTTCATTAAATAGTAATAATATCAAGTCAAAATAACCCAAGTTAATGGTTATTGATAACACAATTGTTATTCTATCTCTTAGTTGCAAAGACCTCAAGATTCTTTGCTCTAGCTTCTAGTCGTGAGTACAATGATGAGTTTAACCTCTTAAACTTTCTTCCTGCTTGAGATCAATCATTAAATCATTCTTAAACTATAAGTTTACAAGTATGGCCACTTTTAGCACGTTGTGGTCTCCCTATAGATCAAAAACCTCATGAACCACACTACAATCATTTTTTGTGCACTCATTTACATTCTGTGCCATTTGGGACATTCCAAATGTTGTAGTTTCAAGTTAATAGTTTCTTAGGTGTCAATGGCATATATATAAAGTCCAACCATGTTGAAGACATTTGGAGCGTACACTAGATTTAAGTGTATGATTCAATCAAGGCGTGCAATCCTACCACTCTTTTGGTCTAATGTTATAATTTGAATAATCAAGTATTTCATGTTCTTTTCACATTTGTATCTAGTCCAAAGTAAAAGATATGTTTCTAAGTATCTCTACATCATCTAACAATAGATATGGAGATTTTTAGTCAAAGAGTTTAGCCCTCACTCTTTTGTTTAGGTGCTACACTACTACAACATTAGCATTTTAAATTCAAATTTAGTCATTCCATTTTCAATGTGCTAAAGTGAAAATGTGTCATGAAATGACCACTAAGATTTTCACATGCTTTCATAATTTCAGGAATTAGAGATAGTATTCAAATAAATTCATCATTTACATTAACTCATTCATTTTAACACATGGAAATTATTAAAATTTTCAAGATATCAATCTCAATCCCCCAACATTTGATAGACTATTTCAAATTCCCTCACGTGAATAACTATCCAGTTCGCTCATACATTAACGACCAATCACACATCTATAACACCATAATTACGCATTTGGATGTACAATCTAGGTTTTCTTTTAATTTTCAAGGTCTAGAAATTATCCTAGGTTAGTCTCTAACACTAGTCAGTACAGGGCAATGTCGTCACCCTCATTAACAGCACTCATCACATTTCATTAACTGTAGGTTGTTAATCTGATGATCAAGGGTTACCGGATCACCAAATCGACATTGTTGATCATTGATTGGATGTTCACATCTCTCTTTAAACATGATATTCATATATGTTTAAATTTTGTGTTTCCAATTGATCCAACTGTTGCATCATGGTTCATAACATTAAAATAGTAATTTTTAGATCCAATGTTTGTACGTCTAATAATAATTTGATGGTTTACAATCATTGGATGCTCAATTACATTGTTAATAGTTAGATCTAGGTTTCAATGACTATATTTTGAAATAAGATATCTTAGATGCTAGATCTATTTTACAATACCCTAATTGTGTTCAATTATCAATGAAATTGCTAGAGATACTATGACTCACAATGTGCATTATACTTAAATTGAAATACAAATTAAATTGGGAACAATTGATGTCGACCTTACCTACAATTGCATTGATTCTCATCTAAAGGAGCTTTACAAGCATTGGATCATTGTTGGATTGGATTAGTACAATCATGGTCAAATGACACTATTGTATCTAAATCTCTGTTTTATCAACTTCAATCGTCAATTTTCTTGAAGGATTTTGTTCAAGGCATTGATGGAATTGTAATGAATAGTTTAGATTATGATGGATGGTCAAATCAATTATAGATCAAATGATCTGGTTTTTGATCGATGGTCTAATTATAATCAACGGTTGAATCTTCTCTAATCAATGAACAAGAAGATGGGTCTTGTTCCTGACATTATAAGTATCGTAATGGCTATGTAAGACCTGTAAGAGCTTTCCTAAATTGGTCAGTAAATGGGGTCAATGTTTAAAGCGTGAGGTGATGCTGGTAGTGGGCCCCACCCATGCCAAATCAGCAAAGAGGGTGAGAGTGGGTGAGTGGGACGAGGCTAGTGAAGTAAGTGGGCATGTGAATGGGGTGAGTTGTCTTGACACATCGGCTTGCTTATGTAGGCACGTCTAGTTTGCCTCACTGTAAGGGGCAATAGATAGGGGATGATGGGGTTAGGCATTGCTAGTGGAAGGAGGGAAAGAAGGAGAAGGGGAATGTAATAACCCCAATTTTAGTAAATTGATTGAGAAAATCAATTTAGTTTGAATTTTCAAAAATTTTGGGCTAGAATATTAGGTTATTAGAAATTATCTTTTTATAGAGATTAAATCATGATTTAAAACTTATAAATTATGAATGTACTAAAAAAACTGATCGAAATGATGTTAAGTACGTTCAATTCCGAGTTAAAATGAAAAATCCCTAATTTTCTTCATTTTTATGAATAAAATGGTCAAATGGTAATTTTACCCATAATCAAGATCTAAGACTTCAATATTTAGAATGTAATCAGAAATACAATTCCAACGCCACTAAGTACGCTCAATTCCGAGTTCAAGAGAATAAAACAAATTTTTCTCCATAAAAGGACAAAATGGTCTTTTCACACCTCCGTGGGCCCCACAAATGAATCCAATGGCCAGAAAACATGTAATGAGTGGTCAAAACACTACAACTAATAGTGGAGAAGGAGTTGGTAGAGGAGGATCCAATGTTAATTTAATATTCAAAAGAATTAAAACATAATTATTACAAGTAATTATGAAACATTCAAAAGCATCTATAAATACACCCCCAAAAAATGCTCCAAAAATGTTCATAAAAATTAACACAAAATTATCTTGCTTCCCATAAAAAAACCAGATCCAAACTCATCCCAAATGTCCAAAATTCCCAAAAATCTCTCTCTCTTTCACTTTCTCTCTCCTCTCTCTAAACTAGAACAAGAGACCTAAATTCAATTAGGCACTCTGTTCCTAAGAAAATCTCATAAATCCTACCTTCTATATGATCCTAAATTATTTTATCTACAAAATACCCTAAGAAATTTCAAGATCCAACAGTGCAATTAACGAAAAATCACAAAACAAGCGGTTATCGGGCAATCTTATCATTAACGGGTTATTTCTTTAAAATTGGGCTCCAAACCTAAGTTTTCTCCAATCAAGTAGATAGAAACTCTTCCCATACCTATTTCATGTTAGTTTATATAATTTTTATATTTTTGAAATTAGTTTTAGGTAAAAAATTATAAAAATCTAGTAAGGACAAGAACCCTTCATTTCTGTCTAATGGAGAACTCAGATGGAAAATCTGACCCAATTGATCCAGAAGGACTCAAAACCCCTAGAGTAGAATTTTCATGAAATTTAATCAAGTTTTGAGCCTTTGATTGAAGAGAAATTGATTGGACGGTCCAATATGGACTATCCTATCTTCCTAATAAGGTCGGCTCTCGGAACGCTGCACAAAAATGCACCCTGTAGGCATCTCTGCATGTGATCATGTTCTGACGGAACATCTGTGCCAAAGAAGTAGTCCTAGGGGAGGGCGTTTCGACTTGCTTCCCAGTAATGGGAGTGTGGCAACCGCTCCGCTTGATCAAACCCGCTCCCCCAAACAATCTGGGCTGTCTGTTTTGATGGGCCCAGATCAAATCTGGACCCTCAAAACAACTGTGAACTTCAATCTTCAATTGTGGAGTCATCTGAACTCCATATCAAGATTGGAAAGAAGCTATGAAAATCTTGTAAAGTCTATTTTCTTCTGAAATCATAAAATGGATAAAAATCTTCAAGAAACTTTTTGCTTTGAAGAAATAAGCTTCCAATGTTCATGATCTTCAATATCTAAGATGATCAAAACTTGGGGATCTAATTTAATGATGAAATAATGTTGAAATAGTGCGAGATATATGATTTATTATGACATATATAAGATAAATTAAGAAATCTACCTTTTATGGTAGAAAAACCCTAAAAATACAAAGGGACCCTCTTGATCAATGAGATCAAGCATGATCAAACCCTTTGGATGGGTTGTATGAATGATATTATGATGGAATCTAGTGAGATCATGGATTAAATATGACAAAAACAAATGGATATGATATTTGGACCTTAATGAAGTAAAAGCCCTAAATGTAATTAAAACCCTTGATCTAAAGGAAAAGATCTAAAATCTAATTGTTGGATCATAAATAAAAGTTTCTAATAATCTTAATCTAATTTTTTTACTTGTCTTTTATTTTATAATAGAATTGTAAATGTTATTTATGTTATAAATTAGGAAGCATGATAGTGTAATTCTTAAATTTTAGCATGCTATACCCTATATGTTATTAAATTGTTATAATAGGTTGGTAATTTAATTATCTTAGGGTCATGTTAGTTTGAAATTAATATTTTAGCATGATTCCATTAGATTACTAGTAAAATTTCATGTATTTCATACCTTAGGATCATGCTTGTTTAAGTATAGTTTTATTTCATTAGATTAAGTTACATTCATAGGAAGCATGTTAGTATAAATAGTTGTTAAATTTATATTGGATATATGCTTTAAATTTTATGATTTATTTATTGTCAAATTTTATTAATAGATTCAAATGTTAAGTAGTTGTTAAGATATAATGAGCATAAATCACCAAAAAAGTAAACTAATAGAATATAGAGATTCATGGACAATTAAGATAAGTGAATGACTTCAACTTAATATTAGTAAGGGCTATAATTAGTAGGACAATATAAGAATTATCAAATCCTTGGCCCAAACTAGGAGAATATTAAACCCCATGAATGACATTTTAAATGTTCATAGATTTAATTAAAATTAATTAGAAAGAGTACTTAGGGTTAAAATGCTCATAAGAACCTTATGAAAGGTTGAGCTAAGGTCACTCTAATGAATGTTGAACATGGTGGTTAAGGGGTTCTCTAATAGAGCCTCGCTCTTCCCCTACCTTTCATTGACATTTATGAGGTCTAAATGCCTCCTTACATGAGGATTGAAGTAACCACTTTGTGTTCAGCCATTTAGCTAATAAGCCTTAGTCAATTGAAAATAAGAGAAACTATCTAGACTTAGGATGGAATAAGCTATCTTCAACTAGTAAAACATTAACTGGTTGAATAATAATAATAAGAGCATAAAAGGTTAGTAAATTATCTAATCCTAATAAAAATTGTAAGTAAGATAAGGATGATCAAACAAGATCCATAGGATCTTGAATGATCAAGAATAATAAGAATTCTAATGTCATATTTTATTATGTATCTATGTATGTATGTTGTAGACAAATCTAGATAGAGAATCCAAACCCTTGATCAAATATGATTCAAGGAAGAGAACTAAGATCCTCCTCCTTTGAGATGATCAAACAACTGAACTTAGTTCAAAGAAGAACTAGATCATAGAAGATCTAAGCCCTTGATCTTTATTAATAAGAATAAATTGTTGATCAAAGAATCTATGAAAGATCAAGATCAATGAAAAGGAATACGCAAAGACTTAGAATAGAAAATACTTAGATCTAAAAGATTAGAAGATCATTCTAACCATCAGATCTATTGATCAATAGGATAGATGCTACCTGAGGAAGATAGATCATGATAGGACAAAAGATCTAGATCCATTATATCAAAGGATAAGATTAAAAAAAGAAAGAGAATATAGATAGGATAAAAAATATAGGATTATTTAGATTTTATAAATATTAATAATATGTATGGATATACAGATTACATACATTAGTCAGGATCATGGAAGATCTGAAGAGATGGATCACTACTTGAAGGTAGGAGGATTTTATGAATGCATCTACATGAGATATACATGCTGAATACATGATCTTATGTCTAGAAATGTTGTTAAGTGTAATGTAAATACTTGTATTAAATCCCTTGAAAACCCTTATGATCCAACCAAAGCACATATGAAATAGTTAAGTTAGAGTTGAGGAAAAAATTCTAAGTGAATAGGGAACTAGAAGATATTCCAGCCCTAAGTAAATAGATAGATTGTCTGATACGTATGAGAATTACTTTACATGCAAGCATGAAGGCTTGTGGTTTTGTTTTAAATAGGCATATGCTTAGGGATTCTATGCTAGGAGAGTTAGTAGGGTTCGACCACTCACTCTCTGAAACTTGTTATGATATGGATATCAAGCCTAAGTGAGGCTCAAAGGTGGGTGGAGCAATTATGTGAAGGCCACCACTGTGACAGCTATGGTCCCTCCCATACAGACATGGATATTATAATTTCCACCAAGGATGGTATAGGTGGATTATTGGGCAGTTATTCGTGTGTGCTGGTATAGATTCTAATTGCATTCATGGTAGTCCTTTGAGTATTTTTACATTATGATGCATGGCATAGTGAAATGCCTTATGATATGGCATGATGAGATGCTGAGTAATCGTGGATTACCAATACTGTCCAAATGAGAGAGTATGTTTAGTATAGAGTGGATGATCTATCAACTCAGTATAAACTAGGTATGATTATGTTTTGAAATATTAACTATTTTCATGGTTTTGACCATACACACACACACACACAATGTATACAATATGTATGTGTAAGGATGTACATATATGATCAAGTAAGAGATTGATCCATGAGTATGAATAATGGGATTATGAAGTATTAGGATTATACTGTCAAATTATTATGCTTCTTGAATCCTATATCAAGCATAGCTTGCTGAGATATTGTAAATGTTTGAATGTTTACAATATCTTAAATATAGAGAAGGAAAGTTAAGAGCTCAAGACTGAAGAAGATTTGGGAGAATAATCATTAGGGTATACCCCTTGAAGACATGTATTTTTATTTAAGAGTATTGTATTGTATTGAGAGTTTTTATTGTATGGTGAGCTTTGAAATTTGGACAAGTATTGTAATGATACCCGGGCTATACTATGAACCACTAGATGAATTCTTGAATTTGATAAAAGTATATTCCTTCAATGGAATTTTATCTTGTACAAAAATTCTACTTATGTTATGTATGAAGTGATGACTTGGGTTTTTCAAAACAAGTTCTAAAGAAAATAATTTCCACTGCTTTGTTTTGAAAACATATTTTAGTACTAAGGGCCCTGCCTTTGAAAAATGTATTACAAAATGTTTTACAAAAACTTGGGTCGTCACAAGGAACCTAGGTTGGCTTAGTGCACTAGTCAGGTTGTGCCAACTAGAGGTGGGGAAGGCAAAGAGAGAGGCAAAGCACTAGAGGGAGGGAGGGTGAGTTCCTGTGCATGGCCAGTGAGGCACTACGTAAGAGAGGAACGAAGGGAAGAGGGTTTTCTGGTGCCATCTGATTCAAGTGACTCGCGCCTATCATGACTGAAAGCAAAAAGGTAAAGGGATTTTTCCAATATGGGGTTGTCCTATCAGTGTTGTAGAAGGAGACAAACATGGGGCACGTTGGGTCCTTGTTAGTGCAAGAAAATGTAGAGAGACGAGGATTTTCCCTCAGCTTTCTTCTATTGGTGCCAATGGGAGATGAAAGTGAAGGGAAGCTCACTAGTGGAAAATTGAATGGAGAAGAGGAACTTGATAGTGGGGAGATCTAGATAGAGGGGTTTTGCACAATGAATGGAAATGAGGGAGTAGCATGGGGAGATCGCATGGAAGGAGCTTTTGCTAATGGGGATTAGATTGAAGGGGCTAGACGTCTAATTTTTTCCTCCTTTCTCCAATATCCCCCTCATTTTGTCTCTTTGTGGGCCATTACCCAATGTGGGGGAGGTGTGCAGATCTGTGGTGGCTATCCATCCACATGCACTCCTCGCTTGGTGCATCTGCTACAATACACTAAAAACCAAAAATGGGGGTGTCTTTATCAATTTTACCCCTACCAAATTAGAAAATTTTTGGTGTTTTTCCACCTCGATCTCTGTTTCATACAAAATTAGAGTTCTTGGAATCTTTTCAACATGTACATTTCAAATATTGAGGTTTTGAGGGTCAACTAAGCCTTTTTCAAAAGGTCAATTATGTAGAACTCAAAATGCTAGACTCTTCCCTTAGCTAGGAAAATATTTTTACAATCCCATGGATAGTCCATCTATCAATCCTTTACTTAGCATCAATCTTTAGATGATGCACTAATTCCAATTATTTATTCATTGTAAATGGATATTTACATGTATCACACTCTTTGATCCTTACAAAAAATTTCTCCTTGAAATTGAGTATGTACCCTTCATTAGAGATTTGTTCCAAAAGACGTAGTCCCCAACCTAAAACTCTAAATCTCTTCTCCTTAGATTAGTATAGCTCTTCTACCATGTTATTCCTTATGCAATTCTAGATAAATTCATTTCCTAAAATTTCTTATACCATTCATCAAAGAACTCTAGATAGATTTTGTTCTCATCTATTAATTATTCTTGATTCTAAGCTAATATCTAGGCTAAAACAATTGCACGATTTAGTTTAAATCAAGGAGTTTCCTTGTTTCTCTACTTTGCTCTTTTACTCTAAATCTTCTAATCTCCAAATCTAATGAAATCCTCAAAACATGTGATTTTAACTTCATACTTTTGGTCTTATATTGTCTTTCGATATATCTTAGTATAAATGTCTTAATCTTCCGACCAAGTCTCCTTGCATAATCCTACAAATTCACATTGTTTTCTTTCAAACCCTTTTATATCTATCTTGTTTCTCATTAAAATTCTATTGAATTGCCATTTTCAAGTTCAACCAAGTTCTTTGGAGAGAGTTGGTAAATTACAATAGTATCCTCTTAGAAGCACTTAATTCAAAGTCAATGTCAATTTTTTAGTTAATTTTTTCTATGATTCATTGTAAAAAGAATATCTTGCTTAACTAAGTTGCGTGTACCTTGCCAAGTTAGTATTAAATTCTCTAGGATCATCACATCAATGGAACCATCATAATTCATACTTCATCATTTGGAAACACCAATCCACTTGATCATGCTGTAATTCCTTTCTTTACAAGCTTGTCCCTGATTTTGTGTAAATTCATTACTTATAATCAAATTATTGTTATATATCATTTATCTCATCTATGTCAGCCTTAAAACCTTTCATGTCCTACATTTTATTACTGATCTTTAAAAATACCTTAGAATTATCAGTAGTAAGTCTTCACTATGTATTCAGACTAATGATATAATTCTCCAAGCTTCTAAGAGATTTCACTGATGCACCCATCTCCTGATCCTTCAAAATGATTCTCAAACCATTGTTATATAATAGTTGTCATACTCTCCAAAGCTCTATACACTCTATACATAATTAAACTCTCAAAAGGTCTTCAATACAAAAAAAGGATCTTCCATCACATGTCGATGTCTTCACTTAAAGATATTAGCTTGTACGTTCTCATATTCTAATCATGTCCCCCAAGAACCATACTAATCCATAAAATTACTATCCTTTTTATTTTCACAATGACTAACTTCCCTCATTTTCTAGAGTCCTAACAAATTTCCTTAATGTGACTAGTTATGAGAGGATAGAAAATGGGCTCTGATACCAAAACTATGAAACCATGAGTTTTCAAAATATTATTAAATACTATATCGAAATTGGGATATCCCTTATTTGAAATTCTTTTCCAAAAATAAAATAGTAAAATTTTTTGCTCTTTTTCAAGTGTTTCTAAAAATCTAAGTGTCATTTCTTACACAAAGACAAGATTTTGGGGTAAAATGAATGTCTCATTCCTATTGAAAATCTAGTAATTTTCTCTATTTATTGGAGGTATGTGCATTTAGCACGTGTGTGGAACACCTAATAGATACAAATAGATTTTTCATATTTTAAAAGTACAAATACCAAACATAATCATAACCCCAGAACATCCAGTCACAACCATACCATAACACAATTCCACTAAATAGAAATAAGTTCACACCATCAAGCTAGCTAATACATATTCACATTCTTTGATAAATCATAAATCAAATCTCAGGTGGTAAAGCTTGCCCTTGAGAAATTGAAAATCCCAATCTCTTGAAATTTCAAACTCTGTTGTTTGCTTCCATGTTCGCAGCTCGACCTGTGTATCCTTTTGTTCTAATTCTTCAAATCTAAGACATTGTATAACAAATTACAATATCTCAACAAGCTTGGACTTATGTACAAGGAAAAAGTCATTATTTTGGCATGTAGTTCATGATTTACCAAATCAATGTATATTAATAATTTATCATATCTAAACAAAACTTATGATGTTTCAAAATAAGTTCTCATGTTGAAATAAAAGTTCTCAAATCATACATCCATGAAATCAATTTATATTTATAAATTAGTACTATTGACGAATCATTAGACTTTCATGATTTTGAAGATACCAATACCTTAATCTTTCATGGGAATTGAGACATTCTATGCCTTTATTATTTCATAAATAGGTAGTCATGTTAAAATCATTTTTCATGCACAAATACATATGCCATTCCAAATTTATTTCTAATATACAATTCTTCAAGATTGTTCATCATACATGATCATTTATCTAAATTGTTTGGCATTCAATAGTTGAACAAATTTTAAAGACAGAGGTATTTAACATTCTCATTATCTCATTGAAAAGAAGTCATCTAATGTACTCTCCTTGGTGAATAGTTTGCATTTCAATGCAAGTGTGATTTAATACAAAATCGTGCAAAACCACCCATAAAGCTTGATTTAATCTAACACATTAGTAAGCTAATAATGGTAAAATCATCGATTTGGAAAAGTCAAAATGTATCATAATGCTAATGGTAAAACCATCAACTAAATGTAAGTATCAAAGCACAGTAATTAATGTTGAAGTCAAACAATAAAGTAAAATAGCACATGATGTTCTCAAGTTCCAATTGTTAGCAAACCAACATTTTGGAAAAGTCAAATATTTTTCATTGTTCCAAATGTGAATTATCAATGAAATATGCACATAAACCCTCCATATCAAATCAAGCTAAAGATTGTAACTATGAAAATCAAGTGGCATACAAGTCTGCCACTAGATTATGGTTTATAGTCCTACCATCTGGATGATGACATATAAATATGTTACCAAGGGACTAGTCTTGTAATGACTCCAATTTTGTAACATTGAAATCCCAAGTTAGCAATGAAAAGTTCACTTTTTGGAAATAAGGGTATTTAGGTCATTTTACTATTCACCTTGACTGAACCTAGAAATTTGGTCCCAAAAATTATACCATTAGGTGCATCTCGGAAAAAGGAATCCAACAAGACCAGAATCACCCAAAACGGAGTTAAAATGAGCAAGTTATGGCCCTTTGAAGTTCAGGGGCAAAAATGTAATTTTTTACTAAAAACGGATTTAGCCTGAGAAACATAGGGGCCCGTTTTGATACGGGCACCCCTCTTCTTCAACCTCCTAGAGGGTTCTAGAACGGCGGTGTTTGGAGGAGAAATCACGGCCATTCTGGAGGTTTCTCCACCGCCATTCAAGGGCGGTGAGAGCCCCCTCCAGAACCCTCTTATAACTCTATAAATAGAGCTCTTGGGCGCCTCTAATGGCAGCCCAAAAGCTTGGGAAAAACACATTTTGGAAAAGCAACCAAGAGGAGAAACGTGGAGAAAAACCCTACAACGAACCAGGTATGCCCAAAATCCCTCAAAACCCGTCTTCCCCTTAGTCCTAGGCTAAGTTTCCTTAAGTTTTTGCATGAAAATTCATGCAAAGTAGAGCCCTAGAGAGTCACAAAGGACCCAGGGATGATCCCTGGGCCGCACTGGTTCGATAGGGTCAAACCACGGCGTCCCGAGGTGTAATGCCCGAGCAATTTACACTATTTCTAACGAAAATTGGACATTCTATGGGAAATGGACTGTGTTGAATGTTTGATTTTATTTAAAATAGTAAATGAAGGAATTTGTGAGGAAACTTAGTACCATTAGATTCTACTCGAAAAATGGAATCCAACGCCTCAAAAATCACCCAAAACTGAGTTCGTATGAAGAAGTTATAGCCGCTTAAAGATAGGGGTATTTCTGTAAATTAAACAGAAAAACGAAAAAGGACGAAAAACGTAAGGGGCCATTTTGATAACAGCACCCCCTGTCATCTTCAACCTCTAGACCCCTCCAGAAACCCTCGATCACAATTTTTCTAGAGGATTTTGCCACTGCCAAGGGCGGCACCGCCATTGGCAGCACCGCCATAAGCAGGGCTATAAAAACCCCATCTCCCCCTCTCCAAAAACACAAGTTTTCTGGCATTTTTCCAGCCGTTTGAGACTGGGGTTTCAGGAAAAATCAGAAACCCGTCTCCTCTGCATTTTTCGGCAATGGCCAGGCCCAAGTCAAGCCGGCCATCCCGTTCCCGTCTCCCCATTTCCCCTCTCTTCTCTTTTCCGATCTGGGCAATGGGGTTTCCACCTTGTTCGAGCTTTCCGGGGAGCAGGAAGGTCGAGCGTGAAATGGGACTCTATCACCGGCAATGGGCACTCCCTAGGCTGCCTAGGTAAGACATCCTTATCTCCCTTCTCTGGTTCCTCCACCTTTTAGGCTAGATCCATGCTGGATCTAGCATTTCCCAGCCGTTTCCAGCAGGGTTTCCTGGCTGAAAAACACTCCAAGCCGGCTTGGGCCGGCCTTGCACATACCAGGCGTCCCAAGGACTCCAAGCACCACGTGCACCTGGGACTGGGTCCCTGGGACGGGTTCTAAGTGTACGACAGTGCGTACACTGTCCCAGGTGTGGCCTTCGGGTGCGCGCGTGACATGGGGCACGGGTCCTGGCTCAAGCAGGATGCACAGGGTGCCCTGGGAGCTGAGACGTGCCATGCTACAAGGTGCGTCCGTGCGATGATACACATCATAGCACGTCACTTGAGCAAGCATGTGCGCATGCAAAACGCGGTTCCTGGCACGGCCTTTGGGCGCGCACGCACGTAAGGCGATCATAGTTCAACCAGGATACACAGGTGTCCTGGGAACTAGGGCACATGGACCTAATGAGACTTTAGAGTTAGGATTAGAGGATAAATTACAGAGTTTAACTATTGGAAAGTAGATCCACACCATAGGATCTAGCCTGACAAATGAATTAAGCAAGGACCATTGACCCTAAACAACAGACCTAGCAATCTAATGTCAAAATAAATTGAAATTAATAAGGACTCCTTGTATCCATTTATACCCAGGAGTTTATAAATGAGGCCCAGGGATGGGTTGAGTGCTAAAGGACGTGACTACAGGAGACTTTGAGGTAGGTGCTCTATCGCTATTAGACTTTTTAAAAGAGCCATGATTGTTTTATGCATGTTTTAAGTATAAATTATATAACTTGTTTAGCATGACTTAATTCAGCATACATATGATAAATGCTTTATGCATAGATATGTTTTGCAAATAATTGCATATACATTATGCATATATATGTTTTGCAAATAAATGCATATATTGCATGATTTGTGAGCATTGAGTTTTTGAAAGATTGCATGTCCTTGAGGGTTACCAAAAGACGCTAGAGTGCCCAAAAGACACTAGGTAGGCAGTTGTGAGGGCCATGTAGTTGTGAGGGACCCAAAGAGGACAGGTTTTGAAAAAGAGGTTTTCGCTGGTTTGATCTGATATGACTTAGGCTGATAAGCTCGTGGGCGCTATGCCGAGTGGTTTGGGTTGGCCTCCAGCCTCTACCACTATTAGGTGGATGGGTACCACACCCAAAAAAGGGCAACGTCCCTGCTTCGACTGCATGTGGTACAGGGGGCTACCACTGGTGTCACGGCACTGGATCAAAGTGTCATATGTCCCGTGGAGGCATATGACCTTGTGTCCTCAAGTACCCGGGGACCACACGGCGGCGAGGTTGTGGGCATAGTTGGACACTATGTTTTGAGGATTTATTTGCATTGCATATGGCATGACATGAGGTTGGTCGACCATACCAAATATCCATGAGTTGGATTCAGTGGAGCATCGTATGCATATCATTATGTTTATGATATATGATACTTTCGACTTGGATTATGCTATTCTTTAAGTTGTCAGTATTTCAGTTTGACGGTGGTTTTTAATATCGATATTGAACATGATTGATCAAACATGCACATATTTTTAAGAGCATATGATTTTAAATATAGCATGCATTGCAAAACTAGTAGTGATAGACTCCTACTGAGTATAGTATATACTCACCCTATCCTTAACATTTTTCAGGATAGTTCTACTTACAAATAGAAGACACCTCAGGAGATATTAGTGCTAAGAGCAAGTGAATAAACAAAGGAGACAACTATACATGTGAGTAAACTCTCTACCCTTTGGACATGTATTTGTATTTATTTACAATTGAATTTGTGTCTTTGTGTTGGATAGACCTGGGGAAAAATATTTATGATTTCTGAAGTTTTTCAAGAAACTACTTTGGTGGTTGTGAAAGCAAATGACACTTGGGGTTTTCAAAAATGAGTTTAAAACTAAAGATTTTCCGCTGCATTGCATGGTTTTTATAAAATGGTTTTCAAATAGGGATGCATCCCGCCTTAGGAATTAGATATTGTATTTAAAAATGCATGAGAAAACCCGGGTCGTCACAGTTGGTATCAGAGCCCAGGTTTTATCCTTTCATAGCCAGTCCAGCATGTCCAAGGGTCATAGACAATAGAGAAAATCAAGGAGAAGTAGTATAAATAGGAGTAGTAGAGATGACTACTTCTATTTGAGGATTACAATATTAATGCTCAAGGCATTTCACCATAAATAAATAGCTGAAACACAGCTGGGTTTAACAAATAATTAGGCAGAGAATAGTACAACCCTTATCCAAAATCTAGTCTAAGACGACTTAAGGATTAAGGATTATTGTGTGGTGCAAATATGAAAACTCATGTATGGATCATATTATGATGATGATTAAGGAAGATGCTAGTGAACTTGTTAGTAGATAGTTCTGACCTATAATAGGCCAATCTCACTAAAGATGAGAACATCGAAGAACCTAGATAGCTACCTTACCATCATAAAGAATATCAGAATATGAGCACACTATCAGAAGGGATATGATATGAGTATGATAAGGGATGTAAAAGATAGACTTTGAGAAGATTTTGATGATAATCTAAGAGGGATGAGAATGCAAGATAATATTAGGAAATAACTGTGATGCGTACTAGCTCACAAAGGTATGGATCCTGAAAGACTTAGCTCAATTTTGGATGCCTTCATTGGAGTCTTATGAAGAGTAAAGTAGTAATTTCCTAAGTATTATGGAGCAAATCAGAAGATGTATACAAGTGACATATCATGTGAATAAGAGAAACATAACACGAATATGATAGGGAAATGA
Organism: Warburgia ugandensis; assembly: GCA_035236585.1. Lineage (NCBI taxonomy): Eukaryota > Viridiplantae > Streptophyta > Magnoliopsida > Canellales > Canellaceae > Warburgia > Warburgia ugandensis. Next base: position 37,263,613 of record CP141131.1, read on the forward strand.
ATTCGACCGAGTCATCAAAAGATTTTGATGATAATACTAAGGATGATAATAGATCGATCCTAACATGAACTTGTAAGAGAAGTATAGCATGATCAAAACATCAATGCCATTATTGAGACATTGTATGAATTTTATTGAGGCTATAGGCAATTGAGGATTTCAATGATCTTAAGACAGTTTATAATTTCTTAGAAGCATTCAGTTTATCGTATCTGTTAAGTAAAGGAGTAGATGTAGTATCGATTATATGCAACAAAGCACATAAGGGCATTGATCTAAGAAGACAAAAGTGAGGATTTTGAAGAAAAGAAAGAAAGAGATAGAGATGTAACCACCAATATTCAATGAATATTGAATATTCAAAAGAAAAAGGTCATGACTTTATTGAGGAAAGCATAGATCCATAGAAATTTTTCATTATTTGAGAAGATAAACCAATCAAATTCAAAGGAATAATAATAGTTGAGTTGGCGACGATGTTATTGTAAATACATATAATGGAGAGAAAGCATATGAGGTTTAAGACTTTGAGTAGAGTATCGAATATCAGGAGATTATGCGACAAGAAATTTCCAAAGGGGGATGGTGACCAACTAGAAATTAAATTCTACAAATGGTTTGATATTAGAATCTTAGTAGATCCATCAGCTTATGGGGAACACCAATGGATATAATCCATAAAAAGGAAAATTTGGTGATATTCCACCTTGCTAATAAAATATATTGAAAAAGGAATTAAGCCGGGACAGAGACTTGTCCATTTAGCAAGTAGGGTACCATCAAGGATCAAATTGAGGTCTTACTATCATAGATTGGAAGACCAGAAATCTTAAGACCATTATTTAGTCATTACCTTTAGAGTACTGTTGACTAAATAAAGGTATCCCACCCTAATTAATCAAGTATGTTAGTATCTATGCGTTAGTAGTCAAAGTTATATACTTAGAGGGATGTTATAAGTCTTTAGACTTGAGTTTTCCTTGAAAGAAGTACTTGTTAGACTAAGACATTTGAGGGTATGAGGTTAGTTGATTAGGACAATTGCAACTGAGATAGGAGCAAAAATAAGAAGTGATCTAAACTAATATGAAAGATTTTCCAATCCTAAATAGATACCATGACAAACCATAGAAATCACTGTGGGTCTGAAAGATGCTGCTAACTTGGATTGAAAAGAAAGGTAGATAAGTACTGATCACTTTAGAGGCCCTTGAGCTTATGACATAGATATATCTGGAAAGAGATTAATAGGTAATCAAATAAAGTCTTTCTATGTCTAAGAAAATGTTTATGCTTACCTGAGTATTGTTAAACTTGTTGAGTTAACAACTTCAGTACAATTTAATATAATTGCTATTGAAGGAGAATTATTGCTATTATAAGCTAAGTATGAGAAGGCACTTACTTGAAAAATAAAATTTGAGGAATTGAGAAAATCACTACTTATGAGGATACCTCCTGACAATACAGACTGCATGGTTGACGATAAAGCCTTGGTAAAAGATTGAACAATATATTGACATAGGGGATGGAAGGAGAAAAGGTGAGATGGCTAGCACGCTATAAGGTGAAGATTTGATGTTACATTGCCTTTAGACAAAAAGTTAGTTGTTATGTGCATATACCAAGTACGAAAAATAAATTGAAGGAATTTCCTAAGGACTAACCCTATTGAATTGAGTATAGAACTTTTGGACCAAAAGGTTACAGAGGAAACCATCAACCAAAGAAAGACAAAGAGGATCATGATAAAGGATTCAACCATATAAGGGTACTCAGTTATGAATAAGAGACTTTTTGCATAAATGGGAACATTATTGAAAATCCTAATGACAGATTGATGTGAATAGTGAGATAAGGCCTCTGGACGAGAACATTTGACCCATAATGAAAAATTGACCATTAACATTTGACATGAGTTTGGATAAAATCTTCATGGAGAAAAGCATTTGATGACTTCAACATCTATGAAACTGGATATAGAGTTAGGACATTTTACTTTCAGTATATGATAAGGTCCTCGATGGAAGATGCTACTAATTGGCTTTCATTTTTGAATGTAACTTTGGTGAAGGAATAAAGTCACATATGGAAAATGACAGACAGTTGACATTCAAAGTTAATTAAGGGTTTAGATGTAGAGCACATGATATTGTGTCAGTTATTGAAGTATCTTGGGGGCGAATATAAAAGGTAAGAAGCAAAGTTAGCATAATAGAAAGAAGGTGACTTTTTGGACTTGTGGATGATGAAAGAGATCACTAGATGAAAGGAATCATCCTATGATATTTAAAATAGGAGAAATAAGATCATATGATCTCAAAGAAGTATGGAGTAATTTATACATGAATAAAGAAGCATGATCCTACGAGGAGATTATCCTATACACGATGAGAAAAGTATAGGCATCTGAGGATTTCGAGATAAATGAATTACCGCTAGAAACTAGTATTGTTAAACTGATACGTATGGGAGCATGCATCAGAGTACGCAGCGAAAGTGGCCCTTAAAGGCAAGGCCTTATAAGAGGAACAATAAAAATGATAAATTGAGGTTGAGCCTAGATTTGATTCCTAAGGAGAGAATGCATTCACCAAGAAGTTATCTAAGAGACAAAATACCTTGAAGATGATAATTTATGGAATTTCGAGGACGAAATTCTTTTAAGGGGGTAAAAATGTAATGCCCGAGCAATTTACACTATTTTTAACAAAAATTGGACATTCTATGGGAAATGGACTGTGTTGAATGTTTGATTTTATTTAAAATAGTAAACAAAGGAATTTGTGGGGAAGTTACAGCCGTTTAAAGATAAGGGTATTTCTGTAAATTAAATAGAAAAACAAAAAAACGAAAAAGGAAGAAAAACGCAGGGGGCCATTTTGATAACGGCACCCCCTGTCGTCTTCAACCTCTAGACCCCTCCAGAAACCCTCGATCACGATTTTTCTAGAGGATTCTTGTAATTACCCCAATTTTTGTAATATTAAAATCCCATGAAAAGTTCAGTTTTGAAGATAAGGGCATTTTGGTCATTTCACTATTCACCTTGACTGAACCCAAAAATTTGGTCCTGAAAATGATACCATTAGGTGTGTCTCAGAAAAAGGAATCCAACAAAACCAAAACCACCTAAAACGGCATTAAAATGAGCAAGTTATGGCCCTTTGAAGTTCAGGGGCAAAAATGTAATTTTTACAAAAAACGGATTTTAGCCTGCAAAACATAGGGGAGCTCTTGGGCGCCTCTAATGGCAGCCCAAAATGTTGAAGAAAACCCGTTGTGGAAGAGTGGCCTAGAGGGGAAACAAGGAGAAAAACCAAGCAATGAGCCAGGTATGCCCAAGATCCCTCAAAACCAATCTTCACCGTAGATCTAAGATTAATTTCCCTAGGTTTTTGCATGAAAAACTATACAAAATGGAGCCCTAGAGAGCCACCAAGGACCCAGGGACGTTCCCTGGGCCGCACTGGTTCAACAGGGTCGAACCAGGGTGTCCTGAGGATGCCCCGGTTCCCCAACGAACAAGACGTTCCAGTCGGAACGTCACACGTCGACCGCATTTGAAAAAACCCCGGACGCGCCCGCAAAAGAGAAGGATGGGCGAGAAAACCCTGCGCGTCGCAGACGCGCCCACTGAGGTGCACGCCGCAGACACACAGCACACTAGTGATGTGGGTTTTCTCGTTTCTTAAGGAAGCCAAGGCGCATGACGCTGACGCACAGCGCCTTAGCATTCCGTCTTTTCACTTTTAAGACCCCTATGTACGTGCGACACTAAAACGCTTATAACTTGAGATCTAGAGCTCCGATTGAGGCGCCGCAAAAGGTGTTGTGTCTGTGTCGACGACGCAGACACATCCAAACTATAAAATCCCTAATCAAATTCCAATCAAAGATGGGCATGAACCTTAGAATAGGATGGTGGCGCATGACCACTAAACCTTTGGAAAACTGAAGATACCAAGGCCCAATTAGGACCTTAGGACACCCCTAGGCATAGGGATGGACCCCTAATGCCTAAGTAATAAGACCAACCACTCTAAAACTCATAAAAGATAGGCCAAACTAACCTTAATTCCCCAAACCATGTTCAGGAGCGTCCGAGGACAAAGGGGTTAGCACGAGCTAGTCAGGTAGGTGCTTTATCGCTACTAGATTCTTTTAAAAGAACTATGATTGTTTTGCAAATACATGAATTAAGTATATGACTTGTTTAGCATGCATGTGACAAATGCTTTATGCATAGACATGTTTTGTATATACATTATGCATAGATATGTTTTGCAAACTATTGCATACATTGCATGATCTATGAGCATTAAGTTCTTGCAAATACTGCATGTCCTTGAGGGTTGCCAAAAGACGCTGGAGTGTCGAGGGCCAGGCAGTTGTGAGGAACCTAAAGAGGATAGGTTTTGAAAAGAGGTTTTTGGCTTATTTGATCTTATGTGATTTGGGCTAGTAAGCCCGTGGGTGCTATGCCGAGGGGTCTAGGTTGGCCACCTAGCCTCTACCACTACTAGGTGGAATGGGTACCACGCCCAAAAAAGGGCATGTCCCTACGTCGACTGCATGTGGTACAGGGGGCTACCACTGGTGTCACGGCACTGGGTCGATGTGTCATATGCCCCGTAAAGGCTATGACGCTGTGTCCTCAGGTACCCGGGGACTACACGACGGCGAGGTCATGGGCATAGTTGGACCCTGTGGTTTATGGACTTATTTGCATTGCATATGGCATGATATGAGGTTGGTCGACCATACCGTATTAGACATCCATGAGTTGGATTCAATGAAGCATCTTTTGCATGTCATAATGTTATGATATATATGATACTTTCGATTTTGGATTATGTGATCCTTTAAATCGTTAGTGTTTCAGTTTGACAACGGATTTTTATATCGATATTGAACTTGAGTATTCGGACATGCACATGTTTTGAAAGAGCACATGATTTTAAAACATCTCATGCATTATAAAACTAGTAGTGATAGACTCCTACTGAGTATAGTATATACTCACCCAATCCTCAACATTTTTCAAGATAATTCCATCCACGAGTAGAGGACATCTGTATTAGTGCTACGAGCAAGTGAATAAACAAAGGAGACAACAATACATGTGAGTAAACTCTTTACCCTTTGGACATGTATATGTATTTATTTACAGTTGGGCTGTATGTTGTGACTAGATAGACCTGGGGAAAAACATTTATGATTTTTGAAGTTTTTCAAAAACTACCTTAGTTGTTGTGAAAGTAGATGACACTCGGGGTTTTCAAAATGAGTTTAAAACTAAAAGGTTTTTCGCTGCATTGCATGGTTTTTATAAAATGGTTTTCAAATAGGGATGCATCTCGCCTTAGGAATTAGATATTGCATTTAAAAATGCATGAGAAAACCCGGGTTGTCACAATTCTGCCACCGCCAAGGGCTGCACCGCCATTGGCAGTACTACCATAAGCAGGGCTATAAAAACCCCATCTCCCCCTCTCCAAAAACACAAGTTTTTTGGCATTTTTTCGGCCGTTTGAGACTGGGGTTTCCAGCAAAATTGGAAATCCATCTCCTCTGCATTTTTCGGCAATGCCTAGGCCCAAGTCAGGCAGGCCATCCCGTTCCCATCTCCCCATTTCCCCTCTCTTCTCTTTTCCGATCTAGGCAATGGGTTTTCCACCTTGTTTGAGTTTTCCGGTAAGCAGGAAGGTCCAGCGTGAAATGGGATTCTATCATTGGCAATGGGCACTCCCCAGGCTGCCTAGGTAAGACATCCTTACCTCCCTTCTCTGGTTCCTCCACCTTTCAGGCTAGATCCATGATGGATCTAGCATTTCCCAGCCATTTCCAGCAGGGTTTCCTGGCTGGAAAACACTCCAAGCCAGCTTGGGCCGGCGTTGCACGTACCGGGTCGTCACAGTTGGTATCAGAGCACAGTTTAACGTTACTCACAGGCCAGTTATGAGGAGAATAACTTATGATCAAGTTTCATCCATGAAAGAGTAAGGGGTAATAGGATAACACCTACTAAGTTCTGGTAAATTACCTTGTGATTATAGATGCCTAAGAAGAAAGGAGGCAATGCTCCAAGACCTGAAACCCCACCAATGGACTCCACTGGGTCGGGCAATGGGATGGTTGAATTATTCCAGCAATTTCTACAACATATGGGACAGTACATGAGTAGTCAAAGCCAAACTCCTACCACCCGAGATCCTTCCCCTGATAAAGTAATAGATAGGACTGAGGTTCAGTTAGAAAGGTTTCAAAAACTAGATCCCTCATTCATAGGAGAAGATGAAGCATCTACAGCGGAAAAATGGTTAATTGATATTGAAAAGATATTTAAAGCCATGAACATAGCTGAAGTAAGAAAAGTACCCATGGCCACATTTGTGTTTAGGGGAGAGGCTACCTTTTGGTGGGAAACAGCAAAAAGAACTTATTTTGACTAGCGAGAAACAATAGGATGGGAAGAGTTTAAAAAGGTCTTTAATGGCAAAACATGTCCCACTTTCAACATCACTTGCTATAGCTGTGGAGAATTAGGACATTTTGTTAGTAATTGTCCTAAAAAGAAAGTTGAAGAGCGTAAAGGAGACCAAGTTCCGAAAAGCCAAGGACGTGTCTTTGCCCTCACTTCCAGTCAAGCCCAGGCTTCAAATGCAGTAGTTGAAGGTATTCTTTCTATCTATGATACACCTGCTAAAGTCCTATTCGATACAGGCTCCACTCATTCTTTCATATCCCGGGAGTTTGCTTCATTTTTGGACATTATACCACAGGACCTGGACTTCACTTTAGAAGTCATGACTCTTGTAGGCTAGGCACTTCCCACCTATTCTTATCTCCAAGATGTCCCCATTTCGACCAAGGATCATTTGCTACATGCCAATCTCATTCACTTAGATATGAATGACTTCGACATCATCCTAGGTATGGACTGGCTAGCCTTTCATCAAGCCTTTGTTGATTGCCGCCAAAAACGTGTCACTTTTACCCTACCTAATGGAGACACTTTCACCCTCCAAGGAAGAAAGAATTATTCTGGAGAGTGTGTTATTTCTGCCATGAAAGCAGTTAAGCACATTGCTCAGGGATGCCCCTTCTTCTTAGCCAAGATTGAATCTGTCGAGAGTCCCCAACCAAAGTTAGAGGATGTCGAGGTAGTTCGAGAATTTCTTGACATATTCCCTGAGGAATTACCAAGTCTACCTCCACCAAGAGAAATTGAGTTTATCATTGACCTTATACCCGGTTCTTCTCCCATTTCCAAACTCCTTACTGAATGGCTCCTGCAGAACTAAAAGAACTGAACACCCAGTTACAGGAACTACTTGACAAAGGGTTCATACGACCTAGCGTATCTCCATGGGGAGTTCCAGTCCTTTTTGTTAAGAAAAAGGATGGCTCCATGAGATTGTGCGCAGACTATCGGATGCTAAATAGGGTCACCATTAAGAATAAGTACCCCCTTCGCCGAATTGATGATCTTTTCGATCAACTTCAGTCAACCAGAGTCTTCTCTAAGATTGATCTAAGATTTGGGTACCATCAACTTCGAGTTAGAGAAGAAGATATTCCCAAAACAGCCTTCAGGACTCGATACGGCCATTATGAATTCAGAGTGATGTCCTTTGATTTAACTAATTCTCCAGCCGCGTTTATGGACCTCATGAATAGGGTGTTTGAGGACTACTTAGATAAATTCATCATAGTGGTTGTGGATGATATCTTGATATATTCAGAAACACCTGAAGACCATAAGGAACATTTAAGGATAACATTAAGCACCCTACGAGCACACAAGTTATATGCAAAATTCAGTAAGTGTGAGTTTTGGCTGGAAAGGGTTAATTTCTTAGGACACATTATTTCTCAGGATGGCATAGCAATTGACCCCACTAAGGTTGAATCAGTACAGAACTGGGAAAGACCTAAGACAGTCACAGAAATAAGAAGCTTCTTAGGACTTGCCGGATATTACAGGAGATTTATCGAGGGTTTTTCACAAATTGCTTTACCTCTAACTAAGCTGACCATGAAAGACACAAGATTTGAATGGACTAATAAATGTGAGGAAAGCTTCCAGGAACTAACGAGAAGGTTAACTACAGCACCTGTCCTTGCCTTACCTTCAAGAAGTGGTGGATTTGACATATACAACGATGCCTCGCAACAAGGACTAGGCTACGTACTTATGCAACATGGGAAGGTAATTGCTTATGCTTCTCAGCAACTCAAGAAGCATGAAGTCAATTATCCGACCCATGACTTGGAATTAGCGGCCATAGTCTTTGCCTTGCGAATCTGGAGACATTATTTATATGGGGAAAAGTTTGAAGTTTTTACAGATCAGAAGAGTCTTAAATATATCTTTTCCCAACAAGACTTAAACATGCAACAAAGAAGATGGATGGAATACTTAAAAGACTATGACTTCTCCATTCATTATCACCCTGGAAAAGCTAATGTGGTAGCTGATGCATTAAGTAGAAAAACCCAAGGGATGTGTGCAAGTTTATTAACTAAGAGATGGAGGCTATTACAAGAAGTAATAACGTGGAAACTGGACATAAGTAAGCACAAGATCGTTATGGCAGGTCTAACAATAAAGTCGACTGTTAATGAAAAGGTTAAGCAAGAACAAAAAGGAGATCCGGATATACAAGTTTTCATAGGAAAACCAGGGTTTACTAAAGGGGAAGATGGTAGCGTCTGCATGCAAGGAAGATTAGTGGTACCGACTAATGAAGAGTTAAGGCAAGAAATCTTAAAAGAGGCTCATCGGTCTAAGTATACTATACACCCGGGAGGAACTAAGATGTATCAAGACTTAAAGAGACAATATTGGTGGGATGGCATGAAAAGAGACATAGGGGAGTTTGTGGCAAAGTGTCTAACCTGTCAACAAGTAAAGGCTGAACATCAAAGACTTGCAAGATTGTTACAAACCCTTGAGTTACCCGAATGGAAATGGGACCATATTACCATGGACTTCATCGTACGGTTACCCAGGACCTCTAAGGGTCATGACATGATCTGGGTAATTGTTGATAGATTAACTAAGACAGCCCATTTCCTTCCTATACGCCATACCCAATCCACTGATAGCCTATCTCAGCTATACATCAAAGAGATAGTGAGTCTACATGGCATACCCCTTAGTATCACTTCAGATAGGGATAGCCTCTTCACTTCACAACTTTGGAAGTCCGTCCAAAAATCCTTAGGATCTTCCTTGAACTATAGCACAGCCTTCCATCCACAGACCGATGGACAATCAGAGCGCACTATCCAGATAGTCGAAGATATGTTGCGAACTTGTGCCCTCGATTGGAAGCAAAGCTGGGATGAAAACCTACCGCTAGTCGAGTTTGCGTACAACAATAACTTTCAGTCTAGCATTGGCATGGCTCTGTACGAGGCGCTCTATGGGAGACCTTGTCAATCACCCACCAGTTGGAGTGAAGTTGGAGAGTCCAGGGTACTCCAGTTCGAGTTGGTGGAGCAATGCGCTGAGAAGGTCAAACTCATAAGAAGATGCCTCCTCACAGCTCCAAGCCTCCAAAAGAGCTATGCTGATCGAAGGAGGAGACCATTAGTATTCGACATAGGAGAGCACATTTTCCTGAAGATATCTCCCACTAAAGGAGTTATGCGGTTTGGCATCAAAGGCAAGCTTAGTCCGCGTTATATAGGACCTTTCAAAATCCTGGAGAAAGTGGGAAAAGTGGCCTGAAGGATTGCAGTACCCCCTCAGCTATCTGAAGTGCATAACATATTCCATATATCTATGTTAAGGAGGTACATGCCTGACCCTGCTCATGTCATCAACCAGGTACCCATAGAGTTGATGGAGGATCTCAAGCTAGAGACAAGACCAGTTGAGATCCGGGATCGTAAGAGTAAGAAGTTGCGGAACAAGGACATACACTTAGTCAAAGTTTTGTGGAGAAATGCGCACATGGAAGAAGAGACTTGGGAACCGGAGTCAGAAATGCGAGAAAGGTACCCTGAGATCTTTTGACTATATATATTGTAGAATTTTGGGGGAAAAATTTCCCTAAGGGGGTAAGAATGTAATGACTCCAATTTTGTAACATTGAAATCCCAAGTTAGCAATGAAAAGTTCTCTTTTTGGAAATAAGGGTATTTTGGTCATTTCACTATTCACCTTGACTGAACCTAGAAATTTGGTCCTGAAAATGGTACCATTAGGTGATTCTCTAAAAAAGGAATCCAACAAGACCAGAATCACCGAAAACAGAGTTAAAATGAGCGAAGTTATGGCCCTTTGAAGTTCAGGGGCAAAAATATAATTTTCACTAAAAACATATTTAGCCTGAGAAACATAGGAGCCCGTTTTGATACGGGCACCCCTCTTCTTCAACCTCCTAGAGGGTTCTAGAATGGCGGTGTTTGGAGGAGAAATCACTGCCATTCTGGAGGTTTCTCCACCGCCATTAAAGGGCGGTGAGAGCCCCCTCAAGAACCCTCTTATAGCTCTATAAATGGAGCTCTTAAGAGCCTCTAATGGCATCCCAAAAGCTTGGAAAAAACCCATTTTGGAGAAGCAACCAAGAGGAGAAATGTGGAGAAAAACCCGGCAATGAACCAGGTATGCCCAAAATCCCTCAAAACCCGTCTTCCCCTTAGTACTAGGCTAAGTTTTCCTAAGTTTTTGCATGAAAATTCATGCAAAATAGAGCCCTAGAGAGTCACAAAGGACCCAGGGATGTTCCCTGGGCTGTACTGGTTCGACAGGGTCGAACCAGGGCGTCCCGAGGACACCCCAGTCCCCCAACGAATGAAACGCATCATCCGCATTTGAGAGAAACCAGCGGGCACGTTCATGGATGCGCCCGCAAATGGAAAAACCGGGCGGAAGCTAGGGTGCGTCTGCAGACGCACCTGTTGAGGCGCCTACCGTTGACGTCGGACGCGTTAGCGTCCTAGGCTTCCACCTTGCTTCGTTTGACCTTTTCTATACACTCGGCGATAAAAGGCTATAACTTAAGATCTAGGGCTCCGATTGAGGAGCCGTGAAAGGCGTTGTGTCCGTGTCGACGACGTAGACACACCCAAACTATAAAATACCTGATCAAGGCCCAATCTCAGGTGGGAAAGACCCTTAGATTATGATAGTGGCACGGGGCCACTAAATCCTTGAAAACTTGATGATACCAAGGCCTAATTAGGACCTTAGGACACCCATAGGCATGGGGATGAACCCTTAATGCCTAAGTAGTAAGACCAACCACTCTAAAACCTATAAAAGATAGGCCAAACTAACCTTGATTCCCCAAACCATGTTCAGGAGCATACGAGGACAAGGGGATTAGCGCGACCTAGCTAGGTAGGTGCTCTATCGCTACTAGACTTTTAAAAAGAGCCATGATTGTTTTGAGACTGCATGTTTTAAGTATACGTATATGACTTATTTAGCATGACTTATATTATGACTTGTTTAACATATAAATGAATTCAGCATGCATATGATAAATACATTATGAATAGATATGTTTTGCAAATAATTGCATATATCGCATGATTTTTGAGCATTGAGTTCTTGAAAAATTGCATGTCCTTGAGGGTTACCAAAAGATGTTGGAGTGCCCAAAAGACGTTTGGTAAGCAGTTGTGAGGAACCCAAAGAGGACAGGTTTTGAAAAAGAGATTTTTCGCTTGTTTGATCTTATATGATTTGGGCTAGTAAGCTCGTGGGCGCTATGCCGAGGGGTCTGGTTTGGCCACCCAGCCTCTACCACTACTAGGTGGAATGGGTACCACACCCAAAAAGGGCATGTCCCTATGTCGACTGCATGTGGTACAGGCTACCACTGGTGTCACGGCACTGGGTCAATGTGTCATATGCCCCGTGGAGGCTATGAGGCTATGTCCTCAGGTACTTGGGGGAGGTCATGGGCATAGTTTGGGCCCTATGGTTTCGTGGATTTACTTGCATTGCATATGGCATGACATGAGGTTGGTCGACCATACCATACCATATATACATGAGATGGATTCAATTGAGCATCTTATGCATATCATTATGTTATAATATATATGATACTTTCGATTTGGATTATGTGATCCTTTAAGTCGTTAGTATTCTAATTCGACAATGGTTTTTAATCCCGATATTGAACATGAGTGTTCAAACATGCACATGTTTTGAAAGACCATATGATTTTAAACATAGCATGCATTGTAAAACTAGCAGTGATGGACTCCTACTGAGTATAGTATATACTCACCCAATCCTCAACATTTTTCAGACACAAAGTAAACATTTAAGGACAAGGTACGCCTATGACAGAAGACACCCAGACTAAGTGCAAGTAAGTAAGCCCCTACCTTATCTTTCAATGTTACTTGATTGTAGTAACTCTCTATAGCTAAGGCTGTGACTAACACTTTCTTGGGAATAATGCTGATTTAAAACTATGCCATGGCTAGAAAATTTGAAAATGTGTTTTGACATTCGGGGTTTTTATGAAAGATTGTTTTCCAAAAAAAAAAAGATTTTCATGCATTTCATATTTATAAAACAAGAGATCTGACCTTTTTATCAATTGCATCATATAAAACCCGGGTCGTCACAGTTGGTATCAGAGCACGGTTTAACGTTACTCACAGCCCAGTTATGAGGAGAATAACTTATGATCAAGTTTCATCCATGAAAGGGTAAGGGGTAATAGGATAACACCTACTAAGGTCTGGTAAATTACCTTGTTTTTACAGATGCCTAAGAAGAAAGGAAGCAATGCTCCAAGACCTGAAGCCCCACCAGTGGACTCCACTGGGTCGAGTAATGGGATGGCTGAATTATTCCAGCAATTTCTACAACATATGAGACAATACATGAGTAGTCAAAGCCAAACTCCTACCACCCGAGATTCTTACCCTAATAAAGTAATAGATAGGACTGAGGTTCAGTTAGAAAGGTTTCAAAAACTAGCTCCCTCATTCATAGGAGAAGATGAAGCATCTACAGCTAAAAAATGGTTAATTGATATTAAAAAGATATTTAAAGCCATGAACATAGCTGAAGTAAGAAAAGTACCCATGGCCACATTTGTGTTTAGGGGAGAGGCTACCTTTTGGTGGGAAACAGCAAAAAGAACTTATTTTGACCAGTGAGAAATAATAGGATGGGAAGAGTTTAAAAATGTCTTTAATGACAAATATTATCCTAAGCACGTAAGAAAACAGAAGGAAAAAGGAATTTATGGACTTAGAACAAGGAAATGTGACTGTCCAACAGTATGAAAATAGATTCATCAGCCTCCTAAGATTTGCACCACGTGCTTGTGCTGATGAGGAAGATGCAGCAGAAAGATTTGTAGATGAGCTCAACCCAGGACTCAGGAGCAGAGTTCTAGGTTTCCAACCTTCCACCGTAGCCAAGGCAGTAGAGATGGCCTCCCTATACGAAAAACATTATCAAAGGAATCAAGCAATGAAGGAAACTAAGAACATCAACACCATGAGAAATAAGGGAAAGAGATCATTTCAGTCATCTGGACCCAGGCCACCTTTCAAGAAGCTGTTTGAAAACAAAGGAAAAAGGCCAGATTGGAAGACATGCCCTAGGTGTAACAGGAATCATTCAGGCAAAACATGTCTCAGCATGTATGGAAATCATTTCATATGAATATGATTGTTTGAATTCATTCATATAGTAATAACATTAGGTTAAAATAACCCTAGGGAATGGCTACTAATAACACAATTGTTATTCTACCTCTTGGTTACGAAGACCTTAAGATTCTTTTTTCCATCTTCTAGTCATGAGCACAATTATGAGTTTAACATAAACTTTCTTCCACCCTGAGACCAATCATTAAATCATTCTTAAGTTATTAGTTTACAAGTATGCCACTTTTAGCACGTTGTGTAGGTCTCCTTATAGTTTAGAAACCTTGTGAGCTATACAACAATCATTTTTGGAGTAGTCATTTGCATTTCATGCTATTTGGGGAATTCCAAATGTCACAGTTTCCTAGGTGTTAGTGGCATATATATAAAGTCCAACCATGTTTAAGGTATTTACAATGTCCACTAGATTTAAATGTATATTTCAATCAAGGTGTGCAGTCCTATAACTCTTTTATTCTAATTTTATAATTAGAATAACCAAGTGTTTCAATTTGTTTTCACAACATGAACTAATCCAAAGTAAGTCATATGTTTCTAAGTATTTCTACATCATCTAAGAGTAGCTATGGAAAGTTCTAGTAAAAGAGTGGAGTCTTCACTCTTTTGTTTATGTGTTATCACTATGGCAACATTAGCATTTTCAATTCAAAAAGAGCCATTCCATTTTCAATGTGTTAAAGTGAAAATGTGTCATCAAGTAACTGCTAAGAATTTGACATGCTTTCATAATTTCAATGTTTAAAGATAGTATTCAAATAAATTCATCATCTACATTAACTCATTCATTTTAACACATGGAAATTATTAGACTTTTCAAGATTGCAATCTCAATCCACCAACCTTTGATAGACTATTTCAAATTCCCTCATGTGAATAACTATCCAGTTCGCTCATATGTTAATGGCCAATGATACATATGACACTAGTCAGTATAGGGCAATGTGATCCCACTCATAAATAGCATTGATCATGTTTCATTAACTAGCGGTTTTTAATCTAATGATCAAGGTTTACTAGATTACCAAATCCACACCATTGATCATTGATTGGTGATTCACATGTTTCTTTAGTGCACATAACCTCTCTATCCACTACCAGATCCAATCTTGGATGGTCGAGTCTAGGGTTTATGCACTTTTGATGGTCATATCTATTTAAATTTTAGGTTTTCAATCATTGATCTAACCATTCAATTATGGTTCATAGCATGAAAACAACAACTTATAAGTCCAATGTCTATATGCCAAATAGTAATCTAACGATTCACAATTGTTGGACACTCAATTACATGGTTAATAGCTAGATCTAGGTTTCAATGGCTATATTTGGAAATAAGAGATAGTAGGATGCTAGATCTATACTACAATAGCCCAATTGTGTTGAATTATCCATGAAATTGTTAGATATTTTATGACTCACTATGCGCATTGTACTAAAATTGAAATACAAGTTAAATTGGGAAAATTGATATCATTCTTACCTGCAATCACATTGATCGTCATCTAACAGATCATTGCTAGCATTACATCATTGATGGATCTTTGTTGGATCAATTCCAATCATCGATTTTCTTGAGGGGTTTTTTTCATGGTGTTGAGGCGAGCACAATGAATGGTTTATATCATGATGGATGGTCAGATCAGTCATAGATTAGATGATCTAGTCTTTGATCGATGGTTTGATCATGATCAATGATTAGATCTTCTATGGTTAGTGAATGGGAAGATGGGTCATGTTCACTGCTTGGCTATAATTATGATGATTATCTCAGATCTACGAAAGCTTTCATAGATTGGTCAGTAAAAGGGGTCAATGTTTAGGACTCAAGGGTTGTATTGGCTCTCACCCATGCCAATTCAGTAGAGACAGGGAGGGAGTAAGTGAGTGGGATGGGGATGGGGCAGGTTGCCCTAATGTGTAGGCCTCATTAGGCGGGTGTGTCTAGTTTGCCACACTATAAGGTACAAAAGACAAGGGAAGATGGGGTTGGGCATCATCGGTGGAATGAGAAGGAAAAGAAGGAGAAGGAGAAATGAGGCAGGGATGACGCACCTGACTGTCAGGTTGCACTGACCGAAGGTATACAGAGAGATAAAGCATGAGAAGGAGCGAAGGTGGGTTCCTGTGCATGGCCGGTGAGGTATTATGCTAGACAGTAATGGAGGGAAGAGAGTTTTCAAGTGCCATTTCTTTCCAAGTGAACCATGCCTATCATTGCCAAAAACAAAAAGGGTAAAGGGCTTTTATGATATGGGGCTTTCCTATTGGCATTGGAGAAGGAGACAAACATAGGAGTTTTGGGTCTCTATTTGCGTTGAAGAATGTAGAGGGAGAGGATGGTTTTTCGTTGAATTTCTTGAGTTAGTGGGAGATGAGGGTGAAGGGAAGCTCACACCGATGGAGCTTATGCCAGTAAGGACCAAATTGAAGTGTGTGGACACTGGGTTTTTCCCTTTCTCTTGCATTCCCCCCGTTTTGTCTCATTGTTAGTCGCCACCCAATTTGGGGGAGCTGGGGTGCTACATGGTGGCTGTCCGTTCATGTGTCACACCTGTTCTTTGCATGGTGGGTCCAGTACAATCCATAAATGACCAAAAATGGGAGGTGCCATGATCAATTTCATCCCCCTACTAAATTAATGGAAATTTGGGGTTTTCCACCCGGATCTCTGTTTTCCATAAACTTAGTGTTATTAGAATTTTATTGACATGTACATTTTGAATATTGCTGTTTTGACAATCAACTTTGTATTTTATTTTAAAGATTAATTATTAGGAAATCAAAATAGTAAACTCTTCCCTTAGCTAGGAAAATATTTTTACAATCCTTGGATAATCCATCCATCCATCCTTTACTTAACATCAATCCTTAGATAATGCAATATATCTAAGCTTCACTCTAGCTCATTTTCCTCACACTCACATTCAACTTTTAATAGATTTCATTCATGATAACGAATTAGGGGTGTAAGAAAAATTTAAAAATAACCTTATTTTTTGAAATTGTAATTGTTTATTTATTGTAAATAGATATTCACATGTATCACACAACATTATGAGCATTTTAGTTGCAAATGTAGCTTTTGGGCCAAACTAATGGGCTTCAGATACTTTGGCTTGTACATAAAAAGAGCTTGTTCTATTTAATCATTGAATAAATATTAAAGTAAGGTTTCATCAAATGATCTTTAGTATGAGGCATCATTTGGGATGGTAAAGTAAGGAGCCTAGTATTGAATTTTTGTTTGTCTTGGTTTATTAATAAGCATCTCACCCTTTAGATATAATCTATAAAGGATTGTCTCCAAATTATGGGATTTGATTCAATAGACATAATATCTTCATGTTGTCTAGTATTATTCATTTCATGTACAATAATTTTGAAGTTTTTGACTACTTTGTGTGGTAGAAAATTTCGCATTCAAATAATGACCTCGAGTTTGTCTTTATTGTTAGCTACTAGAATTGTGACAAGCTTAGCTAGATCATATGCATAATTATTTTGATGTTTGGGCACATGTGAAAGCTCAACATAGCAAAAATTATTCATATGCTACTAGAAATTATCATGATATAACTATATTCATCGTTGCACACTTTTATTGTCCTATGTGTAATATGACTAATTTTATAATTCCATTTATTATTAAAAAATGGGGTATTTTTTCTTTTCTTTTCTTTTCCTTTTCTCTCTCATCAATTGTTCCTTTACTAAGTAATAGCCTAGGAACCATAACATCAAGTGAGAAACTAATAAGCTAGTTCATTTAACTAGCTTAACAATGCATGAAACTATAAAGGTCATGGATTGGATAGGTTAGGAAAATAGAAAATGGGAGGCATGAACATGTGACTGAGTACTAGATGTATACCTAGAGAGTTAATATATGACAAGAGTAGACACCTAGATGGATGATGAGTGATCATATATTGAGAATTGATTATGGAAATGAGGAATAAACAAATTAGTTGGTTGACTTAGTTCAAGGCTGTTGGAAACTTAAAACAATGCTTAAGGAAAAGGAAAGATTGAATGATTATCAAGCTTAAGACTAATGAATAAATACTTAGGTAGATAATACAAGAAAATATACATAAGTAAATGATTTGAAGAACATGGATGAAGTAACACACCAATTACATGAATGATGAATGATGAAAGCTAGGTAATTTAATGCATAAATACAAGCATTATGTGAAAGATAGGTAGTTTAATGCATAATGTGTTAGCTTATGAGCAGGGTGGAGTGGTTGTCTTGGGACAGCCTACACATGCAAAGAGCTAAAGAGAAACACACAAAGAGGAGAGCTTGCATGCATGGAGGGAAGCTACCCAAGGGAATGGACTCCCACTTCATCAAGCAAGAGTGGGATGCAATTATTGATGAAGGAGAGCTCTCCTATATAGCATGCTCCATGTGTCCAGCCTAGAGAGTGATAGAGACCAAGGAGAGTGAAAAAATGACCAAGGCAAAGAAGGAGAAAACCAGAGGAAGGAGAAGAGAGGAGTGGAGAGAACAAGGAAGAAGAGGAATCTTAAACTATATTGGGACTTGGATTCAATGGGTTTTGGGAACTCAAATCACCACCAAATCCTATTGTTTTAGAGCACATTCTCTCATGTAGGGAGCACATGGAAACTAACGTGCATCAAGCTTTCATCTTCTAAAAATTGAAAATTACTCAGAATTTTTGGACTAGATTATAGTGCCATGCGTGATGTGTTTGATGACCTATGTGGATGGTTTTGACACACGATGTGTTTTCAACTATAAGAGCTTTTGGATAGAGGTTTTATATGCCCAAGTGTTTCTCCATGTGGAGCCTCAATCTCATTTGTGAAGAAGAAAGATGGTTCCTTATAGCTATTGTATCAACCACTGACACTTGAATGAAGTTACAGTGAATAATGGGTATCCTTTGCACCCTAAACTACTTATTCAACCAGTTTCAATAAGCTAAGGTATTTCTCAATGTTGATTTCAGGATTGGTTACCATCAGCTCAGGATCTAAAATGAGGACCTTCATAAGATTGCATTCTAAACTTGTTATGGTCATTATGAGTTCCTAGTGATTCCATTCGAGTTGACAAATACATGAGTGCAGTGTTGAGTATCATGCATACTCACTAGTTATAAGCCAAGTTCTCAAAGTACGAGTTTTAGTTGGATGAGGTCTACTTCCTTGATCACATTATAACCAAGGATGGTATCGTTGTTGACCTTATGAAGGTAGATATAGTCTCTAAGTGGGAGAGACCTAAGACCATGATAGATGTACGTAGTTTTCTTGATCTTGTGGGCTATTATTGGCAAATCCTTTAGGGATTCTCCCATATTACATAGCCCTTGACTACTATGACTAAGAAGGATTAGAAGTTCACTTAGAAGTGGTGGTTTTATGGTCTACAATGATGCATCAGGTAAGGGACTTAGGTGTGTCCTTATGCAGAATGGCAAGGTGATTACATACACCTAAAGATAACTCAAGAAGTAGGAATTCAATTATCCTACCCATGACTTGGAATTAGTCATAGTTGTGTTCACATTGAAGCTCTAAAGGCACCTGCTTGTATGGTGAGCAATTCAATGTCTTTACTAACCATAAGAGTCTTAAGAACCTGTTCTCTTAGAGTGACCTCATTAGGAGATAGTTGCAATAGGTGGAATACCTAAGGGACTTTGATTTCACCATTTAGTATGACTTAGACAAGGCTAATGTTGTAGGAGATGCCTTGGCAAGAAGTATAATGGCAGAATTTTGAACTTCACTATTTGCTCATGTTTTGTAGATTAAATCTTGCAAGCAAATCAGTCATGTGAGGAGATGTTGATTACTTAATTTTGTATCCAAGAACCCCAAATTGTGTATTAATTTAGTGCATGAAATTGATCATTTTTACACTCATATGGTGGATTTGCACTAAATAGATTAATCTCCATCTAACCATAATCCAATTTATTTCTACAGTTGGATTATCATTCGAAGGCAATCATATCTAAAACCATTGGTAAAATACTACTAATTATGATTTTTCTATGTTTTATACACTTTATATGTTAAATCCAAGTGGAGAGATCAAGCTGATTAACATTTTATCTCACCAATCAAGATCATATATAAATGGACAGCTAAGATTGATCTAATTTTGATGAACCAGATTATTTGAAGAAGTAGAAGCTCAAAAATTTGAGTACTAATTCATCTATACTACCACCAAGCTCATGTAATCCTAGATCACTCACACTATGGTGTGAAAGTCGAAGATCATATGGGTTCCACTCAATCCTTTAGTCCTTCACACATCAAGGGTCCACAAGGTTTGGAATGTATATGTATAGCATATGGATGATAACCGAGCATATGGGATATCATGTGATGATGACTAATTACACGATGGTCTCCTACAGTGAAGAACAAGTCAAAACAAGTAATTGAATTACATGGATGAAGCATGGAGATCTTAAGGATGATAGCTCTTTGTTTTTACCATGTTTCACAAGTATAGTTGCTGATTAGAAGAAATCTAGCAGCTTGATTTTTTTGTAAATAAGAGGGTGCTACTAATGCTATGAAGAGAAAGCACCTAGAACCATTCCACTTTCATCAAAAGATGGTGATTGTAGGAGAAAGACAATGATAGGTGAATGGGAAGCTTAAGGAGATATTGTGTAGCTACTAACATTAGCTACTCCTCACTCTATATAAGGAGGAACGAGGAAGAAAAAAGAAAGAAAGCAAGTATAGAGGATGAAGGAGAGGAAGAAGAAGAGGTGGAGTTGGAGTTGGAGTTGGAGGGAAGAGAAATTATTTTTTTTCCCTTCTTAATTCACTAGTGTATTAAGCATTTTGCTTCACTATTTTTTCTTGTATTTTCATGTAAATTCTCCTTTATAAGACCTTGAAGTAAAGAAAGAAAGTTTTCATTTAAAGTCTCTCTCTCATTTGTTTTGAAATTTCAATCATAGCTATAGGTTAAATTTAAGCAAGGAAAGCGAGAACCAGGTTCTCTAATGTTCTCTTGAAAGATTTTTACTAGAAGAGGACAAGAAAGAAGCGCAAAATCTAGTTTTTTCCACCTCTGTTTCATTACTGCTACCCTATAGGTGTGTAGTAATAGAGCTTCAGATTTTTTCCTTGATTGCATTTATTTTGATGTTGATCAACAATTTAAATCATTGATAAAAATTTCATCTCACTCAGAAATAAATGAAATGATTTTTTCCTAAGGAGGATCTGAGTAGTGCAAGATATCTTCATTGTTGTCTTCTTTTTTTTTTCTTACTCTTACTGCAAGAGAAAATAGAGGGTTACATTTTCCTTATTTTAGTTAGGTTTCTATTTATGTTTTAATTATCTAAACCATTGAAAATGGTCTCCTAAGCCATAGGAAGAATTTTCCATTGGTTTTCATAATTTAATTGAGTTTCAAATGATATTTCTATAAGACAATAGTAATAGGTACTGCTTTGCACTATAACTGTATGTGATCAATAAGTCATATTCTAACCATACAAATGGATTCCTTGGTATCCAATTAGGTATAATAGGAAATTTTAGAGAAAAAATAGATCCTTAATTTGAAGAAATTAGTGGCTAAAATGACTAACTTCATCACACAATCACTGCTATACATAGTAACTAGGAGTGCATGATGAATTAGTCATTTTCTTGATCAAATATCTATACATCTATATGTTTTATATGAAATCTAATCATACAATTGGATTTTTGACATTCAATTATACTAAATACAAAATTTTAAAGAAAATCTCATTCTCAACGGTGGTGAAGTCATTGGTCAAAATACCCTTGTTCATGATGCTCATCGTGCATATGCAGGAAAATTCCTAAAACTCCCAATTACTAGTGACACTCACTTAATAGAATGCATGCTTATCCCTAACTTATTTCTTACCATATCTTAGCTTGTAATATTGTAATACCCGAGCAATTTACGCTATTTTTAACAAAAATTGGACATTCTATGGGAAAAGAAATGTGTTGAATGTTTTACCTTATTTAAAATAGTAAACGAAGAAAATTGTGAGGAAACTTGGCACCATTAGATTCTACTCGAAAAATGGAATCCAAAGCCTCAAAGAATGCAGAAAACAGAGTTCGTATGAAGAAGTTACGGCCGTTTAAAGATCAGGGACAGTTCTGTAATTTAAACAGAAAACGAAAAAGAACGAAAAATGCAGGGGGCCGTTTTGATAACGGCACCCCCTGTCATCTTCCACCTCCAGATTTCTCCAGAAACCCTCCTTTCACGATTTTTCCAGAAAGCACAGTGGAAATGGCAGCACCTCCATTGAGGGGCACCGCCTTCTTCCCTCTATAAATACCCCATCTCCCCCCTCTCCAAAACACAGTTTTTCTGGAAACTTTGGGACTAGGGTTTCTGGAAAAAACTAGAAACCCTTCTCAACCCAGTTCCCTCTGCGTTTTCCGACAACGACCAGGCCCAAGTCAGGTCACCCATTGCCATTTTCCCCATGACCCTCTCTTCTTTCCGGTCTTGGCAATGGGGTTTCCCCCTTCTTCGAGTTTTTCGGCGAGCAGGAGGTTTAGAGTGAAGAATAGGCGCACCCATCGGCGATGGGCACTCCCTAGGCTACCCAGGTATCCTTCTTCTCTCCGTCTTGCTTCCCCATGCCAAGATCCATGCCGGATCTAGTCATTTCCCAGACATTTTCCAGCCGAATTTCCTGGTCAGAAAACGCTCCAAGCCAGTTCCAGCCCGCCCTGCACCAACAAGGCATCCCAGGGATGCCATGCTCCACGTACGCCTAGAACAGGGTCCCTGGGATGGGTTCCAGGCGTATGATAGTGCGTACACTGTCCCAGGCACGGCCTTTGGGTGCGCGCGCGACGTGGGGCACGGGTCCTGACTCGACCAGGATGCATAAGGTGCCCTGAGAGCTAAGACGCGCCATGTTACACCAAAGGTGTGTCCATACGATTCCATCCAGGATGCGCGTCATAGTGCGTCACTTGAGCATGCATGTGAGCGTGCAAAACGCAGTCCCTAGCATGACCTTTGGGCGGCACGCACGTGAGGCAGTTTGGTTCAACCAGGATGCACGGGTGTCCTAGGAACTGGGACACGCGGACCTAATGAGACTTTAAAGTTAGGAATAGAGGATAATTTACAGAGGTTAACTATTGAATAGTAGATCCATATCATAGGATCTAGCTTGACAATAAATTAGGCAAGGACCATGGACCTTAAAAGGCAGATCTAGCGATCTAATGTCTAAATAGAATGAAATTAATAAGGACTCCTTGTATCCATTCATACTTAGGAGTTTATAAATGAGACCTAGGGATGGGTTGAGTGATAAAGGATGCGACTTTAGGAGACTTTGAGGTAGGTGCTCTATCTCTATTAGACGTTTTAAAAGAGGCATGATTTTTTTGAGAATGCATGTTTTAAGTATAAGTATATGACTTGTTTAACATGACTTAATTTAGCGTACATATGTTAAATACATTATGCATAGACATGTTTCACAAACAATTGCATATATTACATGATTTGTGAGCATTGAGTTGTTGAAAAATTTCATGTCTTTGAGGGTTACCAAAAGACGCTGGAGTGCCCAAAAGACGCTGGGTAGGCAGTTGTGATGGACCCAAAGAGGACAGGTTTTGAAAAAGAGGTTTTTGCTTGTTTGATCTTATATGATTTGGGATAATAAGCTCGTGGGCGCTATGTCGAGAGGTCTGGGTTGGCCTCCATCCTCTACCACTACTAGGTGGAATGGGTACCATGCCCAAAAAGGGCAACGTCCCTACGTCGACTACATGTGGTACAGGGGGGCTACCAATGGTGTCACGGCACTGGGTCGATGTGTCATATGCCCCATGGAGCCTATGACGGAGTATCCTTAGGTACCCGGGGATCACACGGCGGCAAGGTCGACCATACCATATATCCATAAGTTGCATTCAGTTGAGCATCTTATGCATATCATTATGTTTATGATATATATATATATGATACTTTCGACTTGGATTATGTGATTCTTTAAGTCGTCAGTATTCCGATTCGACAATGGTTTTTAATATTGATATTGAACATGGTTGTTCGAACATGCACATGTTTTAAAGAGTATATTATTTTTAAACATAGCATGGATTGCAAAACTAGTAGTGATAGACTCCTACTAAGTATAGTATATACTCACCCTATCCTTAACATTTTTCAGGATAGTTCCATCCACGAGTAGAGGACACCTATGTTAGTGCTACGAGCAAGAAAAATCAAAAGGAGACAAATTATACATGTAAGTAAACACTCTACCCTTTGGACATGTATTTGTATTTATTTACAGTTGGGCTGTGAGCTGTGATTGGATGGACCTGGGAAAAACATTTATGATTTCTGAAGTTTTTCAAAATCTACTTTGGTTGTTGTGAAAGAAAATGACACTCGGGGTTTTCAAAATGAGTTTAAAACTAAAGATTTTCCACTTCATTGCATGGTTTTTATAAAATGGTTTTCAAGTAGGGATACATCCTGCCTTAGGAATTAGATCTTGCATTTAAAAATGCATGGGAAAACCCGGGTCGTCACAAATATCTTGTTTTGGAGGAAATTGAGTAAGTAATGTTTTGGAATGTGAATCTTTAGCAATGACCATGGGTTTACTTCATAAATTCAAGAGTTTGTTTCTGAAGGAAATGCTAGCACCATATTCTAGAGTTACAATTGCACTAACTAGAGGCAAGAGTTTTTCTTTCATTTCTTACTAGATTTGGGCAAAATTTGAAATGAAGTTTCTTGGATATATTATAAACATTATAAGCCAAGAAAATTTGAAGAATATTTTTAGAATTTCAAAATAATTAATATTGTTTGTTTCTTTTATCTTTATCATTATTTCCTTATAATTATTCTCTTTCTCAATCATTTTAACAGGCAATTAAAACAATAATGAAAATTAAATATTATTTAGCATAGTTTTTAGGGTAGTCATTTTCTTTAGTTGTAGCTTGGCTTATTAAAATTTTCATTACTTTAATTTAGATTTAATTAATTTATGTTAAATTAGAAATTATGTTATGCTAGTTTATTTTTTCCTTAAGATTAGAGTGATCGTAGCATAACATTAGGGAACACCACTTGTAAATTCCTAATGTCTTAAAGGTATTAGAAAATTTAATTTAAAATATATCTTAATTTAGAAAGATAGAATTGCTCTTAGTATAATTCTTTGATTCAATGTCATACCTTTCATAATGAATACTTGGAATAAATCCTTGATTTATTATAGTTAGATTTTATGGAATACTTAGGATTTTGATATTTATCTAATTTTTGATGATCAACGATTTTTAAGTTAAATTTTCAAAGAAGCCACAATCTAAGAAAACGATCGTTGTTTTGGTCTACTTCTTGAGTTATAAAGAAAAATCATGCTAGTCCAGTTGATCTCTAATCCTAACCTTCAATCATAGTTTACTTTAGAGTAGAATAATTTGGCACCTAAAACTCATACTATATCCTTCCTATGGATTTGACCCTGCAACACTACAATTTACTAACTATACAATTGCAAGAAAGCTCTCAATAGGAGACACAGACTTTATGTGGGAAGGATAGTTTTGAGAAGGGACTAGATGGTGGCATGAGGTTCCATGCAATTAGTTGTACAATAGTTTAGCACTGAGGCAGGAGTTATTGAAGGCAGAACATCATTACAAGTTCACCACACCTCCAGGGGGTTACCAAGATGTATCATGACGTGAAGAGTCACTTTTAGTGTTAAGGAATGAAGAATTACATAGGTGATTGTGTAGCATAGTGCATCACTTGTCAACAAGTTAAAGCAGAGACTAACAGGGTTGTTGCTGACTCTAAAGGTTCTAGAGTTGAAGTGGGACCACTTAACCATACACTTTGTGGTTGGATTTCCCAGGGTATTCAATGGGCATGACATTATTTGCATTTTTATGGATCAACTAACTAAGTCGGTTCATTTCCTACATATTCGATAAAGGCAATTGTTGGATAGTATAGCCAAGTGATATATCAAGGAGATAGTAAGCTTGCATGGTGTGCCACTTATGATCACATTAGACTGAGGCAACAAGTATGCATCTTACTTTTGGTAGAGTGTATAGGAGGGATTAGGCACCTCTATGTGGTTTTGCACTGCATTTGATCCACAAATTGATGGGAAGTCTTAGAGGGCATACAAATGCTGGAGTACATGTTGAGAACCTGTGCACTTGATTGGAAGGGCTGGGATGAGCATATTTCCTTAATGGAGTTCCCCTACAATAATAGTTATCACTCTAGCATTAGCATGGACCTTTATGAGGCATTGTATAGCAAGCTATGTCATACCACTATATGATGGAGTGATGTGGGAGAAACACAGTTCGTTAGGTCAGAGATGATTATGATGATCTAGGTTTTATATTTAAAATTTAAATACTTTTACAAAATTTGGGGATACTCGTTTGAAAAGTTAATTTGAAAACAAACGCAAAAATGTTTTTCTTCAAAATAATTCTCTAAGAGCCTTAATTGTCATTTCCATTTACAAAACATGGATTAAATGGTGAAATGTTCTTCTCATTTTTATTAAAAATCCAATAGAGTTTCCTTTGTTTGTTTGACATATATGCATTTAACGCACACCTAATAAATAGTTCTCAAAGAATTTTTCAATTTAAGACATTTTAAAAGAAATAAATGGTTTTTCACCATTCCTAGAAACTTGAGTCACAACCATGCATCACATGGCATAATAGTCACAATACAAACATGTCTATAACTTCAAAGTGCATATGATTACAATATTTAGTCTAACAATTAAGTATAATCTAAATCTTACTAAAAGCTCACCTTGTAACTCATAAAATCTTCATCCCATTAGTTCCTCACCCAATAATCCTATGCATTATCTTCTAATTTGAGCTACTTTTCTTTCAGTTCTAATTCTTTCAATCATATATATTGTACACAAATACAATATGTTAGCAAACATGTTCTTATGTGGGTGGAATGAGGTGCACTTACAAGTAGAAATCATAATTTTATAGTATAAGTGTAAATCGAGCAATGCATCTATATTTCAATAAATCCATCCTAATTTCATATCAATTATAAATGAGATAAGAATGCATTAGTAAAGTCATAACTTTGTAAATCACACATCTAATCTAGGATGAATTCAAGTTGTCTGCAATCCTAGTACAAAACTAAAATGCATCTATATCAAAGCAAAATCATGCCATTTGCAAATTAGTTCTAACAAAGCAAGATGTATATGTAGGATCATAATCTTGTGAAGCACATCATTATGAGAAAATTTGAGCCAGGTTTGAGCCTATCTATGTACAACATCAGTACAAAATCTCCAATAAATCAAGTAACACATATATTTTAGTAAATCCATGCTAATTCCATATCAATTATAAACAAAACAAGATGAAGTCATAAGTTTGTGAATCACATCATTATAATAAAATTTCATCCAGGTTTAAGTCTATATATGCACAACATCTATACAAAATCTATGATGCATCCATTACAATACAAATCCATGTAAGTTGCAATACCATTCCAATGTATACAATGCATTCAAAGAGTCAAAAGCTCATAAAACACTCAGTGGGGAATCACAATCACACATGGGCCCATATCAACTTGGTCATGAGTACTTGTATTGACAAAATCAAGTTCATCCAGAACCAACTTTCATGCTCAGGAAAAACATAAAACAAATGGGACCACTACGCTAATCAACCATCCAATTCAGAACAAGTATGTTCCTCATTTGATATCTGAGATAGACTTCCACCTCATCCTCACAAGGACTACTGATATTCATAGGTAGGGTAAACATGACTACCCTACTTGCAAAACATAACTTTAATGGGTGGGGCAATCTAATATGATATCAATTTTGGAGGCAGGTGGCCAACCTATATCTCCTAGCATAGCTTCCAACGTACCCATTGCCATTCACCAATATAAAACATGAAATCTTAATGCATTCTAGTAGCCACTTGTCATGAAAACCAATACTACATCACCTCACTGTCCCAATTGAGTGATAAAGAACACATGAGTAGCTTACTCAAGCCATATTCAAAACCCGAATGATAATACCACAAAGGAGGGTATCTTAGTCATTTCAAATCATAAAAAGAATATAGATAGTGAATCAATCTTTCATCACATATACAAATGCAGTTCATTCTTGAAATATATTTCTCGGAGAAAAACATGATTTCGCATCAAACTTCCAAAGATGAACATAGAACTCATATCATATTTCCAAAACACACCTTTTCAAAACAAACATCAAGATTTGAGTGCTAGTTTTGTAAACAGCTCCACATCATAGAGCAAATCTTAAATAGCACAATAAATTTTGCAAATAGTTTAATTTTTGAAATAAATCATCTAAGTGTTAAATCAATTTACTGAGGAATTGTCAAACTTAATTCCACTTACCTCTGATCAACCACTTTAGATTCTTAGATGCAAGTAGTACCTAAATTCCCACATTCATTAACGATGAATCACACATATGTAGAAACACATGTATACACTTACTCAAATCTATGATTTAGATTCTATTATGGTTAGCCACTATTTAGAATTAGTTCTAAATTAGTTTCTAACATTGTTCAGTATAGAAAAGTGCGATCGCAGTCATCCACATTGCTGACTGTGTTTTATTAGCCATGGAATGTTGATCTAATGATCAATGGTTATTAGATCAGATCTGCACTATTATCATTAATCAAAGGTTCAAATCACTCTTTTAACATTTGAAATTACTAATCTACAAGATTACAGTTAACTACTTTTTCGTATCGGTAATCTTAACCAGATCCAATTTTGATGGCAAGATCTATGATTTATATATTACTTACAGCTGCAAGTGTTTAGATTGTGAGTTTCTAGTTGATTTAATTCTTGGATTTGTTTTATAATGTGAAAAATAGTAACTCACAAGTTCAATGACTATGGATCCAACAGTAGTTAGATGGTTTACAACCATCAAATTTTCTTATTTATAGATTAACCATTAGAACCAGGTTACATTGTTAGACTTTGGTGATCATGCTTTTGGAAGTGTTAGATCTAACATGCAATGCCCTAATTTCATTCAAATCATCAACATATTCCTAGAGTTTCTAAGATATACCATACACATATTGATTGAATTGGAATTTAAAGTAAACATGAAAATTAGAAGCAATCTTACATATAATTGCTCTAATCTTTGTTCAATAGATTTGGATCATTATGGTGCAACACAATCATGGTCACACATAAGTGTCATGATAGAATCTCCTTCAATATCTCTTTGATCAACAAATGCCTAGAGCAATTGTACTCTTCGTGTCAAGAGGTAACAAAGAATGGCTCGGATACTTGATCTGAATTATTTTTGTCACTGTGTGTCATTGTAACCTACAAATCATTTATAGTCACTGAATTCATCACAATGACAAAGAGGAAGATAAGGGCTAGTGGCTAGGGGAGAGGAAGGGAGATGGGTCAGAACTGGAGGGAGAGGATGAAGGAAGATCACATGATGGGGTTCAAAAAGTTGACGGATGCACAGGGAAAGAAACTCTCACTACTAGTTCAGCTAGTTGTACAAGGCATTGCTGGCGAGGAAAATGAAAGGGAGATATGGAGATCGGGTTCTCTGTAGGTGCTGAGTAAGAACAGAAACACACTAGGATCAGTGGCAGGGCAAGTCACCAAAGAAGAAGATGGAGGAAGAGGGTTTGGGGGTTTGGCATGGCCCTTAACTAATCTTGAGCAAAGCTGGTCCATAGCCTTGGTGGCACTACTCGCTGGTTGCCTTAAGCCACACTTGGCCATTACATTGAGTGGCACCTGTGATTGCCTCAGGTGGCACTAGTGAGTTGCCTCGTCGACCAGCTTAAGGAGAGGGTAAGAAGAAGAAAATGGTCACTAGCAAGAATGGGAGGTTTTGGCTTAATTTCCTACTGGTGTTGATGCCTAAAAACATTTGTGTCAACTTCCCTATTAGCACTAGAGAGATAGGGAAATATGATTGATGGAGGGAAGTGAGAGAAGAGGGGAAGATTGGAGGGGTTTTTTTGGTGCCTTCTTAATAGTGAGATCAAGCATTAAGGTTGGTTGTGTTGTTGATGATGGCTTTCCTTATGTCGAATAAAATTGCAGAAGTGTGTGTGTGTGTGTGTGCGTGTGTGTGACAGTCAACTGATCAGCCATCTATTTTCTCCTTTTATTGTGGAAGTGAAGCTCCACATGGTGAATTGACTCCCACATGTTAAGTGAGAGAGATACATATAGAAATATAACATATAATATCCCCTATATTTAGTCATTTCTAACCTTAAAATTACCTTAAATATCACTAAATAGTTTTTTTTTTTCTTTTACATTTTGCAGGATTAGGTGACAATTGAAAAAAAAATTAAATTAGCATTCAAAACCTTAGAAGAGAACAATTTCACTATTAGAGAAAAATCATGAGTCTGCATGCCAAATATGAAGTCCAAGAATTCAAAATGATAAGTGGGTGCCATTATCAAATCAGACTAGTCAAAAACCTTAAGGCATTGCCCAAAAATATTCGTACAAAATAGGGTGTTTTTATTAAAAGTAAAGGTGACAAAATTTTCCATGCATGCATGCAACTATTCCTCCACCTTGGAAGCTTCTACGGGAACTCAAATCACATACAATGGATATAAATATATAAGAGCTTTTTATAAAACATAATAAGCCAAAGACTAGGGCCCGCAAGAAGACACATTCCACTCACTCTCACTCTTACTTAACCACAAGAAGGGACCACCAAATGAGCTCCACAAAATTTTCATGAAATAAGACATGGAATGCATATAAAAGAATGTTTTTACACGAAACAAGAAAGGAGGAGAATAAGTAGAAAGGACAGAGACAATTTATGAGAAATTTGCAATCAACATTCATCCTTACTTTTGAAGCATTCAAAGGCCAAAATCTATCACTGCTTATGGATATTATAAGCACCTAATGAGAACTCACTTAAACAAGGATGGACTATGAGAAAGAAGACTAGAACTAAACACCATTGGTGGAGAGTTTTTTAGTGGGATGCCCACCTTATTTCTAGGAAAAATATGTCCCACTCTAAGTGGGGAGATGTCCTCTTCTCCTTAAAGCCCATTGAATGGATAAAAAACTAGTGAGCTAGGAGAGAATTAAGAAGAGAAAATGATTGGGATAGGATCCTATGGATGAAAGGAAGGAAGGAAGGAATCTTCCTCAACCAAACATTCAAAGCCCATGTTAAGAATGTGGAACACCCTCACAAGGTGATCATATGAAGAAAACGGAGATAATGATATAGGATAAGAAGGAGATAGGAGGGAGTTTCCTTAACAAGACTTCCACCTTCCTTAAGCTCCCATGTCAATTACAAATAGGTGGGCTGGAGGGAGAGGAGGAGGAGGGGGGTGGTTGGGCACATGCCTAGATGATGAAAGGCTTTCTTAAAGACATTATTCAAAAATGTCCAAATCTAAAGATTACAAAGGGGTTGTGAGTCAAACATCCAAAGGAGATTAGTATTTCATTGTTTTATTCTATTATTCCTTTTTTTACCCACCCATTCTTCCATCTTTTTATTTCATTTTTATACACAACAGCCCTACAAAATTTTCATGCCCTAGCATCATCATCTTATGCTCTATCAAACCTCCAAATATCTCTCTTACATTTATATCCAAACTATTTCTTTCCATCTCCTACTTTCTACCCTCTTTTACATGCCCAATTTCTTCCTTACACTATTTTATTTTTCTAAATTTGTCTGTAACATCCCAGTTTTAATAAATAATATTTGAAAATTCCTTTCAAAAGCAACAAAAATTTCCTTAAATTTATGAAAGAGTTGGAAACTCATATACTAAGTTAGTACATATAAAATTCCCTTCTTCCAGTTGGATGTTTCCACCTGTAAGTCTATTCACGTAATTAAAAGAGGAAAGTGCATGTAAATGAGACTTAGAGTCACATGCCACAAGATCTGTTGGTTATAACATGAACTAATATCATAAACACAAGTAGGTAAATAGCCCTTTAAGGTTTACATAATTATAAAATATCAACCTTAAACTTATATGTCATGTGTCTAGAACATAGTCTAATACAAAACCAAAAGGCAAGTATGAATCTAATCCACTAGTCATGTATGTCATGAATCATGCATCTAACAGCTTTGCTTTCCCCTTCTCTTCAGCACTATACCTACCCGAAGTCTCTCTTGAAATTGTTGGTGGAGGGGTGTCAGCATAAAACGCTCACTAGTAAAAGGGTTAATACAAATTGGCCCACCAAAGATATGTGACAACCAAAATTATACACATAGGTATATATGTATAGACATAAGTAAGTGTCAAGTATCTCTGAGTCTATCATGGAATATCAAGATGGAATTTGTTCTTTCATAGGATTAGCATGTGATTCCATCTACACTTCTATATGTAAGTAAAATATTCACTTCATATAAATATTTAATTCATTCAAGGTACAATTAGTCACATCAGGAAAAAATCATGATTCTATGAAGATGCACATGTAATTACCGAAAATGCTCAAAATCAAATTGCACATGGAACCTAATCACAAAAAAGAAAACATCAGTCTTGATAAAACCAGTGTACATCATGAATCAAGGGTGAGTATTGACTAAATCTAAGCATCAAAGCTCACTGTGATGAAAAGAAAGAAATAGTTGGCAAAGCCAAATCCTTGGTGTCATAACACCTCCAAGCGGACCCACCCCTAGCTCGAAGAAGCCTCAGAACATAAATAGCTTCATGAATCACTTGCTTAACTCGTTTGTCAAGTCCATTTATCACTATCAAAAGCTAAAATAGTATCAGTCCTACCACCAGGGGCCAAGTCTAAGGTCTTGAAAGTGACCAACATATCAGCACATGTCCACAACAACATGCAAATATCTATGCCTATAGAGCATCTATCATCACCAAGCGTAACTACAACAATCACTATGCTAGGTGTGGATACCACATTGTCCTACACACATGCCCTTATGGGTTTAGCTGTTCATCCCCACTGTAGCCCCATGAAGCATACCTTTCACCAATAAAGTCTCTATGAAAGAGCTAGGTATCAAGTCAGAGGGTAGGAGCCTATCTGCACTTCCTAGAATAGTGTCCCTAGAATGATGGCTGTTTGTGAAGCACCTGGCTAAAGCATCAATCAAATAGCATTTCCAGGATTATAGTTACCTGTAGGGCTCTTGTAAAAAATATCAATCAACTAAGATCTCTAGGACTTATGACCACTCGTAGAGTGCCTTGCCCAAACATCAATCAAATAACCACATGGGAAAATCAAGTGGCTTCTAAAACCATATGGTAAAACATGGAATTTTCAACTGTCATTTGTAGTATGAAAACCTTTTGTTCATGATCCATGTGATTTTTCATAAGTTTTCGAAAACATGCCTCTTTTAGAGGTGTTAATGCATTAACCTTCCCAAAAGTATATGTACTATATTCATTCCATGGTACATGAACAAATACTCTTTTCTTTCCTATCACGTTATGAGGATAATTATCATGGGTTAGATCTTACAGGATGAGATGAATTTGGTTTCTTTTAGGTCATCTCTTCTTAGTCATTTACACTCTAAAATTTTCTAATTTTCCATGCATTTCATCATTTGCCATAATTGGCCGGTATTCTTCTCTTTTCAGGTTCTTTTTCTAAGAACATTAATGTCTAGGTTAAATCATCTCACACATATTCATGAAACATAAGGTGTGTTGTGATGTCTATAAAAAGAAAACTAGTTCCCCTAGGTTTCATGAACTCTTTTAATTTAGTGAGTAACTAGGATTTTTTTTCTTATTCTGGTTTTCTTCATGCATACCTAGTATTTCCACATTTTCTTATGTCTATTAAACTTATTGTGTCATGAAGTAAAGTAGTATTGGTTGTTATCAATAGCTTAGTATAGGACTCGCTGTATCATCTTTTCTACCCTCCTACTAATGTGAGATCTTAAGAAGTACTAGTAGTATGAGACTAGTGGTCACTTACAGTTGATTCTAAGTTTCATCCTAACTAATTGAAGATTCTAGATTTCTAAGTCTTTATTTGATTACTCTCCTAATGGTTTAACTTAATTTCATTCTCTTTCCTAAGCATAGGTAGATGTATGCCCTCAACTACTTTGTCTTGAACTAATGTTCAACGTTCTAAGAGATTCTCATGGATTTCATATTCATTAATCTCATGTATGAAATTTGAATTAGATTTGTTCATCCTTAGATTAATGTAGTAATCTCATGCTTCCTAGGAGTATGGTGTCTATGAGTTGGTGTAGTCCAAGTACCAGCTACCACCATATTTTCAACAATCAATAACTACCTTGTACATGACTTGTCATCCCATTTGGATCTTTATTCTTTCACAAGGAAAACAAGATTTAGACATGTAAACATTCAAGGTAACTAGGTAATGATAAGAATTTCTACATTAAATAAACTCAAAGAGCATGGGTGAAGATATCATTCCATTAAACACCCCCTTGCTGTCCACTAGAGAACACATTCACTACTTCAGCATCCATGCTTGTCTCAAGTCCTAACTAGGCAAGTTTAAGGAAGCAATAATTGATGTTACTAGGCATAGAACCAACAATGTAGAAGTTCGTGTATTTATAACTCAGAAAATAGTAGGATCACATCCTCTCAAGTACAATGAACCTTGGAAAGTACCCCTGCTGTTCAACAGGGTATACATGGTTGATGGTATTAGATTAGCTTCAATTTCACAATCCCATTTTTAAGGGGAAAGTCTAAATCCTTATAATCCTGCTAGTATTACAAGTGAACATTGAATTTGTAACAAGAACACTTTAGATTGACTATATTTTCCACAAATTGAGGCCATGGCTCTAACATGCTCCCCTGTTGTCCAGCATTGATAGAGTCACACATCACTTGACAATACTTAGCTTCCAAAAGCTATTTCAAGGAGATTTTCAAGAGAATTTCATTTTACTGGTAGATATAACTTTAAGGTATGAAATCACTGCTCAAAATTAATGGCTAATCAGCCCACTTATAGTAGCTCCTTCGAAGATATATCCCTCTTGCCTAGCAAGGTATGTCTTAGAAAGATGTTGAATGTTAGTCTATCTTCTCATTAGAATTTAGGGAATTGTTTTTTTGTTCATGGATTTCACATCCAGTAATTCATCTTTCAGACACCCAACATAACACTCCTAGACATAGCGGGAAATTAGCTGCAAATAGGGGAGAGTAAGATGTGCAGATTTTCTGCACTATTGTGCAGGAATTTGTATCTATTCTCAACCCCTTAAGCACCATAATTTCCCACTGCACTTACTTACAATTCTTCATCATGATGACCCAACCTAATGCATTTTCCAAATTCCCAATGTTCCACCTAGTTTTACAAGGTAAACTAGTTGGTTAGACGGGGAGAATATGGCATCAATTTCTTGCTCAATTGGGTACGAAATTACATCATTTTCTATACCCATTTTAGCCTACCAATCTCTAATATTTCATTGCCAATTTCAACCCACATCAAGTCAAGACATCTACTAGATGTTAGCCAAGAAACATAATTAATAAACTCTCCTCAACGTGGTGGATCATAGGGATAATTCCAACTAGAATATTCCCCTGCATTTCTGCCAGGTTGAACAATCCATAGAGTTTCTTGTGATTTCACAAGCTTTCATGAGAAATTAACATACATTCCACTGATAAAATTTATAGATTTACCATCCTACATCACTAATTTACCAAACCCAATATCATGCATGATGGATTTCTAGCAGGAATAAGTTATACAACACATTGTATCAAGCATCTAAATAGTAAACCAGTCTAGTACCATCATGCACAAACATTTTTCAAAAACACTACACTCCTAGATTTCTATGCGTAAACCTAGGAATGTATTAAGAAATTTCCTAAATCCTTCTACCTCTCAAAGATCCCTTCATATTTCCAAGTGTGAAGTCTGGTTTTTCCTTCCCAAATGAATCCCTCCTAGCTTGACCATCTCCCTACTTCCTTCCACTTCCTTCCCCACTATAATGCATCATCTTCCCTTTGGTTTTTCCCTAGTTTTATCCTAGTTTTATCAAGTTTTAATAAATTTTTCTTTGTTGGTTATGGCCTGTACAAGGTAGAGTGGAAGAAGAAATGATGGTTTCCATTTATTGTAGTTCACCTGACCTCTTGGTCAACTACTTGTCATGCATGCAGCTAGATGTCCCCTCAATCATTACAGATTTCTGGTTTGGTCTCCAAGCATATACAGCCAGCTGTCCAAGCCATAATGTATGCCTCCTCTTACCCACCCTTCACGCAACTAGTAATTACCATTTACCTTAGGTGATTGTGTTATTTAAACTTCTCACTTATAGCTATGTATGTCCTTTCCCTTTAATTCATTATATAAGCTTATTTCTATAAAGTATAATTTATAGAAAATATATTATATCTTCAACTTCTACCTCTAATCCTTCTACACTTAGGCCTTTGTCTAATTAACACTTACATCCCTAGGACATTAAGAATCTCCTACTTTACTTGAGGCATAAAAACCACCTTCCTATATTCCCACTTACTCCCCTTTATTATACTTAGTCCTTGGTTCTATTTTCACCAATTAGTCTTCACTCTATTTAGTTACTTAGGTCTTTTAATTTAGTCTAATTATTCACCAATGGCCATGGTCTACATCTTTACAACATTTATTCCCAATTTTATGCTATGCCTCAAGCTTCTTCCACTTGGGATTTCATCTATGTAGCACCTTAGCCATGCCTTCCCTACTTCAATTAGAACATCCCAATATATTTTAACATTCTCCATCACTATGTCATTAGGCTTATTTTTTTTATATAATTGAAGTAAAGGGAAAGAAGAGAGTGAATTGAAGTGATAAAGCGAGGATAGAAATGAAAAAAATACACCATTTTTTTAGACTATATTTATATTATATGAGATTTTACATAGTTGCTCATTTAAAATTCTCCCCACCTCATATCACTCTGAAATTCATGCCCTTACTACTTCATCCTTGATGTATTTAAATAATTACTACAAGTGCATGATTTTATTGGAGCATAGAAATGGCAAATATGGGTCGATTGCACAAGGAGTCTTAAATAATGGGAATTAATTAAAATTTATGCTATCCTATTCTAACCTATTGAAAATTTAAAGAAATTAAAGAATACTAAAATAAAGAAAGTAAGCCGAACTAGAACAAGGAATAAGTAAGGAAACTAAGGAAATTAAGCAAAGCAATAAAGTTATAAAGGGTGGGTCCAAGTACATGCCACCTCCTCTTCTAGGTTGGGATGGGACACCCTTGACTTGTATTATTACAATCCCTTTTAAATTGAAATGAATCATGGTGTATATAAAAAATTACAAATTTAATCTTAATACAATCCACTAAAAAGAAAAAAAAGTAGGAAACTATCCCAAGTCTTCCTCCAAATCTTCATTCTTGTCCAAATTCCTATAGAAATAAAATGGAAAGTATGCAGACTGATTATATGCAACCCTAAATCTACAACTAGTGGTAAAGTATAGAAAACTTTCCTTAGCAATGATACAAAAAGTTGAAGTGCTTTAATAACTATCAAAGTTCATGGCTCTATTGGAGTATAGAAATAGTAAATACAGGTCAATCCCATGAGGACTCTTTAATAATTGGAGTTAATTAAGCTATCGTACTCTAACGTAGCCAACATTCAAGGAAATTAAAGAACAGTAAAATAAAGAAAGGAAGATAAACTTGAACAAGGACATAAGCAAGGAAACTAACTAAGGAAATTAATCAAAGCAATAAAGTAAGAAAGTAAACTAATTATGAAAAAAAAGAAACCTACATTAAGGTTATGTTTACAAAGAATTGATATATAAGCAACTAAATAAAGAAAAACAATAAAGCAATTAAAACTTCCTTCTAAAGTGTCTATTATAAGAGTCCTCAGTTCTGTCACCCAATTAGGCTCTTTATATGTCCTTTTCTTTTTGCAGGTTTGAAGTCTGCTGGAGGGCTCTGTTGTTGTGTCACTCAACAAGAGCTTGTTGACATCTCTTCGACCCATATTACACTAAATTCCACCATTCTTCCCTCATCTCCCTAATCTAACATGCGACAACCCAAAACTCAAATCACATTTTAATGATCCTTAAGAATGAAGCACTAGGGTAGTCAAGAAAAGAGGCGCCTAACACCTTTCCTAAAATACCACAACCCTTTAATGGAAGAAAAGGAGAAGATGGAGTGGAATTATAAAAATAAATTTTTGCATCTCCTTAGCTAGATACTCTAAGGAAAGAGCGTAGCCCTAGTTAGGAGAGAGACAAAGTTATCCATAGAAGAGGCTTCCTACCTTAAGATGATTTAGAAGACAAAGAAAAGAAAATGGAGATAGTGGCCCTTGGCCTAGGACTCACCAATTCCAGCCTTAAGAAATGGTGAAGGAACTAGGTACTTACATTGGAAGTTGTCCTACTCTTCAATATGATGCTTTAGCTAGGAATGAATGATGACTTTAGGTAAGGATTTGGTTCTTCAACCATTACTTTAGGAATGGAATGAATCCTTGGCTTCCATAGAAGGGCATAAAGTTTCTTTCCTTATCCTTATTTTCTTAAATCCCAAAAGAAGAAGATAATGCAAAGAAGATGAATGTGTGTGAGTGAATGGAAGGAGAAGGGGTTTGTGTGTAACTAAAGAAGGAAGTGGTGAATGCAAGATAGAATGAAGGGGTACGCATGTGAATCAAGGGTGAAAGGTTAGATGCGTTGAGATAGTGGGAGGAAAGTGAGGCATGGAGTGAGGGGAATGTTATGCGATGATGAAGGGAACTTCCAAGGCCCAAGGATGCAAGGTGCTATGGATGTAAAAGAAAAATGAAAGAAAGTGTCAGAGAGCAAGACTGGAAGAGGAAGTGTAGCATGGAAGGCTAATGGGGTGAGAGAAGTGGAGTAGATGAAGGATGCGTGCAACAACAAGGTGAGCCCTATGGTGTGTTTAAATCTAAGATGTGAAGGTCAAGCATGTAAGGGTAGGATGGAAAATGTGTGGAAATAAAATAAGCATGCAAGTGACTGGTGCATCTTATGAATTAAGGAGGGGAAAGGTTTACAAGGCATGCAAGGATGTATGTGCCTAAAGATTCTAAGTTGAATGCATGCAAGTTCTAAGGACAAGGGAAACTGTGCAAGCAAGAGAGAAGGGTGGAGGGTGACGTGTCTTAATAATTACTACAAGTACATGGCTCTATTGGAGTATATGGGTCGATCCTTGGAAGACTCTTTATACCAAATTAATTTGAATTTGAGTCGCTTTACTCTAACCTAGCCAACAAGGAAAGAAAAGAAGAATTCTTATGACGACCCGGGTTTTCCCATGCATTTTTTTAAATGCAATATCTAATTCTTAAGGCGAGATGCATCCCTATCTGAAAACCATGCAATGCAGTAGAAAAGCTTTAGTTTTAAACTCATTTTGAAAACCCTGAGTGTCATTTGCTATCACAACAATCAAAGTAGTTTTTTAAAATCTTTAGAAATCATAAATGTTTTTTCCCATGTCTATCCAGTCACAGCACATAGCCCACTGTAAATAAATACAAATACATGTCCAAAGGGTAGAGAGTTTACTTACATGTATAATTGTCTCCTTTTTTGATTCACTTGCTCGTAGCACTAATATCTCCTGAGGCGTCTTCTATTTGTGAGTGGAACTATCCTAAAAAATGTTAACGATAGGGTGAGTATATACTATACTCAGTAGGAGTCTACCACTACTAGTTTTGCAATGCATGCTATGTTTAAAAATCATATGCTCTTTAAAACATGTGCATGTTTGAACAACCATGTTCAATATCGATATTAAAATCCATTTTCGAATTGGAATACTGACGACTTAAAGAATCGCATAATCCAAGTCAAAAGTATCATATATATATATATATCATAAACATAATGATATGCATAAGATGCTCAACTGAATCCAACTCATGGATATATGGTATGGTATGGTCGACCAACCCCATGTCATGCCATATGCAATGCAAGTAAGTCCACGAAACCATAGGGTGCAACTATGCCCACGACCTCGCTGCTGTGTGGTCCCCGGGTACCTAAGGACATAGCGTCATAGCCTCCACGGGGCATATGACACATCGACCCAATGCCGTGACACCAGTGATAGCCCCCTGTACCACATGCAGTCGACGTAGGGACATGCCCTTTTTGGGCATGGTACCCATTCCACCTAGTAGTGGTAGAGGCTCGGAGGCCACCCCAACCTCTCAGCATAGCGCCCACGAGCTTACTAGCCCAAATCATATACGATCAAACAAACAAAAACATCTCTTTTCAAAACCTGTCCTCTTTGGGTCCCTCACAACTACCTGGCCCTCACAACTGCCTACCCAGCATCTTTTGGGCACTCCAGCGTCTTTTGGTAACCCTCAAGGACATGCAATCTTTCAAAACTCAATAACCACAAATCATGCAATTTATGCAATTATTTGCAAAGCATGTCTATGCATAATGCATTTATCATATGTACACTAAATTAAGTCATGCTAAACAAGTCATATACTTATACTTAAAACATGCATTTTCAAAACAATCATGGCTATTTTAAAAAGTCTAGTAGCGATAGAGCACCTACCTCGTAGTCTCCTAGAGTTGCGTCCTTTATCACTTCAACCCATCCCTTGGTCTCATTTATAAACTCCTGGATATGAATGGATACAAGGAGTCCTTATTAATTTCAATCTATTTAGACATTAGATCGTTAGATTTGCCTTTTAGGGTCCATGGGTCCTTGCCTAATTCATTGTCAGGCTGGATCTTATGATGTGGATCTACTATTCCATGGCTAACTCTGTAAATTGTCCTATAATCCTAACTTTAAAGTCTCATTAGGTCCACATGTTCCAATTCCCAAGACACCCGTGCATCCTGGTTGAACCGCGACCGCCTCACATGTGTGCGCGCCTAAAGACCGTGCCAGGGACCATGTTTTGCATGCGCACATGCATGCTCAAGCGACGAGCTATGACGCGCATCCTAGATGGCATCGCATGGACGCACCTTTGGTGTAGCATGGCATGTCACAGCTCCCAGGGCACCCCGTGCATCCTGGTCGAGCCAGGACCCTTGCCCCATGTTGCACACGCACCCAAAGGCCGCACCTGGGACAGTGTACGCACTGTCGTACGCCTGGAACCCATCCTAGGGACCCTGTGCCAAGCGTACGTGGAGCATGGCGTCCCTGGGATGCCTTGTTCGTGCAGGGCCAGCCCAAGCCTGCTGGAAAACGGCTGGGAAAAGACCAGATTTGGCTTGGGGGAAGTAAACGGAGAGAAAGAAGGGGGAAATGGCTACCTGGGTAGCTTAGGAGCGCCTATTGCTAGTGGTGCGTTTCCCTTTGCCGGAAATCCATGTTTGTCGGAACCCACGAAGGGGAAAACCCCAATGCTAGACTGGAACCGGAGAAGAGAGGGGAATGGGGAGAATGGTCGGCCCGACTAAGGCCTGGCCGTTGCTGAAAACATGCAAAGACATGGGTTTGAGACGGGTTTTCGGTTTTTACTAGAAACCCCAGTCTCAAAATCGCCGAAAAACGTGTTTTTGGAGAGGGGGGAGATGGGGCTTTTTATAGCCCTACTATGGCGGTGCTGCCATTGGTGGTGGCAGATTTCTCTGGAAACCAGGGTTTCTGGAGAAATCTAAAGGAAGAAGATGATGGGGTGCCGTTATCAAAACGGCCCCCTTTGTTTTCTGCCTTTTTCTTTTTCTGTTTAAATTATAGAACTGCCCCTGATCTTTAAATGGCCGTAACTTCTTCATACGAACTCCGTTTTCGGCATTCTTTGAGGCGTTGGATTCCATTTTTCGAGTAGAATCTAATGGTACCAAGTTTCATTACAAATTCCTTTGTTTAATATTTTAAATAAAGTAAAACATTTAACACAGTTTATTTCCCCTAAAATGTCCAATTTTTGTTAAAATAGAGTAAATTGCTCTAGCATTACATTATTACCGCCTTAAATGAATTTCGTCCTGGAAATTCCATAAATTATGATCTTCAAGGTATTTTGTCTCTTTGATATCTTCTTGGTGAATGCATTCTCTCCTTAGGAATCCAATCTAGGCTCAACCTCAATGTATCATTTTTATTGTTCCTCTTACAAGGCCTTACCTATAAGGGCTGCTTTCGCTACGTACTCTGATGGATACTCTCATACATGCCAGTTTAACAATACCGGTTTCTAGCTGTAATTCATCTATCTCGAAATCCTTAGATTCCTATACTTATCTCATCATGTATAGAATAGTCTCCTCGTAGGATCATGCTTCTTTATTCATGTATAAATTACTCCACACTTCTTTGAGATCTCATTTCTCCTATTTCATTTTGAAAATCATAGGATAATCCCTTTTTCTTCTTGTCTTTCGTCTAGTGATCTCTTCGTCATTCACATCTCCTTCTAATGGTTGGCTATATGTTATTAGTAAGAGTCCACAAAAAAGTTACCTTCTTTCTATTGTGTCTAACTTTGCTTCTTATCTTTTATATTTGTCCCCAAGATACTTCAATAACTGTCATGGTATCATGTGCTCTATAGCCAAACCCTTGATTAACTTCGAATTTCAATTGTCTGTCATTTTCCATATGTGACTTGATTCCTCGACCAAAGTTAAATTCAAAATAAAATCATGAAAGTCAATTAGTAGCATCTTCCATCGAGGAACTTATTATATACTGAAAGTAAAATGTCTAACTCTATATCCAGTCTTATAACTATTGAATTCATTAAACACTTTTCTCCATGAAGATTTTATCCAAACTCATGTCAAATGTTAATGGTCGATTTATCATCATGGGTCACATGTTCTCGTCCAGAAGCCTATCTCACTGTTCACATCAATTTCTCATTAGGATTTTCAATAATGTTCCATTTATGCAAAGCAAAAAGTCTCTTATTCATAACCGAGTACCCTTACTAGGTCATGGTTGAATCCTTTGTCATCATCCTCTTTGTCCTTTCTTTGCTTGATGGTTTTCTTCGCAACCTTTTAGTCCAAAAGTTCTATACTCAATCCAGTAGGGTTAGTCCTTAGGAAATTCCTTCAATTGATCTTTTCGTACTTGGTATATGCTCATAACAACTAACTATTTGTCTAAAGGCAACGTAACATTAAATCTCACCTTATAATGTGCTGGCCACCTCAACTTTCTCCTTCCATTCCCTATATCAATATATTGTTTAATCTTTTATCAAGGCTTCATCGTCAACCATGCAGTCTGTATTGTCAAGAGGTATCCTCATAAGTAGTGATTTTCTCAATTCCTCAAATTTTATCCTTTAAGTGCCTCCTCATACTTAGCAGTTCTCGTTCAATAGCTATTTCATCAAATTATGCTGAAGCTGTTAATTCATCAAATTTGAAAAACACTCAGGTAAGCATGGAACATTTTCATAGACATATAGAAAGAGAATTTATTTGATTACCTGTTGATCTTTATCCAGATATATCTTTGTCATAAGCTCAAGGGTCTCTAAAGTGATCAGTACTTATCCACCTTTCTTTTCAATCCAAGTCAGCAGTATTTCTCAAACCCAAAGTAATTTCTTCACCTTGTCATGGTAGCCACTAAGGTTTGAAAAATCTTTCACATTAGTTTAGATCACTTCTTATTTTTTGCTCCTATCTCAGTTGCAATTGTCTTCATCAACTGACCTCATACCTTCAAATGACTTAGTTTAACAAGTACTTCTTTCAAGGAAAAATCAAGTGTAAATACTTATAATATCCCTCTAAGCATATAACTTCGACTACTAACTCATAGATATTAACATACTTGATTAATTAGGGTGGGATACCTTCATTAGTCAACAGTACTCTAAAGGTAATGACCAAATAATGGTCTTAAGATTTCTGGTCTTCCAATCTATGATAGTAAGACCTCAATTTGATCCTTGATGGTACCCTACCTGCTAAATGGACAAGTCACTATCCCGGCTTAATTCCTTTTTCAATATACTTTATTGGCAAGGTGGGATATCACCAAATTTTCCTTTTTATGGACTATATCCATTGGTGTTCCCCATAAGCTAATGGATCAGTAATAATTGATATCAAACTATTTGTAGAATTTTAATTTCTAGTTGGTCACCATTCCTCTTCGAAAATTTCTTGTCGCATAATGTCCTGAAATTCATTACTCTACTCAAAGTCTTAAACCCCATATGCTTTCTCTCTTTTATACGCTTTTACAATAAGATCACCAACTCATCTATCATCATTTCTTCGAAGTTGATTGGTTTATCTTCCCACCCGATTCAAGATGAAAGATTTGTATGTATCTCTATAAAGTCATGATCTTCTTCTTTTGAATATTCAATATTCATCGAATACTTATAGTTACATCTCTTTCTCTTTCTCTCCTTTCTTCAAAATCCTCATTTTTGTCTACCTAGATCAATGCTTTCATTTATATTTGATCTATGCGGCAGTTAAGAGAAACTTAATACTTCCAGGAAATGTTGAAGTTTTCTAATATCATCAAAATCCTTAATTGCCTATAGCCTCAATAAAATTCATACAATGTCTTAATATTGACGTTTTGATCATGCTATACTTTTCTTACAAGTTCATGTTAGGA
Source organism: Warburgia ugandensis (assembly GCA_035236585.1). NCBI lineage: Eukaryota > Viridiplantae > Streptophyta > Magnoliopsida > Canellales > Canellaceae > Warburgia > Warburgia ugandensis. The sequence continues at coordinate 37,308,032 of CP141131.1, forward strand.
TCGATCTATTATTATCCTTAGTATCATCATCAAAATCTTTTGATAACTCGGTCGAATTCATTTCCCTATCATATTTGTGTTATGTTTCTCTGATTCACATAATATGTCACTTGTATACATCTTCTTATTTGCTCCATAATACTCAGGTAGTTATTAGTCGATAGCACTTCCTTCTTCATAAGACTCCAATTAAGGTATCCAAATTTGAGCTAAGTCCTTCAGGATCCATACCTCTGTGACTTAGTACAAGTCACAATTATCTCCTAATATCATCTTGCATTCTCATCCCTCTTAGATTATCATCAACATCTTCTCAAAGTCTGCCTTTTACATCCCCTATCATACTTATATCATATCCTTGTGATAGTGGTCTCATATTCTGATATTCTTTATGATGGTAAGATAGCCATCTAGGTTTTTCGATGTTCTCATCTTTAGTGAGATTAATCTATTACAGATCAGAACTATCTACTAACAAGTTCACTAACATCTTCATTCATCATTCTCATCATAATATGATCCATATATGAGTTTTCACATTTGCACCACACAACAATCCTTAATCCTTAAGTCGTCTTAGACTAGATTTTGGATAAGGGTTGCACTATCCTCTGCCTAATTATTTGTTAAACCAAGCTGGGTTTCACCTATTTATTCATGGTGAACTGCCTTGTGCATTAATATTGTAATCCTCAAATAGAAGTAGTCATCTCTACTTCTTCTATTTATACTACTTCTTGATTTTCTCTATTGTCTATGGCCCTTGGACATGCTAGATTGGCTGTGAAAGGATAAAACCTTGGCTCTGATACCAACTATGATGACCCGAGTTTTCCCATGCATTTTTTTAAATGCAATATCTATTTCCTAAGGCGGGATGCATCCCTATCTGAAAACCATTTTATGAAAACCATGCAATACAACGGAAAATCTTTAGTTTTAAACTCATTTTGAAAACCCTGAGTGTCATTTGATATCACAACAATCAAAGTAGTTTTTGAAAATCTTTAGAAATCATAAATGTTTTTCCCCATGTCTATCCAGTCACAGCACACAGCCCACTGTAAATAAATACAAATACATGTCCAAAGCGTAGAGAGTTTACTTATATGTATAATTGTCTCCTTTTTTGATTCACATGCTCGTAGCACTAATATCTCCTGAGGCGTCTTCTATTTGTGAGTGGAACTATCCTGAAAAATGTTAAGGATAGGGTGAGTATATACTATACTCAGTAGGAGTCTATCACTACTAGTTTTGCAATGCATGCTATGTTTAAAAATCATATGCTCTTTAAAACATGTGCATGTTTGAACAATCATGTTCAATATCGATATTAAAAACCATTGTCGAATTGGAATACTGACGACTTAAAGAATCGCATAATCCAAGTCAAAAGTATCATATATATATATCATAAACATAATGATATGCATAAGATGTTCAACTGAATCCAACTCATGGATATCTGGTATGGTATGGTCGACCAACCCCATGTCATGCCATATGCAATGCAAGTAAGTCCACGAAACCATAGGGTCCAACTATGCCCACGACCTCGCCGCCGTGTGGTCCCCGGGTACCTGAGGACACGCATCATAGCCTCCATGGGGCATATGACACATCGACCCAGTGCCGTGACACTAGTGGTAGCCCCCTGTACCACATGCAGTCGACGTAGGGACATGCCCTTTTGGGCATGGTACCCATTCCACCTAGTAGTGGTAGAGGCTGGGAGGCCACCCCAACCTCTCGGCATAGCGCCCATGAGCTTACTAGCCCAAATCATATACGATCAAACAAGCAAAAACATCTCTTTTCAAAACCTATCCTCTTTGGGTCCCTCACAACTGCCTGGCCCTCACAATTGCCTACCTAGCGTCTTTTGGGCACTCCAGCATCTTTTGATAACCCTCAAGAACATGCAATCTTTCAAAACTCAACAACCACAAATCATGCAATTTATGCAATTATTTGCAAAGCATGTCTATGCATAATGCATTTATCATATGTACACTAAATTAAGTCATGCTAAACAAGTCATATACATGTACTTAAAACATGCATTTTCAAAACAATCATGGCTCTTTTAAAATGTCTAGTAGCGATAGAGCACCTATCTCAAAGTCTCCTGGAGTCGCGTCTTTTATCACTTCAACTCGTCCCTGGGTCTCATTTATAAACTCCTGGATATGAATGGATATAAGGAGTCCTTATTAATTTCAATCTATTTAGACATTAGATCGTTAGATTTGCCTTTTAGGGTCCATGGGTCCTTGCCTAATTCATTGTGAGGCTAGATCTTATGATGTGGATCTACTATTCCATGGCTAACTCTGTAAATTGTCCTATAATCCTAACTTTAAAGTCTCATTAGGTCCGCGTGTCCCAGTTCCCAAGAAACCCGTGCATCCAGGTTGAACCGTGACCGCCTCACATGTGTGCACTCCTAAAGGCCATGCCAGGGATCGCGTTTTGCACATGCACATGCATGCTCAAGCGATGCACTATGGAACGCATCCTAGATGGCATCGCACGGACACACCTTTGGTGTAGCATGGCGCATCTCAACTCCCAAGCCACCCCGTGCATCCTGGTCGAGCCAAGACCCGTACCCCATGTCGCGCGTGCACCTGAAGGCTGCACCTGGGATAGTGTACGCACTGTCGTACTCCCGGAACCCATCCCAGGGACCCTATCCCAGGCGTACGTGGAGCATGGCATCCCTGTGACACCTTCTTCATGTAGGGCCGGCCCAAGCTAGCTTGGAGCGTTTTCTGGCTAGGAAACCCGGCTGGGAAAAGACCAGATCTGGACTGGGGGAAGCAAACGGAGAGAAAGAAGTGGGAAACGACTTACCTGGGTAGCTTAGGAGCACCTATTGCCGGTGGTGCATTTCCCCCTTCCAAAAATCCATGTTTGTCGGAACCCACTAAGGGGAAAACCCCAATGCTAGACCAGAACAAGAGAAGAGAGGGGAATGGGGAGAATGGGCAGCCCGACTAGGGCCTGACCGTTGCCAGAAACATGCAGAGAGATGGGTTTGAGACGGGTTTCCTGTTTTTGCTGGAAACCCCGTCCCAAAATCGCCAAAAAACGTGTTTTTGGAGAAGGGGGAGATGGGGCTTTTTATAGCCCTGCTATGGAGGTGTTGCCATTGGCGATGGCAGATTTCTCTGGAAACCAGGGTTTCTGGAGAAATCTAGAGGAATAAGATGATGGGGTGCCATTATCAAAATGGCCCCCTGTGTTTTCTGCCTTTTTCGTTTTCTGTTTAAATTATAGAACTTCCCCTGATCTTTAAACGGCTGTAACTTCTTCATACGAACTCCGTTTTTGGTGTTCTTTGAGGTGTTGGATTCCATTTTTTGAGTAGAATCTAATGGTACCAAGTTTCCTTAAAAATTCCTTCATTTACTATTTTAAATAAAGTAAAACATTTAACATGGTTTATTTCCCCTAAAATATCCAATTTTTGTTAAAATAGAGTAAATTGCTTGGGCATTACAATTCTAAACTAAATCAAACATGAAGGGAAGAAAGAATGACAGAGATATTATAGGAGAAAGGTAAGTTAAGGAGAGGTGGGGCATGAATTCAAATATGAGAATGTGGGAGAGGATAATGGAAATAAATAGGAAGTGAAAGAAAGGAAATAGGAAGAGGAAAGGTTAAGGGAGAAGGGAATAAGTGGGGAAAGGAAAGCAATAGAAAGAAGAAAGAAACAATACGTTCAGATGGAGGGGAGGGAGGCTATAGAATTAGTATGTGTAGCCAAAGGGAGGGAGGGAAGGAATCCATATTTAGAAAGTGTTTGACTTGAATTTTGAAGTTGGACTATGAATGGAGTGGGGAAGTGGTAAAAAAGAAAGGAATGAAAGTGAATTTAATAAGATAGGAAAGAAGATTTGTTTATAAAAGGAAAGAAGAGAGATAGACTAGGAAGGTGGGTTGACTTTATCAAACTTAGAAAGAGGTAGATGGGGGGCATCTTTTTCAATTTGGGAAAGTAGGATGAATTTGGAAGGTGGTGAATTGGAAAAGGAATAAAGCAAGCTAATGGAATGGTAAGGAATAAGTCATAATGGAAAGAGATGGGAAGGAAAGTGGGTGAAATGGAAAGGATGTGGAGGAAATCAAGGACAATCAAAATTAGAAAGTCCAATTTGTGTGTGTGTGTGTGTGTGTGTGTGTGTGTGTGTGTGTGTGTATTTAGAAGCCCTATGATGAGATGGATGTTGGATCATGATGAGTGATTGGCATCTTCGTTTCTTTAGGACTTTGGGTTGAATTTTCAATATAAGAAATGTGGCTATGGTTTCCTTCTTTTCTTCACTTCAATCCTAATCCTTAGATCATACTTAGCTTTGAATGGATGGATGGGATTCCATTTAGATCTTCCTTAAAACTTCATTTTCTCTCACCATTGGATAGGAATGCCCTAGGATGAATGATATTGATTATTGTAGATCTTCATATGCTCATGTAGACCAATTATACTCCAATACCTTATATGGATAAGACATCCAATCATCGTTTGATCTTCTTCTTTTAGTTGAATAGGAGAGAGTAAACAAGTAAAAACTCTTCATGTGGCCCCATTCGTCTTTTCTTTCTGAGAAGCTTTCATTGTATAGGACCCCTATGTATATGAATTGAACTTCTCTCTTAAGACACTTATGGTGGTGAAATGTGTGCAAGTGTGCATGAATTGGATTTTTGTCACCTTTTAACCTTCACTTGAGTAGGAGCTATGCATAGGGTTTTTGACTGCTCTAACTTTGACAGTGACACCCAATGGTGACTTTGAACCTCTAGGACTTCATTTTTGGCATGTGTGACCCATGACGTAGCTTGGATTGTGAATTTGTACTTTTAGGAGTAAAATTAGAAATTTTTTGCATTTTTTTATTTGTACCCTAGACTTGCAAAATAATAGAATTAACCCTAATTAGAGATAATTTAGTAATTTCTAGGACTAAAACCTTCTAAATATAGGGATATGTATGTAATATTTCTATACCCATCAAAGGGTGTGGACATGCAAGTCATGCAAGGGTGGGATGCTTATAAATCTAAGGTGCTGGTTGAAAGGTGAGGAAGAGAGTGGATGCCATGCAAGAGTGCATGTAAATGCAAATAGGAAAGGCATGTAGGTGAAGTGGGGGGTGTGTTAATTCTAAGGAAGAAAGAGGGGAAACAAATGAGAGAGTATGGGAGAAACAAAGAAGGGAAGTGGGATTGGTTGAGACCCTTACTTCTTCTCCAAGGCAATTGGAAGTGTTGATCTTGGGAGACCTTTAGTGAGGATGATCTCTCTTCCTTTGTTTCTCCAATATGTTTTCAACTCTACGGAGAGTTAAGAGATCACTTAGCCTTCATCTTCACCTCTATTTATATGTTTTTGGACTGGAATCCTAGAGGAATAGAGGGTTAGGATCTAAGGGAGAGTAGAAGGAAGAATGCTTAAGATGTAAGTATTGAAGGGAGGAAATAAGGAATGGAAGGAGTGAGGGATGCATGGAATGCATTGAGAGAAAGAGATGGGACGTTGAATGCAAAAGAGGAATGAGATAAGATATGGGGATGAGAAAGGAAGGAGATAAGGGTGGAAAGAGAAGGAGATATGCTAGGGTGGGAAGGAAGATAGGCCATAAGAAAGTGAGAAAATAAAGGAAATGTGGGACGTGGAAACAATATGGGAGGAGGTGTGGAGGTTTATGGGTGTATATGTTTGAAGATCATAAAGTCTAAAATGAATGTGAGCCATTAAATGGGAATGTATGGTGGAGATCTTTCCTTAGGGTTTCATCTTTAATTCTCATGAAGTGGGTAGTAACTAGGGTTTATGGATTTTCTCAACAGCATTCTTGGCCTTTGAATCATATTTACCCTAGCTTGAGATTCATTTGGAATGTTCATATCCAAAAAGATATTCTTTAAGGACTCTTTTTCTCTCCACTGTCAGATTGGAATGCCTTAGAGTAGATGGCCTAGATTCCTTTGAGATTTCCTTATCCACTCTTGGTTTGTTCTCATTTTTATCCCATCCTACCATAATTTTCCCCAACAAATACCATTTAAGCATGGTGGGATGTCCCATTCCCTAATACTGTTCTTCCTTAAAAATAGGTGGGCAACCCACTAAAATTATCTTCACTAATGGGGCATGGTTATATGTTCATTGTAGTTTATTTTCTCATTGGTCCATCCTTATTACATTAAATTCCCATTGTTTGATTAGAATTTATATAAACAAGAATAGACCTTATCCTTTCAATGCTTGAAAAGCATGATGATTTATAATCATAGATTCCTTGTAAATTGTGTCCTTCTTCTTTTCCTTTATTTTCTCCTCCTATCTTCCTTATTTTTCTCATGAAAAAATGTGGCATTGACTATGACTCTTCCCCATACAAGGTAGAAATTGTATGGCTCCTTAGGTGGTTCCTAATTGTGGTTAAGTAGGAGAGAGAGTATAAGGAATATATCTCATGCGGGTTGTAGTCTTCTGGATTTTTTTATTTTAGAGAAATCTGTGTGATTATAATGTATGTGATCTAAGATTTCCTTAAAAGCTTCCAAAGGCGGGGGATAACTTGCATCCATACATCAAAAGTTCTATCGCCTTACTTTTGATACAAATATGATATTTTTAAATGGATAGGCTCATTTTTTCACTTAGGGTTTCTGACCACTCTAACTTTGATATTGACACCTAGTTTCTAGTCTGAACTTTTGAATTTCATGTTTGGTATATTTGGGCATATGCTATAGCTTAGAAACTAGTCTTACACCTTTTAGGGTTAAAATTCTCAAAGTTGCGCATTTTTTTCATTTGTACTCTAGACCTGCAATATGTAGAATAAATCCTAATTAATGATACTTATGAAAAGTGCTAGGCTAAAACTTGCTAAATATAAAGATATGTGTGCAATATTTCTTTATATATCAAACTTGCTAGGCTAACCGCTTTTGCAGGTGTTGTCATCTGTATTTAGCATATGCATAAAACGCTTAAACCCCCAAGTTACCCCTAGTGGATCAGTTGTAGTCTCAAGTCTCATAAGGGTTTCTAGAAATGATACCATAAACATTTTTCAAAATTTTATGAAAGTCCTTTATTTATAGAAGAGATTTTTCTTTCTATTTATATTTCATTAACTCCTAAAGCATGCTAATAGAAATGACTATAGTTCAAAATCCTACCTATATGCTAAAGACATTACATTATTTTATCAACCTTGGAATGTGATTGTGTGACTATAGAAAATATACATAATTATTAGTTTCCAAGCAAAATATAACATAAATTACCTTCGAAAAGTATGCTTTAAGTTCAATTTTCATCGGCTATGCTTAACGCTCAAGAAGAAGTCACTCAAACAAGGGTAAATCTATCTTCAATATTGGAGTAGATTAGCGTTCACCAAAGTAAATAGCATTCGTCAAAGTCAAATTCTCATATATTCATACCAAATAGTGATAACCTAGAAAAATCTGATATGGTCTCATGGGAAGGATATCAATTATTAAAGAATGTGTTACACTCAACCATATTCCCTACTCATTTATAACCCTATCCAAGTCATGCTTCTCCTAATATCAAGTTAGGACTTCTAATAAAATGAAATATAGGCTTAGGATAGGGCTATCAAAAGAATTGTATAAGGGTAAGCAAAGGTGTTTTAAAATATATATAAAGGTCTTCAACTAATGTATTCACAATTCTCTTTTCTACCCATAAGAGTGAACATTTCCTTTTTCATTGGCTTTCTCTTTTCTTTTTTCATTTTAGCTCTTTGACTTTAGGTATAGCCTTTCTTTAATTTTTCTATTTTTAGCCCTTTTAATGTTCATTTATTAGATTGTATTGCTCATACTTTTCTGAAGATACTCTTCAACCATTTTTACATATTTTCAAAACAATTTGAGTAATGGATACATTATAGGGATAGAAAGGATACTAGTTAACGGGTTCACGAGGAAAAGGCTCAAATTAGACACCTATAGAAAAATAATGACATGTGGAAGGCTATCATTTTCTTGATTTCAAATGACTTAAAAATGACCATAAACTTAATAGATGTATGGTATGCTCTTTTTGCTGTTTTTTCTCAATAATTGACCATGATGAAGAATAATAAGACCAACTACCAATTTGCATCCACTAAAGAAAAATTGAAATTTATATATAATACTCTCAAAGAAAGATTGGCTCTAAGTTTACATGGATTAATAGCCTCTAAAGATCTTCTTTAGTATCTTTAAGTTATACTTTCTCCTCCACTTAAACTATATATATATATATATGACTATTTTTTGAAATAAATATTATTATTTTATTTTTCATGGAATACTTTAGGAAAAGAAAAAAAATAGTGATTGTATACAAATCTATTAATAAGATAAATTTCAAAAGATAAACTAAATATTTAGAAAAACTAATTTCTAATCCTTGTCAAGGAACTTTTCATAAATTTTTCAAAATTTTTTCATTTTTTAAAAATAAATTTAAAATACATGACCCAAAAATTGCTAAGAAAAAGTATGGACACATAAAAATTTAACTATCCTACCCCTAGACTTAAATTAAACTTGTCCTCATTATTTTAAAATAAATGCATTGAAAAATGAAATAAATAAGTAATTAGAGAAGGTAAATACAAAGATAGTACCTACATTCCAGAGATGGTCCATTTATTGATGTGGTCACAAAAATGTGCAATATACAACGATGATGCAAAATGAAACTAACTAATTAATATTTTAAATCTAAACATTAAACCTACACTAAACATGAAAGAATTTCTAGAAACTCATTCCATTTCAAAATTTGACGATAGTCGATGTACATTTTTCCATAATTGTATGGCGGCAATAGTAGGATAGCATAGTAGACCATCATGAAATTTAATTTTGTGGGACCAAGTTGAAGTGACTTGGCCTAGGATTTATCTAATTGAGGAAAGATAATGCCAAAATCAAAGAGTTGATAATATTTCTTCTCCCTTAACTTATCTTTATGGACTACAGTTAAACAGGCTTTGCATCTCCCTTAATGGATGTTCATGTTCCTCTAAATGAAGAGAAATAGTGGGGTTTAAACCCTCAATATCATCTTAGGTACACCTAGGTGGTCTATTTTGGACTAGAACATCAGTTAGCTTACCTTCTTAATATATATTAGAGTATGAGGCATGGGTAATAGGCAAGGGATCAAATGAACTGAAACTATCATAATGTGCACTTTTTGGGATAGTTGGTAGGTTCAAATCAGGTGCTTCTTTACCATATGGCTCAAATTGCATTTCAATACTTGGGCTGTCCATTAAGAAGTGTCCATTAATGGAACGATGTTAGATAGATCATTTACTTCATCAATGGATGTGTCTATATGTAAAGTAAAATGATTAAGACATGCCTTGAGTGGATCATTGCTAATGGAGTGTAGGAATGGTGTAGATACTTGACTCTCTATCTCATCAAAATCTTTGAAGTCTGATATTATTACTAACCCTGAATAATTGTTATTGATGGGCTTCTCATAGTCCTCAAATAGGTGGTTTTTCTTTTCCCTTTCTAAAAATTCATCAGATATTTGACTTAGTTGGAACTCTAACTTTGGAATAGATTGCAAGTGGACTGATACAATTTGTTTTACATCATTCTAGAATTCAAGATTGTTCTACATAAACAAACTAAGGATCTCTTCTAAAGATTTTTCCCCCTAATGTGGAGGAAACTCCTACTATGGCATAGGTTGTTGTGATAGGGAATCACTAGGGAAAGGGTATTTGTCTTGAGACCATGAAAAATAGGGATGCCTAGCCTAACCAAAATGGTAAGTCTTAGAATAGAAGCTATCCCTAGGATTTTGGCATTCCTTTGCTCCAAAAAGTATTTAGGAAACATGGAGCATGATGGACACAAAGTAGTTGGATGTGCTAGACAAGAAAAAGAGAAACACTCCTTTTTACCAAGGTTGCCTTGATGACTTGCTAGCCATTATAAATGGTTCCAACTAACTAAATTGACTATCTATGATACTATCTATCCACCAATCTATCTAGTATATAGGACGGTTTAAGAGTGGCCCCTATTTCATACATATCTTCATGATGAATGGGCTATGGAGTAAAATAGTAAGAAAGTGGATTTTTATCCCCAATTTTGTTGGCCATATTCCTAGAAAGGTTAATTAGATTTACTTGAGCATGTAACCCTTGCCTAAGTTGACTCAACTTTGCATAGAACAAAAGACATTCATTATACAATGAAAAAGTACTTTTCATTTTCTAGTTGAAGAAAACATAAACTAAATAATGCAACCTATATGTTGTATAATGCACAACAAACAAAAGGCACATACATTAATCCAAACTGTATGAAAAACAAGCTAAAAGGTTCATCGTCTTGAATTGTTTTGTGGAAGTGTAGCCTTTAGGTTATGTTTAACCTAGGTAGCTCCTCCTCTCTTTCAAACTTGTCCTACTACTTACCAAATAGATCTTGATCATAATTAACTATTCATACACTCTTTAGTCATTCGTAGGTGACTGAAGGGCCAATGGAATGTGTTGGTAGAGCTAGTCATTTAAATACCAATGCAGTTGATTAGATAAGGGCCACTAGAGTAGCAATAGGCTGCCTCCTCCTAAGAGAGTCTTGTGATCTCATCAGTTGCTATAGGTCTCTTCTATGTTGATTTCAATTAATTGATTAAGGCTAGGGTTGCATGTAAAATAATGTTTAACCTAGTTGGGCCAAGGGATGCTGATGACTTCCTCCCTTGATCTTATGGGGGTGATTACTGTCACTAATCAATCAAGCATTCCCATAACAATTTGGTCAACATATATACACCATAAAGTATGTAAACATGCTCTAATATGCAAGGAAAGTAGTAAATATAATGCAAATCCTAGAATGAAACAAATTATAGAATGCTTTCTATATGCTCTACCCTACCATCCACAATGAAATTTTAAACTACTTATGCAACCCTAATCCAAGAATTGGAAAGAAGTTAGGATATCTCACAATGGGGTTTTAGATTTAGTCTTTTGGTACAAGGGTGGGTGTATGTACATACCACCTCTTCTGCTAGATTTGGATGGTCCACTCTTAACCTGTATTATTGCAACTGTTTTAAATTTAAATGAATCATGGTGTATATAAAAAATTACTAATTCGATCCCAATACAATCAATTCAAATATTAAAAAAACTAGGAAACCTAAGTCTTCCTCCAATTTTTTTTTACAAATAAAAAAGGAAAATATCAAATTGTTTCATGAATGAGGAAAGTATGCAAACTAATTATATGCAATCCTAAAAATATGACTAATGGTAAAGTATAAAAAACTTACATTCGAATTAAACTCTATTGCAAGTCCCTGGCAACAGTACTAAAAACTTAATATGCTTTAATAATTATCACAACTGCAAAGTTCAATTAGAGTATAGAAACAACAAATATGGGTCGATCCCATGATGACTATAATGATTGGAGTAATTTAAAATTTAAGTTATCCTACTCTAACCTAGCCAACATTCATGGAAATTAAAGACACTAAAATAAATAAAGTAAGCTAAAATAGAACAAGTACATAAGCAAGGAAACTAACTAAGGAAATAAAACAAAGAAATAAAGTAAGAAAGTAAACTAACAACAAATAAAATGAAACTTTCATTAAGGTAATGTCTACAAGGACTTGATACATAAGCAAGTAAAAAAAGAAAAGACAAAGCAATTAAAACTTCCTTTTGAAGTGTCTGCTATAAGAGTCTTTAGTTGTGTCATCCAATTAGGCTCTTTACATGTCCTTTTGTATTTCCAGGCTTGAAGTCCATTGTAGGGCTCTCTTGTTGTATCACTCAATAAGATCTTGTAGTGGATCATGTCCTTGCAGTTAAATGTGAAGCACATAATTGAGCTCCTCCCTTATTAATTATCAGGTGGGTACCTCTTTAAGTGAACGGGGTACCAATATCAATTTGGATTACCGAAGTCTATTTGTAAAATTTTGTTGTTATAGGTCCCTGTCTCTGTTTCTCTCATTCTTAGTGTCATTGGAAAGTTCTTACCAAGCACATTCCAAATTTTAAGCTTTCCAACATCATAAGAAATCACTCGAATTTATTTACCACATTGTCTATATTTATGCTATAGTTCTTTACTTATATGCTGATTCTCAGTGTCATTTATGATTTCTTCTAATTCATGGAATTAAAAAATTTTATTCATGAACTTACATTGTGTATGTAGTCATTCAATGGGACCATTTTTTTGTTCCATTACACTTGTCAAATTGTACTTCTAAACAAACTCTTATTAAAAGATACAGAATGGTGATATTTGTTACTCGTTAAACCACCCAGATTGAGGGTTGTGTGCAAAGTTCTGCATGTCAACAGGGAAATCTAATGGTGGACCTCACTATGACTTCAAAGAATTGTAAACACTACTTCCCATAATGGGAAATCCTGATGCAAAAGTATTTTGACCTTGTATAGTTCATTTCATTAAGGTAGAATGAATATCTCTACGTCACCAATCATGTAAATCTTTAGGGATCAATAGCTGAACTTAAGAGCCCAAAAGGGTAAAATGAAAATGAACCTTGATTGCTTAATCCAGGATCTTGATGCAATGCATATTATCTTTGAACCAAATCATTTTCTTACAGAGTATATAGCTGGAATTGCCACAAAACATAAACCTTCTACATTCTATACCTCCATGGAAGCTTACCAAGATAAGCTTTTTGACCATAATTGTCAACACTATTATCTTTTACATAACCTAAAAACTATTCTTCCCATGTGGGGATCTGAGGTTCACACCAAAACTATTAGTTGTTGACCATCTATGGATGCCACTTGGAAATGGCTCTTCATTGTTCATGGGGTAGTTTATTGTAGTGTCATCAAGATTTTCATCATGAACACTTGCTCATGGCCCACCTTACGCACTCCAAAATCTGAATAACTTTGAGCATTTCTTATTTGCCTCTAATTTAGACTCAAACTACTTTCTCCTTCCAAAGGAAACACAAAGTGCTTTGGATGTCCCACCTTATAAATTTTTTTAATTGTTAAGTTATGTTGGGACCTTGATTTTTTCCATTCAAGTGTCCTACTTATTAGATTATGAGTCCCATCTTCTCTTTTACCATTTATTTCACTAGTGTTTTGTCCAGCTTGGATATCTTATTTGGGTGGAGCAACTTTGCTTTTCTTCTCAAGGACAACAATCGTCTTTTCTTCTGATGCTTTTGCTTGATCACTTTGAGCTTTAAAATTACTTGCAAGCACATGAATCAATGTAGTATTTTGTACACAAGAAAGGTTGATCCCATAAGGAATCTCATAGTTCTGTATGTTGGTTAGAACTTATTTAGGTTGCTTATGTTAGCCAAAGAGAGAGATGGTTTTCATTAAACTAGAAAAGTAAGCAAGCTAAACTTAGAAATTTTCTTAAAAACATGCATTCTAAAAATCTTAAATAAGAAACTCTCTAAAACTAAACTAACATGCAATTAAACTTAAACAACAACTAAAGAAACCATAAACATGAAGTAAACTAATCTACAAAACATGCAAAGCTAAGGAATATTCAACCACATGGTGCAAATGAAAGGTATAGTAAAAATTGCATGGAATTAAATTAGAAGGGAAACCATGGTCTAACCCAAACTAATGCATGGACACATGGCAAGAATTAATCATGAAATAAACACATAATCAAGGAAACTAACATCAAAACCATGCACTTGACCTTTGGAGTTGTGCACATGATCTTGAATGAGGTGTATGTGAAAACTAAGTGCAACTTAACCTAGGATGTTGTACATGAAACTATGATGGAAAAGTTACCTAATGGAACATGAAAGATGTGCATGATGAAGCACAAGGCATGGTATTGCAATCAAGAATCAAGGACTTTTAAGCATTAAGACCAAGTAAAAAAATAAGAGTGCATGAAACATAAGCTTTATTGAATTGGAATTTATACAAAAGATGGTACGCATATTGCATAAGAAAGAAAAGTGTTCATCTTCAAGATATGAAAATAAACCCAAATTCCCTCCCAACACCCACTAAGCAATATTCATGTGATCAAAAGAAGAACCAAGGAGAAAGAAGGGTGAAAGAGATGAGAAGAAAGGAAATGAAAGGCAAGGAATTCAAGGATTTCAATGAACAACTAACTTGATCCAAGGACTTCTGTCGCTTGGCTATCACTACAAGAGATTTGTGACCCTTGAATACAAGGATCTAAAGCTGAAAGAAAAAGGTAAACAAGCAAGGAAAACTAAGGAAGAACTTAAAACATGAACAAAGAACAATGAAAGCAAAAGAAATTAAGGAACTAATCTGGAAATTAAGTGCGAAACAAGGAAGAACGACAGGTGTGAAAGACTTTGTGAAGAGCAGCCAATGAGAACACATTGATGTTTAAGAAAAGAGGGAAAATAATGAGTTGGAAGGTAATCCAAAACTTTAACAAAGGGCATATGGCCCCCTCCTAAAAAGGTGGTGCCTCCCACCTTGCCTTCTCTTAGGTGTCCACTTAAGTCCGCTACATGATTGCCCTAGATCTAATCCTAGCCTTACCTTTTATCTCCATATCATCTCCACCCTAGGATCATAAGCTAGCAATATTAGGAAGTGCCCAGCATGTATAAGACTCTTAAGGGTTTCCCACTTGAAAATCATCTTGGAAGAAGGGGAGAACTCACCCTCCAAAGAATGAGGCATCTCCACCCTTCCTTCCTTCTCTAGCCCCCAACGAGTTTTCCCACTTGGTAGCCCATCTTGTCCACCCTTTCATGCCTCTTCTCCTAAGATTTTAATCTCTCCTTGAAGTGAATTGAGTTCAGGTCAGTTCTTTTCATTCCATTTTTTGTTACTTTAATATTCTTGCCTCTAATTCCATGCATGTTTCCCTCACTTTGTTCCTCAATCTTCCATGTTTGTTTGCCAGTTGATTTCAGCCTTAGATCCTTCTTCCTAATGATCACTGATTTTTGGCAATGATAGCTAAGAGATAGTTGTCTTTAGACCAAGTGATTTGGGTTCCTTCGATTCATTGATTCTCATTACTTTTACTCGCATGTTATTACTCTTTTTCATTTGAATCTTTGCTCCATATCCTTAGTTTTTCTATAATATTTTCTCAAGATCTAAGTTATTGTTTCTCTTTAGTGACATCCAAGAGAAATAGTAGCTTAAATCCTTTGAGTTCCCTTCACCTTTTATGTGATTTTTCTTAGTTCGATCACTAATTTGATGTTGTTTTTCCTTAGAATAGTTCCCATTCTTTTAACTTATCTTCCCTTCATTGTCTTTTGGGTTCCATTGGCATGTCATCCAAGATTAAGTTAATGTTGTTGGTAGGTGTTTTATATTTTATTTAAGTCAAGTTTTATGCTCTTAAAGAGTAAGCAATTTCTAGTTTTGTATACATGTTCATGCATGGCATCTTTAGAAGTACTTTGACATTCAATCAATAAAGCTCTTTGAGGATTATTGTTTATGCTTGAACTATAGTATCTTAATACATTAATTTTGAATGTTATATTGAATAAAAAGTTCCTGTGAAGTTGATTTCCATGCTTTATTTTATTTGAGTTCATAAATACAATGTTGCTCGAATTTTTTCTATTCAATGCTTAATTTTCAGCAACTTATTCAATGTTTTGAAATATAGGACACCTATATGATGAAAGGGTAATGCAAAACATTAAGACTCTAAAAACCATGGTTTGTTCCCAATGAGTGCTAAGTTTTACGTCTTCAGCTAGCTGCGTCATATAAGCACTCTACTCTACCCTAGTCCTAGACCTAATTAGTTGACCTAATTTTTTCTAACTCTAACAATGAAACAGGAAAAATTTTCATGCCACTTTAGAATCTCATGGTAGTCTATATATATTCTCTACCTTGGAAATTTTGGTGGTGATAACATTGAGACACAATAGACCACCACATTTTTTGGATTTCATGGGACCACATTGAAATTGATGACCCCCCATTTTTAAAATTTCATAGTAGTCAATAAATATCTTCCATCTTGAAATATGAGACAGTTGTAATTTAATAGCATAAAAGACCACTGTGAAGTTTGTTGGACCATATTGAAATGAATGGTCCCCTTGTTCAGAAAATATAGGGATAATGGCACTCGTAAAAATCAGCACATGTTTTTCCTACTTCTCTCTTAAATTTTCCTAAAATTGGGGTATAAGCCGACTCTATACTTCCCTAAAAGTTTGTTCTTGATCTAATAGAGGCAAGGATATGGGGGGGCTTAAACCCTTAGTGTCTTCTAATGTGCACCCTAGAGTTGTATGATTTAGGGTTAATACATCAATAAACTCTTCTAGTTCTTGTTCTTAAAAAATAGGTAAGGGTTTAGGTGAACTAATATTGCTATCTAGGGTTTGATCAAATAAGCTCTATAGGTCCCAATTGAGTACGTCTTCTACAATGCATGGCTCAAATTGAATTCAAGATATGTAGGGGTTTTACTCAGTCTTGCCATTAAGAAGTGTCTACTAAAGGCTCAGTGTCTAAATATTCATGCTCTTCATCAATGGTTGTCTCTTCATCATAATCATAAAAAGGATTAGGACATGACTTGAATGGATATAATTTAGAGGTTTGCAAGGATGGTTATGGACTTTGTGGTTCAGAATGTTCATATGATGTGTCCATCCTAATATCGATAATAATGGATAGGGATGGTTGAAAACTTTGAGGCTTAGCAAGAATAGATGGTAATTTCCACCTTGAAATTCTTTCAAGGGGTTTTCACTCTTCTCCATCATTTGTTTCATTTCCTGAATGGATTTTTGAGTTGATTCCATATATACCCTAAAGGATTTTTAAAGTGATTATTTCTTCTGTTGTGGTGGAAACAACTTGTATGGCATTGATGTACTAGAAAAAGATTGATCAGGTTGGAAACATGATGATTGTCCCAGATATGGTTGATATTCCTAAGACCGTGCTTGTTTATGATGTCTAGCCCATCCATTATAGTTCTGATAGTCTCTCTCGGTATAATAATGATGCTAAGTTCAGTGATGCAATGGGTGCATCCATTGGCTCTTGATAATATCCATTGTAGGTGGAGCTTGATGGCCATGAAGTAGTGGGATATATGTGGTCAAAATAGGTACAAGAATTCTCATACAACCAATATAGGAATTATCATATTAAGATAGATACAACTCATTATCTTGCATATAAGCATGTGTCCTATTCATTAGACTATCACTCCAATCCATTATATCAGCTAATCTATCACTTATGTATGTCTCATATATATTTTCATATGTTAAGGGTTTAGAAGTGAAATAGTATGACAATGGTTAACCATCCCCTACTTGGTAGGCCATTGTACTCAACAACGAATGAGTACTTTGTTTATGTGAAATTAGGAAAACCCTATATAACTTAACTAAATGCAACTCCTAATTGTAAATGATGCACAACCAATCCCTAATGGTTCACTAGCGATCTATTATGATAATCTTTTATAATGTGTAGGGTGGTAACTTTTGACCTAGATATAGATAGCTCCTCCTTTTATCCAGGCTCAACTATTGCATACCAGTTAGGTCCTACCCAAAGTGGTTAATACAATTCTCATATTAGGAGGTGTTTAGACCTCAACAAACATCAACGAAAGCTAACGAGAAACCACTTGGATTTGCATGCCCACTATAAATACAATTCTTAGAAGCCACTAGAGCGACAATAGATCTAACCCTTCAAAAAGGTTACTAAGAGCTCAAAACCTTAAGTCTCTTGCTACTTGATTTTAAATTAATTTTGCAAGGGCTATGATAGCAAACATGTAAGGAATTTGATTGATTTAGCTAGGTGGGCGAAGGATCTAGTGATGAAATCTAGTCCTTATCTTATGAGAGTTCTTGTGGGGCCCTTACTACAATTGTGATCCATTCCACTATAAAGCACTTAAACATGCAATGCAACAAAAGCAAACTAATGCCTACAATATGCTATTTAACAAAGGGTGAAATATCTTAACAAACAAGACACTATAACCATGTAGCCTCTGTCTTGGTTGTAGCTGAGCTCAGGCTAACCTTTATTAAATAGGTGCACTATTAATGCAACAACCCTAAATAAAGATGCACTAGGTATAATGAATGATCCTAAACTATATGAATTCTACTACAATCCAAAATGTAACTATATTAATAAAAAGAAAAGAGAGTGAAAGAAACTTACAGTAGGGTTTCTGATGCAGTCCAAGTGTGGGCCACCACACCCCACACTTGTCCTGTATTATTATAACCTATTTAAAATTGAATAATAAATTAAAAATTATAATGGGGCTCAGTACAAATCATCTCAAAAATAAAAAACCTAATCTACCAAAGCAAAGAAATCCTTTCTAATTTGATGAAGCATTGACCCATAGGATCATCACTCCTTTGCCTAATTCTGCTCATATAAAAATAAAGAATATGTCAATTTGTGAGGAATTAGAAAAATATCCAAAAGATGAATCAAAATCCTAATCTAATGCAACCTAAAACTATGACTAGAGATAAGCAATCTAAATAAAATCCAACCACAAATCCATTGTGATTCCCCAGCAATGGGGCCAAAAAACTTAATGTATCTTTAAAATTACTCACAAGCACATGAATCAAAGTAGTATTGCATGCAAGAGAGGTCAAACCCATGAGGAACCTCACAAATATGTATGTTTGATGTATCTTGTTTAAAGTGTTTAACTTCAGCCAAAGAGAGAGATTGATTTGGAATTGAATTGGGACTAGCAAAGTAAATGCATGAATTTAGAAATTACAATCCAAGGAAACATGTTAAAATTAAAACTAAGCAATGGAATTAGAAACTTACTTAACTACTTTGCACTTAAAAAAAGAAACTAATGAAAAACAAGCGTAAATTAAACTAAGAAACTAACTTAAGGAAACTACTAAAAGGGAAACTTTCCCAATTAAACACTTTCCTGAACAAGAAACTTTCAAAAAATGAAAATTTCCAAAACTTGAAAAGAAAACTTTATAAACCTAAATTAATATGCACAAACTAATCAAGAATTAAAGAGAATTAACCCAACGCTTCATGTGCATGATCCATGGATGGTGCACATGGTCCATGGGTCCAAACGTGGCCAGATTTGATGCTTTAAATGCAACCTAAGCTATGCACTTAATAAAAAACCTAAAAGGCTAAATGATTTCCTAAGGATCCAAGAAATTAAGATATTTTGATAGATGGAAACAAAGCATAAAAGTTAAAGAGACAAATTCCAGATTTCAAGTACTTAAGAATATCAGCTTAAATCAAGTATATAAAGCAACAGAAACAATAACTTTTATGAAAGATAAAAATCAGATCTAAATTACATTGTTAATAGAAACATTCAATCATAAGAACCCTCAAAGAATTTTATTGAATTAATTCCAAATTACATCAAAATTCTACACATAAAGCATGTTGAAAAGTTGAAAATTGTGCAAGAAACTAAGCCTTAAAACCTAATCTAAAAAACAATAAAAACTCAATCTAAATCTTCTAATCTAAATTATGATGACATGCAAAGAAAACTGAGAAAGGAATTCTAGAGAAAAGATGGTTAGATGATAGACCTAACTATGGAAATGATGTCTAAAACTAAGTGGAATTGAAGGAGAAAACCATGGATTTCCTAAGGGGGACAGTAAGGATGCAAGCTATTTCTTCTCTTGCCTATCACTACCAAAAAAATAACTAACTTTAATCTTATGTGAATAATTAAGAAAAACTAATGAAAGTGAAGCAAAGAAAAGAGGGAAAGCTAAGTGGAAACATGAGTATAGATCTAAAAAGCAAAACAATGGGAGCAATGAAACTAAAACAAATATAAGTATACTATCAACCTGAATTGGAGAGAAAATAACCAATAAAATAAATAGAAATATAAAGCAAGAATAGAACCAAAGAAAACCAAAGTTCAGATCCAAAAATAATGAAGCAAAAAGGCAATGTTTCAAGATTATCTCACCTAACCTCTACTTAGTAAAAAACTTAGGAACCATGGGGGATTTATAGATACTGGGTTTCTAACTTAGGAAACATTGAATTAAGGAGTAAAGGAGATCTGGATCCAGGGTTTTGAATGAGGAATATTAGGTGGAAAATGATGTAGGCAAGATGATGTAAGAAAGAGAAGTAAGGGAGTGCATGGCTGGTTGACTGCTAATTTAGTAAAGGAGGGGGGAGGAGTGTGGGAGCAATTTAACCCATCTTAATTGGATGGTGATTTGAATGGTAGGAAAGATAGATCTATGGTTATGGGGAAAGATAGGAAGAATGAAAAGAGATATAGGGTATTGTAGGGTATTGAAATGTGTTGAATGAAGATAGCTAGGGTTTCCTAATTAGGAAACCAATTGAATTAAGCATTCAAACAAGGAGGGAGGTGTCACATCTAGGAAGGTGGCTTCATTTCTAAGATAAAATTATGGAACCCCAGGTTTATGTGGTGGAAAAGGTTAGGAAATGGATTAGGAAAGTGGGGTTTTCACTCTTGATAGGTCTCTTAATGCATGATCACTCTTTAGTAGCTTGGCTTCTTTAGATTTCCTAATTGGACTAGGAAACCTCATGAATGGTTCCAATTCTTATGCAAATGATGAAAATGCATGGATTTTTAGCATGGATCATTCGATTCACCTTTTATGCTTCCCATTACCTGCTTACATGACTTAAGATAACTTTTAGGAAGGGGCTTCACCCCCTGTACTCTTGGCAATCTAAGCAAGTAGCTTGACTCGTGAAAAACTCTACGAAGTGCAATATAGGTCATTGGATCATTTTCTCATCTCCTATAAAATATTAAAAATTCTAATTAAATCCTAGAAAATTTTGGTGATTCACGTACTCTAAATTTGCTTCTGGACTTGCAAAATATCAAACTTTTGAATCATTTGGTCAGAAATGCATGTGTTATTAATTTTTGGAAAAATTCTCAAAAATAACTCTATAATTTATAGTATGTGGGCTACTAATTGGGTACTATTTATATAAAATTGAACACTTATCACTCAATTAGATCACATAATATCACCGACGTATCATCCTTCAAAGTATTATCCTCCCGGCTATCTAAAACCGTTTCTTCCTTTCTCATTATTCTCAGACTATTGTTGCACAATAGTTATTATGCTTCTCAAAGCTCTATGTACACACAGTCCTAGTTAGGATTTGAACTCTTAAAAGGCTGCCCATGAAAATAGATCTCTTTTCACATGACAAAGTTGTCACTTAGAGATACTAATTTATATACTCTTACACCCTAGTTCCATGAAGAACCATACTAATCCCACAAAAGTAATTTCTCTTTTGCTCACACATGAACCAAAAGTCTCCTTTGAAAATTACATGAATTCATGTCTATTCTCCTCAACAATGGAGGCCATCTCCACTATTTCATTCATGGTAGTGATTGAGTCATACTAACCTTACTCTTCAACCTAGGATTCAACCCATTAACAAACATAAGGGCTGCTTACTCATCCGTGGTGCCCACATTTAGCACCAATCTTCGAAACAATTTTAATTTGCTCCCATACTTGACAATTGTCATGCTCTACATCCTTTGGGAAGCACCCATTCACAATCATAGGATAATACTCTTGAGTTACTTTCTAACTCAAGTGTGGGCCATCACTCTAATTTTGTGACTATTCATGACTTTCTTTAATGTGACTAGTTGTGAGTGGACTAAATATGGGTCCTGATGCTGATTGTGGTGACCTAGGTTTTATCTTAAATAACTTTTCAGAATGTAGGGCCCCTAGCTTGAAAACTTCTTTAAAAAGCAAGCATCTAAAAAAAAGTTCTTTAAAATCATTTTCTTAAAACCTCGATTGTCATTTACATTTGCAAAATAAGGATCAAACTGTGAAATGAGCTGCTATTTCCATGAAAAATGCAGTAGAGTTTCCTTTGTATTTCTAATATATAAGAATTTAATGCATGCAATGTGGAACACTTGATAAATAGTTCCCAAAGAAATTTTCATTTTAAGACATTTTAAAATAAATAATGGTTTCTCAACTTTGCGAAACTTCCAGTCACAACCATATATCACATTGCATAACAATCACAATGCAAACATGTCTACAATTTTAAAGCACATATGATTACAATATTTAGTCTAACAATGAAATAAAATATAAATCTCACTATAGCTCACCCTCTAAAGAAAATCTTCATTCCTGTAGTTGCTAAGTTAATAATCATGTGCTTTATTTTCTAATTTGAGCTACTTTTCTTTTATTTCTAATTCTTCAAATCTAAGATCTAGTAAAGAAATACAATATTTTAGCAAGCTTGTGCTTGTGCACGTGGAATAAGATGCACTTACAAGTAGAAATCACAAATTTATAATATAAGCATAAATCCAATAATGCATATAAATTTTAGTAAATCCATGCTAATTCAGGATCAATTAGAAGCAAAACAAGATGTACGTGTTAACTCATAAGCTCGTGAATCACATCATTATAATAAAATTTCATCCAGGTTTAAGTTTATATATGTACAACATTAGTACAAAATTTCTGACGCATCCATTCCAATATATATCCATGTAGGCTACAAAACCATTCCAAAGAATACAATGCTTTTGAAGAGTCAAAAAGCTCATAAAACACTAAAATATGTGTTAAATCTAATCCTCAATGGGGAATCACAATCACACATAGGCCCATATCAACCCAGTCATGATTACTCATATCAACCAAATTAGGTTCATCTTGAGCCAACTTTCATCCTAAGGAAAATCATAAAAAAAATGGGACCACTATGCTCATCGACCTGCCAGTCTAGAAGAAGTCGCATGCACATTAGATATATGAGAGAGACTTCCACTGTATCCTCATGGGGACTATGGATATTCATAGGTAGGGTAACTATGATTGTTCGACTTAAAAAATTGATAATTTAATGGATGAGGATATCTAATATCATATTAGTTTCAGAGGTGGGAGGCCAAACTGTATCTCCTAGCATAGCTCCCACTAGGACCATCTCCATCTGCCTATATAAAACATGAAATCATAGGACATTCTAATAGTTGTTCATCATGAAAACTGATATTGCATCACCTCAATGTTCCAATTGAATGATAAAATAACATGTGAGTAGTCAAACTCATACCATATTCAAAACCTGAATAGTAATACCACAAACAAGGCTTTTTAGTCATTTCAAATCATAAATAGAATACAGATAGTGAATCAATCTTTCATCAAATATGTAAATGCATTTCACACATTGAAATATAGTTCATGGGGCAAAACATGATTATGCATGAAACTTCAAGAGATTCACATAGAATTTGGGTCATATATTCCCACATCTTTCCATTCCAAAACAAAAATATGATTTAAATGCTAGTTTTGTAAATAGTTCAAAATCATGAAGTAAATCTTAGATCGCACAATAAATTTTGCAAATATTTAATTTTTCAAGTAAATCATCACAAGCATTAAATCATTTTACCAAAGAATTAACAATCTTAATTCCATCTACCTTTGATCAGGCAACTTAGATTCGCCGATGCAAGTAGTTACAAAATTTGCACATTCACTAATGATTAATCACACATGTATACACTTACTTAGAACTATAATTTAGATTCTCACATGGTCATCCATGGTTTATAATTAGTTATAGATTAGTTTTTGATACTCTTCCTTACAAAATAGCATGCTCGCAGCTGTCCACGTTATTGATCATGTTTTATTAGCCATGGATCACTAATCTTATGATCAATGGTCACCGGATCTTCACATCTACACCATTATCATCTGTACCATTCTCATTGATTGATGGTTGATATATAAATTTTGAAATATTGTGCATGTACCTCCCTACTTGTAGGTTTTAGCCAATAACATTCCATGAATAGAACTAATTAGGTTTAATTCTACATTTTGTAGGTCCAAGGCACAAATAAAAAAATACATAAATTTGACAACTTTGACCTTGAAAGAGCAAGTTTAGAGTTCGAGCAAGGTTATGGGCCCACCTACCAAATTTATCAAGTGTGAAATTTTAGAATGCTAAAAGGATACCATTATCATTTTTGGTATAGTCAGAAACCTCAAAGCATTGCTAAATCTTATTCGGGCAAAAGAGGCTGTCAGTATCAAAAGAAAAGGTGACAGAACTTCCATCCATGCATGCAATCTACCACCTTTGGGGAGCTTCTAAGTGAGGCTTAATAGCTACACATGGAAAAGGAAGCACACATGTGAATCACACTTGAGCATGGGCCTATACAAGACTTAAATCTTTAGCTTTCGCTGTCTGCAGTTCAAAATGGGGACCATCAACATTACTACATGATTTTTTCATGTAAAGGTGGTGCATCCCACTTAATTCCATGTGAAATATAGGTATGAAATAGTATAATTGGTGGAGAAAAACAAGGAGATGATGAGAGATCTAAAAAATAAGAAATCTACGATTAGTTTTCAGTCATAAATTTCAAGAAAGAGTAACTGAGATCAATTCAAATCCAAGACTATCCAAAAGAACCAATGAGAAATCATGATTTTTATCAAAGGAAGCTTCTTAAGTGGGATTAGAAAGTGAAGAGATAAAGGAAATAGAGATAATGATAGAGGTAAAGGAAGGACAAGAGGGAGTTTTCATTAGGAAACTTTCATCTCCCACATCTCTACGTGAAATAAAAAGGAACTTCAACACATTCTGGATTTGTTTTCATTCTCCCTTCAACCCATTTTGCTTCCACACGAAAAATAGAGAGAAGTAGGGAAGAACTAAGGAGATCTCAACCTTGAGGACCACACAAAGTGATCAAACAGTAGCTAGAACATCCTAAAGGGACGAATATCCAAGGAGAATAGAAGAGGTAAGAAAGGCTTGTTTCATTCTTCCATCATGCACCATTCCTTTGATTATTTTGCTATATTTTCTCTAGATCTCAAATCCACTTAAAACTGATGCTTTTAAACTTACATATTATCCTCTAAATGACCAAAATATCCACCTAAAACTCATTCCCTAACCCCCGTCATTTATCCAACATTTTCATACTTTATTTTTAGTCCATTCTACCTGATTTCCTGACCATTCTCCACCATTTTATTTTCCATCTTTTTATACATAGCCTTTAATTTTGGAATTCAATTTTTAAATAATTCACCCCATAATTGACCATTCTACAAAATTTCATAGAATAAATCCATCTCTATCCTCTTTTCCATTCACCCCTTTTTGCACCAAATTTCAATTGTCTTATCATTACTATTATCATTTTCATATTGTTTTATATCTCACAATTTCTATTACCATTATATGGATTTGAAATTCATGCCCCAACTATCAAACCTTATCATCTTTCAATTCATCCATTCATCTCTCAAAAAAATTTCCACTTGAAACCTTTTCGAGTCTCTTACTTTCTCTCAGTTCTACACACATAAAGTAATCTTTTAGGTGTAATCACTTCTCATATAGTTTGTGGCATGAGTGATTGGTGATCCATGGATATGTTGAGTGGCACAATATTATTTATATCATAAGCAAAAAATGCAAAAGAAAGGTGATAGTGTGCAGGTCAACGGGATTCATCGGAAGATCTCTCAAGTATCACATTGGAAATTCTATGTGAATGCATTCTAACTCATAGGATTAATTGGACTTGTTTTTGTTAGTTCTTTGTTGCAATTCTTTGACGTAATTTCTTTTCATAGTTTAATGAAAAATTCTTTTTTCTTTCAGCTTCTATGTTCTTTACTTATTTTAGTAGTTGTAGATTTACTTTATGCTTTCTTGTATTTGTCATTAGTTATCTAGGGTATTATAGTGAATTATAACCTAGAATGATGTATGTTTAAGATTAAGTCATCTTAGGATATAACAGTAATTAATATTGATATTAATATTAATATTAGATCATAGCACTCTAGGCTCACATGCTTTGTGATTGTTTGAAATAAGGAGTATAGAGTATAGTAATAATGGGGAGCTATACAAAAATCTTTGGTAGTCGATGCCCTAAGAGGACCGGCTATACTTTGAAAAAGTTTAGTATTAGGCTTTGAACTAATATTAAAAAAATCATAAAAAAGAGCATTAAAAGAATTATCTCCTATATTTTAGAAACATCATGCTTCTAATTACATTAGTAAAAATAACATAGATAGCTTAGTTCTTAAAAATATTGATTTCTAATGTGTTTGAATTTTGATTCCTAGAGTTACATTTGATTTCATACCATTTGTGTACTTCCTTTGATTTTGAGTATTTTTAGATGATCAATTTAGGTTAATGATAAGTGTGTAATTTTGTACTAAAATCATCTAATTAGCTACCTGTATGTTCTAACTTACAGGGGTAAATTAGAGTTTTTGACCAAAAATAATAACACATGTATTTCTAACCTAATGAGTCAAAATTTTGATATTGTGTAGGTTTACAGCTAATCTAAGGAAAGTGTGAGAATAATCATATTTTTTAGGATTTAACTAGAGCTTCTAACTTTTTTTCGGAGTGGAGATGATGATTAGTTGGGCAAGATAAATCAAGATGAAAATTGAAGATCAAGATTAAAAGATTGAGTCAAGGCCTAAAAGTTATCAATCAAACATGAGATCAAGGATCAAAATCTGTAATGCCCAAGCAATTTACACTATTTTTAATGAAAATTGAACATTCTATAGAAAATAAACTGAGTTAAATGTTTCACTTTATTTAAAATATTAAATGAAGGAATTTGTGAAGAAACTTAGTACCATTAGATTCTACTCAAAAAATGGAATCCAACGCCTCAAAAATTACCCAAAACGGAGTTCGTGTGAAGAAGTTACGGTCGTTTAAAGATAGGGGTATTTCTGAAATTTAAACAGAAAACGTTTAAAATGAAAAAGGACGAAAAACGCAGGTGGCCGTTTTGATAACGGCACCCCCTATGTCTTCAACCTCAAGAACCCTCCAGAAACCCTTGATCCCGATTTTTCTAGAGGATTCTGCCACCGCCAAGGGCGGCACCGCCACAAGCAAGGCTATAAGAACCCCATCTCCCCCTCTCCAAAAACAGGTTTTTTCCAGTCGTTTGAGAATTCAGTTTCCGGCAAAACTAGAACCCATCTCAAACCCAGTTTTCTTGAGTTTTCCAACAACGGCCAGGCTTGAGTCAGGCCGGCCATTGCCAATTACCCATTCCCCTCTCTTCTTTCCCCCTTTCTTCCCTTGGTCGCACCGGAACGACAGGCCTTGTCCCTTCTTCGAGTTTGCCGATGAGCAGGAGCACCCATCAGGAAAAGGGCACTCCCCAGGCTACCCAGGTAAGCCATTCTCCTTCCCTTTTTTCTTTTTTCTTCCTCCTCTCAGGCTAGATCCATACTGGATCTAGCATTTCCAGCCAGAAAATGCCCCAAGACTGGTTCTAACCGGTTGTGCACGAACACGACGTTCCAGGCATGCCACTATGTATGGGTGTGGCCTCGGTGCATCCCGGGCACAGTCCAGGCTCGACCGAGACCCATGGGCAGCCCGGGAGCCAAGGCACATTTTGACTACGCCAAGGTGTGTTCGTGCGAGGTCATCCAGGATGCGCATCATAGCGCGTCGCTTAGGCATGCTTGTGCACGTACGAACATTGTCCCAGGTGCGGCCTTCAGGTACGTGCGCGACATGGGCCACGGGTCCTGGCTCGACCAGGGTGCACGGGGTGCCCTGAGAGCTGAGACACGCCATGCTACAAGGTGCATCCATGCGATGATGCGCGTCATAGTGCGTCACTTGAGCATGCATGTGCGTGTGCAAAATGTGGTCCCTGGCACAGCCTTTGGGCGCGCACGCACATAAGGGAGTCGCGGTTCAACCAGGATACACGGGTGTCCTGGGAACTGGGGCACGCGGACCTAATGAGACTTTAAAGTTAGGATTAAAAGATAAATTACAGAGTCTAACTATTGGAAAGTAGATCCACACCATAGGATCTAGCCTGACGAATGACTTAGGCAAGGACCTTGGACCCAATAGGCAGAGCTAGCGATCTAATGACTAAATGGATTGAAATTAATAAGGAATCCTTGTATCCATTCATACCCAGGAGTTTATAAAAGAGACCCAGGGACGGGTTGAAGTGATAAAGGACGCGACTCCAGGAGACTTTGAGGTAGGTGCTTTATCCCAACTAGACTTTTTAAAAGAGCCATGATTGTTTTATGCATGTTTTAAGTATAAGTTATATAACTTGTTTAGCATGACTTAATTCAGCATACATATGATAAATGCTTTATGCATAGATATGTTTTGCAAGTAATTGCATATACATTATGCATAGATATGTTTTGCAAATAATTGCATACACATTATGCATAGATATGTTTTGCAAACAAATGCATATATTGCATGATTTGTGAGCATTGAGTTTTTAAAAGATTGCATGTCCTTGGGAGTTACCAAAAGACGCTGGAGTGCCCAAAAGATGCTGGGTAGGAAGTTGTGAGGGACCCAAAGAGGACAGGTTTTGAAAAAGAGGTTTTCGCTTGTTTGATGTGATATGATTTGGGCTGATAAGCTCATGGGCGCTATGCCGAGAGGTTTGGGTTGACCTCCAGCCTCTACCACTATTAGCTGGATGGGTACCACGCCCAAAAAGGGCAACATCCTCACTTCGACTGCATGTGGTACAGGGGGCTACCACTGGTGTCACGGCACTGGGTCGAACTATCATATGTCCTGTGGAGGCATATGACCCTATGTCCTCAGGTACCCGGGGACCACAGGACGGCGAGGTCGTGAGCATAGTTGGACCCTATGGTTTGAGGATTTATTTGCATTGCATATGGCATAACATGAGGTTGGTCGACCATACCAGATATCCATGAGTTGCATTCAGTTGAGCATTTTATGCATATCATTATGATTATGATATATGATACTTTCGACTTGGATTATGCTATTCTTTAAGTCATCAGTATTTCAATTTGACTGTGGTTTTTAATATCGATATTGAACGAGATTGTTCGAACATGCACATGTTTTTAAGAGCGTATGATTTTAAACATAGCATGCATTGCAAAACTAGTAGTGATAGACTCCTACTGAGTATAGTATATACTCACCCTATCCTTAACATTTTTCAGGATAGTTCCACTCACAAATAGAAGATGTCTCAGGAGATATTAGTGCTACGAGCAAGTGAATCAAATAGGAGACAATTATACATGTAAGTAAACTCTCTACCCTTTGGACATGTATTTGTATTTATTTGCAATTGGACTATGTGCTGTGACTGGATAGACCTGGGGAAAAATAATTATGATTTTTGAAGTTTTCCAAAAAACTACTTTAGTGGTTGTGAAAGCAAATGACACTCGGGGTTTTCAAAAATGAGTTCAAAACTGAAGATTTTTCGCTGCATTGCATGGTTTTTATAAAATGGTTTTCAAATAGGGATGCATCCCGCCTTAGGAATTAGATATTGCATTTAAAAATGCATGGGAAAACCCGGGTCGTCACAGTTGGTATTAGAGCCCAGGTTTTATCCTTTCATAGCCAGTCCAACATGTCCAAGGGTCATAGACAATAAAGAAAATCAAGAAGTAGTATAAATAGGAGTAGTAGAGATGACTACTTCTATTTGAGGATTACAATATTAATGCTCATGGCATTTCACCATAAATAAAGAGGTGAAACCCAGCTTGGTTTAACAAATAATTAGGTAGAGGATGGTGCAACCCTTATCCAAAATCTAGTCTAAGACGACTTAAGGATTAAGGATTGTTGGGTGGTGCAAATATAAAAAACTCATATATGGATCATATTATGAGAATGATGAATGAGGACGTTAGTGAACTTGTTAGTAGATAGTTCTGAAATGCAATACAAAAATCTTATCAAAGGTGAGAAAATCAAAGAACTTAGATGGCTATCTTACCATCATAAAGAATATCAGAATATGAGTACACTATCACAAGGATATGATATGAGTATGATAAGGGATGTGAAAGGCAGACTTTGAGAAGAATTTTGATGATAATCTAAGAGGGATGAGAATGCAAGATGATATTAGGAGATGACTGTGACTCAAACTAGGTCACAAAGGTGTGGATCTTGAAGGACTTAACTCAATTTTGGATACCTTAATTGGAGTCTTATGAAGAGTAAAGTGCTATTGAATAATAATTGCCTGAGTATTATGGAGCAAATCAGAAGATGTATACAAGTGACATATTATGTGATTAAGAGAAATATAACACGAATATGATAGGGAAACGAATTCGATCGAGTTATCAAAAGATTTGGATGATAATAGATCGATCCTAACATGAACTTGTAAGAGAAGTATAACACGATCAAAATATCAATGCCATTATTAAGACATTGTATGAATTTTATTGAGGCTATAAGCGACTGAGGATTTCAATGATCTTAAGACAAGCATTCAGTTTATCATATCTGTTAAGTAAAGGAATAAATGAAGTATCAATTATATGCAACAGAGCATATAGAGACATTGATCCAGGTAGACCAAATGAGGATTTTGAAGAAAAGAGAGAAAGAGATAAAGATGTAACTACCAGTACTCAATGAATATTGAATATTCAAAATAAAAAGGTCATGACTTTATTGAGGAAAGAATAGATCCATAGAAATCTTTCATCTTGAATCATCTGGGAAGATAAACCAATCAAATTCGAAGGAATAATACTAGATGAGTTGGTGATCTTATTGTAAAAGAGTATAAAAGAGAGAAAGCATATGGGGTTTAAGATTTTGAGTAGAGTATCGAATTTCAGGACATTATGCGATAAGAAATTTTCAGAGAGGAATGGTGACCAACTAGAAATTAAAATTCTACAAATGGTTTGATATCAATTATTACAATTAGATTCTTATCAGATCCATTAGCTTATGGGGAACACCAATGGATATAATAAAAAAGGAAAATTCGGTAATATCTTACCTTGCCACTACATGAGTAAATAAAGTTATATTGAAAAAGGAATTAGGCCAGGACAGTGACTTGCCCATTTAGCAAGTAGGGTACCATCAAGGATCAAAATGGAGGTCATACTATTATAGATTGGAAGACCAAAAATTTTAAGACCATTATTTAGTCATTACCTTTAGAGTACTGTTGACTAAATAAAGGTATCCCACCCTAATTAATCAAGTATGTTAGTATCTATGAGTTGGTAGTCGAAGTTATATACTCAGAAGGATGTTATAAGTATTTAGGCTTGAGTTTTCCTTGAAAGAAGTACTTGTTAAACTAAGTCATTTGAGGGTATGAGGTTAGTTGATGAGGACAATTGCAACTGAGATAGGAGCAAAAATAAGAAGTAATATAAACCAATGTGAAAGATTTTCCAAACCTTAATGGCTACCATCACAAGGTGAAGAAATTACTACTGACTTGGATTGAAAAGAAAGGTAGATAAGTACTGATCAATTTAGAGACCCTTGAGCTTATGATAAAGATATATCTGGAAAGAGATCAATAGGTAATCAAATAAAGTCTTTCTATACGTCTACGAAAATGTTCCATGCCTACCTGAGTGATTTTCAAATTTGATGATTTAATAGCTTCAGCAAATGTAGTAGTTATTGAACGAGAACTACTATTATAAGCTAAGTATGAGGAGGCACTTGAAGGATAAACTTTGAAGAATTGAGAGAATCACTACTTATGAGGATACCTCCTGACAATACAGACTACATGATAATAAAAGATTAAACAATATATTACAGGGAATGGAAGGAGAAAAGTGAGGTGGCCAGCACAATATAAGGCGAGATGTGATGTTACTTTGCCTTTAGACAAATAGTTAGTTGTTATGAGCATATACCAAGTACAAAAAATCAATTGAAGGAATTTTCTAAGGACTAACCCTACCAGATTGAGTATAGAACTTTTGGACGGAAAGGTAATGAAGAAAACCATCAAGCAAAGAAAGGACAAAGAGGATGATGACAAAGGATTCAACCATGACCTAGTAAGGGTACTCGGTTATGAATAAGATACTTGTTTTACATAAATGGGAACATTATTGAAAATCCGAATGACAAATTGCTGTGAATATTGAGATAGGCCTCTAAATGAGAACATTTGACCCATGATGATGAATCGACCATGAACATTTGACATGAGTTTGGATAAAATCTTCACGAAGAAAGGCGTTTAATGAATTCAATAATTATGAAATTGGATATGGAGTTAGGACATTTTACTTTCAGTATATGATAAGGTCCTCGATGGAAGATGCTACTAATTGGCTTTCATGATCTTATTTTAAATGTAACCTTGGTCAAGGAAATCAAGTCACATATGGAAAATGACAGACGGTTGAAATTCAAAGTTAAGTAAGAGTTTGGCCGTAGAGCATATGATACCATATCAGTTATTGAAATATCTTGGAGACAAATAAAAGGTAAGAATCAAAGTTAAACACAATAGAAAGAAGGTAACTTTTTTGGACTTGTGGATGATGAAAGAGATCACTAGATGAAAGGGATTATCCTATGATATTCAAAATAGGAGAAATAAGATCATATGATCTCAAAGAAGTATGGAGTAATTTATACATGAATAAAGAAGCATGACCCTAAGAGGAGACTATCTTATATAATGAGAAAGGTATAGGCATCTAAGGATTTCAAGATAGAGGAATTTTAGCTAGAAACCAGTGTTGTTAAACTAGCATGTATGGGAGTATGCATCAGAGTACACAGCGAAAGTGGCCCTTACAAGTAAAGCCTTGTAAAAGAAACAATAAAAATGATAAATTGAGGATGAGCCTAAATTAGATGCCTAAGAGGAGAATGCATTCACCAAGAAGTTATCTAAGAGACAAAATACCTTGAAAATGATAATTTGTGGAATTTCAAGGACGAGATTCTTTTAAGGGGGTAATAATGTAATGCCCGAGCAATTTACACTATTTTTAACGAAAATTGAACATTCTATAGGAAATAAACTGAGTTAAATGTTTCACTTTATTTAAAATATTAAATGAAGTAATTTGTGAGGAAACATAGTACCATTAGATTCTACTCAAAAAATGGAATCCAACGCCTCAAAAATCACCCAAAACGGAGTTCGTATGAAGAAGTTATGGCCGTTTAAAGATAAGGGTATTTCTGAAATTTAAACAGAAAATGTTTAAAACGAAAAAGGACGAAAAATGCAGGGGCCGTTTTGATAACGGCACCCCCTATCGTCTTCAACCTGAAGAACCCTCCAGAAACCCTCGATCCCGATTTTTCTAGAGGATTCTGCCACCACCAAGGGCGGCACCGCCACAAGCAGGGCTATAAAAACCCCATCTCCCCCTCTCCAAAAATGTGTTTTTTCTAGTCGTTTGAGACTGGGTTTCTGGCAAAGCCAAAACCCATCTCAAACCTAGTTTTCTTGAGTTTTCCGGCAATGGCCAAGCCTCCCATTTCCAGTTACCCATTCCCCTCCCTTCTTTCCCCCTTTCTCCCCCTGGTCGCACCAGAACGACGGGCCTTGTCCCTTCTTCGAGTTTGCCGGCGAGCAGGAGCACCCATCGGGAAAAGGGCACTCCCCAGGCTACGCAGGTAAGCCATTCTCCTTCCCTTTTTTATTTTTTTTCCTCCTCTCAAGCTAGATCCGTACTGGATCTAGTGTTTCCAGCCGTTTTCTAGCCGAAATTCCTGGCCGAAAAATGCCCCAAGACCAGTTCTAGCTGGCTGTGCACGAACACGATGTCCCAGGCATGCCACTGTGCACGAGGGCACTCGACTATGTATGGGCGTGGCCTCGGTGCATCCCAGGCACAATCCAGGCTTGACCGGCATGTATGGTGGCCTGGGAGCTAAGGCACATTTCAACTACGCCAAGGTGTGTTCGCGCAAGGTCATCCAGGACGCGCGTCATAGCGCATCACTTAGGCATGCTTGTGCACGTGCAACACTGTCCCAGGTGCGGCCTTCAAGTACATGCCCGACATGGGGCATGGGTCCTGACTTGACCAGGGTGCACGGGGTGCCCTGGGAGCTAAGACATGCCATGCTACAAGGTGCGTCTGTGCGATGATGCACGTCATAGTGCATCACTTGAGCATGCATGTACGTGTGCAAAACGCGGTCCCTGTCATGGCCTTTGGGCGCGCACGCACGTAAGGCAGTCACGGTTCAACTAGGATACACGGGTATCCTGGGAATTGGGACACGCGGACCTAATAAGACTTTAAAGTTAGGATTAGAGGATAAATTACAGAGTCTAACAATTGGAAAGTAGATCCATACCATAGGATTTAGCCTGACGAATGAATGAGGCAAGGACCTTAGACCCAATAGGCAGAGCTAGCGATCTAATGACTAAATGGATTGAAATTAATAAGGACTCCTTGTATCCATTCATACCCAGGAGTTTATAAAAGAGACCCAGGGATGGGTTGAAGTGATAAAGGACGCGACTCCAGGAGACTTTGAGGTAGGTGCTCTATCGCTACTAGACTTTTTAAAAGAGCCATGATTGTTTTATGCATGTTTTAAGTATAAGTTATATAACTTGTTTAGCATGACTTAATTCAGCATACATATGATAAATGCTTTATGCATAGATATGTTTTGCAAGTAATTGCATATACATTATGCATAGATATGTTTTGCAAATAATTGCATATGCATTATGCATAGATATGTTTTGCAAACAAATGCATATATTGCATGATTTGTGAGCATTGAATTTTTGAAAGGTTGCATGTCCTTGGGGGTTACCAAAAGATGATGGAGTGCCCAAAAGACGCTGGGTAGGCAGTTGTGAGGGCCAGGCAATTGTGTGGGATCCAAAGAGGACAGGTTTTGAAAAAGAGGTTTTTGCTTGTTTGATCTGATATGATTTGGGCTGATAAGCTCATGGGTGCTATGCTGAGAGGTTTGGGTTAGCCTCCAGCCTCTACCACTATTAGCTGGATGGGTACCACGCCCAAAAAGGGCAACATCCCCACTTCAACTGCATGTGGTACAGGGGTCTACCACTGTTGTCACGGCACTAGGTCGAAGTGTCATATGTCCCGTGGAGGCATATGACCCTGTGTCCTCAGGTACCTGGGGACCACACGACGGCGAGGTCGTGGGCATAGTTGGACCCTATGGTTTGAGGATTTATTTGCATTGCATATGGCATGACATGAGGTTGGTCGACCATACCAGATATCCATGAGTTGGATTCAGTTGAGCATTTTATGCATATCATTATGATTATGATATATGATACTTTCAATTTGGATTATGCTATTCTTTAAGTCGTCAGTATTTCAATTCGACTGTGGCTTTTAATATCGATATTGAACAAGATTGTTCAAACATGCACATGTTTTTAAGAGCGTATGATTTTAAACATAGCATGCATTGCAAAACTAGTAGTGATAGACTCCTACTAAGTATAGTATATACTCACCTTATCCTTAACATTTTACTCACCCTATCCTTAACATTTTTCAGTATAGTTCCACTCACAAATAGAAGATGTCTCAGGAGATATTAGTGCTACGAGCAAGTGAATCAAATAGGAGACAATTATACATGTAAATAAACTCTCTACCCTTTGGACATGTATTTGTATTTATTTACAATTGGACTGTGTGCTATGACTGGATAGACCTGGGGAAAAGTAATTATGATTGCTGAAGTTTTCCAAAAAACTACTTTGGTGGTTGTGAAAGTAAATGACACTTGGGGTTTTCAAAAATGAGTTCAAAACTTAAGATTTTTTGCTACATTGCATGGTTTTTATAAAATGGTTTTCAAATAGGGATGCATCCCGCCTTAGGAATTAGATGTTGCATTTAAAAATGCATGGGAAAACCCGGGTTGTCACAAGATCACCTTAAAGAATTCAAAGGTTGGAATTTGAGAAATCAAAGGTTAGAAAAGTGGGCCCATGCACAAGCCATGCAAAGTCCACCACCATTACATGGGTTTCAGTCAAGTCACCTAACCATGTATAAGCCAAGAAGGAAAGGACAAGCTAAGCAACCTAGTCAGCCATCAGAGCTAAAGGGTTAAGCCACTAAGCCAAACCAAAGGATCCCCTAAAGCCAGCCATAAAGCCAAGCCAAATGAGCCCTCAAAACAAGCCATCAAGCCACATAAGCCAAGTTACATGGAAGGCTATGATTGGAGGAAAATCCAAAGAAATATTCATGGGATTGTAAGGGTTATTTTGAAGATAATTGATGAAAAATCAACTTGGATGAGGTAGCATGTGGACAAATAGGAAGAACCCACATCTCTTTTTTTGTCTTTCTCATTTTTTTTCTCACTTTCCACCTCACCAATCAAAAACACTAGGAATTTTGCACTTTCCCACCAAGGAGTCCCACCTTTTTAAAACACTCACACTTTCTTAAACCACAGATTCAACTTGCCAACCAATCCTAGAGTCCCATCTTTACCACTCAGCTCTTCCTCCTTCTCTCTCTCTCTCTCTCTCTCTCTCTCTCTCTCTCTCTCTCTCTCTCTCTCTCTCTCTCTCTCTCTCTCTCTCTCTCTCTCTCTCTCTCTCTCTCTCTCTCTCTCTCTCTCTCTCTCTCTCTCTCTCTCTCTCTCTCTCTCTCTCTCTCTCTCTCTCTCTCTCTCTCTCTCTCTCTCTCTCTCTCCATTCACTACTTTCTAATTTTCCAAAACCATCCTATGATTTTTATGAGGGGAGATGCCCCCCTCTTATAAAAATGCCATCTCCTACCTTGTCTGACTTTGTTGCCATCTTGTCCCCACCTTAGGTCTCTCTTAGTTATCCAATTTGTCATTGCCACCTCACCTATCCCCTAGGGTTTCCTTTAGATAGCATAAAAAAACATAAAAGAGGAGAATTTTCATGTCGAATAACATATTGGAGAAGAGGGGAACGCCCTTCCTAAGAAGGAAGCATCTCCACCCTTCCCTCCTTTCTCCTACAACTCTCAATGACTTTTCCTTTGGAGTAGGTGTAATATCCTCAATTTTTAAATCATAAATTAAATTAAAAATTATATGCATGAAAATTGTTCTTAAAAACTTAAAAACTAGAAAGTACACATCAAGAGGAATTGAACGATATAAGAGAAGGGGATTGTATGCTCAAGTTGAGTGATTTCACATCGAGGTAGGTGACGACATTTAATGTTTCATTTTGATTTTAAAACCTTGTATTTTCATGGCATCATGATTGATTGTGATTTAAATTGCACTTATTATTAATCGATGATTTTGTGAGATTTAGAGTTTTATGCTATGATCACTATTTGATTTCAATCATGTATTGAATGGATTATGGCACGATGGTTTCATAAGATTGAGATTATCTACTTATGCACAATTAGAAAATTATCTTTCCTTATTGCATCACTGAAATTGATGAGTTTTCATGAGAAAGGAAAGTAGAGGCTTGGTGGCTAGTCCTTTTAGAGGCTAACCCCGGGATGAGGGTCGTGCCTTGGGGATTGCGAGCCACGAGTGCTCCTGGTTTTCCACATATGTGATTTTTGGGTTTTGAGTTTATGACGGGTGCTCTCACCCAGTGGATGTCATGCTAGGAGGGAGAGGGCAAGCCACCCACCCTCCGAGATTTGTTATGTGATATGATTGTGATATGATAGGCACCTGCCCGTAGATAGCTTTCGGTAGGGGTTGGTAACATGGATAGTCCAAACTACTAGTCCAGGCCTTTCCATAGGGATGGATGCTAAGTCTCCCATTATGGTGTCGACGAGGAGCGGCGGTGGTTGAGACCCTGGAGGGTTGCCACTATGGCATGATGATCCATGCTCTTATTTTGTATGCTCACATGATGACCATGGAGATATGATTGTATGCCTGGGTGTGACGACACTCAGAGGTTGGATATGAGTACTCATGATCGATGATAATAGTGTATGGGACTCTCATGGGACCCATGTACCTTAGGGTGCCCTATTATTATTTTATATTGATACTATGTTGGCATGAGTTATAATGATTTTATTTTTATAGATGATAGATCTTTTATTTTATTGTCACTGTTATTCGTTTATTTCATCTTTATTACATTAATTGTCTATGCACCTACACAAGCAATAGCTTGCTGAGGCATTGCTTTGTTTTGCAATGCCTTATATCTCGAACGCAGCAGCAGGAAGGGCAAAATCATTGAGAAATAGTGATAGCAGTGGGAGATTCCTTTACTTGATTTGATAGACAGTGATGTTAATAAACATGATTACCATTTGACTTTCTTTATGGACTGTATACTTTTATATTATGGATTTGATTAAGATGGTTATACATATGATGGACATTTTGATGGGATGTTATGATGGATAGACCCTGGGCCATATTATTATTGTGTTTTGAATATTTATTATTTTGAAAATAAAGGCGCCGATGATTTTGACATTGGTTAAAATATGTATTGTTGCAATGGTATCACTACAAAAATTTAATTATGTTAAATTTAAAATTGGGATGTTTTGGAAACAAAAAATAACACCTAGAGGTTTCAAGAAATGTTTTA
Organism: Warburgia ugandensis; assembly: GCA_035236585.1. Lineage (NCBI taxonomy): Eukaryota > Viridiplantae > Streptophyta > Magnoliopsida > Canellales > Canellaceae > Warburgia > Warburgia ugandensis. The sequence continues at coordinate 37,346,579 of CP141131.1, forward strand.
GTAAAATAATTAACAGAATCCTTTTTTTTTTACATGGGATCCCGAATACGACTATTATTATTAATATAAAACTTGAAACAATTATTGCACAATAGCTATATGTATATAGTTTATGTTGAAAAGAAAATATAATTTAGAGATCCTGAGGAAGATATATGGATACTATTAACCAAGGTGAACCTTAAACCCATTCTTCTTTTGAGGGTTACACATAAATTCAAAAAAAAAAAAAATCAGTAGATATAATTTCTTAGTTGACCATTACCCACATTTAACCCTATAATATATCCATTACTCATTTGTTTTGAAAATATGTAGAGATGATTAAAGAAAATCTTGAGAAAAAATTATGAATAGTAAAATTCAAAGCATGAGCATTAAAAGTGTTGAAAAGAAAAAAGAGAGAGGCTATATTCAAATGGCAAAATGAGAAAGAAAAGGATAGTCAATGAAGAAGTATGTTCACTCTTGTGAAAAAAAAAGGAAAGAAGGTTGTGAATACATCTTAGAAGACATTTACATATCTTCTAAGCCTTTGTTTTTTCCTAGTGAAAATATTAACTTGATCTTAGGAGTAGCATTGCTTGGATATGCTTATGAATGAGTAAAGAATATGATAGAGAATAATATTCCTAGTGCTTGATAACCTTTCATGAGATATTATTGTTCTTTTGTATTAAATATGTGAGATTTATTTATTTGATGAACAACATTCTACTTATATATTAATGAGAGATTCACACCTTTTTAAGTGACTTCCTTTTAAGTATCAAGAATACCATGTGAGAACTAAAATCAAAATATATAGATGGTAATTTAGGTTATATTTGACTTGGAAATTGATAATTATGTATATTGGCTATGGCACATGCTCACATTTCGAGGTTTAATAAATTAATAGGATATCTTTAGTATAAGGTAGGATTTTGAACTGTTGTTCATTTTCATTAGCATGATAAAGTTAGGTATTTAATATGAACTAAATAGATGAAAATCTTCTTAGATAAATAAAAGACTTTCATAAAAGAATTTTAAAAAATGTTTATGGGTATCATTTTTGGTAACCATTACAAGACTACAATTCATCCAGTAAGGGCAACCTAGGGGTTTGAAGGATTTTCTCATATGCTAAATACAAATGATTGCACCTAAGAAAATGGTTAGGATTTTTTTTAGATTTCTATATCTATTTTCTATGCTTTTGCTTGAGGACTAGCAAAATCTAAGTTTATGGAACTTGATATATGTCAAGATATTACATACAGACCACTATATTTAGCAAGTTTTAGCTTAAAATTTTTCATAACTAGCACTAAATAGGGTCAATTCTGTATTTTGTACATCCTATGTATAGATGAAAAAAATGCAAAAAATTGACAACTTGAACCTAAAAGAGCAAGTTTAGAGTCCGAGAAAAGTTATGGGCATGCCAACAAAATTTATGAAGTTTGAAAGTTTAGAATACTAAAAGGGTGTCATTACCATTTTCTCCACAGTCACAAATCCTAAAAGTATCGCCGAATCTTATTCCTCAAAAGAGGCTATCATTATCAAAAGATAAGGGGGTAGAACTTTCATGCATGCATACGTGAAATCCATCACCTTTGAAGATATTCTAAGTAAAGCTTAAAAGCAAAAATCCTCAAAGGAAGCACATATGTGAATCACACTCAAGTAGAGGCCTGCAAGAGACTTAAATCTTCAACTTTCTCTCTTTGCACTTTAGAAAGGGGACCACCAACATTTACCATGTGATTTTTTCATGAAAAGGCGATGCATCCCACGTAGTTCCACATGAAATACATGTATGAATTAGTATGATTGGTGGGAAAAAATAACGAGATGAAGAGAGAGAGAGTGAGAGAGAGAGAGAGAGAGAGAGAGAAGCAAAAAATCTGCGAACAATTTTCATCCTAGAATTTCAAGAAACAGTGGCTGAGATCAATTCACTTACATGACCATCCTAAAGGTACCAATTCTAGGCTTGAGTTAGGATTGACAAATGAGAAGAAGCCATGCATGAGAAAAAAGACTAATCCATCATTGGTGGATAAAATTTGAGTGAGTTACCAAACATTTTTCAAGGAGACCAAAACATGATCCTAAGAGGTGGAAAATTGTTTTTAACTTAAATCTAATTGGTCAAATATAGAAATGGTGGAATAAGGGCAAAGTGAAGGAGAGGAATCAATTTGGATAAGTAAATTTGAATGAAATCCTAGTCGTTCACTTTAGGACATGTCAATAATACAGATGAGAAGAAGTGATCCAAACTACATCTTTTTCATGGGAGACTACAAGAAAATCTCAACCATACATCCTATGTTTAGTGCATGATTGAAGGGAGGAGAAAATAGGCAAGGAAAAGTGAAAACCATAGCCACCATTCCAAGGTACAACAAGATGAGAGATCACATTTTTTCACTTAAGGAGGATCATCCATGGGTTGAATACCATAGAGAAATCATGATTTTTATCAAAGTAAGCTTCTCAAGTGCATTAAAAAGTGAAGAGATAAGGGAAAGTGAGATAAGGATAAAGGGAAAGGGAAAGGGAGGATGGAGGGAGTTTCCATCAAGAACTTCTATCTCCCACATCTTAATGTGAAATCAAAATGAATTCCATTGCACTCTGGATTCATTCTAAGTCTCCCTTCAACCCATTGTGCTTCCGTGTGAAAGAGAGAGAGAGAGAGAGAGAGAGAGAGAGAGAGAGAGAGAGAGAGAGAGAGAGAGAGAGAGAGAGAGAGAGAGAGAGAGAGAGAGAGAGAGAGAGAGAGAGAGAGAGAGAGAGCTAAGGACCTCTCAACCTTCAACCTTTGAGGACCACACAAAGTGATTAAACACCAGGGGAAAGCATCCTAAAGAGAGGAACATTTAACGAAAAGAGAAGAGGTAAAAAAGGCTTGTTTCATTCTTCCATCATGCGCCATTCATCAAATTACTTTGTTCATTTTCTTTACATACCAGTTCCACTTAAAATTAATGGTTTTAGATTTCCATCCCATCCTCAATGAACCACCAAAATATCCACCTAAAACTCATTCCCTAGACCCTTCATTCATCCATTCTTTTTGTACTTTAATTTTAGTCCATTCTACCCATTTTTCTCTAACAATTTTTTACCATTTTATTTTTCATGTTTTTTTAATTATCATTCAATTTTTGAAATCATAAATAAACACTCCACCCTATAATCAACCTTTCCACAAAATTTTATAAAAAGAATCCATCTCTACCCACTTTTTCCATTCACTCCTTTTTACACCAAATTTTAGTTTTCTTAACATGCCTATTGTCTTTATCACTTTTGTTTTATCCCCTACTTTCCCATCTTATCATTTTTCAATCCATCCATTAATCTCTCTAATATTTTTTCATTTGAAGCCTTCTAGAATCACTTTCTCTCCCTTGGTATTACATGTAAAATGTGGTTGGTGATTCATGGCAATGTTGAGTGACACAACATGAGTTATATCACAAGCATACAATGAGAAAGAAAGGTAGTACTGTGTGGGTTAACAAGATTCACCAGAAGATCTCTTGGGTGACACACTAGAAATTCTAGGTGAATGCATTCTAACTCATAAGATTAGTTGTGCTTGTTTTTGTTATTTCTTTCATGTTAATTCTTTGACATAATTTTCTCTCATAGTTCAATGAAAACTTCTTTTCCATTTTAGTTTTTGTGTTCTTTACTTTATGTTATTTACTTGCTTTAATAGTTTTAGATTTACTTTATGCTTTCATGTTTATGTCATTAGTTACATAGGATATTAGAATGAATTATATGCTAGAATGATATATGCTTAAGATAAAGTCATCTTAGGTTATAAAGGTAATTAATATTGATATTAGATCATAGCACTCTAGGTTCACATGCTCAGTGATTGCTTGAAATAAAGGCATACAAAGTATAGTAAGAAAGAGGGGTTACACAAGAATCTTTGATAGTCGGTGCCATAAGAAGACCAACTATACTTTTAATAAGTAAATACCAAGTTGTGAACTAATATTAAGAAAATCATAAAAACAAAGTGTAAAAAAATTATCTCCCATCTATTTGAAACATCTTGCTTCTAATTACATGAGTAAAAATAACCTAGATAGCTTAGTTCTTAAAAATATTAATTTCTAATGTGTTTAAGTTCTAATTCCTAGAGCTCAATTTTATTTCATATCATTTGTGTATTTTCTTTGATTTCAAGTGTTTTTAGATAATTAATTTAGGTTAATAAATAATTTGGAGAGGTTAAGGTACTTAAATTAGGATTTAATTAAATGTTGTTAACCATAGAGTCTACGTGGATCAATCTGTACTTCCACATTCTATGTTATAATAGAGCAGCACACTTGTGGTAATAATTAAGAACATCAACGGTCTAGATCACTCTTTTAAAATCTAAAATTACTAATCTACAAGATTGCAAGTTAATTTTTTCGCATATCAATCATCTTAATCCCTTGATCTATGGTCAGATCCAATTTTAGACGTCAACATCTAGGATTCATATATTACTAACAACCCTAAGATTTTGAATTTCCAGCAAATATAAAACCTAGATCATATTTTATAGTGTAAAAATAATTACTCACAGGTTCATTGTATATGTATCTAACAGTAATTTGATAGTCTACGATCATCAAAAATTACGATTTATAGATTAACCATTAGATCTAGGTTAAAATGTTAGATTTTGGTGATCAAATAGTTTGATGTGTTAGATCTAACATGTGATCCCCTAAGTGCATTCAAATAATCAACAGATTTCTAGAATTTTTGAAATTTAATTTGCGCATAACAATTGAATTGGAATTCAAAGTGATTCAGTGAAAATTCATAGCAATATTACCTATAATCACTCCAATTTTCATTCAATAGATCGCCAAGAATGCAAGTTAGGTATTGGATAATTGCAATGCAACCCAAAAAACTGATCATAGGTTGTTCCCTCCATTGGAACTTGAGATTTTTTTCTCCTTATGTCAAGATGATCACAATGAACAACTTAGATCATTGATCCAAGTTGTTTTCATCACTGTGTGTCATTATAATTGACAAACCAATAATGGTCACTGGATTCCATCAACGGTGATGGATAGGGAGATGGGGTTGATGCCCTAGGGAGAGGAAGGTAAATGGGTTAGTACAAGAGGGAAAATATGAAGGAAGATCATGCTATGTAGTTCAAAGAGGTGACTAACACACAAGGGCAGGAAGCTCTCCATGACTAGTCAGCTGGTCGCGCAAGGCATTGCTAGCAAGGATAATGGAAGGGAGAAATGGAGGTCAGGTACTCTGTCAGTGATTGGTATGAGACATCAAGGGTACAAGGTAAATTGCTGGAGAAGATGATGCAGGAAGCGGGTTTAGGGGTGGTATCACTGATAGCTTATATTGTGCGACGCAGCCTTGGCTGCACCATCGGTTGGCTACATCAGGCCTTGCCAAGAGACTGCATTGAGTGGCACCAAGCGACCATCTCAGGTGGAACTAGTGGGTTGCATCGGCAGTTGTCTCAGGTAGAGAGGAAGAAGAAAAAAGGGTAGCCAATGAGAATGGGAGGTTTGGGGTTGATTTCCCATTGGTGGTGGCACCTAACAACATCTGCATCAACTTTCCTATCAGCACCAAAGATATGGGGGAAATTTGATTAAGGAGGGAAGTGAGTAATGAGGAGAAGATCAAGGGGGGTTTGGTGCATGCTTGATAGTGAGATTGTACAGTGAGGTTGGTTGTGTCATTGTAAACTTTGTCAGCATCATCTATCCTTTCATTGAAGAAAACTAGAGAAGGAAAAGATACAACTGGCCAATTAGTCAGCTATTTTCTCCTTTATTGTGGGATTCAAGCTTCATGTGGTGACCAAACTCCCATGTGTTGAGTTCCTCCATTGTTAGTAGTCAAGTGTGGCCCTTTTTATGTGAATGGGTGCTAATATCAACTTGGAACCCTATAGCCTATTTGTAAAATTTTGGGGTTATAAGTACCTATCTTTGTTTTGCACATTGTAAGTGTCCTTGGAAAGCACTCATTGAGCACATTCCAAATTTTAAGTTTTCAAAGTCAGATTTTGAGTCTTAAGAGAATTCATGTCCATAGGATTCAATTTTGGAGAAATCCAATTCCTCATTCCATTTCAATTTAAAATTGTGATGAAAATACATAAAAGAAATAAGAATATTATGCTTATTATGCTAATTGAGTATTGTTCCAAGAAGGTTAGGTTGATTCAAAAGAAGTCAACAACATATAGTAGACAAAAGAGTTATGTTGACTTGAGGAGATGAGATTTGGAGTTTCAAGTTGGTGACCACTTCATTTTGAAGGTATCACCAATTAGGGAGTGATGGGGTTCAAGATGAAGGAGATGTTGAGCCCCATGTGTATAGGTCCATTCAAGGTTTTATGGAGAGTTGGTAGAGTTGCTTATCATTTATCACTATCCCCTCACCTATCAGAGGTTCATAGTGTATGTCATGCAGTGATGCTAAGGAAGTATGTGCAAGATCCCACACACATCCTTGATCAGGTACTAGCAGAGCTTTAACTAGATCTTATATTTCAAGAGAGAATGCTACACATCTTTGATAGGAAGGACAAGATCCTTAGAACGAAGATGATGCCTCTTGTTAAGATTTTGCAGCAACATCATTCGAGTAAGGAAGACACGTGAAATGGAGAGTGAGATGAGATAGAGATTCCCTAAGCTATTTTTGAATTGATGTATTGATGCAATTTCTGCGATGAAATTCTCAAAAGCGGGGAAGAGTGTAGTATGAGTAATTTCATAATCTATCTATTATTATCAGAAGAAAAAGATATTTTTTTCATTTCTATTTCTTTTTTCACTCATTAATTGATCCTTGACTAAGTAATAGCGTAGGCATCATAACATAAAGTGAGGGACTAATAAGTTAGTTCATTTAACTAGCTTAAGAATGCATAAAACTGTAAAGGTCACGAATTAGATAGGCTAGGAAGATAGAAAGTGGAAGGTATGAACATGTTTGATTAAGTACTAGATATATACCTAGAAAGTTAATGTATGATAATGGCGGACACCAAGATGGATTACACATGATCGCATATGGACAACTGATTAAGGAAATGAGGAATGAACAAATTAGTTGGTTGACTAAGTTGTAGGTTGTTGGAAACTTAAAACAAAGCTCAAGGAAATGGAAGATTTTAATGATTATCAAGCTTAGTACTAGTGAATAAAGACTTGGGTTGATAATCCATGGAATATATATATATATATATATGTAAATTATCTCAAGAACATGGGTAAAATAAAACACCAGTTACATGAGCAAGCAATGATGTAAGCTAAGTAGTTTAATGCATAAATATAAGCATAACATGGGATGTAGCATAAAGTCATAAGATTACAAGCATGGTGGAGTAGTAGTCTTGGGACAGCCAACACATGTAAGGGGCTAAATACAAACACATGAAGAGGAGCACTTGTGTGCATGGGGGACAGCTGGCCAATGTAATGATGGACTCCCACTTGAGCAAGCAAGAATGTGATACAATTAAAGATGAAGGTGAGCTCTCTAAGGCGGCATGCTCCATGCATCTAGACTAGGGAGTGAGAGAAACCAAGGAGAGTGAAAGGAAAAAAATATAAACTAGGGGCAAGAAAAGAGAAACCAAAGAGGAAGAAGAAGACAGGAGTGGAAGAAGAAGAGCAGAGGGCATAAGGAAGAAAAATGGAAGCTTGGACTTTGCTAAGACTTGGATTTTGTGGGCTTTGAGAGCTCAAATCAACACAAAATCCTACTATTTGGAGCACATTCTCTCACGTATGGGGTACAAGGAAGATTTTATCATCTAAAAATTAAAAATTGAATGGAGTTTTTGGACTGGATTGGAGTGTAACACATGATGTGTTTGATGTGCTATATGGATGGTTTTCACATGTTGAAAATAGTGCTTTCTTTCCCTATTTTGGAGCGTGATCCATACTTGTTATCTTGATCTCTTTGAGCATGATTACATGACACATATGTGGTGCTTAAAATGATGAAATGGAGCTAGAAATTTTAGAGAAAATGAGCATGAGTAATGTTCTTGACTGATTTCATGTTATTTTATTTCACTGTTTTGGAGCATGCTTCATGCATGTTATCTTAGTTTATCTTCACATGTTTCAATTATGTATGTATGGTACTTGAAATGAAGAAACTTAGTTAGAAATTTTAGTGGAAGATGGAAGGAAAATAGTGTCATTTATAGGTGTGATTATGGCACCATTTTTTATTGAAATTCTTATTATTTTTCTCATGGATTTCAAGCATATTTTATGCATGTTATAATAGTTTGTCTTAGCATGTTTCCATTATATTTGAGTGGCACATGAAATGATGAAATTGGGCTGGAAAAATTGAGTGAAAAGTGTTAGCATAATAGGATCAAAATAAAAATATTCACACACAGAATAGAGATAAGCCAGTATTTCTATGGTCTGATCAGTTTAGCCTACATCCATGGGAAGAAGGAGAGAGAGTATCTTTATTAAGAGGGGAGAAAATTGAATGAGTTACAACATTGTCTTTGGCTCGGAGTCTAGAGAATAAACAATTCTGATTTTTCTCCAATTTCCTATTAATTACATATCATAATTTTTCCAGAATTTCCAAAACTATTTTTGGTCAATCTAGATTGATTTTGATGACTTTTGATTTTAGTAGGTCTGATCCAATCAATCCACCAACTTCCATAACGGGATATGGGAATGGATCTTATCAATTCTCCCCCTCCATCCCCATGCTCTACTCTCTTAATCAAAATCCCTTCCTGCTATGCTTCTACATATCACCAATTTTTCATATGTTATTACCTTTGTCAGCATATCTGTAGGATTCTCATCAGTGTGAATCTTTTTCAATTTTTGCATTTATTCTTTTGTCACCTTCTGTATCTAATGATATTGAATGTCAATGTTGTTTGTGTGCACATGATACATTGAGTTCTTGCTCAGTCTAGAGCACTCTCACTATCACAATGTTTCTTATACTCTTCCTCCACAATGCAAATTTCTGGGAGAAACTGCTTTATCCATAACATCTTTTTGCTTGCTTCAGCTATGACAATACACTCTGATTATGTTGTCAATAGAGCTACACACTTTTATAACTTGGACAACCAAGACACAGATCCCGCTATAAAAGTGAAAAGAAATACCGATGTTGATTTTCTTTCATCAAGATCTCTGGCCATATCAGCTTCAATGTATCCTTCCATGATTGCCTTAGTACTTTTGAAACATAGGTACAACTTAGATGTACCATTCATGTACCTCACTATCCACTTTATGGCTTTCTAATTATCTTTCCCTGGGTTGGATAGGAACCTACTTACGTTGCGTACTACATGAGCTATATTAGGTCTTGTGCATATCATAGCATACATCAGACTTCCAACTGCTGATGAGTGAAGAATCACACCCATTTTGTCTATCTCCTGTGTTGATGAATGACACGTGCATTTGCTCAATTTGAAGTGGTTTCCAAGTGGAGTGTTGACTGGCTTGGCTCTCTCCATGTTGAATTGCTTGATTACACATTCAACATACTTCTCTTGTGACAGTCATAACTTTCATGATTTTTTGTAACATGTGATCATCATGTCTAAGATCTATTGAGCTAATCCTATGTCCTTCATGTCAAAGGATATAAATAACTCCTTTACATTGCTAATCATGGTTTTATCTTGTCCAACTATCAACATAAAGTAGGAGAATGATGAACTTACCCTTAGGTAGTCTCTGTATGTATGCACACTGATCTGCAGCTATCCTTTTGAATCCTTGACTCATCATGAATGAGTCAAACTTTTTATACCATTGTCTTGGCACTTTCTTGAGACCATAGAGGTTTTTCTTCAGCTTGTAAACCATATATTTATTCTTTGTAACTTCAAAACCTTCTGGTTGTATATTTCTTCTTCTAAGTCTCCATGAAGAAAAAATGTCTTCACGTCCTTCTATTCAAGCTCCAAGTTCTGTTTGGATCCCCCTCGTCAATGAGCATGATATACTATAATTCTAGGTATCTTTATGAAGGAATTAGAATACGTCCTCTTATTGACATCTTTGCTACAACCTAGCTTCTGGTTGAGAGGTAGCTAAACCATCTGATGGTCCAACAACTTCTGATAAAGGTGGTTGTTGGTTCCCCTACCCAAGTTCCTCTGGCTCTTCTTCTTCTAGCCAAATTTCTAAGTCAACCAGTATGGGCATAGAATTTGGTAGTAGATCTAGAGCATTGGTCCATTCTTCATTGGCCTTTCTCAATTCTTCATAGAACTAATTTTCTTGAAATACCACATCTCTGTTTTAAATGATCTTTTTCCCTTCAAGATCTCACAATTTATATCCAAATTCCTCATGTCAGTATTTGAAGAAGATACAAGGAGCAGACTTCAAGTCAAGTTTCTGTCTCATCTCCTTGAACACATGAACAATGGATTTGCACCCAAATACTCTCAGGGGTGAGTAGGATACTTTCTCTCCAGACCACTTACATTATGGGACTTCAAAGTTTAGTGGTGCTGATGGTGATCTTTTAATTAGATAGCAAGTGGTTCTTACAGCTTCTCCCTAGAATGACGCAGGTAGCTTAGCCACATTGAGCATGCATCTCACTCTCTCCACAATGGTCAAATTCATTCTTTCTGCTACTCCATTGTCCTGTAGGGTATATGGGACCATCTTCTTATGTCTAATACCATGGCACCATGCAATATGCTCTAAACTACTTTGAGGTAAATTACCCTTCGTTGTCTATTAGAAGACACTTCAACTTCTTTCATGTTTGTTGTTCTACCATCGCATGGAATCTCTTGAAGTTTTCAAATACCTGGTCCTTAGTTTTTACAAAGTATACCCATACCCTCCTAAATGCATCATCTATAAAGGTTACAAAGTATTTATTCCCACCCAATGACTCTACTTCCATGGGACCACATACATTTGAGTATACCAAACTCAACAATTCTTTTCTTTTATTGCTCGAAGAAAAGAAAGCAACTCTTTGTTGCTTACTAAACAAATTGCTGTTGCAACAGTTGAGAGTTATACATTTGGCTATTTTGATGAGCTACTTCTTTGTGAGTGTGAACAGTCCTTTCTCGCCCATGTGACCAAGTCTTTTGTTCCATAGATTTGGTGATGCCTCATCCTCCATTGCGTTAAGACTATCTTTGCATATCTTCATGTGGGTGTTGCAGTATTCCCTCTTACTATGATCAAAGCACCTTTCAATAATTTTTAGGTGCTGTTGCTGAAGTAGTCAGAGTAAGCTTGCCAGTCTAGAGTTGGGCTCAAGATCAAGTTCAACTTAAGTTCTAAGGAATGTTGCACCTCCTTTAACACCACTTTGTAGCCAAAATTTGTTTTAATCTGCACATCACTAATCCCTACTATTCTTGAGGAGCTATTATTCCCCATCTTCACAGTGCCACAATCTCCTTCCTTGTAAGGTGGTGAAAATTTTCTTATGTGGAGTGGCATGGTAGGAAGCTGCCATGTCTACCACCCACTCTGCTTTGTTATTCACCACGTGCAAGCATGATTCCTCTTCGCAGTGAGAACTGCTATATGCTGGGCAATGGTGACAAGTGTTTCACCATTATCCTCTGGCTTGTATTGTACCATCTCCTTTTTCAATTTTTGGCAATCCTTTTTCATATGACTCAGAATGCCCCATTGGAAGTACTTGAATTTCCCCCTATTGACTCTTTGAATTGTAGCGAGTTCGCGACCTTCCTCTATTTCTACTCTCACTTCTTCCCATGCTCTTTTCTCTTCTGCTACATTTATTTTCTGTTACTAGGGCATGTGCCTAGTCTGCACCAGCTTCTTTTTTCCTATCCTCTTTGTTGAATAGGGCATCCTTGACCATAATCATAGTTAGTTTGCCCTCTGGTGCTATGTTAATGAAGGAGATTACCGGTGTCTCACAACTTTCAACTAGTGAACTCAGCAATAGTAGGGTTTGCCCTTCATCCCCCAGTAGTAGCACAACTGATCCTAGCTAATTCACCAGATTTTGAAATTTGCTAGAGTGCTCAACTACAATAGTATCGCTCCTCAATTTCATATTCACAAGCCTTCTCATTAGCAAGGCTTTGTTTTGCATGCTCTTAGCCTCATACATGTTCTCTAGCTTTTTCCAAAGAACATAGACATTTTCTTCATGGGCTACATGGTGAAAAACTCCATGGTCGATCCATTGTTTGATTTGACCAATAGTTTTCTTATTCATTTCTATCCATTCTTTTTCAAAAAATTCCTTAGGACTTACTCCTTGATCATCTATTGAGTCATAAAGATCCTTACAATGTAAGAGATCTTCCATCCTAGGTCTCCATAGGGTATATTTAGTGGTGATTTTATCATGGGCCTTGCCACAACATTTCCTGAACCAGAGTCCTCCATGAATTTTAGTATCTAGTTTTTTTCTTTTTTGAAGTCAAATCATGAGAAATGGAGTGCATGGTTGAGTTTGAAAAGGTCAAAAACCTTAGAAGGGGGTGTCTTTGTCAAATCTGAGGGGTGTCCAAATTTTAGAATACAAGGAAGTGTCTTTATCAAATGTGGGGGGTGCTAATTAAGCATACAAGGGTGTCCAATGTAATTTTTTAGCACGTTAATTAGGCCAACAAGGAGTGCCAATGTCAGAAACAGGATCTATTAATTTAATACCCTAGGGGCTATCGATATCAAACTTGAGGGTCGTTACCCTAAGGGCTATCGATATCAAAATTGTGGGTCGTTATTTATGCCCTTATTATAAATAGAAAAGGCTAAAACCCTAACCTTTCTAAAGGGATTCCCTCTTCCAGCTTTTTCAACTGTAGTAATCTCAAGAGTCTCTCCTTCTATCTCTGATGATCTGATCAAGGACTGTTTTGCAACGGCCCTCAAATCTTCCTTTAGTGCAGCGAGGTGTGCAGATAAGTCTTTCTTCTCTCCTCCCCTTTCCCATTTTCTTTTGTTCTTCCCTAACATCCGATGATGTTGGTTGTTGCTTCCCCCCTCCCAAGGGTGGGCATTGTTAGTTGTTTCCTTTTTCTGAGGGGTCACCAACATCTTTTCTTCAAATCGGTGATTTTGGTTTTTTTATTTTCAATCGATAGTTTTGATTGATTTTCATCAGCCAACCGAAACCCTATTCTCCTTTTCCCTTTTTTTTTTTGGTATTTTTTAGATCAATCATCGATCCACCTCTAGTGCCATTCAGCTACATTGCTGACTGGAGGAAGCTATGATCTAACAGAAAACTTTTCGATCTCTTATCTTAGTGCAGTTGCTTCTTCACCGATATAACAGCTCACCTTCTAATTTTTCCTCTTTTTTTTTTTTTTTTTTGCAATCATCTGCTCGGTTGATTTTTTTATTTTTTATTTGTTCTTATTTTAGTTTACTATGTTAGTAGTAGTCACTAGTTTTCTCTATCCAGCGATGATTACAAGCTACCCATTTCACTCGTTCCTTTTTTTTTTGTTTTTTTTTTCCTACCAAAAACTTACCAGAAAAGGTCTTGTCGTAGGACTGGGTTGGTCGGCTAGATTTGGTGGGTCTAGGCTAGCCTACACTTGTCATCTTGGGTCAATTTGGACTGGTCTGATTAGTTTGTTTTGCTTTGTTTGGGGCTGAACCTAGTCTAGACTAGATCTGAACTGGGTCTCTCCACAACCTAGGCCAGATCTGATTGCGCTTATGTTTGAACTAGGTTGGGCCACTCCTCAGTCTAGACTGGATTAGGACTGGGGCACTCCTTGGCCTAGATTTGATCTAGATCTAGGCCGCTCCTCACTAAGCACACCTAGAATCATGCTTACAATCGGACTGTATTCAGGAGGGAGGTGGATAGCTAGTTTTGATCTTTGGCTTCTCACTCTAGCATTTCTCCAGAATACCTCCGACACTCCTTTAGCTCTAATACCACTGTTACAATAATAGGATCAAAATAAAAACATTCACACACAAAAGAAAGATAAGCCAGTATTTACGTGGTTTGGTCAGTTTAGCGTACATCCATAGGAAGAGGGAGAGAGAGTAGGGTTATTAAGAGGGGAGAAAACTGAATGATTTACAACATCTTCTCTGGCTCCAATTTATAGGAGTCTAGAGAATCAAATATCCTAATTTTCCTCCAATCTACACTTAATTACATATTGTAATTTTTCTAGAATTTTTAAAATTGTTTTGGTCAATCCTGATTGATTCTGTCGACTTTTGATTTTTGGTAGGTCTGATCTAGTTAATCCACTGACTTGTATATGGGGATGGATCTTATCAAAAATAACTATGGGTATAGCACCATTTGCAAACATGATTTTTGCACAAATTTTGGGATGAAATTCACACCTTTATGTTGGGTGATTTAAATGGGTGTCTTGATTTAATTTTTTATTTTTATAGATTCATCCATTTCCATGTTAATTAATGAATGAATAGATTATAGGTGAATTTTTGTTGGATTGACTTTACTATAAGAACCTCCAAATGATTGTCATTTCCTATAGTCTCTGCAAAAAATGATACTTGTCTTCTTTTGTTTTAAGTGGGCTATGGTGAAGATAATCAAAAAGGTTTCTTTAGGTTTTTCATGGCCTAGTCATCTTATTTAATTCTAGTTTAAAATGCCTCTGATTTTCTATGTAAATTGTTTAAAATTCTATGTCATTTGAAGCATAATAGTAAGGTGACTTCACAAAAGATGTGAATTGTTATAAAATGCTAGAAATCTTTAACTTCTTAAGACCTATTTTACCACTATTTTGTAGAGAGATTTGAGTGAGGGATTTCAAATAAACTTTGAAGTGTTATGTGGAAAAGGTAATATGTAAGTGTTTCTTAGCTTATAAGGGAGATTCACGCACCAAAAAGAGGTGTGGAAGTGCGATACAGTCACAATGTTTAGCTTAATTTCCCTCAATGCCACAACTTGTCTTGGATAGTGACTTCCATATGAATAATTCCCTATAGTAGGACTAATACTAGAGAGCATATTACTCTTCAGATGTTATTAAAACATGTAACTTACTCCCTCATTTAGGTCCACATTGACTTAGGACATTAGACCTAAACTAGCCTTGAAACACTGACTTAAGTACCTTGTTTGCTAAGAACATGTTGATGGCCATTTCTCTACCATAATAAACACATTTTAATGTAGTCTTAAGGCCCTATAGTGAGGATGAACAGATTAGAATGTGATCATGGCTTTAGGCCCAAAAGTAAGTAGGCCATTTCCACTAAATGGAACACATGGCTTAAAGGTTGCACACATTGAAATGATTGATGTTTTAAAACAAGTAGCTAACATGTAACATGATAGTAACTCATGAAAATTGTTGTGATTTTTGAGTTAAACTTTCAAGCAAATGAATTAGTTGTGGTAATTCATGCGAGGAGGTCAATCTCATTACGAATCGAATGGATGTGATATTAGTGGTCCTTACTTAAATTATCAAACCTAGCCAAATTAAGAAGATCTTTTTCCTAAACTAAAAATGGAAGATTAACACATGGAAGATGGAATTATGAAAAAACTAAAACATTCTAAACTTAACAACTTTCCTAAAAACACACTTTCTTAAAATAAAACTTTCCTAAATAAAAAACTTTCCTAATTTGAAAACTTTCTAAAATTGAAATTGTGTAAGCTTCCTAAACCAAACTTTCTAAACATGAGATTCAGAAACTATGAAAAAATCAATCACTTTCCTAAAGTAAGAATTAGAAAGTAACTAAGATAAAGCTGGTAAAAAATGGAATCTAACTAAATAAGAAAATTAAAGAAAAAAGCTAATTAAGCAATCAAAGGAGAACTACTAAAGTATCATGCATATGACCATGGAATGGTGCACATGATTTATGAGATAGGAATGGATCTACTTAACTAGTTTTAAAAAGTTAGCACATGCAATATAACTCAAGCATTAACTAAAAAATCTAACACTCTAATTGGGTCCTTGAAAAATCAAGCAAACATGAAGTATAGAGTTCTAGAAATTAAACACAAACAATACACCAAAATAAATTCCAGCAGCATACTATTTTGATCATTCAATTAATGGGGCATGGAAAACATCTAATTAAACACTTAAAATGATATTCAAGAATTTTGATCATTGATTGTTGGAAACAAGTATGAACCAAAACTCCAAATAACTTCATTGAATCGCATTAAAATCCATCAGCATAGTAAGCACATGCATTTGATCCAAATCTAAAATTTGTGTTCTATTACAATGAATGCTCCTTGTTCTTAAACAACCCAAAGTACATGCTAAACCTCCTTCAATATTATAACATCAATATTAAGTAAGCATGCATTGAAATCAAAGGAAAATCCACTAGAAAGTAAAGGCAAATCTTGAGGAACAATAGGAAACCAAGGAGGAATCCAATGAAACCAAAGGATATCCAATTTCAATGAAAATCAAAGGAGAGAATAGATTTAAGATGAATTTCCCTTGGATATCACTTCAAGGGAGAAATAACCTTGGATCTAAACAAGAAGATGCAAAAGAATGAGAGGGCAAGACAAGGGATGAAACTAAAAAGGATTCAGAACTGATGAAGATTGAAAGATAAACCACTAACCTTTAATGACGAACAAAAGGACAAACACTTGAATTATGCATGGAACACTAGGAGAAGATGGCAGCCTCCTAAGGAGAAATCTATAAATGCAAAAGGGTAAGGGAAGATGTGAACAAAAAGGATGCCTCCTCACTTTGGAAGAGGCATTCTTTTTTTCCTTCTAGAAGTTCCTTCTTTGAATCCCTTTTAGCTCTTTTATAATTTGTTTCCTAAGTTTTCTAGGGTAATCTAAGGTTAAGGTAGGTTGGGGATGAAAAATAAAGGGAATTGGGTGGCTAGGATTAGATGTAGGAGTGTACCTATAGTTTTCCTCAAAGAGCAAACAAGTGGGCTGCTTTGGATTCCATCAAGGTGGGAGACGCCACTTTTTTAAGAGGGAGCATGTCCCTATTGTAAAAATCATTAAAGATTCTTGAAAATAGAAGGCTGATTGGATGGGAATGAGATAAGAGAGAGAGTGTAATGCCCAAGCAATTTACACTATTTTTAACGAAAATTGGACATTCTGTAGGAAATGAACTGAGTTAAATGTTTCACTTTATTTAAAATAGTAAACAAAGGAATTTGTAAGGAAATTTCCATTAGATTCTACTCAAAAAATGGAATCCAAGGCTGCAAAAATCACCCAAAACGGAGTTCGTATGAAGAAGTTACGGCCGTTTAAAGATAGGGGTATTTCTGAAATTTAAACAGAAAAACGAAAAAGACGAAAAACACAAGGGGGCGTTTCGATAACGGCACCCCCTGTCCTCTTCCTCCCTAGATTTTTCCAGAAACCCTCAAATCCCAATTTTTCCAGAGGGATCTGCCACTACCAAGGGCGACACTGCCATAGGCAACACCGCCATAGCAGGGCTATAAAAAGCCCCATCTCCCCCTCTCAAAAACACGATTTTCTGGCAACTTCTGGACTGGGGTTTCCGAAAAAAACCGAAAACCCGTCTCTCTGTGTTTTCTGGAAATGGCCAAGCCCAAGTCAGACCGGCCATTTCCATTTCCCATGTCCCCTTTCTCCTTTCCGGTCTGGCAATAGGGTTTTCCCCCCTTGTTCGAGTTTTTCGCTTTTGACGTTGGGGTTTTTCTGCTTCAAGAATTCTGAAAACATAAGGGTTCAGGCAGGCGAGAGGAGCATGATCTCTGGCGACCCAGGTAAGCCATTTTTCCTTTCCTCCTCTTGCCTTCCACTTCCCCAGGTCAAAACGAGGCTGGACCTAGCGTTTTCTGGCCGAAAATTGCAAAACACAGGACCGGAACAACAAAGAAGACGATCCTGGGCGTGGTGCATGATGCACACCCGACTAAGCCCGTGGACGGACCCCATGCACACCACTGTGCACGAGGGCACATGACTGTGTATGGCCGTGGCCTCAGTGCGTCCTAGGCACATTTTTCCTACGCCAAGGTGTGTTTGCACCATGTCATCCAGGATGCGCGTCATAGTGCGTCGCTTGGGCATGCAAGTGCACGTGCGAACACTGTCCCTAGTGCAACCTTCGGGTGCGTGCGTGACGTAGGGCACAGGACCCAGTCGACCAGGATGCACGGGGTGCCCTGAGAGCTGAGACGTGAAATGCTACAAGGTGCGTCCGTGCGATGATGTGCGTCACTTGAGCATGCATGTGCGCATGCAAAACGCCGTCCTTGGCACAGCCTTTGGGCGCGCACTCACGTAAGGCAATCGTGGTTCAACCAGGATACATAGGTGTCCTGAGAACTGGGGCACATGGACCTAATGAGACTTTAAAGTTAGGATTAGAGGATAAATTACAGAGTTTAACTATTGGAAAGTAGATCCACACCGTAGGATCTAGCCTGACGAATGAATTAGGCAAGGACCATGGACCCAATAGGCAGATCCAGCAATCTAATGCCTAAACAGAATAAAATTAATAAGGACTCCTTGTATCCATTCATACCGAGGATTTTATAAATAAGACCCAAGGACGGGTTAAAGTGATAGAGGATGCGACTCCAGGAGACTTTGAGGTAGGTGCTCTATTGCTACTAGACTTTTTAAAAGAGCCATGATTGTTTTGAGAATGCATGTTTTAAGTATAAGTATATGACTTTTTTAGCATGACTTAATTCAGCATACATATGATAAATGCTTTATGCATAGATATGTTTTGCAAATAATTGCATATACATTATGCATAGATATGTTTTGCAAACAATGCATATATTGCATGATATTTAAGCATTGAGTTTTTGAAAGATTGCATGTCCTTGAGGGTTACCAAAAGACGCTGGGTAGGCAGTTGTGAGGAACCCAAAGAGGGCAGGTTTTGAAAAAGAGGTTTTCGCTTGTTTGATCTGATATGATTTGGCCTAATAAGCTCGTGGACGCTATGCCAAGAGGTTTGGGTTGGCCTCCAGCCTCTACCACTATTAGGTGGATGGGTACCACGCCCAAAAAGGGTAACGTCCCTGCTTCGACTGCATGTGGTACAGGGGGCTACCACTAGTGTCACAGCACTAGGTCAAAGTGTCATATGTCCCGTGGAGGCACATGACCCTGTGTCCTCAGGTACCTGGGGACCACACGGCAGCGAGGTCGTGGGCATAGTTGGACCCTATGGTTTGAGGATTTATTTGCATTGCATATGGCATGACATGAGCTTGGTTGACCATACCAGATATCAATGAGTTGGATTCAGTTGAGCATCTTATGCATATTATTATGTTTATGATATATGATACTTTCAACTTGGATTATGCTATTCTTTAAGTCGTTAGTATTTCAATTCAATAGTGGTTTTTAATATCGATATTGAACGTGATTGTTCGAACATGCACATGTTTTAAAGAGCATATGATTTTAAACATAGCATGTATTGTAAAACTAGTAGTGATAGACTCCTACTGAGTATAGTATATACTCACCCTATCCTTAACATTTTTCAGGATAGTTCCACTTACAAATAGAAGACGACTCAGGAGGTATTAGTGTTACGAGCAAGTGAATAAACAAAGGAGACAACTATACATATGAGTAAACTCTCTACCCTTTGGACATGTATTTGTATTTATTTATAGTTGGACTGTGTGCTGTGACTGGATAGACCTAGGGAAAAAACATTTAGGATTTCTAATGTTTTTTCAAAAACTACTTTGATTGTTGTGAAAGCAAATGACACTCGGGGTTTTCAAAATAAATTTAAAACAAAAGGTTTTCCCCTGCATTGCATGGTTTTTATGAAATGGTTTTCAAATAGGGATGCATCCCGCCTTAGGAATTTAGATCTTGTGTTTAAAAATGCATGTGAAAACTCGGGTCATCACAGAGAGTGAGAGAGAGATGGGAGGAAAGAGAGTGATAGGAAAAGGCAGGAAAGAGAAGTGAGGTGGGGAAAAAAGATTGGCTAGGTAGTTACCCAGGAAGCAGGGCTTTGTTGCATTGTTGGAATGGAATTTTAGGAAGGTGGGGAAGTCTTAAAAGTATAGGACTCTTGAATGGAATGTGAAATTTGTAGTGATATATGGTGGTGAGGTGAAAAGTGAGAAAAAAGTGAAAAAACACTAAAATTGAAGAGGTATCTTCCTATTGGTCCACATGCTACCTTATCCTAGTGGATTTTCCCTCAATTATCATTAAAATATCCCCATAAATCCCAAGTATAATTCTTTGGATTCACCTCCAATCATGGCCTTCCATGTAGCTTGGCTTATGCGGCTTGATGGTTACGTTTGAGACAACTTTGACTCCTTCCATTCTAACTTCAAGTGATCTTAAGATAATTTGGACCCTTGATCTCATATTTGTTTGATGACATTTGGGCCTTGTCTCGATCTTTCAATCTTGTTCTTTACTCTTCATCACAATCGATTTTGGTCATTGGAACATCTTGCTTAAAGTGAAAAACTCTAATTAAATACTAGAAAAATATGATTAATCATATAGTTACATCAAATTAGCTTCTGGACTTACAAAATATCAAAATTTTGAGTCATTAGGTCAAAAATACATGTGTTATGAATTTTGGTCAAAAACACTATTTTACCCCTACAATTATAACACATGAATAACTAATTGGGTGATTTTATGAAAAAATAAATGCTTGTCGCAACCCCCAACTAGTATTTTGCTACTCCTAAGGAAAAAATAGGAAAAAATATTTTATAAAAAATAATACAAAGTACCACTTTTGCAGGTACTCACAATTGCATTTAGCACATGTAGTAAGCCCTTAAATGCCTAGGTTAATCCCAAGTTAGGCCTCGTAAGAGTTTGCAGTGAATATACCTACAAAATTCTCAAAACTTTTATGAAAATCTTTTATTCATCTGAGAATATTTTTTCTTATATTCATCTTATATTGTGTACCTAACTTTAGCCTGCTAATAAAGATTGAACAAAAAGATTAAAACTCTTATCCTTATGCTAAAGATATTCCATTATTCTATTAAACTTCTTAACATACAATTATAGTTTTCAAGTCATATATAACCTAAATTACAGTCCAAATGTGTGCTTTGGCGTCAATTTGCATAGGATATACTTGTTACTCAAAAAGAAATCACTCAAAAAGGTTTTAATCTCTCATTAATATGTGAATAGAATATTATTCATCAAATCCAAAAATCTCACATATTCCATACAAAAGAACTACAAGTTAGAAAGAATGATAATAATGGTGCCATGAAAGGATATCAACTACTAAGAATGTTACACTCTACCAAACTCCATATTCACTTATGACCACATCCAAGCCATACTTCTTCTAAGATTAAGTTAGGACGTCAATTAGGATGAAATATAAGCTTAGGTCTTATCAAAAGAATGGGTATAAAGGTAAACAAAGATTGTTTGAAAAATATGTAAAATTCATCAATTAGCGTATTCACAACCTTTCCATTTTTCCTCACAAGATTGAACACTTTTCTTTTCCATTGGCTATTTTTTTCTTTTCCTTTTCACTTGACTTTTCTTGTAGCCAGTTTTAACTTTTATTTATTTTTCACCTATTTGATGTTTATCTCTTGAATTGTATTGTTCATACTTTTTCCAAGATATTCTTCAATCTTCTCTACATATTTCCAAAACAATGAGGTAATGAATATCCTGTATGGGTCCAATATAGGTAAAGGTTGTTTTGGCTAACAATAAAAAGGCTTACTTTTAAAAGATTCAAGGGTTTAACTATCAAAAAATAATTTAAGGAAGGCTAAAGGCTCTGGGTTAAACATGAATGGACCCTATCATTTCCTAGGTTTCATATGACTTAAAGATGATCATAAACTCAAGAGATATATGGTATAGTCTTTTATGATTTCTCAATAGTTGACCATGATGAACAATAATGAGACCAGCTAAGAAATAATATCTGCTGATGAAATTTTTGAATTTATGCATAACCCTCAAAAAAGGAAGAATGGCTCCAAATTCACTTAGGTTATAATTCTCCACAAATCTTCTTTAGGATTTTAAAGTTATATTTTTCTCTTCAACTAAAACTATATATAGCTATTTTTTTCAATTAATGTTCCGAGTTTAATTTTTGATGAAACACTTAAAAAAAGAATAAAATAGTGACCTAATTGTATGCAACTCTATTAATAAGCTAAAGTTAAATAGATAGTTGAATATGCAGAAAACCTAAATTCTCATCTTTATAAAGGAATTATTTTTTTTTTCAAAAATGCATGGAAAGTTAGAAATCCAATGTATATCTACACCCCCCAACCTAACTAAACATCGTCTTCCATGTTTTGAAGTATAGGATACCTACATAATGAATGTGTAATGTAGACTAATGGGACTTTCTAAAAAAATCCTAGATTGCCTCCTAGTAAGTGCTAAGTTTAACCTCTTCAACCATACATGGCCTATAAAACCTAGACCTAGCTAGTTCAACTAACTCTCCTAATCCTAACCCTAATAATGAACTAGTAAAATTTCTCATGCCACTTCAAAATCTCACAGTAATCTATATATTGCCTCGACCAAGACATTTTTGGAGGTGGTAACATTAATACATGGTAGACTACCATGATTTTAAGTTGTGGAGAATCATGTTGATGATTCCCCCATCTCCAAAATTTCACAATAGTCAATACAATTCCTCCACCTTGTATTTTGAGGTGGTGGTAATATAATGATATTTTGACCCATCATTAATTGCTTGGGATCAATTCGAAATGAATTGTCCCACTCTAGACCAAATTTAGGGATAACATTGACCATTGTATTCAATTCATCTATTTTCCTTACAATGTCTTGAAATAGGGCTATAAGCTAACTTTGCCCTTCCCAAAAAGGTTGTTCTTGTATTATTAAAGGTGGGGACATGGTTTTATTTAAACCTTGATTATCTTCTAAGATGTACCCTAGAGTATGTTGATGTAAGATTTGTGCATCAACTAACTCTTCTTCTTCCTATTATATGGGCACGGGTGAGGATTCAAATGGGCATACATGACTATTTTGTAAATGTTCAAATAAGTACCAATCAGGTACGCCTGCTACTTTGCAAGGATACATTGGAATTTCAGGCTCTATAGGGAGTTTTACTCTAGCTTACCATTGGGAATTGTTCATTAACGATACAATATCCAGCAACTCATTCACCTTTGTAATGGATTTGTCTTCATCAAAGTCATAAAAATAAGCAAGGCATGAATTTAGAAGATCTGGGTTGGATAGTTCTACAGCTTCATTCTCTTCATCAATGGAAGTCTCTTCATCATACTCACAACAAGGAGCAGGACATGGCTCCAGTAGATATAAGATGGAGGTTTCTATAAATGGTTGTGAACTTTGTGGCTCATAATGATCATAAGAAATTTCCATCCTCTTATTAGTAATAAATGGCTCCTCATTATACTCAATTGGTTCAAATTCCTAATTCCTTTTTATAAAAAAGGCAATGTTTCTTTGAGTATATTCCCTTGTTGGTTTCATTTTCTTTTCCCATTCCTCCCTCTCATGTTTCATTTCCTCATTTCCATTTTTAATGGGAACCATGGTTTGACCTATTCTCTCACAAATTTGTTGCATATTATCTTATAATGGGGGTTCTTCATACTATAGAGGAAATGACTTGTAGGGTTGGTATTGCTATGGCATTAGGGTGTTGAAAAAGGCCTGAGCAGGTTGAACCCATGATGGGTGACCCTAATATTCTTGATAATCATGATAGGGTGAATCATGGTGGGGCCATGATGGTTCTTCCTAGTTTGGTGGATAATCCTGAGACCATGGTTGTTCATGATGCCTAGCCCATCCACTCTAGTCTTGGTAATTTATCTTAGGATAAAAATTGTTAGGGTGTGTGAATGCAGTGGTTGCATTCATTAGCTCCTAATAATAATCATTATATGCGAAGCTACTTGGCCATGCAGAAGTAGGATATTGTGATTCAGAATAGGCACAGTAATTATTGTACTAAGTTTGTTGATATGACTCAATATATTGCCTTAAGGCAAATAACCTATCCAAGGTACTAGTCATACGATATCTATCCCCTTCTCGATAAGCCATTGTAATCAATCTTTATATACAACAATACAAATCCTTGTATAAAATGAATGAGCATTTTTTTTTTAAACAATCGAAGAAAAACTAACTATATGATGCAACCTATTTGCTTAACTTAAGCTAAATGATGCACAATCAATCTTAGTATGTTGCTAGCAAGCGAATTGATGTATCTTTTGTTAATGCATAGGGTGGTAGCTTCTTAGTCTTAGATGTACATAGCTCCTCCTTTTATCTAAATTTGGCTATTGCTTGCTAGTTGGGTTGTACTCTAAAGTGGTTAATACAATCTTTATGTCAGAAGGCATTTAGGCCTCAATCGACATCAAAGAATGGCGTGAAAAAATTACTTAGATTTTAAGACATCCACTATAACACAGTGCTTAGATGCCACTAGGGTGATAATAGATCACATCCTTCTAAAAGGTCTTATGAGCTTAGTACCCTAAGTCTCTTTCTACTTTATTTTAAATTAACGTTCAAGTGTTGGGATCATGACATACATGGATGGTGATTAATTCTTAGGTGGTCCAAGGAGCTAGTGAAGAAATCTAGTCCTTATCTTATGAGGGTTCTTGTGGAAACCTTATTAGCATGAAGTTCCATTCCAACATAAAGTTGTCAACATGCAATGCAGAACAAAAATCAAACTAATGCTTACTTATATGGTACTTAACAAAGGTTCAGGCACCTTAATAGATGAGACACTATAACCATGTAGCCTATGCTTTGGTATAGTCAAGCTCAAGCTAGCCTTTGTTAAATAGGTGCTTGAATTAATACAAAAATCCTAAATATATGCAACATATGCATGACCATAATCTATATGAATTATACTGCCATCCACATAAGAAAAATTATACTAAATGCACTTTATCCTAGAAATTAAAATCTGGGTTAATATTGTTCATAGTCAAGGGTCCAATGATCAGCAAGTGTTGGACTCCATACCCCACACTTGCCCTATATTATTACAATCCTCTTTAAAAAATTAAATAAAATTAAAATTACAATGGGCCTCACTACAATTTCACTCAAATTCTAACCTAGGAAAGCAATAAAACCTAATCTATATTGATGAAGCCTCGGCCCACAGGATCCCAACTTCTCCTTTGCCAATTTTCCTCACCCAAAAATCAATCAATAATGATCAATATGAGAAAAATAGAAAATAAATGCAAAAGTAATGCAAAACATTAAACTAATGCACCCTAAACCTAGACTAGAGGTAAATAATCTAAGGTATAATCCACTATACAAACCATTCTGATTCCTCACAAATGATGCCAAAAACATGTTGTGATTTTTTAAGTTAAACTCACATTTGCATGAATCAATTGTGGTAATTTATGCGAGGAGGTCGATCCCACTAAGAATCAAATGGATGTGATATTAGTGATTCATACTTAAATTATCTAACTTAGCAAAATTACGGACATCATTTTCCTAAGCTAAAAATGGAAGATTAATACACGAAAGATGGAATTATGTTAAAACTAAAACATGCTAAACATAACAAATTTCCTAAAACTCACTTTCTAAAAATAAAACTTTCCTAAATTAAAAACTCTCTAAAATAAGAAATTTCCTAAAATTGAAATTGAGTAAATTTCTTAAACCAAACTTTCTAAACATGAGGTTTAGCAACTATGGTAAAATCAATTACTTTCCTAAACTAAGAATTAGAAACTAACTAAGATGGAAACTAGTAAAAAATGGAATCTAACTATACTACAACTCAATAAGAAAATTAAAGAAAAATAATCACTAATCAAGCAATCAAAGGAGAACTACCTAAGTATCATGTGTATGACCATATAATGGTATGCATGATTCATGAGGTAGAAATGGATCTACTTAACTAGTTTTAGAAACATAGCACCTGCAATATAACTCAAGCATTAACTAAACAGTCCAACAATCTAATTGGTCCTTGAAAAATCAAGCAAACATAAAATATAGAGTGTTGGAAATTAAACACAAACAATGCATCAAAAAAAAATTCTAGCAGCATACTATTTTGATTATTCAATTAATGGGACATGGAAAACATCTAATTGATCACTTCTAATGTAATCAAACATTTAAGAATTTAGATCATTAACTGCTGGAAATAGTTATGAACCAAAAACTCCAAATAACTTCATTGAATGACATTAGAATCCATCAGCATAGTAAGCACATACATGTAATCCAAATCTAAAATTTGTGTTCTATTACAATGAATGCTCCTTATTCTTAAAAAACCCAAAAATACATGCTAAACCTCCTTCAATATTCTAACATCAATCCTAAGTAAGCATTCATTAAAATTAATGGAAAATCCACTAGAAAGTAAAGGAAAAACTTGAGGAACACTAGGAAAGCAAGGAGGAATCCATTGAAGTCAAAGGATATCTAATGGCAACGAAAAGCAAAGGAAAGAATAAATTCAAGGTGACTTTACCTTGGCTATCACTTCAAGGGAGAAATTGGATCCAAACAAGAAGATGCAAAAGAATGAAAGGTCATGATAACTTTCTAGGCACAAAACTAATAAGGATTCAGAAGTGATGAAAATTGAAAGACAACTTGGAATCATGCATGGAACACTCAACAAAAAATCATTTTGAATCACTCAAAATGCACAATTAAACCAACAATTTGTAAACCAACATTAGAGGAATCATTTATCTTGAAACTTAAAAATATATATATATGCCCCAGATGGCCAAAACTTATATCCTATTTTCACAATCGCCAAAAATATGATGTTGAATATAGTGACATAACATGTGAGATGAAAAACCTCTTAATGAAAAATTGGTCACTCAATTCATGAGAAAATTTTAGAAATTGATAATCCATTCCTTGATAAAAGCACTCAATGATGGTGAAAAGTTGAGATGCATTGCTCATAGTACATAATGAAAAATCCAAATCCACATCGACATGGAAAACTACTCATTATGAATCAAAGTTGCATACAATCCTACCATCAAGGATAGCGACATAGTATCCTACTGTGTGACACCCTTGGTTTTCAAAATACTTTTTGAACACTATTTTGAAATTTAGGATATTCCTTGTTTGAAATTGATTTTGAAACAAAATAGCATTTTTTTTCTTTCTTTTTTTTGTCAGAAAGTTTTCATGAAAATCTAAAGTGTCATTTTTACACAAAACACTAGTATTTTTATAGTAAAATGAGTCTCTCATTTCGACCAAAAATCTGATAAAGTTTCCTCTATTTTTCAAATAGATGCGAGTTTGATGAATGTGTGTAGACACCTGATAAACAATACAAACAATTTTTCATTTCTTTGAAAACAAATACACAAAACATATCACTTCTCAGAACCTCCATTAACAAACATGTCACAACATATTCCCTTAAATACAAATGAATCACAACATGAAAGTAAATATAAATTTGCATTCTCCACTCAATTAGAAAAATAATCAAAGGTTGCAAGGCTCACCATCTAGATACTAGAAAACCTCCATTTTCTGAAATCTCAAACTCCGCAGATGCTCTCAGGTTCGGCCTATTCATCTTTCTATTCTAAATTTTCAAATTAGACATTGTATACAATTAAAATGTCTCAGCAAGCTTGCACTTGTGTAGGTGGAATAAGTAGCTATTTTGTCATGTAGTTCATGATTTACATAAATCAATGCATTTTAAGTATTTATCATACCTAAACAGAATTCATGGTATTCTCAAATAACCACTCATTCTGAAATTGGGTTCTCAAATCATAAATCCATGAAATGGGTTTACATGTACAATTCAATGCAATTGATGAATCATATGACTTTCATGATTTTTAAAGTTATCTTTGCCTTATCTTTTTCCTAAGGATTTAAGAATTTAAAGCTTTTATCCTTTCATGAGCATTTAATTGTACTAACATCATTTTCAATGCATAGACACATAAGCTAATATATAGTTCTTCATATTTGTTCACCTTAATATTATCATTCAAGATATCACTTTAAATGTCTAAGTTGTTTGTTATTCAATAGTTGAATCTGCTTATGAAGAGTTGGATATCTAGCAATCTCATTACCATTTGAAAAAGTAGTTATCTAAAAGCTTTCTCTTCATGAACACAATGTATTTTCATATGCAATTATGAATCAGTATATAATCATGCAAAATCACTCATAATGCTCAATTCATCTAACACATTAGTAAATTTGACTAGGGTAAAGCTGTCAATTTATATGAACCAATACGTACTAAAATCCTAATGATAAAACCACCAGCTAAAAGCTATTCATGCTTTTCAAAAGCATAATTAATCAATTCATAAGTACAAATAGTTCTTTTTGCATCAAATCAAGCCAAAATCATAACTTTGAAAACTTGTCTCATACACGTGAGGTGAAAATCCATAAGAAAAGACTAGTGATCTCAAATCATCTACAATATTCAAAAGAATCTAATAAGTCTGTCAAACCAGGGTGCTCAAAACAGATGAAGCCGAATCATTCCACATAGCCCTCAATCCAAAATGTACAAATCCATGTCCATACCATCGTGGAAAACTGGTTGCTTCAATCATGATGGCATACAGTCCTACCACCCTAGATGAGGTCTCACTCTCGAGATACGACCCACATAAACAACACATAGACTAGATACCTACGCCCAAAGAGACTTACCATCACCCACCAGCGACTACCATGGCCTCTATGTCTCCTTGTGGATACCTACACTAACCATGACTCACCGAACCTCATGGGACTACCCAGCTACTACTCAGAGCACTTTCCCATGAGAAGATACTCCTACTACCTACCATCTCCATCGTAAGACTTGCATCAAATCATCTCAAAGGCTAGTGACCAATTGCACCTCCTAGCATAGGGTCTCAAGACTTGCAACACGCAGTAGACCTCCAGGTCTTACGGTACATATAGAGCACCTATCGAGAGATCTAGGACTTAGGACACTCCAAGAGTGATTACCCAAAACATCAATGAAATCATATCCACAAAGACTTATAACTTCTCATAGAGCAACCACCTAAGCATCAACAAATCTACATCCCTCAGGACTTACGGCTACTCATAGAGTGCCTACCTAAAACATCGATGAAACCATAACCATCAGGGCTTACAGCTGCTCATAAGCACCTAACTAAACATCGACAAATTCGCATCCATTGGGACTTTTGGCTACTCTTTGAGTTCCTACCCAAATCATAAATTGTATACATCTCCAAAATCATTTCATGAAGATAAAACCACTATTTCAAATTTTTATAAGAAACCATTCAAATCTACTCATTTTCGACCCATATTCTCGACAAGTTGTAAAATCATATCAACACAAGCATTCAAAACATGCATTCCAAATGTTGTAGTATCAAAAGTGTAAGTTCTTAATGTGTTAGTAGCATGTGCAAAGTCCAACTATGTTCAAGGTATTGCAATGTCCACATAAGTGTAGATTTCAACCTTGATGAATAATCTGATTACTCTTCTCTCCTAATGTTATAATTTGGATAAATCTAGTGTTTTTAAGTTCAATTTGCCTTTGTAGCTAGTCCAAAGTAAAACATGTTTCTAAGTATTTTCAACATCTGCTAAATGTATATATATACTAAGTTCTAATCATTAAGTATGGTTTCCATTCTTTTGTTTGGGCGTTACAACTAGGATAGCAATAGCATTTTCTATTTAAATTAGTCATTCCATCTCTGATTTGATAATTTAAAATCATAACAAGATAACCACCTAATTTATCACATGCTTCCTCAATTTTTAGTAATTAATGATAATACCCCATAAGTCATCATCTACATTAAATAATTCTTATAAACACATGACAATTATTAAACTTTCCAAATAGTAAATCTTAATCCACCTACCTCATAGGATGTTTATCATCGATTCTCATGTGTGTTAAGTGTTTAATTTTGGGAAAAATCCCCTAATTTAGCATTTAATTAGACCATCTAACTCATTAATTTGGTAATTTTTGGATAAAATATAAAATTTAGCTCAAATTGACCATCTAACTGTAAATTATCAAAATTAATGGTCAGATGATCAATTGAGCTAAGTGGATGCTTAATGTACGGTTCAGATGACTCTAATCTAGTCTTTGGCCTTGCAGATCAACTAAAGGAGGGTTCGATTGCTTAGATTGATATTCAATGGTGCAGATCGATCAAAAGAGGAATGGGTGGATCAGATTAAATTTCAACAGTGTGGATCATCTTGAAGATCAGTCAGGCAATTCTAATAAGGAGAGGAAACATGGATGAGAATGGAAGTTAGGAGGAAGTTTCCTAGTAAGAAACTAGATCCTAAAGATAGGGGGAGGAGAATTAGGAAGGGGGAAAATCTATAAGAGGGAAAACCGTAGGAAAGTTTTAGGAGTTTTTGAGTTTTGGAGTTTGGGCTATCTTTTGCTCCCTTATTTCATCATCTTTTATTCTTTCCTCGTATTGTTTCCTTTTTCAAGCACTTATCCCTTTCCTCACCCCATCCATCTCTATCTCTCTCCATTTTTCCATCGTGAACCAAACACCTCCAATTCCCAAATCCACCACCCATCTTCCACTTCATCCACCGCATAGAGCGTTACACCCATGAACCTAGATCCCAATCTCTATTCACCCATTCCTCTATCTTCCTCATATCTCCCTCCCTCAGTTTGCCTCTTTTGATCCACCGCACTAGTCTTTGTTTCACTACTGGTTGGTGATTCTGTTTCACCAACACCAGTCGTCTAGCTCAAAACCTGAAGCACTAGTCCTTCCCCTCTAATTGCACTAACCCTGGCCCCCATCACCACTCTATCCCTTTTGTTTTCTCTTTACTTCCAACACCCGATCCCATCTCTTCTAGTACCAACACCACACTCCCCTGCTCCATCTCTTCTAGTACCAGCACTAGCCCCAGGCCAGCCCAATATCTATCACCAAATCCAGGATGTCCAGATGATGCCTAGACACTTGGACGTCATCTTCCTTTGCCCAAACTAGACCACGCACCACCGCATGACACACAAAGTTCCTCGGGTCCTGCTTCACTCTACTCCCATGGCCCATCTCTCCATCGGCTCCACTCATCGTCGTCACCGGCTTAGGCATCAGACCAGCATGGCTAGTCGACAATGACAGATCCAGCCCTCACCGAATAAGCATCCACTAGCCCAGGCGACTTCTAGAACCACGAGATGCCCCATCTCTCCAACTACCTATTTCCAGCGGTATCGACTCTAGCCGAGCTAGTTGACGATGCCACAGAACCAACCAACACTGTCATCTCCACGATCTCCGGTGTCTCCGGTGATGCCCATCTTCTCCTTCTCTGATTCTGGTTACTCTATTTTTCTTTTTTGTTTACATGAAGTTTCATGAAAAATTCCCCTTTTGCCCTTAGGAGAATATTTCAAATTACATTTCTTGTCCTGCTACTTTTACTATTCACATTTTATGCTATTTCAGTTTTGATTATTTGTGTTTTGTATTATTCTGTAGTTAATCCAAGAAGTATCTTATCTGTTCCTATTTAGCCAAATCAAGGTTTCTGGTTTAACCACAGGAAAACTCTTATTTCTTGTCTGTTTTACTTCAGAATTTCAATTAACTTTCAGAATTTGTTTTTAGGATAGTTTCTACTTTAATTATTATTCCTGATCTTCAATTTGAGTTCTGAAATCATATCTAATACATTAATTCATAAATTCCTTAATTAGATTAAATCTCTAAAAATTTGAAGAATCTGACAAATTCATCTGTCGGATCATTAATCAAGGACATACTAAATATACTGATGAAGTTTGATCAGAGTTTGTGATACCATAATTGAAGAATTGGATAGTATTTAAACTAAGAAAGTAGATTTTTCTTTTTTTTTCTAGTTTTAGTTTTAGTTAAGGTTCTATTGTTTTTTCCCCTTTTCTTTCTAGAATTAGACCTCTGTAATTTCATTGTTAAACCAAATATGAAGTTTGATTTCTATCTTTTAATTTTTGTAAACTAATTTTAATTTTTAAATAATTAAATTTTATTAAAAACTCTAATTTTTATAAGCGTGTCCTTGTGGGATCGATCCGTACTTGCATTAGTTATACCACAATATCCCGTGCACTTGCAAAAAACAACAACAATGTGTACCTCCTTTATCTTGATCTATTGATTGATCAATTCATAGGCTTTGTTGTCAATCAATAGATAAATGGCTTTGATCATGTTTATGGCACTAATTAGTACACCGAGAAAGTAAGGATATGCTGATATGTAGCTCCAACCATGGAACACTGCATATCAAAAGGAGATGTAATGTTGATCTCATAGATCTAGTATTAAATGGTCAATCAATGGTCAAATCTTAGGAATGGGCTAGACATTTCATTGTTCAAGGGTTTTGGTAATAGATCTATGGTCAGATCAGAATGAACACTTGAATTAGATATGGATCTAAGGGTATAATTCACTAATATATGATCAAATTGAGATAAAAAGGCTAGATTTGATCATATATCAGATCATCTAATGCTTAATCTACATCTAGACCTAAAGGGGAGCTCATATTGATTGCAGATCGGACTTTTGGAGACAGATCAATGGTTAGATCACAATGAATGTGCTGAGATAGGTTCAGATCTGCCATTTGGAGGCAAATCAATAGTTGGATCATGGCAAGATTTGTAAAATCAGTCACAGATCCATCATTCAAAGATAGATTAGTGACTAGATCATAATGACTATTCACATCATCATAGATCCTGCAATTTAGTTCGATTGAGGGTCTTGTCACAATCGATGGTCGAATCTTCTACGATCAACAAACGTTAGATGGTCTTTTTACTCCTGATGCAATGATTGCAATGGTCAACTCAGATCTATGAAATCCTTCCTAGATTAATCACAGGGAGGGATCAAATTTTAAGGGGGTAATGTGGGGTTCACCATGTCAACTCAACTCACACATTATCCAGCCATTGAGTGGTCACTGACACCCTATCTGTGATTAATCTGACCCATTCACCATGATCCAATCATTGATCGGTAGCCAGGAGCCAGATCTATGTTTGATTTGATCTGTTTATAGTCATCTAATCTTAAATAGGTAATTGAAACATCAAATCTTTGACCAGCCCACCCCTAGGAGATGATTCTACCATTAATCAACCATTTATTGCTTAGATATGTAATCAATATAAGATTTCAAATTGATCTGGATGTAGATTTCACTCCAGTTGATCTAATATGTGATCAGACCCAACTATTCATCCTGATCTAACTTTATATTAGTGAAATATACTCTTAGATCCATATCTGATTCAAGTATTCATTCTAATCTGATTGTAGATTTGTCACTAAACACCTAGAACAATGACATATCAAGATTGTTCCTAAGATCTGACCATTGATTGACCATCTAATGCCAGATCTGTGAGATCATCTCTTTCTAATTTGTATTGATTCCATGGTTGGAGCTACAGATCAATGTAGCTTTTATTTCCCTATCCATTGATGGATCGACTACGAAACCTACAAATTGGTCAACCAATAGATCAAGCAAAAGGAGGTACACAAGAGAACCAAGGATAAATATCATACGAGGTAGGTGGATTAAGATTTCTATTTTGGAAAGTTTAATAATTGCCATCTCTTTATAAGAATGATTGAATGTAGATGATGATTTACAAAGTATCATCTTTAATTACTAAAATTATGGAAGCATGTGACCAATTTAGAAGTTAACTTACAACACGCTTTTACATTATCAAATCAGAAATGGAATGACTAATTTAAATAGAAAATGTTATTGTTACCCCAGGTCTAATGCTCAAACAAAAGAATGGAAACCATACTCATTGAGTGGAACTTAATGTGTACACACACACATTAATAGTAGCTATGGAAAGTTCCAGTCAAAGAGTGTAGTCTTCACTCTTTATGTGTTACAGCTTGGGCAACATTAGAATTTTCAATTCAAAATTAGTCATTCCATTTCTGATGCATTTAAAGTGAAATGTGTCATGAGATAACCATTAAGATTTTGCATGCTTTCATAATTTTAGTAATTAAAGATAGTATTCAAATAAATTGATCATTTGCATTAACTCGTTCATCTTAACACATGACAATTATTAGACTTTCCAAGATAGAAATCTTAATCCAACTTCCTCGTATGGAACTTATCCTTGGGTTACATGTGTACCTCCTTTGGCTCAATTTATTGATTGGCCAATTTGTGGGTTTCATTGTCAATCCATAAATGGATAGCTCTAGTCATGTCTCTACCGCTAATTAGTGCATAAGAAAATCAAAGATATGTTGATCTATCACTTCAACCATGTAACCACTATAGATCGAAGAGAGATGTAGTGCCTGATCTCATAGATCTAGCATTAGATGGTTGATCAATGGTAACATCTAGGGAATGGGCTAGATATGTTGTTGTTCTAGGGGTTTAGTAATAGATCTATGGTTAGATCAAGATGAATACTGGAATCAGGTATGAATGTAGATGCCTATTCACTAATCTATAATATGATCAAGGTGAGGGGCTAGACCTAATCACAAGTCAAATATTGTAATGACCCCAATTTTTGTAATATTAAAATCCCATGAAAAGTGCAGTTTTAAAGATAAGGGCATTTTAGTTATTTCACTAGTTTCCTTGAGTAAACCCAGGAATTTGGTCCTAAAATTGATTCCATTAGATGCGTCTCAGAAAAAGGAATCCAACGAGACCAAAATCACCCAAAATGGAGTTAAAATGAGCAAGATATGGCCCTTTGAAGATCAGGGGCAAAACTGTAAATTTCACATAAACGACTTAACCTGAAAAACACAGGTGCCCGTTTTGATACGGGCACCCTTCATCTTCAACCTCCTAGAAGCTTCTTGAACGGCGGTGTTTCAAGGAGAAACCACCGCCATTCTGGAGGTTTCCCCACTGCCATTCAAAGGCGGTTAGAACCCCTGGAGAACCCTCTTTAAAAGCCCTATAAATAGAGCTCTTAGGTGCCTCTAATGGCAGCCCAAAACCTTGGAGAAAACCCATCGTGGAGCAGTGACCAAGAGGGGAAAACGTGGAGAGAAAACCAGCCACGAAGCAGGTATGCTCAAAAACTCCCCAAACCCATCTCACCCATAGTCCTAGGCTCAATTCCCCTAAGTTTTTGCATGAAAAACCATGCAAAATGGAGCCTGGGAGAGCCACCAAGGACCCTGGGACGTCCCCAGGGCCGCACTGGTTCGACAGGGTTGAACCAGGGTGACCTGAGGATGACCCAGGTCTCTAACGGGCGGCACGATCCAATAGGAACGTCCCACATCGACCAGCGTCGACGTCCGTTTGAAAAACCAAACGGGCATGTCCAGGGACGTGCCCGCTAAAGGGATAGACGGGCGAAGGTATCGCGCGCGTCTGCAAACGCACCCACTAAGGTGCGTGCCGCAGACGCGCAGCGCGCTAGCACACGACAAATTTTTGTTACTTAAGGAAGCAGGGCGCATGACGCTGACGCGCAGCGCCCTAGCATTCCGACTTTTTGTCTTTAAAGACTCTATGTACATACAACACTAAAATGCTTATAACTTGAGATCTAGAGCTCCGATTGAGGCGCTGTAAAAGGCGTTGTGTTTGTATCGACGACGCGGATACATAAAAATCATAAAACCCTTGATCAAGTCCTAATAAAAGTAGGGCATGACCCTTAGAATAGGATGGTGGCGCGTGGCCACTAGAACTTTGGAAAACTGACGATACCAAGGCCCAATTAGGACCTTAGGACACCCATAGGCATAGGGATGGACCCCTAATGCCTAAGTAATAAGACCCAACTACTCTAAACACATAAAATATAGGCTAAACTAACCTTGAGTCCCCAAACCATGTTCAGGAGCGTACGAGGACAAAAGGGTTAACACGACCTAGTCAGGTAGGTGCTCTATCACTATTAGATTCTTTTAAAAGATCTATTATTGTTTTGAGAACATATGTTATAAGTATATGACTTGTTTAGCATGACTTGATTTAGCATGCATATGATAAATGTTTTGTACATAGACATGTTTCGTAAAAGATTGCATATACATTATGCACACATATGTTTTGTAAACAAGTGCATACATTGCATGATTTAAGTACTTGCAAAGATTGCATTCCTTGAGGGTTTCCAAAAGACGCTGGAGTGCCGAGGACCAGGCAGTTGTGAGGGACCCAAAGAGGACTGGTTTTGAACAGAGGTTTCTGGCTTATTTGATCGTACATGATTTGGGCTTGTAAGCTCGTGGGTGCTATGCCGAGGGGTGTGGGTTGGCCACCCAGCCTCTACCACTATTAGGTGGATGGGTACCATGCCCAAAAAGGGCATGTCCCTACTTCGACTGCATGTGGTACAAGGGGCTACCACTGGTGTCACGGCACTGGGTCGAAGTGTCATATGCTCCGTGGAGGTATATGATCCTGTGTCCCTAGGTACCCGGGGACCACACTGCAGTGAGGTCGTGGGCATAGTGGGACCCTATGGTTTCGTGGATTTATGTGCATTGCATGTGACATGATATAAGGTTGGTCGACCATACCATGATAGATATCCATGAGTTGGATTCCATGAAGCATCTAATGCATATCATGATGTTATGACATATTTTTATGATTATGATATATGATACTTTCGACTTGGATTATGATATTTCTTTAAGTCGTCAGTATTTCGGTTTGACAGTGGCTTTTAATATCGATATTGAACGTGATTATTTGTACAACATGCATATGTTTTTAAGAGCACATGATTTTAAAGATCGCATGCATTATAAAACTAATAGTGATAGACTCCTACTGAGTATAGTATATACTCACCCTATCCTTAACATTTTTCAGGATGATTCCATCCATGAGTAGAGGACATCTATGTTAGTGCTACAAGCAAGTGAATAAAAAAGGAAACACTTATATATGTAAGTAAATTCTCAACCCTTTGGACATGTATTTGTATTTAATTACAGTTGGGCTGTGTACTGTGACTGGATAGACCTGGGGAAAAGCATTTGTGATTTCTAAAGCTGTTCAAGAACTACCTTAGTTGTTGTGAAAGCAAATGACACTCGGGGTTTCCAAATTGGATTTTCAAATAAAAGATTTTTCCACTGCATTGCATTGTTTTTCAAATAGGGATCCCACCTTAGGAATTTAGATTTTTCATTTAAAAATGCATGGGAAAACCCGGGTCGTCACAAATATTTTTTGTAAAATATATATCCAGATATAATTGAGAGCTCATATTGATCACAGGTCTAAGTACTAAGTGGTTTATTAATGGCCAAATTATCTCACTGGGGTGTTTTGGTGATTGATCAATGGTTAGATCTTATAGGGGTTCACGAATTGACCACAGATCTAACTTTGGGGATAGATCAACAGTTAGATTACAATGAATAGTCAAATTCCTTACATACCTACCATTTGAGACTATTCAACATCTTAATCATGACAAATGGTCAGATCAGACATAGATCTTGTGATCCGGTGTCCAATTAACAGTTTGATCATGATCAATGGTAAGATATGTGCAAATTTGCATGGATAGAACAAAAGATAGGGGTCACTAGCATAAAATGGCTGGTAGGGAGGAGGCTCAGGCACACCAGTGATAGCTGCTGGTCTAGCGCCTGTAGAGGAGCATGAAGGTGAAGGAGGAGATAGTTTGGGTGCACATGTAGCCTACTCAGGGGGCTAGCCAGTCAGGCTGCATCGATGGAGGAGAACGGCGAGATGAGCTTAGCCTTTTAGGAATCACCAGTGGAGCTAGGAAGAGGAGAGAGAGGATGGAATAGGGCTAGCACATCGGTCAAGCTATGCCAACCGCAAGAGAGTGAAGGAGAGAGGGTGAGAGGGTGAGAGGTGGAGAAGGAGAGAAGGAAGTGGGTTTTTGCAGTGCCCAGTAGCCTTGGCTCGATTGCCACCTGAAATTAAATTGAGAAGAGAGGGGGAAATGGGATTTGTGGGCGCGGCTGATTGGGCATTGCTAGTGGGGCACCCAGCGATGAATCAAGGAAGATAAGGGGAAGGGATGAAAGGGGAAGTGGGTTCTATTGGTTGGCTATCTGTGCCAAAC
Source organism: Warburgia ugandensis (assembly GCA_035236585.1). Classification (NCBI taxonomy): domain Eukaryota; kingdom Viridiplantae; phylum Streptophyta; class Magnoliopsida; order Canellales; family Canellaceae; genus Warburgia; species Warburgia ugandensis. The sequence goes on from CP141131.1 coordinate 37,384,763, forward strand.
TAGTAGTAGTGCAAATGGGTATCCAAAAAGCTGGGAGAGAAAAATGGGGTTTTTGGTTTTTGTTGCTTTGACGAGAGGAGGGTACTTATGGGAGATTGGTTGTTGGGTAGGACTATTACTGGTGGGATTGGAGTGAAAGGGAGCATAGGTCGTCAGGGAAGGAGAAGACAGACAGGGGTTGCCGAGTTTTCTTCTTTCCTCCAACACCCCATCTTTAATCCATTTTCTTGGCCACTTCTCGATGCAAGGGGAGTAGGCCATTACATGGTAGGTTGACCCTCCACGTGTCGAGCTTGCCTCCATGCGTGGCATGCCCATTTGCTAGGTCAGAAACCAAATGAGGTGAGGTGACATTATCAATTTGGAGCCCTTAAATTAGTATAAATTTAGGAATTTTCCACCCCTATCTCCATTTTGTACAAAATTAGTGTCATTGGAAACATCTAAATGTGTACATTCTAATTATTGAAGTCTTGAGGGTCAACTAAGTATCCTTCATAAAGTCAAATACAATGAACTCAAAATGAGAGATCCTAACCTCAAATCTCAGTCACAATAAAAATTGAGAATTTACATAACATAAAAGTTAGAAATTTGAGTGGTAATAACATTTAGTTGAACTATTTCATTGATGATTGCTAGTAGGGAGTATTAAAATATCTTGGACAAATATAGAAACAAAAGAAAAAAATTACCCCATTCTTTTGTAATTGTGATTTGTTTATTCATTGTAGATGAGTATTTACATGTATGATACTCTTGTCCACTTACAAAACTTTCATCCCCGCAATTGAGTAAGTATGATTCATTGGAGATACCTTCATAAAGACCCAATCCCCAACTTGGAACTCAAAATCTCTTCTCCTTAGATCAATATTGCTCATTTGCCACGTTATTCATTAAGCAATTCTAGATACATTCCATTCCTTGAATTTCTTATACCATTCGTCAAACAACTCTAGGTGGATATTCTTCTCCTCTATTGATTGATCTTAGTTCTAAGTTACAATCTAGGCTAAAATAATTTTACAATTTCGTTTAATCAAGGAATTTTCTTGTTTCTCTACTTACCTTTTTTGTTCTAAATCTTGTGATCTCTAGATCCCATTAAATCCTCAAAATATATGATTTTAACTTCATACTTTTAATCTCATATTACCTTTTGATATATCTTAGTACAAATGTATTTATCTTCCCACCAAGTCTCTAGGCATAGTCTTGCAATTTCACATTGTTTTCTTTCAAGTTCAACCAAGTTCTTTGCAGAGAGTTGGTAAATTACAAGATTATCCTCATATAAGTGCTTGATTCAAACTTAATATCAATCTTTCATTAATTATTTCCAAGATTCATATTTGAACAATTGTTCTCACTTACTCTTCCTGCTTGCTTTCCACAATGGTGTTTCCTTGCTGATTTTCATTCTTTTCTAACTGTCGTTGCAAAAAGAATATTTTGGTTAACTAAGTTGTATATACTTTGCCAAGTACGAACTAAATTCCCCAATGTTGTCACGGCATTGCAACCATCATAATTCAAAGTTCATCAATTGCAAACACCAATCTACTTGATCATACTCTACTTCCTTTCTCTAAAAACATGTCCCTGATTATGTGTAAATTCATTATTTAGAATCATTTTATTATTATATATCATTTATCTCATCTACATCAACCTTAAAACCTTTCATGTCTAAAATTTTACTACTGATCTTACTATCCCAAAATTATCCTTAGTAAGTCTCAATTTCATAATCAATCTAATTCTGCAATTCTCTAAGTTTTCAAGAGATCTTCACTACTTTAACTCTCCTAATCCTTCATAATGATGCTCAAACTATTGTTATACAATAGTTGTCATGCTCTACAAAGCTTCATACACACTCTTCAAGTTGAAAACTTGAACTCTTTAAGAGATTGTTTATGTAAATGGCTCTTTCATCACATATCAATGTTTTCCACTTAAAGATACTAACCAATATGCTCTCATATTCTATTCATTTTCTCCAAGAAGCATACCACCCCTTACGAATACTTTGCTTTTACTTTCATAAGGGCCAACTCTCCTTGTTTTGTCAACTCTCAATAATTTTCTTCATTGTGACTAGTTGTGAGTAGATTGGATCAAGGCTATGATACCAAACTGCGACACCCTAAGTTTTGAAAATACTTTTTAAATACTATTTCAAAATTTGGGATATCCCTTATATGAAATTCTTTTTGAAAAAAAAATAGTGGAATGTTTTGTTTAATTGAGAAGTGTTTCTAAAAATCTTGAGTGCCATTTCTATAACAAACACAAGGATTATACAGTAGAATGAGTGTCTATTCCTACCAAAAATTTGGTAGAGTTCCCTTTGTTTTTTGGGCATATGCACATTTAACACATGCAGGCAAAACACTTGATAAATACAAATAGATTTTTCATATTTTAAAAATGAATAACAAAACTTAATCATAAACCTAGAACATCCAATCACAACTCGATTCAATTAAAAAGAAATAATTCCACAAGATCAAGACAATATGCATTCACATTCTATGATAATTCATAAATCAATTCTCAAGTGGTAAAGCTCACCCTTCGAATACTAAAAATACCAATCTCTTGAAATTTCAAACTCCACTATTTGCTACTCAACTTATACATCCTTCCATTCTAATTCCTCAAGTATGAGATATTGTTAAACAAATTACAATGTTTCAGCAAGCTTATGCTTAGGTAGGTGAAAAAAATCATTATTTTGACATGCAATTCATGATTTACAAAATCAATGTATATTGATAATTTATCACATCTGAACAAAACTCACAATGTTTCAAAATAAGTGCTCGTGTTGAAATTAAAAGTACTCATATCATACATCCATGAAATCAGTTTACATACATAAATCAGTACAATTGATGAATCATTAGACTTTCATGATTTCTAAAGATATGATTGTCTCATCTTTTTTTTAGGATTCAAGCATTTTATGCCTTTATTATTTCATGAAACATTTCATCATGCTAAGTCAAATTTCCATGTATAAACACATAAATCATTCCAAATTTATCCATAATACATAGTGTTTCAAGATCATTTATTATGCATGACCATTCAAAATATCACTATCAATGTCCAAATTATTTGTCAATCAATAGTTGTATCATTTTATAAAGATTGTGGTAATGAACATTCTCATTATTAAGTGTAAAGGTAGTCATTTAACATGCTCTCCTTAATGAATGAACTGCATTTCAAATGCATAATGATTCAATACAAAATCATTCAGAATCACTAAAAATGCATGATTAAATGAACACACTTGTAAACCAACATTGGAGGAATCATTGTCTTGAAACATCAATATATATATCGTGATCAATGTTGAAAGACGTCATCTAAATCTAAGTGCCTACGTATGGTATCGATAAAAGATGGTGTTAGTCGATAAGGAGCCAAAGGTAGAGCATCTAATACTATACATATATATGCCCCAAATGGCCAAAACTTGGATCCTATTCTCACAATAACAAAAATATCATGTTAACTATAATGACATGTGAGATAAAAACCTCTTGATGGAAAATTAGTGACTCAAGTCATGTGCAATATCTAGAAATTGATAAACCATTTACTCAATAAAAGCTCTCAATGATGGTGAAAAGTCAAGATGCATGGCCCTCAGTCCATAATGAACAATCTGAACCTACATCCTTGTGGAAACTTGATCGCAATGAATCACAATGGCATGCAATCCTACCATTAAAGACAGTGACATACTATCCTATTGCAAGGGATTGGTCAAGACTCTTAAGAAATGATTGGCATGCCCAACATGATAAAACCACATAGGCACCTATGCTCATACGGCCCTTCTGTCACCCATTGGTAACTACCATGATAGCTACATGGGCTCATGAATACCGCACTACCATGACTCACCAGACCTCATAGGGCTTACCCAACTACCACTTAAAGCACCTTCTTATGAGAAGCTACTTCTACTACCTTTTATCTCCATCGCAGGGCTAGTATCAATATCATCTTAGAGGATAGTGTTGTACCTCCTAGCATAGGGTCTCCAAGACTTATGGCACACCCACATAGTGCACCACCAAATAGAAATTTGAGACTTAGGACACTCTATGAGTGACTGTGCAATACATCAATGAAATCAATCTCTACTAGGGCTTATAGCTACTCGTAGAGAGCCTGCCTAAAGCATCGATGAAACCATAACCATCACGGCTTACAGCCACATATAGAGAACTAGCTTAAAACATTAAGAAATCCATGTCCATCAAGGCTTATAGCTACATAGCTAGCCTAAAACATCAGTAAATCCATATCCATCAAGGCTTAGAACTACTTGTAGAGTTCTAGCCTAAAACATCGCCAAATCCATAACCATCAGGGCCTGTAGCTACTTATAGAGTGCTTGTCTAAATCATCAAGGAAAACCATACATCCATGGCCTACAACTACTCGTAGAGCACTTGCCTTAAACATCCATGAAATAACATCCTTAGTACTTATAATTACTCATAGAGCACTTGCCTAGAACATCAATCACCAAATCATAGCATGTTCATACAACCACTTTTCAAAACCTTATGAGAAACCATCCAATCTAGTCACTCCCAAGGTATGAGAACCTTGAACAAGCTATGAATACACATTTTCCATGAGTTTTCTACCATGCATTCATCATTCATTTGATAATGCACTTCAAGTTCCCTAAAGTATGCATCTAACATCCACCTCAAACACAATTAATGTCCAAACATGCATGCTTAGTTCATAGCTTGCGACAAGTGGTTATCTTATTAGAGATAATGCAACTTTCTCATTCTTTCAATAATTGAACAATGCATCCAGAGCAATGATTATAAAGGATAGATATTTAAACAATTATAAAAATACATGTTACTAAATGGACCAGTGTCAAACTAGGGAAAAAGTCTTTATCAGTAATGACAAAATGAGTTATGGCCGTAAGCCATAGCACGTAGATATCTATCATGTTTGTCCATGATATTTTGAGATCTTTTCTAAGCATGAACGTGAAGCATTTCATATTAATATGATCATTCCAAGTCATACATATCAGTACCAAATCCATTTCAACTAAAATCATATTAAAATAACCTAGATTGTGGCTACTGACAATGCAATTTGTTATTTTATCTTAGTTATCAAGACCTTAGGATTATTTCCTTCATGAGTTTAACATATTAGCTTTCTTCTACCTTGAGACCAATTAATAAATGATTCTTAAGATATTACTTTTACGAGTATGGCCACTTTAAGCACATTGTGTAGGTCTCTCTATAGTTAAAAAAACCTTCTGAGTATACTATAATCATTTCTAGTGCACTTATTTACATTTCGTGCTATTCAGGGTGTCCCAAATGTTGTAGTATCAAGTTTATAGTTTCTTATGTGTTAGCGGCATATATTTAAAGTCCAACCATTTTTAAGGTATTTACAATGTCTACTAGATTTAAGTGTATGTTTCAATCAAGGGGTAAGTATTTCTACATCATCAAAATGTAGCTATGGAAAGTGTAATACGTGTAATTGCACAATTATGATGTATAAATCCATACATTTAAAAAAATAGGGTAAATTTTTTTATTTATTAAGTGTGCGGTTTAAGGGTAATGGAGAAGAATGGAACTAGCGTGTTGAAAAATTAGGTTAGGATAAACATTAAGCATTGATTGTTTGGTTAATTTGAAAATTTATGAACAAAAATTTCAAGGTAAAAAAAAGAGAAATTTGAAAATTACATTAAGTTAGCATTAAGTGATCTCCCAAAAGAAATTTTAAAATTAAAATATAAATTGGTGTTGGATTGAGGAATTAGATAGGTCACAAATAGGTGAAGGCCTTAGCTTAAACACCACCCAAAGTCCTTGGTGAAATTCCAACTAATTATCTAGAAAATGTAAAATAAGTATACTACTATCTAGGGTACAATTACAAATTGTACCTTGAACAAGATATAATTGAACACAAACAAGTCAAATAAGAGGTTTTCATTGAAGCTAAATTCAAATGGATTAAGTCTAGTGGGATTTAATCTAGACCATCCATGTGGGGTCACAAGCCAAAGGTAGTTGGCTCCCCATATGTCCATTAAACCCCATGTGCAGAAAAAATAAGACCTAGGAAATTTCTTCCAGCCATTAATGGAGTGAACTGAACTAGTAGAAGAGAGGCGAAAATGAGGAAGAAGAAGGATAAATTAGGAGAGAGAAGAGTGCTGGAATAGGGGAGAAAGCTTGGCAAAGAAGTGGGTGATTTGAGGAAGAGGCTTTGAGCATAATTGGTGGTGGTAGGAGCTAGATCATGGAGCATCTTATTGATTGAGTGAACCTCCATGCAAGGAAGTAGTGAACCTACAACCCATTGAAAAGCCCATGAATCCAACGGTGCAAATTCTAAAGTCGGGTAGGGGATTAATTGTTAAGTGTTTAATTTTGGCCAAAAGATCCCTAGTTTAGCATTTGATTAGATCATCTAACTCATCAATTTGATGATTTTTAGATAAAATATGAAATTTAGCTCAATTTGACCATCCAACCATAATTTTTCAAATTTAATGGTTGATGATCATCAAAGCTAATCAAATGCTTAATGTGTAATTAGATGACTCTAATTTAGTCTTATATTTTGCAGATCAAATAGATCATGGTTTGGATTGCTAATCAATGTTGCAAATTATCCAAGAGGGTATTGACGGACCAAATCAATCACAAAGCAAGATTGGATTGTTTCCTAAAAAGAAAAGATTTCTAATAAGGAGAGGAGATTACAGATAAGATTTGGAATGAAGAGGAAGTTTCATAGGAGGAAACTAACTCCTAAAGGATAAAGAAAGAAGGGGAGAAGAGAATTAGAAAGGGGGGAAGCTTTATAAGGAGAAAACCATGGGAGTCTTGGGAAGTTTAGTTTTTACTTTGTTTTCCTTTTTTATCATTAATTTTTTGTTCTTCCACTTCATTCTGTTAATACTTTTTCCCTTTTAAGCACCACCATCTCCCTTAGTTCACCACAATCTATTTTCCATTCATCATCCCTCTGTTTTATTTACCACACCAAGCATGACACCACACATCTTATCATTTTCTCCTTCTCAACCAAATTTGTACTCACTTTACCTCTCTCAATCTCTCTTTGTTCTATCTCACAAACCGAAATAACCTCCCCTCTCACTCTCCACGAACTCTCGTTCTTCTATTTCCTTCCCAGTCCATTCCACTCCCTCCACCAGCCTAGTTAGCCTAGCTTCCCCTCTGTTCATCCTTTTTTTCTTATCAGTTGCTTCCATCTGTTCCATTGCACCAGATAATGCACTGGGTCGTCGTCATCTCTCCAGCACCATCTGCTCTCTCTCCACCACAGCATCTCAGTTTGCCCATTTGAACCAAACTGGCCAAGCACCCGCCTCCAGCCCACATAGTTTTCAACACCCAATCACCGGTCAACAAGTCATTTTCCATTTTCGATCCACTAGTCCCACACAGTCCGACATGCCCAGATCTCTGTTTCACTGCCCCACTACTCTTGTTTGCTCAATGCCAGAGACCGGCTGCACCAATCCAACACTAGTTAGAGTTCCATTGTTTTCATTATCCTCTACTTCATCATAACTGCCCAAATAGCAACAGTCATCCTCCACTACCTAAATTGCCATCTCCTCTTCCATCACTCCCACTACCGGTGTTTGCTGTGTTCTCCAACCCATCTTTGTTCCACCCGCACAGTACCACACTGGCCTTTCCTTCATCCGATCTCTGGCTTCTTCATCTTCTTCTCCAGCAATCACTACCTTCTTCTTCTTCCCTATTTCAATTCTATTTTATGGGAAATTTAAGGAACTTTTAGGAAAAATTCCATTTTTGCCTTAGTATAAAAATTTTAATTACATTTTTTGTCCTGTTACTATTCTTATCTACGTCCTATTCTATTCATGTTCTATTATCTGGATTCTATGTTGTTCTCGCTTAATCCAGGAACTGTTTAATCCGAATCTATCTTATCCAAGCTTAATTAGATCAACGGTTCTACTTTGACAAGTAAGATCTCCTTATTTCTTCAACTATTTCAGATCATAATTTCAATTCCTCTTTAGATCTTGTTCTTATGAAACTTCCTAGCATGTTTATCATTCTTGATCTTCAATCTGAGAATAAAAAATCAAATCTAAGCCATTAAAACTCAAATTTCTTATCTAGACCAGATCTTTGCAATTATGGAGAATCTACCAAATCCATATGGTGAGTCATCAATCAGAAGTACCAGGAAGAGATTGATGAAGGCTAATCAAATTTTATGAGACTAGATATAAAGAATTTGACAATAATCAATCTAGGGAAGCAGATTTTCTTATTCCTTTCATTAAATTTCTGTCTTTTTGGATTGGACCTCTATAATTTTCATTGATTAGATACATCTGAAGTCTGATTGCACTTTCTGTTAATTTATTTCATTTTATTTTAATTTTTTAATAATTAATTTTTATTAAAACTCCAATTTCTTAAATCGAGTCCCTGTGGGATCAACCCGTGCCTGCACACGCTGCACTACAGTAGCACATGCACTTGTGAAAAACACAACATTAATATAGGATGAAGTTCTAATAGTGGCTTGGATTAGCCAAGCTAAATAATACATGGATTTCACTTTTAAATCATCATATTTCTAGTTTCTTGTATGTTGAACCGATACGCATGTAAAGCTTGAACGTTTATCTTAATTTAATTATTAGATGCTTTAAATTGTGATCTTCTTCTTGCATAATGTTACTACATGCTTCTATTGAATGCATGTTTAAATTGCAGCTTGATTCTTGTTAGATTTGTCTACATTTCATCAGGATTTTAATCATGCTCTATTTTTCTTTTTTTCATAACTGTTGGTAGAATGGTGAATAGGGAATGTTCATTATGTTAGCTACGCCTTAAAATCTATGTCTCTCCTAAAATTGTATCTTGGTCGCCTTCCTAGATGACTAAACTTGTTGTGAATGCTTTCTAGTAGCATTTTAAGATTGGTTTTCATAGCCTTTTGTTGGTTGCAGTAAGAACATGGACTTTGCACACCCTATTCTTCCTACATATAAACAGGAAAGGCATGCCCAATCCCATCCTTATATATCATTGATTAAGCCTAATCAAGACAAAGTGAAAGATTGGTCTTCAAGAACACATATTAACTATCAATTCCAGGAAATTTTAATCCTCGAATTACAGCCTTTGGGTACTGTTAGGAGGCTCCAAATAAGGTGGAAAGAAAACCATTTCCTGCTACCAATGGGTACTTAGGAATGGCATGGCATTGGAATGACTTGAAATTCTAACTTATTAGTGATCTTGGTATAGTTCCTTGCTAAGAAAATTCAAAGAGGAGATTGTGAAAGATGTTGAAACTGTAGGCACCCATTTCCTGACTCATGATGAACATGAAATGGTGCCTTAACATAATGATTCAATCTTAAACCATTTAAGGTTAACTATTGGGTTGGAGAAATAGAAAACTATGGGGAAGTTGAAAAAATTTCGATCTTTCAAGCATTGAAAGACATTTGAATTTGAAAGACTAGTTTCACCTAGGTATTGGAATTGTCGAGTGAAGAAGGAGAAGTTGATTGAAATTCTTCAGTCAATGGAATTCCAGTTCATAGAATTTCTTTGAGTTGAAGTTACACTATCTTAGAATTTGGAAATTCTAAAATTCCACCTTAATGAAAAGTGTAAGAAATTTTTCCCCTTTTAATTTGGAAATGTGATTATACTAATTGTACACCTTGCTGGTAAGATTGGGTATGTAAAACCAACTTTAAATTAGAAATAGTGAAGTGCAAAAAAATAAAATGGTAATTATTCTAGATGTTGGAAATTACAAAAATTGCCCTTATGCTATATCTCTAAATACTTAGAAAACCATGTTGGTTCCACTTATAGAACATTACATGCCAATTCATCGAAGCATGATCACTTATGAATTGGACACTAAATCATAGTCTCATAAGACTTAGACCTTACACCTTATTCCCTTAGGCCTTAATTACCCTTGACATGATTAACTACAATTTAGTCTCATATGACTAAGTTACTTACAACTTAGTCTTGTAGGACATAAATTCCCAACTAGGACTTCCAAGGTATAGCCACTTCTACCTTGGTTTTTCCAACCTAATTGTCTTCAACTTAGTCTCATGTGACTAGTTCCCTATAAGTTAATTTTCCAAAACTCAAGACACATATGCTTTAAGCACTTAAGCATTAGTCACCATGACTAGATCACTTATGCCTTAGTATTCAAAATCCCTATGACATTAAATTGAAAATGAGATGAACACCTAGTCATACTTAGAGTCCAAATCTAGGTTAATTATGACTAATAACCTTAGAAACGGACTGTTCGATCCCTGTGACAGGCACACAACGCCAATGTTCCGCCTGGCCCCTTTCTGCCCATATGATCTGGGCCATCCATTCTAATGGGCCCAGGTCAGATCTAGGCCCTAGGAATGGACTGTGAACTTCCAGATTCAATTTAGGAGCCATACGAACTCCAAATTGAGATCGAAAAGAAAGTATGGAAAGCTTACAACCTCTAGATTCTTATGAAATGATAAAATAGAGAAAATACCTTATGAAAATTTTTGTATTTAGGAAATAAGTTTCCAATTTCCAAGATCTTCAAGATCTGAGGTGATCAAATCTTAGAAATCTGTTTTAATAATGATATAATATTGAAATTAAGTGATATATATGGTTTATTTGGACATATCTAAGAGATATTAAGGGATCTACCCATTATGGTAGAAAAACCCTAAAAATTACAAAGGGACCCACTTGATCAATAACGTCAAGTGTGATCAAATCCTTAGGATGGATGGAATGGATGTTGATATGATGAAATCCAAGGAGATCATGGATGGATTATGACAAAAACAAAGCAATATGATCTTTGGACCCTAATAAAGAAAAACCCCTAAATATAACTAAAACCCTTGATCAAAAGGAAAAGATCTGAGATCTAATGGTTGAATCATAGGTGAAGGTTTCAAAAATATTAATGTAATTAGTTTCATTTTCTATTAATTGATAATAGCATTTTAAATATGATTTATGTTATAAAGAATGCTAGTGTAACTTTTAGACTTTAGCATGATATGTGATTAGATTGTTATCATAAGTTGCTAGATTTAATTATCTTAGGGGCATGTTAGTGTGATTTTATGCAAGTGTAACTTAGGACTAAGTTAGTATGATTTCATGCCATTGTAACTTAGGACCATGCTAGAATTCCATGTAAGAAAATACTTAGATATGAATGATTTAAAGATCATTCTAAACATCAGATCTAGTGATCAATAGGATTGTTCATGAGTTATATATATTGACAATATGTATGGATGTACAGATTACATACATCAGTTAGGATCATGGAAGATCTAGGAAAAGGGATCACCACTTGAAGGTGGGAGGATTTGATGAATTCATTTACATGGAATATACACGATTGAACCCATGACCTTATGTTGACAAGAGTAATGATAATACTTGTATTAAATCTCCTGAAACCCTTATGATCCAACCAAACACATATAAGATGGTTAAGGATTAGACTATAAGTGAATAGGGAACTAGAAGATATTTCAGCCCTAAGTAAATAGACAAATGGTCTGATATGTATGAAATTTATTTTACATACAAGCTTAGAGGCTTGTGATTTTGTTTTAATAGGCATAAACCTAGGGGGATACTATGCTAGAGGAGTTATAAGGGTTTGGCCCCCTGCTTCTTGAAATTTGATGATTTTATGATACTTTGCCCTATGAGAGGCTAAAAGTCAAGTGGGGTAATTATGGGAAGGCCACCACTGTGAAAGTCCTATCTCCTCACATGGGAAGTGGCATAATATTTCCCACCATGGTATCAGTGTTGAACAGGGTAGTTATCCGAGCACGTTAATACGGATCAGACTGTAGCATGGTAACCCTTTGATTATTTTGCACTATGATGCATATCAGAGTAGGCATAATGAAATGCCTTATGTTTTGCATAATGAAATGCTAGGTAATTGTATATTACCAATATTTCCTAAGAAGGAAAATTCCTAGTGTATGATTAGCTGAAATACTAAATTCTCATAATGAAGAGAATTGATTAGCTTAGTTAGGAATGATATTTGACTACTTTCATAAATTTAACTGATTTACCTATATATAGCATGTATGTATACGGATGTACATATATTACAAAGTAAAGAATAGAGACATGAATATGTTTAGAGATAATGGGATTACGAAGCATTAGCATTATATTGTCAATTATTATGCTTCTTGAATCCCCTACCAAGCATTGCTTGCTGAGATATTGTAAATGTTGCAATATCTCAAATACAGGGAAGGAGAGTTAGGAGCTCAAGACGATAGAAGACTTGATGAGAATAATCTTCAAGGTTTACCCTTGAAGACATGTATTTTGCCTTGTTTGAGAGTGTTGTATTCTAATGAGAGTTTCATTGTATGGTGAGCTTTGAGTTTGGATTATGTAATTTGGACAAGTATTATAATGGATTTGGCTGTACTATGAACCACTGAATGGATTTTGGAATTTAATGATATTATATTCCTTTAATGGAATTTTATCTTGTACAAAATACAACTTACGTTATGTATGAAGTGATGACTTGGGATTTACAAAACAAGTTCTAAAGAAAAGAATTTTTGCTGCTTTGTTTTGCAAAAGAAATTTACACTATTACGGGCCCTGCTTTTCAAAATACATTACAAAATGTGTTACAAAAACCCGGGTCACCTCACAAACAATAACAATTAGTTCAAGTAAAGCCTACGTGGCCTTTTTTTTTTTTTTTTTTTCTCACAGTAGAAGTATTAAGAGAGCAAGTTGCTCTTGTTATGCGCAAGTCATTGTTTAGATAATAAAAACTTTTTAACTATCATGTGAAGTTTGAGTTGAATCTCATACACTCCCATCAAGTTAAAAATATATAGAATGCTAGAAAAAGAGGCATAGGGCTACTCATCAGACAATAAAATACAATTCATATTCAGCACTTAATTAGGCTTCATTCATTTCCATCAAGAGCTTTCCTTTTATTAGCTTGACTGGTACGTGAAAAATAATAAGGTGAGCAACAAAGCCCAGTAAGGAAAAAGAACTAAACCCATGCATATTCTACCATTCTTATTGAGCTTAGTTTAACTACACATTCCCATCCAACCATGGAACATTTGTTTCCATTTTTACCTAGTAATCAACAAAGCAAGTAGCATGTATTATCAGGCATAACATACTGGTGACAGAACAGAAATATAGTTTATTCCAAATCCAAATTGTAAAGCAATGGTCATAACATGCAAATAAACCCATGCAATATCAACTCCCCATTCATGTCCAACCACAGGACATTCAGGGCATGCAAATAAACCTGCACAATACCAACTCCCCATTCATGTCCCACCACAAGACATTTATTTTCATTTCAACAGATGAGTAACAAAGTTATGAACTTTATTCCACATTCAAACTGTAAAACCATAAGCATATCATGCAAATAAAAACATATATGAATATATTTCATTTGATTATTTTCTCATCAATAATAAACAAGTATGATATTATCACATTGATCAAATAGTCATCTCCCTCAAGGTTTACTGTCATGTCTATTCCACTATGAGTATCATACAACAGGCAACCAGACCCTCAAGATTTACCATCTTGGGCAGCTCCACCATGATTCCAAAGAACCAAGCAGCCCTTTGCCTCAGCGTTTAGTATCTTAGGCGGTTACAATGTCAGGTTCCCTCAAGATTTTCCATCTTGGGCAAAGCCACCATAGTCACAATCAACTAGGCAGCCCTTTCCTGCATGGTTTTCCATCTTGGAAGACTCAAGTCTACGAGCTCATCTCTCTGGGTTTACCATCTTAAGTGGCTCCACTATGATCCCAAAAGGCTAGGCAGCCTTTTCCCTCAGGGTTTACCATCTTGAGAGGCTCAATACTTGACATCTCATCCCTCAACGTTTTCCATCTTGGGTGACTTCACCTTAGTTGCAATCAACTAGGTAGCCCTTTCCCTCATGGTTTACCATCATGGAAGGCATCATCGTAGTTTACTGAGCAGTCCTCAAGGCTTACTATCTTGGCATTGACCATTTTATCACAATTTGCATCATCATAATAGTTATGCATAATTAATCAGAATATCATAAGATAATTTCAATAAGTAACTACAATTCATATCATCCATTCAACCAATATGAAAATCTATTTATTCTACACATTCATGCTATTAATTTTGTGTGAACAGATTCAAATGAATTTAGGGATAAAGAAGGGTTTATGGTCCTTACTTAAGCTTGCAGTACAATTACAATTCAATTACCAATGTCTTTCAGATCATATTCAAAACCTGAATTGAGAATACCAGTTCTAAATGGATTCCATGATTCTATGTAAATTACTATAATTACTTCAAGATCTCTACTTATAATTCATTAATATAACCTTTCATATCTAAATTTTCCATTAGGACATCAATTGGTCGCTATCTGCTTAGATTGGCACCATCAATCTTAATTTGGCAGTCCATATCAAGCATGTACCTCTAGAAGTTTCAATTCCCATCATTTAAGGTAATTTATTTAGCAATTCAATGATTTTAACCATAATCCATACTCTGATCACCTTTCCTAACCCTTAATCATCATTGATCGATTTTGGACAATTAGATTGGATCTTCCATCAACTAGTCCATAATTGGTTTGTCATTTATGTCATGATTTATTATAAATGTGTAATTGAAGTCACATTTTTTATAAATCTACTTTCCAATCATGTTCTTAGCAGTCAGATGCTAAGATCATCGTTTTTCCCTTTGTGCTATTAAGTTTTTAATTGAAAATTCAAAGATTAATTGATTCATGATCGATGATCTATCTTCATCAATAAAAATATCATGTGTGATTTATCTAAATTACAAAAATTACAAACTTTCATGTTTTTAGTGGTTTGCTGGAAAAGTTAATTATTGCTGAAGTAGGTGACTGAATTTGGATCGTCACTGGTGACACAGAAAATACCCTCTTTTGCAAATTTTTAAATGAGAATGCTTAGAATAGGCCGAATTTTTATTTTTTAGTGTTTTCTTCCTTCAATTTCTACCAAAACCATAGTTTTTGGCCTAATTTTTCAATAGTTTTTAAAGTTATCCCAACTACAATTTTTCTCAATTTTAGTGTCATTACTTAACAGATTTTTATGAGACCAAAGGGGTTTTACTTAGAATCACCTGAGGAACAAGATGAACAGTTCAGATCATTAATCCAACATCATTTCATTGACTATATTTTTCAATTAGTCAATTTTTCGGTTGTTTTTCTTTTCTTTTCTTTTCTTTTCTTTTCTTTTCTTTTCTTTTCTATTTTTTACCTTTCCTGTCACCAGAAAATGGTGACGATTACGGCATTGGGAGGAGCACGGAGGGAAAATAGCAAAAGGAAAGAATGAAAGAGAGAGGAGAGGAGAGGAGGGAACTAGGTCGGCTTAGCTATCGTCGCTTGTCTTCAAGCGTTGGATCATTGATCCAACAACTTTTCTCCACAGATCTCACCAAACTCGACTGGCTTTTCACTATTGCAGCTAGCCAGTGTCATTTGTAGGTCACTACAGGAAGATAAGGGGGGATCGAAGAGGGAGAGGAATGATTAGGAGGATGGGAAATGGCAGGGGAAAAGCTATTGGGTGATGGCTTTTTCCCTTGTTTTCTTGTCACCTACACGTGGGGGAGGTTGAGTCCATGTGGTGAGTTTGACTTCTACATCTCAACTCACTTGCACTAACTCACTGTGTTAGAATAATTGAATGTAGGGGGTGTCATTATCAATTTTGACCCCCTCTTGTCATTTGTAAAAGTTTTTTATTTTTGGGTCCTGGTCTTCGTTTTATGCATTCTTAGTGTCATTGGAAAGCTCTCAATGAGCACAATACAATAATCAACCTTTCATCATCAGATTCTAATATTTTTAATTTACTTTATAATTACTTGAATTTCCATATAAGTTCCACTTTGAAATGAGATTGCTCACATTTTGCTATGAATCAAAATAAAATTTCAAGTCATCTAATCCTTAACATGGTATACAATTTAACAAGTTCTACGGTTCAAAATTTACCCAAAACTACCTTCAATTTGCAACTGAACTCATGTGAGGCCCACTTACTCAATCCCACCTTGGTTGTCCTATTTCACTAAATCTGAGAAGATTAACAAGTTAATTCATGTTTTAACCTAATTTTAGGACAGGAGTGTGAGAATAGGAAATACCTTAGTCAAATAGTTCGCGTACCTTTGCTGGATCGCCGACTCCAGCTTCCATGTGACTTCTTCTACTCCATGATGTTCCAACCTTGCCTATTATATGGAAGACCTACCACAAAATCCATGGTAACGTACTCCCACTTCCATTCTACCAATGGTAAAGGCTGCAGTAATTTCACAGATTTCTGATGGTCTCCTTTAACTTGCTAGCATGTCAAACATCAAGCAACAAACTTAGCAATACCCTTCTTCATAACTCTCCACCTAAAGTGTCTCCTAAGGTCATGATACATCTTTGTGCTACCAGGATGTATCAAAAATTTAGAGCAGTGTATTTCATACAATTCTCTCCTGATCTCTTCAACTAGCAGTACCAAAAGTCTACTCAAATACCGTAACCCACCAAAAGAGTTCACGGTCCAATGCTCGAGGCTCTCACCATCTTCTAGTAGGAATCTAATACTCTTAACCTCATCATCATCTATCTAAGCTTGCAAGACTTCTTGTAGTATAGAAGGTTGGGCAATCAGTTGACATGAAAATACACAATTGTCAAATGAGTCAATGTGCAAGTCATACTCAGTCAATGACTCGCGTGCCTTCCATTTGAAACCTTGAAGTCCTACCATCAAAACTCCAAACTTTTGACTCAGTACATCTGCAACAATGTTTTCCATTCCTGAGTAATACTAAAGTGTGAAATTAGAGTTCTCCAAGTATTCAACCCATCTAATCTGCCTTAGATTTAAATCTTTCTGAGTAAAGATGTACTTCAAACTTTTATGGTCAATGAAGACAATAAACCTTTCACTATATAAATAATGCTTTTAGAGTTCAATGAAAACACCAATACTACTAGCTCTAAGTCATGAGTGCAATATT
This sequence comes from Warburgia ugandensis, assembly GCA_035236585.1. Lineage (NCBI taxonomy): Eukaryota > Viridiplantae > Streptophyta > Magnoliopsida > Canellales > Canellaceae > Warburgia > Warburgia ugandensis. The sequence continues at coordinate 37,401,999 of CP141131.1, forward strand.
TCTTCTCATTTCGCTTCAATTGACGAGAATCGTATGCCACTACTCTTCCTTCTTACATCAGGACACATCCCAGTCCTAAGTGTGAGGCATCACAATACATAGCATAACCTGCACCTCACTTAGGAAGAATAAACATAGGTGTTGATATCAATCGTCTCTTTAGCTTCTAAAATAACTGCTCACAGGAATCATCCCATTCAAATACCACACCCTTTTTCATAAGCCTTGTCAAGGATGCTATAATACTTGAGAAGTCCTTCACAAACCTCTTATAATAACATGTTAACCCAAGGAAATTCCTAATCTCGGTTATACTCCTAAGTCTTTCCCAACACATCATGGCTTGAATCTTTGATAAGTCGATTGAAATCCCATCACTAAAACTACATGACCAAGGAAATTTACCTTTATTATCCAAAACTCATATTTGCTAAGTTTTGCATACAATTGGTGTCCCCTCAATAATTATAATGAAATAGACAAATATTGTTCATGCTCTTCCTTAGACCTTGAGTATATCAATACGTCATCCAGAAACATGACAACGGCTTGATCCAAATAAGGGAGGAAGATTCAATTCATTAGACTCATAAAAACCACTAGAACATTTGTCAACCCAAAGGTATCACTACAAACTTGAAATGATCACATCGAGTTTTGAATGCCTTCTTAGGGATATCTTTGTCCCTTACTTGCAGTTGATGGCATCTAGATCATAAGTCAATCCTAGAAAAATAAGTAGATCTCCTCAGCTAATCAAATAGATCATTAATCCTCAGCAATGGGTATTCATTCTTGACCGTCACCCTATTCAATTGCTGGTAATCAATACATACCCTCAATGTGCCATTTGATGTGGAACAATTGAAATCGGAGAAACACCAAGATAAAACTCAATAGCAAAGTTAAATTCTCTCCTTAGAGGTAAGACTGGCAATTGATCAAGGAAAACATCTGCAAATTCCCTTACTATGGAATGAATTCAATACTGGCATCAGCACCATCCACTTACTATAGTCTTTCTTGAATTTGCAGCCAACATGGACTTATGGGCAACTATAAGCCTTTGTGGAAGAGAAATAAAAATGAACTCCACTTGGCAAGGCAAAAGTAACCCTCTTTCGATTACAGTCAATAATAGCATGATACTCTGCCAGAAATCTATCCTTAATATTACATCATAAGGAATAATATCCATCTAGTAATGTATCAAATCACTAAGTAGGAAAAATCCATGCAAAATTAAATAAAAATAAATCATGATCACGCATATCACAATTAACATAACAAAATCTAACCCATGTACAACATCAATATATGTAAAATCGTAAGGTATCCATATAAGGATAATCCATGCTATTAGCATGTGTAAATCAACAATTAAATGATAAAACAATTAAATCACTTTTTAATTCAATTCCAAGAAAATCCATGCATATCAAATCATAGCATATCAACTCGCCACATGCAAACCCATGAAAAATTCATATTAGAGCATATCAACTCACCACAGGCAAAACCATGCCAAATATACATCTAAGCTTATCATCTTACTATTGGCAAATCGATGCCAAAAACCAAATTTCAAATCAAATTATGCATGTAAAAACAATCTCACAATTCATCTAAGCCCAAACCACAATCATAGTGTGAGCACCTATAAGCCTGCCACCTAGAAGCCCCCCAGTGCCACATGCACCCGCCCTCATTAGCCACCCTTATTGACTACCAAAAGTATAAATCATGAATGAAACTTCAATCACATTCAAGAAAACAAAAATGCAATGAAATACAAATTATGCATCACCCTATGACTTTCCATGTTATTATCACATCCTGGACAAAAAATTTTTGAGTTAATACTCATCCCTATTAGCAACTCAACTTGCAAAGTTGGGTAATACTCATCCTTATTAGCAACTCAATTTGCAATGTTTGATCTAGTGGTTTGGTGTCCAAGTGTAAGTCATAAATAATAGAAGATGAAATAAAAGAATGTGTTGCACTAGAGTCAAACAGCACTCTAACCCAAGTATGAAATAGGAAGAATGTACCTTCTATGATAGTACAGTCTGGTTGGATGTCTGAATGTATTAGTCCATAAACTCTTCCCTATGTCCTCTGCTTGAAGGTGGGATGTGCACCTTCGACTGGTGTATCTGATCTTTGTACTAGTGGACATCCTTGGACACGTGGTCTGCTACAACTCTACACACTACCCTTTGATGTTCCTAGCCTAAGGCAATCCCTCCTAAAATGGCCTTATTGGCCACAATTAAAACAAGTCTTACCACCTATTCCAAAAGGTATGGAACATGCCTAAGCACTCTGCGCCTGAGGAGGATATCCCTCCCTCCTCTTGTTCTTACTACTATATGAGTGAGACTTCCCAAGTCCAATCCTCATCTAGTCCAATACCCCTTTATAAATGGTGTCATCCATCCAACAGCTTCTTGTACAGGATCACGTAGACACAACGTAGATCCCCCACGACTAGAAACATTGCTTTTAGTCTCAACCATGCATGTGCCTTTTCAGAATCTTAAATAGTTATAGTTAATCAACCTATCAAACAAGTTGACAGTCTTCAAGAGTCAATTTTTTTACATCCAAAGACATCAAGTACAAACATTTCCTCTATAAAAGGAAATTTTGAATTAGGAAATTTTCCTTAAGTGATCTACTACCTTGCTCTGATACCAAGTTGTCATGACCCCAAACCCCGAGGCTGTGTTTTAACGTAATCAAACAATAATGATCGATTCAAGTGAAGCCTACATGGATTTTTTTTCTCATAATAGAAGTATTGAGGATCTAGATGCTCGTCCTATGCAATTCAATGTTTAGATAATAGAAAATTTTTAACTGCTTAATTCTATCAAAATTTTGGCAGATTCTCCCATGTTTTTCAGACTTATGCATTTAATGGATGTGATGCAATTCACCTGATAGATAGTATAACAGTTTAAAATGTCTAAAGGAGACTTCATCTCCACACCATTCACCACAATAATTTACAACAATTCATAATTCCTAACTTGAAGTTCGAGTTGATCTCATACACTCCCATCAAGTTAAAAATATATAGAATGCTAGAAAAAGAGGCATAGGGCTACTCATCAGATAATAAAATATGACACATATTCACCACTTAGTGAGGCTTCATTCATTTCTATCAAGAGCCTTCCCATTGTTTGCTTAGCAGGCACCTGAAAAATAATAAGGTGAGCTGCGAAGCCCAGTAAGTAAAAAGAACGAAACCCATGCATATCCTACCATTCTTATTAAGCTTAGCTCAACTGCACGTTCCCATCCAACTAGGGAACATTTGTTTTCATTTTTATCCGGTAAACAACAAAGCAAGTACCATGTATTATTAGGCATAACATACTAGTATTAGAGTAGAAATACAGTTTATTCCAAATCCAAATTGTAAAGCAATGGTCATAGCATACAAATAAACCCATGCAATATCAACTCCCCATTCAAGTCCAACCATGATACATTCAAAGCATGCAAATAAACTCATACAATACCAACGCCTCATTCATGTCCAACCACATGACATTTATTTCCATTTCAATAGATGAGTAATGAAGTTATGAACTTTATTCCAAATTCAAACTGTAAAACCATAAGCATAGCATCCAAATAAAACCATATATGAATGTAGTTCATTTGATTATTTCCTTAGCAATAATAAGCATGTATGATATCATCACATTGATCAAGTAGTCCTCTCCCTTAAGGTTTACCATCTTGGGAAGTCCACTATGAGTATCATACAACAAGCAACCAAATCCTCAGGGTTTACCATCTTGGGTGGCTCCACCGTGATTCCAAAGAACTAAGAAGCCCTTTCCCTCAGGGTTTACCATCTTCGGCAGCTCCAATGTTAGGTTCCCTCAGGATTTACCATCTTAGGCAACTCCACCATAGTTGTAATTTTCCTCATGGTTTTCCATCTTGGGAGACTCAAGTCTACTGGTTCATCCTTCAAGGTTTACCATCTTTGGCGGCTCCACCGTGATCCCAAAAGACTAGGCAACCCTTTCCCTTAGGGTTTACCATCTTAGGAGGCTCAATACCTAATAGCACATCCCTCAGGGCTTACTATCTTGGGTGACTCCACTGTGATTCCAAAGAACCAGGCAGCCCTTTCACTCAAGGTTTACCATCTTGGGAGGTGCAATAACCCACAATCAGCTATGCATAGTTAATCAAAATATCATAAGATAATTTCAATAAGTAATTGCAATTCATGTCATTCATTAAACCAATATGAAAATCTATTTATTGTACACATTCTTGCTATTAATTTTGAGTGAACAAATTAGCATGAATGTAGGGAAAAAGAAGGGTTTAGGGCCCTTACCTGTGCTTACAGTACAATTCATAGTTCAATTACCAATGTTGTTCAAATCATATTCAAAACTTGAATTGAGAATATTAGTTCTAAGTGAATTCCATGATTCTACTTAAATTACTATAATTACTTTAAGATCTCTACTTATAATCCGTTTATGTAACCTTTGATATTTGAATTTATGACCAGGACATCAGTTGGTTGCTATTTACTTAGATCAACACCATCAATCATAATTCGGTCGTCCAAATCGAGTTCGTGCCTCTAGAAGTTTCAATTTCCATCATTTAAGGTAAGTTATTCAGCAATTCAATGATTTTATCCATAATCTATAGATTGATCACCTTTCTTGACCTTGGATCATCACTGGTCAATTTTTTATGGTTAGATTGGATCTTCCATCAATTAGTCCATAATCACTTTGTCATTTCTTTCATGATTCATTATAGACATGTAATTAAAGTCACATTTTTTAGAGATCTACTTTCTGATTGTGTTCTTAGTGATCGAATGCTAAGATCTCCGTTTTTCCCTATGCATTATTAAGTTTTTAATAAAAAAATTCAAGGACTAATTGATTCCTAATTGATGATCCATCTTCACAGATGAAAAGATAGGGTGTGATTTATCTAAATCGCAAAACTTTCAATTTTTCCTGTCTTTAGGGGTTTGCCTAAAAAGTTCACCGTCACAGGAGAAGGTGATTGGATTTTGGTCATCGCCGATGATATAGACAATACCCTTTTTTGCAAATTTTTACATGAGAATGCTCAGAAGGCTAAATTTTTGTTTTTTAGAGTTTTCCCCTTTCAAATTCTACCAAAACCATAGTTTTCGGATGGATTTTTCAATGATTTTTAAAGTTACTCTAGCTATTGTTTTTCTCCATTTTTGGAGTCATTACAAGACTGATTTTAATGACACCAAAGGGGGTTTACTCAGAATCACCTGAGGAATAAGGTGCATGTTTTGGATAATTGGTTCATACCATTTCATTGACTGTATTTTTCAATCAGTCAGTTTTCCTGTCAATTTTTTTTTTTTTTTTACCATTCTTATCACTGCAAAAATTTTACTATTACAATAGTTGGAGGAGCAGGGAGGGGAAAGGAAAGAATGAAAGAGAGAGGAGAGGAGGCAACTGGGTTAGCTTACCTGTCATCAGTTGTCTTCAAGCATTGGATCATTGATCCAACAACTTTTCTCCACGACCCTCACCAAACTTGACTGGCTCTTCATTATTGTAGCCTATCGGTGTTGTTTGTAGGTCAACGGGGGAAGATAAGGGAGGGTTCATAGAGACAAAGAGATAATTGGGAGGAGGGAAATGACAAGGGGAAAAGCTGTCAGGTGCTGGCTTTTTCCCATGTTTTCTTGTCACCTACATCGGGGAGGGCGTGGGTGGTGGGGGAGGGGTGTGGGCTGAGCCCATGTGGTGAGTCTGACTTCCACATGTTGACTCACTTGCACCAACTCACTATGTTAGAGTAATTGAACATAGAGTTGTCAGTATTAATTTCAACTACCTCTTTTCATTTGTAAAAATTTTGGACTTTTGGGTCCCAATCTACATTTTATGTATTCTTAGGATCATTGAAAAGCTCTCATCAAGAACAATCCAATAATCAACCTTTCATCATCAAATTTTAATGTTTTCAATTTGCTTTATAATTAATTGAATTTTCATAAAATTTCCACTTTGAAATAAGATTGCTCATATTTTTCTATGAATCCAAATGAAATTTCAAGTCATCTAATCCTTAACAAGATATACAATTTAACAAGTTCTAAGGATTCAAAATTTACCCAAAACTGCCTTCAATTTGCAACTGAACTCATGCAAGGCCCACCTGCTCAATCTTGCCTTGGTTGTCCTAATTCAGTGAATATAAGAAGATTAATAGGTTAATTCATGTTTTAACCTAATTTTAGGACACAAGTATGACATATGGTTTCATCGATGCTTTAGCAAGCACTCTATGAGTAGCCACAAGTCATGATGGATACAGATTTGTTGATGCTTAGGCAAGAACTCTGTGAGTAACTATAAGCCCTAATGATTATAGATATCATCAATTCTTTAGGTAGGCACTCTATGAGTAGCTATAAGTCTTGATGAATATAGATTTGTTGATGCTTAGGCATGCACTCTATGAGCTACTGTAAATCCTTGTGGATGTGGATTTCATTGATATTTTGGGTAGTCACTTTGGGAGTGACCTAAGTCCCTAATCGCTCAATAGGTGCACCGTGTTAGCTAGAGACCTATACTAGGAGGTGTAGTTCCCACTAACCTCTGAGATATATGTGATTGATACCAGCCCAGTGTTGAAGATGGTAGGCTTGAAGGAGTAACTTCTCATTTGGAAGTGCTCTGAGAGGTAGCCCTCATTGGGGTCTAGTTAGTCATGACCGTGAGGGTATCCATGTGCCAACGTAGAGGCCAAGGTTGTAATGACCCCAATTTTTGAGATATTAAAATCCCATGAAAAGTTCAGTTTTAAAGATAAGGGCATTTTGGTCATTTCACTAGTCACCTTGACTAAACCCAGGAATTTGGTACTAAAAGTAGTTTCATTAGATGCATCTCAGAAAAATGAATCCAACGAGACCAAAATCACCCAAAACGGAGTTAAAATGAGCAAGATATGGCCCTTTGAAGTTCAGGGGCAAAACTGTAAATTTCACAAAACGACTTAACCTGAAAAACACAGGTGCCCTTTTTGATACGGGCACCCCGTAGTCTTCAACCCCCTAGAGGTTTCTGGAACGGCGGTGTTTCAAGAAGAAACCACCGCCATTCCAGAGGATTCCCCTCCGCCATTCAAAGGCGGTTAGAAACCCTCCAGAAACCTCTTTTAAAGCCCTATAAATAGAGCTCTTGGGTGCCTCTAATGGCAGCCCAAAACATGGGAGAAAACCCATTGAGGAGCAGCGACCTAGAGGAGAAAACGTGGAGAGAAAACCCACCACAAAGCAGGTACGCACAAAAAAACCCCAAACCCATCTCCACCATAGTTCCAGGAACGATTTCCCTAAGTTTTTTCATGAAAAACCATGGAGAATAGGCCTCCAGGAGAGCCACAAAGACCCTTGGGACGTCCCCAGGCCGCACTGGTTTGACAGAGTCGAACCAGGGTGACCTGAGGACGACCCAGGTCATTAACAGGTGGGACGATCCAACAGGACCGTCCCACGTCGATGCAGGTCGACGCAGTTTGAAAAACCAAACGGGCGCATCCATGGACGCGCCCGCTAAAGAGAAGGACGGGCGGATATGACGAGCGCGTCTGCAGACGCGCCCGCTGAGGCGCACCGCGCAGACGTGCAGCGCGCTAGCACACGGCATTTTTTTGGTTCCTTAAGGAAGCTAGGGCGCACGTCGCAGACACGCAGTGCCCTAGCATTCCGTATTTTTGTCTTTAAGACTCTATGTATATACAAAATTAAAATGCTTATAACTTGAAATCTAGAGCTCCGATTGAGGCGCTGCAAAAGGCGTTGTGTCTGTATCGACGACGCCGACACATCCAAACCATAAAATCCCTGATCAAGGCCCAATCAAAGGATGGCATGACCCTTAGAATAGGATGGTGGTGCGTGACCATTAGAACTTTGGAAAACTGAGAATACCAAGGCCTAATTAAGACCTTAGGACACCCATAGGCATAGGGATGGACCCCTAATGCCTAAGTAATAAGACCCAACTACTCTAAACCCATCAAAGATAGGTTAAACTAACCTTGAGTCCCCAAACCATGTTCAGGAGCGTACGAGGACAAGAAGGTTAACGCGACCTAGTCAGGTAGGTGCTCTATCACTATTAGATTCTTTTAAAAGAACTATTGATATTTGAGAACATATGTTTTAGATATATGACTTGATTTGCATGTGATTAACATGACTTGATTCAGCATGCATATGATAAGCGTTTTGCACATAGACATGTTTGGTAAATGATCGCATATACATTATGCACATGTATGTTTTGCAAACTATTGCATGCATGGCACGATTTTTGAGCATTAAGCTCTTGCAAAGATTGCATATCCTTGAGGGTTACCAAAAGAAGCTGGAGTGCCCAAAAGACGCTGGGTAGGCAGTTGTGAGGGCCAGGCAGTTTTGAGGGACCCAAAGAGGACTGGTTTTGAACAATGGTTTTTGGCTTATGTGATCGTTCATGATTTGGGCTAGTAAGCTCGTGGGTGCTATGCCAAGGGGTGTGGGTTGGCCACCCAGCCTCTACCACTATTAGGTGGATGGGTACCACGCCCAAAAAGGGCATGTCCCTACTTCGACTGCATGTGGTACAGGGGGCTACCACTGGTGTCACGGCACTGGGTCGAAGTGTCATATGCCCCGTGGAGGTATATGATCCTGTGTCCCTAGGTACCCGGGGACCACACGGCGGTGAGGTTGTGGGCATAGTACGACCCTATGGTTTCATGGATTTATGTGCATTGCATATGGCATGATATACGGTTGGTCGACCATACCATGATAGATATCCATGAGTTGGATTCCATGAAGCATCTGATGCATATCATGATGTTATGACATATTTTTATGATTATGATGTATGATACTTTCGACTTGGATTATGATATTTCTTTAAGTCATCAGTATTTCGGTTTGACAATGGCTTTTAATATCGATATTGAACGTGATTATTCGTACAACATGCATATGTTTTTATGAGCACATGATTTTAAAGATCGCATGCATTATAAAACTAATAGTGATAGACTCTTACTGAGTATATTATATACTCACCCAATCCTTAACATTTTTTAGACATCAATAAGTACTCAAGGACAGGATACGTCCGTATATATCATGGTTCAGGACAGCTTAAAGAGGACATCTATGTTAGTGCTATGAGCAAGTGAATTCAAAAGGAAACAAATACACATGTAAGTAAGCTCTCAACCCTCTGGACATGTGTTTATACTTAGTTACAGTTGGGCTGTGCATTGTGACTGGATAGACCTGGGGAAAAAGCATTTGTGATTTCTAAAGTTGTTCAAAAACTACCTTAGTTGTTGTGAAAACAAATGACACTCTGGGTTTTCAAATGAATTCCAAATAAAAGATTTTTCCGCTGCATTGCACTATTTTTTTCAAATCGGGATCCCACCTTAGGAATTTAGATTTTTCATTTAAAAAATGCATGAGAAAACCCGGGTCGTCACAAAGGTAGCCACTAGTGGGTGACGATAGGGTCCTACAAGCATAAGTTTTTGTGTGTTGTTAGCATGCTGACCATTTCTCGAGAATTTAGACCTTGTCCCTCGTGGTAGGACAGTATACTACTAATGTGTCCCTAGTGGTAGGACTGCATGCCATTGTGTTTGGAGCTATCATTTTTTCCATGGTTGTGGGTATGGATTTGTGCATTACAAATTGAGGGCTATGAGCCTCGATTTGGCATCATCTATTTTGAGCACACTAATTTGATAAATTTCTTAGTTACTTTAGGACATTGTGGATGATTTGAAATCAACAGTCTTTTGTGGATCTTTATTGCACATGTATTGATCACTCTTTTTCAAAAACTATACATCTATATATTTATGGAGATATGTATACTTATGCTACTACATGCTTTATTTTAGCAATTCAAGTTTGTATTAGTTTTTCACCCTACTGTGAGCTATTGTTTTTGCTTGCCCCTACAACCAAAACTTTAAGGGATACACCAGGTAGCTTGATTGTGACAGACATAGGGAAGGTGAAAGTACCTGGATCAGTTTTGATGTGAGGAGTATACTTTTAGTGTAGTTTCTTTTGGTAGAATCTATGTATAGGATTTCATTTTGGATATTGTGTATAACTTCAAATTCTATTGATACATTAGATGATTGTAATATGGATTGTTCCAATTATTCAAATGGACTTTGTGACTTTACTTATGACTGTGTCGGAGATCTTGTGGCATGTTACTCTAGCCATTCATTACTAGAAGACTATTGTTTTACATATATGTGGAGATTTTACTGTAAAACCTAGGATGAAGTCAATGAATTTCATCATTACTTATATATTATGACCTTGATTCTGTTTTTCTAAAAGAAGGAAATTTTTGCTACTTGCCAACTTATAATCAATAAAGGCATGAAGAACATAGGATGTTATAGAAAGTTCCAGTCAAAGAGTGTAGTCTTCACTCTTTTGTTTAAATGTTACAGCTAGGGCAACATTAGCATTTTCAACTCCTTGGTTGACATGTGTACCTCCTTTGGCTTGATTTATTGACTAACCAAGGTGTAGGTTTTGTTGTCAGTCTATAAGTGTACGACTCTGATATCGTCTCTACCTCTAATTAGTGTACCAAGAAATCAAAGATATGATGATGTATCACTCCAACCATCATAGAAACAGGCTAGATATGTTGTTGTTCTAAGGGTTTGGTAATAGGTCAATGATTAGATCAAGATGAATACTCGAATTAGGTATGAATATAAATGCCTGTTCACTAATTAGTAGTTAGCTCAGGGTGAGGGGCTAGATTTGATCACACATCAAATGGTCTAGTGTAAAATCTACATATAGATCTAATTGGGAGCTCATATTGGTCACAAATCTAGATCCTAAATGGTTGATTAATAGTCGGATCATCTCATAGGAGTGGATTGATTAAAGATTTGAAGTTTTAGTGACAAATCTAAGGTTAGATCATGACAAATGGATTAGGTGACCTATTAATGATTCGATCATGATGTATGGGTTAGATTAGTCATAGATTAGCTATTGGTGATGATCAACGGTTGGATCTTGCAGGAGTTCAAGAATCAACCACACATCTGACTTTTAGGGACAGATTGATGGTCAAATTATGATGAATGGATATCCATTATAGATCTGCCATTTGGAGACTGATCAATGGCTGATGACGATGGATGGTCGGATCAGTCACAAATCTTATGATCTAGTGTCTGATCAATAGTTTGATCATGATCAATGGTTAGATCTGTGTAGATCTGTATGGATTGGTCGAAAGACAGGGTCACCGGCATATAGTGGCTTCCTGGGAAGTGACTTAGGTGCACCGGTGATAGTCGTTGGTCCGGTGTTAGTCGGGGAGCAGGAAGGGAGAGGCGGAAACGATTTAGGTGCACAAGCGGCCTGCTCAAGGGCCAACCAGTCAGGTTGTGCCTGTGCTGGATAACAGCAAGATGGGCACTTCCTATTGGGCATCACTGGTGGGCGAGGAAGAGGGAGAAAGGACGTGATGGTGCTGGTAAACCGGTCAGGCTGCACCAGTCGGAAGAGAGCGTAGAAGAGAGGGTGCGAGGGAGAGAAGGAGAGAAGGGAATGGGTTTCGACGATGGTCTGCATCCCCGGCTCAGTTGCCGGTTAGGACTACCTAGCTCAGTACCACCTAAAACTAGACTGAGAAGAGAGAGGGAATATGAGGAAATGGGATTCGCAGGCATGGATGATTGGGCATCGCTAGTGAGGTGCCGCGCCAATGAAGCAAGAAAGAGGGAGTGGGGGGGGGCGCGCCGGGCGGGGAAAGAGAGGACAGGGGAAGTGGTTCCATCAGCTGGCTTTCTGTGCCAAACAAGTTGCCGTGCAGACTGGTATTCAAACGGAGGGGAGAGGAAAATGGGTTTCTGTTGCATTGGTCAGAGAAGAGGGTGCCAGTGGGAGATGAGCTGCCGGGGAGGGTGCTCGCCGTTGGGATTGTAAGTGAAGGGGACTTAGGTCGCCATGGAAGGAGACGACGAAAGGGGTTGCCGAGTTTTCTACCTTCCTCCGGCACCCCATCTTTTCTCCATTTCTGGGTCACTGCCCAACGTAGGGGAGTGGGCCAATGCATGGCGGGTTGACCCTCCATGTGTCGAGCTAGGCTCAGCGAATAGCATGCACGTCTACTGGGTCAGAAACCAAACGAGGTGGGGATACCGTTATCGATTAACACCCTCATAAATTAGTAAAAATTTTGGAATTTTATACCCCAATCTTCATTTCGTACAAAATTCATATCATTGGATCATCTCAATGTGTACATTCCAATTATTGAGATTTTAAAGGTGAACTAAGTACCCTTGAAAGGGTTAATTACACGGAACTCAATGCGAGATCCTAAACTCACATTTCATTCACAATAAAAATTGAAAATTTACATGACATATAATTTAGAAATTTGAGTGATTACAGCATCTAGTTGAACTATTTCATTGGTGATTGCTAGTAGGGAGTGTTAAAATATGTAGGATCAGTATGGAAAGAAAAGAAAAAAAAATTACCCCATTTCTTTTGTAATTGTAATTTGTTGATTCATTGTACAAGAATATTTACATATATCATTGAAGAATTCTAGGAACAAGAAGCAAAATAGAAAGTGAGACACCGTGTTAATTAGAGTTTATATTTCTTACTTTATTCTAGTGACTATTGTATATTCTAACACTAAGTGTTGGAGTATGTTTATTTTAACTATGCGATGGTTGATAAACCTTGGGAATGGTTTTTAAATTGAATGGAATGTAATATGACTTAGATGTAAACCTAGTTTTGAATAGATAATGCTCGGGTATTTTGAAAAAAAAAAAAAATTATTGACAAGTATTCTTACACGCGATGAATTTTGCAAAATAAAATTTGAAAATAGGAATCTCACCTTTCAAAAATGAATTTAAATATTAAAATGTCTTTTGAAGTTCTGGATTGTTAGAAATTGTTTTCATACGAAGAACCAAAACACTCGAAGAAGGCTACTGCAAGGGGTGAATCAAGGTGGACTTTATAAGTTAGAGGCTGGCCCTACCATTGATGATAAGAAGCTTGCTCTCTTGGTCACACATTCGGACACCCGTGCTATGCCAGTTGGATGGCATTGTCCTCTTGAGCATCCGAGCCCACTGTTATCAAGATAGTAATCTCACAATTTTAGCTTCTAATTTCATATTCCGCTTTATCATTTTGTTAGTTTGTTATTTATGAAAGAGTCATCAATTACCATTTCTATCAAGTCAATATATGCTACTTATCCTACAAATGATCTAGTTTCCCTTTTAATTCCCATGGGTATCGCTATTGTGTTCATTTTATCGATGCATTTAGTAAATTAGTCTAGATTTTTCCAATGAAACTTAAATATTAGGTTACCACTATTTTTATTTTATTTCAAAAAATGGTAGAAAATCTAATTGATTGACGTATCAAAAATTTTCGAAGTGATGGTGGAGGCGAATATCAAAAATTGGCATCTCACTTTCAAACCTCTGGTATTACTCATAGGATTTCTTGTCCTCGTACCCATCAACGGAATGGATTAGTGGAAAGGAAACATCGACATATAGTCAAAAGGGGTCTCAATCTACTTGGTCATGCCTTTATGCCTTCTTGATACCTTTGAAGCGACGGTCTTTTTAATTAATCAAAATTTGTCGATTGTTATTACAAATCAAAATCCCATTGAACATATCTTTAATCAAGCTCTTGTTCTCACTGTTCTAAGAGTTTTTGGATGTGCATGTTTTCCTTTAGTACTCGATATAACAAGTGGAAACTACCATTTTGGTCACAATATTGTGTCTTCCTCTGATACAATGGGACCCACAAAGGCTACAAGTGTTTTCATGTCCCCACTTGACATCTATACATAGTGTGTCATGTTCTATTTAGTTAAGCCACGTTTTTGTTTGCAGTTACTTAACATACAGCTAGAGCCCGCTTGCCATCTATGGTCACAATTTCACCGCCTCAAGATATCTACCTAACCATTCTATGCGTGATCAAGGGTTTCACTGTATGACAAGGTTTTTAGAACTGTGTTCAAAAACTAAATTTTTAAAGATGATTTTCTAGAGCCGTCTTTAAAAACCAAGTTTTTAAAGGTCTTTAAAAATAGTCTTTTTAAGGTCAAGAAAGCATTTTTTTAACCCTATAGAAGCTCTAGAGGTAAGATATTGTAGATCCTTAACCCTGTAACTACATCGACTTTCATTCTAGCCACTTGAGTCTACTAATTTCTCCCCACCTCAATTATAGGTCTAATCTACAATCAAAAACCCAAAACTAAGTTTTTGAAAACTCAACAAGATAAGCCCTTTTCTTGTTGTATTTCTCAATGTAGAGCATGTTCAGTCATGAATAGGTCATGTCTAGATCATTATCATGATTGTATACTTATATATGGAGCTTGTTTGTATAGATGAAGTGACTCACTCCAAGACACCTCGTGAGATAAAAAATCATGAAGAAGAGTAGGCCTATGATGGTCATCTAAAGGCCTTTGTGGAGATACTTCCACTGTGAACTCAAAAAGTGATGCAACAAGCACTAAGATTGCTTCAGTAGAAAGGTTGAGGGAACCCCATGCTATATCAAGGTAGGAAAGAGCTAATTAGTTGAGCACAAAAAGCCATACAAAGTCCAAATTATGAGGCAGGATTGGTTATTCCATCTTTGGAAAGGAAGAGGGTGGTTGCATCTATCAGTAAAGTAGTTGAAGACTAGTTTATCTTTCTCCTAAGGGGTTTTCAATTCCAGATGTAAGGTTGTGGATCCTTAAAAAATTTCATCCCATCATCATTCTTTCATTTAGAGCTCTTGGCTTATAGTTCCTATTTTAATAGGATTTGTTTGATATTGAAGCTTACCATCAAAGGACCAGTAAGTGTGTGGTGTGAACTGAATGCTAAGAGGCCAAATTTTCATCAAATGGTTCTTGATTCACTCTTTGATCTTATATACAAGTGATTGACATTAATTCGAATCTTGTATTACTAAAATAATGTCATCAATTAATGAAATTAGTGAGAATGAGATGGATTATGTGGGTAATATTAGTGAAGAGGGTGCTTCCATAGGTTGAAAGCAATTTACATGAGGGGCAAATTAAAATATAACATTCGATATGTGTAATTAAAGAATGATTAATTAGGAGTTATCCCAAAATTTGCATGTTCTTATACTATTTCTATTTATATATATGACTGTTTATCCTTTATTCTTTCCTTCGCCCAATCATGCGAATAGAGGAACCACTTATTATGTTCTATCATCATGGTTATGACAACTAAATGAGAAGAAATTAATCTTCAATATGCAACTGCTACCTAAGGCTTGAAGTAGTTTCACATTGTGCCTGGGGGCATCCCAAGACTAGAAGTCTTTTGACAATGTGCCTAGGGACTTTTAGAGGCTTGAAATGTTTTGATAGTGTACTTGAGGACTTCCCAGAACCTAAAGCTTTAATATTGTGCGTAGGGATATCCAAGGGCATGAAAACTTATGACATTATGCTTAAGAACATCCCAAAGGCTTTGTGCTTGCCGACAATCTATGTAAAAAACCAAATTTTGATGTTCAAAATAATAATAATAATAGTAATAATTTTATATGTAATTTCTAATATACAAATTAATTTAAAATTTATAATATAAAATAATTACATAATAACAAGGAAATTTGGTTTACAATAATTAAGAAGAAAAATAAATAATAGCCAAATTAGAGTCTTTAGAAATTAATTCAAGGATCAACAATTTATAAAGCATCCTCAAGGGAATGTTTTCATTTCATCCATTGATCCCACCAAATAGCTCTTGATGGCAATATGTGTAGCCTTTTTCAATAATTAAAATCAAATCATGATGAGTCAATACAATAATGATGATTAGCTATTGTAATAATGACTAAAAATGTTTAAAAAAATAGTATTATAACATTATAATCTAATTTTATTTTGAAAATTAGAACAAAAATATAAATATAGAGTAAAAGCACAAAAGGAAGAAAATCAATTGGGTCTCTACTATCCATAGCCTCTCTTGTTATTGATTTCTAGCTAGGGCTTTTGTGTTTTTTTTTCTTTTTTTTTTTTTTTTGGCCTTTTGTGCTTGAAAATGGTGTAACATTTATAGCCACCTATACATCAATATTGTATATGCTTGTAGGGCTTGCAATCAATGGTTTTGTTGACTCTCTTGCAATTGGCTTCATCATCCATTTAAAGTACTTAGGAATTGGTCTCTATTCGCTCACAGTTTACTTCACCTAGTGATTTTTTCTTTGAGCTTTATCTCTTTTGTCAACTTGACTATTGTCCTTCCTTGGTCCTCAGTCTATGCTTTGTGCATTCTCAATCTTCATTTATCCTATATGGGCTTCTTTGTCCACTTAAAATGCTTAAGATTCTGATGATTTTGTGCTAAATGTTTAGAATAAATTCTACAAGATTACTCAATTGAAAAGAACGAATTAGAAAAATAATGGAAGTAACAAAGGAAGGTGAGAATGTTGATTTGTATGGAAGCATGCATCACACCCTTCGCATCATGTAATTTTAAATAGAATTTTTTTCCTTCAATGAATGTGGACAAGTAACCAACATTCTTTTTCGTCACATATGTCTACTACCTGCTTCTCAAGTATTGCAAATGATACAATCTTGAAGAATGAATCAAAACTACATGTAGAGGGCCATTCGATATCCTACCTTCAAACTCTATTAAAATAGATAAAATAATCGTATGTTGCACCACTAGGTCTACCCTTTCAGGAGGTTCTGTTTAATAGTTATATTAATGTATTTCACATGTATGGGGCACGAATATTTCATCTCAATATATTTAGTATTTACTTCTTTATGTCTAATTAATAGGTACCCATTTTGTTATCTTTAGGTCACATATGTAACACTATTTATGTATGATTGGACTTAGAGGAAAGGCCAATAGATGAACAACAATAGATCCTAAAATTAGCTGGGATATATAGCAACATAACTTCCTAGTAAATTGTGTAAAGCTTGTGTTACACAATTCATCAATCCATTTGTAAGATGGTTTTAAGTATTGTAATAGTTTCTAATCTTTACTATACTAAACATTGTTTAATCCTAGAAATTTATGTAAATACAAACATTTTGATTGTTGGGATGGTTTTTCTAGGCTACAAAACCTTAATTGTGAGAAAACTTGACAAATGTTAGATGAGTACCTTTTAGTTGGCTAAGCCTAAAATGAGATAATGCTTTGACTGAAATATGGACAATTTTCTTTTTTGTTTTTTTTAAGGTAGTGCTTATATAATAACAAGAAGGAAAGCTTATGCATAAGTTAGAACAATGAATATTGTGCTTCATGGTTCAAATTATGTACCTGTAATTGCTTGCATTTTTATAACATATATTCTTGGCATAGAATTGACAACAAAAAGCTAATTTTCCTAATGGCTATAGAATGAATAGGAAAAACTCTAGAACTAGAGTTCAAGTCTCCAAAGATAACCTTTTTGGAGAAATTCCCTACCCAAAGCCAAGAAGTGTCCAGTTGTAAGAAGTAGAGGAGAATCAGGTTACGCCAAGGATCACTACCCATCTTGTGTTTTGGATAAGAAGATTGTAGAAGAACGATTTCGTCTACGAGGTAGGGGATTGTGGTTTAGGAACTAGTCTAAGCTAGTTGGATTTCTAACTAATGCAAAGTTTTATTTTCATGTGTTTTGAATTGATAAAGGCTTTTCATGCATAATCTAGAAGCAAATGATATGTGATTATATTGCTTATGTTTTTCAAACCACATGCATAACAATGAACGTATGTGATATTAGTTGCATTCTCACATGATTAAAGGCTTGATCTTGATATGTACGCTTTAAAATGTAGTTTGATAGGGTGTGTGGGGCCCTTATTCCATGAAGAATGAATGGATAGATTTAAAGCATGGTATGACTTGAGCTTGATTTGGTAATGATTTTGTGCTGAGTTAAGCATGTGCATTTACAGTTTTTATTTGAATTTAGTATGCTACTATTATAGTTCAAGTATAGGTTAAATTGTGATTGTGATTTATAGATTGGTTCATTAGTCTCGGTTTTAATCCAACCGCAAATAGCTTATCTTTACAAATGCATTTATATAGCTATGTAACATAATTGTCCTGTAGTTTTAAATAATGAGATCTTAGGTTGATTTTCCAAAAACAAAATAAAAAAAATACTAATAATATAAATGCATGACGTCAGCACTTGGGTAGTGTGATTTCTACCAAACGCTTGATACTTTGCATGCACTTAGCTAGAATACATGCATATGATGTATCTTAAATGATCTAACCAACTTAAGTGCATCAAAGAAATTGCTAACACGCATGGCATCTAGGGCGTTGGACAGAGTGATTAGCATCTAATTGGGTGGTATGGCGATGCACACTACCTACCACTTAAATTGAATTCATGTTGCTTGGTGTAGGGAGAGTAGGAACTGGGTTATCATGCTTGGCTTCCAACACAAGGGCTAGCATTCAGCACTTGGCAGCATGTTTAGTAAGCAGCGCATGATCTCTACCCTAGTACGCTACACACAAATTTTAGGCAAAGTAGGAATTGCTCTTGTCCTTGGGTATGGATATATTTCATAGGATGCATCCTAGTTGTAGTTGTAGTTGAGTTCTGTTCTTTTTAGAGACCCAACCATTACTGCATAATACATATAAGTGGCTTGCAAGAATGCTTGCAAATGTTGGGCCATATTCTTCCGGTGTTATGAAAAGTCAAACTCTTACCATCCTATTGATCCATCTCAACCTTAGATCTAAACACAGTTTACATTATATGCAATTTTTTTAATGAGCGCATGAGATTTTATGGATAGGTGAAATTAAAGTTTGTTCCATCCTAAAGTGGTGCATCTTTGCTAAATCTGTTAAAAATAAAATAAAAATAAAAATAAAAATCCAACTATTAATCTTTTGTAAGAGGCCCACCCTTCCTAAGTGGATCAAGTCGATCTTGGTCATTGATCCCTTTAATAAGTGTCACACAATATTAGATTGATCCTCTATGGAATTGTCATGCTTTAGATACTTATAGATGTATCATGTGACATTTGTTTGATGATCTAATAATATCGTGAGCACATTCAAATCATGCTCACTATTTGATTGGATGGTATAAGTACTATGTACATATTTGAAACATTGATCTAGATACTACATACAAGTGTTTGACACCTCACGCATGGGTGACAAGCTTAATACCCAATACTTAGGTGATGCACATTACACCACATGAGTATTGGCTTAAGCACCCAACTACCAATCATTGTGCCCATTAGGCGCCACAAAACTATCACTTTTGCACTGATGAGGGTAAACTCTAAATGTGCGTACATCCTTAATTTCACACAGTAATGCATGAATACTTTGATCATCCTCTTATATAGTGCAAATTCTCTTTAATTTTAATCTAATGAGGAAATATGGCTTGTGAATGGAAAAGTTTGTGAATGCTTATTATGATGTTTTCAGCAATGTAAAATGATTTGATAAATGCAACTTAGGTGACTCTGGAGAGTTGTGCCTAGCCTAGGACAAAATATAAGCCCACCTGGTTGCTATGCTAGGAAGTCTAGTTGGCTGCTAACTTTTGAAATGAGATACCTGCCCTAAGAGGCCTATTGACAAGAGTATTGTGTCATGGGGAGACTGCTCTCTTGTGATCCAGTGCCCCATGAGGACTGGTGTAGCTCATGTGGTATCCATGGATGAACGTAGTTGGATGTGAGTCCTCTACGTGCAGAGTATATTGTACAGTTATTGGATACAGATTGACATGTCGGTCATCCTCGAGGATATTGACCATTTCCCAGATGGGTTTGTGGTAGGACACTACCACTTAGTGATACAATAGATTGTGATATGTCATTCTTTGATAAAAGTCCTGATGGGCTTGTATGTATGAGATTTGAAGGATATATTAGAATTTATTGGAAACACTAGATTTTTATAAAGGCATAATTATTTTATAATGTTTGTATCATACTTATGATTGATCATGTAATTGTTTGCACTAAATTATGCCAATACTTTTGCCATGATTTTAAAATGGCTAGATTAGACTTGTTCCTATTGAGTCTTTGTACTTACCCTTACAAAACATTTCAGGAGAAGCGCGAGAGGATTAAGCGATTAGCGAGAAGAAATTAAATAAGGAGAGAGAGAAAAGTATGGATAAGTATTTAGTTAGACTTTTCAATTATTATTTTAAAACAATGAACATTTGAGATAAATGTAATAAGGCAAGTGACATTGATATATTAATTCTAAACTACGATTTAAACTTATATTCCTCATTGTTTGGGCCGTGACCAAGGAGATCCTGTAATGGTATGTTTTTATTCTACTATTATATGTGAAGGTTTTAATGTGATATTGGATTGAAGGTGGAATTGAAAAAATAAATATGTATTATACATTTCAAAAATATATATATCCTGCAGGAAAATTTTTAATTTTTGAAAGTTTTATTTCAAAAATCCTTTTTATAAAACTCGGGTCCCCACAGTACCTTTGAGAGTGTTTATCTACTAATGGGCATATTTATTACCTAAGACCAATAAAGATTACATCCTTTTGTCAGTCTTGAGAAAAATTAGCATGCATGTGAGTATCAATTTTGAAGTTGGTTGGGTGCTAGCTAGATGTTTGATCTATTGGTCCTTACACTCAAATAATGATGTATCATGTGATGTAACTTGTTATCTATATTCTTGCAGCATTATATGGGCATTCATATTTTATGTATGTTGTCACATGTTGCATAGGATGACTAAAAGCTATACTATCATGTTTTTTGTATGTTGTTATAGGTCGCATCTAAGATTAGACAATTCGTAACATTAGAATGCTTTATGTACTTCACATTATCTATATACCCTAACAAAACTAATAATAGAATACAGACTGTCTATTTCAGGTTATGATGGCATAGGATGTCTAATTTGTCCTTCACATTTTTTTGTATGCTATTGCAAATTATTTAATGTTAGAATGTGAGAGAGAGAGAGAGAACATCTTGGGTCTCTTTGTATGTCATGTTTTATTCTTTTTAACCTTGAAGATAAACCCATGCAGACTGCTAAGAGCATCTGATGATATCAAAACAAGTGGGGTTTTTTTCCTTATTCACTTTAGTTTCTTCTTTGCTACAAAAACTTCCCATATAAGACTGAATTTCTTACTATTCATGTTTCCCTCTTTTGCTTTTTCTTTCATGAACTTTTCTTTTGTTTTTTGTTTTTTTGTAATTGGTATAAACTCTAAACTAGCACATGTATTATTATTTGTTTCACATAGACTTCTAGATTTCAGCTTCCATTACCGTTTGTAAGGAATTTGCTTTCCTTGAATGGTGATGGATCTTGTGATTTGATTATTGTGTCTATATTAGCTTGGAGCTGATATCAACCTATGTCATATGTATACCAATAGATAAATCTACACTTAAAATTTCTTTTTATTCTTTTCTCTCTAATTCTTCTTCTTCTTCTTCTTCTTCTTCTTCTTCTTCCAATGTAAACTTAGCATTGATAGATGACTTGTAAGTTAGAAATATTGTATGAGTCATTGGACAACACCAAGACAAACTTTGTTGTAGTGGGCACTAATGCTTAAAGAACATTGAGAACAACATGAATCTCTTATGGATCTAAAAGAGCATGTCTTAAATTGTGTACTCGTAACCCTTTGGTGTGATTTTAAAGTTAACTCACATGCGTACAAATCAATGTAGTATTTTTATGCAAGCAAGGTCGATCCCATAAGGAATCTCACAAATTTTCAATGGATTGGATTTTATTCAAATAAATTAACTTCAGCCAAAGAAGAAGACTTGTGATTAAATTAGGAAATTAAACAACATAAAAATGAAAGCATCAATGGAATTAGAAACTAAACACAAAAGAAACTTACTAAAAACTAATACTAAACAATGAAATTAGAAACTAACCTAAGTAAAATACAAGCAAATAAAGGAAACTAATGTTAAATTAGCATGAATCAAATTAAGAAACTTAAATTAAAGGAAACTACTAAAAATGACACTTTCCTAAACTAGAATTAGAAAGTTTCTAAAAATAAAACTTTCCAAAAGTAATTTAGGAAACTTTATAACACTAAACTAACATGAAAAAACTAGTAACAAATGATATCTAATTAACTTTAATAACAAATTAGAAACATGCATGTGAATGGAAACTGCCATTAAAGAGACTTTCTAAATCCTAAAACATCCTAAAGATGGAACTTTCTAAAATTCAAAAAGGAAACTTTATAATCTAAAAACAACTAATTTAACAATTGTAACACAAGATTTAACAACAAAGTCTACCAAGAATCTAAAAGGAATGGGAATTAGAATCATGCACATGGTTTTTGGACTGTGCACATGATTCTGGAGCCCTAAAGATGGTGAAATTTAATACACCTACAGTGAGTTACTATGAAAAAATAACAATAGGATTTAATAAATAACATGAAAATATAAAAGGGTACTTAAGGATTCAGGAAAATAAGATGCTTTGATGGCTGGAATTAAATCACAAATTTAAGGAAAAACCAATTTCTGATTTTGATACTTAAGAATATTAATAAATCTTGCATTAGAAAGCTATTGAAACCATAACTTTTATGCAAGGAAATAACCCAGATCGCAAGTACTTTGATGAAATAAACATTCCATAACAAGAATTTCCAAAGAACTTTATTGAATCACATCCAATTTGCATAAAAATTATAAGCAAAAACTGTCCATAAAATATGAAAATTGTGCACTTTTCTAAAGTCTGAAATTCTATCAAAACAACAACAAAATTCTAATCTAATGCTCGCACTCTAAGTCATAATGACATGCAAAGAAAACATGGAATTCAAGTGGGAAAATCAAGAATTTAAGCTACATCTTCTCTTAAATATCACTACCGGAGATGAGTTAAAGTAAATCTTGAGGGAACAACAAAGAAAATAATCTGAATTGAGGTAAAGAAGAAAGGAGAAAGCTGGATTGGAAGAAAGGTGCAAAACAATTGGAATTAAAGCAATGAAAATTAAATCAAAGCAAGAAAACTACCAACCTAAATTGGAGAGCAAATAACCAAGACAATAACCAAAAATCCAAATGGAGAAAGCACCTAAGAAATCCCAAACTCCAGCAACAAATAACACCAAAGGAAAGCATGATTTCAAGGAGTGTCACCCACCTCCACTTAGAAAATTCTTATGGACTTTGGGGCTATATATAGATGAGTAGTTTCTTAACTTAGGAAGGGGTGAAAAGATGAAAAAGTTAGTTGTACAGTTAGGGTATTGAATGAGGAAGGTTAAGAGGAGGAATTTTAGGTAGAAACCATGTCATTAAAGATGATATAAGAGAGAGAAATAAATATGAGCTAGCTAGTTTCTAAATTAGAAAGTGGGGAAAGCATCCTTTTCCAGAGAAGGAAAGTGGCTCTCCACGCTCCTAATTGGATCAAATTTCGATGGTAGAAAGTCAAGGAATTAGGTAAGGAATAAGATTTACGAAAGATGTGGAAAGATCTAGGGTTTTGAAATTAATTGAATTGAAAGTAGATATATGATTTTCCATTTAGGAAACCCTTGATAACCAAATAGGAAAGTGGGGTGCGCCCTCCTTTTGGATCGTTGCTCCCTCCTTCACTTAAAAACATAGAATCCTAGTAGGATGGGTGGATTAGGGTTAGGAAATTGATTAGGAATATATATTTTTCTCTCTTTATGGGTCCCTTAATGCATGGTCATCATACCTTTTACATCTCACAAAATTCCTTAAAAATCACACTTTTAACATAGGAAACTTGCTTGAATTGGTGCTCTAATTGTGTGACTCCACGTGGCACATGTTGATGTTTAATCATAAGTGCACGAGCTATTGTAGTGTAGCTTATGCAAGTACGGGTCGATCCCACGGAGACTTGATTTAAAAAGTAGGAATTTTAATAAAATTTAATTATCTAAAATTAAAAATAAATCACTCAAAATTATTGGAATTATTGAAATGATAATCAAAGTTTAGATCTAATCAACTTCTCAAAATTACAGAATTTCCAGTTCTTAAATCAAATAAATCAAATCAAATAAAAAGAAAAAACTACTTCCCTAGATTAATCACTATCAAAATCTTCAAATATGATGTTCTAATAGATGATCAATCTTCATATATGTCTTCAGCATATCCTTGATTAGAAGTACACCGATCGGATTTGTCAGATTCATCAAAATGGTCAAGATCTGGGCTAAATTGTGATTTTTAGATTTGGACAGCTCAGATTGATTTTTGGATATCATATCAAAGATCAAAAACGTTAATTAGATCTATGCATGTCCTAAGAATGAAATTGTATGATTAATTTAAAACTGCTACGAAACAAAGAAGAAATTGAAGATTTTGGTTTGATTAAGGCTAACCTATTGATTGGGTTAGACCTTAATTGATCGGGTTGGATTAAGCTGTTCCTGGATAAGAAAAACATGGATAAAATAGAAAGGAAATAGACAAGGACACAAATGTAATTACCAAAAAAGGACATAAATGTAATTGAATTTAAAGGGGGAAGGGCAAAACTAGAATTAAACTAAAAGTTTGGTTTTTAAGAAAAAACTAGGAAAACCCGACAAAGAAGGGGGAACCGGAGGAGGGAGAAGAGGGAGAGGGAAGAGGAGGAGAGGGGCGCGGGAGAAAAAACCCATTTCGGGTTTTTGTCTCCAAACCGTCCGACGACGCCTGGGCTGACTGATGACAGAGAACGCCGGTGGTTGGAAGCCTGTGAAGGGGAGGGTGAATCAATGGAGTTGGGTGAGAAGAAAGAGGTGCAAAGGGCTTGAATAGAGTAGAGAGTAGAGAGAGAGGTTTGGACCGTGGAGGTGGTGAAGAAGAAGGAAGGAAAGAGAGAGTTGCTGCACGATGAAGGTGGTTGATGGGTAGATAGAGGAAAAACCTGGGAGATGGATTGGTAGTGATGGAGGTCGGCTGGCTGAGGCAGGCATAGCCATGCTAGGTGGTGTTGAAGGATTGGGCAGGACACAACTGGTGATGGGGATGAGCAGTGAACTGGGATGAACAAGAGAAGGAGGGTGAGAGAGAGAGAGAGAGAGAGAGAGAGAGAGAGAGAGAGAGAGAGAGAGAGAGAGAGAGAGAGAGAGAGAGAGAGAGTGCGGTTGAGGAGGAGAATGATGCGGTGAAGGGAAGAAGAGAACTTGAGAGAGAATAGAGGAGATAGGAGAAGAAGAGGAGAGAATGAGAAAAGGTGAAGAATTGGGCAGTGGAAGAAGGAGAAGAGAGATGGAGAAAGAGGAGAAGAGAGATGGAGAAAGAGGAGAAGGAGAAGGAGAAGGGGAGAAAGAAGTGAGAGAGAATGAGAAAGAGGAGAGAATGGTGAGTCTGCCTCGTATAGCCCAGCCAAGGGATAAAAGAGGAGAGAATAGAAAGAGAAGAGGAGGGAAGAAGAAAGAGGGGGGAATAAGGAAAAAATGTGAGAGAGTTGGAAAGGAAAGAGAAGAAATAAGGAAGTAAAAAGAGAAGAATAAGGAGGAAAAGAGAGAAGTAGGGAAAGAGAGTGGGGAGGGGTTGCCCTTTGACTCTTATTTGCTAATTGGGGTCCTCTTCTTTTTCATTGGAAACTCCTCTAAAATTGCAAGTTGCCTTTCCATGTTTTCCTTTTTGTCCATGATTTCCAATTAAGTTTCATTGTCTTCTAGGAAACCATCCCATCTATCATTGTGAGTGATCTGGTCCATCCAATCCTCTTTAGAATGATCTACACAATTAACTTTAGATCTTAGCCATCCATGGGTTTCTTGGTTGATCTACAAAATAAAAGACTAAATTAGAATCATCTGAACCGTACATTAATCATCTAATGAGCTCTAATGATCATCTAACTGTTGATTTTGAAAATTTAAGGTTTGGATGGTCAATTGGAGTTAAATTCAAAATCAAGCTAAATTTTGTAAATTTGAACGGTTAGATGAACTAAGTGAATGCTAAATTAGGGGTATTCTGACCAAAATTGAACACTTAACACATCCCCCAACCAGCATTTTGCTACTCCTAAGCAAAACATGCGAAAACCAAATTTCAAGATTTCAAAAATTAATTTTAAGTCAACTCCTCTTTTTTCTTAGAGAATTATCTTCAATAAATCACATCAAGTTTAGCAAACTAATAAAAATGACTGAAGAATTCAAAACCCTACCCATATGCCAAAATCATTCCACTTAAGCTCAGATCTCAGAGTGAGTGTGTGCCTGTACAGTTTACATATAAAATCATCTTGATCTCTAAGTAAACTTCTAACTTTTGAACTCTATCTCAAATATGTTTTGACCTCAATCCTCACTAATGACATACGCTCATAAACAACATCTCTCAGATGAAGGGGTAAAATCATATCTCTATTTTAATTATGTGAGATGAGTCAATAAAGGCAAATTTATCTCACATATACTCATGAAAAACCAGAGTTACTAAGAAATTTCATTGTTTTGATCCCTTTAGAATAGACGTCATTACTTTTGAATATTTAGAAATATCACTCTTTTAATCCTATCCATTCATTTCCTCATCAAGACTATATTCCTTTTAGAATCAATAGGTCTTTAACTGGGACGAAACATAGGCTTGAGACAAGATACCAAAGAAAGGGTATATGGTTATTCAAAGTTTCTTCAAAAAAACAAGTAGAGGTCTTCTATTAGAGTTGACAATTCTTTCTTTCCTTTGTTAAAGTGAATTTTTTTTTTCCACTTTTCATTGTATTCTTCAAACTCTCCCTTCTTCTTTTTTCAGACTCTTTTCTTTATATTTCAATACTTTTGAATCACATTGAAGAATATTTCTTTTCTTGATATTCACTTTTCTAGTTCCATTGAAACTAAAAGGTATTTTTTCATTCATCTCTAACTTATTTTTCAAAGAAAAAGGGTAATGGATAATTTATACTGGGTTAAAATGGGTAAACAATAATTTCGGTGACAAAAGAAATGGCTTAATATAAAAGGTTCAACTTGGCTAACTAGTGGTAAAACTCTTTTTGGGTAGGCTTTATGTCTCTGGGTTAACAACAAGGATGGCCTAAATCATTTTCTGGGTTTCCTATAATCTATCAAATTCAATGAACTTCCAGAATTTTAAAGGTAGTATTCTAATTATTCAGGTAATTAGCCAAATTAAGAGTTTGGGATCAATTTTCTTTAAGCACACTAAAGAAAGTTATGAACATTTATAACCTCTCAAAATGAATGAATAGCTCTAAAACTCACTTAGGTTATAGGTCTCCACTGAATTTCTTCAGAATCTCTAAGTTATAGCCACTTATCAACCTAGACTATCTATATGCAACTACATGTACAGATGTGATCTGAGACTTTACTTTCATAAAATACTTTAGAAAATGAGTAAAAATATAAATTAATCATATTCAATTCCATTAATAAGCTAAAGTAATCTAAATTATACTGCAGAAAATCCAATTCTCAACATAGTGTAGGAGATGACATAAAAAAAAATTCAAAAATTTTCTCCCCTATTTTTTTCTTTTCTTTTTTTGAAAAATTAAGGAAAGCACTTAAAAACCTAAAAAAAAACTAGAATTTTCTAGAATTCTACACCCCCCAACCTGACAGAAACATTGTCCTCAATGTTTAAAAAGTAGGACCTAAAATGAATATGAGTGATGCAAAAAACAACAAAAAGGAAAAACTCTGGGTTGCCTCTCAGTGAGCGCTAACTTTAACATCTTCAGCCAGACACGCCATAATTTACCCAATCTACACCCAATTGGTAATGAGTTTTCTTGATCCCAACAATGAAATGGCAAGATTTCTCACACTGCTTCAAAATCGCGCAGTAGTCTATATATTGCATCCACCCTGAAAATGTTGGTGAAGGTAACATTACAACACAGTAGACTATCATGAATGTAAATTGAATGGGACCACTCTGATGATCTCCCATCTTCAAATTTCAAGGTAATCAATATATATTCTCTCTCTTAAAGATTTAGGTGGTGGAATCTCTATAATAATGTGAACTACCGCAAATTTGAATTATGTTGATTGTTCTCCTTTTCCCTTACATTTTCTTGAAATTGTGGTATAAGCTAACTATGCTCTTCCTTAAAAGATTGTTCGTGTATTAATAGAGGAGGGGGCATGGTTTTGTTTAAATCCTAATTATCTTCTAGTGTGTGCCTTAGAGTTGGTTGATGTGTGGATATTATATCAATGGACTCTTTCTCTTCATGTTCTTTTGGCACAGGCAAGATTTTAGATGGACCTAAATTCTTATATAATGGTTATTCAAATGAATACATATTCTACTTTAAAAGGCTTATTTGGAATTTCAGGCTCTGTAAGGGGTTCTACTGATGATGGGAGGGGAGTGAACTCCCTCAATGGAAGATCCTCAAATCAAGGTTTCCATTTTTTTATATCATAGGGGGCACAGAATCGAGGGCATTAAATTCCTCTTTAATGTGTCCTCATTAAACTCATTAAAATGGGCCAAACAGGCCTCCAATGGGTTCAACAAGGAAGAAGACTAAAACTAATCTTGCACAACTAAATTGATCATGTTAACACTATGCAAATCATCGATAGTTTTACCAGGTCACTTACAAATGTTAAAGATGCTTAGCTCTAATGTCATATTGCCAAAGGACAGTTTCATGACACCATTTCTATAGTTGATTAGGGTATTAGATGTAGCCAAAAATGGTCATCCCAAGATGACTAGTATTTCATTGTTCTCGTTCACCACCGATTGTGTATCTAGAACTAGAAAATCTACAGGGAAGCAAAATTGTTCTATCTGGACTAACACATCCTCTATTACCCCTCTTGGTATTTTTACAGAATGATCAGCTAGCTGGAGCGTAGTAGATGTAGGTTTCAGTTCCCCCAGACCTAACTATTCATATACTGAGTATGGTAATAGGTTCACACGAGATCCTAAATCAAGAACAGCTTGGTTAATCTTGTAGTTGCCAATAATGCAAGTAAGAGTGGGGCAACTAGGATCTTTGTACTTTGGTGGTGTATGGTGTTGAAGAATAGAACTAACCTGTTCAGTCAAAAATGCCTTCTTCTGGACATTTAATTTTCTCTTTATAGTGCATAAGTCTTTTAAGAATTTGGCATATGATGAGATTTGTTTTATAGCATCTAAGACCAATATGTTGATCTTGACTTGCTTGAAAATCTCTAAAATCTCATCATTAGAGGCAAACTTTGGGGCTTGACGCAACCTTTGAGAAAATGGAGCAGGTATAGGATATGGATCAACAGGTGAAACAGGTGAAACAGGGTCCTTTTGTTTTGAGTTTTATTTAACTTTTGTGGATTTTTCTACCTTTTTAGTCTTTTGAGGCTCATCTTTTTAAATTCTTTTACCACTCCTAAGAATGGTGACAGCCTTAGTCTGTTCCATGGTAGAGCTAGATGTTTCATCAGATGCATTAGTGTTAACCGCATGCACTCCCTTAGGGTTAGCTGATGGTTGAGCTGGGAACTTTCCTTTTTCCATACTTTGCATCATTTGACTCATCATATTTTTTAATTCATTCATGGACTAGTTAGTTTGTTAGTTTGTTTTATTTGACTTTCTAATTGAGAAATTTTTCTTTCTTGTTTTTGAACGTTTTGATTATCCTCTACATGCCTTTTAAGTGGGGGCAAGTAAGGTCCAGAAGAAGGTGGTTGATGAGTTTGATAAGGTAAAGTAAGAAGTCCTTGGTTTTGTTGATGAGGTTGATATTGTCCTAGTTGTGGAACATTAGTGGTAGGTCCATTTTTCCAACTAAAGTTTGGATGGTTTCTCCAGTTGGGATTATAAGTCTCTTAATATGGGGAGAAAGGTCTTTTATATGTGTTAAGTGCATTACCCTGATCATGAAGTAGCACTTGGAATACTAGAATGGTAGGACATTCTTGAGTAAGATGGGTGGTACTCTCACAAATGCTACACACTTGTTCTTTTTTATTTGAGTTTTTCTTTCCCATTTCTATGGCTTCTACTTTTCTCGCTAGGGATGCTACTTTGGCATTGATATCATCTTTTTCAGACATAGCATACATGCTTCCCCTAGCATGAGTGTTATTGGGCTTAGGTCTATCTACATCTTCTATTCTTTCTGCGTCAACCCAGGTCTGTGCACTTTCAGCTAGCCATTTCAAATACTCCTCTGCCTCATCTGGTTGTTTGTTGAGAAAGTTACCATTACACGTCATCTCTACAAACCGGCGCATGTTAGAATTTAGTCCTTCATAAAAGAAGCTGATGATATGCCATGGTTCATAGTCATGATGTGGGCAAGTGAGTTGTAGTTCTTTGAACCTTTCCCAGCATTGATAGAATGATTCTTTATCCTTCTGGGTAAAGTTCATTATCTTGCGGCGAAGCATATTTGTTTTATGGGTAGGAAAAAACTTCTTTAAGAATTCCCTAGTCATTTCATTCCAAGTTCTTATGGAACCTGATGGCAATGCATTAAACCATATTTTTACTTTTTGCTTTAAAGAGAAAGAAAATAGCTTAAGCATGACAGTATCTAGACCCACATTTTGTGTTCTCTGGGTACTACATGCCTCATCAAATTCTTTAAGGTACAGGTAAGGACTCTCACTATCTAAACCATGGAATTTGGGAAGTAATTGGATTACTCCCGTTTTTAATTCTAATGCACCATCATTCTGAGGAAGAATTACACAGGATGGTGTGCTGGTGCGTGTAGGCTGAAGGTAGTCTTTTAAAGTTCTACCATGAAAGTTTTGATAAACCTCAATATTATCATCCCCCTGTTCACTCTATTGGTCCCACTCCCTATTGTTTCTTCTCCAATCTCTATTTGGTTGATGATTATTCCTCCTCAGTGGAGGTTGACATTTATCGTCCATCAGGGGTGATGGATCCTCATTCATGATGAGTGGAGGCCCTTGAGTTCCATGGATGATGAATTACCCCTTGAGCTTTGATCAGTCATAGATGTGGCCTGATCTTGTTCTATGTCTTTTTTGTCGTACTTGACTAACCTTCCGGTTTTGTCGCATCTCCAAAAGTGCATACAAGGGAAGCTTCTTTTTTTCTTTTTCTTTTTCTTTTTTTCTTTTTCTTTTTCTTTTTTCTTTTTTCCTTTTTTTTTATAAGAAAACTAACCTAAATGATGCAACCTAACTTCTAGAATGATGCGCAAACAAAACGGCACACTCAAATAATCCTAAGGCTAATAAGTAGCAATATATTTGACTCTCTTGGATTTGTGTGGGGACGACATTTTTTATTAGCCTAGACTAGCACTCCTCCTCTCTTTAGGAGTTGACAACTGCTTACCAGTTAGGTTCTGTCCAAAGTGGTTAATACAACCCTCGTGTAAGGAAGCGTTTAGACCTCAATAAATGTCAATAAGATGTGGGGGAAGAGCGAGGCTCTATTAGATAACCCCCAATAACCACAGTGATCAAAATCCACTGGAGTGATAGTAAATCGTGTCTTATTAAGAAGGTCCTACGAGCATGTGATGGCCCAATAGGTCTCTTCTAATTGATTTTAAATTAATATGAAAGGAAGGGTTGTGCGCTTGAGGTGATTATCGTAAGTGGGTCAAGAGTTACTGATGAAATCCACTCTTGATCTTATGGGGGTAGGGTTCCCTTACTAATTAATTTTCACACACCATGGCAATTCGATCAGCATATAAATCACGTTAAAGCATTAAACATGCCCTAAGAATGCAATTAAAAGCAGTAAACTAATGCAAAATCCTCAAATGCAACAATTATAAAAGATGCTTTTTATATGAGTTACACTACAAAACAATGCAAATTATTCTAAATGCAAAAACTAATCTAGAAAATAAATGAGTGAGAAAACTTACAATGGGGTTTCTGATGAAGATCAAGTGTGGGCCACCTTATCCCACACTTGCCCTGTATTATTACAACCCTTTAAAAATTAAAATTAAAAGCACAAATTACAAAGGGGCATCACTACAAGATTCACTCAAAAGAAAAAAGAAAGTCCTATTCAAGGAAAGCAGAGAAATTTCCATTTTGGTGAAGATCCACTTGCCCAATTCCTCCTCCTTCTAATTTCCTGAAAAATAAAATTAGAAATGAGTACCAAATTCAGGAAACAAGGCGATTATGCCCTAAAAACAATTGAAAAATGCATTTAAATTTTCCTAAAATGCTAAAAATTACAATTCCTAAATTTTTTTTTTATTATTTTTTTATTTTTTATTTTTTATTTTTAATTAAATTTTATGAAAACTCCTTTCCAGGTCCCTAGAAATGGTGCTAAAAACTTTTTGATGTTTAATCGCAAGTGCACGGGCTATTGTAGTGTAGCTTATGCAAGTACGAGTCAATCCCATGGAGACTTGATTTAAAAAGTAGGAATTTTAATAAAATTTAATTATCTAAAATTAAAAATAAATCGCTCAAAATTACTAAAATTATTGAAAAGATTATGAAAGTTTAGATCTAATCAACTTCTCAAAATTACAGAATTTTCAGCTCCTAAATAAAACAAATCAAATCAAATAACAAGAAAAAAACTACTTCCCTAGATTAATCACTATCAAAATCTTCAAATTTGATGTTCTAATAGATGATCAGCCTTCATATATATCTTTAGCACGTCCTTGATTAGAAGTACACCAGTCAAATTCGTCAGATTCATCAAAATGGTCAAGATCTAGGCTAAATTGTGATTTTTAGATTTGGACGACTCAGATTGATTTTTGGATATCATATCAAAGATTAGAAATGTTAATTATATCTAGGGATGTCCTAAGAATGAAACTGTAAAATTAATTTAAAATTGTCTAAGAAACAAAGAAGAAATGGAAGATTTTGGTTTGATTAAGGCTAACCTGTTGATTGGGTTAGACCTTAATTGATCGGGTTGGATTGAGCTGTTCCTGGATGAGAAAAACATGGATAAAATAGAATGAAAATAGTCAGGGACACAGAAGTAATTACCAAAAAAGGACAAAAATGTAATTGAATTTAAAGGGGGAAGGGCAAAACTGGAATTAAAAGAAAAAATCTGGTTTTTAAGAAAAAACCAAGAAAACTCGACAAAGAAGCGGGAACCGTAGGAGGGAGAAGAGGGAGAGGGGTGTGGGAGAAAAAACTCGTTTCGAGTTTTAGTCTACAAACCGTCCGACGACACCTAGGCCAACTGACGACAGAGAACACTGGTGGTTGGAAGCCGGTGAAGGGGAGGGTGTATCAATGGAGCTGGGTGAGAAGAGAACTTGGGAGAGAATAGAGGAGATAGGAGAAGAAGAGAAGAGAGAATGGGAAAAGGTGAAGAATTGGGCGGTGGAAGAAGGAGAAGAGAGATGGAGAAAGCGGAGACGGAGAAGGGGAGAAAGACATGAGAGAGAATGAGAAAGAGGAGAGAATGGTTGGTTTGCCTCATACAACCTAGCCAAGTGATAAAAGAGAAGAGAGAATAGAAATAGAAGAGGAGGGAATAAGAAAAAAACGTGAGAGAGTGGAAAAGGAAAGAGAAGAAATAAGGAAGTAAAAAGAGAAGAATAAGGAGGAAAAGAGAGAAGTAGGGAAAGAGAGTGGGGGAGGGGTTACCCTTTGACTCTTATTTGCTAATTTGGGTCCTCTTTTTTTTCTTTGGAAACTCCTCTAAAATTGCAAGTTGCCTTTCCATGTTTTCCTTTTTGTCCATGATTTTCAATTAAGCTTCATTGTCTTATAGGAAACTATCCCATCCATCATTGTGAGTGATCTGGTCAATCCAATCCTCTTTAGTATCTGCACCATTAACTTTAGATCTTAGCCATCCATGCATTTTTTGGTTGATTTGCGAAATGAAAGACTAAATTAGAATCATCTGAACCTTACATTAATCATCTAATGAGCTCTAATGATCATCTGACCGTTGATTTTGAAAAATTAAGGTTTGGATGGTCAATTGGAGTTAAATTCAAAATCAAGCTAAAATTTGCAAATTTGAACAGTTAGATGAACTAATTGAATGCTAAATTAGGGGTATTTTGACCAAAATTGAACACTTAACAGTACTCCTTGGATTGGCTTAATTTGATGGCTCATGCCTTGGTGGATTAAGTAACTTCCATGGTTGGCTTCAAGGCTTGAGTAGCTTGTGTAGTTTGTCACTCTTTTTTATGGATTTAATCGATAAGGTGGATTGTATGACTCTCATGCAAAGGTGGTGGAAATACATTACTTACTTAATGGGCCCACTTTGGATTAATGACTCATTCTTGACCTTGACCTCATGTTGGATAGATGATCTCGGACATCAAATCATCATCTCTTCCTAAAAAAAAACTCTAACTAAATCTTAGAAAAATATGATTAATCATATGCTTACTTGGATTAGCCTCTAAACCTATAAAATATCAAATTTTTGCTTCATTAGGTCAAAAATGCATGCGTTATGAATTTTGGTCTAAAAACCCCAATTTAACACTATGAGTTGTAACACATGGGTAACTAATTGGTGGTTTTTATGCAAAAGTAGATACTTATTACCCTCACATGCTGACCAAAAAGAAAACGTAAGTATGCTTATGATTGTCTGTTTGTCCTAGAGTTTGTAGAATGATAACATTTGAGTTTAATAATCTTTATATATATATATATATATATATATAAGATATTTGGTTCAATGCTTACAAATGATGTGCTTATTAGCAAAATCAAATATTATCTAGCAAGAGATTGGAGTTATATACTACAATGTGATCAACTATCTTGGAAGGATAATGATTTTAATAACTTTATATTTTCAAATTTCATAAGGCTATGACAAGACATCTATGGTTTACTAGCATATTTCAATGGGTCCTAACTCTTCTATAGTCTATTCCTTCATTATCATGTTCAAAATCATAACACTAGCTAATAGGCTTTTAAGATTCCTCAATCTTTAATGTCAACAATTAGCCTACAAAAACATTTAATCATTAGAACTCAATTTTGTTCTATGTTTTAATTATAACATGTTAGGTAATGGTACTAATATTGCATTTATGGTTATATGAGTGCCCTTGTATATTTGGTGGGGAGAAGTAAATTTTTGAACATGTTGAATGCAAAACTAATTTCTAATGCATTTGTTTTAAATGAAATATTTTTACTTGGGTAGGAAAATTGAAATGTGAAGAAAATCAAGAATGTGAAGAATAGCTTAACCTAATAGTTCTCATAGGAGAAAGGGCAGTGGGTGAGAAAAAATGGAACAAATTACTAAGAGAAAGTCAAAGGGAATAAAAGAGTCTACCAAGTTCCACAGTAAGGGGCAAAAGATAGGTGAGAGTGCAACATTCTATATTAGTTACCTTTGTTGCATAGTGACAAGCATGGTGCCTATTACTGTTGATGATTGAAGACATGAGCCACCATCAATCAAAGATTCAATATGAGAGATGGTGAAGGTATTAAATGCTCTGTATACATAATGTAGTACATAACTTATCTTGTTATTTCTAAGTAGAGTAACATGCTTATATCTACTTAATTCATAGTCTTGTTTCAATGTTGCTAATGACAAGAAGATTCATGCTTTACAAGAAGCTAAGGAACAATGGAGAAAATGAAAGAACTATCTTTTGGAGCAATGTACTTCCAAATGTGGATGATTCATCAAGGTTGTACACTATCCCTAAGATATTTTCTAGCATCATTGAGCAGGTGGCATGGAATGAATTTGTACGATGCTACCTATCTCCTAAAATGGGTCGTGTAATAAACCAAGGTTTGATTGAATTTATTATAACATATGTTATCAATTGTATTTAATTATGTGCCTTCAATTGCATCAAAGGTGTAGGCAAAGAGTGCGAAATGGAGAGGAGTGTGTGTGATCAATCATATGCAACACTACCTCTCTAGGCTAGAAGAATGAGAAGTAAGTATTTGTGAGAGTTCATTTATTTCTAATTATTCTGTAGTTATGTTTGATTACCTAACTTTAATGTCTCTCTTGATAGCAAAAGAAATATGGGACTATGAATGACATTAACCACACCATCCTTTGAAAAATGGTGCATTCTGAGGGGTGTAGCACCCAAACCTTTAGAGATATTACTTCTCAAATAGTAAGTGGTTGCATGTGTCTACCCTTATATTGCTTGAATATATATTATAGACTAATTAATGGAATCGATCATGTTCTTATAATTTAATTGTATAGGATGAGTGGACCCAAGAGATCGCATCTATAGGGACTCTAAGCAGCACTGTTGTAAAGGATGACATCTTGTATAAGGCTTTGGGCAATAAGGCGGAGCATCTTGGCTTAGTAAGGGACTATGGGCATGTTGTTGTCCCTTCCAAATTCTTTTGTTCAGAAGTATCTGAAGCTAATGGAATGCAGTTTTGTGAGCAATTAAAAGCATAGCTAAATATCAAATATGAAATGAGTTACATGATGAGGAAAGGAGAGATCTACTTTAGGAGTTGGAGACTATGAGAGGTTCAAAGCAAGCTCCTACCCTTAAAAACCAATCACAAGCTAACTGGAACTCTCTTACTGAGGAAGAGGAAGAGCAATCTATGCCCTCTGAAGGAGAAATTCAAGACAATGAGGTATATATATAGACATGCTTACTTTTCATTGTCCAATTAATTATCCTACCTAATCCATTCTTATGTATCTAGTATTTCCAATTCATAGATGGGTCAATGCATGATGCCCTTGAATAACACAAAAAACTTCTTTATTATTGCTTCACTATACGAGCTTGGGCCTACTTAAAATACTTAAGATTCTAACAATTTGTACTAGTTGTCTAGAATAAATTCTACTAGATTACTCAAAACAATGGAAGCAACCAAGGAAGATGAGAATGTTAATTTGTATGGAATGATGGCATCACACCCTTGGCATCATACAATTTTAATTAGAAATTTTATCCTTCTTTGACTGTGGACAAGTAACCAACAATCTTTTTTATCACAAATGTCTCTAACCACTTCTCAAGTATTGCAAATGATACAATCTTGAAGAAAGAATCAAAACAGCATCTAGAGGGCCATCAATATCCTACCTTCAAACTGTCTTAAAATAGATAAAATAATTATATGTTGCACTTCTAGGTTTTCCCTTTTAAAAGGTTTATGTTTAATAGTTATATTAACGTATTTGACATGTATGGGGTATGAATATTTCATCTCAATATATTTAGCATTTCTAGAAGCATTTGCATCTTTATGTTTAATTAATAGATACTAATTTTGTTATGTTGATGTCATGTATGTAACATTCTTTATGTCTGAGTGGACTTAGAGGAAAGGCCAACAAATGTACAATAATAGATCCTAAAATTCGCTAGGATATATAGCAACATAACTTCCTAGTAAATTGTTTAAAGCTTGTGTTACACAATTCATCAATCTATCTATAAAATGTTATTAAGCATTAGAA
This sequence comes from Warburgia ugandensis, assembly GCA_035236585.1. NCBI lineage: Eukaryota > Viridiplantae > Streptophyta > Magnoliopsida > Canellales > Canellaceae > Warburgia > Warburgia ugandensis. The sequence continues at coordinate 37,439,587 of CP141131.1, forward strand.
CAATTTTTAATCTTTACTATACTAAATGTTGTTTGATCCTGGAAATCTATGTATATACAAACATTTTTATTGTTGGGATGGTTTTTTTAGGCTACAAAACTGATAAATGTTAGATGAGTACCTTTTAGTTGGCTAATCCTAAAATAAGATAATGCTTTGACTAAAATATGGACAACTTCTTCTTCTTTTTTCTTTTTCTTTTTTTTTTTCTTTTTTTTTTTTTTTTAAGGTATATAATAGCAATAAGGAAAGCTTATGCATAAGTTAGAACAATGAATATTGTGTTTCATGGTTCAAATTATGTACTTGTTAGAGGGTTTATCTACTAGTATGCATCTTTATTGCCTAATACCAACAAGGATTACATCCTTTTCTCAGTGTTGAGAAGAATTGGCATGCACATGAGTATCAATTTTGAAGTTGGTTGGGTGCTAGCTTGATGTTTGACCAATTGGTCCTTGTAGCCAGATGATGATGTATCATGTGTCGTATCTTGTTATCTGCATTCTTGTGGCACCCTATGGGCATTCATGTTTTTTGTATGTTGTTACATGTTACATAGGATGACTACAAGCCATACTATCATGTTTTTTATATGATGTTATACGTCATGTCTAATATTAGAATGTTCTTTGTACTTCACATTATCTATATACCCTATCAAAACTAGTAATAGAATACAGACTATCTATTACAGGTTACAATTGCATAGGATGTCTAATTTGTACTTCACATTTTTTGTATGCTACTATAGATTGTTTAATGTTAGAATGAGCGAGAGAGAGAGAGAGAGAGAGAGAGAGAGAGAGAGAGAGAGAGAGAGAGAGAGAGAGAGAGAGAGAGAGAGAGAGAGAGAGAGAGAGAGAGAGAGAGAGAGAGAGAGAGAGAGAGAGAGAGAGAGAGCATCTTAGGTCTCTTTGTGTGTCATGTTTTATTCTTGGCATTGGGGATAGAGCCATGCACAATGCTAAGAGCGTCTGATGATATCAAAACAAGTGAGGTTTTTTTCTTGTTCACTTTAGTGTCTTCTTTACTACAAATATTTCTCATATAAGAGTGATGTTTCACACTGTTCATGTTTCCCTCTTTGGTTCTTTCATTTGCAAGCTACACTTTTGTTTTATTTATTGTCATTGGTCTAAACACTAATTCAGCACTTGTATTATTATTTGTTTCACATAGACTACGAGAGTTCAACTTCACATTAACAAAGAAGTTTTATTTGGGTCGGACAAAATTTCCTCCAATTTTATGTTATTGATGATGAAACTTCACTACATATATTTCCATTACCATTTGTATGGGATTCGTTTTCCTTGAATGGTTATGTATCTTGTGATTTGATTATTGTGTATATATCAGCTTGCATCTAATATCAACCTATTTCATTGGTATACCAATAGATAAATCTAAACTTAAATTTTTTTTCTTATTCCTTTCTTTCAAATTCTTCTTCTTCATTTTTTTCCAATGTAAACTTAGCATTGATAGATGACTTGTAAGTCAAAAAGATTGTCTAAGTTAGTGGACATCACCTAAACAAACTTTGTTTCAGTGAGCACTATTGCTTACAGAACTTTGAGAACAACATGAATCACTTATGGATCTAAAAGAGCATGTCTTAAATTGTGTACTCATAAACGCCACATGCCAACCAAAAAGAAAAAGCAAGTATGCTTATGTTAATTCCTTTGTCCTAGAGTTTTTGGAATGATAACATTTGAGTTTGCAAAATAAGGTATTTGGCAATAGTCTCTTGTTTTCTGTAAGTTATTTGGTTCAATGTTTACAAATGATGTGCTTATTAGCAAAATAAAAAATCATTGGGCAAGAGATTGGAGTTATATAGTACAATGTAATCACCTACTTAGGAAGGATAATGTTTTTAAAAGCTTTATATTTTAAAATTTCATGAGGCCATGACAAGCCATCTATGATTTATTAGAATATTTTGATGGGTCCAAACCCTTCTATATTCTATTCCTTCATTTACATGCTTAAATCATAACACTAGATAGTAGGCTTTTAAGATTCCTCAATCTTTAATGTCACCAATAAGCCTATGGAAACATTTGATCATTAGAACTCAATTTTGTTCTATGTTTTAAATATAACATGTTAGGTAATGATATCATATTGTAATTACGGTTATATGTGTGTTCTTGTATATTTGGTGGGGAGAAGTGAGTTATTGAGCATGTTGAATGAGAAGCTTATTTCTTATTCGTTTGTTTTGAATGAAATAATTTTACTTGTGTAGGAAAAATGAAATCTGAAAAAAAATCAGGAACACAAAGAACAGTCCAACCTAAGTAGTCCTCACAAGAGAAAGGGCATATGGAAAACAAAAATAGAAAAAATTACTTAGAAAAAGTCAAAGAGAATAAAAGAGTCTGTCCAGTTTGATAGTAAGGAGCCAAAGATTGGTGACAGTGCAGCATCCTATATCAGTTACCTTTGTTGTACAGTGAGAAGCATGGTGCTTATTACTATTGATGATTCAATACATGTTTCACCATCAATCAAAGATTCAATATGAGAGATGGTGAAGGTATGTAAATGCTCTGTATATATAATATAATATGTACCTTATCTTGTAATCTAAGTAGAGTAACATAGCTGTCTTTACTTAATTTATAGTCTGGCTTTGACGTTGCTAATGATAAGAAGATTCATGGTTTGCATGAAGTTGGGGAACAATGGAGAAAATGAAAGAATTATCTGTCTAGGAGCAATGTACTTCCAAATGTAGATGATTCATTGAGGTTGTGCACCATCCCTAAGATATTTTCTGACATCATTGACCATGTGGCATGGAACAAATTTGTACAATGCCACCTGTCTCCTAAATTTGGGGTATGTAATAGACCAAGGTTGATTGAATTTATTATAACATGCATTATCAATTGTACTTAATTATGTACCTTTAATTATTTCAAAGGTGTAGGCAGATAGTGCAAAATGGACAGAGGTTTGTGCAATCAATCATATGCGGCACGACTTTGCTAGGCTAGAAGAATGAGAAATAAGTATCTGTGAGAGTTCATTTCTTTCTAATTAGTCTGCAGTAATGTTTGATTACCTAACTTTAATGCCTCTATTCATAGTATAAGAAATATGGGACTATGAAACCCATTACCTTCTAGAAAATGGTGCATTTTAAGGGGCGTAATACCCAAACCTTAGAGACAAAGCTTTTGCACAAGTTCCTTCTCAAATAGTAAGTGGCTGCATGTGTCTACTCTTATATTGCTTGAATAGATATTATAGACTAATTAATGGAATTGATTGTATTCTTATAATTAAATTGTTTACAATGAGTGGACCTAAGAGACCACATCTATAAGGACTCTAAATAGGACTACTATAAAGGATGACATCTTGTATAGGGCTTTATGTAATAACCCCAATTTTTGTAATTGATTGAGAAAATCAATAAAGTTTGAGTTTCAGATATTTTGGGCAGAAATATTAGGGTTATTTCAAATATACTTTTTATAAAAGTATAATCAAATCATAAGACATGTAAAATTGAAATTAAACTTAGCAAACCCTTCAAAATGATTATAAGCACGACAAATTTCGAATTCGGATGAGAAATCCTTAAGCTTCTTCATTTCTTGGACAAAAGGGGTAAAATAGTAATTTTACCCAAAAAGCAAAATCTCCCTAAAATCAAAATATGAAACATAAAAATTTAGAATATATTGACAAATACAAATCCAACGCCACTAAGTACACTCAAATCCGAGATCATAGGAATAAAACCAAAAAATTTTATGCATAAAGGGCAAAACGGTCTTTTTACACCACATGGGCCCCACAAGGGACCCAACAACCAATTTTATCAGCAGACCACGTGAATCATGGTTCAACAAATATTAGCTGGTCTTGGGGAAGAAAAATTAGGCATGGGAGCATTGAAGACTTTCATGCCATTTAATAATAAAAAAATAAAATATTATAATCATGGAAAAAGACCCAAACTACCTATAAATACAACCCCAAAAATCCTCATAAAATCCCCACGAAATTCTCTTAACTCCCCCTAAAAAATTAGATCTAGATCTCTCCCCAAAAACCCAAAATTTCTAAGAGATAAATCTCTTTTCAACTTGTTTTTCTTTTTAGATTGGAACAAGAGACCTAAAATCAATTAGGCCCTCTGTTCCAGATCTAATTTGATCAATTCCACCATCCAAAACTTCCCAACATATCTATTCTACAAAACCCCCAAAGAAATTTCAAGATCCAACGGTTCAAACAACGGATATTTGCAAGAAGGTGGATTTTAGGCCATATCTTCATCAACAAGGTATTTTTTTTAAATTGGGCATATAACCAAGATTTTCTCTCCAATCAGGTAGGTGGAAATCCTTTTCATAGATTTTTAGTATTTTTTTATGTAATTTTTATTTTTATGTAATTTATTTTGGTAATAAAAAGGTAAAAATAAAGTAAACAACAGAACCCTTAATTCATGATGATGGAGTACCTAGATGAAAAATCTGACTCCACCAATCAATCCATAAGGGTCCAAAACCCCTAGGGTAGAATTTTCAAAAAGATCTGAGAAGTTTCGGTCCCTCAATTGAGAAGGGATTGATTGGATGGTCCAAACAGACTGTCCGATCTTCAGATCGGACGGACGACGTCCCGCGCGCTTCCTTGGATGCCCCGTGTGGACGCTTCAACATTTCAGCACAGCGGACTCGCCCGACTCATTCCGCCCGGCTTGGTTTTCCGCCCGAACGATCTAGGCCGTCCGTTCCTTGGGCCCAATTCAAATACAGGCCCTAGGAAGACTGTAAACTTCCATATCCAATTCCGGAGTCATCTGAACTCCAAATTGAGATCGGAAAGAAGCTATGGAAAGCTTGAAACCTCTATTTTCTGATAAAATGATAAAATGGACATGTTATTTAGTAAAAACTTTCTATATTAAAGAAATAAGTTTCCAATTACCTAGATCTTTAAGATATGAGATGATCAGATTTTGAAAATATGTTTTAATAATGATATAATATTGAAATAAAGTGAGATCTATGGTTTAATTAGATATATATGAGATATATTAAGGGATCTACCCATTATGGTAGAAAAACCCTAAATATACAAAGGGACCACTTGATCAATGAGATCAAGTGTGATCAGACCCTTGGGATGGAAAGAATAAATATTTATATGATGAAATCCAAGGAAATCATGGATGGATTATGATAAAAATAGATCAATATGAACTTTTGACCTTAATAAAGAAAATTCCCTAAATCTAACTAAAATCCTTAATCAAAGGAAAAGATCTAAGATCAAATGGTTGGATCATAAATAAAGGTTTCTAAAACTGTTAATGTAATTAGTTTCATAGCATTTTAAATATGATTATGTTATAAAGCATGCTAGTATAACATTTAGACTTAGCATGATATGTGATTTCATTGTTATCATAAGGTGTTAGATTTAATTTAAGTACCTTGCCTCATTATCATAGAATATTAAATTAGGTAGTTTTATGCTTTGAACTTATAATTGATTTATGGTTAAATGTTATTAGTAGATTTACTTGGTATGAAATAAAGAGCATAAAACATCAAAAATGTATTCTAATGAGAAACTAGAGTTTCATGACACAAATAAGAATGGAGTACTTTGGACTTAATTAGTAAGGGCTATAGTTAGTAGGACAATATAAGGATTTTCAAATCCTTAGCCCAAATTAGGAAAAGAATAATAAACCCCATGAATGACATTATAAATGTGGTGACCCAGGTTTTTATAACACATTTGATAATACATTTTGTAAAGATAGGGCCCTTAGAGTAAAAAAAATTTCGCAAACCAAAGCAGCGGAAATTCTTTTCTTTAGAATTTGTTTTGTAAAACCTAAGTCACCACCTCATACATAACATAAGTAGAATTTTGTATAAGATAAAATTCCATTGAAGGAATATTCTTTTATTAAACTTTAGGATCCATCTAGTGGTTCACAGTACACAGCCCATTATATCCTTACAATACTTGTCCAAATATACAATGCAAATTACAAAGTTCAAAATTCAATACATGTTCTAATACAATGTTTCAAGGGATATACCCTGATTACTTATTCTTCAATTGTTCTTCAAGTCTTGAGCTCCTAAGTCTCCTTCTCTGTATCTGAGATATTGTAAACATTCGAACATTTACAATATCTCAGCAAGCTATGCTTGGTAGGGGATAAGAATGTAAGTTATTGACAGTATAATCTCAATATTCAAGTATCCCATAATTCATTCTATCATAAACACATTCATAGATAACTATTAGTTATAAGGACATCTCATTTCCTTTTCATTTGTGTTCACCTTTATACATACATATTGTATAAGGACAAATCCGTTAAAATTGTAAAAATAATCAAGAATCATTTCTATACAAAGCTAATCAACTCCTTTCATTATAAGAGATTTGTATCTTAGCCAGTTACTATACTGGGATTTTCCCTTCTTGGGAAAAATATTGGTAATATATAATTACCTGACATTTCATCATGTCATCCCTTAAGGCATTTCACTATGCCAATTTCATATGCATCATAATGCAAAATAATCAAGGACTACTATGCTTGCAGTTTGATCCATATAGCGTGCTCGGATACCTGTTCAATAATCCACTTATACCATTCTCAGTGGAAATTACAATATCCATGTCCATATGGGAGGACGATGGCTGTCACAGTGGTGGCCTTCCCATAAATGCCCAACCCGACTTTTAGCCTTTCTTAGGCTTGGTATTCAATATCATCAAGTTTTAGAGAGTGGGTGGCCAAATCCTCTTAACTCTCCTAGCATAGCATCCCCAGGCCTATGCCTGTTTAAAATAAAACCACAAGCCTCCAAGCTTGTATGTAAAATAATACTTATACATATCAGACTATCTGTCTGTTTATCTAGGACTGGAATATTTTCTACTTTCCTATTCACTTAGGGTTGTTCTCAATTCTCAACTTGACCATTTAATACTTATTTTCCTCATCATTTGGTTGGATCATATTTCAATTTGAGGTATTTACCTTAATTTATTGGTATCATACATGTCAATACTTCAAAACATAAGATCATGTATTAGACATGTATCTTCATGTAAAGGCATTCTTAATAATCCACCTACCTCAATAAGGTATTCTTAGTCCTTGAAATCTGCCATAGTCTCAATCAACATATATCTGTCAAATCATATGTATAATGTCATTTTTCTAATCAAGGGTACATACTACATGGTCTTTTGATCATCCTTATGTAGGATGATCTGAATCTTTCTTCCTTGAATATCCTATATCCATGGGTTTAATATCATCTATACAAATACTATCTATATCATACATAACAATCTAATTTACATTGATGTTTCTTTTTCCTTATTGTTTTTTATCATACAAGATCTCATCTTGTTTGATCATCCTTATCTCACTTACTATTTTTATAAGGGGTAGATAATTTGCTATCTTTTTATGTTCTTATTATTATTCAACCAGTTAGTGTCTTACTTGGTTGAAGATAATTTATGTCTTCCTATCACTAGACAACTCATCCTTATTTCAGGATGACCAGTACTTACCAGTTAAAGTCTGCTCAAAAAGTAGTTAATACAACCCTCATGTAAGGAGGCGTTTAGACCTCTCTTACGTCAATGGGAGGTGAGGGAAAAGCATTTGGCTCTTGTATACCCTCTATAACCACAATGTTCAGAGTCCACTGGAGTGGTACTAGCTCAACCTTTGACAAGGTTCCTATGAGCTCTGTACCTTAAGTCCCTTCTCTAATTGATTTTAATTAATTTCCATGGATATGCACAATGTCATCCATGGATGTTCATTATTTTCCTACTTTGGGCCAAGGAAATGATAAATCATTCCTTATATTGTCCTACTAACTATAGCCCTTATTAAGTCAAAATCATTCATTCATCTTAGTTGTCGATGAATTTCTATATTTCATTAGTTTACATTTTTTGTGATTTATGCTCCTTATATCTTAACAATTGAATAAAATTTGACAATAAGTAAATCATCAACTTGAAAGCATAAATCAAATATAAGTTTAACAACTATATACTAACATTCATCCTATAAATGTAACTTAAGCTCGTGAAATAAAACTAACATGATCCTAAGTTATGAAACACATCTTCTATCATAATGAAATCATGTTTAAATCCTAATTTACACTAACATGATCCTAAGATAATCAAATCTACTAACAAATTACTCATTTAAGGCATATAATACTAAAATTTAAAGATTACACTATCATGCTTTCTAACTTAGAACATAAATCACATTTACACTTCTATATCCAATAAAAGACAATTAAACTAATTTTATTAAGATTATTATAAACCTTTAAATATGATCCAACCATTAGATCTTAGGTGTTTTCCTTTAGATCAAGGGTTTTAATTACCTTTAGGGCTTTTAATCCATTAAGATCCAAAAATCATATCCACTTGATTTTGTCACATTTCATCCATGATCTAACTGGATTCCATCATAATATCATCCCTTTAATCCATCCCAAGGATCTGATCATACTTGATCTCATTGATCAAGTGGGTCCGTTTGTATTTTTTTTTTTTTTTTTTAGGGTTTTTCTACCATAAAGGGTAGATCCCCTATTTTATCCAAGATCTATCCAAATTAACCATACATATTACTTTATTACATTATTATATCATCACTAAAATAAATTTCCAAGATCTAATCACCTTAGATCTTGAAGATCTTAGAAATTGGACACTTATTTCCAAAATACAGAAAAATACAGGAATAAATTTTAGAAATATTATGTCTTCATTAGAAACTAGGCATTACAAGCTTTCCATAGCTTCTTTCTGATCTCAATTTGGAGTTCATATGACTTCACAATCTTAAATTAAAGTTTTCAGCCGTTCCTAGGGTCCAGATTTGATCTGGGCCCACCAAAATTAATCTCTCTCAATTGAGGGTCCAAACCTTGTTAGATTTTCTTGAAAATTATACCCTAGGGGTTTTTTGACCCTTCTGGATTGATTGGAAAGCTCAGAATTTCAATCTGAGCTCTCTATCACCATAATTTGAAGGGTCTCGTATTTACTTTATTTTTGCCATTTTTCATTCAAATTAAATTACAGAAAAATAAAAATTACACTAAAACATAATAAATATGTATGGAAAGTAGTTCCACCTACCTGATTGGAGAAAAACAATCTAATTGATGCCCAATTTGAGAGAATTACCAGTTGATGATAATATAGCCCAATTATCCACATTTTTGTGATTTTCTGTTGTTGGAACCGTTGGATCTTGAAATTGATTTGGGGATTTTGTATATATTGTAGTATAGGATGTTATGGACAGTGGAATTGATGAGATTCTTCCTGGAACGGAGTGCCTAATTGAATTTAGGTCTCTTGTTCCAATTAGAAAGAGGAGAGAGAAATAAGGAAAAGAGAGTTTGGGGAGGGATGAAGGGGAATTTGGCGCTGAAATTCCAGGGAAGATTTGGAAATTTCGTGGTTAAGGTTTTGAAAATTTTTGGAAATTTTTGGGACATATTTATAGCCAAATTTGAATTTTTTATCATTTCTTTTGATAAGATATTTTATTACTTTAGAATTTTTAATTACTAATGCATTCTCCATTCCCACTGCAATCTCAACTACCACCAATAACGCACTGAGCAATTATTAGTGCTTCTAGAACGTTGGCCCACTTTTTGGGCCCCACTTTTATGTGAAAAGACCTTTTTGCCCTTTTAACTCCAAAATTGGAGAATAATAGGCAATATTTGTCCGAACTCGGAATCAAGCGTACTTAGTGTCGTTGGAATTGTATTTCTACGTACTTCATGAATATTGAGGTCTTATTTCTTGGATATGGGATATGGGTAAAATTACCATTTTACCCCCAAATGGAAAAATTAAGGAATTTTCATTTTAACTCAGAATTGAACGTACTTAATGTTATTTCGATTAGTTTTCCAAGTACATCCATAATTTCTAATTTTTTAATTTATAATATAATCTCTATAAAAAGAGAATTTTCAATAACGTAATATTCCAGCCCAGAATTTCTAAAAATTCAAACTTTATTAATTTTCCTTAATAATTTACAAAAATTCGGGGTCATTACAATAAATATTTATGGACTTAATTAAAATCTATTAGAAAGAGTACTTAGGGTAAACATGCTTATAGGAACCTTATGAAAGGTTGAGCTATGGTCATTCTTGTGAATGATGAACATAGTGGTTAAGGGGGTTATCTAATAGAGCCTCGCTCTTCCCCTACCTTTTGTTGACGTTTGTGAGGTCTAAACGCCTCCTTACATGAGGATTGAAGTAACCACTTTGTGTTCACCCATTCAGCTAGTAAGCCTTAGCCATTTGGAAATAAGAGGAGCAGTCTAGATTTAGGCTTGAATAAGCTACCTTCAACCAGCACATGAACTGGTTGAATAATAATAATTAGAGTATAAAAGGTTAGTAAATTACCTAACCCTAATAAAAATAATAAGTAAGATAAGGATGATCAAACAAGATCCATTAGATCTTGGATGATCAAGAACAATAAGAATAAGAACACTATATTGTACTTAGTATGCATGTTTATTAGTATACTTGTTATAGTTCATTAGATTAGATAATCCAAACCCTTGATCAAAGATGATTCAAGGAAGAAAACCAAGATCATCCTCCATAGGGATGATCCAAGAACTGAACTTAGATCAAAGAAGAACTAGATGATAGAAGATCTAGGACCTTGATCTTTATCAACATGAGTAGATTGTCAATCAAAGGATCTATGAAAGATCAAGATCAAGGAGATGAACATACAAAGACTTAGAGATAGAAAAATACTTAGATATGAATGATCTAAAGATCATTCTAAACATCAGATCTAGTGATCAATAGGATTGTTCATAATTTATATATTGACAATATGTGTGGATGTACATATTACATACATCTGTCAGGATCATGGAAGATTGGGGAAAAGAGATCAATCCTTAAAGGTAGGAGGATTTGATGAATGCATTTACATGAGATATACATGATTGTACTCATGATCTTATGTTGACAAGAGTAATGATAATACTTGTACTAAATCTCTTGAAAACCTTATGATCCAACCAAACACATATAAGATGGTTAAGGACTAAACTATAAGTAAATAAGGAACTAAAAAATATTTCAGCCCTAAGTAAATAGACGTATGGTCTGATATATATGAAATCTATTTTACATACAAGCTTGGAGGCTTGTGAGTTTGTTTTAATAGGCATAAGCTTAGGGGAATGCTATTGCTAGAAGAGTTATGAGGGTTTGGCCACCCGCTTCTTGAAATTTGATGATATGATGATACCTTGCCCAATGAGAGGCTAAAAGTCGGGTGGTGGCAATTATGGGAAGGTCACCACTGTGAAAGTCTTGCCCCCCCCATACGGGCAGTGACATAATATTTTCCACCGTGGTATCAGTGGTGAACAGGGCAGTTATCTAAGCGTGCTAGTACAGATCAGATTGCAGCATAGCAACCTTTCTGATTATTTTGCACTATGATGCATATCAGAATAGGCATAGTGAAATGCCTTATGTTATAGCATAATGAAATGCTAGGTAATTGTATATTACCAATATTTGCCAAGTAGGGAAATTCTCAGTATAAGATTAGCTGTAATACTAAATTCTCAAAATGAAGAGAATTGATTAGCTTAGTTGGGAATGATATTTGACTATTTTCACGAATTTAACTGGTTTAGCCATGAAGGGTATGTATGTATGTATATAGATATACATAACTTACAAAGTAAAGAGTATGTTTAAGGATAATGAGATTATGAAGTATTGGAATTACATTGTCAATGTTATGTTTCTTGAATCCCCTACCAAGCATTGCTTGCTGAGATATTGTACTTGTTGCAATATCTCAGATCTAGGGAAGGAGAGTTAGGAGCTGAAGACTGTAGAAGACTTGAAAAGAATAATCTTCAAGGTATACCCTTGAAGACATGTATTTTTCTTTGTTGAGATTTTATTGTATGGTGAGCTTGAGTTTTGGATTATGTAATTTGGACAAGTATTGTACTAGATTTGGCTATACTGTGAACCACTGGATGGATCCTGGAGTTTAATAAAAGTATATTCCTTCAATGGAATTTTATTTTGTACACAAATTGTACTTATGTTATGTATGAAGTGGTGACTTGGGTTTTCAAAACAAGTTCTAAAGAAAAGAATTTCCGCTGCTTTGTTTTGCGAAAAAAATTTACACTCTTAAGGGCCCTGCCTTTCAAAATACTTTACAAATCATGTTTCAAAAACCTAGGTCGTCACACTTTAGGCAATAAGGAGGAGCACCTTGGTTGAGTAAGGGGCTAAGGGCATGTTGTTGTTCCTTCCAAATTCTTTTGTTGGAAAGTACCTAAAGCTGATGGCATTCACTTTCTTGGGCAATTAATAGCATAGCTTAGTATCAGATCTGAAATGAGTTATGTGATGAGTTAAAGTGAGATCTACTTTAAGGAGTCAGAGACTATGAGAGGTCCAAAGCAAACTCCTACCCCTAAACACCAATCACAAGCTCCCTAAAATTCTCCTACTAATGAAGAGGAAGAGCAACCTATGCCCTTTGATGGAGAAATTCTAGCCAAGGAAGTATATACATAGGCATGTTTACTTTTCATTGTCCAATTAATTGTCCTACCTCATCCATTCTTATGTATTCAGTATTTCTAATTTATAGATGAGTCTATGTATTCTGGCCTTGAATAACACTAAAAGCTTTGTCATTGTTGCTTCATTATATGAGCTGGGGCCTATTTATTTGCATGGTTTGTTGATGCATCCACACACTATGCATGTGTTTATCGCTATGGCCCTTCAATCGAATTCCTACCCACCATTTTTTATACAAGTCAGTAAAGTTTATATCATTAGGGATGCCATTGAATATCACATTGCTTAGCTAAAGAATGATGTCATTCTCCTATTATCCAAGGTATATATGTTGTCATACAATCATCTTCAACAATACTTTTTAGAAACCTCAATTTAATTGTCTATTACCTACATCTAATGTTAACTAGAAGTGACAATAAGTGCCATTGAGGCTGACCACCTCTTCAATAGCACATTATGTCTTGGGGATCAACCTGGTACTACTATTTATGTCTATTTTTGTGATAAATTTTAATGTCTTCAATGAATAACTTTATATTATTGAATAATTTGTACAACTTTACAACGATGGTCTAAGGGCCAACTGGGGCACTATTGGTCTATAGGTCTTCTATGAGTTGGTGGGAAGGTCTAGTAACAGGTTATAATTTTTTATTATTTTTTAATATACTTGTTTTTAAAGCATCTTCTTCGTATTATCCTTATCTCTTGTGTTATAAGGTATTTTGTTTTGGCTAGATAAAATTCTAAGTAGTAGTTTTTCTTGGATATTTTTTCCTTTGATGTTACGAGTCTAAGAAGTCATGTTATTGGCTTTGTAGGAGGCCCTCTTAATTTTAGTCAAAGAAAGTTGTTGCAGTTCATTTGATGCTTAATCTTACTGTGAATTTTCTTGTTGCTCACTTGTTTTTGGTTTGTTCTGTTCCTTGTCATCTCCATTCACTGCTTGCTCTATTTCCTATCCGCTAGAGGTGGGACCAAATAGGCATCTAGATTTCTATTATTAGGTTTTGGTCGTTGCTTACTGTACATCATTGGTAAGCAATAGGACATAAGATTTTAGTTGTGATTCTTTGATTAGTTTTGTTCGTATTGGTGTGTTGCAGTGTCTTGTTTATAGGTGCTTTAAACTAAGTTACTAGTTTTGATTGGTTAGTCAAGAAAGGCTGCTTCTCTCTCTCTCTCTCTCTCTCTCTCTCTCTCTCTCTCTCTCTCTCTCTCTCTCTCTCTCTCTCTCTCTCTCTCTCTCTCTCTCTCTCTCTCTCTCTCTCTGTTGTTCACATGTTTTCCTTGGCCTAGGAGTGTTTTCTATACAATGAAAAAGTTTGTCTAAGATATATTTCTTTTGTAATGCTAGACGTTCTCACATGGAGCTGCTATAGTGATTCAACTCACTTGGATTTGGAGAATGACTACTAGACATTCTTTGTTCATTCATGTCCTTGAAGATTGCATGAAGATATGGATATTGAATGTGGATGTGATTTCTTTATATTGAATGTATGGAGAAGTATGGAAGTGTAATATAGCACTATAGGTTTTGCAAGTGAAAAGGACTTGTCTGTAGATATTGCAAAAGCATCTAGACTCATCATCATCATCAAGACCTTATCCCAATTAGGGGTCGGCCACATGAATCTTATTCCTCCATTCCACTCTATTAAATACCATGGCTTCATTTAGTCCCAAAGTTTTTAAATCTCTCCTCACCACTTCTATCCACGTTCTTTTGGGCCTTCCCCTTGCCCTTTTAGAACTTTCAACTTGTATTGCCTCACTCCTTCTAATTGGTGCCGTTGTTGGCCTCCTTTGAACATGTCCAAACCATCTAAGTCTAATCTCCCTCATCTTGTTACCTATTGGTGCTATCCCTAAATTTCTTCTAATATTTTCATTTCTAATTCTATCCTTTCTTGTCTTACCACTCATCCATCTCAACATCCTTATTTCTACAACACTCAGCCTATGAGTATGATGTTCCTTAACTGCCCAACACTCTGATCCATAGAGCATGGCCGGCCTTATAGCAATCCTATAGAATTTTCCCTTTAGTTTGAGTGGCACCCGCCGATCACATAAAACCCCCCCGATGCACATCTCCATTTGTTCCAACCCGCTTGGATTCTCTGGGTAACCTCCCTCTCAATCTCTCCACTCTCATGGATCAATGATCCTAAGTATCGGAAGTGGTCTCTCATGGGGACCTCTTGGTTATCAATCTTGACTGGTGCTCCACTCCTACTCTGCTTGCTAAAATTACATTCCATATATTCTATCTTAGTTCGGCTAATTTTAAATCCTTTCGATTCTAATGCTTCTCTCCATAGCTCTAGCTTTATGTTGACACCCTCCCTTGTCTCATCAAGTAGGACTATATCATCTGCAAATAGCATGCACCAGGGAATCTCCTCATGCAGATGTTTTGTTAACTCATCCATAACTAATGTGAAAAGGTATGGACTCAATGCCGATCCTTGGTGCAATCCGACAAAGTGACGGGAAAATCACCGGTCCACGCCACTAGTGGTCTTAACATTTGTTACTGCTCCCTCATACATATCTTTAATTATGTCTATATACCCCTAAGAAACCCCTTTAACACCTAACACCCTCCATATTAACTCTCTAGGGACTCTATCATAAGCCTTCTCTAAGTCAATAAAGACCATGTGTAAGTCTTTTCTCCTCTCCCTATATTTCTCTACTAATTGTCTTAGTAAGAAAATAGCTTCCATGGTAGACCTCCCAGGCATGAAACCAAACTGATTCTCCAATACACTTGTTTCATGTCGTAGCCTCTTCTCAATGACTCTTTCAAAAAGTTTCATGGTGTGGCTCATAAGTTTGATCCCTCGATAATTAGTGCAGCTCTGAATGTCTCCTTTATTCTTATAGATTGGTACAATAAAGCTTTTCCTCCACTCATCAGGCATTTTCTTTGATTTTATAATCTTGTTAAACAACTTGGTCAACCAAACTACCCCAATATCTCCCATATGCTTCCAAACCTCTATTGGTATACTATCAGGCCCCATGGCCTTTCCTGATTTCATCTTTCTCAAGGCCTCTTTTACTTCAAGCATTCTAATCTTATGTTCATATCTATAATATCCAGTGTTATTTAGATTTATAGTATTTTCAATTCCTATATTCTCAGGGCCATTGTCATTTAACAATTTTTGGAAGTATATTTCCCACCTTTGTTTGATCTCAGCGTCTTTGACTAATACCCTTTGATCATCGCTTCTAATGCACCTAACATGCTCTAAGTCTTTACTCTTCTGTTCTCTTACCTTTGCAAGTTTAAACACATCTTTCTCACCTTCTCTTGTTCCTAGCCTCACTTACTATTCTCTTAGCAACGTTTTTAACATTCTTATATTGTTCATAGTTTTCATTATTTCTAATCTTCTGCCATGCTTTAAAATGCATTCGTTTTTCTTTAATAGCTTTTTGCACTGTTTCATTCCACCACCATGTTTCCTTTGCTAATAGCCTTTTACCTTTAGATACTCCTAAGACATCTTTTGCCACTTTCTTAATGGAGTCAACCATATTAGTCCACATTGTATTTACTTCTATTTCATAATTCCAATTTCCTTCTACCATCAACTTATTTTTGAATGAGTCCACATTGTATTTACTTCTGTTTCATAATTCCAATTTCCTTCTACCATCAACTTATTTTTGAATGAGGTTATTTTCTCTCCTTTTAAGTTCCACCACTTAGTTTTTGGATGTGTATTAAGTTCGGTTCTTTTACTCCATCTTTTGATATGAATATCCATAACCATTAACCTATGTTGTGAGGTTAAACTCTCACAGGGTATCACCTTACAATCCTTACATATATATCGTTCATTATTCCTAAGTAGAAAAAAGTCTATTTGGCTTTTATGAAGTCCACTTTTAAAGGTTATTAAGTGTTCATCCCTCTTCTTAAAGAGTGTATTTGCAATGGATAGGTTATATGACAAAGAAAAATCGAGGATATTCTCCCCCATCTCGTTTCGTTCACCTATACCATACCCTCCGTGTATTCTATCATATCCTTCCTTATCTTTTCCTACATGGCCATTTAAGTCTGCTCCTATAAATATTCCCTCAGTATTGGGAATTTCTTGCATGACTCCCTCCATATCTTCCCAAAATTGTTTCTTAATTATATCTTGTAGCCCTACTTGTGGTGCATATGCACTTATAATATTTATAATCTGCTCTCCTAGAATCATTTTTATTATTATAATTCTATCACTGATTTCTTTAACGTCCACAACTTTATCCTTTAATTCCTTATCCACTATTATTCCCACGCCATTTCTATTATTTTCCTTTCCTACGTACCATAATTTATACCCATCTATTTCTCTAGCTTTAGCCCCTTTCCACTTGGTTTCTTGGATACAAGCGATGTTGACTCTCCTACGTTTTATCGTGTCTACTAACTCCAAACTCTTACCTGTCAATGTCCCTATATTCCATGTAGCGATGCGAATCTTATGATTTGGAGATTCCCTATTTACTATCGCCTTTCTCGACCTCCATGGTATGAACCCATGTCCACTTTTCACTGCACCTGGGTTCTGATGCAGCGCGTCGCTTCCGAGGGGACACTCTAGCAGCCCTTGCCCATTTTTCACTACACCCGGGATCCGATGTAGCGCGTCGCTTCTGGGAGAACGCCCTAGCAACCCTTGCCTATTTTTCACCGCATCCGGGATCCGATGCAGCGTGTCGCTTATGGGGAACGCCCTAGCTTGAGCGAATTTCAGATTTCGATTCATGTCATGTTGGGGTTGCCATAGTTTTAAATGCTGAAGATGATTTTCATTAAAATCATTAAAATCATCTTCAGCTTCACCCTTGCCGGCTGGCTACCTGACGCAAGGGTGGCCATATTTTAAGAAGCTGAAGATGATTTTCATTTCTCCCTCACAAACTAATATACAAATGCATATTTATTTGTAACAAAGAAATAATAGAATCATCTTCAACTTCCCCCTTGCCGGCTGGCTACCTGATACAAAGGTTGCCATCTTTTAAGAAGCTGGAGATGATTCTCATTTCTTCCTCACAAACTAATATACAAATGCATATTCATTTGTAAGAAAGAAATAATAGAATCATCTTCAACTTCCCCCTTGCCGGCTGGCACCTAACGCAAGACCCTCCTCCTTTTTTATCCGGGCTTGGGACCGGCATTGGCGGAGTTCAAAAGCATCTAGACTATAGGATGTTATTAGCCCGTTGGAGACTAGTATAGAGAGGTGTTTTCATGTATTTGAAGATTGCAAGAAGACTATAATAGTAGCAATTCATTGAATGTGTAGGAAGATTATAATATCAAGTTAAATAGAACCATATATAATAGGCAAAAAAAAAATTTTGAAGAAAGTTCTAGAGACAATTTTTCAAAACTATCTTTAAATAGTCCACACTTAAAGATAGCTTTTTGAAATCATCTCTAAATGTCACAACACTTAAAGATGGTTTCAGAAAATCATCTTCAAATGTCCTAGGTTCTTTAATGACAGTTTTTTAAAACACAACTAGATAGGAGGGTTTTAAAGTTAGTTAAAAATATATGTCGAAGGCATTTCTAAAACCATCTACTCTTCAGCCATCTTCAAAAATCAATCACCAAAGAAGATGGACTTGAACCATCTTTAAAGTTCTTTTAAAGTCACTCATGCAAAATTGACTCTAAAAGTCCATGCTTTTAAAGTCTATTATGGAAAACCAACTTTAAAATATAAACACATTTAAAGTTAGATCATAAAAGATCAACACATTTAAAAATTGAATCCCGAAAATTGACTTTAAAAGTTCCAACATTTAAAGTCAATTATCAATAATCAACTTAAAAGGCAAGTACTTTTAAAGTTGGTTTTCCAAAGTTGACTTTAAAATTATTGATCTTTTAAAGTCAATTTTCCAGAACCAACTTTAAAATTTTGCACTATTTAAGTCAATTTTCGAAAACCATATTTAAAATTTTGCACTTTTAAAGTTGGTTTTTGAGAAATGACTTAAAATTTTCATAAAATAATTTTCTTTCCCTGCTATACACTGCAATCATAACATGCTATTACAATATTCATGCTTACCTTCATTGAACTGCTGGTATTATAATCTTTTGCAATCTTCGAAGACATGAAAATTGAGTCTACACTGACTTCCACATTGTTTTGATTTTAAGTTAAATCTCGCAAGTGCACAAATCAAATGTAGTAATTCATGCGAGGTCAATCCCATGAGGAATAGAATGGATATGTGATTAGTGGTCTCTACTAAAATTATCTAACCTAGCCAAATTAAAGAGATCTTTCCTAAACTAAGAATGAAAAATTAACACATGAAATATGCTAAAATTAAAACATGCTAAACTTAACAACTTTCCTAAAACACACTTTCTAAAAATAAAACTTTCCTAAATGAAAATTTTCTAATTTTATGAATTCCCTCATTTGAAACCTTTTGAAGAATGAAATTAAGCATCTTTTCTTAATCATGCAATTCTAAGGAAACTAAGCAACAAATTCATGACTTTCCTAAATTTAACATTCTAAACATGAGATTTAGCAACTATGACAAAATCAATTACTTTCCTAAGCTAAGAATGAGAACCTAACTAAGATGTAAACTAGTAAATAATGAAATATAAACTATAGTACAACTAAATAATAAAACTAACGAAATAAATCACTAATCAAGCAAAGAAAGGATAACTACCCAAGTATCATGTGTGTGACCATGGAATGGTACGCATGATTCTTAGGGTAGTAATGGATCTACTTAACTACTTTGAAAACCCAGAACATGCAATCTTACTCAAGCATTAAAGAAGCAATCTAACAATCTAATTGGGTTCTTCAAAAATCATGTAAGCATGAAATGTATGGTCCTGGAAATTAAACATAACAATCCATAAAGAAAAATTCCAGCAGCATGCTCTTTTGATCATTCACTTCATGGAACATGGAACACATGGAGTTAAACAATTCTAATGCAAGCAAGCATTCAAGAAGGAAGATTATTAATTTCTTGAAACAAGTATGAACTAAAAACTCTAACTAACTTCATTGAATTACATTAAAAGCCATCAACATAAAGCCCGCAATAAATTTATTCCAAATCTGAAAATTATGTCTAGTTACAATGAATGCTAAACTACAAGCTAAATCCTCTTCAATACCCCAACATCAATCATGTATAAGCATGGTTTGAAATCAAGGGAAATCCACTAAAAAGTAAAGGTAAAGCTTGAGCAACACTAAGGAAAGTAGGAAAGGATTTCAATGAAACTAAGGGAGATCTAAAGGCAATGAAAAACAAGGAAAAGTAACCTTGTATCTTGAATAAATAAATAAGAAGGAACTAAGGGAATGGAAAAGCATGAAAATAAGCAACAATGGAATTTAAGAACAAGCAAAGAGAAAAGATCACAAAGAGAACCACCTAACCTTTGAAGGAACAACTAAAGGACAAGGCCTAAAGAGAATATTCTTCATGGAAAAAAGTAAGAGGAGTATCGGGAAAAGATGCCTCCTCCCTTGGAGTAGGCGTTATTTTGCTAGCTCTTAAAGTTGTTCTTTTTTCTTCTCTTCCCAAGTGCTTTTATAGTTTCCTTCCTAAAATTGGATGAGTAGGATGAATTAGTTAGCTAGGGCTTTAAAGAGGGATAGATGGGTGCCTTTCTAGAATGCACCAAGGTGGGAGACACCACTTTTTTAGGAGGAGGTGTCTCGCCCTTGCAAAAGTCATTAGAACCCCTTAAAAAATGAAATGTATGTTGGGTGGGGATGAGGTAAGAGAGAGAGAGAGAGAGAGAGAGAGAGAGAGAGAGAGAGAGAGAGAGAGAGAGAGAGAGAGAGAGAGAGAGAGAGAGAGAGAGAGAGAGAGAGAGAGAGAGAGAGAGAGAGAGAGAGGAATATGGGATGAAAGAGAGTGATAGGGAAAGATAAGAAAAGATGTGAGGTAGGGAAAAGTGATTGGCTATGTAGTTTCCTAGGAATTCGGGATTGGTTGGTTGGTAAGAATGGGAGTTTAAGAAGATTAGGAAGCCTTAACAAGATAAGACTCTTGAATGGAAAGTGAAATTCGTAGTGATATTTAGTGGTGAGGTGGAAAGTGGGAAAGAAGTGGGAAAAACATTAAAATTGAAGAGGTACGTTCCTATTGGTCAACATGATACCTTATCCTAATGAATTTTCCCTCAATTATCTTCAAAATATCCCCATAGATTCCAAGGATAATTCTTTGGATTCTCCTCCAATCATGGCCATCCATGTAGCTTAGCTTATGTGGCTTGATGGCTAAGTTTGAGAGCTCCGTTGGCTTGGCTTCATGGCTGCTTAGATGGCCTTCTTAGCTTAGCTTGATGGCTCAAACCCTTGGTTTTGGTGGTTGGTTTGGCTCTTAATCTTGCCCTCTTGTTCATGGCTTGAATAGGGCTAGGTGGCTTAAGCAAAATTCATGCAAAAGTGGTGGACTTTCCATGGCTTGTATGGGCTCACTTTGGCCACTTTTGGCTACTCTAATTGCATCTATTGCTTGTCCTAAAGATGGTCTTCAACTTTGATTTCACTTTGGATTGATTATTTTTAGGTCTTGATTTGATATTTCAATCATGATCTTCCATTTTCTTCACTCATCTCTCTCTCGCTCACCATGTTCTTCCTTCCATGGCAATAGCCAATGCTACTATCGAACTAGCTGTTCATGAAACCCCTTTTTGTTCTCCTCTCTCTCTCTCTCTCTCTCAATGTGGATAATTGGGTTAGATTGTATGGTCCAGCTAGCTATCAGAACGCATGTAACTTTCCTTCCCTCCTGTTCCATCGATGTCACCTTTCCCCTTCTTCTCCATCTCTAGTGACAAAATCCTCGACGACAGTGAATGATCATTGGATATAGGGACACATGGAGACTAAAACAACTCTGATTGAACATTTGGGTCATTCATTGTACTCCCCTCAATGCCATGAACAAAAACCCTCATGAAAATCTATGATTGGGGTTGATCCAAGGGAGATCCAACCATAACAATGTTGTATATCCATAATCATGCCAATTTGTGTCCATCCAGCAGTGTTCCAATGCTTCTAACACTCTATTAGACAAATATCAATGCGATTGCAGGTATGATCACTATCAATCTTCATTAATTTGCCTCATATTTCAATTTGAATATTATGCACACTATAAACCTCAAAATACCACAATTTTGAATCAAAAAATAGATTTCAAGAAATGGTAGATTTATTTATTTTATCAATAACTACGCTGGATCTAATGTATCATAAGGGATTTGCACTTTCTATTAATTCCTATAGATTGGATCAAAAAAATTTCTTGAATGAGGTATCCAAGTCTAGGGATGAATCGAACAAGAAATCTTTATTGGTTCTACCTCCTATTTTTTATGAAGAGAATGAATCTTTTTATCAAAGGATCAGATGTCTTCAACTATTTGATCAAAAAATTTAGGCCTGTAACGTTAGATCTAATGGTTAGTTCACCAATTAGAGCCATGAACCATTGAGTTTCTATCAAGTACATAGACAATGGACCTGTTACTTACTATTGTCATGCTATGAAATGCAATCCAATGGTTGAATTGACTAGGAACCTGAAATTTAAATAGATATGATCATCAAAAGTGCATAAACCCTACATCTGACCATCCAAGATTGGATCTAGTCATGGATAAGAGTTTATGGTCAGTAATCCATGAAAGTAACTTGTAATTCTATAGGTTAGTAACTCTAGATGATTAATGAGAGATGTGGGCCACTAATCAATTCTCAATGGTATGGATTTGGTAATCCGGTAACCATTGATTATCAAATTAACAATCAACAGTCAATGAAATGTAATAAGTGTCATGGATGACTTTGAACATGCCCTATATTGATTAGTTCCAAATACTAACTTAGAGTAAATTCTAAGTGTGTGGAAAATTAAGAGACAGCTAAGATCATACATATCAATGTGTATTTATGTTGTTACATATGTGTGATTGCCTATTAGTGTATGTGCAAACTGGATAGTTATTTGCGTCATGGACGACCATGATCATGCCCTGTTTTGATTAGTGCCAAATACTAACTTAGAGTAAATTCTAAGTGTGTGGAAAATTAAGAGAAAGCTAAGGTCATAAATATCAATGTGTATTTATGTTGTTACATATATGTGATTGTCTGTTAGTGTATGTGCAAACTGGATAGTTATTTGCATCTGTGAATCCAAAGCACTTGATAAGAGGTAGGTGGATTGATATTGCTATATTGGAAAGCTTAATAATTACTATGTTTTGATAAGAATGAATTAATGCATGTGATGATTTACATGTACTATCTTTAATTTCAACTATTAATAATCATGTGAAAACTTATTTATTGTCTTGCAATACATTTCATTTCATTAAATTCGAAATGGAATGACTAAATGTAAGTTGAAAATGTAAATGTTAGACTACATTCTTTGATTGAAACTTACTATATGTACATCTAGTTGATGTTCAAATAATGAGAAACATGATTTACTTTTGAACTAGTTACAGATGTGAAATAAACTTAAAATGTTTAGTTTATCCTAATTATAACATTAGGACAAAAGAATAATAGGACTACTCACCTTGGTTGAAACATACACTTACATCTAGTGAACTTTGTAATACCCTAATCATGGTTTGACCTTACACATGCTACTGACAAGTAAGAACTTGTAAACTTGATACAACAACATTTGGAGTGTCTAAATAGTATATAATGCTAATAAGCACACTAATCACAAAATAAAGATTGTAGTAAGCTCATAGAATTTGAAATTATAAGGAGACCTAAGCAACTTGCTAGATGATGTCATACTTATAAACTAATATTTGAAGGATGATTTAATGATGGGTCTTAGGGTTGAAGAAAGTTTAATATTTTAAACACATATGTGTACTCATGATTGGAAGCTAAACGAAAGGATCCTATGGTCTTTATAACCAAGAGATAGAATAACAATTGCAATATTGGTAGCCTTTAGTTAGGCCTAATTTAACCTAATTCTATTACTATTTTTTAAAATGGTTTAGCTACTTATATGTATGACTTTGAATGATTATATTCATATGAAATGCTCTACATTCATGCTTAGAAAGGATCTCTTAATGCCATGGACAAAAACAATAGATGTCTACATGTTATGACCTAGAGCCATAACATGTTTGTCATTATTGATAGAAGACTATCACTAGTTTGACTGGTCCACTCAGCCACATTTGTTCTTGTAATTGTTTAAAGAGCCATATTTTATAATCATTGCTTTTGATGCTTTATTGAATGATTAAAAGCATGAAGAAGTTGCATTATCATTTACAATGCATGGTTTAGTTGTTTTGATGTGGATATTGGAAGCATGCTTTTGGGGATTTAAAGTGAATTATCTAATAAATGATGAATGCATGTTTAGAAAAGTTCTCATATGTGGAAATGAATAGATTTCAATGGTTTCTCACAAGACTTTCAAAAGAAATTTTATCCTCAAATAATGATTCTGGAGATGTTATTTGATTTATGTTTTAGGTAGGCACTCTACGAGTGACTATAAGCCTTAGGGATGTTATTTGATTGATGTTTTAATAAGCACTCTATGAGTGATCATAAGTCCTAGAGATGTTATTTGACTGTTATTTTAGGCAAGTGCTCTAGCAACTATAAGTTCTGGAGATTGATTCTAAAGATGTTATTTGATTTATGTTTTAGGTAGGCACTCTATGAGTGGCCACAAGTCCTAGAGATCTTATTTGACTATGTTTTGGGCAAGTAATTTATGAATCCCTGTAAGGCTTGGGGATACAGATTTCCATTGGTATTTTACCTGGACACTCTACAACTAGCTGTATGTCTTGATGGATGCAAATTTATCAATGCTTTAGGTAGGTGCTCTATAAGCAATTGTAAGCCCTGATGGTTATGGCTTCATTGATGCTTTAGGTAGGTGCTCTATGAGCAGCTGTAAGCCCTGATGGTTATGGCTTCATTGATGCTTTAGGTAGGTGCTCTATGAGTATCCCTAAGTCCTTGTAGATATGGATTTCATCAAAGTTTTAGGCAAGCACTCTTAGAGTAGCTATAAGTCCTAGAGATGTGGTTTTGATTTCTATTTTTGACAGGTGCTCTATGAGTAATATAAGACACAAAGCTGTGTGTGCTTAGGGTCGTAATAAGATCTGTAGGCAGGCACATCTGTGATGACTGTAAGACTAAGAAATGTGTGCTACATGGCAATATAAGTCCTAGATACCCTATGCTAGGAGGTGTAATTATCCATTAATCTCTGAGATGATATTAATACCAGCCCTGCAATAGAGATGATGAGCAATATGAGTAGCTTCTCATGGGGAAGTACTTTAATTGGTAACCGGGCAGCCCCCATGAGGTCCAATGAGGATAAAATCATGAGGTATTCATAAGTCAACATGGATGCTACAATAGTCACCAAGGGGTAACAAAAGGGCCTTATGAGCATAGGAGTCTGGATTTGGTTGGGGCAAGGTGAAAAATATTGGTCACTCTCGAGAGTCTTGACCAGTCCCTTCATGGAAGAGTTATATGTTGCCATCTAAATGGTTGGTCTATATGTCATTAGTCCAGCAGTAAAGAATTTATGCCACCAAGTTTCTATAGTTATGGTTTTTAGCTTGATTTGGCGTAGAGAATTTATGTACATCTTTAATTGATGATTCACTTTTGCTAATTTGTTTTCAAAAAGATTTTCAACTAGGGATATCCTGATTTTCAAAATAGTATTTAAAAAGTATTTTGAAAACCCAAGGTGTCACACAATTTGAGGGTGCACGAGTTGATCCCATTCGCAAGCTCTTATGAGGTCCTCTTTCATAATTAGTACTTCAACTATGTCATCAGTAACCACTCCAACCTCACTCAGTATAGGGTTGATTCCCTTGTCTTCATTAATGATTTCATAGGTGCTCCTCAAGGATAGAGGTGTGTTACGGGAGACTTTAGCCAATCCCTAGACACTTGCTATGAAGCTGCATAATTTTTTAATCAATATTGTTCATTGAAGACATTCAGTTTTATTATAAAAGAATATATAAATAGTAGTACCTGTTCAATTGCTATGATGGGAAGTGGTGCATAGGAAGTTAGCCTTGATGCCGCTTATTGCTGCCTTTTATTAACATTAAATGCAATTGATAATAATTAAATTAAGGTCTCTAAAATTTGTTGTTGAAGATGAGGGTGGCATGATAATATATATTTAACTTGGATTGAACAGGAATGATAAATTGCTCCAGCCACGTGACGTGTTATCCAAGGGTGTTCCTAATGTAGAAAGATCATTGGATTCTACTAGAAATGGTACACTTAGTGTGTGGAGACATATTCTTTTAGTGGAAAACCATAGATCCATCCTCATACCATGAACCAACTACAACAATGTTTTCATGGGTATTGAAGGCGAATAGCCATTGACCCGCCTGCCAATTAGAAATACTGGATTCATAAGAAAGGATGAGGTAAGACAATTAATTAGACAATGAAGAAGTAAACATGCCTACATGTATACCTCCTCAATCCAAATGTTTGCTTTGAAGGGTGCTAGTTGTTATTCCTATTCTTCTTCTCTTGGAGAATTGTAGCTAACATATGAGTGAGGTATAGGGGTATGAGGAGCTAGATATAAACCTCTCATACGCAACGTATATATGAAAGAAATAAACTCTCACATATACATACTTCATGTTCTTCCAATCAAGCATGCCCAAGCTAGAGAGGTAGTGTTGCATATGGTTAGTCTCACACACCTTTCTCCCCTTTGCATTCTTTGTCTCTACATTTGATGAATGCATAATTAAGTGCAATCAGATACTATAAGTAATTTTATAAAACATTGGTTTAGCACATGCCTCAAATAATAGAGATGTGTGAAGCTTTACAAATTCATTCAATACATCATGGTCAATGATGTCAAATTAAATGTCAAGCACTCTGTACAGTCTCGATGGGTCATCTAAATTGAAAACTATGTAGTTGCAAACAAGATAGTTATTTCATTTTCTCCATTGCTCACCAAATACTTACAAAGCATGCATCTTCTTCTCCTCAAGTAGATTAAAGGCACATTACAAAATAGAAACAAGCATGTTACTATATTTGAAAATAACAAGATAAGGTATGTAGTATATATTATATAATGCATAGCATTTACATACCTTCACCATCCCCCATATTGAATCATTGTTTGTTGGTAACACATGTCTTCAATTGTCAATCGAGATAGGCACCCTGCTTTCTACAATGGATCCAAGGATACTACTATAGGATACGGAACTGTCACCTCTGTTGTCCCTAACTATTGTATTGGACAGCTTCTTTTAGTTCCTTTGTGTAATATCCTTAATTTTTAGGATAAAATAGGAAATTATTAAATAAATTAAAATAAAAATTTATGGATGAAATTTTTTCCTAAAAACATAATAATTTGAAAGTGTTCGTCGATACGAGTCCAACGCCACCAAGAACGCGAAAAACGGAGCTCAAACGAGGGAGTTATGAGCCGTCGAAGTTGTAAGGGCAATTTTGTCATTTGACAGAAACGTATAACACAGGGGCCCAAATTGATAATGGCACCCCCGTCTTCCACACGTCTGTACCCAGATCTGAAAAAATTGACGGAGAAGCCATGGAAAGAGGCGTGAATGGAAGAGGTTCTCTTCCCCTAGGACTCTAGGCCTATATTTACCCTCCCCAGGTTGCCAAAACGCTCCACTTTAAGCGTTTTCTCTGAGTGTTTACGCAAAATCCTAGCCCTGCAAAACTTTGATTTTTCGGCGAGTGGAACCCCGGCAACATGAGCAACACCAATCAGGCACAAGGTAAGCCTCAAATCCATGTTTTTCTGTATTTATTAATTAGAAAATTAATTAGGAAAACGTTTAAAAATTAGGAAAAAAATCAGATTTTTTTAGTAACCTGTGTGCACGCTACTGTTGGAGCATGATTTCATGGACCAAACCTAGTCCGTTTGAAAATCGCACCGTCCAACTAGTGCACAAGAGACCCAAGAGCATACCCTTTAAATTTGGGAGTGATCCAACGGTGGATTTCTCCAGAAACCCAAAAACCAGTACCTAGGGATGATTTTAGGAACTTGGGAAAAATCAGTGCAAAAGAAGGGCATAAATGGATTCTAGAGAGAATTCTGAAGAAAATGGTGCAAAAATCACGCAAAACGAAGCTCTGTAGCTCCGCCGGAGGCGACCGGAATCTGGTCGTCTTCTCCGGCGTCGTCAACGGCGTCGGCGCCCTGGCGCTGACGCCAGGACGCACTCGGAGACGCACCCAGGACGACGTCACACGACATCGTCGTCGCCCGCGTACGCGGCGCCGCGCGCGTGTGGGGAGAGCGCTGGTTGACGGTCACGGTGGGGCCGGGACGCGGTGCGTCCCGTGTGGCGTTTGCGTCGGCGTGCGTCTTCGTGCGCCAGTGTACGCCGGTGTAAACCGGCGGAAAAGGGGCGCCTCCGGTATAAACCACCTTATGGTGGTCCGGCAGGCCCCATTTAAGCGTAGTTTTCACAAAAACTTGATTTTTGGGAGCTAGAGAGGTCCAAATCACGATCCGAAAGAGGCATTGTGACCGTATTGACGACGCGGACCTAGTTTTAACTTAAAAACTTAGAAATGACCACTTTTTATTTAGAAAAATTTTTAAATAGTGATGTGACATGTACAAGGCACTTGAATATACCAATTAAAGGGAGTTATTAGCAAGCTAGTGGTCTCACACTGAGGTAGGTGACGACAACTAATGTTTTGCCTTGATTTTAAACCATGATTAAACATAGCATCATGTGTGATTGTGTTTTAAATTGCGATTTTTATTTACCATGGATTTCATGCAACATTGAGTACAGGATGGTTATTCCAAATTGAAATCTTTTACTGAATAAACTTATTTCAAATGCTTTTACAAGCATGATGTAAATTAGTTATGCTTAATTAGAGACTTATTTCTTATTATATAAATAGAAAATGCATGGATTTACATGAAAATGAGAATAGAGGCTTATTAGCTGATCCTTTTATAGGCTAACCCCAGGATGAGGGGCATGTCTTGGGGATTGCAAGCTATAAGTGCTCTTGAGTTTTAGCATATACATATAATTTTTGTGTTTTATATTTGATGACGGGTGCTCTCACCCGGTGGGCGTCATGCTAGGAGGGATAGGGCCGGCCACCCACCTTCCGAGATTATGATGTGATGAGTTTGTGATATGATAGACACCTGCCCATAGATGACATTCGGTAGGGGTTTGGTAACATGGATAGTCCACACTACCGGTCTGAGCCTTTCCATGGGGACAGACGCTAAGTCTACCATTATGGTGTCGACGGAGAGCGGCGGTGGTTGATACCCATGGAGGGTTGCCACTGCAGCATGATGGCCCATATTCTTGTTATGTGTGCATGTATGATGAGCATGGTTATGGATGGTATGCCTGGGTGTGACGACACTCAGAGGTTGACTATGTGTACTCCTGATCAGGGATGTTAGTGGGATGTGGTGGGACCCATTACCTTAGGGTGCCCTTATTCTTGTTGTATGCTCCATTTTATTGATTCATGTCATGTTTTAACTCTATGATTGCATGTTTTAGCATGTGGAATAAATTGGCATTTATTTGAACATGGCATTATGATATCACTATTTTCATAAGTGTTAGACTTTTTATCAGTGCTGTTCATTATTTCTTTCATTTATTACATTAATTGTCTATGTACCTACACAAGCGATAGCTTGCTGAGGCATTGCTTTGTTTTGCAATGCCTTAGATCTCGAGCGCGACACCAGGAAAGGAAAAGCGGTTGATAAACCTTGAGAGCTACTGAAGACTAGTTTTCCCTATAGTTTTAGACAGTAATGTGAGTCATTAGAGTGGATTATCATTTGAATTTTATTATGGACTGCATACTTTATATTTGGATGTGATTTAGATCTTTGGACATATGTTGGACATTTATATGGGATGTTATGATGGATAGACCCTGGGCCATATTATTATTGTCTTTTGGACGTTTATTTAATTTAAAATAAAGGCGCCTATTTATTTGATGTTGATTTATACGCCGATTATTTATTTATGTTTAAATTACATGTACGTCATTTTGAGAAAGGAAAATTAACACCTGGAGTTTTAAGATAGGTTTAGTAAAATGTTAAATAAATCTTTTCTCATGGGATCCCAAATGCTCTTAATTAAAATGCCATTATTATTATAAAAAAAATGTCTTGAAAATCCGGGGTGTTACAAAGTTGGTATCAGAGCCCAGTCTAGTCCATCATAATCCTTGTAAATGTCCAATTATATGTGAGTAACAGTCCATAATAGTTGTAGAAAGAGAAACTATGAGAGAGGAACTTACACTTAGTGACATGTAAAATTTTGACAGATGGCTCCTCGGAGAAGGACAAGGTCTACCCCTGCTACACCCGTGGCTCCACCTGCTGAGTCCTCTGATCAAGGGGATCGAAATGCCGAGTTATTGAATCGGTTAATGTCAGGACTCGTACCATTTATACAGCAGCAGGTTAGGACAGCTGTTGACGCAGCTAACCCTAGCCCTATTCCACTACCTAAAGTGGCACCCATG
The DNA here is from genome assembly GCA_035236585.1 of Warburgia ugandensis. NCBI lineage: Eukaryota > Viridiplantae > Streptophyta > Magnoliopsida > Canellales > Canellaceae > Warburgia > Warburgia ugandensis. The sequence goes on from CP141131.1 coordinate 37,469,957, forward strand.
GTTTCGTCAGTTCAGTCCTCACAACCAGTATAGGAACCATCAGTACCTAGAGCCATGGAGGGCAATGCTACCAGTGACTCTAAGAAGACTGACAAATTATTGAAAAGGTTTCAAAAGATGGTGAAACCCTTTTATGGCGATGGTAACACGGAGGAGGCCGAGCGATGGTTATTTGAGGCGGAGAGGACATTCGACGCTATGAAGATCTCACCAGATGATCAAGTTAGAGTAGCCTCCTACCTGCTGAAAGGTGAGGCCGGCTTCTGGTGGCAGACTTTCACACTCACCCGACCAGATCCGACCGAGACGATGACATGGGCAGCCTTTAAACAGGCTTTCGACACTCAGTATTTTCCACCTCATGCATTGCAGTCCATGAAGAAGGAGTTTGCCACCCTGGAGCAGAGAGATATGACGGTTCAGCAGTACCTGAACCGATTTACACGACTGAGGAGATTTGCACCTCACGCACTGGCCTCAGATACAGAGGCAACTGACAGATTTGTGGATGGGTTGACTCCTTGGCTGAGAGATCGAGTGATTTCTTCGCGACCCACTTCTGTGCGAGATGCTGCTGATATGGCGTCCATGCATGAGAAGAACTCTCTCAGGAATAGAGGGAGTGCGTTCCAGCCCTTTAAGGGCAAGCGGCCATTTAGTGCTATGCAGACACATGGGGCATCAGGTCATCCACCACAGGCCAAATTTAAGAGAGACACTGAGAGGAAGAGATGTGATAGGTGCAAGGGTTGGCACCCTGGGCGAGGGTGCAATAGATTCGACCGACCACAGCAGCAGAGGCAGCCCCAACCACAGAGACAGCCCTATACACCTTACCAGAGACAGCCATACAGGTGTTTCAACTGTGGAGACGTTGGCCATTTCATTAAGGACTGCCCTAAGGGGCAGAGGCAGACAGAGATGGGAGCAGAGGCAGCTAACGCGCCACGTAGCCAGGGACGAGTATTTGCCATCTCATCAGGACAGGCACAGGCATCACACCAGGTCGTAGAAGGTACTCTTCTAGTCTCAGATAGACATGCCAAAGTTCTTTTTGACACAGGGTCTACACATTCTTTTATATCATGTATTTTTGCATCTTGCCTTGATGTATGTGTACACAAACTAGCATTTGGATTAGATATTATGACACCTGTGGGAGAGACAGTAGAGACTACAGAATATATTAGAGATATACCTGTAGAGATATCAGGCGTGAGTATGGACACAGACTTCATCTTACTAGACATGGTAGACTATGATGTTATTCTTGGGATGGATTGGTTAGCCAACTATGGTGCTATGGTAGACTGCCGAAAGAAGCGAGTCACTTTTCTTATACCTGGGCAACCAGAAATAGTGTTCCAGGGTAGGAAAGATCAGGCAGGTACATGCATCATTTCTGCTATGAAGGCGGCATGATTTTATGCACGAGGGTGTAACGCATTCCTCGCATATGTGACTGTTGAGGAAAAGGAGCAGCCACAGCTTGACGAGATTGATGTTGTCCGTGATTTTGCTGATGTATTTCCTGAGGAATTACCAGGATTGCCACCAAGTGGGAGATTGACTTCACCATTGACTTGGTGCCGGGTACATCGCCTATCTCTAAGGCACCATACAGGATGGCTCCAGCAGAGTTGAGAGAACTTCAGGTACAATTGCAAGAGTTACTGGATAAGGGCTTCATCAGGCCAAGTGGATCACCATGGGGAGCACCAGTCCTTTTCGTGAAGAAAAAGGATGGATCACTGAGACTATGCATGGATTATCGGTTGTTGAATGGTGTTACTATAAAGAACCGATACCCTTTGCCACGCATAGATGATTTATTTGATCAGTTTCAATCGGCACAAGTGTTCTCCAAGATAGATCTGAGGTCAGGGTATCATCAGCTGAGGATTAGAGAAGAGGATATCTCGAAGACTGCCTTTAGGAGTCGTTATGGTCATTATGAGTTTCTAGTGATGCCGTTTGGATTGACGAATGCACCTGCAGTGTTCATGGATCTAATGAACCGTGTCTTTCGAGCTTATTTGGATAAGTTCGTGATTGTATTCGTGGATGACATCTTGATTTATTCGCCTAGTCATGATACACATAGGGAGCATCTCCACACGGTATTGGACACACTTCGTCGACATCAGTTGTATGCCAAGTTCAGTAAGTGTGATTTTTGGCTAGACCAGGTGCATTTCTTAGGCCACGTCATATCTAAAGATGGAGTGGCCGTGGATTCAACAAAGGTAGAGGCAGTACTACACTGGGAGAGGCCCAAGACAGTGACTGAGATACGCAGTTTTCTCGGTTTGGCAGGGTATTATCGTCATTTTATAGAGGGATTCTCTAAGATCGCATTACCATTGACCACCCTGACTAGGAAAGACACTCAATTTGTATGGACCGAGGCTTGCGAGGAGAGCTTCCAAGAGCTCAAGAGGAGACTTACTACTGCTCCGGTATTGACCTTACCATTTGGTGCAGGAGGTTATGTAGTTTATTGTGACGCCTCCGGCAAGGGATTAGGAGCAGTGTTGATGCAACATGGGAAGGTAATTGCCTATGCGTCTAGACAGCTGAAGACACATGAGGTAAATTACCCAACACATGACCTAGAATTAGCAACTGTGGTATTTGCGTTGAAGTCCTGGAAACATTATCTTTATGGTGAGAGATTTGAGGTATTCACTGATCACAAGAGCCTCAAGTACTTCTTTACTCAGAGTGAATTGAATATGAGGCAGCGCAGATGGATGGAGTATCTCAAGGACTTCGACCTCACCATACAGTACCATCCTAGGAAGGCTAACGTCGTTGCAGATGCCCTGAGCAGGAAGGCGGGTGTGATGATTGCCAATTTGACGACTCGGTCTAAGTTCTTTGACAGGATCTTAGAGGCACAGGGCAAAGACAAGGAAACAGAGGATCTGACAGATAAGATAGATGTTTCGAGGGGACCAGATGGAGGGGTTAGATTTAAGGGAAGGTTGATAGTACCAGCAGATGACGAATTGAAGCGTGAGTTACTTCAAGAAGCACACCAATCCCCTTATACAATTCATCCTGGGGGTACGAAGATGTATCAGGATCTCAAGAGGCATTTCTGATGGAATGGTATGAAAAAGGATGTTGGAGAGTGCGTTGCACGATGTTTGACATGTCAGCAGGTCAAGGCTGAGCATCAGCGTCCATCAGGACTACTTCAAACACTGGACCTTCCAGAGTGGAAGTGGGACCATATTACCATGGACTTCGTTCTAGGTCTTCCGAGGACCGCTAGCGGCCACGACATGATATGGTCGTTGTGGACAGGTTGACCAAGTCTGCTCATTTCCTTACTATCAGACAAAATCAGACCGTGGATAGCTTAGCGAAATTATATGTTAAGGAGATCGTCAGTCTACATGGCGTTCCCTTGACAATTATATCGGATCAAGATACGCGATTTACCTCAAAATACTAGAAGAGCATGCAAGAGGCATTAGGGTTAAGACTGAAATTTAGCACAGCATTCCATCCTCAGACAGACGGACAGAGCGAGAGGACCATCCAGACTATTGAGGATATGCTACGAGCCTGTGTTATGGATTGGAAGGGTAGTTGGGAAGACCATTTACCTTTGGTGGAATTTGCTTATAATAATAGTCATCACGCTAGTATTGGCATGGCTCCATATGAGGCACTTTATGGCAGACCTTGTCGGTCACCTTTATGTTGGAGTGATGCAGGAGAAAGACGCGTGGTGAAATCTGAGTTAGTGGAAGAATGTGCAGAGAAAGTCGAACTCATTCGGAAGAGGTTACTTACAACTCACAGTCGACAGAAAAGTTATGCAAACAAGAGGCGAAAAGACTTAGAGTTCTTTGAGGGCGAGCATGTATTCTTGAAAGTTTCTCCTATGAAAGGGGTGTTGAGGTTTGGAAATAAAGGGAAGCTTAGTCCCAGGTATATTGGACCTTTCGAGATCTTACGCCGAGTTGGGTCAGTGGCATACCAGCTAGCCTTACCACCACAGCTAGCAAATGTACATGACGTCTTTCACATGTCTATGCTGAGGAAATACGTACCAGATCCCTCACCCGGGAGAGCTACAGTCTGACATGACGTTTGAGGAGAGACCAGGGCGCATCCTAGATACAAGAGTCCAGAAGTTAAGGAATAAGACCATTGCTTTGGTCAAAGTCCTTTGGCAACATCATTCACTACAGGAGGCTACCTGGGAGACTGAGGAGGATATGCAAAATATCCATCCAGAGTTATTTACATAGAGGTATGTAGCTAAATTTCGAGGACGAAATTTTTATAAGGAGGGAAGAATGTAATATCCTTAATTTTTAGGATAAAATAGGAAATTATTAAATAAATTAAAATAAAAATTTATGGATGAAATTTTTTCCTAAAAACATAATAATTTGAAATTTCTCGTCGATACGAGTCCAACGCCACCAAGAACGCGAAAAACGGAGCTCAAACAAGGAAGTTATGAGCCGTCGAGTTGTAAGGGCAATTTTGTCATTTGACAGAAACGTATAACACAGGGGCCCAAATTGATAATGACACCCCCGTCTTCCACACGTCTGTACCCAGATCCGGAAAAATCGCCGGAGAAGCCATGGAAAGAGGCGTGAATGGAAGAGGTTCTCTTCCCCTAGGACTCTAGGCCTATATCTACCCTCCCCAGGTTGCCAAAACGCTCCACTTTGAGCGTTTTCTCTGAGTGTTTACGTAAAACCCTAGCCCTGCAAAACTTTGATTTTTCGGCGAGTGGAACCCCGAAAACATGAGCAACACCAGTCAGGTGCAAGGTAAGCCTCAAATCCATGTTTTTCTGTATTTATTAATTAGAAAATTAATTAGGAAAACGTTTAAAAATTAGGAAAAAAATCAGATTTTTTTAGTAACCTGTGTGCACGCTACTGTTCGAGCGTGATTTCATGGATCAAACCTAGTCCGTTTGAAAATCGCACCGTCCAACTAGTGCACAAGAGACCCAAGAGCATACCCTTTAAATTTGGGAGTGATCCAACGGTGGATTTCTCCAGAAAACCCAAAAACCAGTACCTAGGGATGATTTTAGGAACTTGGGAAAAATCGTTTAAAAACCATGGTTTTTGGAAAAATCAGTGCAAAAGAAGGGCATAAATGGATTCTAGAGAGAATTCTGAAGAAAATGGTGCAAAAATCACGCAAAACGGAGCTCTGTAGCTCCGCCGGAGGCGACCGGAATCCGGTCGTCTTCTCCGACGTCGTCAACGGCATCGGCGCCCTGGCGCTGACGCCAGGACGCACTCGGAGACGCACCCAGGACGACGTCACACAACGTCGTCGTCGCACGCATACGCGGCGCCGTGCGCGTGTGGGGAGCACGCTGGTTGACGGTCGCGGTGGGGCCGGGACGCGGCGCGTCCCGTGTGGCGTCTGCGTCGGCGTGCGTCTTCGTGCGCCAGTGTACGCCGGTGTAAACCGGCGGAAAAGGGGCGCCGCCGGTATAAACCACCTTATGGTGGTCCGGCAGGCCCCATTTAAGTGTAGTTTTCACAAAAACTTGATTTTTAGGAGCTAGAGAGGTCCAAATCACGATCCGAAAGAGGCGTTGTGACCGTATTGACGACGCGGACCTAGTTTTAACTTAAAAACTTAGAAATGACCACTTTTTATTTAGAAAATTTTTTAAATAGTGATGTGACATGTACAGGGCACTTGAATATACCAAGTAAAGGGAGTTATTAGCAAGCTAGTGGTCTCACACTGAGGTAGGTGACGACAACTAATGTTTTGCCTTGATTTTAAACCATGTTTAAACATAGCATCATGTGTGATTGTGTTTTAAATTGCGATTTTTATTTACCATGGATTTCATGCGACATTGAGTACAGGATGGTTATTCCAAATTGAAATATTTTACTGAATAAACTTATTTCAAATGCTTTTACAAGCATGATGTAAATTAGTTATGCTTAATTAGAGACTTATTTCTTATTATATATATAGAAAATGTATGGATTTACATGGAAATGAGAATAGAGGCTTATTAGCTGGTCCTTTTATAGGCTAACCCCAGGATGAGGGGCATGTCTTGGGGATTGCAAGCTATAAGTGCTCTTGAGTTTTAGCGTATACATATGATTTTCGTGTTTTATATTTGAAGACGGGTGCTCTCGCTCGGTGGGCATCATGCTAGGAGGGATAGGGCTGGCCACCCACCTTCCGAGATTATGATGTGATGAGTTTGTGATATGATAGACACCTGCCCATAGATGGCATTCGGTAGGGGTTTGGTAACATGGATAGTCCACACTACCGGTCTGAGCCTTTCCATGGGGACAGACGCTAAGTCTCCCGTTATGGTGCCGACGGAGAGCGGTGGTGGTTGATACCCATGGAGGGTTGCCACTGCAGCATGATGGCCCATATTCTTGTTATGTGTGCATGTATGATGAGCATGGTTATGGATGGTATGCCTGGGTGTGACGACACTCAGAGGTTGACTATGTGTACTCCTGATCAGGGATGTTAGTGCGATGTGGTGGGACCCATTACCTTAGGGTGCCCTTATTCTTGTTGTATGCTCCATTTTATTGATTCATGTCATGTTTTAACTCTATGATTGCATGTTTTAGCATATGGAATAAATTGGCATTTATTTGAACATGGCATTATGATATCACTATTTTCATAAGTGTTAGACTTTTTATCAGTGTTGTTCATTATTTCTTTCATTTATTACATTAATTGTCTATGTACCTACACAAGCGATAGCTTGCTGAGGCATTGCTTTGTTTTGCAATGCCTTAGATCTCGAGCGCGACACCAGGAAAGGAAAAGCGGTTGATAAACCTTGAGAGCTGCTGAAGACTAGTTTTCCCTATAGTTTTAGACAGTAATGTGAGTCATTAGAGTGGATTATCATTTGAATTTTATTATGGACTGCATACTTTATATTTGGATGTGATTTAGATCTTTGGACATATGATTTGGATGTAATTTAAAATAAAGGGGCCTATTTATTTGACATTGATTTATACGCGGATTATTTATTTATGTTTAAATTACATGTACGTCATTTTGAGAAAGGAAAATTAACACCCGGAGTTTTAAGATAGGTTTAGTAAAATGTTAAATAAATCTTTTCTCATGGGATCCCAAATGCTCTTAATTAAAATGCCATTATTATTATAAAAAAAATGTCTTGAAAATCCAGGGTGTTACACTTTGGTTTTCTCTTAATAATCTTTTCCATCGTTGTTTGCCATCTACCCTTTCTCTTTTGGCTATTACTTAAATTGGACTATTGTCATGTTCTTGATGGTCTTCACATTCCATTTTTTCTACAAATAAGAACACAATGAAATTAGAATAATGAGATTAAATCCATGTACTGCATTTAAAGATTGGATAGTGCCTCCTTTATTTTTAAAACTTGCACTTGCATGCGATGTGTTTCGCCTAATAAGCCATCATTTCACATTCCAAAAAATAAATGGAGCGTCATTCACCCCACCGTTTCATTAGAAACATAATTAGCATTTTTGAAATATGAAACAAGCAAAATATATGCCTACTTCTTAATTAGAATGCCAAATAGCATTTAAGTACAAATAGAATCTAGTAGAAAGCTAAAAGTTCACAAAAATGCAGAAGAATTAACTCTGTGTATCAGTAAATACACAATTCATCTCCATTGTAAGAATGAGAATACACATTACTAATGGTACTAATCAATTTCAAAGAGTTTTTCAACTCCACATTTCATATATAATGGCTAGTTTGAAATTTGAAGTTACATTAAAAGAGATACACATAAGGTAAACACATGATCAAGTATAAAGCAGATCTGTTTCATAGATCATTCATGCTAATACCATCCAAAGCACATATGATACACAATTCCTCCAACTCAAAATAAATTTCAAAGAGGTTGCTTTCTTTCAAGGTAGTACTCAACTCAATTGAGGCAAGATATATCACTAGTAGTCATTCACTTTTTTTTATCACACACAACTGAGAGAGAGAGAGAGAGAGAGAGAGAGAGAGGACCAATAGTAGTCTCGTTTTTTTTACATCCCGCAACAAAGACAAAGCAAGAGAGATAGAGAGAGGAAACCTAACTAGTCACTAGCGAAAGTCTTCACATTTCTCTGAAGGGGCATGCAAGCCACAAAGAGAGAGAGCATACGAGAAGGAGCCATAAGAGAGAAGACAGATCTTTAGAGAAAGGAAGATAATGCTAACTAGATAGGGCAAGAAGAGGGGAAAAGGTGTGTGGAAAGGATAGTTTAAACTAAAATTTCAGAGGTTTTTAAAGCCAGTTTCAAAAATCAACTTCAAAAACTAATTTTCAAAGTTAGTTTATCAAAATCAACCTTAATGTTTACCATTTTTAAAGTTGGTTTTATCAAACAACTTTAAATAATTGCAAATAAATTCTCAACTTGTGCTCTTCTTCTTGATGTTATATAGATCACCATGTCAACAATTAATCGGGCATACTATGTATGTGTGTGTGTGTATAAAGTAAAAATAACAAAAGAATATGAAAATTAATTAATTTTGGATAAATCCTGATTAACCATCCTTTATTTACATTTATCAAATGTTACATAGTACTACATCTTATTAATACAAGCCTAGGATTTACTATCTAGCACATGTTTAAAGAAATCAAAGAGTGAATCTGGAACCATCTCATGAAATCTGGCCTCTTCGTGTTCAACCCACGCCACATTCTTGTAAGTCCTTTGTTAGTAAAGGTACAATACCAAACAGATCCTTCATCCTCTGTGAAAATAATATTAATAAGCCAATGGCTCATGATATGGACTTTGTGTAGCCTGTTGTGCCCAACTAATCAGCTCTCTCATTAGATGATATTTCTCATCAACGAACCCTAGTTTTGAATGGGAATCGCAAGCCCTAACATTGAATTAGATTTTTCCCTTATCTTCCTACTTCTTACCTCCAATTCCTTAAACTTTTTCAATTCATAAGACAAGTGACACTCTACAAATTCATTACATGCATCCTCGTAATTAATCTTTTCAATTTTTGTTCACACTTTACCTTTAGATCAAAAAGCCCTTTTTTTCAACTAATATCTCACAATTTTTATGGAAATCCTGATAATCTAACCCAAATCTTAAACCCAACATTTCTAATCACAAAACCTACTTCAACCACAATATTTCTCATGGAATAAATAAAAGGAAAAAATGGATGACAACAAGGGGGTTTACTATTCTTACAATATTTTTCCTACCACAACAATCAAAATTTAGAAACTAGATGATAGGGGCAAGAGGAAAGAGAGTGAGTGAGTGAGTGAGTGAGTGAGTGAGTGAGTGAGTGAGTGAGTGAGTGAGTGAGTGAGTGAGTGAGTGAGTGAGTGAGTGAGTGAGTGAGTGAGTGAGTGAGTGAGAAGTACTAGAGGAGGATGCAATCCTTCCACCTATTAGAAGAAGACAATCTACAGAGAAGATAGGAAAAAGATAAATTAAGATGAAGCTTTTATAAGCAAGTTCAGGTTTTTAAAGTTGATCTTACAAAACCAACTTTAAAAACAATGGATTTCTAAACTTTGTGTTAGTGAAATTGACTTTAAAATTCATGCGTTTAAGGATGGTTTCATTAAACCAACTTTAAAAAGATGTTTTTAAAGTCAATTTCGTGAAAGCAACTTTAAAACTTTGTTATAAATATTTTTTCTAAAGAATGCAAATTTTTTAACCCCTTGCTTCATGCAACATGCATATGTTCTCGAGTTAAGTTGTTATGGACGTACCTACATCATATGTTACTATATATATATATATATATATTCGTATACATAAATAAAAATAACACAAGTACACATGCAAATTTTGGGATAACTTCTTCAATTATATTTTACATTTTAATTCACCCCCTTATATGAGTTGTTTTCAACCCAAGTAGCCTCCTCACCATTATCGTGCACATAATCCTCATTCCCCCTAATTATTTAGATCAATGGAATTGTTTTAATAATATATAAGCAATCTATTGCAATATTGCCTAGGTCATCTTCATCATAAAAGTCTCTCGAGGAGGGTGATAAAACAATTGACCATATCTTATCATGTTTGTCTTGCACATAAAATACTAGTTTTGCATGAGATTCTAAAATAAACTAATCTTCTTTTATAACCAATCTAACTAAGGTCAACCAAAGTTAATCCAAGGGCATAAGTTTTTATATTATCTTTGTTGCATTCCACCTAATCATACTTAAATACAACCATAGTTTTAGAAGTATAATTTAGTACCCATATCTCTCATATAACCCTATAATAAGTACCACTATGGGGTTGTTATCTTTGAATTGGAAAAGACAGTAGCATTGGCAACTAAGATAACCCCACTATTCTATTGTGCTCTTGAGTTATCATGGGCTTTTGTGCAAACTCAAAAACCATTAATAGCATATGTAGCATACTTAATCACTTTTGGTTGTGGTCTCATAGCCATCAAGCCCATGGATTTGGATATTACCTAGAACATCTCACTGATATAGAACTATGTGTGTGTGTGTGTGTGTGTGTGTGTGTGTGTGTGTGTGTGTGTGTGTGTGTGTGTGTGTGTGTGTGTGTGTGTGTTAAGTGGGATGATTGTTGTAACTATGTATGCAAAATGCTATGAATAGGATATGAATTAATTCATTTTACTCTCAAATGGAGCCAAGAAGTGACAGTGTGATGGTGCTTTTATTGCAGCTACATCTATTTCTTTCCATAACTTGGATACTTCGCTTTTAGGAAATCCGTGTGCTCACTTCAAATGAAGAGATGTAAAATATTACCCTTAATTTGTACACATATATAAAATAAAGGAAAAAGCGAAAGCAATGATAGAAAGAGAGCATCAACTTACTCAGTGTATTTCTAGACTTTGCCAACATAAAGTGCACTTGGTCTTGTTCTTTAAGTTCAACAGTCAATAAACGACCACTCGAGAGAGGTTCACAAACCTATGGATTATCAAGTCCACTTGATCATTTATTTTTCAAGATTCCAATAGCATTCACTTCTAATAAATACTCTGTGCAAAACTCCACTGCTTCTTCTATAATGTAACATTTAGATGTATACCTCTCAAACAGGTACATCCATTGCAAGTAAACTGACCCACAAAGTTTGACCTCATTATTGAGGTAAAGTGTTAAGTGTACCATGATATCAAAGAAGGATGGTGGAAAGATGCCTCAAACTCATACAAAGTTGTACCAGAGATTTCTTATAATTTTGAAACATCTACCAACCTTTTGACATAAAGTATTGAAGAAGTAGAAAAATTTTGTAATATGTCGTCTAACTTTTTCCAGAAGAACTTAACATATTGCTATAAGCAAGAGTTGCTGCATTAGTGCATTAGTGCATGTCAGTCATGAGACTTCATTCCTAATAGTTTCAACTCTTCCATGGCGAACATGCTTTTAAAGTTTGAAGAGTAGCCCTCTGAGACTTTAAGGTTTTACATAATATTATTCTCTCCTCTTTGTCGAGTGCATAATTTTCTTTAGGCAAGTATGTTCCTCAACTACCCCTATATTATGGATGCAACCTTATCTTCAAGCCCATCTTCACTAAATCCATTTGACCTACAAGTCCATCCTTTGATTTTCAGGGCATGTCAAGCAAGGTACCAATCAAGCATTCACACACATTCTTCTCCATGTGCATGACATCAAGCACATGGCGCACATACAAGGACTTCTCGTATTCAAGTTCAAAGAATATTTACTTCTTATTCTAACAATTTTTAGAGTTGTTGTCACCTATATGTTTAGTTGCTTTCTTCTTCCCCCATAGGACATTAAGGTTTGCGACCTATTTCAATACATGTCATCCTATCAACATCTTTGGAGGTGTCCTTGAATCTACACTACTGTTACATTCCCCATTCTTAAAATGGTACACATGATCTCTCTGCAACCATCTTCTATGGCTAAGGAATCTAATTTTCTTTCCATGTTTAAGTCATATGCCACATGTTTGGTCATTACAGATAGGACAAGCATTGTGTCCCTTTATAGTGCATCTACACGAATCACCATATTCAACGAAGTCACTTATTGTCCACAACATTATAGCCTTCTCGGTGAATGACTCTTTCTTGAATGCATCATATGCTTCAACCCCTACATCGCAAAATGTCTTAAGATCATCGATCAAGGGAGCCAAGTACATGTTAATGTCGTTCCTCGATTATAACACCCAGGGTCTAACAGTATGTATATTGTCCACTTTGGATGAAGCTGTATGGTTTTATTATTCCTCATAGGAAAAACTCGTACACACTAAGAGGGCTACCCAAGTCTTATAACTAGCCTAGATACCTCTCCTTGGGCAATGTGGGACTAACTCTCAGAGTCACCCCCAAGCATCGGTCTCTTTCAACCAAAACCACTAGGCCTAGCATCGCTGAGCCTCCTCCTCCTCACTCATGGAACCCACGTCCTCACAGACCACTAGTAGCTAGCCCACCATCACAAGGCGAACTGGCTCTGATACCAACTGTGACATCTTGGGTTTTTGTAACACTTTTACACAAAAATATTTTACAACTGTGGGGCCCTGAGTTTGGAAAACAACAACTAAAAACAATTTTTGAGAGAAAACTCTTTAAAATCCCGAGTGTCATTTTTCTTTTCTAAAAATTAGGATTTTTAGAGAAATGAGCACTACATTTCTACCAAAAATCCAATAGAATCTCCTCTATTTTTTAGACTTATGCAATTTACACATGCAAGTGTGATGTACCTAATAGACATAGTTAAATCAAATAGATAATAAGGGAGACTCTGTCTCCATTCATTCACATAAACACACAATGTTTTAACACCTGAATCAATCCAATCACAGCCATACCACCATAATTTCATCCTACATGTCCATGAACCAATGTCATAATATACCACTTTATTACATCAGTCCACAAAATCATCACTATATTGCAAATGTAGTTGATATATCTTTTATATCCTTCTCCCGAAATCCTTCGCTCCTTTCTATGTTTATTTCTTTTGACCTGACACATTGTAAACAATTTACAATGTCTCTGCAAGCTTGTGCTTGTGCAGGTAGTTTTATCATCAAATATGAAAGTTTATGCAATCTTAAATCCAAAAGGATTCTATAATCACATGTCATGCAGTTCTATAAAATATGAGGCATAATAAGCAGCAAAATGTAATAGCAGAAGTCTAACTTTTCTTTGCAAATCAGTGTAATGCCAAACCAATTCAATTTATCAATTTCAATATCCATGCATGTTATTTCAAGATCAATAATAATGACAAACTTCGTAAAGTTTTTTACAAAATATGAATAGTTATCACAACTCATGTTATGCATTGCCCAAAGGCATACACATACAAACTAAATAATGACCTACCCACTATAAGTATAAATATATATAGCACCATCTAAACCTCCTCGAGATTTTGTGAGTGTAGTATCACTCGAAATTCGGCTGTTGCCATTGGTCATGAGTACTCATTATAGACCCAAAATTTCCAAAGTGCCCTGCACCTGCGCTATCATGCTTTATACATATGAATCTCAAAATAATGGACCCTCTGTGTGTGAACAAGAACCAATCAAGTCTGTAACTATCATACCTATACCAAGATAGATAGACTCCATGCACCGTGCGCATGGGAAACACGGTACACAAGGCCGTGACCTACCCACGATGTCATTGACTAGAATTTTGGCCTTTTGTGGCTAGGTATTATATATATAAAGTTTGGGATGAGGGATCATCAGTCTTCAACCCTCCTAGCACAGCGTCCATTGGGCCACCATATGCCCTCCATAACATAATAATATTAAGCATCATTACATGCCATGTTATTTAGCTATTAGATCAATGAACATTAGCTCATCCTATGTTAATTTGGAGTTTAGGAATGTAATGGTGGCATCTAATCTTCAATGCTATAGCCTAACCTAATGTTTCACTATATCTGATAGGACAATCAGAATTGTCCGATCAATCTCAGGCTTGGATTGATGATTTTTGCCTGATTCGAGCTACCATGGGTCCGTATTCATGCATTTCTATTCATAGATTAAGAAAGCAATGGCTAGATCTTCCAAAAGAACTAGCTCAAGCATGGCTTTTTGTGACGACCCGGGTTTTCCCATGCATTTTTAAATGCAATGTCTAATTCCTAGGGCGGGATGCATCCCTATTTGAAAACCATTTTATAAAAACAATGCAATGCAGTGGAAAATCTTTGTTTTAAACTCATTTTGAAAACCCTGAGTGTCATTTGCTTTCACAAAAATTTTAGAAATCATAAATGTCTTCCCAGGTCCATCCAGTCACAGCTCACAGCCCAACTATAAATAAATACAAATACATGTCCAAAGGGTAGAGTGTTTACTTACATGTATCATTGTCTCCTTTTGATTTACTTGCTCGTAGCACTAACATTTCCTGAGACGTCTTCTACTCGTGAGTGGAGCTGTCCTGAAAAATGATATATTTGGGTGAGTATACACTATACTCAGTAGGAGTCTATCACTACTAGTTTTACAATGCATGCTATGTTTTAAAACCATATGTTCTTTAAAACCATGTGCATGTTTGGAAACTCATGTTCGATATAAACATTAAAAGCCATTGCCAAATTAGAATACTGACGACTTAAAGAATAGCATAATCCAAGTCGAAAGTAACATAAATATCATAAACATAATGATATGCATAAGATGCTCAACTGAATCCAACTCATGGATATATGGTATGGTATGGTCGACCATCCTCATGTCATGCCATATGCAATGCAAGTAAATCCTCAAAAACATAGGGCCCACTATGCCCACGACATCCTCGTCGTGTGGTCCCCGGGTACTTGGGGACACTCAGTCATAGCCTCCACAGGGCATATGACACCTCGACCAGTGCCGTGACACTAATGGTAGCCCCCTGTACCACATGCAGTCAACGTAGGGACATGTCTTTTTTTGGCACGGTACCCTTTCCACCTAATAGTGGTAGAGGCTGGGAGGCCACCCCAGACCTCTCGGCATAGTGCCCATGAGCTTACTAGCCCAAATCATATACGATCAATCAAGCAAAAACCTCTTTTTCAAAACCTGTCCTCTTTGGGTCCCTCACAACTGCCTACCCATCGTCTTTTGGGCACTCCAGCATCTTTTGATAACCCTCAAGGACATGAAATTTTTCACAACTCAATAACCACAAATCATGCAATTTATGCAATCGTTTGCAAAACATGTCTATGCATAATGTATTTATCATATGCATGCTGAATTCATTAAGTCATGCTAAACAAGTCATATAACTTATACTTAAAACATGCATTCTCAAAACAATCATGGGCTCTTTTTAAAAGTCTAGTAGCGATAGAGAACCTACCTCGAAGTCTCCTGAAGTCGCATCCTTCATTACTCAACCCGACCCTGGGTCTCATTTATAAAATCCTGGATATGGATAACAAGGAATCCTTATCAATTTTGATCTATTTAGAAATTAGATCGCTAGATCTGCCTTTTAGGGTCCATATGTCCTTGCCTAATATAGTGTCAGGCTAGATCCTATGATATGGATCTACTATTCAATGGTTAGACTCTATAATTTGTCCTCTAATCCTAATTTTATAGTCTTATTATGTTCGCGTCGTTCATTTAGGATGGTTCTTTTGGATCGTCAATCGAAGTCCTACAGCTCCTGAAATTGCAATTTTAGCATTGCACGATCACAGACGAACCAGATTCGTCTTATGCGTAGGGCCCCCACATCATGGTTTTCCAAGACGTGTGTGTGCCCTGGTCGAACCAGGACCCATGCCTGCACGTCGTGCCACCCAAAGGCTGTACCAGGGACCGCATTCGCACATTCACATGCATGCCCAAGCGACACGCTATGACGGGCGTCCTGGATGGCATCGCGTGGAAGCGCCTTTGGCGCAGGCGCGGTGCACCTCAGCTCCTGGTCAAACCTGGGACTGCACCCGCATGCGGCGTGCACACGAGAGGACTGCCCCAGGGAGCGCACTACACCTGGCGTCCCTGGGTCGTCTTCTTCGATGGGTTATCAGACCCATCAGGAATCCGACGCTTTCAGGCCGGAAAAATGACCAGATCCGGCATGGATCTAGCCTAGGGGAAAGAAAAATGGAGAGAGGGAAAGAGGGGCTTACCTAGGTACCCAGGGACGCCCTCATTATGGTGGTGCGGCTCCCTCTTTTCCCTCTGAAAACCCAGGTAGCCAAAAAACTTGGAGATGGGAGAAAACCCACCGTCCCGGTGCGATGAGGTGAAGAAGGGGGAAGAAAAAGAGTGGGAAGGACAGCCGGCCTGACCTGGGCTGTTGCCGAAAGTTGCAGGAGAGTTGGAGACAGGTTTCCAATTTTTGCCGGAAACCCCAGCCTCAAATGGCCAGAAAAATTGTGATTCGAAGAGGAGGGAATAGGGGCTTTTTATAGCCTTGCTATGGCAGTGCTGCCAATGACAGTGGTGGAAACCTCTGGAAACTGGGGTTTCTGGAGAAATCGAGAGGAAGAAGAAGATGGGGTGCCATTATCAAAACAGCCCCCTGCGTTTTCTGCCTTTTTCATTTTTAATTTAAATTACATAAATGCCCCTAATCTTTAAACGGCCGTAACTTCTTCATATGAACTCTGTTTTCGGCGTTCTTTGAGACATTGGATTCCATTTTTCGAGTAGAATCTAATGGTACTAAGTTTTCTTACAAATTCCTCTATTTAATATTTTAAATAAAGTAAAACATTTAACATGGTTCATTTCCTATAAAATGTCTAATTCATTTTTGTTAAATGGATGCAAAAATAGCGTAAATTGCTCGAGCATTACACTTTTGCAAAATTTCATTCAGAAATTGAATTCCAAGAGTTAGGTTTAATAGATGTTACCTGGTTTGAAATTTTTCAGTTGCTAACGTTGCCAAAGGAGATGTTTTTCAATGTCAAATGGTCCACAGTCATTGGGCATTGTTAATATCTACCAAAATCCTAGAGAAAATGGCTTGATCATGAAATCTCCAAGGGGCTTTTGTTCTTCTAGATGCATCGTTGAAGATGATCGCCTTGGATCAATGATCTACGTTGTCATCGTCTCTAGTTTAGCAATAGAATGAGGTTGTAACAAACCATTATAATATGTCAACAACTATACCTACTGCTCATATAACCATGAGGATTAATCCCACATGTTGATATTGCAAGTTGTAGGTTCCTAAGTCCTCCAAAATTAGTCCTTAAGAAGTCTATGTGCTTCCACAATGGGCCATCCCCCATAGTAATTTCTTCATTATTTTTGTTATATGAAACATTCTTTTAAACCATGGAATAGGGGGAAATAGCATGGTCCCACATACTAAATTTTAGATGTTCAAAATGTAGAGTGGGTGTTATTAACATTTTCACCATAGTTAGAAACCTAAGAAGAATTGTAAAACCTTATCACCACAAAAAAGGATGCAAATATTAAAACATATGGTGGCAGAACTTCCATGCATGCATTCCACCACAATTAGTGAGATTCTAAGTAAAGCTCAAGAGCCACATATCTCAAAGGAAGCACGCATGTGAATCACACTCAAGCTGAGGCCCGCAAGAAACTTAAAACCCTAACTTTCTCTTTCATCACTTTAAAATGGGGACCACCAACACGGGTACCACAAATTTTTCATGCAATGGTGGTACAATCCACTCAATTTCATGTGAAATACATGTATGAATTAGTATGATTCAAGAAGAAAAATAAGGAGGTGGGGAGAGAGACAAAAGGAGGAAATCTATGGTCAATTTTCACCCAAAAATGTTAAGAAAGAGTGGCTAAGATCAACTCACATGCAAGACCATCCTAAAGAAACCAAATGAGAAATTAGTTTAGTTAAATTGAACCAATAGAAGAGAGACATACATGAGAGAGAGGACTAAGCCATGATTGGTGGAAAAAAATTTAGTGGGATGCCCAGCATTTTTCGAGGAGAAAATGTGTTCTCCTTAGTAAAAAATGTGTTTTTCTCTTGAATATAATTGTTCGAAGATAAAAAATAGTGGGCTAAGGAGAAAATAAAAAAAGAGAATTTTTGTAGATAATAAAATCTCTACAAGATCCTAGCCATCCACCTTAAGGCATATTGATCTAATGAATAAGAAGGAATGAGCCACAAAACAATGATTTTTGGATTCAAGAAAATCTCAACCATCCATCTTGGGTTGAAACATGATACAAGGGAAGGCAATAAAGAAGAGAAATTATGAAAATCCTCTGCATGCTTCTCACTTCTCCACTCCTAGCATCCCGTGAAAAGAGAAAATTAAAGAGGAGGAGAACTAAGGAAGGAGGTCACAACCCTAGCATACTACACAGAGTGATGAAACACTAGGGCAGAACATTCTAAAGGGAGAAACATCCAAGGAGAATAGTTTATTTTTCCTCCACATGCTTCATTCATTTCATCTTTTTGTTCCTTTTTTATCTACACTTAATCTCACCTTTAATATCATGCCCCTATCCTTCCATTCCATCCTCTACCACTCATCAAAAGACTCATATAAAAATCATTCCCTAACCTTTTCCTTCATTCATTCTTTTCATACTTTATTTTTAGTCTAATGTAGGCTTAAATATACTCACAAGTGCACGAATCAAAGTAGTCATTGCATGTGAGAGAGGTGGACCCCAAGTGGAATCTCATGAATTTTCAATTGATTGGATCTTATTTAAGTTTCTTTATTTTGGCCAAGGAACTAAGGTTTTGATTAAACTAGGAATTCAAACAACATGGATTGGAAAATATGCATAAAATTAGAAACATGAATTAAAGGAAATTTTCTTAAAAAAGGATACTCAATGGAATTAAAAACTTTCTTAGATAACATGCATTCAGTAAATGACACTAATGCAAAGCTCCTAGGAAACTTTACTTAAGAAAACTTGGCAAAAATGGCACTTTCCTAAACCTAAAACTTTCTAAAACTAAACTAGAAACTTGATAAACTAACATAAGATACAAAACAAGTAACTATTAAAATCTAAACCTAACCTCAATAAAGAATCAACCAACAATTTAGACATGAACTTCAATCACTATGCACATGACCAAGAAAGTGTGTGCATGTTTCATGGAGTGAAAGATGGCCAAAAATTATGAATTCAAAGCTAAGTACCATGAAAAAATAATAAAAGCACTCACTAAACTAACTATAAATATATGTGATTCCTATGATTTCAAGAAAACAAAGGGTACGGACTACTAGACATTGCACATTAAACATCAGATGAAAAAGTCCAGCAACATGGTGGATATGAAACTCAGAACAAGTAAGGTATGAAAACCAAATTAGCAAGTACCTTTCAGGGAATATGACACTCAAGTATTGAAGCACTTTACTACTAAAATTAAAAAATAATAATGGTTTCAAAACAAGTTCATTCATTGACTTGAAATTACATCAAAAAGTGGTGTTCATGTATATAAAGAACAAAGTTGAAAATTGTACTCTTTTTTTTAGCAAGATCTCAACTTCAAATCAAAGACTAAACATACACCAATGATTCAAATATAAACTAAGATATCATGCATGTGAATTCAGGAGAGAAAATCAAAGAGAAAGATGTAGGAAAGAAGTAAAGAATAAGTAAATAAACGAGGAAAAAACAAGGAGATCAAAGCAAGAAACAAGAGAACAATAAGAGGAAAACTAAAAGGGATTCAAGATAATATGTCTCTTAGCTATCAATACTAGAGAAAAGGTAAGTTGGATCTTAAAGAATTAAGAAAAATAAATAAGATAAGTGGAAGCAAGAATGAAAGGAGAACAAAGAGGAACTATGTGTAGGAAACTTAAGCAACAAAGAAAGCAAGGAAGTAAAGCAAGGTACTAACCCAAACTAGATTTCAAGAAAACCAAATAAATAAAACAAGGAAAATGTTGTGGAAGACAATGAAGAATCAGCTAAAGTGTTGAAGTCCAAAAACCTATGAAGATTTCCAAGTAGAAGTGTTATGATTTTAAGGAGTCAGTAGCTACTCCCTTACTTGAATTGGGTGTGGAATTTGTGGGTATTGATAAAGTTTTGTTGTCCAATTTAATAAGATCCTATCATAGGAAGAAAAATAAGAATTAGAACTAGGACTCCATGTAGGAAAGTTAGGTGGTGATTGGAAATAGAAGATTGGAAAGTTAGGTGAGTTGTTGAGTTAGACTTTCTAATTATGAATAAATGAAAGGGGGAGGTATTGAATTCCAAGGGATTAGGCTTGGAATCCCTTTTCTTTAGTTATCATGCATGTTGAGATTGAAAGAAGGTGAAAAAAAGTAAGAGAGATGGAAGAAAGAGGTAGTTGAGGGAGGAATGAAATTAGAAAGTGAAGTTGTGAAGTGGGTGGAATTAGAAGGGGGAGACATCACCTTTCAAGGAAGGTGTAGTGAAACTCCTCCTTTCTAATTATGGTATGTGGTGAGTAGGAAAGAGAGAGAAAAGAGAGGGTTGGGGGGGGGGGGGGAGAAGAGAGGAAAAATAAGGAATTTTAACTTAGTTTCTCTCTTTAGTGTCCACCTATGCATGCATATCTTACCATGTTGATTATCACCCAAATTCCTTTCTAATTATCACTTGAATAAACCAACTTTAGCCTAAATAATTGCTTGAAAAGTCTTCTCTGATAGTGTGACTCCATGTGGCTTAATGGCTCACTTTGATGGATGGAGTAGCTAAGGCACTTGTCTTCAAGGCTTGAATGGCTTGGCTTCCATAGTTTTCCTCGTTAGATTAAAAAACCTCATTCATGGCTCCAAGTGTAATGCAATGGTGGTGGAATTGTGTGGCCTTTTGCACAGGCTCATTTTAGTTACATTTTGATGCTTCAAATTACTTCCTTGGACTTCATTTGTTTTCCTTAAGATTATCTTAACCCTTGATTTAGCTTTGGCATGTTGGAATTTAGGCCTTTAGGCCTCTTTTGATCTTGATGTTCAAATGTTATCTTTCTTGATCTCGGCCGTTGAATAATCTTTTCAGCACCTATAAAAGAGAAAAAACCCTAATTAAATTCTGAAAAATTATGATAATAAACACACTTACTCTGAATTAGCTCATGAACCTATCAAATATCAAACTCTTGAATTATTAGGTTATAAATGCATGTGTTGTGAAATTTCAAAAAAACCCTAGAATAATGCCTATAAATTTATAACACATGAACTACTAATTAGGCACCTTTTATACAAAATTTTACACTTATCACCCCCCCCCAACCCAAAATTTTTCTAGTCCCTAGCAAAACATGTAATAAATTCGTGAAAACAAAATGGCTACCATTTTCTGTGAGTTCCTCGGAAAATGGCTACCATTTTCCAAGGAACTCACAATTGCATTTAGTATATGCAACAACCCCTTAAACCCCTAGGTTACCCCTAGTGGATGAGTTAAGTCTCATGAGGGTTTGTAGTGAATATACCCACAAAATTCAATAAGGTTAAGTCCTTTATTTTTCTCAAAGAATTCTCTTCCATTGGTACTCTACTAACTTTAACAACTCAATATAGATGAACAAAATATTCCTCAAATTATCCACATAGCAAAGCCATTTTACTACACTTATATCTCAAAGTGCAGTGTGTGTATAGCTGCATAAGTCAAGACTTCTAAATAGATATGGTTATAGTCCATTGGGATGATGCTTTGACCTTAATTTATAACGGGTATACACTCAGAAATAAAACTCTCAGAGAAAAGGGGTCAAACAATATTCTCTCTTTGTATGATCGAATCCAAATATACTGATGGTTCTCATAACTTTTTAAGCACAATTGAAACAAAGAATTTCTAATCCCTAAGAATAAATGCTATTACCATGACCAGTAGAAATAGCATTCCTTAATTCCATCCTATTTATATCTTCATCAAGGCTATCTTCCACCTTAAGATCAATAGGTCTTTAAATAGGACAAAGCATAGGCTTAGAAATAGCTTTGAAAGAAAGAGTATAAGGATTCAAAGTTTCAAATCTGAATAGAGGTTTCAATAATTGTTCTTCTCTTTCGAGTGCTAAGGTAAATATCTTTTCTACTTTCATGTTCACTTTTATTAACTTTTTTATTCTTTTTCTTGATATTTCTGCTTTTATATGTATTTATATAAGAAAGGCTTTTTCTTTGTTAGCACTTTGATATTTTTCACTTCTTAATTTTCATCCTTTTTCTACCATCTCTGCTCATTTTGAAAGATATGTAATGGATATTTTTATATTTGAGTTTCTGGGTCAATGTAAATGGCTTTTTGAAAGAAAAGACTTACCAAGAGGCTCATAAGGTCTAACTAGCAG
Organism: Warburgia ugandensis; assembly: GCA_035236585.1. Lineage (NCBI taxonomy): Eukaryota > Viridiplantae > Streptophyta > Magnoliopsida > Canellales > Canellaceae > Warburgia > Warburgia ugandensis. The sequence goes on from CP141131.1 coordinate 37,492,301, forward strand.
TATACATTACTGGTAGGCTTTATGTCTCTGAGTTGAAACAAGGATAGCATATACCATTTCCTAAGTTTCTTAAAATCTATCAAATTGAATAAATGTTCAAGAAAGAAAGTTAGTCCTCCTATTTTTTCTTTGCAATGTGACCAAAACAAAGATACTGAGATCTCCAAAGTTGATGTTCGCGGAAGAAATTATAAAATTATTTATAACCCTTAAAAAGTTGATAGTCTCTAATACTCACTTGGGTATAGGTCTCCACTAATTTTCGTCAGGGTCTCCAAGTCATAACTATCTATTTGTCATGACTATGTATTGGATGTAAATGTGTTCTGAGATATCTTTAGTAAAATACTTTAAGACATGAATAAAATGAAAAATTAATCATATGCATTTCTATTAAGAAGTTAAAGTAGAAGAAATACTAAGCTTTTGAAAATTCAATTCCCATCACAGTAAAGGAACTTAAACCTTAAAAACTCAAAATTTATTTTTTTAAATAAGAAAAACTCAAAAAATCACATGCCTGTCTACACCCCAAACCTAAACTAAACATTATCCCCAATGTTTTGAAACATAGGACTCTTATATGATAAATGAGTAATGTAGAACAATGAGACTTTCTAAAAACCCAAGGTTGCAGTACTAGGCAATGATGAATGATAGTGATGAATGCCAGACTCATGATGGATACAGATTTGAGTCCTGACATACAGGTTCCTCTAATAATAGGGGTTGGCCAACTCTAAATAGGGTTTCAACATTTGCCCATTGACTTTAAAAATCCTTTTCTATCTCAATGGCCCCATGAGGATAAATAGTATGTACTATGAAGGGTCCAGTCTATCGAGATCAAAGTTTTCGAAGGAATAACTACAATCTAGAATTATACAAGAGGACCTTCTGTCCTAGGGTGAAGAACTTTCATAGAATATGTTTATCATGATTGCTTTTCATGCGGTCTTTATATATCTTGGTGACTCTTATGCATCTTTCCTTAATTCATCCAACTCATTGAGCTGAAATTTCCTGTGGGTTCCAACAGTATCTAGGTCAAAATCAAGCCTTTTAATGACCCAATATGCCTTATGCTCAAGTTCTACTGGTATGTGGTGGGCCTTTCCATGGACCAAGCAATACGGTGACATGCCTATGAGGGTTTTAAATGTAGTACGATAGGCCCATAAAGCATCACTAAGTCTCAAAGGAAATCTTTCCTATTTAAATTGGCTTTCTTTTCTAAGATGTGCTTTATCTCCCTATTGGGCACTTCTACCTATCCACTAGTCTGAGGATGATAAGGGATATCAATCCAATGGGTAACATCATATTTCATCATTAAGTTCCTAGACACTCTTTCAAAAGTATTTATCCCCAATACTAATTATGGCCCTTGGAGTTCCAAAGCGCACAAATATATTTTCTTTTAAAAATTTGACCACCACTTTGTGGTTATTGGTCTTGTGCAATATATCTTCTACAGATTTGGACACATATTCCACTCCCACAAGGATGTACAAATAACCATAGGAATTAGGAAAAGGTCCCATAAAATTAATGCCTGAAACATCAAAAGTCTCAATGATAAAAATGGAGTTTAAGAGCATCATATTTCTTTTTCCTATGCTTCCTAACTGTTGACATCTAGCACATGCTATGTAGTAAGCATGTGAATCATTAAAAATGGTAGGCCAATAACAACCACATTGCAAAATCTTTGCAGCTATTTTTCTAGAACTAAAGTGGGCCCCACACGCGTGGTCATGGCAAAAGGAATGATTTTATGATGTTCACTATCTAATATGCATCTCCTAATGACCTGATCAATACAGTACTTAAACAAGTATGGATCAGCCCATGTAAAGTGCTTGACTTCGATAGCAAATCTTTTTCTATCTTATTTTGACCAATGATTAAGCATTTGACATGTGATAAGATAATTGAATATATCTGTATACCAAGGCAGTTGAGAAATGTGCAACAATTGTTCATCTCAAAAGGTTCTATTATAAGAACATTCTCACTAGTAGTTTCCACAACTAATTTAGAAAAGTGGTCTGCTACAACATTTTCAAAACCATTTTTATCCCTAATTTCTAAATCAAACTCTTGTAGCAGTTATATCCATTGAATCAGCCTTCATTTAGCATCCTTCTTAAAAAGAAGGTGTTTCAAAGCTATATGGTCTGAATAGAATATGACTTTAGATCCTAACAAGTAAGAACAACTGCCAACAACTTTTTTTTGTAGTGGAATAATTGAGTTGGGCATTGTTAAGTGTCTTGTTAGCATAATATATCACATGGGGAAGTTTGTTAATACGCTTCTCCAACATAGCCCTGATCATATAGTCTGAAGCATCACACATTATTTTAAATAGTGCACTTGAGTTTAACAGTCTAATAATAGGCGTAGAAGTGAGTTCCATCATTTAGGTGCTCAAATACTTTCACATGATCATCATTAAATTTAAAAGTTGCCTCCTTCATAAGTGGATTATGTAGGGGTTTGGCAATTTCATTGAAGTTCTTAATGAATCGTCCATAGAGACTAGCATGGCCTAAAAATGAGCCGATTTCCTTCACTTTCCTTGGAGGAGGAAGGTTAGAGATTAACTCCAATTTGGCTTTATCTACTTCTATGCCATTATGTGATATGATGTGACCTAAAACAATACCATTTTGTACCATAAAATGGCATTTCTCTCAATATAACACTAAGTTCTTTTCCTAACATATATCAAGGATAAGTTTTAAATGGTGGAGGCATTCATTAAATGAATGCCAAACACTAAAAAATCATCTAAAAACACTTCTAAAAACCAATCCATCATATCTAGAAATATGCTCAACATACACCTTTGAAAAGTAGCAAGAGCATTAAAAAGTCCAAAAGGCATACGATATTAGGCGAAGGTCCTAAAGTGGCAGGTGAAGGTAGTCTTTGCCTGGTCCTCAGGTGCTATGGCGATTTGGCTATAGCCAGATTAACCATCAAGAAAGTAATAAGAACTGTGACCAGTGAACTTTTCTAACATTTGGTCCATGAATGGAAGAGAAAATTGGTCTTTCCTTGTGACCGAATTCAATTTTTTATAATCTATGCAAACTCTCCACTTGGTGGTCGTGCTAGTAGGGACTAACTCATTATCCTCATTTTGGATTACCATGACTTCAGACTTTTGAGGACAACCTGAACTCAGCTGAACCTAGTATTGTCGAATATAGGGTGGATGACACCAACATCTTGAAATTTAAGCACTTCATCTCTCACAACCTCTTTCATATTAGGGTTTAGTCTTCTGTATATTTCCCTATATGGTTTAGCATTCTCTTCTAGGTGAATTCTATGCATACACATAGCAAGGATAATCCCTGATAAGTGTCTAATTTTGTACTAAAACCACCCAATTAGTTACCTATGTGTTATAACTTATAGGAGTAAATTAGTTTTTCTTTTGCCAAAAATTATAACACATGCATTTCTGGCCTAATGACTTAAAATTTTGATATTTTGTAGATTCAGAGGCTAATCTAGGATAAGTACACAAATAATCATATTTTTTTAGGATTTAATTAGACTATTTCACTATTTGTAGGAAGCGAGATGGAGATCCGATGGTTGAGATTGATCGGAATGAAAATGGAAGATCAAGATTGAAAGATCGAGTCAACACCTAAAATTCATCAATCTAAAGTGAGATCAAAGGTTAAGAACATCTTTAGGACAAGAAGTGGATGCAATTAGAGGAGCCAAAGGTGCTTGAAGTGGGCCCAAGCACAAGCCATGCAAAGTCAACCATCTTTCCATGGGTCATGAAGAAGGTAACAAGCTAAGGAGCCTAACTAGCTATCAAAGCCAAGGGGTTGAGGAATCAAGCCAAGCCAATGAGCTCTTAAAGATAGCCATCAAGCCAAAGCTACATGGAAGGCCATGATTGGAGGATAATCTAAAAAAATATCCTTGGGATTTTTAGGGTTATTTTGAAGATAATTGAGGAAAAATCCACTTGGATAAGGCAGCATGTAGACCAATAGGAAGATAGCACTCCATATATATATATATATATATATTCATGATTTTCTAACTTTCCACCTCACCACTAAGAGGCACTACGAATTTCATTTTCCACCTAAGAGTCTTATCTTTCTAAAACTCTCCCACCTTCTTAAACTTCCATTTCAACCAGCTAACCAATCCTAGAGTGCCACTTAACCTATCCAACCACTCCCCACCTTCTTAGGAAACTACCTAGCAATCACCTCTTCCCACTTCACCTATCATCCTTATCTCTTTCCTATCTTATCACCCCACATTTTTCCTCTTTCTAAATACTTTTCACATGAAAGAACTAAGAATAAGGAGTTCCCCATGAAACTCCTATAAAATAGGAGCTTTCTTTACCTCCTTGCCTTATCAACTCCACCTCCCTTCTAATTTCCCTCTAACCCAACCAATCACCATACTTTCTACTCTCTACCTCAACTTCTCTCTCTTACCTCATCCACATCTCCCTTTAATTTCCACAAGCCATCCATGATTTTTACATGGGAGAGACACCCCCTTCTAAAAAAGAGGTGACTCTCACCATTTCTTTCACTTGTTGCATCTTTAATTAAACCCTAGGCAACCACCCATATTCTAATCCCAACTATCCAATATTCTTCCCATCTGATCCCCACCCTACCTTTTCCTTAAGTCATCCTAGAAAGCTTAGGAAACAAAGAATATATAGAGCCCAAAAAGGAGTTCCATGTAAAAAAAATAAAAGAAAAAAACTTTGGGAGGAAAAGAACACTCACTCAAAAAGAGGTGTCCCTTTCTTCCCCTCTTTTCTTTCTCCTTTCAAGGATTCAACGTATTCCTCCATGGGTGGCTGCTCCTCTCCAAGTGTTCCATGCATGGCCGAGTTTTAATGCTTACCATTCCATTAATGGTTATTTGGTTCCTATTTTGATCTTCTTTTCGTTGCTTTTGAATCCCTCTTGTTGCTTAGTTTCATAAGTTGGAAATTGTTGAGACCCTTTCCATTCCTTTAAATCTTCTTGCTTGTTGATCCAAAGATCCAAGGTTATTTTCCCTTGAAGTGACAACCGAGGAAAAGTCACCTTGAATTCATTGGTTATACCCTTCCTTTCCTTGCTTATATTTCTAGATTGTGTTTCCATTCCCATGCTTCTTTTTTGTGCTTATTATTCCCTTAATAGTTTGCATGCATGATTCTTTAGAGAGATAGATAGTGATTGGAGTGTATAGGGGATCACCTTTGGATTATATATTGTAAAGCATGATGCAACTATTTCATGAATAGTGCACCATCCTTGTACTTATCCATTTGAATAAATGACATTATTGATGATTCTTGATTATATCTTTTGTTGATGGATGGTCCTTTTAGTTGTTTTACACATTTAGAGGTTTACATATTTCTACTTCATAGTTTACCATTCAAGCAAGAATTTTTTTAATTAATCAAAATCCCTTTGATACCATTCACCCCACTCTAAGGTCATGTGCATGGTTTTAAGGAGTTTTGGTTAAAGTTTTTAGAAGTTTGGTGAATTATCTATAATGAGTAATGGGTAAGATTAGTTTTGAAGTATTCATGCATTCTTAGATTTACTTCTTGCAATTAGTTAATTGAATCTTAGATTTATATGGTGTTGAATCTTGCTATTTTAAGAACTGTGAAAACCATTCTTTGTGTAGTATGCGTGATGTTGAATGATCTCTCTTTAGTTTAAAGTCGTCATTCTATAGATTCCATTACTATATTTTCATGTTTTGCATCATAATATGTCATAATAAGGTCATTTAGAAAGCAATGCATAAATTTAACTGATATGCATTGATCTTGAGTCATACAAATGGTTTCAAGTTCTTCTTTTTTTCTTTTTTTGCTAAGTGTTTACTTTGCATTTATATAATTGCATGTTCCTTCTATGAGTTTGCCTTAGTTTCTACTCATCATTTTGAAAGTTTCTAATTCCCATTGTCAGAAATTTTAATTTACGTAGGTTCATTAAAAAGTTTGTTTTGGGAAAATTTCTATACTTGTTGGATTGCTTAGTTAATTTCCATAGTTCATGTCTTGTTTTCATGTCACTTTTTCAATAATAGATGAGGAAAAAAATCTCCTTAAATTGGAAACGTTGATAATTTAAATAAGTACCATTAATATCACAAATTGTTAGATTCCTCATCTAATCAACCTCCTCACTTGAATTACTACAACTGACTTGTCCGATTGTGAGTTTTAACTTAAAATCATAATAATCCCTTCGATGTCTACTATGGTCGACCCTAAAGTTGTATTATGTTCCCTGAGAACATCAAGAAGCTTACCTTCCCATTCTTTATCTAGATCTAAAGCTATGATTACAAGTAAGGTTTCATCTGCCTCCAAGTAAGAATATTTTAGATTATCAGGTAATGGCTTAAGGACCATGGTAGGTAGTTTTTCTACTAAAGGCACAGGGACAGAATTTGATGGAGAAAGAGGTTCCACTAGAGGTACCCATTTGGAGGTATCCATTACAGGTGCAGCATCTAAAGGATTATTTACCTCTTTAATGCACTTGTATATATTGAAATCACAATTAAAGTGTGTTAGACATTCCTCAAGTGGGTCTAAGATAGATGATGGTGGACTAGCATCTTGAAGTAGACCTTCAATTGAATTGACTACACAAGAATCATCTAGGTCTAAATGTTGATGATTGACATTAAAAACATTGAGATTGAATATCATATTACCATAAGATAACTTCATCAGACCATTTCTACAATTGATGATGGCATTAGACAGCCATACCATGTGGAATCTTCACTTATCTATTTGCTAATCTCAAAGTGGCATTGGTTGGCTTAAGGTCACGAAGCATTAGTTGCTCATAGATAGAAAATGGCAACAAATTTACACTAGCCCCTAAATCAAGTAGTGCCCTATCAATAACATGGTTTCCTATAACACAAGAAATGGTAGGACAACTTGGATCTCTAAACTTGAGATGGGTATGGTGCTAGATCAGAGAGCTTGCCTGCTCGATGAGGAAGGCTTTCTTTTGCACATTAAGCCTGCACTCTTGTGTGCAAAGCTTTTTAAGAAATTTGGCATAAGCAAAAATGTCTTTGTTAGCATTGAGTAATGGAATATTGATTTAAGCATGTTTAAACACATCCATTATCTCATTGAAATTAGTTTCTTTCTTAGCCTTGTGGAGTGGTCAAGGGAATAGGGCTTGAAGCACATGAGATAACTCCACTATAAGCTCAGATAGAGTAGGAGGTTTGTGTCTTTTCTCTTTCTCCTGTGTTTTACCTCATTCATTCTCCTCTATAGTTTCCTCAGCCTACCCTACCTTGTTATCAACCCGATGGCCACTCTTAAGGGTAGTTATGGACTTTGCTTGCTCATGTGGTCTACTTGAACTTGACCTATTTCAAACTGGTGCTGAGGGTTTGAAACTAGCTGAATAGGAAACTGTCGCCTTCCTCTATCATTTAATGCAATAGACAACTGGCTCGTTTGTATTTCTAATTTGGCAATAGCATGGGAATTTATAGTTGATCTCTTTCTACTCTCATTCTGGATATTGTGTAAGGCCTTATTAGTCTCCTCTTGTTTCTTAAGGAGCAACTCTATATTACCCTCAACTGATGATTTCCTTGGTTGTAGAGGAAGCTGAAAACTAGGTGACTGTAGGGAACTGAAGCTTTAGGAAAGTTTTGGTAAGGGGTCCCACAGATGGCCCTCCCTGGTAATTGTTCTTTCACCATAACAAGTTATGATGCCTAGCCCATCCTAAATTATAGGTCTCAGAGTATGAATTATTGCTCGGATAGTGATATGCATTCAATGCATTCACTTGTTCCAAAATATGTTCAAGGTACACACTATTAGATGGGCAAGTTGAAGTTAAGTGTGCTAGGATAGAACAAATAGCACAAACATCTTGTGAAGGTTTCATGGAGGCATTTCCAGCCATGAAGACATCAAGTTTGGCATCAATTTTCTTAACCACATTTTCTACCTTGCCACTCGTCCCGCCAAAGAGTCAAATTTATAAGACATATCTGTGGTCACTCCTATTTCATATAGGCCTCCTCTCTCTCTCTCTCTCTCTCTCTCTCTCTCTCTCTCTCTCTCTCTCTCTCTCTCTCTCTCTCTCCTATTAGAATAATTCCATTGCTAGGATTTATCTGCTAAATTTTGAAAAAATTCCCAAGTACCTATTTCATTTTTCAGCATGCAAACCCTCCACTAGCTGCATCTATCATTTATCTATTTTGAGGTGTTAGTGCCTCATAGAAGTACTGAACTTGCTACCATTTTTCAAAACTATGATGGGGACACTTTTGTAGCAATTCATTCCACCTTTCCCAACATTTATAATATTGCTTATCATCTCTTTAATGGAAATTAACAATCTCCCTATCAAGGGCAATTGTCTTATGGACAAGAAAGAATTTGTTCAAAAACTTTTTGAATAGCCAGTCTCAAGTGGCAATGGAACCAACCTCTAAAGAATTCAGCCATGATTTGGCCTTATCTTTTAATAAGAAAGGAAATAACCTAAGTCTAATAGAATCATACAAAACATTTCAGAATCTAAAAGTAGCACAAATATCAAGAAATTCTTTGATATGTAGGTATGGATCATCTATCTCTCTCGACCATAAAAATGTTGGGAGTCACCATATCACTCAAGGTTTAAGTTTAAATTGGTCTGGATTGGTGGGTAGTAAGACGATACATGATGGAGTATTTAGTTGGAGTGACACATAGTGGGTCTAATGGCCTTGTGCTCAACTATTACTAGTGGGTCCATCATGGGGTTAGGAATTTGATTTCTCACCCATTGGCTATGGGTACATTCAATCTTAGGACCTAATGGTACTAACTTAGTTTTTCAAATCAATGACCCTACCTGGACTATAATGAAAAACATATCTAAATGATGCAACCTAACTCTAAATTTGACTCCTAACTTATGATGCACAATGAATCATAATGGTTCACTATTGAGTTGTTTTGATAATCTACATTAATTTGCAAGGTGATAGCTTTTAGACCTAGATCTAGACAACTCCTCATTTTACTAGTTAGGTTCTACTCTAAAGTGGTCAATACAATACTCGTGGAGGTACATAGACCTCAACAAAAGGCATTGAAAAATCACTTGGATTTTAGATGTGACGACCCAGGTTTTTCCATGCATTTTTAAATGCAAGATCTAAATTCCTAAGGCGGGATGCATCCCTATTTGAAAACCATTTTATAAAATCCATGCAATGCAGCAGAAAATCTTTGGTTTTAAACTCATTTTGAAAACCCCGAGTGTCATTTGCTTTCACAATACTCAAAGTAGTTTTTGAAAAACTTCAGAAATCATAATTGTTTTTCCCTAGGTCTATCAAGTCACAACACACAGTCCAACTGTAAATAAATACATGTCCAAAGGGTTGAGAGTTTACTTACATGTATAATTGTCTCCTTTTTAATTCACTTGCTTGTAGCACTAACATAGGTGTCCTCTACTCGTGAATGGAGCTATCTTGAAAAATGTTAAGGATAGGATGAGTATATACTATACTCAATAGGAGTCTATCACTACTAGTTTTGCAATGCATGCTATGTTTAAAATCGTATACTCTTTAAAACATGTGCATATTCGAACAACCATGTTCAATATCGATATTAAAAACCATTGTCGAATCGGAATACTAACGACTAAAGAATCGCATAATCCAAGTCGAAAGTATCATATATATATCATAAACATAATGATATGCATAATATGGTCAACTGAATCCAACTCATGGATATCTGGTATGGTCGACCAACCTCATGTCATGCCATATGCAATGCAAGTAAATCCTCAAACCATAGGGTCCAACTATGCCCACGACCTCACCGCCATGTGGTCCTCAGGTACCTAGGGACACATGGTCATATACCTCCACGGGGCATATGACACTTCGACCCAGTGCCGTGACACCAATGGTAGCCCCCTGTACCACATGCAGTCGAAGCAGGGACATGCCCTTTTTGGGCGTGGTACCCATCCACCTAATAGTGGTAGAGGCTGGAAGGCCACCCAGACCTCTCGGCATAGCGCCCACGAGCGTATTAGCCCAAATCATATATGATCAAACAAGCCAAAAGCCTCTTTTTCAAACCTGTCCTCTTTGGGTCCCTCACAACCGGCCCTCTGGCCCCTACTACTCAGCGTCTTTTGGGCACTCCAGCGTCTTTTGGTAACCCTCAAGGACATGCAATTTTGCAAGAACTCAATGCTCACAAATCATGCAATATATGCAATTATTTGCAAAACATGTCTATGCATAATGTATTTATCATATGCATGCTAAATTCATTTATATGCTAAACAAGTCATAAAATAAGTCATGCTAAACAAGTCATATACGTATACTTGAAACATGCAGCCTCAAAATAATCATGGCTCTTTTAAAAGTCTAGTAGCGATAGAGCACCTACCTGAAAGTCTCCTGGAGTCTTGTCCTTTATCACTTTAACCCGTCCCTGGGTCTCATTTATAAACTCCTGGGTATTAATGGATATAAGGAGTTCTTATTAATTTCATTCTATTTAGACATTAGATCGCTAGATCTGCCTATTGGGTCCATGGTCCTTGCCTAATTCATTCGTCAGGCTAGATCCTATGGTGTGAATCTACTTTCCAATAGTTAAACTCTGTTATTTATCCTCTAATCCTAACTTTAAAGTCTCATTAGGTCCGCATGCCCCAGTTCTCAGGACACCCGTGTATCCTGGTTGAACCGCGACCGCCTTATGTGCATGCGCGCCCAAAGGCCATGCCAGGGACCGCATTTCGCACACGCACATGCATGCTCAAGTGACGCACTATGACGCGCATCATCGCACAGACGCACCTTGTAGCATGGTGCGTCTCAGCTCCCAGGGCACCCCATGCACCCTGGTCGAGCCAGGACCCGTGCCCTATGTCACGTGCGCACTTGAAGACCGCACTTGGGGCAGTGTACGCACTATCGTACACCTGGAACCCGTCCCAGGGACCCAATCCCAGGTGCACGTGCAGCATGGCGTCCCTGGGATGCCTAGTTTGTGCAGGGCCGGCCCAAGCCGGCTTGGAACGTTTTCCGACCAGGAACTCGGCTGGAAAACGACTGGAAAAGACCAGATCCGGCATGGATCTGGCCCTGGGGAAGCAGACGGAGAGAAAGGGAAAGAGAAATGGCTTGCCTGGGCAGCCTAGGGATGCCCTTTTTCCGATGGGTGTTCCTGCTCGCCGGAACGCATGAAGAAGGGGCAAAACCCCACTTCTGATGATGTCAGAGGAACAAGAGGGGCGGTGGGGAGATGGGTAAAGGAATGGCCAGCCAAACTTGGCCTGGCCGTTGCCGAAAAACACAGAGGGGAGACTGGTTTGGGACGAGTTTCCGATTTGCCAAAAACCCCAGTCTCAACATGCCAGAAAATCGTGTTTTTGAGAGGGAGAGATGGGGCTTTTTATAGCCCTGCTATGGCGGTGCTGCCAATGGCGGTGTCGCCATTGGCGGTGGCAAAAACTTCTAGAAACGGGGTTTCTAGAGGGGTCTAGAGGTGGAAGACAACAAGGGTGCCATTATCAAAACGGCCCACTGCGTTTTTTGTTTTTGTTTAATTTACAAAAATACCCCTGATCTTTAAACGGCCATAACTTCTTCATACAAACTCCGTTTTTGTCATTCTTTGAGGCATTGGATTCCATTTTTCGAGCAAAATCTAATGGTACCAAGTTTCCTGACAAATTCCTTTGTTTATATTTTTAAATAAGGTAAAATATTCAACACAGTTCATGTCCTATAAGATGTCCAATTTTTGTTTAAAATAGTGTAAATTGCTCGGGCGTTACATTAGATGCCCACTATAACCACGATGCTTAGAAACCATTAGAGTGACAATAGACTACTTGATTTTAAATTAAGACTTTAAGGGTTGGGATCACAAACATATAAGGAATTGATTTCATTACCTAGGTGGGCCAAGGATTTGGCAATGAAATCGAGTCTTTATCTTATGCGGATTCCTATGGGGCCCTTAATAGCAATGTGTTCCATCCACCATAAAACAATAAACATGCAATGAAATTACAATGAAAGGAAACTAATGCCTAACCATATGCTATCCAACAAAGTAAACTTTGTTAAATACATGCAATTTAATGTGACAACCTTAACTAAAATGCAACAAGTATAATAAATTATGAAAACTATATTAATTATACTACCAACAAATATGCAAACTATTCTAAATGCAACCACACTAAAAAAAATAACAGAGAGTGAGAGAAGCTTACAGTGGATTTCTAACAAAGATCAAGTGGGGACCACCATACCCCACACCTGGCCTCTATTATTACAACCTATTAAAATGAAATAAAGAATTACCAATTACAATGGACCTCTCCTCAAGTTCACTCAAAAACCTAATCTAAGAAAGCAAGGAAATTCTAATCAAGTTGATGAAGCTTTGATCCATAGGATCACTGCCACTCCTTTTGTCAAACTCCCCTTGCACAAACACAAAATGATGGTCAATTTGTGAGGAACTAGCAAAGTATGCAAGAATAATGAAAAATTCCTAATCTAATGCAACCTAAAACTAAAACTAGAGATAAACAATCTAGACTAAGTTATAACCACAAATCCATTGCAATTCCTTAGCAACAGCACCAAAAACTTGATGTAGCTTTAAATATACTTGCAAGTGCATGAATCAAAGTAATAATTGCACATGAGAGAGGTCAATCCCACGATGAATCTCACAATTTTTCAATTGATTGGATCTTATTTAAGTTGCTTTATCTTAGCCAAAAGAATGAGGTTTTGATTAAACTAGAAATTTAAACAACATGGAATGAGAAGCTTGCATAAAATTAGAAACATGAACTAAAGGAAACTTTCTAAAAATAAAGATATTCAATGGAATTATAAACTTTCCTAACTAATAAGCATTCAATAAAATAAACTAAAGCAAAACTAGAATCAACGAATCTAGGAAACTTAAGGGAAAATGCTAAAAATGACACTTTCCTAAACCTAAAGCTTTCTGTAACTAAATTAGAAACTTTATAAACTAACCTAAGGTACAAAACAAGTAGCCACTAAAATCTAAACCTAGCCTAAGCAAAGAATTAACCAACAATTTAGACATGAACTTCAATCACCATGCACATGACCATGAAAGTGTGTGCATAGTTAATGGAGTGAAAGAAGGCTAGAAATTATGAATTGAAAGCTACCTACCACACAAAATAATTAAAGTACTGACTAAAATAACTAAAAAGCTAAATGGGTTCGTACGATTTCAAGTAAACAAAGTGTGTGGACTGCTCAACATTGCACATGAAACATGAGATGAAAAATTCCAGCAACATGGTGTATTTGAATCAAGTAAAGCATGGAAAGCAAATTAGCAAGAACTTTTCATGGTATATAACAATCAATAATTGAAGTACTTTAATACTGCAATTAAAAAATAACAATTCTTTTGAAACAAGTTCATTCATTGACTTGAAATAACATCAAAAAGTGGTGTGCATATACATAGAGAACAAAGTTGAAAATTGCACACTTTTCTTAAGCAAGATCTCAACTTCAAATTAAAGACTAAACAGACTCCAATGATCCCAATCTAAACTGAGATATCATGCATGTGAATTCAAGATAGACAATCAAAGAGAAACATGTCGGAAAGAAGCAAAGAACAAGAAAATAGACAAGGGAAAATTAAGGTGATCAAAGCAAGAAACAAGAGACCATTAAGAGGGAAACTAAAAGGGATTCAAGCTACTATTTCTCATAGCTATCACTAATAGAGAAAAGGTAACTTGTATCTTAAAGAATTAAGCAAAAGAAACAAGAGAAGTGGAAGCAAGAGTGACAGGATCACAAAGAGGAACTATGTATAGGAAACTTAAGCAAAAAAGAAACCAATGAAAGCAAGGAATTAAAGCAAGGTACTAACCCAAAATAGAGTGCAAAAAGACCAAAAAAATAAAGGAAGGAAAAGGTCGTGGAAGACAATGAAGAAGCAGCCAAAGTGTTGAAGTCCAAAACCCTAACAAGATCTCCAAGTAGAAGTGCTTTGATTTCAAGGAGTTACATGCAACTCCCTTGAATTGGGAATGGAATTCATGGTTATTTATAAATTTTTGCTTCCAATTTAATAAGATATTATCCTAGGAAGAAAAATAAGAACTAGAACTAGGACACCATGTAGAAAAGTTAGGTGGTGATTGGAGATAGAATATCAAAAAGTTAAGTGAGTGGGTGAGATGGACTTTCTAATTATGAATAAAGGAACAGGGGAAGGCATTGAATTCCAAGGGCTTAGGTGTGGAATCCCTTTTATTTGAGTATCTTGCATATTGGCAAGGTAAGGGAGATGGAGGAAAGAGTTAGGAAGGTGAGGTAGTTGAGGTAGTTGAGGGAGGAATGAAATTAGAAAGTGAAGTTGTAAGTGGAATTAGAAGGGCGGAGACGTCACCTTCCAATGAAGGTGGCGTGGAACTCCTCCTTTTTAATTATGGAATGTGGAAGAAGAAGAAGAAGAAGCGGGGATTATCACGCAAATAACTTTCTCATTATCACTAGAATAATCCAATTTTAGTATGGATGATTGCTTGAAAAGTCTCCTCCAATAGTGTAACTACATGTGTCATAGCTCCCATGTGGCTTGGTGGCTTGCTTTGATGACTTAATGCTTGATGGCTTAAGTGGCTAAGTCCTTTGGCTTCATGTCTTGAATGGCTTGGCTTCCTTAGGGCTCCTTATTAGACTAGGAAACCTCATTCATGGCTCCAAGTCTCTTGAAAGGATGGCGGAATTGTATGGATTTTTGCACTGGCCCATTTTAATCACCTTTGATGCATCAAATTGCTTCATTGGACTTCATTTGCTTGCCTTAAGATGATCTTAACCCTTAATTTAGCTTTAGAATATTGAAATTTAGGTCGTTGGCCCTCTTTTTATCTTGATCTTCAAATGTTATCTTTCTTGTTCTCGACCATTGGATCATCTTCTCAACACTTACAAAAGAGTAAAAACCCTAATTAAATCTTACAAATCTATGACAATTCACATACTTACTCTGGATTAGCTCATGAACCTATCAAATAACAAACTTTTGAATTATTAGGTGAGAAATGCACATGTTATAAAATTTTCAAAAAACCTTAGAATAATGTCTATAATTAATAACACATGAACTACTAATTGGCTACTTTTTATACAAAATTAAACGCTTATCATAATCCATTCTAAAATAATTTTTTATCTTTCTCCACAATTTTATTTTTCATATTTTCTATACTTATACTTTCAATCTAAAATTCAATTTTTAATAAATACACCTCATAGTGGACCTCTCCTCAAAATTTTATACAAGAAATCTGACTCTAACCCCTTTTTCTATTTACCCCTTTTTACAATAAATTTCAGTTTCTTTATCATGCCTAAATCTTTTTCCATCTTTTTTTATTTTCCTAAATTTTTCTCTCAACTTCTGGATTTGAAATTCATGAAACTATATTTTCATCTTGTCCTCTATTATTACATCCATTTGTCTCTCCAATATTTTACCATTTGCAAGCCTTTCTGAATATATTTCTCTCTCTTCATATTGCATGGATAAAGTAGATTTTTGGGTGTAAACACTTCTCCTAAGGGTTGTGGCATGAGTGGTTGGTGATCCATGGTTATTTTGAATGACACAACATGAGTTATATCACAATCAGAAAATGGGAAAGAAAGGTAGTAGTATGTGGGTTAACAAAATTCATTGGAAGATCTCTAGAGTGACACGTTGGAAATTCTAGGTGAATGCATTCTACCTCATTGAATTAGTTGATTTTATTTTATTATTCCCTTCATTGTAATCAATTGATGTAATTTCTATTTCAATAGAATAAAAGTTCTTTTCTCTTTGTTTTAAGTGTTATTTCCTTTATCTTATATTTACTTGCTTTTGTTGTTGTTAAAATCAGTTCATTTCTTCATGATTATGTTTAATTAGTTCACCTAGGGAATTAAGATGAAAAATATGTTAGAATAAAAAAAAAAATTAGGATTAGGTTGTTCGAAGTTAAAAAGTACTTAATATTAATATTGGTCTCATAGTACTCTAAGTTTACATACTTGGTCCTTGCTTGAAAGAAAGGGAAATGGATATAGTAAAACAAAGTGTCACTAGACTAGAATCTTTGATAGTTGGTGCCCTAAGAAGACTGGATATATTTGGCATAAGTATAGTGCCATGCTAAGAAACTAATCACCATCATTATCAAGACCTTATTCTGATTAGGGTTTGATTTGATAAGAAACTAGAATTAAGAAAATATGTTAAGAGAGATTTAAAGGAAATATTTTTCATGTATTAGAATATCGTCATTCTAATAACATGAGTAAAAATAACCTAGATAGCTTAAATATTAAAAGTATTAATTTCTAATGTATTTGAGTTTTGATTCTTAGGATTTGGTTTAATTTCTATTATTTTTGTTTGTTTATGTGATTTTAAGAATTTTTAGTTGATTAATTTAGTTTAAAAAATTATTTGACTAGATTAAAGTAGTTAAACTATGTTTAGTTAAAATGTATTAATTATAGAATCGCTGTGGATCTACCATACTTACATTGTAACAATAGAGTTGTGCACATTGCAGTATTATTTTAAAACACACCATGTTTTTGGCACCATTGCCAAGGACTTGCAATTGTTTTTTAGTTCAAATTTAAGTTAGTTACTTTAGCACTAGTTGTAGATATTAGGGTTGCATTCATTTTAATTGCATTTTGCATTTATTTCCATTATTATTGTGAATTTGTGGGTTCTCACTTTCATATTTACTTTTACAAGAATTTGGAGCAAGAATTGAAGGAAATTATGATAGTTTGTAAACCTTTTTTTTTCAGTGCATTGTAGGGAGGACTTGAATGTATTTTATTTAATCACAATTTATTAAAATTAAAGGGGTTATAATAATACATGTCAAGGGTGGGCCATCCTAACTTGGAAGAGGATTGTCATGTACATGGACCACCCTTGTAAGAGTAGACTTTCTAGTACCCTACTATAAGCTATCTTGACCTCTTTCCATTTCTTAGAATTAGGATTTGCACATAAATTAGTTTGCATTAATTTTTTGCTAGTGTAATTCATATAATGTGCATCTATTATATCACCTGTTTAATAAGGATAGCCTAAACTTGACTATAAACCAAGGACATAAGCTATG
Source organism: Warburgia ugandensis (assembly GCA_035236585.1). NCBI lineage: Eukaryota > Viridiplantae > Streptophyta > Magnoliopsida > Canellales > Canellaceae > Warburgia > Warburgia ugandensis. Next base: position 37,509,580 of record CP141131.1, read on the forward strand.
AGGGCCATAGTGTCTAGCCTATTGAGGCCCTAACCCCTTATTAGATTGCATATAAGTAGTTGCATTAGTTTATTACTTTTTTCTACATAATTAGAGAAAGTTTACTTGCATTAAAGTGCCATATATGTTGATCAATCTATCATGGGAATGTGCTTAAATGATTAGTAAGGGCAATCACCCCTACAAGATCAACGATGGACTTTATCACCATCCCTTAGCCACCTACATTAAATATTACCTAACACACAACCCTAGCCTCAATAATTAATTTAAAATTAATATAAAAGATACCTTAGCAGCTTACAAGATCATAGGACCCTCTTGGAAGGAGGTAACCAATTGCCATTTTAGTGGCCCCTACTTGATCATCCACGTTGGTATTTAAGCAGCTAGCTTTGCCAACACATTCAATAGCTCAAATCAACTATGGCTAACTAAAGATGGTGTGAATTGGTTAATCAAGGATGGATTTAATTGGTAAGTAGTAGGATAAGTCTAAAAGAGAGGAGGAGCTACCTAGGTTAGTAATAACCTAAAGTCACTTTCCTAAAGAAAATAAACAAAAATCAAACCATTAAGCTTGTTTTTATTAGGGTTAACATTAATTATGTACCCTTGAATGTGCATCACATAAGTTGTATCATAGAGTATAGGTTCACCTTAGTTATAAAAAAAAAAGTACTCTTTTGTTGTATACAATGATTTATTTTTGTTGTGTATAAAGTACGTTTTGCTACACCATTTTATGGTGTAGGCCTAGTTGTTGATCCAAGAGTCTAGATCACATAGTCTTATACTCTTAAGATCGGATGAATCACAAGGTGAGAACATCCTAAAAGAACATCCAAGGAGAAGAGAAGTGGTAAGAAAGCTTGCTATTTTTCCTCTATCGTGATTCATTCTTTTGATCTTTTTGTTTTATTATTTTACACTTCATATCACATTCAAAATCATGCCCCGAACCCTTCAATACATCCTCTATGACTCAACAAAATATTCATCTAAAAATCATTCTCTATCCTTTTTATTCATTCTCACTTTCATACTTTATTTTCATTCCATTCAACCCAATTTTCTTACCTTTTTCCACCATTTTATTTATTTAGCAAGTTTTATGTGACAACCCGGGTTTTCTTATGCATTTTTAAATGCAATACCTAATTTCCTAAGGCGGGATGCATCCCTATTTGAAAACCATTCTATAAAAACCATGCAATGCAACAGAAAACCTTTAGTTTTAAACTCATTTTTGAAAACCCCGAGTGTCATTTGCCTTCACAACAACCAAAGTAGTTTTTGAAAAACTTCAGAAATCATAAATATTTTTCCCAGTGTCTTTCCAAATACAAAGACACACAACTGTAATTAAATACAACTTCATGTCCAAAGGGTTGAGAGTTTACTTACATGTATAACTTTCTTCTTTTTGATTCACTTGCTCGTAGCACTAATATCTCTTAAGACGTCTTCTATTTATGAGTGGAACTATCCTGAAAAATGTTAAGGATAGGGTGAGTATATATTATACTTAGTAGGAGTCTATCACTACTAGTTTTATAATGCATGCGATGTTTTAAAATCATATGCTCTTTCCAAAACATGTGCATGTCTGAATACTCAAGTTCAATATCGACATCAAAATCCATTGTCAAACTGAAATACTAACGACTTAAAGGATCATATAATCCAAAATCGAAAGTATCATATACATATATATCATAACATCATGATATGCATAAAATGCTTCATGGAATCCAACTCATGGATCTCTAATATGGTATGGTCGACCAACCTCATATCATGCCATATGCAATGCACATAAATCATCAAACCATAAGGTCCACTATGCCCACGACCTCCTCGCCGTGTGGTCCCCGGGTACCTGAGGACACTCGGTCATAGCCTCCACGGGGCCTATGACACGTCGACCCAGTGCCGTGACACCAGTGGTAGCCCCCTGTACCACATGCAATCGACGTAGGAACTTGCCTCTTTTTGGGCATGGTACCCATCCACCTAATAGTGGTAGAGGCCGGGTGGCCAACCCAGACCCCTCGGCATATCACCCACGGGCTTACTAGCCCAAATCACATAAGATCAAATAAGCCAAAACCTCTTTTCAAAGCCGGTCCTCTTTGGGTCCCTCACAACTGCCTGGCCCTCGGCACTCCAACGTCTTTTGGCAACCCTCAAGGACATGCAATTTTTGCAAGTACTTAAATCATGCAATGTATGCACTTGTTTGCAAAACATATATGTGCATAATGTATATGCAATCATTTACAAACATGTCTATCTACAAAGCATTTATCACATGCATGCTGAATTAAGTCATGCTAAACAAGTCATATACTTAAAACATATGTTCTCAAAACAATAATAGTTCTTTTAAAAGAATCTAATAGTGATAGAGCACCTACCTCAAAGTCTCCTGGAGTCGCGTCCTTTAGTACTCAACCCGTCCCTGGGTCTCATTTATAAACTCCTGAGTATAAATGGATACAAGGAGTCCTCATTAATTTTAATCTATTTAGACATTAGACCGCTAAATCTGCTGTTTAGGGTCAAGGGTCCTTGCCTAATTCATTGTCAGGCTAGCTCCTATAATATGGACCTACTTATTCAATAGTTAAATTCTATAAATGGTCCTATGATCCTAATTTTAAAGTCTCACTAGGTCCGCATGTCCTGGTTCCCAGGACACCCGTGCATCCTGGTTGAACCGCGAACGCCTCACGTACGTGTGCGCCTAAAGCCCGTGCCAGAGACCGCGTTTTGCACACGCACATGCATGCTCAAGTGACGCGCTATGACGTGCATCATTACACGGATGCACCTTGTAGCATGGCGTGTCTCAGCTCCCAGGGCACCCCGTGCATCCTGGTCGAGCTAGGACCTGTGCCCCATGTTGCGCACGTACCCGAAGGCCGTACCTGGGACAGTGTTCGCACGTGCACAAGCATGCCTAAGCGATGCGCTATGACGCGCATCATTGCATGGACGCACCTTGTAGTGTGGTGCGTCTCAGCTCCCAGGGCACCCCGTGTACCCTGGTCGAGCCAGGACCCGTGCCCCATGTCGCGTGCGCACCTGAAGGCCGCACCTGGGACAATGTACGCACTGTCGTACACCTGGAACCCTTCTCAGGGACCCAATCCCAGGTGCATGTGGTGCTTGGCGTCCTTGGGACGCCTGGCTCATGCAGGTCCGGCCCAAGCCGTCTTGGGCGTTTTTCGGCCAAGAACCCGGCTGGAAAACGACCGAAAAGGACCAGGGAAAGTGGAAGGGAAGAGGAGTAGAGGAAAATGGCTTCCCTTGGGTCGCCGGTGATGGAGCTCTTCCCGCCTGAAAACTCTATGTTTGCCGGAAATCGTGAAGAGGGAAATCCCATTGTCGTGCAAGGTTGGAAAAGAGAAGAGAGGGGAAATGGGGAGACGGGAACGGGAACAGGATGGGCGGCCTGACTTGGGCCTGGCCGTTGATAGGAAACTCAGGGGAGATGGTTTGAGATGGGTTTCTGATTTTGCCGGAAACCCCAGTCTCAAACGGCTGGAAAAACGTCGAAAAATCACGTTTTTTGGAGAGGGGAGATGGGGTTTTTATAGGCCATTGGCGGTGACAGATCCCTCTAGAAAAATCGGGATCAAGGGTTTCTGGGAGTGTCTAGAGGTTGAAGACGACAGGGGGTTCCGTTATCAAAACGGCCCCCTGCGTTTTTCGTCCTTTTTCGTTTTTTTCGTTTTTCTGTTTAATTTCCAAAAATACCCCGATCTTTAAATGGTTATAACTTCTTCATACGAACACCGTTTTAGGTGATTTTTGAAGCGTTGGATTCCATTCTTCTAGTAGAATCTAATGGTACTAAGTTTCCTCACAAATTCCTTCGTTTACTATTTTAAATAAAATCAAACATTCAGCATAGTCTATTTCCCATAAAATGTCCAATTTTTGCTAAAAACAGTGTAAATTGCTCGGGCATTACATTTTAGTCCTTATTTTATCATAATGATCACTAATTAGAGTTATTTTCATATTTTATAGGATTAGGGTACAATTGTAGAAGAATGCTATTTTTGGCATTTCAAACCCTAAAACATGGATAATTCAAAGTTCGAGCATCAACACAATCACACCTACCAAATTTATTAGGTCCAAAAATTCAAAATGTAGAATGGGTGTCGATATCATTTCCAAGATAGACAAAAACTCTAAAAGCATCACTGTACCTTATCCATGCAAAAGAGGATTTAAATATCAAAACCTACGATAAACTTTTATGCATACATGTATACATTTCACCACTTTGTAGAGCTTCTAATTGAAGCATAAGAGCCACACATGTCAAAGGAAGCATGCATGTGAGTTAAAACCCTAATTTCCTCTCTCATCAATTCAAAATAGGGAACACATACATGTGTAACACAAATTTTTCAAGCAAAGGTATTGCATCTCACTCAATTTTATGTGAAAAACATATAAGAATTAGTATGATTAGTAGAGAAAAATAAGGAGGTGAGGAGAGAGACAAAAAATGAGAAATCTACAGTCAATTTTCATTCGAGAAATTCAAAAAAGAGTGGTTGAGACCAAATCACATTCAAGACCATCCTAAAGCAACCAATGACAAGTCATTTGAGTTTGGATGGACCAATACAAAGAAGCCATACATGACAGAAAGAGGACTAAGTCATGAATTGTGGAGAAAATTTTGGTGGGCTGTCCACCATTTTTCAAGGAGAAGAAAACGTGTTATCCTTAATAAAAAACATGTTTTCACCTTGAATGTGATTAGCCAGAGTAAAAAATCATGGGTTGAGAAGAAAAGAAATAAAAGAATCAGTGTGGGTAAGAAAATCTCTACAAGATTTTAGCCATCCAAATTCGGTCATTACCAATCCGACAAATAACAAGGAATGAGCCATAAAATAATGCCTTTTTGGATAGGAGGCTTCAAGGAAATATCAACCATCCATGTATGGTGGAAATATGATCCAATATAAGGGAATGAAGAAGGAAAATTATGAAAATCCTAGCCACCACTCCATCTCATCTCCACACAATCCAATCAGAGCACTTGATCTCAAGTATTAGGTAGGGGTTTTAATGTAGGATGAGATTCTAATATAGGCTTGGATTAGCCAAGCACAAAATTGCATTATTTCACTCTAAATTCTTCATATTACTAGTTTCTTGCATGTTGAAACGGTATGTAAATCATTAAATGTTTACCTTGATTTGAATGTTCCATGCCTAAATTCATGATCTTCTTCTTGTATGGTATTGTTACATGTTTCTAGTGTAAGCATGACATGTTTAAGGCTTGATTATTTTTTAATTCACCTTGATTTCTTTGAGGATTAAACATGCTCTGTTTTGTTCGTCACTGCTAATTCATGGTAAATAGGAGATGTTCATCATATTAGCTACCCCTCATATTACTAGTTTCTTGCATGTTGAAATGGTGAGTATGTAAATCATTAAATGTTTACCTTGATTTGAATGTTCCATGCCTAAACTCATGATCTTCTTCTTGCATGGTATTGTTACATGTTTATAGTGTAAGCATGACAAGTTTAAGGCTTGATTATTTTTTAATTCACCTTGATTTCTTTGAGGATTAAACATGCTCTGTTTTTTTCGTCACTGCTAATTGATGGTGAATAGGAGATGTTCATCATATTAGCCACACCCTTAAATTTCCATATGTCCAAAAGGCATTCTACGTTTTCTTCCTTATTGTATGAACTTGTTATGGATGCACTCAAGTCATAATTTTTCACTGATTTTCATGGGACAAAGTAAGAACATGGACTGGTCACACCTTGTTCTTTCTACACAGAAGCAGGCAAGGTGCACCCAATCCCAAGCTTATATCTTATGATTCAAGCAAAATGAAAGATGGGTCTTCAAGAACACATCATCAACTTCAAATAGCAAACAAGTTTAGTCCTTGATTTACATTATTTGGGTACTAATTTGAAGGTGAAAACTGGGAGGAAACACACCATTTCATGCATCTGGTAGGTCTGCGGGAATGGCAATCGAATAATGGTGTGGAAATAACTTGAAATTCAAATTTTTAGTAACTTTGGTATAACACTTTACTAAGAGAATTCACAGTGGTGATGGTGCAAAATGATGAAATACTAAGCACCATTTCTTGGTTCATGGTGAAAAGGAAATGGTGGCTTAGCATTTTGGTTCAATTTGTAGGTGTTTAAAGAGAATAAGCGAATTGAGGAAAGGGAAAACTAAGTAGAAATTGAAATAAATTGAAAAGGCAAGCCTTGAATGACATCTTAAATCAAATGCTAGAATTCACCTAGCTACTAAAAATTCACAAGTGTAGAACAAAAGTTGACTAGAATTCCTAAGTCAACAAGATTCCAGTCCTTGGAATTTTTGTGTAAAATTTCCCCATCTTGGAATTTGGGAATTCCATTTTAATGGAAAATGTGAGAAATTTTTCCCTTTTTAAATTGGAAATGTAATTATACTAATTGTACACTTTACTGGTAATATTGGGAATACAAAACTACTTTTAAATTAGAAATAGTGAAGGGAATAAAGGTAATTATTCTAGATAAGGAAAATTACAAAATTACCCTTAGGCTAGAATTTTGAATACTTGGAAAATTAAGTTGGTTTCATTAATGAAACTTCACATGCCAATTCATTTGGGCTCAAACACTTAAGACTTAGACACTAAGTCATGGTCTCATAAGACAAAAATCTTATTCCATAATCCCTTAAGCCTTCTTTAACCATGATTTGAATATTTCATGACTAGTTATCAATGACATAATACATACAACTTAGTCTCATTTGATTAAGTTACTTACAACTTAGTTTGTAGGGCATAACTTCCTAAACTAAGACTTGTATGATGTGGCCACTTTTACTTTAGCCTTTTATGACCTACATTCCTTGAATCTAGCCTTATGTGACTAGACCTCTATGCCTTAGCTTTTTCAAAACTCAAGGCATTTACACTTTAAGCACCTACATATTACATCATGACTAGATCATCTAAACCTTAGTATTCATGATCCCCATGATACGAAATTGAAGTTAGGTGAACACTTAATCATACCTCGAGTCCAAATTTAGGTTAATTATCACTAATAACCTTAGGAATAGACTAGTTGAAAGATAGTTGTTAAACATGATAAACTCATGACAAACACTAAAGGAGTATCAACTAAGGTGTAAGAATAATAATACCATGGCATAAGACATAAGTGCCATAATGCTAGAGGTGAAAATAAAAACATGCGCTCTTGTTAAAGGGACATCTAGCCCTTAAATATCATGAAAAGGATAACATCAACTAAATGATTTCACTATAAGTTAACAATGGGATTAACAAAGTGTGTCACACTACTAGAAATAGGATATCAGTACACATCATTCCATCACATTCATGATTTGGGCTGATGGTTTCACATATTTGACCAAGGGCCCGGAGACATTGTTTTCATCAATACTTGGCAATCATCACAAGTGTGGTGGTGATGAGATATGGATTTTTATGAGCCATGGGTTTAGTTTCATTGATGCTTTTGGCAAAGCACTTTATGAGTGGTCGATGCAATTTTGTTGATACTTAGGCAAGTGCTCTACAATTAGTTGTAAGCACTGATGATTATGGTTTCCTCGATGTTGTAGTCAAGCACTCTAAGAGTGGCCCTAAGTCCTAATGGATGTAGATTTGTTGATGCTTGAGTAGGCACTCTACAAGCAGTTGTAAGTACTTGTGGGTATGGATTTCATCGATGTTTTGGGCAATCATTCTTGGAGTGTCCTAAGTTCTGAATTGCTCAACAGGTGCTCTACAAGTTCTGTAAGACCCGAGGGCTTACACGCCTAGAGCAACAATAAGGTCTAGAGGCAGGCGCGCTACGTGTCACTATAAGTCCTAGAAGCCCTATGCTAATAGGTGCAATTGGCCACTGAACTCTGAGAAGAGATTAATACCAGCCCTGCGATGGAGATGGCAGGTGGTAGGAGTCACTTCTTATGGGGAAGTGCTTTGAGAGGTAGCTGAGTAGTCCCCAAGAGGTCCAGTGAGTCATGGCTCATGAGGGTATAATCGAGTAGATGTAAAGGCCATAGTGGTTGCCAATGGGTGGTAGTAGTGCCCTACGATCATAGGTGTCTATTTGATATTAGCATGTTGTGCATGCCAATCATTTTTCGAGAGTTTAAACCTTGTCCCTCATGGTAGGACTGCATGCCACTGATGTGTCCCTGGTGGTAGGACTATATGCCACTGTGATATGGAGCGATTAGTTTTCCACGACAATGTGGGCATGGATTTATGCATTGCAGATTGAAGGCTATGCGCCTCGGTTCAGCATCATCTATTTTGACACTGATTTGACAGATTTGTCAGTAACTTTAGGACATTGTGGATGATTTGAAATCATCAATCTTTTTTGGATCTTTATCACACATGCACTGATCACTCTTTTTCAAAAACTATACATGTATACATGTATGGAGATACATATATTTATGCTACTACATGCTCCATTTTAGGCATTTTGGCTTATATTAGTTTTTTACTCTCCTGTGAGCTGTTGTTTTGCTTACCCCCTACAACCAACATTTCAAGTGATGCACTAGGTAACTCGAGCGTGAGAGACACAGGGAAGGAAAAAGTGCCTAGATTAACTTGGATGTGAGGAGAATATGCTTTTAGCATAGTTTCTTTTGATAGAATCCATGTGTAGGATTTCATTGTGGGTATTGTGTATAACTTAAATTTTTGTTGACACATTGGATGACTATAATATGGATTATTCTAATTATACGAATGGATTGTGTAACTTTACTCTTGACTATATGGGTGGTACCTATGGCATGTATCTCTAACCATTCCTAGCTTAGAAAACTATTATTTTACATATACATGGAGGTTTTGTAGTAACTCCCAAAAAGAAGTTGATGAATTTCTCAAAATCACTCTGATCATGTTTTCTAAAGCAAGGACATTTCTACTACTTTCTAACTTAAAATCAACAAATGTTTGTAAAACCCAAGATGTTACACTCTCAACCCTATAAGACCATACAAAATGATCAACCACCAAGGGAGAACATCCTACAGGAAGGAACATCCAAGGGAAAGAAAAGAGGTACGAAAGGCTTGCTATTTTTCCTCCATTGCACTTCATTCTTCTTCTTCTTTTTTCATTATTTTTACACTTCATACAACATTCAAAATCATGCCCCTAACCCTCCATTCCATCATCTGTAATTCACCAATAGATCATCTAAAAATATTCTCTAACCTTTTCATTCATTCATCGTTTTCATAATTTTTTTTTTTAGTCCATTCAACCCAATTTTCTAACCTTTCTCCTCTTGTCTCCACAATTGCTAAATCTCCACACCTCATAACTGACTTATCCACAAATTTCATATATATATAAACTCCATGCCAAGCCCCTTTTTACACCAAATTTCATTTTCATTATCAAGCCTTAATATTTTTCCATCTTATTTTATTTTTCTAAATTTTTCCGTCGTCATCTAGATCTAAAATTCATGTCCCTATACTTCCATCATATCCTCTATCATTCCATCCATTTCTTCTCTCCAAGATTTTTCATTTACAAGACTTTTTGAATCTCTTTCTCTCTCTTGGTATTACACACATAACACATATTTTTGGCTGTAAACACTTCTCCCCAGGGCTGTGGAATGAGTAGCTGGTGATCTATGGTTATGTTGAGTGACACGACATGAATTGCATCACAAGTGAATAACATAAAAGAAAGGTGGTAGTATGCAGGTTAATGGGATTCACTAGAAGATCTCTCGAGTGGTACATTAGAATTCTAGGTGAATGCACTCTAACTCATAGGATTAGTTATATTTGTTTTTGTTATTCCTTTCCTTATAATCAATTGATGTAATCTCCATTTTAATAGAATAAAAGCTCATTTCTCTCTACTTTAAGTGTTATTTCCTTTATGTTATGTTTACTTACTTTTGTAGTTGTTAGAATTAGTTCACTTCTTTATGCTTATAATTAATTGGTTCACTTGGTGTATTAAGATGAGATATTTGTTAGACTAAAATATTTTTAAGATTATGCTATTCTAGGTTAAAAAGTACTTAATATTAATATTGGTCTCATGACACTCTAAATTTACATACTCGGTCATTGCTTGAAAGAAAGGGATACTCTAATTATAAAGTTTTTGTGGGGCTACCCATACTTGCACATTCTATGTTATTATAGATCTGTGAACTTATGGTATTATTTTTAAAACACATCAAGTTTTTGGTGATGTTGTTGGATACTTGCAATGGATTTTTAGTTAAAGTCTAAGTTAATTATTTTACCCTAGTTGGAGATTTTAGGTTTGCATTTTTTTAGATACATTTTTCATTTTATTTCAACTATTCTTGTTAATTTTTGGGTTCTCACTTTTATATTTATCTTTGCAAGATTTTTGATCAAGAATTGAAGGAAATGATGATATTTTATAACTTTTTATTGTGAGTGAATTGTGGTGAGGATGTGGATTTATTTTATTTCATCACAAGTTATTCAAATTAAAGGGACTGTAATAATATAAGTCAAGGGTGGGCCATCCTAACTCTGAAGAGAGGGTGGCATGTACATGGACCCACCCTTGTACGAGAAGACATTTTCTAAAACCCCACTGTAAGCTATCTTGACCTATTTCTATTCCCTAGAGTGAGGGTTTGGATATAAATTAGCTTGCACTATTTGTTTGCTGGCGTAATTCATATAGTGTGCATCCATTATGTTACTTGTTGCTTTATATCTAGGACTTTGCATTAGTTATCACCTATTTAACAAGGATAGACCACAAGCTAGGTTATAAACCAAGGACATAGGCTTCCAAGGTTATAGTATCCAGTATGTTGAAGCCCTAACCCCTTGTTAGATAGGTAGTTACATTAGTTTACTACTTTTTTTGCATAATTAGGTCACATTTACTTGCTTTAAAGTGCAATATATATTGATAGATCTATAATGGAAATGTTCTTAAATAATTAGTAAGGGAAATCACCCCTACAAGATAAAGGGTGGGTTTATCACCATCCCTTTGCCCACTCACCTTACGTGTAACCTTACCCTGGACAATTAATTTAAAATCAATATAGAAGAGACCTTAGTAGCTTACGAGCTTATAGGACCTTCTTGGAAGGAAGTGACCTATTGCATCTCCTATGGCCCCTACTTGATCATCCATGTTTATATTTAAATGATTATCTATGCCAGCACATTATATGACTTAGATCAACTATAGCTGACTGAAGAGGGTGTGAAGTGGTTGATCAAGGTAGGATCTAATTGGTAAGTAGTAGGGGGAGTTTGAAAGAGAGTAGGAGCTACCTATGTTAGTAATAACCTAAAATTCACTCCCCCAAAGGAAAAAAAAAAAAAAAAATCAAACCATTCAGCCTATTTGTATTAGGGTTAGGATTAATTATGCGCCCTTGAATGTGCATCATATAGCTTAGGTTCCCCTGAGGGCATATGCTTAATCTAAGAATCTAGATCTCATAAGGAGAGGGTTAAAGAAATCAAGCCAGTCATATTTATCCTCCCAAAAATATGACCAATGAAGCAGGGGATAAAAAGCCATTATCATACTATTTCACTCCCTGACTCTTATGATATGAGGATATGCATGAGATAGAGGTAGGAGATACACCTAATATATCTAATGCATTAGATAGATTGGATGATAGGGGGGATGATGAATTAAATAGGTTAAAAGATTCTAGGCAAGCTAGCAAGTTATTTAAGCAGCCTCGGTATGATAGTTATTATACCTATTCTAGCCCAACATATCATACTACTTCATGGCTATCAAGCTATACATACCCTACATATTATCAGGAGAAAGTGAATGCACCCAATGAATTCAAAGATCCTAACAATTACTATTACGCTGAAACTATCCTACACGCATTAGGCATCCCCAACAAATTTGGTCTTAGGATCATCAACGAGGACCATCATGGTTCCACCTTGTTCCACCTTTTCAAAGTATCCCAATGCCACAGCAATATGAGCCATACCAGCCGTTTCCTCCATAACAGAGGAGACAATCATTAGAAGATATCCTTCATTTGTATATGTATAATACACTAGAATTCTAAGAAGCAACTAGGTAATTATGTGAGTGGATGAAATTTCATAAGGTTCAAATAACTACTGACTTCATAGAAATGGCTAAGGAAACTAAACAAATTGAGGATGAGAAGCCCAACAGTAACTATATAGGGTTGGAAATATTGTCAAAACATCCTCATATGGGATAGATAATCTTGAACAATCCCTATCGTCTTCTAGTAATTATCCACTCGATGTACATCCTACTTATTTTAAGTTTGATTCTTATGAGATAAATAATTTCAAACAATCCCTACCACCTTCTAGTAGTTATCCACTCAAGGTATCCTACTTATTTTAAGTTTGATTCTAACAAAGACACCTCCATGGATGATGAGAGTGTTTTAATGAACACTAGGTCATTCATGGACACTTCTCAATGGATGTTCCAAAAAGAACCCCTTAAATCTCCTAAGGTTCCATTTGAGCCATTCAATGCTAAAGAAGCACCCGATTTGGAGCAACAACTTTTATTCGTCTGAAACCTTTCCAATTATGGTTGAGCAGGAAGGAGCGTCCATTGATATTATGGCCGAACATCAACCAACTATAGGGTGCACATTAAAAGATATGGAGGGGTTAAACCCCAATGGTTCCTTGCCTCCAGAAGAACAAGAATAACCTTTTAGGGAAATACAAAGCCAGCTTAACCCCCAACTATAGGAAAATGTAAGAGAGGAGGAGGAACATTATGTACTTTTTTAAATTGGCCTTATCTTTCCTTAGTTTGAAAACAAACTCATCTTGATTTGGTCCCATGAGACTTTATTTTATGGTGGTCTTTTATGTTATGATCTTATCACCACCATACATTTCTGGGTGGAAAATGTATATCGACCACTGTGAAGTTCTTAAATGGTGTGAGAAACTTCTCTATTTAATTACAAGAGTTAGGATTAGGATAGATTAGATTACCTAGTTGTGTTGAGGACTAGGATAGAGTAGATTAGTTAGCTTGTTTTTTTTTAATGTCATATTAGATTTGCATTTACAGCAACATTCATTGTATATTAATGTTACATTCAACAAACTACAATAGATCAATGCACTACTCTAGAGTGCAAGTACTATCTTCTCACTCTTTCCTCTTAGGTTTATTATTTTCATTTGTCCCTACTAGGTAATTCTAAACATTGAGGATAATGTTTAATTTAGTTATGGGGTTGGGTGTTTCAAATTTTGATGTATTCATTTACGTTTTAGTGTCATTAAATTTTTTGAAAATTTTTAAAAAAAATAAAAAAATTTGAAAAAATAATGATGAGTTCCTTCACTAAGATGAGAATTTAGATTTTTTGAATATTCAGTTACCTTATGAACTTTAGCTTATTAATACATTTGTATACAATTAGTTCACTATTTTATCCTTTTTCTAAAGTTTTACATGATAAATTAAAATCAAAACAATTATTGCACAATAGTTATATATATGGTTTAAGTTGAAGAGAAAATATAACTTAGAAATCTTGAAGAAGACATGTGGAGACTATTAACCCAAGTGAGATTAGAACCATTCTTTGCTTGTGAGGATTATATATAAATTCAAAATTTTTATTCAGCAGACATAGTTTCCTAGTTGGTCTCATTATTCTTGAATTGGTCAACTATTGAGAAAAAATATGATAGACTATACCATATATATCTTGAGTTTATGGTCATTTTTAAGTCATATGAAACCTAAAAAATGATAAAGGTTATCCTTGTTTAACCTAGAGCCTTTAGCCTTCCCTATGTTATTTCTCAATAGATAACCCCTTAAGCCTTTAAAATACAAGCCTTTTCTTTGTTAGCCAAGCAACCATTACCTATACTATAACCCTATAATATATCCATTACCTAGTTGTTTAATAATATGCCGAGAAGATTGATGAAATATCTTGAAAAAATATATATATGAGCAATATAATAGATGAACATCAAAAGGGTTAAAAAGAAGAAAAGTTAAAGTAAAGGCTACATCAAAGGTCAAGTTAAAAAGAAAAGAAAAAGATGGTAGATAAAGAAAAATGTTCACTCTTGTAAAGAAAAATGGAAAGAAGATTGTGAATGCACTAGTAAAAGACCTTTACATATCTTCATAACAATCTTTGTTTACCTCTATACATATTCTTTTGATAACCTTATCTTAAGCCCATGTTTCGTCCTAGTAGAACTCCTAACTTGATCTTAGGAGTAATATGGCTTGGATATGGTTATGAACACATAAGAAAATTGGAAGAGTATAACATTCTTAGTAGTTGATATCCTTTCATGAGACCATTATTATTCTTTCTAAGTTATTGTTCTTTTATATGGAATATGTGGGATTTTTGAACTTGATGAATAATATTCTACTCACATATTAATGAGATATTTATACCTTTTTAACTGGCTTCCTTCTAAGTGTCAAGAATATTGTGTGAGAATTGAAGTTCAAACAAACATTTAGATGGTAATCTAAGTTATATTTAACTTAATAATTGATAATTATATATATATATATATTAGCTATAGCCCACACTCGTATTCCAAAGTTTAATGACATAATACATTATCTTTAGGATAGGGGTAGAGTTTCTTTGAAATTTTTGTTTATTTTTATTAGTATGCTAAAGTTGGATATTTAATGAAAGCTGAAGACAAGAAAATTCTCTCTAATAAATAAAGGACTTTTATATAAGTTTTCGAAAATTATTATGGATATCATTTTTAAAAACCCTTACGATACTACAACTCGTCCACTATGGATAACCTAGGGGTTTAAAGGCTTTCTGCATATGCTAATTGCACACGACAACGCATGTAAAAGTGATTAGGAATTCTTATAGTTTTTCAAATTTCTTTATTAGTGTTGCTCAAGGATTAGCAAGATGCAAGTCTTGGGGTATTTGATAAATATATAATTATTACATAGAATACCCCTATATTCAATAGGTTTTAGCCCATGTTTTATTATAAAGATCACTAATTAGAGTTATTTCCACATTTTGTAGGATTAAGGTATCATTGTAAAAAAAATAAGGTATTTTTGGCATTCCAAACCTTAAAAGATGGATAATTTAGAGTCTTAGCATCAAAATGGTCTCGCCTATCAAATTTATAAAGTCCAGAAGTTCAAAATGTAGAATTGGTGTTGTTATCATTTTCATCATAGTTAGAAACCTTAGGAGCATCATCGAACCTTATCCACGCAAAAGAAGCAGTAAATATCAAAAGATATGGTGGCCAAATCCATACATGCATGCATACATTCCACTACCTTTGGAGAGCTTCTAAGTCAAGCTTAAGGGCCACACACATCAAAGAAAGCATGCATGTTAAGCACACTCAAGCTCAGGTCTACAGGAGACTTAAAACCCTAACTTTCTCTCTCATCACTTCAGAATGGGGACCACCTACATTTGTACCATGAATTTTTCATGCAAAGGTATTGCAACACACTCAATTCCATGTGAAATACATGTGTGAATTAGTATGATTAGGGGATAAAAATAAGGAGGTGAGGAGAGGGAGAGAGAAAAAACTGGAAATCTACGGTCAATTTCATTCGAGAATTTCAAAAAAAGAATGGTTGAGACCAATTCACATTGAAGACCATCTTAAATGTATTAGAGTCTCAATAATGTCAAAACCATAATTGCCACTTAGGCTACAATCTCATGAATCTTAAAGATAATAAAATCTAAAATAAATAAGTAGTGATCTATCTTCTCACTTTCTTTAAGTTCTAGGATGCTCATTAGGTCCTTCACTTTCCCATGATAATCTGCATTTAAATCATAGGTTGAGTATTCACAATACCTAATAGATAAACCTGAATCGCTCAAAACGTGACACCTAGCACACACATGATTTTGAAAACATATTATAAGTATAACACAATCATGACTCTCTTGCATGATTCCCTTTTTATGCAATGAGCACTTCATGCATTCATAGGATAAATAGTATAACATCACATCTCATAGATAATACATATACATAAACTCAATAATCATCACCATCGGTAAATCAAATTGATAAAATTGTACCCCTAGGTACCATGGCTAGTAATTGTCCTGCGGCACGTACTGGGAGTAGGGCGTCCTAGGGACGCAGGTTTATGCCGGTATAAACCAGTGTAAACCGTGCCGCCGATGTAGATCAGTGCAAACACCGCCCGACCCCCTATAAATTAATATATTAATTTATAGTCTTTTCACTAAAAGCTTTATTTTGGGAGCTACAGAGGTCCAAATCATTATAATAAAAAAACATTCATTGCGATTGTCTTAACAACGTAAACCTAGATTTGACTTGCAAACTTACATTTGACCACTTTTAAATTAGTCAAATCATAAAATATTATTCAATAACTTAGATCAAGCCGATCAATAGATAATCAGGCCTTAGATGAGACTCTAATACATTCGCCTACATATATATATATATATATTTACAAGTTGGCAAGTTTGTAAACTCTCTAACTTTCTAAGCAAGAACTTTTCTTAATCTTGGTAGATTGGAATCTATGATTAGTCAGCCACTTGACCACTTGACTAAGGAAGACATCTAGGAGGCATTTTTTACCAATATGAATTAGGATACTTTGACTAGTTCATGGGACGTTTTCCACCAAGGTGATCTAGAATGTCCATCTAAGATAATTCAAAATGTTCTCCATGATTTAATCCAAGACCTCATTCAATGACAACATTTGGCGTCTTTCATCTAAGCCCCAAAATGTTTTCTTTGGTTGATTTAAACCATTCAAACTTTCAAGGTGTAAGACGTCCACTCCTCCACGACCAAACACATCAAAAATACTTTGATCCAAGAGGGTTTTGATTATGGTCTTGATTGTTCATAGCTTGATCGCCTTTGAACTCACTTGATCCACCATAAATCTTGGAATTTTTGGACACTTTAGTATCGTTCTCTTCAAGTTGACAAGAATTCATCCTCTAGTCATCTGCAGCATCCTCTCCTTTGTATGGTAAAAGACTCACTGCATTGAAAGTATCTTAACTTCACATTCCGTTGGTAGCTCGATTTTTTAGGCACTCTTAGCAAGTTTCATCAAAACCATGAAAGGACCTGCTACTCTTGGCATGAGCTTAGAATGTTGTCCTTGAGAAAAACTATCATTGCTAAGATGTACCCACACCAAATTGTCTTCTTGAAATTCAGCAGATTTTATATGTTTATCTGCTTGTTCTTTATACTTCATGTTTTACCTAGCATCTTTGCTCAGATTTGTTCATGGATCTTCTTGATTTGCTTGCCTCTCTCTTGGGCATCTCTGCCAAAATTTTGGTTAGTGACAAGGGTACTAAATCCATTGGACTCAAAAGATTTTTATTATATACTAATTCAAAAGGACTACATCATATAATTTCATTGTAGGAACTGTTGAAAGCAAATTCAGCTTGAGCTGACAACAAATTTCAATAGCAGATATTTTTTCTCACAAAACTTCATAGTAGATTTCCCAAATTTCTATTAATGACTTCAGCCTGGGGATGACAAGATGAACTAAATTGTAGCCAAATTCTAAGCTCTCCATAAAGTTTGTCAAAAGTGACTCATAAACTTTGGATCTTGTTCTATTGTGATCGTTGTGGGAATGTCATGATGTCTAACAACTTCTCTAAAATACAAATTTGCCACATTTTAACGTCAATTGTCTCAGTGCAGGCTATGAAGTACGCCATCTTTGGGAAGTCGTCAACAACTACCATAACAGAATCTTTATTTTGCTACGATCTTGGTAGCCCAATGACAAAGTCCATGCTTATTTCTTCTTAAGGAGAGTTCGAAATGCAAGTAGGGTATGCAAACCTGTGTTCTATAGCTGACTTTTTGCTAGATGACAAATCCTACACCTTTACACATTTAGAAACATATGTTGCCATTTGTGACCAAAGAACTTGCCTTTCACTAAGGCAAGAATTTTATCTCCCTCAAGGAGTCCAACTAGGCCTCCATCATAAGCTTCAAATATGATTGCTTCTCTCAGGGAAAATTAGGAATACATTATAGAATACTTGTGAAGAGAAACTGATATCGCGTTAGAGGAACCATGCTCACAATTCTACCATATTTACCTGAAGTAAGGATCACTCTATAAAGCTCTTTAACTACTTCAAAACTGACAACTTTAGCATTTAAAATAGTTGTAAAAGAATGTATCTTGCTTAAGGCGTCTACCTTCACCTTCTATGTACCCAATTTGTGCTTGATCACAAAACTAAAAGATTGAATGAATTCGACCCAGACAACATGCCTTCTACTAAGCTTTTGCTGACTTTGAAGGAACCTTAAGAGGTTCATGATTAGAAAGTAGTACAAAAGGCTATGGAAGCAAGTATTGGCTACAATGTTCTAACATCCTTATAATTATGTAGAACTCCTTGTCATAGGGGTAGTTGTGGTGTAGACCATTAAGTTTTTCATTAAAAAAGGCAATTGGCTTTCCTTCTTAGCTAAGAATTACACTAATTCCCTCATTGGAAGCATCACATTCAGCTTCAAACATACAATCAAAGCTAGGTAAGGAAAGGAGAGGAGCATTGGTTATCTTTTGCTAGAATAAGTTCAAAGCTCTGCTATGCTTTCTGCAACCACTTAAAAGTTCAACCTTTTAAACATTTTATAATTAGAGTGATAATTGTGCTAAATTTTTTGATGAATCTTGGTCAAATGAAGCAAATCCATGAAAGCTTCTAATGTGAAAAAGAATTAGAACAGGCCAACAAAGGATAGCCTCCACATTACTCGGATCCATCTTACTCTATCAAATGAAATGACATGACTCAAGAAGATAATGCTATCAATTAAGAAATTGCATTCATTAGATTTTCAACTTCTATTACCACATTATTATTTAAATGCTCCTCCTAACTTTTAGTGTACACAAGATATCATCAAAGTACACAACAACACATTTTCCATTGAAGGGCTTAAAGATATGAGTCGTTAAATGCATGAAAGTGCTAGGAGCACTAGACAACCCATTTAGCTGGCCTCACTTGGTGTAGAAGTAACATTTTCACAAGCATCACTTTTAATCAAAATAGTGGCAAACCTTGCCACTTGATGTACATCTCATGTGAAAGATGGTGTAGCATAACCAATCATCATCGTCTTTATAAATAGCACTCAAGCTTCTTCCCACCACCAACATCTCACCTTGATCAACATGGATGACATCTTCTTTCTCGTCCTGACATGATTGAGATCTTCTTCATCATCAAATTTTGATTTTTCACCAAAACAACTACTTTGCAATTTGGACAATCAAAGACAAAGTGTACATGATCTTGACATTTGAAGCATCTCCTCGCATTTGAACTTGAGGGAATGGGTTGCTAATTACTATCAGTCTTTGTTGTATTTTTCACAAGTGCACAAGCTATTGTAGTATAGTGTGTGCAAGCGTGGGTCAATCCTACAGTTTGGAAAGAGGGAGTTTAAATAAAATTTAAATTATTAAAATTAAGAGAAATTAAAGCAACTAAATAACAATGCACTAAAAAACTTAAATTTATTACTCAACTAAAAAGTACACAAAATTTTGGATCTAAATGACAATGAATTAAACAAAATAAAAACTAAATTTCACTTCCCTAACTCGATCACCGTGTCACTCGACAAAGTTTTCTAGATTTGATCACATTTAAGTAGCTCAACCCACACTAGTCAATCATTGAGGTCCCTACTCACCGATTTAATAGTCGGATAATGCAATTTTTCTAAAAAAAATGATAATCTTGATCAATGGATGAAACTATGAATTGGACAGCTGTGATTGACTATGTGGACTTAAAATGCAAGATCAAAGCTTATGGGTCATCTAAGAATTTAATTTGAGTGAAGATCTAATGATAACCTTGAGGTTAGGAAATAAATGGAGCTGCAATTAAGGAAGTCCTTCAGTTAAGGCTAAACTGTTGATTTGGTTAAGCTATAACCGAATAGGGACTAGATTTGTAAAGTTCAAGGGCTTAATGAGACAAGGAAAAATTGAGATACAAATGGAATTTAAACATGAGATTTATGGGTAGAAATGGAATTTTAGAAAAAAAAATTATTTCAACTGAATGATGGAGACGACATGGAGCTGTTTGAAAAAGCTAGAAAACAAAGAGGAGAAGAGAGGGAGATTGGGTGAAACCTAATTGGATTTGGATTCAAACAAGTAATGATTGTAAAAAGAAGAGAATAGGTGAAAATTAGTGAGAAACAAGAATATATATATATATATATATATATATATATATATATATATATATATATAAAACACTATGTGAAGCAAGGGAAATGATGGTGAAAGCAAAGGACTAGGAATGAAGCGGAAACAAGGACAAAATGGTAAAGGAAATACTTACCAAACAAGGACACTTTTGGAGGTTCCTTGCTCACACATGAAATACTTACCAAACATACCTATTATGATAGGGAATAGGCAAATGGTTTCCAATCTAGTCATATTGGAGATGACAAACTTTAATATTTTTCTATAAATGGATTGGTTAGCCACTTATTGGGCAACAAGAGATTGTCGAAAAAAGGTGGTGTTTGAAACTTCAAGAGAGGCATCAATATTTTTTAGAGGGAGACAAGATTGCATAGCAATATATGTAATATCAACTAACAAGGCATCAAAATACATCACCAAAGGATGTCAGGGCTTCTTAGCCAAAATAGAGGTCGTGGCAGTTGAAAGGCCTCCGCTTGAAGATGTGGAAGTTGTGTGGGAATATTTAGATATATTTTTTGAGGGGTTGCTAGGGTTACTTCCAAAAAGAGAGACTGATTTTACCATTGACGTAATATCAAGTACAATACCTATCTCTAAGGCATGAATTTTTAGATAAAAGGTTTATTAGACCTAGCATGTCACCATAGGGAGCACCAATCCTCTTAATTAAACAGATATATGAGGCTATGCATCAACTACCAATGCTGAATAGGGTTACTATAAAAAAAAAAACAAATACCAACTACATTGTATCAATGATTTGTTTGATTAGCTACAGTCGACCAAAGTGTTCTTTAAGATTGATTTGAGGTCTGAATATCACCAGCTGCGAGTGAAGGAAGAAGTCATCCAGAAGACAGCTTTCAGACCTCGATAAGGGCATTCTGAATTCAGGATTATGCCATTGGGGTTGACGAATGCCCTAGCCACCTTTATGGATCTAATGGATAGGGTGTTCAAGACACATGAAATCATGCAAAGGATTCGAGCCCATCAAATACGCTCTGAAAGGATTTGAGTCCATCCAAATAGCCCAGAAAATGACAGCCATAAAAAGGCCTAAGCCCATGCCTCGGCCCATCCAAATGATACTAAGCAAAGTCCTATTCTAGAAAGAAGGGAAAAGTAAGGGATTTAAGTCTGCTCAGAGATTTCATATCTCTCCCACGTGTGATTCATCCTAATAACTACCATTAGGTTTTTCTACCTTCTTGGATAAATTCGTGATTGTGTTTGTAGACGAATGTATTAGAGTCTCATCTAAGGCCTACTTGTCCATTGATCGACTTGATCTAAGTTATTGAATAATATTTTATGATTTGGCTAATTTAAAAGTGGTCAAATGTAAGCTTTCAAGTCAAACCTAGGTCTACGTTGTTAAGATAATCGCAACGAATGTTTCCGATCATGATTTGGACCTCTATAGCTCTCAAAATAAAGCTTTTAGTGAAAAGACTTTATAAATTAAAATATTAATTTATAGGGGTCGGGAAGTGTTTGCACCAATTTACACCAGTGGCACGGTTTACACTGGTTTATACCATCGTCCCCTGGACGCCCTGCTCCCAGAAGGCGTTGTGGGATGCACCGCGTGCATCCAAGTCGCCAAGACGCTCCTCCACATGCGTCATGGTTGCCAAGATGCCAGGCATTCTGGCTTTCCGTGACAGCACACGAAAATGCCCCCGCACACACATGCGCTACGCATGCCCATGCGTCGTCTACTTCTGGGCGTCTCGCCTGGCATCCTGGCATCAATGACAGGGCACCAATGTAGTTGCCGTCACCAGAAACGACGACCAGAGTCAGGTCATTGCCGGTGACTCCTAGAGTGCCCAAATTTTGCAATTTTTATACCCTTTTGTTCAAAATTTCATGCACATTCATTTTTTGATACACTTTTTGATTGATTTTGTCAAAATTTAAGGTTTTTTCTCATGTTCCTAAATTTCTCCTACGTACTTTTTTCTTGATTTTTGGGGTCACCAGCCGTTGGATTTCCCTAAAATTTAAAGGGTTTGCTCTTGGGTTCATTACGCATAGGATGAACAATCCGATTGTTGATTTGACTCTATTTTCTCAACTTATTTCCACGACGACAGTAGGGTACACAGAGTCCTTAGAAGAACGATGAACCCATGTCGTTTTTTTGCATCTATTGATGCAAAACTCAATGTATATGTTGTAAATGGAAGGGGGAAAAGGTAGGAGACCTACCACAGTCAGTCGGGCTATCGTTGACACTACCCCAGAGACTTTTTCTAAGCTTTTTTGGCGTTGCGATTTTGCCAAAGATCTCCAGAAAATCCCGATCTCTAGAGACGAGGGTTTGGGTGGAGTGATTGAACAGGAAGGTGGTGAGTTTTATGACTGGTGATCTGTCTTTCTCAATCACCGATCAATTTTTTCAGCAAAGGAGTCGGAGCTAATAGGGGAGGGTGCTGTTATTAAAAACAGCCCCTATATTTCAGGCCTCTTAAAATTACTAAAATGCCCTTCTATTTTCAAATGGTTCATAACTTCTCCATCTGAGCTCTGTTTTATGCGTTCTTTATACCGTTCAATTCCTATCGACGTGTACTTTCCAATTTTTGTGTTTTCAAAATTAATTTCTATGCATAAAAATTTTAATTTAATTTGTTTATATTATTACTAATTTAAGATTAAAAATTGAAGATATTACATCCTTCCCACCTTACAAAAATTTCGTCCTCGAAATTTCAGTACATACCTCTACGTAAATAACTTTGGGTGGATCCTCCTCATCTCCTCTTCTGTCTCCCATGTGGCCTCCTGTAGTGAATGATGCTGCCAAAGGAATTTGAATAATGAAATAGTTTGTCTTCAACTCCTTGACTTTCATATCCAGTATACGCACAGGTCTCACCTCAAATGTCATATCAAGCTGTAACTCTCCTCGGATCTGCTCCAGCACGTGTGATGGGTTTGGCACGTACTTCCTTAGCATAGATACATGAAAGACGTCGTGTACATTTGCCAACTGTGATGGTAAGGCTAGCTGGTATGGTGCTGACCCAACTCTGCGTAAAATCTCAAAAGGCCCAATATACCTGGGGCTAAGTTTTCCTTTATTCCCAAACCTCATCACTCCTTTTATATGAGAAACCTATAAGAATACATGCTCACCTTCGAAGAACTCTAGGTCCTTTACATCTTGTCAGCATAACTCTTCTAGCGGCTGTGAGGTGTCAACAATCTCTTTCGAATAAGCCGAACTTTTTCTGCACACTCTTCCACCAACTCGGACTTTACTATGGGTCTCTCTCATACATCACTCCAACATAAAGGTGATCAACAAGGCCTGCCATAAAGTGCCTTGTATGGAGCCATGCAAATACTTGCATGATAGCTGTTATTATAGGCAAACTCTATCAGTGGTAAATGATTCTCCTAGCTACCCTTCCAAACCATAACACAAGCCCGTAGCATATCCTCAATCTTCTGGATGGTCCTCTCAGTTTGACCATCTGTCTGAGGGTGGAATGCTATGCTGAATTTCAACCTCGATCCTAAAGCTTCTTGCACGCTCTTCCAGTACTTCGAGGTAAACCGAGTGTCTCGATCAGATATAATTGTCAAGGGAACTTCATGTAGACTCATGATCTCCTTGACATACAATTTCCCTAGACTATCCACCATCTGATTCTGCTTAATCGTCAAAGAAAAGTGGATGTGTTTTAAAGCATGACAGGGGACTAGAAATAATGAAAACTTTGTGCGATATAAGAATGCTGAAAAGGTTGCTAAGAAAATAGTAAATGTTACTAAACTCAAGGCATATAATGATCTTTATAATATATTAGAATCAAGATAAGGTGAGAAAGATGTGCTTAAACTTGCAAAAATATAATAACAGAAGGGTAAGAACTTAGACCACATTAAGTGCATTAGAAGTGATAACCAAAAGATACTAGTCAAAGATGATGAGATAAAAAAAATGTAAAAAAGTTACTTTCAAAATTTGCTAAATGACAATTGCCCAAAGAACATAGGATTTAAAAGTATTGAAAGGGTGATTGAAAAGAGGCTACAGCATAAGACAAGTGTATTGAAAAACCAGTTTGGTTTCATGCCTAGGAGGTCTACGATAGAAGCTATTTTCTTACTAAGACAATTGATAGAGAAATATATGGAGAAGAGAAAGGACATCCACATGGTCTTTATTGACTTAAAGAAAGCTTATGATATGTTCTTAGAGACTTAATGTGGAGTGTCGGACAAGAAGGGGGTTTCGCAAGGGTATATAGACACAATCAAAGATATGCATGAAGGAGTAATAACAAATGTTAAGACTACTAGCGAAGAGACTGGTGACTTTCCTATCATTGTAAGATTACGCCAATGATCCGCATTGAGCCATATCTTTTCACATTGATTATGGATGAGTTAACAAAACATCTACACGAGGAGATTCCATGGTATTAATATAATTTTAATTGATGAGACAATAGAGGGCCTAAACACAGCTAGAGCTATAGAGAGAAGCATTAGATTCTAAAGGATTTAAAATCAGCCAAACAAATACAAAGTATACGAAATGCAATTTTAGCAAAGAAAGGAGCATGAATGGAACACCAATAAAGACTGATAACCAAGAAGTCCCCCTGAAAGACTACTTTCAGTACTTAAGATCTATGATTCACGAGAGAAGAAAGATGGAGAGGGAGGTTACCTAGAGAATCCAAGTGGCTTGGAACAAATAGAGCGCCTCTGGAGTTTTTTTGTTCAACAAGTGCCACTCAAACTGAAAGAAAAATCCTATAATATGAATATAAGACCAACTATGCTCTATGGATCAGAGTGTTAAGCATTTAAGGAACACTGCGTACATAAGATGAACGTAGCCGAAATGAGGATGTTGAGATGAATAAGTGGCAAAACAAGAAAGGATAGAATTAGGAATGAAAAAGTTAGAGGAAACTTAGGAGTAGCATCAATAAGTAACAAGATGAGGAAGATTAGAAGGGCAAGGAAAAGGCCCAAAAAAACGTGAATAGAAGTTGTGAGAAAAGATTTAAAACTTTGAAACTAAATGAGGCCATAATACTTAATAGAGGGAAATGGATGAATAAGATTCATGTTAATGACCTCTAAGTAAGATAAGGTCTTGATGATGATGATGATGATATATAACTTGAATTGACAATACTAACTAATCGTTAATAGTTTAAGTTGTCTCTTTTTGTATTTTTGTCAAGGTAAACATAGAAGAAGAAAAATAAATACCAATAATACTTTATTGATTCAACCACTTTGAGAGTCCCTACATCCATGTGTGTGTGTGCGCGCATGCCACTTTGATGAGGCAAAACCTCCTTACAATACATTATGTCTCTTTTTCAAGAGACACATCAAAATTTTTAAACCATTTCATAAATAGCTCTGGAAACTACCTTCCCACAACAACTAAACCATTTCAGAAATAAATTTTGAGTCAAATAAATAAGAATCTTAAGATCCTATGTGCATATGCACGCACAGTGTGTCAACCTCCATATAACTACTGAATAGCGCTTATTTTATCTACATTGTCATACAAAGACTATTCTGGCTCGTTAAAATCAACCCTAACCTCAAATTTGAAGTTTAAAGCTTTTACCAAGCCGGATCATCTTCAGATCCACATCTACGACTGGTGAATGGAACAAAGAATGCTACAAAAACGACGACAACATTTTTAATAGGGTTTACCTCCAATCTTTTAGCCGAAACATTTTTGTCTTACTTTTCCACCTACAACCGTCAGCAAGGAAAAGTGCCCTGATATCAAAACTATACACATGCATAAAAGTACAAGAAGAAACAAAACACATAAACAGCTTTTTATAAATATGGCCATTCCCAGGGCTAACCCTCACGAGTACATGCTTGCAGAGGAAAAGCCTTCATACAAGGCTCGAATAATCTTGGTTTTTCTTCAACGAGACTCAGACATCACAAATATATAACCATTTAAAATAACTCGCCTAGTAACTATCTTCGAATAACTACTACACCTATGCAATAGCGCTACCCTAGAACCACACTCCCATAGTAAGTCTACAGCACAGTGGTAAGCACATATGTTATTCTATATATCATTAAACATCACCAGAGTGAAATAAAAGTTTTGGAATAGAATATCCAAGTTTTACGACAAAATTCCAGGAATAGGATAACTCTACCAAATTGAAGCTTGCTATCATCGTATATTGAACAATTCTGGTATTTTCCAAGAACAAGGTTTTCCATCAGCTCCGAAAGTACCAGAATTGTTCAATACCTCTGAACCCCGTTCCAAGAACATCATACTTCTACATAAATCCCCAGAAGCCATCCAACTATTACAAATGAATGAGGGAATGAGTACTAACTCACTATGCCATAATGCTTGATCAGATAAGGCACATTCTTTAATCAAGAATGACTTAAAAGATGAGAATCTAGATGATCCTCTCTCTTCGTAAACCTACACGAGAGCTCCCAGACCTGGTTGTAGATAATATAAAAAAGTGATAATAATATAAATGATTTATTTGGTTACTAAAAGAAAAGAATGAAAAAGACAGGAAGAAATATTTAAGCAGAGGAAAAGATGTTTCATCATGGGAACAGGATTAGTAAAACCACCACTCAGAGAAAAAGATGTTTTATCATGGTAACAGGATTGGTAAATACAACCACTTAGTACCTATATAATCCTTCATTGCATGACAAAAGTTACTAAATAGACAATTATTTAATTCTCAAGTATGCTTTAGTCAGATAAAGACCTCTATTGCTACCAAACACTAGCTGAGATCAAAAAAATTCACAAAGGAAGAAAGTTCAGACATTGGTTCATCAAACTCTGGTAAAACTCTCTCTGCTTTAACTACCATAAGCAATCCTAAGGCTCAGATACTAGACTTCAGTGCCTTTGAGCATCTAACCTTCAAAAATTAGAGGCTGACGGTAGTCACTCGGTAGTGGCTAGAAAAGGGTCTATAAGAATTAAAGCAAGCTTATAGATCACTTCCACACTTCATGTACCAAAATTAGCAGTTAATCTAATCTCTATTCATAAGTTAGCTAAGGGAACTAACAAGCTAGTATGTTTTTCTGCTGATTGTTGTTTCTTGCAGGACCCAATCACAATGAAGAGGAGTCGTCTTGCTAGATAATCAGGTGGCCTCTACTTCCTATAACCTGACATACAGCAGCCTCAAAATCCACTTGGGACTATAATGTACTCTGATAGACCCAAAGGAGCGGCTCTGGTTGTGGCATAGGAGATTCGGTCATCCTTCTTTTGAATCCTTATGTCAAATTTTCCTGATATTATTAGAAAAGTTAGGTTAAGTGAATTTAGCTGTGAACCTTGTGAAATGGCTAAACATCAACATGTAACCTATCATTCTGCAATTCCTTTCTTTGTGGGACATTCTGATGTGTGAGGACCATGCCATGTATCTAGTAGATCGGGTCACAAATACTTTATTATTTTCATTGATGAGTGCACAAGACACATATAGCTTTATAAACATGATTGAGCCACTCTTTAATTCAAAATTCAGAATTTTACAAAGTGATCAAGGGGGTGAATATACCAGATTTGAAATGGAAAAAATGTTTATTACAAAACGAATAGTCCATCAAATATCTTATGTTTATACACCCTCTCAAAATGGCCTAGCTGAAAGGAGATATAGGCATCTCTTAGAGGTGGCCTAGCTGAAAGGAGATATAGGCATCTCTTAGAGGTCACCCCCAGCTTACACTTTTCTCAAAATGTACCACCTTATCTATGGGGAGATGCAGTCCTAACAGCTGCTCATTTAATCAATCTGCTCCCTAGTCGTGTGGTACAGTTTGACTCTCCTAATGCTAAATTAAGTCAAAACTTTCCTTCAGTCAATCTTCCTCTAAAAGCTTTTGGGTGTCTGTTTTGTACACAATCCCTTAGTGGATAGGAGTAAGCATGCTCCCCAAGCCATCAAATGTTTTCTTGGCGTACTCCCTAGTGCATAAAGGCCATAGGTGTTATTCACCTCACCTTAGAAAACTATCTCTCTAGGGATGTTACTTTCTATGAATTTTCAGCCTTTTATCCCATTCAGGTCGAAAGGGGGAGAATTTGGAGGATTCCAACCAATTTTTCCTATTGCCAAAGCCAGAGGATACCGCATTACTAACAGAAAATTCAAAAATTCCACCGTCAGACCCTACTGACTGCCCAAACAACCTTATACCACTCTTGGCCAGCCTATCAAACCTGCCTATACAGAACTTGAACCCTGCAGAACCACATTCCTCAACCTCAAGGGAAGTACCACATGGTTTAGAGAATGAGAAAAACAACAACAAAGGATGCCAACTAAAGAAGGCTCTATACGGCTTAAAGCATTCACCTAAGGCATGGTTTGGAAGGTTTTACCAAAGTTAAGGAGACCATACTTTGTTTATCAAACACAACAAAATTGGGAAAATTGTTATACTAATTGTTTATGTTAATGATATTGTAGTCACATGAGATGATATAAATGGCATGATCACTCTAAACGAAAGGATGGCACGTGAATTCCAAATGAAGGCCCGGGAGCCTTGAAATACTTCTTGGGAATTGAGGTAACACAGTCCAAACAATGAATCTCCATTTCCCAAAGGAAGCAGGCCTCACATGGGAAAAACCAATATGTACTCCAGTTGAAATCAACAAAAAACTTGAGCTGAATCAAGGTGTGGAGGTGGTAAATAAAAAGGCGATACCAAAGATTAGTGGGGAAGCTGATATATCTATCACATACAGGGCCTAATATAGCATTTGCAGTAGGGCTAGTGAGCCAATTCTTGTAAAACCTGGGGAAAGAACATATGGAGACCATGTACAGAATATTAAAATACCTCAAATCATGTCCTAGCAAGAGAGTATGGAAATAGAACCTTAAACAGACTCAGATTGGGCCAGATCCATCATTGATAGTAAGTCCACCAAAGGTTACTATGCATTACTTTGGGGCAACCTGATCTCCTAGAAAAGTAAGAAATAGAGTGTTGTGTCTTGCTCCAATGCAGTAGCAGAATTTAGAGCAATGATAGTGCTGGTGTGTGAGTTACTATGGATAAAAATTATATTAAAAGACTTGAAGACTCCAATTGAAGGGCCTATAAAGTCATAATGCGACAACAAGGCAGCTATATCCATAGTGCATAAGCCAGTGCCACACGATAGAACTAAACACAAAGAGATTGATAGACACTTTATCAAGGAGAAGATAAGAGTCAGGAGAGATTTGCACGCCATATATTCCTACAAAGAAGCAACTTGTCTGATATATTGACAAAGGGGATAAACAACAAGTCCTGTAGGATGACTGTAGACAAGTTGAGAATGATAAATATCTATTCACCAACTTAAAGGAAAGAATTGGAAAGCTAAGATACTGTTAGATATTAGTACCAATTTATGATATCTACAGTTACCATATTTGGAGGATTTCTAATTTGGAATTATTGAGATAATATCTTATCTCCTTAAATCCCTCACAGATCCATAATATCTCCTTAAATCCCTCTCAAATCCACAATAAATTGCCTCTAATCACAGCTATATTTAACAGCTAACTCACTTACCTTGAGTCACAGTTGTAGATAATAGCTGACTCACTTACCTAGCATAATTTTATTTTATTCAATCTAATTCTATATAGTCAACCGTTGTATTCCTCTATAAATTCAGAGACTGTAAACAATGAAATCAAGAATTCACTTACGCCCTTTTTATCTCTCTCTCTCTCTCTCTTGATAGAGCTTTGGGTTTGTGAAGAAATGACTTCTTTGCAAATGGAATCCTACCATTAGGATTTAGTTTCACTCAACCGATGATGAAGAGTCAACATAAGAATTCACCATTGAGCATTTCAGAAGTAGATGTCTGAAAACAAATTGTTGAATATAGCATAGTATTGTATAACTTTACTAGCCTTAGTCTTAATTTTGTTTTATTTTTAGTCCCACATTGTACAGTTAGGAGCATGTAACTATCCTTGTTTAATATATATATGTGTTAAGTGTGAGGTACAAAATCACCAACTCATATTCACCCATTCTAAGGGTTTCTCTCCATCTCTCTCTCTCTTGGCTCTACTTTAACATGGTATCAAAGCCATAAGAGAAACCTTGATTATCTACCTTCTCTTTTTTTTCCTTTTGGTTTGGCCGTGTATCCATTCTGACAATTCCTTTGGCGACCGTGCTTCTTTACCGATCACTCCTCTATCATCTCTGGCGTTCCCAGATCGCCACTACTGCCACCAGATTGTTGTTGTCGCCGATCTTCGCCGCAGACCACGCAGATAAGTAATCATGGCTTCTAAAAATGGTATTTTCACTTCTGTAATTTCTAGATCTCCTGTTATTACATTGGAGAAATTAATTGGTAGTGAATCTTGGTCTGCCTTTGTGGAATTATGATGTATGGGTCAAGGTTATGAAGACCATTTGGTCAAGAAAGAGGAAGATATTTCTGTTGCAAACATAGTGTAATGGACAAAGATTGATGCACAATTATGCAGCCTATTATGGCAATCCATGGATCCCAAAGTTTTACATCATCTTCGCGCCTATAAAACATGTTTCAATTTTTGGACCCAGGCCAAGGGCTTATACACAAATGATATTCAATGTTTTTACAAAGTTGTTTCTGACATTGTTCATGTTAGACAACAGGACATGGATCTTTCTACTTACATAGGAAAGATTGCGTCCCTTAAGGAGGAGTTCTTGTCTCTAATGCCTCCTACTGATGGTGTAGAAACCCAACAAACACAGACTGATAAGTTTTTCATGGTGTTGACTCTCATTGGGCTCTGCCCTGACCTTGAATCCGTCAAAGATCAAATTCTGGCTAGCCCTTTGGTACCCTCATTGGATGAAGTATTTGCCCGCTTGTTGCGTATCTCCTCTACTCAAACAGTTACTTTTGATGGCCCTTCATATTCCTCAGTTTTGGCTTCGCAGGCAAACACTAGAGGTGGCCATGGTGGTGGTCGTAAACAAGGACAGCGTCCTCAATGCACATGCTGTAATAAGATTGGACACACTCAGGATCGGTGCTACCAACTACACGGGCGACCTCCTCGCACTGCTAGCATCGTCCAGTCATCTGACACCTAGTTACTTGACTCATCTGAGGGCTCCACATCTTAGAATATTATCCTAACTGGTAGTGGCTATGATGCGTACCTCCAATATCAGGCAGCCAAGTCATCTTCCGTTGCTTCTATCGCTCAAACTGGTAATCCCAGTGTTTGCTTTACTCAGTCTTCTTCTATTGGCCCGTGGATTCTAGACTCTGGAGCTTCTTATCACATATCTGGTAACAAACAATCGTTTGGGCCATCCTAGTCTCTCCAAACTTCAAAAGATTGTCCCTCATTTTTCTACTTTGTCGTCTCTTGAGTGTGAGTCTTGTCAGCTTGGAAAACATACCTGTATTTCGTTTCCAAAGCGTCTCAATAATCGGGCTATGTCCCCCTTTGAACTTGTCCACACTAATGTTTGGGGTTCTAGTCGTACTATTTGTAGTTTGGGTTCAGTACTATGTAACTTTTATTGAAGATTATTCTCAATGTACTTGATTATTCCTTATGAAGAATCGATCTGAATTATTCTTAATTTTTAAGAAATTTTGTGCTGAAATTCAAACTCAATTTAATGTTGCTATCCGTGTTTTACGTAGTGACAATGCACGAGAATATTTTTCTGCACATTTTTCTTCTTTTATGTCTCAACAAGGAATTCTTCACTAGTCATCGTGTGCCCACACTCCTCAACAAAATG
Source organism: Warburgia ugandensis (assembly GCA_035236585.1). Taxonomy (NCBI): domain Eukaryota; kingdom Viridiplantae; phylum Streptophyta; class Magnoliopsida; order Canellales; family Canellaceae; genus Warburgia; species Warburgia ugandensis. The sequence continues at coordinate 37,541,786 of CP141131.1, forward strand.
GAATAGCTGAACACAAAAATCATCATCTCATAGAGACAGCCCGCACTTTACTTCTTCACGGTCATGTTCCTTTTCGTTTCTGGGAGGATGTTGTTTTCACTGCTTGCTACTTGATTAATCGTATGCCTTCTTCTGTGTTGCATGATCAAATTTCCTATTCTATTCTCTTCCCCACACAACCTCTTTATCTTCTTCCTCCTCGTGTTTTTGGGTGTACTTGTTTTGCACACAACCTTGCACCTGGGCAAGATAAGCTTTCTACCAAGGCCACAAAATGCATCTTTTTGGGATATTCCAGACTTCAAAAGGGGTATCGTTGTTATTCTTCTGACACTAATCGATATATTCTCTCAACAGATGTAACTTTCTTTGAGCAGTCACTATTCTTCTCATCCACTGTTGAGCCACTCTCCATTTCTGAAATTTTACCTCTTCCCTATATTTTCACGCCTGCAGATGATGTCTCTCGTCCTCTTCAAGTTTATCGTCGCCAACCTCCTCTTGAAGCTGTTGCAGGTTCCATTGAAATCCCTGATGACAATCTCCCCGTCCCACTGGCTTCGCCTACTTCAGCCCTGCATTCGGTTGACAGCTTGCCTATTGCTCTTCCAAAAGGTGATCGATCTACTCATAACCCTCATCCTATCTATAATTTTTTGAGTTACCATCAATTATCTTCACCCTATTATGCATATGTTTCCTCCTTGTCCTCTATTTCTGCTCCCAAAAACACCAGTGAGGCTCTTTCACATCCTGGGTGGAGACAGACCATGGTAGATGAAATGAATGCTTTGCATACGAATGGTACTTAGGACTTGGTTCCTTTGGCACCTAGTAAAACTATAGTGGGTTGCCGTTGGATATATACTGTTAAGATGGGTCATGATGGACAAGTTGATCAACTTAAAGCCCACCTAGTTGCTAAGGGCTATACTCAAATTAATGGTCTTGACTATGGTGACACCTTTTCCCAATTGCGAAGGTCGCCTCTGTTCGATTATTCCTCTCCATGGCTGCTATGCGGCATTGGCCTCTTTACCAGCTGGATATTAAAAATGCTTTCCTTCATGATGATCTAGCAGAGGAAGTTTATATGGAGCAACCACTTGGCTTTGTTGCTCAGGGGGGAGTCTAGTTTAGTGTGCAAATTGCACCATTCTCTATACGGTTTAAAACAATCTCCTCAAGCATGGTTTGGACAATTCAGCTCTATTATTCAGGAATTTGGTATGCTTTAGAGTGAAGCAAATCATTCTATTTTCTATCAGCACAACTCTTCGGGTTAGTGTATCTATCTAGTGGTCTATGTGGATGACATTGTCATCACAGGCAGTGTTCAAGATGGCATTCTGAGAATTAAACAACATCTCTTCCATCACTTTCAGACTAAAGACCTGGGAAAACTGAAGTATTTTCTGGGAATTGAGATAGCTTAGTCTAGTACAGGTATTACCATTTCACAAAGAAAATATACTTTAGACATCTTGGAAGAGACTAGTATGTTAGATTGTAAGCCCGTGGACACACCCATGGACCCAAAAGTTAAACTTGTACCAGGACAAGGGGAGCCTCTAGCAGACTCTGGAAGATATCGGTGACTTATGGGTAAACTGAATTATCTCACCATTACTCGACCAAATATCTCTTTTGCTGTCAGTGTAGTCAGTCAATTCCTACAATCACCATGTGATAGTTATTGGGATGCTGTGATTCGCATTCTTCGATATGCTAAAGGAGCACCAGGTCAAGGTGTGTTATATGAAGATAAAGGCCACACTCAAATTATTAGGTACATAGATGCTGACTGGGCTGGTTCTCCCTTAGACAGGCATTCTACCTCAGGATATTGTGTTTTTGTTGGAGGTAACTTAGTATCTTAGAAAAGCAAGAAACAAAATGTAGTTGCCAGATCATGTGCAGAAGCTGAGTATCGAGCCATGGCTATGGCAACATGTGAACTTATTTGGCTGAAACAACTACTCCACGAGATGAAATTCGGAGAGGATGGAAGTATGAAGCTAATATGTGATAATCAAGCAACTTTACATATTGCATCTAATCCCGTTTTCCATGAAAGGACCAAACACATAGAAGTGGATTGTCATTTTATTAGAGAAAAGATCTTGTCAGGATGTATTGCTACTAGCTTAGTCAATTCAAATGATCAACTAGCAAACATCTTCACAAATCTCTCAGAGGGCCTCGAATTAAATACATTTGTAACAAGCTTGGTGCATATTACTTATATGCTCCAGCTTGAGGGGGAGTGTTAAATATGGCATAGTATTGTATAGCTTTACTTAACCTTAGTCTTAAGTATCCTTGTTTAGTGTGTGTGTGTGTGTGTGTGTGTGTGTGTGTGTGTGTGTGTGTGTGTGTGTGTGTGTGTGTGTGTGTTGTAATCCGGAGAAAAAATGAGGAAACTTTGCTCTTTTGATGTAATGTCACCTAAATCTTTGCTTTAATCTTGAAAATATAAGGAAACCTAATCTTGCTGTAATATCGAAAACAAAGGACAGAAATATTGCACTCTCTATATAATCTTGTGTAGCCCACCTCTTGCTATCTCTCCGAGTGATCTCCTAAATCCTAGCTGTAATCTTGAAAAGAAGAGAGGAAAATCATGAGTCTCTCTCCATGTAATCTCGCATCTCAAATAAGATCCTATAATCTTGCCTCAATATGTAATCTTCAAAACAAAGGAGGAAAATATTGCTCCCTCTTTGCAATTTTTTGCACAGCATTTTCCATTTGGCTAGTACAAATCAGTCAAACTCAGTGGAACTGGCTAAGAACTCATGTATGGCTTGCTGTCCAGCAATTTGAATGTGTTAAACAATTGAGAAATTATATTGGCACTAAATACTATCTCCAACTACACCACTTAAAATGTAAAAATAAGAGAGAGAGAGAGAGAGAGAGAGAGAGAGAGAGAGAGAGAGAGAGAGAGAGAGAGAGAGAGAGAGAGAGACTCAAAATCTCACGGTCGGGGTAAAAATGACAAGTTGCAAGAAGTTCAGGTAAAAGAAATCCACCACAAGGGGTCCTTTGGTAAAATGAGGTGAATAATATTACCCCTATTAACAATACAAGAGGAGGAAAACACTTTTTCCTAATGGAATCAATTGACCGATCCTGATTCATTCTCTGTAATATATGCATGGCAATTAAAATCACACAATTACCCCTCTATTTACAACTAAGCAATGAGGGTAAAATGGTGAAAAGCAAAGAAAACGTGAAATACAAAGTACGGTGATCCCGTTCATCCTCACACTCCTCAAAGTGATGCGGATTAGAAAGCATTAATTTTGCCTACTAAAAATTGATGATGAGCTCAAATCGTGACCTTTGTGAAAAGATCAACAAGTTTGTAATGACAAGAGACATGTGGAAGAGTAACAAGCCCATCATTTAAATGCTCACAATTGAATGGCAGTCAACCTCCACATGCTTGGTGCATTCATGGAAGATTGGATTTGAGGCAATGTATATGACACTCGTATTATCAGCATATAGAAATGTAGGAGAGTTCAGGATAATACCAAAATCAGTCAATAGGCGACGAAGCCAAATAATCTCAGAGGAAGTAGTGCTCATGGTATTCAGCCTCAGACGGATTTTGACGCACAATCTTGCTTCTTGCACTTCTATAAGATTAGAGTCACCTAGAAAGCACACGAACCAATGGTGAAACACCATGAATCAGGACATGCAACCCAATCAACATCGAAGTACTCGATTAAAGATATAGAACATGAAGGCGGATGGAAGAGATCACCTCCAATGGTATTACGAAGGTACCCAAGAATAAGGTGTGCACTATTGTTAGATGAAGACAATGCGGTCAAAAACAGACTTACAACGTTAACAGCATATGAAATATTGGGCCAAGTCATGGTTAAATACAAAAGACTGCCCTGCCAACAGACAATAAATATTAGGATCGGGAAGCAAGTAACCATCATCTTCGATATATTTAACATTCAATTCAAGAGGAGTGTCAACAGTCTCAGCATCATTCCTATAAGCCAAAGTAAGGGGATTCTATTTGGACTTTGTTGAGAAATACGTAGACCTTGAGAGGATGAGGAGATTTTAAGTCCCAAGAAATATGTCAAATCACCAAGTCTTTCATCTTGAAGTGTGTCTTCAAGAGATTCTTTAGGCAATCAATCCTGTCAAGATCTTGATAATAGTGTCCACGTAGTAATCCCTGCATAGGTTGGGCAGGTGAAGAGAGAAAATGGAAGTATTTGAACCAAGCATGAGATGCCTGTTTAAGACCCTAATCAAATCTCTGTTAAGGCTTGTAGTACTATCCCCCTTTTCAACCTTTGTTAGACCTGTCTGTCTGAATTTCAGCTACAAATCCAGTAATGGTGAGAAAATTTGATTGAAGTGTTTATTTCACTGAAAAATTCCAAGCTGCAATGGCAACTCCAGATAATAAAGATGAAAAAGGAAAGAAAGGAAGGAACAAAAACAATCAGGCATTACTGAATGTTACTACAGTCTCCACTCCCCAGAGCCCAATTCCTCCTCTTCCCCCCCTTCTATTCCTCCTCGCCAACCTCTTGTAACCTCCCCCTTCTAACCACACAACAACCTGATTCTTCTAAGCCATTCTCTAGCAGACACATGTCACATCTCTCTCCCTGTGGCACGTGTCACATCTCTCTCCCTGATACACCACCAATACATTGCACCTATTCTAGAAGAAAAACACGTGCCATAGGGAGAGAGATGTGACACGTGTCTGCTAGAAAATAGCTTAGAAGAATCAGGTTGTTATGCAGTTAGAAGGGGGACCTAGAGCCCAGTTCCTCCTCTCCCCCCCTTCTGTTCCTCCTTTCCAACCTCTTGTAACCTCTCCCTTCTAACCGCATAACAACCTGATTCTTCTAAGCCATTCTCTAGCAGACACGTGTCACATCTCTCTCCCTGTGGCACGTGTTTTTCTTCTAGAATAGGTGTAATGTATTAGTGGTGTATCAACCTTCAAGACTGGTTAGGAGAAAACCAAGAAAAAAATACTGCAAACGATTCTTTGCCAATCAAATAAACTAGAGGAGATCACCCATATGGGCGATGATCTCTTCAATCAACAAGCCATACACTGATTTCTTGGAATGAAAACCCCAAAAGGAGGTTTCACATGAGCTCTTTCTTTCAACACTCCATGAAGAAAAGCAATCTTAACATCCATTTTAAATAAGGACCATGATCACACTGCTGCCACAGCTAGAAAGGTACGGATAGAAGTCATCTTAGCAACTAGAGCAAAAGTCTCTTCATAATCAACGCCATACTTCTGCTCATGACCAAGAGGAACAACTTGTGCCTTCGAGTTGAATTATATGCAATATACTTCCTAATATATTTATTTATTTATTTACCTGTAATCAAGGATAAAAAGGGCAGCCCCGGTGCACGAAGCTCCCGCCTATGCGGGGTCCGGGGAAGGGGCGGGCCACAATGGCCTAAAGTAGGCAGCCTTACCTGTAATCAAGGATATTGATTCAATTAGGAGTATATTAGGTAAACTAGTCATATAAGGGAAACTGCACAACAACGTCTTCCCTTACATGAACACATATGGCCACTCTCATATATGGAGAGGGCTCCTTTTGTATGCAATCCCATTGGATCTGTAAATGAAGATATCAAGATATTTCATACATTGTATCATGGTAGTAGAGCCTAATTCTAAACGTGTGGGCTTAGGGCATCTGAACTCTCCTATCTTTGATCCATCTTGAAGTTCTGATCCTTCTTGCAATTTCATGAACTAGTCTCTGGAATGGAGGCCTGTGGATCAGAAATTCCTGCTTGGAAGCACTGAGGCTTCATCACTTTTTCTAGAGCTCTCTTCTTAGATCGCCAGAGGGAGTATCAAGATCCATTGTTCATTTCTTCATTAAAATAATAGCCAATGCATAGATTGGCAACAGATCCACATCTATTCCAATGAAGGAATAGCCGATACATAGATTGGCAACAGATATACGTCTATTCCGATGAAGGAATTGCAAAAAAAGAAGAGGAAAAACATAGATATGCAATCTCCGTTGCTTCTGTTATCATCCTAAAAAGTGAGGATGATGGATGGATTAAGGGAGCTCAGTATGCTTCCAGATCTGGCACCATGGCTTTCGCTCTTGACAGATCTACCCCAACTCGACAGATCATCACGTTTGTGCCTGCCTCGATGATCGACCCAGTTTGAATGGATTGTGTACACGCAAGCCCCATTAGAAGAGGAGACTGCCAAGGTCAAAAGGAAGAAAACCTATCTTCATCTTTTCTCTGTAGAGGACTTAAGCTTTGGGGCTGTAACTTGGGTTCTCTTCCAAACAGCAAATCCAGAGAAATCGTAGGAGAGAGATTGACATACAGGGGATCCAGAGTGGTCTTGGGCTCTCCTGGACAGTAGATATTGCACTCAGTCTTTGTCCTCACATGACTACAAAAGCTAGGTGGGATTTATCTTTGTCATGACTGTCCACCCACTGATATTGCTCAACAGTTTCAGGTTAAAAGACAACTTGCTGACTGGGATTCCTCCCTTGTCCTCGATCGTCACTGTTGCCGGAGAAATCGTGTGGCGGAAAAAGAGAACTGATGGTTTTCACTGTTAGGGTTTTCATGCAGATCAGCATCTTCTCCTACTCATTCCATTGCGGGATTGAGGAGAAGACCACCGTAGCTGCTGACAGAGAGATCATGATGCGACGAGTAGACCCAACTGACCGTGGCTGTGCTAGAGAGATTGTGGTGCAATGAGTAGACTCGACTGACTCAGAGAACTTCCATCTGGTAGGCTGTAACTGTCAGGTTACTTATATCAGTCAAAAATAATAAAAAATTGTGCAAGCTAGTCAATGCAATAGTCAAATGTTGGAATGGCTGTTTATGAGCACTGACTTGAAGATTAACTGGTGTGATCTAAAACACTACACCTTACTCATGCAGACCTGACAATACAACGGACACATGTCGATATGAGCAGTTCATAAGCCTCAGGTGCCATCCTTTCCCCACCCAAGCCACAGAACCAAGAAATCAATCCCACAGCTAACCAAGAAGAGCAACCATGGCAGAAGACAACAAAGCTATGCAGGAAAACCTTTCCAAAATACCCACCACCGATTCATCCAATTCACAAGTAACCATTGAGACATTGGACCCACACAATTACCTCAAATGGGCTCAACCTATGAAGTTCTTTGTAAGAGGAGAAAAAATGGGATATTGTTAGACCTCCCATACACCACACGTATTCCAGAAAGAAGATATAATTGCAAGGAAACAAAAATACATCTGTTAGCAGAAGATCTTCAGATTTCTCCAGAAGATGATCCAGGGCAGTAGTTTGTTAGGATATAATTAGTTGAGATGTAGTCAGTTAACAATCAAGTGATGTAGTCAGTTAATGAAGTCAGTTAGGATATTACAGATATCCAGTCTGTTACAAAGTTAGGATATACAGATTTTCATTCTGTTACAGAAGGTGGCGGGAATGGAAGGAAAAAGAAAAGATAAAAGGAAGTGAAGAGGGGGTGATGAAGGGAGGAGAAGAAAAGGAAGTCAAAGGGAGTGGGGAGTGCAGAGGAGGAACTGAGGTTCCTACTTCCTACTAGTTCCAGTAGTTTGTGTTTTGTTTGATTGATTTGTAAGGTTCCTTGTAATTCCTCCACTTCATCAATAAAAGAACTCCAGTTCCTTCTGAAACCTGCTTATTATCAAGTCTCAATTCTTCCTGGCCCAACAATGGTATCAGAGCAAGGTTTCATTCTTGGGACATGATAAGGACCAGATCAGAAAAAGTACAGAACATGGAAAAAGATTTAGAGAACGTGAGATCGGAAGTGGGCAGCATGAAAGAAGACCTAGGAAGGTTGCAAACCAACGTCACAGCTATAGGAGAGTACCTGATGGAGATCCGGGCTTGGATGAGACAGAAGCAGGATGGGGAAGAAACGCCCTTGAATCAAGTTGGGGATAGAGGACGACAAGCACCGGAGGCAGGGGAGTCATCGGGTGGGGATAACCAGGTCCCGCCAGTGATTCCGGACAACCCTAGGCTCGAACCCAAACGCCTGGACCTCCCGATCTTCAACGGCAAAGACCCTCATGGCTGGCTTTGTAGAGCTGAGAGGTATTTCCAGTTAAACCGACTCCTGGAAGGGGAGAAGGTGACAGCGGCTTCTGTGTGTTTGGAGGGAGAAGTCCTCCACTGGTTTCTCTGGACCGACGCCCGATCACCGGTCCATTCTTGGCAGATTTTCCAGACTGCCCTTCTCCAAAGGTTCCGGCCATCGCAGTCGGACGACGACTACGAGGCCCTGTTGTCACTCCAGCAGGTCGTCTCCGTCACCAACTACCGCAGGGATTTTGAGCTGATGTCGGGGCCCCTGGTGGATCTGCCCGACAACCTGCTGAGGGGGGCTTTTCTAAATGGGCTAAGGGAGGAGTTAAAGGCCGAGGTGAAGATGTTCCGGCCCGCTTCGCTAGCCGGGCTTATGGACCTGGCCCAAAAGATCGAGGAAAAAAATGAAGCCCTTGAACGGGTCCAAACCCAAGGGAACAAGGGTGGGCCTGGGCCTCGAACATCGTGGAGTCATGGGGCCTTCCCAAAAGGGCCCTGCCGTTGAAACTAGCCCACAGGGGCATCTTCGTAATTTTGCCACGCAAACCTACGCCTGCTCCCCGGAGACGACGAAGGAGCTAGGGTTTCGGGGAGAACGGTCATCCCGCACTGGAGAACCTTCACTGGCCCGGCGTGACACTTTCCGGCGACTTACGGAGAAAGAGCTCCAGCAGAAACAGGCTATGGGGCTTTGCTTTAGATGCGACGAAAAGTTTTCTCTGGGACATCAATGTAAGAATCGCCAATTGTAGGTCCTTCTAGGCAAGGATGGCGACGACGGGGAAGATCTGGAAACCCAGAACCGCGACCATGACGGCCAGTGCGAGGAGGAATTGACCCGACTCGAGCTCTCCATGCAAGCTCTAGTCGGGATGTCGGTTGCCAACGTGATGAAAATACGGGGGGTTCTGGAACACAAGTGGTGGTCCTTGTCGACACGGGGGCATCCCATAATTTTGTATCCCAGAGGTTGGTTGACGACCTGCACCTTCCGATCACCAACACCAGGTCGTTCGGAGTACAAGTTGGAGACGGATTTTGCATCCGTGGTTCTGGGGTATGCCGGAATCTAGTCCTGCGCCTTCCCCAGTTGGTAATCAAACACCATTTCCATCCCTTCGAACTGAGCCGAACAGACCTGGTTCTTGGCATGGCATGGCTGCATACTCTTGGCAACGTTTCTGCCAACTACCTCAAGCTCACCATGGAGTTCGTCGTGCAGGGCCAGAGGGTTACTCTTAAGGGCGACCCATCCCTGCCCAGGTCACTCTTATCCTTCAAAGCCTTGCAACGTGCCATCCCCTACTCAGGTGCAAGCTACATGGTTGAGTACCAAGGCCTTCAGCTAGAGATGGACACGCAACCCCCACCTTCGGACCAACCCCGTCTAAAACTTCTACTGGACCAGTACGCCCATCTCTTTGATCAGCCGTTGAAATTGCCTGTTAGCCGACCACAAGATCATGCCATTAGGGTCCCAGACCATACTACACCCCTAATATCAGGCCATACCGTTATCCACACTACCAAAAGACCGAGATTGAGCGGATAATCAAACAATTGTGGGAGGCGGGCATCATTCGGGCAAGCACTAGTCCCTATTCCAGCCCAGTACTCTTAGTTAAGAAGAAAGATGGAGGTTGGCGTTTTTCCGTAAATTACCGCGCCCTTAACAAGATCACTGTCCCAGAAAAATTTCCCATCCCAACAATTGATGAACTATTGGATGAACTAGGTGGAGCTACTGTTTTCTCTAAACTGGATCTTCAATCCGGCTACTATCAAATTCGCATCAAGGAAGAGGATGTTCCCAAGACGGCGTTTAGGACGCATGAGGGCCACTATGAGTTTTTGGTCATGCCCTTCGGCCTGACCAATGCACCCTCCACTTTTCAAGCTCTTATGAACGACATCTTCCGCCACTATCTCCATAAGTTCGTGCTGGTTTTCTTTGATGACATACTTGTTTACAGTCCTGATATTCACCTACATTTAGAGCATCTGGAAATGGTACTGAAATTGTTGGCCTCTCATAACTTAGTTGTTAACAAAAAGAAGTGCTGCTTTGGCCAATCTCAATTGGAATATTTGGGCCATATAATCTCAGCAGATGGAGTCGCCACTGATAACTCAAAGATAGACTGTATGCTCAACTGGCCTACTCCACAGGATATTACAGCATTAAGGGGTTTTTTGGGCCTCACCGGGTACTACCGCAAATTTGTACAGAACTATGGCATTATCGCTACACCCCTTACCAGTCTTCTTAAGAAAGATAGCTTCCATTGGTCAATGGAGGCACAACAAGCCTTCAACAACTTAAAGTAGGCCATGACGACGGTGCCAATACTAGCTATTCCCAACTTTAACAAGCCATTCATTCTGGAGACTGATGCTTCGGGTAAAGGCATTGGAGCAGTTCTCATGCAAGAGAGAAGGCCAATTGCCTTCTTCAGCCAATCACTCTCTCCCTGTGCTCAGTCCAAATCGGTATACGAAAGGGAACTTATGGCGGTTGTCCTCGCTGTTCAGAAGTGGCATCATTACTTGTTAGGCCAGAAGTTCACTATATTAACAGATCAAAGGAGCCTCCAATTCCTCCTGAACCAGAACGTCCTTAGCAGTGAGCAGCAGAAGTGGCTCATCAAATTACTAGGTTTCAACTTTGACATTCACTACAAACCAAGCAAGCATAATCGGGCAGCTGATGCCCTCTCCAGAATAGATAACAAAGGCTTCACTAATGCATGCAACACCTCTGCCCCTAAGGATGCATCAGACCTGATGCACACCTCCTTTCATTGCTCTTTCAGTAGTCCAGCATTCAGACTTACAAGCTCTACCAGATGAGATCAGACTAGATGGGACTTTAGGCCCCATCCTCCAGGACTTATTGGCTGGCCTGAACCATCACAAAGGATTCTCTCTTCGTCATGGCCACTTGCTCTTCTATGACAGACTCGCTATCCCGAGGACTTCTGTTCGAATTCCCACCCTACTCAGGGAATTTCACTCCACTCCAGCAGGTGGACATTCAGGGACCTTTAGGACATTCAAAAGGCTTTCTAATGTGGTCTTTTGGAAAGGAATGCGAAAGGATGTGCAGAAATTTGTGGCTTCTTATGAGGTATGCCAGCGGAATAAATACCAAGCACTTAAACTTGGAGGTCTTCTTCAGCCTTTACCCATTCCCGAACAAGTCTGGGATGACATTTCTATGGATTTTATTGGCGGCTTACCCAAATCTAAGGGGCTGGATACTATTCTGGTGGTAGTAGACCGTTTGTAATGCCTGAGCAATTTATACTATTTTTAACAAAAATTGAACATTCTATAGGAAATAAACTGAGTTAAATGTTTCACTTTATTTAAAATAGTAAACGAAGGAATTTGTAAAGGAACTTAGTACTATTAGATTCTACTCGAAAAATAGAATCCAATGCCTCAAAAATCACCCAAAACGAAGTTCATATGAAGAAGTTACAGCCATTTAAAGATAGGGGTATTTCTGGAAATTAAACAAAAAAACAAAAAAACGAAAAAACGAAAAAGGACGAAAAACGCAGGGGTTGTTTTGATAACGGCACCCCCTGTCGTCTTCAACCTCTAGACCCCTCCAGAAACCCGTTTTTCCCGATTTCTCTAGAATACACCAGAGGAAATGGCAGCACCGCCATTGAGGGGCACCACCTTCTCCCCTCTATAAAAACCCCATCTCCCCCTGTTCAAAATCGCGTTTTTTCCATCCGTTTGAGACTGGGGTTTCCGGCAAAATCGGAAACCCGTCTCAACCCATCTCCCTGCATTTTTCCGGCAATGGCCAGGCCCTAGTCAGGCCGGCCATTCCGTTCCCGTCTCCCCATTTCCCCTCTCTTCTCTGTTTCGATCTGGGCATTGTGGTTTTTCCCCTTCTTCAGGGTGAAGAATAGGCGCACCCATCGGCAATGGGTACTCTCCCAGACCACCCAGGTAAGCCCCCCACCCCTTCCTATTTGGTTTTGCTTCTTCCCTGGCCAGATCCACACCGGATCTGGGTGTTTTCCGGCTAGGGAGATGCTGTGGAAACCAGAGAAGACGGGTTTCCTCTGAAACCTGTCCAAAACCAATTGTCACAGGACACACCCCGTGACGCACATGAGTGATGCGTCCCCTAGGGGCCAGCATCGCGCGCACGCAAGCGTGCGACAGGCTTTTGACTCGTCCAAGATGTGCGGGGCGTCCTGGGCACCAAGACGCGGCCCACCTGCGTCGAAGACGCATTTGCAGGACGTTGACTGGGACGCATGCTGAAGCGCGCTACTTGGGCATGCATGTGCGCGTGCGTACACTGTCCCAGGTGCGGCCTTCAGGTGCTTCCGCAACATGGGGCACGAGTCCTGGCTCGACCAGGGTGCACAGGGTGCCCTGGGAGCTGAGACGCGCCATGCTACAAGGTGCGTCCGTGCGATGATGCGCGTCATTACGCGTCACTTGATCATACATGTGCGCGTGCGAAACGCGGTCCCTGGCACGGCCTTTGGGCGCGCACGCATGTAAGGCGGTCGCGGTTCAACCAAGATACACGGGTGTCCTGGGAACTGGAGCACGCGGGCCTAATGAGACTTTAAAGTTAAGATTAGAGGATAAATTACAGAGTTTAACTATGGGAAAGTAGATCCACGCCATAGGATCTAGCCTGACGAATGAATTAGGCAAGGACCATGGACCCAATAGGCAGATCTAGCAATCTAATGTCTAAATAGAATGAAATTAATAAGGACTCCTTGTATCCATTCATACCCAGGAGTTTATAAATGACACCCAGGAGACTTTGAAGTAGGTGCTCTATCGCTACTAGACTTTTTAAAAGAGTCATGATTGTTTTGAGAATGCATGTTTTAAGTATAAGAATATGACTTGTTTAGCATAACTTGATTCACCGTACATATGATAAATGCTTTATGCATAGATATGTTTTGCAAATAATTGCATATACATTATGCATAGATATGTTTTGCAAACAAATGCATATATTGTATGATTTGTGAGCATTAAGTTTTTAAAAGATTGCATGTCCTTGAGGGTTACCAAAAGACGCTGGAGTGCCCAAAAGGCGCTGGGTAGGCAGTTGTGAGGGACCCAAAGAGGACGGGTTTTGAAAAGAGGTTTTCGCTTGTTTGATCCGATATGATTTGGGCTGATAAGCTCGTGGGCGCTATGCCAAGAGGTTTGGGTTGGCCTCCAGCCTCTACCACTATTAGGTGGATGGGTACCACACCCAAAAAGGGCAACATCCCTACGTCAACTGCATGTGGTACAGGGGGCTACCACTGGTGTCACGGCATTGGGTCGACGTGTCATATGCCCCGGTGAGGCTATGACCGAGTGTCCTCAAGTACCCGGGGACCACACGGCAGCGAGGTCGTGGGCATAATTTGGACCCTATGGTTTGAGGATTTATTTGCATTGCATATGGCATGACATGAGGTTGGTCGACCATACCAGATATCCATGAGTTGGATTCAGTGGAGTATCTTATGCATATCATTATGTTTATGATATATGATACTTTCGACTTGGATTATGCTATTCTTGAAGTCGTCAGTATTCTGATTTGACAGTGGTTTTTAGTACCGACATTGACCATGATTGTTCGAACATGCACATCTTTTAAAGAGCATATAATTTTAAACATAGCATGCATTGCAAAACTAGTAGTAATAGACTCCTACTGAGTATAGTATATACTCACCCTATCCTTAACATTTTTCAGGATAGTTCCACTCACAAATAGAAGACGCCTCAGGAGATATTAGTGCTACAAGCAAGTGAATTAAAAAGGAGACAATTATACATGTAAGTAAACTCTCAACCCCTTGGACATGTATTTATTTAGAGTTGGGCTGTGTGTTGTGACTAGATAGACCTAGGGAAAAATTTATGATTTCTGAAGTTTTTCAAAAACTACTTTTGAGTATTGTGAAAGCACATGACACTCGGGGTTTTCAAAATGAGATTAAAACAAAATATTTTTCCGCTGCATTGCATTGTTTTTTCAAAATAGGGATCCCGCCTTAGGAATTTAGATTTTTCATTTAAAAATGCATAAGAAAACTCGAGTCGTCACACCGTCTTTCCAAGTACTGCCATTTCCTTCCATTGGGCCATCCGTTTTTTGCTCACGAGGTGGCTGCTCTCTTTATCAAAGACATAGTGCGGTTACACGGTTACCCGCGCTCCATTGTATCCGATAGGGACCGTCTCTTTATTAGCCAATTTTGGGCTGAACTCTTCAAAATGGCAGGGACTGAGTTAAAGATGAGTACTGCTTACCATCCTCAAATGGATGGCCAAACGGAAGTCGTCAACCGCTGTCTCGAAACCTATTTGCGTTGCTTCACCTCCCACCATCCTAAGCTCTAGCCTAAGTGGATTCCTTGGGTCGAATTCTGGTATAATACTACATTTCAAGGTGCTGCTGGCATGACCCCTTTTAAAGCACTTTATGGGCGTGATCCGCCTACTGTGTTACGGCTTTCGGATGAAGGGTCAGTAGTGGAGGAAGTCAACAGGCAACTTCACAACAGGAATACAATTTTACAAGAGCTTAAGAGTAATCTCTTAAAAGCCCAGGCCAGAATGAAATCCCAAGCAAATAAAGGCCGCAGGGACATCCAGTTCCAGGTAGGTGACAGAGTTTTTCTGAAACTCCAGCCTTTTAAGTTCAAGAAACTGGCTAAGCGACCCAATGAAAAACTTAGCCCCCGGTTTTACGATCCCTACACTATTTTGGAGCACATTGGCACAGTTGCCTACCGCCTTGATTTACCCTCCACCACCCGAATCCATCCTATTTTCCACATCTCCCAATTGAAGGCCGCCCTGTCCAATTCAGCCCAATCTCAACCCCTACCTCCTGGACTCACTGAGGAAATGGAACTTGTCCTGTATCCTGACTCCATCTAGAACATCAGGTCATTGCCAAATGGGTGCACCAAAGTTTTGGTGAAATGGAAAAACCTACCTGAGTGTGATAGCACATGGGAACTATATGAGGTTTTGGACTCTCAATTTCCCTCCTTTCACCTTGAGGACAAGGTGAAACTACTTGGGGGGGGGGGGTAATGTTAAACCTCCCATACACCACACATATTCCAGAAAGAAGATATAATTGCAAGGAAACAAAAATACATCTGTTAGCAGAAGATCTTCATATTTCTCCAGAAGATGATCCAGGGCAGTAGTTGGTTAGGATATAATTAGTTGAGATGTAGTCAGTTAACAATCAAGTGATGTAGTCAGTTAGGATATTATAGATATCCAGTCTGTTACAGAAGGTGGCGGGAATGGAAGGAAAAAGAAAAGATAAAAGGAAGTGAAGAGGGGGTGATGAAGGGAGGAGAAGAAAAGGAAGTCAAAGGGAGTGGGGAGTGCAGAGGAGGAACTGAGGTTCCTACTTCCTACTAGTTCCAGTAGTTTGTGTTTTGTTTGATTGATTTGTAAGGTTCCTTGTAATTCCTCCACTTCATCAATAAAAGAACTCCAGTTCCTTCTGAAAACTGCTTATTATCAAGTCGCAATTCTTCCTGGCCCAACAGATATCTAGATGGAAGCATAGAGAAGCCAACTAATACAGCAGCTGCTAGAAAAAGGGCAGTAGATAATTCTATGATATGTCTTGGCTATTTTTTCTATGCAGGTTCATATGTGAGGACGTATCTGTTCTTGGAGATTGCTCAAGAAATTTGGGAAGCTATGGAGAAGGCATACTCCAAGGGAAGCAATGATGGCCTAATGTTTGAATTTCACAAAGCCATATGGAATACAAAGCAGGGAGATTTGGATGTCATTATGTACTTCAACAAATTGAGGAATATGTGGCTGAAGCTGGATCATTATCAAACTCTAGCATGCAATACTGGAAGATATCTGCAGAATGGAGAAAATCTATTGAGAGAGAGAGAGAGGTTTTTTGAGTTTTATGTAGGTCTGAATCTAGAATATGATTAGACATATTCCTTAGTGTTTAGAGTGTCCTATCATCGTTGGACTAAGTTTTTCAAGGTGTGAGCCTCTTGCAAAAATGCAAGGTAAGGCTGCATACTATTGACACTTGTGGTCCGTCCCTTCCCTGGACCCTGCATACGTGGGAGGTTCGCGCACCAGGGCTGCCTGTTGGGTTTGGGCATGTCACCCCCATGTTTTAGGAAATTTGATTGTTTTCATAGTTGTTAGAATTCTTTTTTTATTACATAAATCTACTTGATTTATTTCATTAGTTGTTAGGATCTTTTTATGTAATCTCTCCAAGTAGGATTTCCTTTAAATAAGGAGAGGATCAAATTTTTTTCTTCTATCTTTGTAAGCTTCAAGATTTGGAACCTCTTTAATTCTTGGGAAATATTCCTTTCTTAAAGGAGATAAACCCTCTATGTGTACCTTATGTGTGCCACCCAAGCAAGGCAGTCTACATTCATTAAAAATTCTAGTTTCTCTGCTACTCGTGCTGAATCAAGAAGCCTCTAAAGATGGAGAATCCAGAGGGACGCCGACTTTCCTCCTCCGGTGTTCTCTAACATTGCTCCGTAGAGATGAATGTGCCGATCTAAAAGCGAAGATCTTTGTTTGTTGGCATGGCGTGGGTAATTTTTGTATTCCATCTTGCTTGAATTGTTCGACCTTACCTTTGTTGTCTCTTTAAATAAACCAACCCTCTACATTACTTTGATTGAACTAGCCTATTGTTCCCTTTGTTTTGCCATTTTCATATGCAACCCTAGCAATAAGTACTGGCTGTCCACTCTATGTTAATGGTGGCAGGGTTTCTAGGGGTGGGCAGTAGGTTTGGCAAGATAGTTTTTGACCTAATTTTGAAGAGGATTAAATAGGGCTAGATACTAGAAGATGACTCAGTCCCTTCAACCATTAGTCTCCCAGTTACCATTCTAAGATTTCTCAAGACTATCAAATTGGGCTGAATATTTCTAATTGCTTGCTAAAATCATACCTACGGCTGATTCTAGATCTTTCCTGGATCATATTTGTATCAGAGCATGGGGGGGCCTAAGTTTCTAGTGGCATAGTAATTAAGTTTTGCATTAGCATTAGGGTCTATTTTCAACGATTTGATTTCTGCATAATTCTGTACACACACAGCGATGCACATAGTACACCATATGCATGCAGCCTACGCGCACTTCTACGCACAGTCTATGCACACCACAGCCTGCACACACATGATGCACTGGAGTCTAGGTTTCCTTCATGTTACGGAACTATAACGATGCTGCTCCAGCACTGTTTCTGGCCTTCATGGACTACTTCAATATTGTTAAAGCTTTTTTCCTTGATCTCTTGTGCATAATTAGTTCCGCATCATTGCATTCATCATACAAATCATTTTCTTGCATTCTTAATTGCATAGCATATTCCCTTCAAGTGTACCCTTATTTGTGGATTGGTTAACCATAAATGCTCAATGGGACAGTTCATGGGCCCTTTCTCAAGAATGATCAACCTAACAACAACTTTTTCTACGGATAAAGGGCACCATTCAAGTTCAATATCTCCCTACTTCACGAAACCAGCCATTATTTTATGTAAGCTTGAAACGACTCTAACTTAAATAGATGAACTCACGACAAAAAGGAATCTGTCTTTATCTTGAGGCTCACCTGCTTGCAAGAATACTAACCAACTCGGCGACTAAGAAAGAGAAATATGAGGTGTAGAATCAATACACTATCATGGTCAAATATACCAAATCCTTAATCATTTACGATCCTAAAATGAATCCAACTGAGGTCATGTGGATGCTTGTGGGGCTTTCCGTTAAATTCAGTCTGGTAGATAGTCCTTCGACCAAGATTGGGAATTGTATAGCAGGTTAGCAACTTCTTTGCGATAAAATCGCTGCCTTAGAGCAAAAAGTTGCTGGTCCATCAAAGAACACCTAATGGCAATGACCCTCCAAGGGTCGTTAAAACACCTCATGTTAGGTAGTAGAATCAATATATTCCCCCTCCATATCCTTTGGATCTCGACCACCAAGCCCTCAAGACCATTAGACATGAGGCCCCTACATCAGGTCTTTCTAAATTAGCTTAGAGGAATGAACCTATTTTTCGATTGGCATGGCCTGTCAGCCAACCGTCGAGTTCAATCTCTAAGATGAAACTGGTAGGAGATGCTGGGATCCTCTAGGCTGTGGTTGAGCTCGATTTTGAAAGACATCATGAACTCCCAGTTTCAAGCTCATAAGAAATGAAAGAGATCCTCTCGCAAAATTATTTGCCTGAATCTATCATCGTGATCTCTTAAATGAATGGCAATCACTAGGACAACCTTTCGAGAGATGAATATATCTCTACTTTTTCCACCTACCTCAGTCAAGTGTAATGTGATTGCGAAGCCCGCTCTAACCCTAGCCAAGTTTTGAGCCGGCCTTAGATCTAACTTGCAAAGAGAGTTAATAGCCCATCCAGTTTTCAACTTTTGAGCAGGCTTTTGAGAGGGTTTGAACATTAGAAAAGTACATCAAGACCCCTCTAGCCCCGCCTACTAACTCCCGAGGAACTTCCCCTATGTCTAATTCTCGTGTCTAGTGCTTCAGATGTGGTGGTTTTGGCCAGGTGGCAGCCATGTGCACCAACCAGGAGTCCATTCGAACTCTCATGTTGGAAGAGGAACCTAGCAAGGACCTAGTGATTGAGGAAACTGAGGGTGGCCTTGAGGTTGACTATCATGCCACTGACCCACCCAGCGATGAGAAGAGTGCCCCTAGTAACCCGCCTGTTGCCTTCTTAAGTCTAGCCTCCTTGCCTCAGCCAGACCTTCTGACTAGCATAGCTTGTTGGTGGTTAGATGTGCCATCACCCAGAAGGCCCAGGGTGATTGGCACAGCACTTCCATATTTTAGACTTTTGTTAATTGTGAAGAGAAGTTCTGCAAATCCATCCTTGACAATAGAAGTCGTAACAACATGGTCCTTCTGACACTATTGGCCATCTAGGGTTGAACCTGAGCCCCATCCCACAACATACAATGTAGCTTGGGTTGATTCCACTACCATTCATGTCACTGACCATTGCATGGTCCCCATCAAGGTTTCGTCCTATGAGGACCAAGTGTAGTGCGATGTAGTGCCTATGGATGTAGGGCATGTTATCCTAGGGAGGCCTTAGATCTATGACCTAAATGTGGCGACCTTTGGTAGGGCTCACATTGAGTTTTAATTTCAATGGCAAAAAAATTGGACTTCATCCCTCTCCTCCTAGTGAGAAGAAGGTTGCAAGTTCACCTTTTAACCCACGAGTAAGAAAGATCCAAGGCACTACATATTATAAAAGCTACGGAGTTTGAGAGAGAGGAAGGGAGATAATATTTTTGCTCTGGTCGATAAGGAGTCCTCACCAAAGACCTCTAAAGTAATTCTTAAGGAGGTGAAACCCCTCCGTCAGGAATTTCAAGATGTGTTCCCCCATGTGTGGCATCCAATACGCTATAGACCTAGTTCTTGGTGCTAGATGGTAACAACATATAAAACGGCCTAATCTATAAGCTGAAATCATATCAAAATTAATTTAAATATGCTGAAATCATATCAAAATTAATTTAAATATGAAAAACATAAATTAAAATACCATTAGCATTTTTGACATGCAGAAAACAACTTAAGCATGAATGGCCTACAACGAATTACAAGTTCTGCAGATCGTCCCAAATCTCTCCTAATTAACGTAAGGTAGAAGATTTAATATGGATTGTCTCTCATATTGATGAACAATCCTAATTAAGCTACGAATCTAGGGTTTCTGGAATTTAAGATAAAATAACAATCATATATTATTACCGACGTAGATGATGTAACTACACGTAGCACAAAGATCCCCCATTAAAGATAAAGTAGAAAAATTACTGACTTACAGAACAAGATGACATGATAGTAATTCGGCCTTGTACCGAACACAAGTTCACGCCCACAAGAAGCTAGAATAAGGAATCCGCCAAGTCTAACGAAATTATTATTCATTATTCATCAAAAACTCATCACACAAAAGAGAAAAGGATCTTAAGTAGGGGACATCCAACCCTAATCTAGGAAAAAGACAAAATTGCCCCTCCTTAAGTCACAACACACTAAGAAACCTAATACCCTTAGTGGTAATGTAACGGCCCGGGTTTTCCCATGCATTTTTAAATGCAATACCTAATTTCCTAAGGCGGGATGCATCCCTATTTGAAAACCATTTTATAGAAACCATGCAATGCAGCGGAAAACCTTTAGTTTTAAACTTATTTTTGAAAACCCCAAGTGTCATTTGCTTTCACAACAACTAAGGTAGTTTTTGAAAAACTTCAGAAATCATAAATGTTTTTCCCCAGGTCTTTCCAGTCACAACGCACAGCCCAACTGTAACTAAGTACAAACACATGTCCAAAGGGTTGAGAGTTTACTTATATGTATATTTGTTTCCTTTTGGATTCACTTGCTCATAGCACTAACATAGATGTCCTCTTTTCGTGAGTGGAGCTGTCCTGAACCATGATATATACGGATGTATCCTGTCCTTAAGTGCTTACTGATGTCTGAAAAATGTTAAGGATTGGGTGAGTATATAATATACTCAGTAGGAGTCTATCACTACTAGTTTTATAAATGCATGAGATGTTTTAAAATCATATGCTCATTTAAAACATGTGTATGTTTGAATACTCGAGTTCAATATCAGTATAAGAATCCATGATCAAATGGAAATACTCATGACTTAAAAAATCACATAATCCAAAATTGAAAGTATCATATGTATATGATAACATCATGATATGCAATAGATGCTTCATGGAGTCCCAACTCATGGATCTCTAGTATGGTATGGTCGACCAACCTCATATCATGCCATATGCAATGCACATCAAACCATAGGGTCCACTATGCCCACGACCTCCTCGCCGTGTGGTCCCCGGGTACCTGACGACACTTGGTCATAGCCTCCACGGGGCCTATGACACGTCGACCCAGTGCCGTGACACCAGTGATAGCCCCCTGTACCACATGCAGTCAACGTAGGGACTTGCCTCTTTTTGGGCGTGGTACCCATCCACCTATTAGTGGTAGAGGCCGAGTGGCCAACCCAGACCCCTCGGCATAGCACCCACAGGCTTACTTGGCCAAATCACATAAGATTAAATAAGCCAAAACCTCTTGTTAAAACTTGTCCTCTTTGGGTCTCTCACAACTGCCTGGCCCTCAGCACTCCAGCGTCTTTTGGCAACCCTCAAGGACATGCAATCTTTGCAAGTACTTAAATCATGCAATGTATGCACTTGTTTGCAATACATATATGTGCATAATGTATATGCAATCATTTCAAAACATGGCTATGTACAAAGCATTTATCATGCATGCTGAATTAAGTCATGCAAATCAAGTCATATATTTAAAACATATGTTTCCAAAGCAATAATAGTTCTTTTTAAAAGAATCTAATAGTGATAGAGCACCTACCTGACTAGGTCGCGTTAACCCTTTTGTCCTCGTACGCTCCTGAACATGGTTTGGGGACTCAAGGTTAGTTTAACCTATCTTTTATGGGTTTAGAGCAGTTGGGTCTTATTACTTAGGCATTAGGGGTCCATCCCTATGCCTATGGGTGTCCTAAGGTCCTAATTGGGCCTTGGTATCCTCAGTTTTCCAAAGTTCTAGTGGTCACGCGCCACCATCCGATTCTAAGGGTCATGCCCTCCTTTGATTGGGCCTTGATCAGGTATTTTATTGTTTGGATGTGTCCGCGTCGTCGACAAGGACACAACGCCTTTTGCGGCGCCTCAATCGGAGCTCTAAATCTCAAGTTATAAGTGTTTTAGTGTTGTATGTACATAGAGTCTTTAAAGACAAAAAGACCGAATGCTAGGGCGCTGCGCGTCAGCGTCATGCGCCCTGGCTTCCTTAACCAAAAAAAAACGACGCCTTTTCTAGCGCGCTGCATCCGCCAGTCTCTCTTTAGCGGGCGCGTCCGTTGGTTTTCTTCCGACGCGTCACGTTCCGTCTGGAACGTCTGCATCGACTGGGGGACCGCGGCGTCCTCAGGACACCCTGGTTCGACCCTGTCGAACCAGTGCGGCCCTGGGGACGTCCCAAGGTCCTTGGTGGCTCTCCCAGAGGTCTATTCTCCATGGTTTTTCATGCAAAAACCTAGGAAAACTAAGCCTAGGACTATGGGTGAGATGGGTTTGGGGAGTTTTTGAGCGTACCTGCTTCGTGGCTGGTTTTCTCTCCACGTTTTCCCCTCTTGGTCATTGCTCCACGATGAGTTTTCTCCAAGGTTTTGGGCTGCCATTAGAGGCACCCAAGAGCTCTATTTATAGGGCTTTTAAAGAGGGTTCTGGAGGGGTTCTAACCGCCTTTGAATGGCGGTGGAGAAACCTCTAGAATGGCAGTGGTTTCTCCTTGAAACACCGCCGTTCCAGAAACCTCTAGGAGGTTGAAGATGAAGGGTGCCCGTATCAAAACAGGCACCTGTGTTTTTCAGGTTAAGTCGTTTTTGTGAAATTTACAGTTTTGCCCCTGAACTTCAAAGGGCCATATCTTGCTCATTTTAACTCCGTTTTGGGTGATTTTGGTCTCGTTAGATTCCTTTTTCCGAGACGCATCTAATGGCACTGCTTTTAGGATCAAATTCCTGGGTTTAGTCAAGGCGACTAGTGAAATGACCAAAATGCCCTTATCTTTAAAACTGAACTTTTCATGGGCTTTTAATATTACAAAAAATTGGGGTCATTACAGGTAAGCATCAAAGTAAAACTTAAATATAACATAAGATCTGGGATGATGATCCCCGTTAGATGGTACCTACAGGATGTGTGTGGATAGTAGGGCAATTAATAAAATCATGCTGCAATATAGATTTCCCAATCCCCACCTAGATGATATGCTAGATATAATGGCTTGTGCCACTATTTTTTCTGAGATTGATCAAAAAAGTGGCTGCCACCAAATTAGAATGAGCCCTGCTGATGAGTGGAAGATAGTGTTTAAGACCAAGGATGGCCTCTACGAGTGGTTAGTCACACCCTTTAGTTTGACAAATGCACCCAGTACTTTTATGAGGGTTATGACTCAAGTGCTACGCCCCTTCACAAGGAAATTCCTAGTTGTGTACTTCGACGACATCTTGATTTATAGTCAGAATAGAGATGAAAACTTGAACCACTTAAGATTGGTTTGCTAGACCTTTAAGAGCAAAAAGTTGTTTGCCAACTCTGAGAAGTATGCCATTCTTACATCTCAAGTAATCTTCTTAAGGTTTATCGTTTCCTCACAAAGAACAAAGGCAGAACCATCTAAGATAAAGGCCATTATGGACTGGCCCAAACCCAAGACATGAAGTGCTGAGTTTTCTCATGACTTTGCTACCTTTTACTTCTGTTTCATTTGTGGGTTTAGCTCCATTGTGGCCCCCACCATTGATTGTATTAAAAAAGGAGAATTCAAATAGAGCAAGAACGCAGCCAAGGCATTCAAAGGGCTCAAGTCTAAAATGGTGGAAGCTCATATCATGTGCCTCCTTGATTTCTCTAAAGTTTTTGAGGTTGCATGTGATATAGGCATAAGTGGAGTCCTAAGTCAAGAAGGGCATCATGTGGCTTATTTAAGTGAAAATTTTAACAACGCTAAGAGACAATACTCAACCTATGACAAAGATTTATTTGCGATAGTCCAAGTCTTACGATACTAGAGACATTACCTCCTGCCACAAAATTCGTCCTATTTTCTAATCATGAGCCCCTAAAGTATCTCAATTCACAAAAGCATTTGAATACTAGGCACGTGGGTCCAATTCCTATAGGACTATACCTTCATCCTATGAGATAGGCTACGTCGAAAAGTCACTCACTTACACACCCTTGTGTGGAAGTGACTAGGTTTGAGAGGGTCAAGGAGGACTAACTCTCTTGTCCTAACTTGGGGGGCATTTATAATGCCCTAGATTCTGCCCCACACCAGTCCATGAGTGAGTTTACCCTTAGAGAGGGTTACCTCTTGAAAGGGAGCAAACTCAATATTCCCTAGACTTCACTACTTGAGGTCATTATTTAGAAGCTGCACGTAGGCATTTTGGTCGTGACAAGTCTATTGCCCTGATGGAGGATAGGTTCTACTAGCATACCTTGCGAAAGGATGTGGCCAAGTAATGCAGTAATTAACCTAGGGACATTTCTGTCATTTTTGGTCCTGAGGTCATTTTTGTCGTTTCAGTCTCCTCTTTTTCATATATGTATTTTGGTTTTTTAAAAGTTAATTCCTATAAGGCAAAGATATAATTAATTTCATATCAGACTTTAGCCCAAGTGGGATTTTGCAGAGAACAAACTTTTCAGGCCGAGGTCTTGTCATGGGCTATGCCAGATTGGTATCAAAGCTCAACTTATCCTGGGATGATGGCTTGCGAACCACCAGCAGAACACCACACTACTATTGATGAGTAGGGCATGCAAAACCTTAGAGCTAAGGTTGACAACATCATGCGACAGCTGGATCTCCTATCCAATAACATACACAAGGTTCTGCAATTGCTAGAAATCAACCCAGAGGACAACCGGAGACAACAAGGTCGACAAGGCCAAAACCCAAGTACTTGGTGAAGAGGAAGGGGCATCCCCTGGACGACTGCACTCGGATGACCGAGACAAAGACGTAGAAAGTAAATCCAGACATTTTGGAATATTACCACACATTCATTAGAGGAAGCATTTCTTCATCAGCTACAAGAGATAGGAGGAAATCTACATCTTAGCAATGACGGCATGGACTGGTGACATCACATACACCTCAGCCTCTTTGGTTCGATGACAACTGTGTACTGGTGCTAGTGGCAAATGCTGAGCAGTAGCTTTCACTTTTCCCAAACTCATGGTGGAGTTGTTCCTCAGTAGGGGAAAGTGATACAGACATCATACCTGCCTAGGCCCTTAACCGAATCAAGGCCAGGATGGGCTAGGACTTGGTCAAATCAATTTTCAAGGCTACATTTGGCAGTTATAGGGCTGGGCATGTCACCCTTATGTTTTAAAATTTTTGATTTGTTTACTTAGTTGTTAAGATCTTTTTACGTAATCTCTCCAAGTAGGATTTCCTTTAAATAAGGAGAGGATCCATTTTATTTTTATTTTTTCTATTTTGTAATCTTCAAGATTTGAAACCTCCCTAATTCTTGGGGGATATTCCTTTCTTGAAGGAAATAAACCCTCTAAATGTACCTTAGGTGTGCCACCCAAGGAAGGCAGTCTAGATTAAATACAAATTATGGTCTCTCTGCTACTATTGTACTGAATCAAGAAAGCCTCTAAAGATGGAGGGTCCAAAGGGATGATGACTTGCCTTCGCCAATGTTCTCTAGCGTTGCTCCGTAGAGACAAACTTGTGCCAATCTAAAGGTGGAGATTTTTGCCTCTTAATGTGGCATGGGCATATTTGCCCCTTTCATATGCAGCCTTAACTGTAAGTACTAGCTGTCCACTGCAAGTTAACGGTGGTGGGATTTCTAAAGGGTGAGCGATAGGTTTAGGGAGATAGTTTTGACATAATTTTGAAGAAGATTAAATAGGCCAGATACTAGAGGATGATTCACCCCTTCAACCATTAATCACCTGGTTAACATTCTAGGATTCCTCAAGTGTATCTAATTAGCTTGATTTTTTCTTAGTGCTTGCTAAAATCATACGTAGGGCTGATTCTAGATCTTTCCTGCAACATGAGCCCAACTTGCATTATGATGTATGTGAGATGGCTAAGCACCATAGTGTCCCATAGCCGACTAGCATGAATAAAGCATCTATTCCATTTGCAATCACTTATTTCAATGTTTGGGGTCCTCGTGTTATAAATATTTTGGTCATAAACAGTATGTTACTTTTATCGATGATTACTCTTGTTTAACTTGGGTCTACTTGATGAAGGAGAAATCCAAAGTAACTTATATATCAACTTCCATTCTATGATACTTGTTCAATTCAACATGCAAATCAAAAGAGTATGGTGTCCATGGGGTTGAAGACCTAGCAAGACCATTAAAATAGTTCTTTGCAGAAAAAGGTTATCTCTACACCAGAGCATACGTAAACACTCCTACACAAAATGGGCTTGCGGAAAGGAAAAATGGTCATCTCTTAGAAGTTATTAGGAGCCTTTTGCTCACCAAAAATGTACCTAAATCTTTTTGGGGTGATGAATTTCTTACAACCACTTATCTAATCAACAAAATTGTATCTAAGGTCTTAGCTTACAGATCACCACTTCAAGTGTTCCAAGAGTCGTGTCCCACTTACCGTTAAAAAAATGATCTTCCTCTTCGTGTCTTTGGTTGTGTATCCTATGTCCATCTTGAACGAGTCCGGAAACTAGAACCTTGAGACGTGAAATGTCTCTTCCTTGGGTAAACAATCAAAAAGGTTATAAATGATATTGTCCCTCCACTTGCAGGTTGTATATCAGTCGTGAAGTTACATTCAATGAGGTTATTTCCTATTACTCACCTCTAATAGGCAAGGGAGAACTCTAATGACCCAAGTCAGATATGGAGCATGTTTCCACTAGATAGTCCCCAGTCATAGGCATTAGTAATAGAAACTTGTGAAACTCAGGAGAAATCACAAGCTCGGGAATGTAACCTCAAAAGGAGACAAGGTTCTTACAACTGTATGAAAGGCAAAAACCACTAGCTGAGACACATCAAGATGAACTTGAGACACTCACTTCTGACTCTCAGGTCCAATCTGAAGCGTTTGAAGTACTATCACTCAAAAGTCCACATTCAGGTAATGAATTCTCTATCGAATCTGTTTTAGATTGTGATCTACCTATTGCACTAAGAAAAGGAGTGAGACTATGTACTAAGCACCCAATGGGGAATTAGATGTCATTTTACCTATTGAACTCAAATTTTAGAGAATTTAATGTGAATATTTCTGAAGTAAAAATTTCCAAGAATGTTAGGAGGCCATGCAACATGAAGATTGGGAAAATCTAGCTGAGAAAGAACTACGAGCCCTATATAAGAACCAAACATGGACTATCATTGATGAGTATTCACATTAAAATATAAGGTAGATGGCACAATGCAAAGATACAAGGCAAGGTTAGTTGCGAAAGGATATAGACAAAGCCCTAAAGTAGATTACTCAGAAACATTTGCTCCTATGGCAAAGATGAACACCGTGAGGGTATTGCTATCTAGTGTTGCTAACCAAGATTGCAAATTGTCCCAATATGATGTGAAAATTGTGTTTCTCAATGGGGAATTGGAGGAGGAAGTGTAAATGGAGATTCCTCAAGGCTTAAATGTAAAAAACTGCAAGCGTGAGAAAGTGTGCAAGTTACAAAAATCATTGTGTGGTCTAAAACAATCCCCAAGAGCATGGTTTGGTAGATTCGCCAAGTTTATGATCCAAAGTGGCTATAGACAAAGCCCAGGAGACCACACCCTATTCATCAAACACATCCCAAGGGGTAAGCTATCAATACATTTTGTTTATGTTGATGATATTGTTGTAATAGGTAATAATGACATTGAAATGAGAGTCTCAAGCATGAGATGGCTCAAGATTTTGAAATCAAGGACCTTGAAAACCTGAGGTACTTACTTCGCATATAGATAGCTTGCTCAAAACAAGAGATCATCATCACTCAAAAAAAGTACATTATGGATCTCTTACAGGAAACAGGACTTCTTGATTGCAAACCAACCGCCACGCATGTTGACATAAATACTAAACTTCAAGCTACAAAGGAAAGTTGTGACAAACAAACCAAAGCTCAATACTAATAGCTGATGGGCAGATTAATATACATATCACTCACACGACCTGACATAGTTTATGCAGTAAGCTTGGTGAGTCAGTTTCTGCATGATCGAGGAGAGGAGCATATGGAGGCAGCACTCAGAATTTTGGGATGCATAAAATCTTGCCCTAAAAAGGGCCTATTGTTTACTAAGAACAGTAGGATCAAGGTAGAAGCATATACAAATGCTGACTGAGTAGGGTCTCTCGTTGACTGACAATCTGCTACAGAATATTGCACCTTCATAAGAAGCAACCTGGTTACTTGGTGAAGCAAGATGTGGTGGCATGATCAAGTGCAGAGGCTGAATTTAGAGCCATGGTAGTTTGGTATACATGAGCTAATATGTATCTGGATCATTCTAAGAGACTTGAAAAGCTATATTGTGATAATAAGTCAACTATAGCAATGCTCATAATCTCATAAAACATGATCAGATGAAACATGCGGAGGATGATCGACACACTGGTAAGGAATAACTAGACTCTAAAGAGTTGTGTACTCCCTAAATTCCAACCAAAGAACACCTGGCAGATGTGTTTACATAGGATCTTGATTGCAAGACTTATGACACCATTATCAACAAGTTGGGAATGATAAATATATGTTCTCCAACTTGAGGGGGAGAGTTGAATTATTCACAATATACTTCCTCATATATAAGATTTACCTGTAATCAAGTTGATTGATTCAATTAAGAGTATATTAGGTGTCCTAGTCATATAAGGGAAGCTGCACAGCCATGTCTTCCCTTATATGAAAACATATGGCTACTCTTCTTGATATATGGAGAGGACCCTTTCTATATATAAACCCATTTTGATCTGTAAATGAATCATTAAGTTGTTTCATGCGTTTTATTAAAGATATGTTCAAATCTGTGATTGATTGTCATCTTTTAGCATAGTCTATGATGTCTAATGGATTGTTTGTGTGACTTTGCTATTTTCTAGCAAGTTATCCACTTGTGGTCGATAATTAGCACATTTACTTGCCTCACATGCACTAATCCCAACTAAATTATCACTCGAACCCCAAGCAATCAATGCATAAGTATATCAGCAATGACATGAGATGCATCAATAAAAAACCAGCTAGAACTCAAGCATGAAGAAGGTCAAAGGTTCAATTAAAACAGAGAAAAGATGACCTTCAACCCAGTCATCTTCTAGCATAGACTCAAGCCAAATAACAAACCTTTTCTTTTAACGAACAAAGTTTAAGAAAATGTACTTAGATCTTGATACCAAGTTGCAACTCCCATATTGGTCTTTTTATCTATTAAACAGTGGGCCAATATAATAGCTTTCTAATGCAGTCATGTATATGTCAAATCTAAAAAAGAGAAATGAGATACTCCAAGCTATGCAACACATATTCCACAAACTAACATGACATCAACCATGACATCAAATAAAAAGAATGAATTTATTCAATTTGGGTTTTTCACTAGAGACAAGCAAAGGTTTTCAAAAAATATATGATTTTGCCATGCAAAAACACAAAGTCACAAGAACCTGAAACCCATTCACCCTGTTGGTGCATGGTCCTGAAGTTTTTCACATTTAAGGCCCTGGTAGATGATATGCAAGCTCAAAAAAATGGAGATGAACAAAACACTGTTTAGCTAGTTGACATTGAAATTTTATAGGAAAAAGGTGCCACCACCATGCTATGTGCATGGAGTTGAGGTGCATGGTAAAACTACGAACATGGGATTTTGACCCACTTCTACCCATGCTAGGTCAAAGAACCTAAGGGAAGATCAGCTTGATAATAATGGTCATCCAGCAAGGTCCATTGAGCATGAAGCAAGTTCGTGGGAACAGTACTAGATTGACAACGACAAAGAGGACTTTTGGTCCAAGTTGGACGCAAGTATGTGTGTTTTGGTAGGAGTAACAGCAAGAGTCTACCAGATATCAGTGAACCATGGTGGTTGGTGAAGAGCCAACCTGAGACCTGCCAGGACATCGCATGGCAGGGAACCATGTGCATTTAGGAGGTGCCATAAGCCAGTCTTGGACGCGGTGCAAGCTGTTCAAAGTGACACTCCAAGTTCGCTGGTACAGAGGACAGGAGATTGGAGATTATCTGTGATAAGGCCCCAAACTGATATAGGATTTAAGGCTAGAACACAAGACTTAGAAGCATATCAGTCTCATTGTTGCTATATGCTTCATGATGACAGAAATGCTACAACAACATACCAAGATGACCTCAGACATGTGCAGGACATGGTTCAGGTGCACAGACTTGTGGTACAGAATGTATCTTGTTTGCCCAAGCTAAAGGACTTGGCATGCCTTGTGTCTAGGATGAATTACAAGCAGGTTAAAACCCAACTCCTAATAATAAAAACCATGCAAAATTGGAAGGAGAGGAAGTGTGAAACCGGTTCATTGACAGAGAATAGTTGGAGCAGTTCCATATACACTATATGCGGAAGGTTTTTAGTTGTCTATTGGAAGGTTCTCTCTCTCTCCATACATACATACATATATATATATATATATATATATATATATATGTATGTATGTATGTATGTGTGTGTGTGTGTGTGTGTGTGTGTGTATGTATGGAGAGAGAGAGAGAGAGAGAGAGAGAGAAGGCTTTTAGTTGTCTAGCGAAGGTTCATTCTGTCTCATTGGTTCTTAAGAAGGATAGACCTGGACTCATTATGGATGTGGATTGAGGTTGTTCATTCATTTATTGTGGATATTCTGATCACCTCTTTATCTAAGAGGAAATTTGGTATTGCTCCATCAACATCACATATACACTAAGACTGAAACTAAGTATCATCCACTTGTGGTTGGAGCATTGAAGGTCTAGAAGGAAGTTGTTAGCATTATGTTCATAGTTGATGATATCAGCCCAAGTGTTAATAACACGACCTTGACTATCAACTATGGGTTGGTTAAAATTGAAACCATTTAGGTTAAAAGGGTTGGATTGATTGAAGTTCACCTCCTCCATTAAGGTGATTGAAAAAATCCTAAAAGAAAATCTTTTTCTATGGATGTTAGTAAGGATGAAAATGACAAGGTCTTATTGCAAGATTGACTACTTTTTATGAAAATTCAAATTCAAACATATATAATTCAATGTCTCTTCTTTCATTTGGGTTTATTCATTGATTTGAAACTTGGCACTTATTTTCTTATTGAAAAAGGGGAGTCTTCTTGAATTAAGTCTATCTGAAATGAGTTGCAATTCTGAGATCAGGCTACCTCTGCAGCAAAGTTGGACATTGGGACTTGGATGCACTAGCAAGGTACAGTAATGAAAGAAAGGGAGTCATCATCATCAAGACCTTATCCCAATTAGGAGTTGGCCACATGAATCTTATTCCTCCATTCCTCTCTATTAAGTACCATGGCTTCATTTAATCACAAAGTTTTTAAATCTTTTCTCACCACTTCTATCCACGTTCTTTTGGGCCTTCCCTTGCCCTTTTATAACCTTCTACTTGCATTGCCTCACTCCTTCTAACAGGTGTCGTTTTCGGTCTCCTTTGGACATGTCCAAACCATCTAAGTCTAATCTCCCTCATCTTGTTACTTATTGGTGCTACCCCTAAGTTTCCTCTAATGTTTTCATTCCTAATTCTATCCGTTCTTGCCTTGCCACTCATCCATCTCATTTACGTTACGCTCATCCTATGAACATAATATTCCTTAACTACCCAATACTCCGATCCATAAAGCATGGCCAATCTTATGGCTATCCTATAGATTTTCCCTTTTAGTTTGAGTGGCACCTACTGATCACACAAAACTCTAGATGCAGATCTCCATATATTCCAACCCACTTAGATTCTCTAGGTAACCTCCCTCTCAATCTCTCCACTCTCATGAATCATTGATACTAAGTACCGAAAGTAGTCTTTTATGGAGACTTCTTGGTTATCAATCTTAACTGGTGTTCTACTGCTACTCCTCTCCTTGCTAAAATTGCATTCCATATATTCTGTCTTAGTTCGACTTATTTTAAATTCTTTAGACTCTAATGCTTTTCTTCATAACTCTAGCTTTGTGTTTATGCCCCTCCCTTGTCTCATCAAGTAAGACTATATCATCTGCAAATAGCATGCACCATGGAATCTCTTCGTGCAGATGTTTTGTTAACTTATCCATAACCAATGTGAACAGGCATGGGCTCAATGCCGATCCTTGGAGCAATCCTACAGTGACAGGAAAATCACTAGTCTCTCCACTAGCGGTCTTAACATTTGTTACTGCTCCCTCATACATATCTTTAATTATGTCTATATACCACGGTGAAACCCCTTTCTCGCCCAACACCCTCCATATTAACTCTCTAATGACTCTATCATAAGCTTTCTCTAAGTAGATAAAGACCATGTGAAGATCTTTCCTCCTCTCCTTATATTTCTCTATCAATTGTCTTAGTAAGAAAATAACTCTCATAGTAGACCTCCTAAGCATGAAACCAAACTAGTTCTCCAATACACTTGTTTCATGCCATAGCCTCTTCTCAATCACTCTTTCAAAAAGTTTCATAGTGTGACTCATAAGTTTGATCTCCCGATAATTAGTGCAGCTCTGTATGTTTCACTTATTCTTATAAATTGGTACAATAGAGTTTTTCCTCCATTCATCAGACATTTTCTTTGATTTTATAATCTTGTTAAACAACTTGGCCAACCAAACTACTCCAGTATCTCCCATATGCTTTCAAACCTAAATTGGTATACCATTTGGCCCCATGGCCTTTCCTAATTTCATCCTTTTTAAGGCATCTTTCACTTCAAGTATTCTAATCCTACATTCATATTTATAATGTCCAATGTTATTTAGGTTTACAGTATTTTCAATACCTATATTCTCAGAGCCATTGTCATTTAATAATTTTTGAAAGTAAGTTTTCCACCTTTGTTTGATCTTGTCATCTTTGACTAGTACCCTTTAATTATCACTTCTAATGCACCTAACATGACCTAAGTCCTTACCCTTCTATTCTCTTATTTTTGCAAGTTTAAACAAGTCTTTCTCAACTTCCCTTGATCCTAATCTACTATAGAGGTCATCATATGCCTTAAATTTAGCCTCACTTATTTTTCTCTTAGCAACCTTTTTAGCATTCTTATATTATTCATAGTTTTGATTATTTATAGCCTTCTGCCATGCTTTAAAACACAATCATTTTTCTTTAATAACTTTTTGCACTGTTTCACTCCACCATCATGTTTCCTTTACTAATTTCCTTTTACATTTAAATACTCCTAAGACATCTTTTGCCACTTTCTTAATGGACTCAGTCATATTAGTCCACATGGCATTTACTTCTGTTTCATAGTTCCAGTTTCCTTCTACCATCAACTTATTTGTGAATGAGGTTATTTTCTCTCCTTTTATGTTCCATCACTTAGTTTTTGCCCATTTTCCCCTACACCCGGGATCCTATATAGTGTGTCACTTCTAGGGGAACGCCCTAGCAACCCTTGCCCATTTTTCACTGCACCCAGGATCCGATGCAACGCGTCGCTTATAGGGGATGTCTTAGCTTGAGGGAATGTTAGTTTTCGATTCATGTCATGTTAGGGTTGTCATACTTTTAAGAAGCTGGCGATGATTTTCATTTCTTACTTACAAACTAATATAAAAATGCATTATTCATTTGCAAGTAGGAAAGAAATAACAAAATCATCTTCAACTTCTTCCTTGCCGGCTGGCACATGAAGCAAGACCCTCCTTTTTCATCCGAGCTTAGGACCGGCATCAGCGGAGTTAAAGAAAGGGAGTGATATTCTAAAAAAAAAAAAAATCTGAAATGTGATTTTCAATGAATAAGATGTTCTGACTTGGACTGAAATTGATCAATAGGTTACAACTAACGTAGAGGAAGAAAAGGCATATGACTAATAAAAATTTGAATCTTGGGCGAAGCAATGAGCACTTGACCTTAAAAAGGGAGAGGGAATTCAATACAGAGCTATATATCCCTCTCTGATAGGTCTTTTAGAATGAGATAGTAGGGATCATCTTGCATCTCAAGCTGACTTTTATTTGTGATAGGTGCCTTATTGGATAAGCAAGCGAGCTGCTCCTGCCACTCACGACAAGCTAGAAAAAGAACTCCAAGCAATTACATTCACAATCAACCTCTATTCCTAACATGAATGGACACTTTTTCAATTAATTTAATTATCTATCTATATAAATTATATATGAAAGAATACAACAAAAAGGCCTTTATTTATGATTTATTAGACAAGTTCTGGCCCTTTCTTTATCCATTAAAGCAAAGTTGTCAGATGGTATCACTTTTTCAATTTGGTCGCTAAAGTTTGTTTTCGTAGGTGCCTTGGTACTTGAAAGGGTGCCAAATAGAAGAAAGCTTGCAAACTTAAGAATTCATTTGTCCTTGAGCTTCTACTTCTAGACATGGTTCCTTGAAACCTATTTCTCTAACTTATTGTATAAAGTATATAACATTCCATTCATACGATTATGTGATTAATTGTTCTTCACAAACCATACAGAAGAATAGGAAAAAAGGATTTCCAATATAGGAGTAAAAGCATTGAACAAATCTCACTTTTTAGAAGGCAGTGAATAAGTAATGGCTATGAAGCAAGGGATAAAGAAGCCCAAACCATTCCACATATGCTGACTATTGTCTACAGAGACTCTCTCAACAAAGTTGCATGGATGAGCTGCTGAGACTTTATCCATGATAACTACCTGCATTTTGAGGAAGCTTCTGATGGGAGAGCTTGAAGCGACTGTGTCCCAGAGATGCACATGCAGAAACCAACCTTCCTCCAATATCTTTAGCTCATACAGTGGCTAAGAGAGATCCTTATTTATAATGACGTTTTCCCATTTGAAAACTATTAATCTGTTTTCATTTCAGGTTTTTGGCCTCATCGTGGATTATCTCAATCAGATCTGGTTTAGTTTCGACTTCTTCTGATCCTCCATTATTATTCAAGAGAAGTCATTTCTTATTTAAGACAAAAGAAGAATATAACTGAAGGCTAATCATGGACACCTCAGCAGGAAATTACCCCAAAACTCAGAATGTGTGAAGAGAACACCAACTGGTAGATACATAAGTGAGAATCTAATATTTGCACAGCTGCCTTAGTCATCTTCTGATAACCCACCTCAGATGAATTTCCAGATAAAGGAGAACATCATAGCATTTTAGTTAGTAATCCATCCATACCTACACCCTAGAATTGAGGTCCAAGTAACAGCAGAAACTGACAGTTGTTGCATGGTTTACATGCTAGGAAGCAATATATATAGAAAAGACTTCTATAGCTTAAAAGCGACAGTCTTCGTCTTGGTTGGCTGTAATAATAAATATTACTTAAGAAATTAGGTTTTCATGTTCAAAAAAAAAGATACCTGAAGGAGTATTGAGCGCATTATCGATTCCAGATTCACTGTTGGCTCATATCTACCCACATCAGATGAGAACTTCAAAAGCATTTTTCACCATCCAGAAACCCTAAATTCAGCCACAGTGGTTTTCCAATAAATAGCCAATCATATATGGCACTCCACAAAGCCATGAACATAATGATAAATGTAACTATTCTAGAGGAAAGGAGCATTACCATTAATGCTTGCCTCCAACTTGTGCTGATTATAATAATAGCATAAGCATCAGTGAAAGATGGAACAAATACAAAGCCAGTACATCAGAAAGATGAAATGTAGTAGCTGATGCCACAAAGTGGAAGGACCCATTATAGCTGCCACCAATGCTCATAGGAGGAGTTCTATTAATTGCATCAGTGTTCTTGCAAGATCCAGCAGAGGCCCCTGCCTGCAATTTCATCAATAGAACTTACAGTCAGTAAACTTATATATGGTCATCAAGTCAATAAAAGTGATGTTAGAGCCTGCACATTTTCCAGTTAAAGAAAATGAAATGAAGAACAGAAAGGCAAGAAAATATTAGGATACTAGAGATAAGTGAATTTAGATTCAACAAGAGACCACTTAAACAGCAAAGTGGCAAGGAATACCGGCATACCTGACAGGCAGTCACAGTTGTACATCCACACAATGTTTGGCCATTCATTCTGTCTATTGCATCGAAAACACCCCTTCCATCACTCTTCTGCAGAATTTCCCTTACATTAGAGTGCTTAGGTTACTTAATATTTTTCATTTCACTATAGAAAAGGATGATTGAGTACCATGTAGAAGTTCACTGCCAGAAAGTTAGGCATTCTATTTCCAGCAGATTTGTAGCAGGTATCAATCAACTCATTAAGACCAACTGAATGCTCTTTACAAGCTTCAGTTTCAATAGGGAAAGTAGGGAAGTAGTTCTGGAGGAACAGCGCTGCATTTCTTGATTGAAGTGGCTGTGATTCCTTGCGGTTTGGACATGAGCCCTGTACGACCCCAGGGTCTCCCGCTGCCATCATTCAGAGCCATTGAGGACCATAATCAGAATTGTTATAGTAAAGGCTGATATAATGGTTTGAGCATCTAATACAAAGAATACATAAGAAATCAATTTCTACAGATTAGAGACTGTTTCTGTTTGAAGTAAAAGATCCCAGTATAAGTTAACAAAGAATTAAAACTGAAAAAAAGGTCAATTAAGTACAAACTATAAGTGATAATAACCTGGGACTGTATGCACTTGGAGTAGTGAAATATGCTGCAATCTGCAAGCATCCTAGTTGCAGTGCACTGCAATTACTAGAAGGCTACTACAAGGTTATATGCATGCAATAACAACCAATCTTTTCTAGGATAGAAGTGGAGTTAAGACATGAGGCACACAAGAATGGAAAACCTAGTATTAGGTAATCGTCAGGCAGCCCAACAAATTGCATAACAGAGGTTCTAAAATTGATGAAAATGATGAGAAACTGGTCAAATAAATCAGAAACCCAATCAATTGATAGAAAGGTATTAAAATGACTGGAAGTTATTCAGCACTTACACTCATTTTCCACCATGTACCTCCACTGGTACGCAATTCCTTCATCAGCTTCCTTTGAAGCAATGGAAGTAAAGACCAGCAAGCGGCGATTCTTGGCTATCATGTCATTCACTGTTGGCCAATCTCTGCCGTTTGCAGGCATTTCAGAGACTGGGAACCAATACTTGATTAAGCCCGCATCAGTAAAAAGCTTTGTCAACCCTCTGGGTGTGTGTACATAATCCTCAATAATAATGGTTACAATTTCTGATGGATTTTCATTCAAGAACCCTTCAACCTCCTTCAATGTGTTAATTGCAGGTACCTAACAGAAGACAGCAATACTTAAACATAAGAATTTCATAATCCCTCTTCCTGGTAGCAGCATCACGTTGAAAATGAAAGTAACATGAACTAACTAAATTAAATGCTTACAAAAGCAGTGAAATTATAGCAGCTCCCCTTAAATGAATGGCAGAGCCAGATTTCACCCTTGAAATCGTACATGTCCAGCATCAACCCCCTTACTCCATTCTAAGCAAAACCAAAAAATCAGCAAAACAAAAAGAGACTCAAAGGAAGAAGAAACAAAAATTCAAGTGAAATGGATGTAACATTAATTGAACCTTATCATCCCTTAAACATACAACATCAACAACAAGAAAACACACAAACACACACAGAGACGATAACAATAAACAAACAAAACCAACCAAAGAACTGCGTTACCCTTAATTGATTTGTGACAGAATCTTCTTGATTGTAAAAAGTAACTCTAGGGACACCAGTGACAGAGGGTGCATCCACAATAGAAAAAGAATTGTGGGTCACTAGCCATGTGTACTTGTTAAAAGGAAGATCCTTAACCTGTGGAAATAAAATTCAAAAAAAAAAAATTAAATAAATGGGTACGCCGGATCAGATCCTAAAATAGTTAAAGAAACAAAAAAATAAGGAAAAACAAACTAACTAACAATTGAAGTGGGTTCAATTGCTTGGCTCCTGATACAAGTAGGCTGATTTTTCCCAGTAGCAGGACAGTTTCCGCAGTATAGACTGGGCCCACAGTCAGTGGCAGCAGAACAAGCATCTAATAGCTGAAAAGAAGAATATTATCACTGGGTCTTAGAGGAATTTTAAAATAAGTTAAGTGAGGGAGAATAATTGAGAAAAACCTGGCAATTGCCATTAGAGCAGGCAGCGGAAGTGAATGGGAGGGATGAGATTAGAAAGAGGCAGAGAAACCCATTTGTTGTTGTGTTCCATTGCTTCTGTTTCTGAGAGAATCTTGTGGCGAACATGGAGAGAATTCTCAAGTTTTTGGCAGGGATGTTGCAGAGGAGGAGAGAGAGGAAAGTGAGGGAAAGAAACAGGAAAAAAGAGAGAGCCAGTATGGGATAGCAGTCGGTCGGGGACTCGGGTGGGTTTTGGATTGAGGATGTGCGGGTGAGGTAGCTATTCTGGTTTCCTAGCTTTTACTTTTATGCTTTGTTTCTAATAACAGTTGCTGATAGCACTTTTTGCCTTTAAAAGCGGGCAATCCTTTTTGCCTTTTATACGGTCCAGATAATTTTCGAAGGACAATGGCGGATTGGAATTTTGAACGGATGGTGATCTGGGCCGCTCATCTTCTGCGTCACATCTTACCTAGGCTTTGCACGAAAATCTTCCCACTATGGAGAAAAAGAAAAGAAAAGAAAAGCTCTTTACCACTAGATGATCAACTATGGAACTCTATAGTGAAAACTTGGATGTGAAGAAAGTTAAAATTTTGTCAAATCTTCGTCGCTTTGGAGGTTTAAGATGATTTAACGGAGAAGAAATTTGGGATATTGTTTATCTCGAGTGGGGCTCAGGAGATGAACCGTTGCGATTGTTAATCTTCTGATCTTACACACTCTCAGCTGAACGTGGAATGAACACTATTTTATTCCTCATTGTCCAAGAGGGAAATGATAAACTAACGCTTCTTAACTAGGCCTCAAAATGAAGTTTCCTCCTCACATATCACATATTCTATTAACCCCAAACTTTGGTTAACTGCCTTTTTTCCGTAAATGCATTAATCAAATACTTGGGTTAGATTAGGCACATGTTATCTTGAGAGCGAGCCTCACTTTAAGGCATAATTAAAGAGCCTCGGTATATCACTTCTCTATTGAAGAAAGTAGAAAAATAAGTGAAGTATATTACGAAAAATTAGAAAAATAAAAGTAAAGTATATTATGAGAAGAGAAAGTTTTTGCATGATGGCACTCTTTATGATTGA
Organism: Warburgia ugandensis; assembly: GCA_035236585.1. Lineage (NCBI taxonomy): Eukaryota > Viridiplantae > Streptophyta > Magnoliopsida > Canellales > Canellaceae > Warburgia > Warburgia ugandensis. The sequence goes on from CP141131.1 coordinate 37,580,948, forward strand.
CTGGATCCGACCATCTTATTTCTTATGAGAAAACTCAATTGGGGAATATCAATTTTCTGTTGCTTTTGCTATCCTTCTTTTTAGTTACTTAACTTCTTTCTTGATGTCGCAGTATATAAAAGTGGGATCCATTCATTCAATAAAGATGACAGCTTGAGAAGTCAGAAGGGCTACATTCCACTATCCATTGATCAGAGTGTAAAACCAAATGTTGATGATGGGAAAAATAGGGCATATGGGCGTCGATGTTTCCACTTTTAAAAAGAATATTAATATAATTGATTACTTATGTAATTAGCCCCATTCTCCTCTAAAGATATGTTACAGCTATTATTTTGGTAAGTTATACATATTTGCCAGCAAAGGTCTAGAGTAGTTTGTCACTGACAACTTAGTATCTTCTTGGAATATGCATGGTTGCAGGTACGAGTTGCCACTTTTCTTTTTTATCCTGGGATTTAATTTAAGAGTGTGTTTGAGCGATTTGCTTTACAATTCTTTCCTTGTCATAGAGAGAGAGAGAGAGAGAGAGAGAGAGAGAGAGAGAGAGAGAGAGAGAGAGAGAGAGAGAGGAAGAAGAAGATGAAGAAGAAGAAGAAGAAGAAGAAAAGGAATGTTATGCATATTTTGTGCTTGTAAAATATGATCAAGCAAACAGGTGTCACCCTTCCAATGATCCAAATTATTTATCATGTTTGACATTCTGAAAATAAGTCACTTTCTTTGGCATTGTAGGATTCAAAGCCTCCATTGATGAATTTACACCATTGATTTTTTTTTTGACCATTCATTTGAAGACCACAAATTATGGTCACTTGGGTCAACGTTTTGCTACTAGGGCTCATCAAAAGCAAGCCCTACTACATATGGCTTGGATGATTAAAATGAAAGGATCTCACTTCAGTTTTCCCTAGTCATCATCTCGTCAAATTTCTTTTCTTATCTTCCATGCCCCTTATGGAAATTGTCACACCCTCTTTTGGGGTTGTGTGGTAAAGAAGGGCCCAGTTTGGTAGGTCATAGTCAAAGTGAATAGTTTTTGAAGAAAAAGAACTTTGATTGTTTTATTTGCAAACTTGATGCCTTTTACTGCTAACACATGGAACTTTAAATAGAAAATAAGACTCAACCACTTCCCTACTCCCAAGGACTCAACAATGACTAAATAATTATCAAAATAACTAATTGACCTACTCTGTAGTGATAAGTAACAACAATTCCTTCCACATTCATCAAAATAACTAATTGACCTATTCTGTAGTGATAAGTAACAATAATTCCTTCCACATAATCAATCCATGTATTTTGAATTTTGTATGGGCACACCCGTGGACCTTCTTAGCTTATCATTGCCCTTGTCTTTCAGTGGAACCTTGTCCTCAAGGTTCAAGTTTATGAACTTGTCCTTCAGCTTCTGTGTATTCTCCCAGGTAGCATCTTCTGCTGGAAGGTTCTTCCACTGGACAAGACTTTCTTCAATAAAGCGGAATCCTTTCTTGACCCATCTAGAATCCAAGATGGCCGCTGGTTCCATAATAATGTCACCATCATCAATCATAGGTGATAATTATGGGCTAGTGTCATTTGCTTCTCCAAATAGCTTTTTAAGCATTGAGACATGAAAAACTGGATGAATTAGTGAACCCTTAGGTAGTTTGAGTTTATAAGCCACCTTTCCAACTTTTGCTTCAATTGGATATGGTCCATAAAAACAACTGGCCAATTTTTGGTAAGCTCGTCTATACACAGTTTGCTGGCGATATGGATGAAGCTTAAGAAAGACTAAATCTCCCACTTGATACTCCATGTCCCTCCTTTTGGAATCAGCTACTTGCTTCATTTGATTGGTTGCTAAATTTAAATTCACTTTGAGCTGCTGCAGAATAGCATTTCCTGATGCCAATGTTTGATCCACTTCATTAACAGGAGATGAACCAATCTGATAATGTGGAATACTTGGAGGGGGTCTACCATAAAGTGCTTGCAAAGGAGTCATCCCAATAGATATATGGTAAGTAGTGTTATACCAAAATGCTGCCCATGGAAGATAGATGCTCCATTTACGTGGCTGTTGAGACACGAAACACCAGAGATATTGCTCGACACACCTATTGACGACTTCAGATTGACCATCGGTTTGGGGATGATAGGTAGAGCTCATGTTAAGTTTAGTGCTTAACAATTTAAAGAACTCATGCCAAAAGTGGCTTATGAAGATAGGATCACGGTCAGTAATGATGGTCCTCGGCATTCCATGGAGTTTGACAATTCCCTCGACAAATTTCTCAGCTACTATTGTTGCAGAGTATGGATGTGACAAAGTCAGGAAATGAGCTAATTTGCTTAGATAGTCAACTACCACAAGGATAGTGTTCTTGCCATTGGATGGTGGAAGCCCTTCAATGAAGTCCATTGTAATGTCATCCCAAACTTGATGAGGAATGGGCAATGGTTGGAGAAGTCCTGCTGGAGCTAAAGTTGCTGCTTTATTCCTTTGGCATACAGTACAAGAGGTGACATATTCCTGAATCACCTTATGCATTGATGGCCAGTAGAATTGTTGCCCCAACCGTTTGTATGTTCGTAAGGTACCGAAATGCCCTCCACATGTTGAGTCATGAAATTCTTGTAAGAGCTAAGTAACTAGGTGCATTGAAGTTAAGCATAGCAAGTGTTGGAATAGTGGTCATTGCTTGTTTCAAGGCTACGAATGAATTTTCTACTTCTTCTAACCATGAGAATTGCCCTTTCTTTAAAAGAGTGGTGAGTGGCCGAGCTATAATCCTGTAGTTGTGGACGAACTTCCTGTAATATCATGTGAGGCCTGAAAAACCACATAATTCAGAGACATTAGTAGGTCTAGGCCACTCAAGCATAGCTTTTATTTTCCCTTGATCTACTTTAACACCCTTTGAAGTACAATATGACCCAAATATTCTATTTCCTGCTGGCCAAAAGCACACTTGCTGAGTTTGATAAAAAAAATTGTGATGTCGTAATATTTCGAAAGCCTTTTGAACATGTTCAAGGTGCATGGTCCAATTGGGGCTATAAATTAGAATATCATCAAAGAAGACTAACACGAATTTCCGAAGATATGGATGGAAGATAGAATTCGTAATAGCTTGAAAGGTTGAGGGGGCATTACATAGTCCGAAGGGCATGACTAAATATTCGTAATGACCATTGTGTGTACGGAAGGTTGTTTTATGTATGTCTAGTGGGTGTCCCTGTACCTGGTGGTAACCTGATCTTAAATCAAGTTTGGTAAAGAAAGCAGCCCCATAAAGTTCATCTAGCATGTCATCAACAATGAGAATTGGAAATCTATCTCTAATGGTTACGGTATTGAGAGCCCTATAATCAGTGCAAAATCGCCAAGCACCATCTTTCTTTTTAACTAGACGAACAGGAGAAGAAAAAGGACTTGTGCTAGCCTGAATTAGCCCCAATTTTAACATGTCATGGACTTATTTTTCAATTTCATCTTTTTGAAAGTAGGCATACCTATAGGGTCAGACATTGATTGGGTTGGTTCCTTCCTTCAAGTTGATGTGGTGATCAATTTCCCTTTCTGGTGGAAGTTGGTTTGGCTCTTGATAAATATCTTCAAAATTTTGAAGTAAGAGCTGCATATCCAGATGGATTCCTTGCGGCAATTTTTCCTGTGAAGTCTGCAAACATATTGCAAACATGGAATTTCCTTGTCTTAGCTCTTTGGTCATTGCTTTTAATGAGGAAGACTGAATGGATTGGTTGTCAATTCCTTGTAATTGATGGCGTTGGTCCTTCCATTGAAATTCCATCGTCATTTGCTTCCAGTTACATTTCACCGTGCCCAACTATTCTAACCAGTGTACTCCTAGCACCATATCCAACCCTATGAGTGGTAAAGAATATAGAGTTATGGTGAAAGGCATACCTTGTAGTAGGACCGGAACATTTTCAAACCTCCCATGGCATCTCAAAGGATCCCCATTAGCCACTTTCACATTAAAAGGTTTGGTAGACACACTCATAAGGTCCTACCTTCACTGAAACTCTCATGGTCCAAGATGTAGATCATCCAGTGAGGGCATGAAGTGATATTTCTAGTTCCTCCTATTTTGTGATATACGCTTCTAGCCCTCATCATCAGATTCCTCGGCTCTAAACTTTCCTTCCACTAGTAATAACTGTGGTCCCTTGCACTGTGTCTTGTAGTGAATTTCTCATCACAATTAAAACAAAGACCTTGAGTTCATCTTTTCTACATCTCATCCCAAGTGAGTCGCTTCATAGGTGTAGCTGTCTTGCTTTTTGTTGGGGACGAAGTAACTGGTTGCGCAAAAGGACGTATAACTTTCCTTTGCCGAGTTAATTGCTCATCCCTCATCCGAGCCAATCTGATAGCGTCCTTCAAGGACTTTGGTTTGAACATTCTAATGCCATCCGCAATTTCAGGCTTAAGACTGCCCATGAATGTGCCCACTAAGGCCTTTTGAGTCCATCCCTGCACCCTATTTCCCAGTCTCTCAAACTCCCTTTGATATTTGCTTTGTCTTATTTTTTAGAGAGACTCATCAAAGTCCTCACAGTCTGTAGGACTGAACCGAGACCACAATTCTTCAACAAAAATTTCACATGTAACTTCCTTCCCTTCCTCTTGGTATGACCTTTGCAGCCACTGCCACCATTGGTTGGCTTCTCCTTCCAAATGAAAAGAAGCTAATGGCACCTTCTGTGTTGTCAAATTGACTTGGTATTCAAAGAATTGATCAACTCAAGTGAACCATTCGATGGGGTCCTCACCAGAGTATTTTGGAAATTCGAGTTTAGCTAGTTTGGAAGAAAACATTGGCCGCCCTCCTTCAATATTTTGCCTAATCTCCTCTCACAGGCTACGAGAATTCCCAAGATAGGACTACCCAGTTCGCTTTGGGTTACTAGTAATCGTATTTGGTCTTGTTAGTATTACTTTGGAAATCCTGCTAATTACTAATTGTAAGTGTTGCAGCTTATCAGTGAAGCCCAACTCCATCTTACTCCATTGGCCCTAGAGTCCATCAAGCACTGCCTCCAAGTTCTCAATTCGTTCCTTGTTGGTTGCCATGGCATCTCGCTTTAATACCATTGATTGGTCCCAGTCAAAGCGAACAGTTTTTTAAGAAAAAGAACTTTGATTGTTTTATTTGCAAACTCGATGCCTTTTACTGCTAACACATGGAACTTTAAATAGAAATAAGACTCAACCACTTCCCTACTCCCAAGGAATCAACAATGACTAAATAATTATCAAAATAACTAATTGACCTATTCTGTAGTGATAAGTAACAGCAATTCCTTCCACATTCATCCAAATAACTAATTGACCTATTATGTAGTGATAAGTAATAGCAATTCCTTCCACATTCCTTCCACATAATCAAGCCATGTATTTTGAATTTTTTATGGGCACACGTGTGGACCTTCTTGGTTTATCACAATTTTTAATAATTTTTCTAACGTATTTTGAGTTTGAGAATGGACGATGGTGAAATGGTATTTGAAAGTGATAAGCCTTTATAGCAAGCGAAAACATTGTGGACTCCTATTTCATTGCTAAAGAGTGCCTTGACTTAATGCACAAAATAAAAATTCTGGTATTCATGTGTAAGCTTGGTCTCGAAAAGGCAATTGACTGCATCAAGTGGAGGATTATCAATATGGCGTCGCAAAAGATGAATTTTGGCACAGAATGGAGAATTGGATACGACAATGCTTAGGCTCAGCATGCTTCTCCATGCATCAACGCTCTCCTAAAGGTTTTTCCCATTGCTCAAGAGGCATGCAACAAGGAGATCTAATCTCTGCTTTATTTCTCTTAGTGGCCTGAGCTTTAACAAAATTACAGAGAAAGCAATCTCAAGTAACCTATTCAAGGGACTTACGGTGCCGAGATCAAAATTGATCATTTCCCACCTTCAATATGGCAATGATACCATGGTAATTGAAGAGTTTGACAAAGATCAAAGTAGAAGTTGAAGGCCATTCTTAAGGTATCCTAGTTGGTCACAAATAAAAAAATAAAATAAAATCGACTTAGAATAATATGAAATGTATGGAATTCATCATTAGGGAGCAAGAACTTCAATCATTAGCAAGTGATCTTCAATGCAAAAAAACATCTTTTTCGTATTGTCTTTTTCGTACTATTAGTTGGGATAATTGCTAACTTGGGGTTGTCCAAACGCCAAAGCGTGGGAGCCGGTAGTGCAAAGACTTCAAAACAAGTTATATGGCTAGAAGCGTTCTATTCTATCTTCTTAAGAAATATCATTGTAATATATCTTACTATATTCTTCATATATTTACTTTCCTAAGCTAGTGTAAATCAAATTACACAGCGTATCACAACTTCTAAGCTTAGAAATAGGTAGAAATAATTGATGTACATGCATATATATTTCGTACTCTGTTAATGTTAAAGTCATTTAGCCAATTCTCTACTATTCTTTCTATAACTTGCTATTTATTTTCTTAAGATGGTATTAGAGCCGATGTTCTAGCATCTGATTACTTGATTTCTTCCAAAAATAAAGAACAATGGCAGGTGAAGATCAAACACCATTAGAAAAATCCCCTTCCAAAAATTCAAACACCAGTAGCAACAGTTTCAATATGGATCATCAAAACCATACTTTGTTCATCATTCAGATCATCCCAATCACATGCTCGTTTCAATCAAATTGAACAGCCCAATTATCCATCATGGAGTAAATATATGATTCATGCTCTCAGGGCCAAGAACAAAATTAGGTTCATCAATGAATCTATTGAGCCACCTTCACAAATAGATCAACCAACAGAATATGCTTTGTGGAATCAATGCAATAGCATGATTTTATCATGTCTCACTTACTCGGTGGAACCCGATCTCGCCAAAGTAGTTGTTCATGCTAGGACCACCCATCAAGTGTGGGAAGATTTCAAAGATCAGTTTTCACAAAAGAATGCACCAGCAATAAGATCCAAAAATTATTGGTTTCTCTCTCACAAGGTACCATGATAGTCTCAACCTATTTCACAAAACTTAAAGGCCTTTCGGACCAATTAGAGACATATCGAACTCTTCCCACTTGCAACCAGATGAAAGCACATAATGAATAGAGAGAAGAAGATCGGATGATGCAATTTCTCATGGGCCTCAATGACACTTACAATGTTGTTCGTACGAACATCCTCATGATGTCACCACTGGCTAATGTATGTCAAGCCTATTCTCTTGTTATTCAAGATGAAACACATCGACAAATGACATTGGAATCAATTGAAACTTTTTCCATTGCTACTACAATTCAAAGCTGTACAAACAACTTTTCAAATAAATCCAAAGACAACCACTATGAGCATTGCAATAGAGAAGGTCATATAATTGAAAATTGTAGGACTCTAAAATTCCATTGCAAATATTGTGATAGAAAAGGTCATACTGAGGACAGGTCAAGTTTAAAAATGGCACATTGGTTCCCAACAGCATAGGAACCATAAGTAATCGACACAACCAACCACAACAACATCAATGAGGGTCTCGAGGGAGTCCACCAAACTCCTTTCCTAGTGCCAATGCAATAGATTCTTCTCAATCTACATATGGACTCCATCCCCAAGACACCACTACACCAACCCAATTCTCCAACTCGTTGAACTCTCCACATAGACTTTCCATAGACCAACTTCAACAAACTGCCCATGCCTTGTCTATGATGTAACAACCCCCAATTTGGAGTTCTTTTTTATATAAGATATTATATTATAATTGAGATAAAAATCAAGAATTTAATTCATAAAAAATTGATTTCTATGAAAGTGACCCCTTTAAAACTGAAAATTTGGACTCAGAACTATCAAAATGAAAGGTACACAGATATACGATTCCAACGACACAAAAAGCACTGAAATTGGAGTTCAAATAGAAGAGATGTGAGGATTTAAAATAAGGAGGGCATTTTTTTTAAAAAAAATATTACAAAAGGAGTGGGGCCAAACCCCCTCCCAGAGAGAGAGAGAGAGAGAGAAGAGGAAGAAAGAGAAGAGAGAGGGGGAGAAGGGACAAAAAAGAGGAGGACGTGAGTCATCCTCTGCAGTAAGCTTGCTCATTGACGACGGGAGATGGAGATCAATGATGGGAAAATACGCGTCGGTCACCAAAAAAGATACCATGAATGGCGGCACTAATCGACGATCAGAGTTGTTCACCGTTGTCGCCTAGCCACCACGAGTAAAACCCCTATGGTTGCTCGTTAATCGGATAATATTTGGTGAGGAAAAAGGAGGAAGACAGTGGCAAGCACCCGTGATTTGATAGCAATGGAAAAATTGATGGCAAGACTTCTTCTCCAGCAACGATTGAATGTTGGAAACACACCTTGGAGGTAAGATCTACATAACCCTATTCATGATTTGAGGTATTTTGCTAAATCCATATGATTTCATCTTAGATCTAGGTTTTATGGATGATCCAACCATTGATTTCCTAATTAGTGAATAGAAATGGATAAATGCTTACCTTTTATAGCTCGGATCTATCTGAGACTATCTATCCAAGTTAGAAATTAATCAAACAATCATAGTTGTTTGACCTGTCACTATTTAAACAATGACTTCTTAATGTTTGATTGATGATTAAACACCACAGATGAATTTTAGGCCCCTGAATTAACTAGGGTATGAGTGAAATTGTGAAATTTGGACAAAATTTTATTGAGAAATCTTAGCCGTCTGATTAGATAGTGACGGAAGAGGAACTTAGAGACATCTGATAGATGATTTGATACCACCATCGTGTTCACTAACCCTCAATAAGTGAATATACTTTGAAAACCTATGGTTAGAGTACAAACCATTGGAATGGATCGAAAGACCGATGATTTTGATTAAGAATAGGTAGATTTCCTTGTAATTATGAACGTACTAATCGACATTGACAATGAATCTAAAATGTTGACTTGGTTAGGTGATCGATAAGTGATTAAATGAAGGATATAACAAAATTGTGAAGCACAATAAGGGAGGTAGGTAGTTTTGATAGCAATATGCTTTCTTGAAACATGAAAACCATTGATAACTACTCTATCATGTTTGAAAATGCTTAAAATTTGGGATTTTGATCTTTTGATTTATGTAGTTAGCGTACTTGTATTTCATACAACTTACTCATTTGGAATGCCAAGTTGTTTTGCTATCAAATTGGAAACTTGTATATGAAAACATATTTGAAAACTACATGGACTTCATGAGTTATGAAATAATGAGGAATGTGGAAACCTTAACTCAACCCTAGTAAGGGTTGCTTTTACATATCTATATCATATCATGAAGTTTGAATTGCAGGATTTTACTAATACATGGATTTTTATGGTTTTATCAACTATATCGGCATGTGATGATGCATAGTATTGTTATATTATGAAGGACATATTGGGGCCGTTGGATGTTGTGTAGGAAGGTTAATTGATCATCCTCCTTCCAAAATTATATATGAGTTAAATACCTGGCTAAAAAAGGCTAAATTTAAGTTGATGAGATCATGTGCAGTTCATGACTTGCGTACCGTGTTTCCCATGCCATAGTGCAGGGAGTCTATCCCTCTTTGTATCGATGTTATAGCCATGGACTTGATTCGTTGTTGTCCATTGCATAGAGGATCCATTATTTTGACATTTGTATTTATAATGCTACTACTCATGACCAACTACAGGTGGGCGGATTACGATTGTTTTTACACTCACGAGACCTCAAGGAGGTTCAAATGGTATTATTTATATGTATATACTTATTGAGATACATTAATCGTATTTAAGTATTTCATGGTTTAAATGCTTTTGATATATTGATTTTTTTACGATCATTAACTATTCAATTTGGATGAGTATATTTATGAGATGATGCATGACATTAGTTGCGGTAATCTTTCATATCTGTAAAATATCTCGCAAAGGTTACTATTGTCTTTAAAATAATATGCATGGATATTGAAACTAATAATTTGAATTGGTTTGGCATGATATTAATTTGTAAGGCATTATAGAGATTTCAAAGTTTTATTATACTACTCATTATGCATCATATTTTACTGAACTGCATAATATGTGATTATGTATCCTTTTTGGATCTGAAATTGCATGAACTTTATATTTTGATTGTGATAGAGATCTCAACTGAAGGGCATGACAGGTATATCAAATAGGTTTGCAATATAGTTGATGACCTTGTGAACTGATGTAATGCTTGACTTAATATGACCTTGCTTTATGGACATGTGAACATGTAAATTGGAGTTATGGTGAAGTGACTATGACTGGAGTGGTCTTGGGGATTTTGGTTCAATTCCTAGCCTTTTGGTGCTGCAAAATGTTTCTTTTTATTTAAATGTGAACGTGTGTGTGTGGATGTGTTTCCACCAGATTTTCGGTAGAAATGTAGTTCTCATTTCTTTGAAAATCCTTATTTTTGAAAAGAAAAATGACACTATGGTTTTTTTTTTTAAAGTCTTCTCTTTAAGCATGTTTCTGCTATTTGATTTGTAAATAGTTTTTAAAACTTAGGGCTCTACAATTGCAAAAGATTTTGTGAAAAAGTGGTTGAAAAACCCAGGATGTCATAGGCCTGGCAATTCGGGTTGACGGGTCGTGTTTGTGTTCACACGAACACGACGCGCTTCAAGTTTAGGTCGACACGAACACAACCCGCATAATAATCGTGTAAAAAATCTGTAACCCGAACACGACACGATTATTAAACGAGTCGACACGACACGACTCGTATAACATGATTAAATAAATAATATAATAATATAGGACGGTTTTAGAAGAACCGTCCTATATTACTGCTCTAATATAAAAATTATGGCGCGACAAAAGATAAATTCAGACAACACAGGTCTATTATTGCAGGGACATTGATTAGGCGAAGGTATACTGACTTCATACAAAAGATATTGAGAAAGAACAGGAAGATCTGGTTCGCTGCGCAAAGGCCTCAAGTCCGTCCAATCGCCGTCACCTCACTTAAACAACCCAAAATCTTTGCTATTCGGTAGCTGTTTGGATATGGAAAGGTTCATAATGCACCTGGAGCAGTAGTACAGCTTAGGACTTGGGGCCTTTAAGCAGCCAACCAGATTTTCTAATTCCTGCGATGCTCAACTGCATTATGAACTTTTCTAGCTGATAGCAGTAGTACAGCAATTAGTAGTATAGGCGGTGAGCCAAAAAGAACAAATAGGCGAATTTGGCTGCCTATTTATTCAATATAGGACGGTTTTAAAGGAACCGTCCTATATTACCTGTTACCATATGACCATATAAGAGTTACAATATAGGACGGTTTCTTTGGAACCGTCCTATATTAGATGTTACCATATAACCATATAAGAGTTAAAATATAGGACAGTTCCTTTGGAATCGTCCTATATTAGATGTTACTATAAAAGTTACCATATAACCATATGAGCTACAATATAGGACGGTTCCAAAGGAACCGTCCTATATTACATGCTACATCCTATATTATATGTTACATTACAATATTCTTTTATTTGTGTCCTGGACAGTCAATTGAATAGTCATCTCACATTACAATATTCTTTGTATTGTGAATGTGATTGTGCACGCAATTAAGATCACATCTTTATCGTTAAAAGCGCCAAATGTCCTTCACGGCAGTCAATTGAATAGTCATCTCATATTATAATATTCTTTGATTTGTGTCCTGGGCAGTCAACTTTCATAAATTTGAACTGGTGCTGTGAACCAAAATCCATTACCATATATAAGAGTTACAATATAGGATGGTTCCTCTGGAACCGTCCTATATTACATGTTACATATAGGACGGTTCCAGATGAACCGTCCTATATTACATATCATGTTGTAATATAAGACGGTTCCAAATGAACCGTCCTATATTACTATTAGTTCGCGATAAATAAATAGGTCGCGTGTCAAATAGGTCAACACGATGGGTCACGTTGATTGACCCGAACACGACACGATTTTTGGCGTGTCATTTTTGGGTTGACCCGAAAACGACACGAACACGATAAGACTCGACCCGAACCCGCTAAATTCGTGTTGGGTTCGTGTCGTGTTATCGTGTCGTGTCATATTTTGCCACCCCTAGGATGTCATGGTTGGTATCAGATCCAGTTCCCCTCGTGGTGTGGGCTAGCCGCTTATTGTCTGCGAGGATGCGAGTTCCCTAAAGGGGGAAGAAGGGGGCCTTGTAACACTAAGCCTAACTTTTCCGTGGTGGCTCTCAGGGGATGTCTGCCTGGGTGACCCCGAGAGTTAGTCCCACATTGCCTTGGAGTGGGAGCTGCACTAGTTATAAGAGTTCTAAGGAACTCTCTTAGAGCCCAGTTGCTCCTTTCACAGCTAGTCCAACATGTCTAAAAGTCATATATAGTCAATCAAGTGAGAATGAGTTGTTTAGATACGAGCTATATGAATAATTAGTATGGACAATGTTGATGAATGTAAAAATAGATGCAGCCCATGAAAGTTGGCAAGTTCTAAGAAAACAATATATTTTAGCCCTGGTATGAGTAAGAGGAGTACTCTTACAAAATTAATATAGTTCTTAGAGTAAGGAACAATAGCATAAGAGTATATAATTAGTATATTTAAATGAAAACTTTGTCAGTTGATAGATCTATTTGCATGGGCAACCTTTTGAGGATTCAAGTTTTAATCTTGATGATGTGTATAAACCTTCAAAGATTATGATAACTATTGTGCAACAATGTTATGATTATAATGAAAAAGAGAGTAGAAAATAGACACAATGGAAGAGAACTCAAGGAAATTAAGGGGATTACAACATTAGACTATACATGTAGTGGATTCGTTATTACGAAAACCAATGGCAATTTCACCTACATAAATGTAAATGAATTATTGATCAAAGGGGTGAAAATGAGTTATTCCTTGTATACGTAGAAATATTTACAGCTAGTTATCATTGAGAAGTAAATACTTAATTAATGATTCTTGAGAGTTTTAATTACGTGACTTCCCAAGTTTTAACAATAATATAATACCAGTTTTTAAGGTAGTCAGGATCCTTGCTTTTTAAAAAAATTAAATTATTTTTAAAAATTAACTGAAAACAAAAACTCTAATAAAAAGCGTACATTTCAAAATACTGGGAGTCATACAACCACTACATCACCGATTTAATGGTAAAATGATATTTTTAATTCTACCGAAAATCCGACAAAGTCTCCTCTATATTTTGGATCATCACATATAACACATGCTATACAAAAATACCTTATGGATACCCAAAAAAAAAAAAAACCACTTCATATAGGAGACTCAATTACCATACCCATCCATCCAAATCAATTACCCATCTCAATAAAACCATATAATAACATTACTAAAGGTCTGTCCATACACATCCATCACATCCAACATATATACATCCATATCATCCAAGTCATAATATAAACCATACATATATATAGTCCATAACTAACACTGAGGTAAGGTTATAGACAAACCTTGTTCATTTATGAAATCTCCTCTTTGCACTACATGAAGGCTGTTAACACCCTCACTGCTATATCAACATGTTCAACCTACTGTCTCTCACTGCATCTGAGGCATTGCAAAGACATCGCAATGCCTCAGCAAGCCATGCTTGTATAGTTGATGACAAATAATAATAATAATAATAATAACATTTAACACCGTATGAAGAAAATATACATCAATTTTCCAGGCATGTGATAAAACATTTATCTCATGAGAATAGTTCAAACAAAATCTCAACATGAGAATAAATAACAATGTAGTACAACATGGTTGGCATTTAAAACTAGTGAGATAGGTTGCAATATCCAAGCTACCTGCATGATCAAAACATGCAAAGTAAATAAAACCTCAAAAACTCGTCAACTGAAAACACCAAATCAATGTAACTAATGCTAACCACATGCATGAAAACATGTCAAATCTAGTGAGCTTCTAAAGATCATAAATATACCAAAATCATATCACTACAGAGTGTTAAAAGCTCTTAGGATAAATGCATATATCATCATAAAGGGCACCCTTACAAGTGGGTACCACAAGTGTCAAAATCACATCAATGCAATGTGTTAAACACGTAAGGAATATCTAAATGCATAAATGTCATCAATGTGAGGCACCCTAACATGAGGATCCCATGAGTGTACTATACACTCGTATCACCAGTCATGAGTACTCATACCATTTTCTCACGCTTGTTCCTTTGAAGGTTGCCTACGGCACAATCACCCCTCAAGACGCATTGTCACGCCATGGGTACACAGGAAAAATCCACCATGGTGCACTATCTGTGCAATATGATAAAATCACACATTAAGAGGTGCATGGACCACTATGGTACAGTGGTAAGCAACTCCTAGGTCTACCAACTGCCTCTCCACGTCGACACCAGAACGTGAGACTAAATGTTAGTCCCTCATGGATGTGGATCAGAACTATGGTGGGACTACCCATGATACCAGTCCCTACAATATCCGTCATCTATCGAGCAGGTGTCTAATCATCATCATAAATTAGAGAGTGGGTGGAAAACCCTACAACCCTCCTTGCATAGTGTCCACTGGGCAAAAACACCCATCATAAATCATAAAACACAAAAATCATGTATCTCATATAACTAGGAACACTTGTGCCTCACCATCCTAAGGCACTGCCCCTCGTCCTGAGGTTAGCCTCTCAAGGATCAGCCATCAAGCCTCCACCACCAAATCCAAGGCTAAATTAACAATCAAATAGGGCATTCATATACCTCAATATGCCATAGTAACAAAAATCACTACATAATGACCCCACGATCACAAAAGGGTATAGAATTCATGTAACATAAATATTACTTATAAAATATAAATAAATCACAATCACTCATGCATCTCTGAATAAATTCATCCATGAAATCATGTAAATATGCATCACTAGCAATAGTCTCAATACCTCAACATGAAATCATGGTAAAATAGAAATACTATGCCATATATGTCTCAAATTTTAAAAATAGAAACATGTTTGTTATTAATTGTCATCACCTACATTAGACGAAGAATCACTCATTTGTACCTCTCAAATCAATCAGACTCCACCCTGAATTAGTTCGCCTCAATTCTACCACCTAGATAAACATCACATCTAGGTTACACATCGAATCCAAATTATCTAAATTGGATCCTTAATTATAAAATAGTTATATCTCAATATATAACATTGCAATACAATTCAATGGTTCACAACCATGGAATCTTAAGGTGGGGCTAGCCTCAATTGGCCAATAATTCAAATTATGATGATATGGGCCTGCCTATAACCATTAAACTCCTTTCATAATTACATCATTATGCATTTTAGATCTATCATGCTCAGATCATGCCAATCTCAAGAAATTTTATCAAAATCAACTAATAGGGCATCAATTTATGCTATTCATGAATAACCTTATATAATTATAGCTAAATCAATAAAAATCAAGAGGTTAAGATGATAATCCTACCTCATCTAAGTCCATTTGAAGGATATCCAATAGTCTGCATCTCTAGATCATCAATCGATCGCCTCGAATGTTCCCAATCAAAGATGTCCATACTGATCCAATTGCATTTCTCCATCTGATCATCCCAGATCAAAGAATAAATCAATAGTTTTATTCATATAATCTCCATGATTCATTTGAACATAATGGATCATCAATCTTGATCCAATTCTACATCTAAATCATTGATTGATCTCAACCGTTGATCAAGATTGACTAGATCATCTCACCAATATCATAGATCCAGTATACTTCTCATGGATCTTGATCTAGGTGTTACAAGGATCGCGATGAACTGTTCAGATCTTGAAATCGCACCTCATAGATCTCTTATCTGACATGTATCCAAATTGAATGGTTAAATAATCTCTGATCAAAGATCTAACCTTTTCATAGTATAGATCACATCAAATATGTTTAGAGCATGATTTTCATTCCATTCTCACAAGTCACCGACATTGAGTGGCTGTTAAGTGTTTAATTTTGGTCAAAATACCCCTAATTTAGCATTCAATTAGATCATCTAACCGTTCAATTTTACAAAACTTAGCTTGATTTTGAATTTAAATCCAATTGACCATCCAAACCTTAATTTGTCAAAATCAACGGTCAGATGATCATTAGAGTTCATTAGATGGCTACTTTACGGTTCAAATGATTCTAATTTAGTCTTTTCTTTTGCAGATCAACCAAAGGATGAACGGACGGCTATGATTAAAAGATAACGGTGCATATCATCTTAGAGGGCAATGGATGGACCAGATTACCCATGAAGATGGATATGATAGTTTCCTAGAAGACAATGGAGCTAAATTTAGAATCATGGAGAAAAAGGCAACCCGTTCCCCCACTTCTTTCTTTCCTTTCTTTTCTTTTCCCTCCTTTTCCTTTTTTCCTTCCTTTTCTCTTTCCTTCCTTTTCCTTCTTTCTTTCCTTTTCTTTTTCCCTTCCTTATTCTCACGTACCCACTTTCCTTATTATCTTTTTGCCTTCCTTCTTAACCGTACCCAACTCTCTCCTCTATTCTTCTTCTCATCTCTTCCACCACCCTCTAAAAAGTTCTATCTTTCTCCCCTCCTTCTACTCCCTCTCCTTTCTCAACGTACTGCTCTTTTCTCCTCTCTTTCTCTCTTCTCATCTTCCTCTCTACTCCCTTCTCTCACTCCCCAGCCTCCACTACCCTAGACCTCTTCTCCTCTCTCTTTCTCAACCACACCAACTCTCCTGTCTCTACTTTGTTTCTCTGCCTCCTTCCCCATGCTCATCCTCATCTCCACCCTATTCTTCTAGCACAGGCTAGTCTCCACTTCATTGCACTAGCTGGTCCCTCATCTTTTTCCAAACTCCCTCTATCTCTCTCTTGTGCCCCTTATTCATCAGAACCCGACAGCCCTACCTCCTATCATATCACCTCTATTTAGTTCTTATTCACCGCCCATCTCCCTTCTTTCCTCTTCTCCTTCCTCTACTTCCTCCACCGGTCTGTCCATTATCTGCTTCATCGCCATTACCGCACCACAGGCAACCCACCAAGCCAATAGCTTTTGCCAGTCCAGCAATCCACCCATCGTCGACGCAGTCCAACCCGTGGCCGCCTTAGTCCAATTTACATCACGGTGTTGTTGTTTGCCTGAAGCAGATCGATTGGCTTACCGCTTTACTAAACCAGAGCTCGACGCCCCAGGAGTCATGTTTTTCTTTTGCTTCCTCCTATACCCCACGACCAGGAGTCGACTCCGACCAGCCCAAGGGAGAAAACCTGAAACGGGTCTCCCTTCTTTCCTCTCCTCCTTCCTCCTCTCTTCCCTTTCTTTCTCCCTCTTCTTCCTCCTCCGTTTCTCCCTTTCTTCACCGGGATTTCGTCTGGTTTTTCTCTTAAAACCAGATTTTTATCAAATTTCGGTTCTGCCCTCTCTCTTTAACAGAAATTACAATTATGTTCCTTCTGGTTTATTCCATCTGTGTCCCCTTTTTAATTCCATCTGTGTCCCAGTTTATCCTAGTTCTGTTTTATCCATCTTTTTCTTATCCAGAAACTGTCCAATTTGAATAAGCTTAATTAAGGCCTAACCCATCAAGGGTTTTGCCTTAATCAAAACCAAATCTTCAATTTCTCCTTTTTTTCCTCAACAGAATTCAAATTAATTTTATAGGTTTATTCTTAGGACATCCTTAGACATAACCAATGCTTCTGATCTTAGATCTGAAATTCAGAAATCAATTTGAGCCATCCAAATATTGAAATCACAATTTAGCCCACATCTTGACCATTTTGAAGAATCTGTCAAATCCGACCAGTGGATCACTAATCAAGAACGTGTTGAAGATATATGTAAAGGTGGATCATATTTTAGAAGACCAAAAGTGAAGATTTTGATAAAGATTGATCTAGGGAAGTAGTTTTTTCTCATTATTTGATTTGATTTGATGTATTTCAAAACTGGAAATTCTGTATTTTTGAGAATGTTATTAGATCTGAACATTGATTCTCATTTCAATAATTCTAGTAATTTTGAGTGATTTCTTTTTAATTTTACATAAATAAATTTTATTCAAACTCCATCATTTTAAATCAAGTCCTCGTGGGATCGACCCGTACTTGCATAAGCTACACTACAATAGCCTGTGCACTTGCTGTAAAACAATCAACAGTGGCCATCGTTGAAGAAGGTGACTAGCTTGATAGCCGCCAGTGGCCCATTTCTTGTCGGATCTCAAATTCCTCAAAAGGGTTTGTAGATTAAGGTCTCACCTTCACTCATCTGATGTTGTTTGATGCCAGAAAATGTGAAAAATAGTTGTTGGTGGCTGGATTGCTACCACTTGCTGATGTCATCTTTAACGACTCCATTCTCTCTCATTACTTGCTCTATCACAGTGATTCTTGAGGCGTTTTGATTGTGGGGTCATGAAGAATAAAATGATTTGCTCTGATACCCATATGAGTCTTCATTTTTTTAAGCGGCTCCCTACAAATTTAGCTCCTAAAGTTGCCATTTGTCTCCCTCTTTGCTGTCGTTTCACAGTCATTAGCATTTCATGTTGTTGTTGATGACTGCCGACTCCCCTCTCTCTGTTTTCCCTTTCCTCTTCCTCCCTCCCTCTCTCTCTCTCTCTCTCTCTCTCTCTCTCTCTCTCTCTTCTTCCCGTGTCATCTTAGGTGACTGTCACCTAACCAAAGGGAAGGGGGTGCCGTTATCAAAATAGCACCTCCCTTTTATAATCTCTCTCTCTCTCTCTCTCTATATATATATATATATATATATATATGAATATATACACTTCATGTTCAAATTTTCATTTTTTTGCCATTCGGACTCTGATTTTAGCAAAATTTGTTGTTGGAATCGTCTTTCCAAGTACAATCCAATTATGGAGGTTTCAATACTTGATTTGATATCCATTAGGTTTTTCACTCATAAAACTCCACAAATATAAATTTTTACTATTTTATTTTTATCCCAATTTAACATTTTTTTTTTCAAAATTCACTCAAATTGGGATTTGAAAATTTAGGGATGTTACATTCTTCCCTCCTTATAGAAATTTCGTCCTCAAAATTATTTCCATGTTATCCTCCAACTAATTCTAGAAGCATCCCCATATCACATGATATGCTAATCATGACAATAATTTCAAAGTTAACATTAATAAATGATTCCACAACATGTCATCCCCTCATATCTCAATTCATCATATAAACCGATATATATCAAATCGTCTCTTAATACCCTCAGAACATTTCATAACCACATATGACACAATTAGCATAAACCAAGCTCCCATCTAGGAGTTGGTTATTTATGTATAACTTAGTATAAGTAATATCACTATATCAATACAATTTAGAGCGTCTTAGCTCATTATAGGCAAATTTACCCCAAAACTATACCAGAGCACATTAGCTCACCAATTGACAATCTATGCCAATCAAAATTAGAGCATATTTGCTCACCATCAAGCAATCATATGCCAATCAAAACCAGAGCATATTAGCTCACCAATAGGCAATCATATGCCAATCAAAACCAGTCAACAGCACGATCATACTATAAGTACCTAAAAGCCTGCCACCTAGAAGCTCACCACCTAGAAGCCTACCAATGCCTCTCGTACCCACTGTCATTGGTCGCCCTCTTAGGCTGCCCTCATCAGTTACTCACAAGTATAGTTCATAAATCAAATTCTGATTACACATAAGGAAATGACTTATACAATTCATACATCACTATCATAACTATCATGTAGTGAGAAATCAAACTTATACATGTAATATAAAATTGATATCCATATCATTGCTACTTTGGAGAACTCAATAACCTAGCAATAACAGTTCACCAGACTAAGGAAATTATCAACCTTAATCACCAATTTGGTGTAATCCCGGCCCATAGCAATTATATCCATAATACTGTCAATTTTTTGGTTCCATTAATTGGTATCAACTCGAAACTTGTAATAATCATAACAAGTTCCAAAATTCATTTTAAGATGTCTTACAATCCTCGGCTGATGATAACCATACCACAAATCAATCTCCACAATTACCATGCACCATCTATAGTTGATCAAATAGATTATCAATATACTTTAGAGAATATGGATTCTCCACTGTGGTGCTATCAAACAAGTGAAAATCCATGCATAGCAATAAGGATCTATCTCTCTTCTCATGAAGAGGACTAATGCACCCTATGAAGACTCATCGGGTCTGAAAAACCCTCATCAAGTAACTACCATAACTAGAACCCTTCCAGCTCAGCTGGGGCCAACCTATATAGCACCTTATAAAATGACACTATGTCAGATGCCAGATCAATATCAACATTAATATTCCACGGCTAAAAATCCTAAAACCTCCTTAGGAAAGCTTGTGAATTTTCGCACACCATCCATGTGCACAATCTATGGCCACTCTTTGTCATCCACTATCACACAAACATGGACTTGGCACCTTAGGAAAATACTGCAATGCCCTCAAGGCAGAAGTAAGACAAACCTTAGTGATGGTCTTCCTACACAAGAACAAGGCCATCGATTGTCCAAGTACACTATAAGTAATCTTTCCCTCATGGCAATCAATTGTCCTCCCACAATTAGATTTCATCATAAGAATGATATCGAAATTAGCCAAATCAAGTACAATGACATTAGCATCTATCCTCTCACTCATCATTAGCGTCAAATGACCATCATTAAAATCCTCATAATCAGATTTTTGGTGTCCTCACTTCCACCATTTCATCTCCTTTTACTAGTGAATTATTTCATGTTTATATCAATCAAAATTATTTACAACTGTCAATCTCACATCCAATGTAATTGATTGATTTTTCATAATAGCTTTGCTTAGTTATTAAAGATCATATTATTATTACTATTTAATAACTATTCTCATAAAACAGTTGTCAATCCTCCAGGCACTATGCACCTCCAAATCATAATTAAAATCCTCAATTAATTAATAAACATTCACTTCTTACTGATGTATGGCTACCAGTATTTCTGTGTGCATAAGAACTTATTAATTTTCATGTCATAGACCAAATAATTCATCTATAGAACATTAAAATCTTGTTCTATCAAACTTTCAATGATTTTCATCATATTACAATTTTATTCATCAATTCATTTGACCACATATTTGGTTAACACTATAATTCTCTAAACTTCTCAGTTCTCTTTAACTGTGATAATTTTTTATCTTCAATCATTTGCTATTACAATAGTTATTATACTCTTTCAAAAATTTATACACACAATCCAAGTTAGAACTTGAACTCTCAAACGCAATCCATATGCACATATTTTCTATCATATAATAAGGTTCTCACTAAGAGAGACTACTTTAAAATCTTTATTCTGATTTTTTACTTTGAGAATCATGCAATTTCCATAAAAGTATACCTCCTTGTACTCATACAAGGATTTAGAGTTCCATATTTTAGGAAAGATCTGCCAATCATCATGACATCACTATTTCATAATCATCAACATCCTTCATATGAGTTATCTCTATAATTCATATTTAGAAATCACCTCACCTTATGGGTTGTATATGACTCTTAGATTTGTTGGAATGGCTGTGATAGAGTAGACTAGGCTATAATATCAAACTGTGACACCTCGGGTTTTAACAATAATATAATAGTAGTTTTTAAGATAGTTAGGATCCCTGTTTTAAAAAAAAAAAAAAAAACTTTTATTTTTAAAAATTATATGAAAAGAAAAACTTGAATAAAAAGCATACATTTCAAAACCCTAGGAGTCATACAACTACAAAATTATGGATTTAATAGTAAAATGATATTCTCAATTCTACCAAAAATCCGACAGAGTCTCCTTTGTATTTTGGACCTTCACATATAACACATGCTATACAAAAATACCTGATGGATATAATAAAAAAACACATCATATAGGAGACTCAGTCTCCATACCCATCCATCAAAATCAATTACCTATATCGATAAAACCATATAATAACATTACCTAAGGTCTGTCCATGCACATCCATCACATCCACATAGATACATCCATATCATCCAAAGCAATCTGTGTCATTGGATCACCAATCACCCGCCTCGAATGTGCCCAATTAAAGATGCCCATACTAATCTAGTGATATTTCTCCACCTGATCATCCGAGATCAAAGAATAAATCAATAATTTTATTCACATAATCTCAATGATTCATTTGATTGGAATGAATCTCGATCTAATTCTTCATCTAAATCATTGATCGATCTTAATCATTGATCAAGATTGGCCAGATAGTCTCACCAATATCTCACATCTAGTATACCTCACATGGATTTTGATTTACGTGTCATAGGGATCGCAATGAACTGTTCAGATCTTGAAATCGCACCTCTCAGATCTTCGATCTGACATGCATCTAAATTGTATGGTTAGATGATCCTTGATCAAAGATTTGACCTTGCATGTATAGATCACATCAAAATATGTTTAGAGCATGATTTTCATTCCATTCTGATAAGTCACTAGCATTGATTGGCCGTCGCCAAAGAAGGTGACCGGCATAATCGCCGCCGGTGGCCCATTTCTCGTCAAATCTCAAATTCCTCCAAAGGAGTTCTAGATTAGGGTCTCACCTTAACTCCCCTAAAATTTGATGGTGATCTAATGTTGTTTGATGCTAGAAAATGCAAAAAATAGTTGCCATTCACCAATTTTCTATCACTTGTTAGCGTCATCTTCAATGTCTCAATTCTCCCTCATTATATGCTCGATTATAGTGATTCTTGAGGCCTTTTGATCATGGAATCATGAAGAATAAAATCATTGGCTTGGATCATTCATTCAAGTTGTCATTTTTCTAAGCGGCTCCTAGCAAATTTGGCCCATGAGATTGCCATTTTTCTCCCTCTTTATCGCCATTTCACAGTCACCGGCGTTTCAGGCCGTCGTTGGTGAATGTCGGCTCCCCTCTCTCTCTCTCTCTTCATTCTTCCTCACTCTCACTCCTTCTCTCTCTCTCTCTCTCTCTCTCTCTCTCTCTCTCTCTCTTCTTCCTATGTTGTCTTGCGTGATAGTCGTTGACTGTCACCTAAGCAAAGGGCAGGGGGTGCCGTTATCAAAACAAAACCTCCGTTTTATAATCTCTCTCTCTCTCTCTCTTTGTTTTTTCTTTGCTTCATGTTGAAATTTTCATATCTTTGCCATATGAACTATTTCAGCAACATATGTGTTGTTGGAATCGTCTTTCCAAGTACAATTCAATTATGGAGGTTTCAATACTTGATTTGATGTAGATAAGGTTTTTCACTTGTAAAACTCCAAAAATATAAATATTCACTATTTTTTTATCGCAACTTAACATTTTTCAAAATTCACTCAAATTGAGATTTAAAAAATTCGAGATGTTACAAGTTATGACTTGGAGGTGCATAATGATTAGAGGATATAACAACTATTTTGTAAGGATGGTTATTAAATGATAACAAAGATCAGCAAATGAGTGGAGAATTGAAGCATGAATACAAAAAACTTAGCGAATGAGTTCAAGCAATTTCTTATGATATTAGAAGGAATGGAAAAGAAAGAGGTTTATTTAGACATTGTACTATATGGGAGTATCTGACATTTGTTGCCTAATTTGCTTTGGATCAAAAGGTATTATTATACGTGTGTATTAGGTAAAAGGATCTAAACATGAACATAGTGAATGAACTATTATACGGATAAGAGAATTTTGACATTGGTATGAACATGTTGGTAATCCTGATGGAAATCTAATGAAAGCATGGATACTAGAAGGTTTGAGTGCCAATCTATATGAGAACGTTTAATTCATGGTGATAATTTGATCATAAATTTTAGACATGATTATGAATGAATTCTTAAAGTAGAGAATTATTTGATGAGTTAAGAATCCATAGAACATGATATATTGTTATGAGTCTTTATAAGTATCAGAATACCCTAGTGTATGGCTACTATCATTGATAGAAGGTGCTACTTGGTCCTTTTAGAAATTTTAGCTCAAATCTCAATGTGAATATCATTTGAGGACACCAAAAATGTAATTATAAGGGTTCTAGTGATAGTCCTTTAAGAGGGCACGTTTTCCCATTACTGAGACTTTTATCTAGAAGTCCCTTAGGAAGGCCTATGATGATTAGTGCCTTTAACTTGTGAGAAACTAGTGATACAGAGAGAGTTGGCTACTTTAGAGCAAAGAGATTAGATAGTTCAATAGTATTTGAACTGGTTTATAGGCTAAAGAGGAGTATTACTTGCAATGACAGGCACCTAGATAGTTATGTCCTAAAGTTGGTAGACCGCCACAATAGCAACAATAGTATTAGCAGCTACCATTATAGTGACAATCCTTTAGATGCTTTGACTGTGGAGAGTCATGGCATTTCTTTAGAGACTATTCTAGAGGACAGCGAGTCAAATAGACTAAAATTGGAGGCAGGGTAGAGATGACCCCATATTAGTAGTGATGAGTTTTTGCTATTACTTTGAGGCGTTTAGACTAGGACAACCCCACAAACTAAGGAAAAAGGGAAGCGTACCCCACCTCAAAAGGGAAAAGAAAAAGTTCAGCCACCTCCACGGGAACCCTTCCTAATGTCCCCTATGTCCCAAAGGCTCCTTTCCCTCAAAGACTAACTATAACAAGGAAGGAAATAATTATAATGAGATAATGGACATTTTCAAATAAGTAAATATCAATATTCCATTACTCAATTCCATCAAAGAGCTCCCTCCTTATAGTAAATTCCTGAAGGACCTATGTACAATAAGTATAAGCTTAATGTTCAGAAGAAGTCATTCCTTGTCGAATAAGCCAACCCAACCCCTCCCAAGTACAAAGATGCCAGATACTCTACAATCTCATGTGTTATTGGGTAACATAGATTCAATAAGGCATTCCTAGATTTAGGGGCCAATGTTAACCTATTGTCATATTCAGTCTATGAGCAACTAGGTTTAGGCAAGCTAAAACCTACTCTACCACTCTACAACTAATAGATTGATTACCAAAATTCCTAAAGGAGTGGTAAAAGATGTCTTGATGCAGGCAGATCAATTTCTCTTTCCAGTGGACTTTTTAGTCCCAGACACAAAACCTGTATCTAATCCAAATAATAAGATTCTTATCAACTTGGTTTGACCATTCTTATCCACATATAATGCCATCATCAACTATTGGAGTGGACTTATAAAGGTATCATTTGGCAATATAATACTAGAGTTAACATTTTCAATGCAACATAATAGATGAACTCTACATAATCCTTTGCCATCGATGTTATAGAAAGTCTAGTTCATGATACATTCCAATCATCCTTAGATTTTAATCCACTTTTGGATCCAGCTAGCCCCATGGAGGAAGTGGACCCACTACTTGAAGCTACAGTGGTAATGGACACTCCAAAATAGAGACAAAAAGTATGGTCGTTGACACCACCTACCACTGCTCAAGACCCACTGGACAAAACACCCACATTAGACCTAAAACCATTTCCTAAGAGCTTAAAGTATGCATTTTTAGGTCCCTTTGAAACCTTACATGTGATCGTCGCTGTTGATCTTGATCAAGAACAGGAAGGTAAGCTACTTAATTTTCTTTAGAAACATAAAACATCAAGAGTGTGGTCCATCTCAAACATCAAGAGTGTGGTCCATCTCAAACATCAAGGGAATTGACCCAACCATTTAGATGCACTGAATCCATTTCAAAGAAAATGCAAAACCGATTCAAGAATTGCAATAGTGGCTAAACCCTCACATGAAGGAGGCATTAGGTGTGACAACTTGAGTTTTTCAAATGCTTTTTAAGAATTATTTTTGAAAGGTGGGATCCCTATTTTTAAAAAAAATTAAAAAAAAAAAACAAATAGTGAAAATATTTTTCTTTGAAAAGACTTTTCAGAAAACCCTAAGTGTCATCTGATAGATCAAAACACCTTCATAAGTTCTAAATCACACATTTTTACATTCAAAGTATAACAAGTCAAAACTTATTATTTCCCAGAATTCTGTTTAGATATAGTCGACAATCCAATATGCACTAAACATATTTATACATGTCTAAACTGATTATCACAGTTACATAACTACTCAATCATCTCGCAATATTTATAAAATGTACAGATCATACATACATCATCACTACCCTTTTTGACTATTTAAGGCGCTTGGCCTCAACACTCTTGCTTGTCTCTTCTTGGCATTTATTTGTGGAACTTGAGGGGTGAGTCTAGGAGAATATACTCAATAGGCAAAACTAAGATCACAAATATAGATCAATTTAAATTTGCATCTTTGTGCTCATGCACACAATGAAACATCTTTCGATATGATTCCTAAGGTTTATCAATATAAATTTACAATGCATCACTTGCATACCTTTCAAACATTCCATCAAAGATTTCAGTTCAGTCACGTACAACATAAATGTGAGAACAATGTGATACATAGACATCGAAAGAATCCTCGTTAAACATGTGCACAAAATCTACGATAAAATAGTTAAGCACTAAAATCTCAATTTAAATTACATATACGAAAGCCCTTGTTAATTTATGCCAAACATATCAATTCTCAACATGCAAATATAAATATATCAACTCTCAAATAATTCAAGGCATCATCATGCCTAATGGCCGGGGTATTTATGACCTTATCATGCTTGTGGGGCAAAAAAAATTCAACCTACAGCAACTGCCCTATAATGGGACATCGCAACACTACAGCAACTATCCAATCATGGGACACTATAGTTAAAAGAATCAATGGATCAATATGTTGAGGCAACTACCCAATTGTTGGACATTGCATGCTCAATGTTGACACGAACTGCATGAGGCTTATCACTATCTCGCATGGGAGGAGAGCAGATCATGGGCAATGTGACCTTCCCATGATGTCACACTCACAATTTAGCCACTTAGGGTTTGTGTTGAAATGTCAAATTTCGGAAGGCAGCTGACCATTCCTACAACCCTCCTATCATATTATCCGTCAAGTGAAAGCGCCTATCTAAAACAAATCCTTGGCAAATCAATGCATGAAAATCTAGGTACAAATGTACCCTCTATGGATTGACCCATACTTGTGCATTCTATGTTACATTAGAGCTGTGCACTTGCAGTTATTTTTAAAACACATCAAGTTTTTAGGGCCATTATCATGGACTCGCAATAGATTTTTAGGTAAAATCTAGGTTAACTATTCATCCACTAATTGTAGATTTTAGGGTTGCATTCATTTTAGTTAAAATTTACACTTTATTTCCATTATTTCTATGAATTTTTGGGTTCTCACTTTTATATTTATTTTTGCAAGAATTTGGAGTGAGAATTGAAGGAAATTAGGATAGTTTATAAGTTTTTATTTTGAGTGAATTGTAGTAAGGACATGAATGTATTTTATTTAATCACAATTTATTCAAATTAAAAGGAATTGTAATAATATAGGTCAAGGGTGGCCATTCTAACTGAGAAAAGGAGGTGGCATGTACACGGACTCACCTATGAATTATTAGTCACCAACTCACCACATAATTAGATCCTGAGCAAGGTTTAAATTACTGACTTTTCATTTAATAAGAACAAGATATAAAAAATATACATAATGCACAAAGTTTAGTTAGAGAATCAACTCATAATATGCATTTTACCATTTCAAGTATAATCATAAAATTTCTTTTATTTTTAAGAAAATTTTGACAGAGTTTCCCCTATTCATAGGACAATGCACATTTAATGCATGTGGTGTGATTCACCTGATAATCATAGTTTCATACTTAAATAAAAATGGAGACTCCATCTCCTAACAATCTCATTCACAATTAATGTAAGAATCTTCACATAATTTAAATTATAAGGATACTATATTTTACAGCCTAAAATTGAGTTATCAATTACAATTTAAATGTAGTAATTACATATTTAACAAATTAATGCATGTGCAATTAATATGAAAACTTAGCAATCTTCGAATTTACCAACCTTGATCTGATGGTCAGATTCACTAGACTCAATCACTAGTCAATTTGGATGTTGATCAACAATTAAGAATTATAGATCACGGCTTTTATTCTCAATTAAGCATCAATCGAAGAAATATAAAATAAGTGTCACTTCTTGATCACATATTTGCATACTAAGATCCTAATTTGAATGGTCGAATCATCCTTGATTTGCTATTCTACCTCAGATCATATACATTTGGGTGTTAAGGATGTTAATTTCATACATCAATCAGTCATATCTAATCTTCCAAGCCTAAATCACATAAATCTAAGGGCTAGAGTATCAAATCTACAAATTAACAGTCTAATCATATTTTATACATTTAACAAGATTTTCTTTTATTGTTTTTAACATAAATTGTCCTTAACATGCAATTCATATCATTAGATTCACAGATCAACTATCTGATCTTGCAGACGCGCCCGCTGGGGCGCATGCCGCTGACACGCAGTGCGTTAGCATTCTGGGATTTCCACCTCTTAAAGGCCCTTATGTACATGTGATACTAAAAAGCTTATAACTTGAGATCTAGAGCTTCGATTGAGGCGCCGCAAAAGGCGTTGTATCCGTGTTGACGACGCGGACACACCCAAACTATAAAATCCCTAATCAAGGCCCAATCAAAGGTAGGCACGACCCTTAGAATAGGATGGTGGCGTGTGGCCGCTAAACCTTTGGAAAACTGATGATACCAAGGCCCAATTAGGACCTTAGGACACCCATAGGCATGGGGATGAACCCTTAATGCCTAAGTAATAAGACCAACCACTCTAAAACCTATAAAAGATAGGCCAAACTAACTTTGATTCCCCAAACCATGTTCAGGAGCATACGAGGACAAAGGGGTGAGCACGACCTAGCCAGGTAGGTGCTCTATCGCTACTAAACTTTTAAAAAGAGCCATGACTGTTTTGAATGCATGATTTAAGTATAAATTATATGACTTATTTAGCATGACTTATTTGATGACTTGTTTAGCATAAAAATAAATTCAGCATGCATAGGATAAACACATTATGCATAGACATGCTTTGTAAATAATTCCACATATTGCATGATTTGTGAGCATTAAGTTCTTGCAAAAATTGCATGTCCTTGAGGGTTACCAAAAGACGCTGGGTAGGCAGTTGTGAGGGACCCAAAGAGGACAGGTTTTGAAAAGTGGTTTTTGGCTTGTTTGATCGTACATGATTTGGGCTAATAAGCTCGTGGGCGCTATGCTGAGAGGTTTGGGGTGGCCACCCAGCCTCTACCACTATTAGGTGGATGGGTACCATGCCCAAAAAGGGCAACGTCCCTACGTCGACTGCATGTGGTACAAGGGGCTACCACTGGTGTCATGACACTGGGTCGACATGTCATAGGCCCCGTTGAGGCTATGACCGAGTGTCCTCAGGTACTCGGGGACCACACGGCGACGAGGTCATGGGCATAGTTGGACCCTATGATTTCGTGGACTTATTTGCATTGCATATGGCATGATATGAGGTTGGTCGACCATACCATACTAGAGATCCATGAGTTGGATTCAATGAAGCATTTTATGCATATCATTATGTTATGATATATATATATATGACACTTTCGACTTGGGTTATGTGATTTCCTTAAGTCGTCAATATTCCAATTCGATGATGGTTTTTAACCTCGATATTGAACTTGAGTGTTCAGACATGCACATGTTTTGAAAGAGCATATGATTTTAAACATCTCATGCATTATAAAACTAGTAGTGATGGACTCCTACTGAGTATAGTATATACTCACCCAATCCTCAACATTTTTCAGACACAAAGTAAACACTTAAGGGCAAGGAACGCTTGTGACAAAAGACCACCAGACTAAGTGCAAGTAAGTAAACCCCTACCTTATCTTTCAATGTTACTTGATTGTAGTTACTCTCTATAGTTGAGGCTGTGACTAACACTTTCTTGGGAATAATGTTGATTTAAAACTTTGCCATGGCTAGATAATTGAAAATTTTGTTTTGACACTCGGGGTTTTATACAAAAGATTGTTTTCCAAAACGAAAAAGATTTTCATGCATTTCATATTTTTAAAACAAGAGATCTCGCCTCTTTTATCAAATTTGCATCATATAAAAACCCGGGTCATCACAATTATTTAGTAAAATTTTGGGTTTTTTCGTCTTTGATCTCTATTTCATGTAAAATTAGTGCCATTGGGAAGCTCTCGTCCCATATATTCTAAATTTTGAGGTTTCAAAGTCTAATTTGGGGTTTTTTGGTGAATTTACTTTTACTAATTTTAGTTTTCAACGAACTTTGATTATGTATTCCAATTTAATCCAAATAGTGACAAAACGTAGGGTTGTTACATTAGGGTAGAGGTACATAAGTTGTTAGATGTAGGTATCATCTACACAATTTTTAACATTATTTGGGTCAGCAATGTACAAGTTTGGATCTTCCTATAATGAATGCTTGGCCCACCTAGTAGTGTTTGGGAGGTGATAAGAGAAAAACATTGTACTTAACAGAGAAGAAGGTCATTTCATGGTGAAAAGTGTCATAATGCTAATGCTTATAATTTCATATAATAGTATAGAGGTTTGACAAGGTCAAAGTGGACATCATCTCTAATCTTCCCCCTCGTAGGACAATGAAGGAGATTCACTCGTTATTAGGCCATGCTCGGTTTTATAGACACTTTATCAAAGATTTTATCAAAACTTTTAGGCCCCTCTGCAATATGTTAGCAAAGGCAATAGGCTTTGACTTTGATGAAGAATGCATGAAAGACTTTGAATGTCTAAAGGCCAAACTCATCTTTGCACCCATCATACGATAGCTAGATTGGAGCGCATCATTTGAGATCATGTGTGACACCTCAGATTATGCGATCAATGTTGTTCTAGGGTAGCAAATTGCTAAACTTTCTCATGTGATATATTATTCTAGTAAGAGTCATAATGATGCCCAACTAAACTACTCCACTATGGAGAAAGAGTTGTTGGCTGTAGTTTTTGCCTTGCACAAGTTTAGGTCCTACCTCATAGGGTTTAAGGTGATAATCTATTCGGAACACACGACATTGAAATACCTTCTCTTAAAGAAGGATGATATGCCTAAACTCATCCAATGGAGTTTGGAATTCAAGACAAGAAAGTTTCCAAGAATGTAGTAGTAGATCATCTGTCCCTGCTAATAGTAGAGTCTTCCAGTGAAACTTTGCCAAAGAAAGAAATGTGTCCAGATGAGCAACGTATGCAGGTTACCCAATTACTTTTGTATGATGACATAGTCAAATATCTTGTGACTGATAAATTGCTAGCACCTTGGTCAAAGTAAGATATCTCTAATTTTCTAGCCGAGGTTATGTACTTCATATGGGATAATTCATACTTATTCAAGTACTATCTCGATCAAATTATAACTTAATAATAAATACAATAAAATCATCCCTTTTTGCCATGACCATGCTTGTGAAGGCCATTATAGTGCAAAGAAGACTGCTGCAAAGATTTTGCAACGTGGATTTTATTGACCCATGATTTTTTAATGATTTTCACTTGTATTGTAAAGCATGTTATTGCTATCAGAAGTTAGTGAGCGTTGGCAAATGGGACATAATGCCATTAAATCCAATCTTGATCCTTGAAATTTTTTATGTTTGGGGCATAGACTTCATGGGTCCCTTCCCTAACTCTTTTGGAAATCTATACATCCTAATGGGAGTAGACTACATATCCAAATGGGCAGAGGCAATAGCGTACAAGACAAATGACCACATGGTGGTGATCTAACTTTCAAGAGATAATATCTTTTCACACTTTGGAGCTCCACCCACTATTATTAGTGATGGTGGTAAACATTTTTGCATCCGGGTGTTTGAGGACCTTGTGAAGAAATATGGAGTCACCCACAGAGTTGCTATGCCCTACCATCACCAAATTAGAGGGCAAGTTGAGACATCCAATAGGTAAATTAAGCACATACTGGAGAAAATAGTGAACTCCAGTAGAAGAGATTGGTCTCTTAGACTAACTAATGCCTCTAGGCTTATCAAACAACGTATAAGACCCCTACTTATATGTCTTCATATTGCCTAGTTTTTTAGAAGGCTTGCCATTTGCTTATTGAGTTTGAACACAAGGCATATTGGGCAATCAAACAGCTCAACTTTAACCATGACAAAGCTAGGTACCACGAGAAATTCCAACTTCAAGATTTGGAAGAACTTAGGAGAGATGCTTATGATAGTGCCAAAAGGTATAAGGATCGTATGAAGATGGTTCATGACAAAACTATACTACGCAAAATGTTTCAATCAGGTCAAAAGTCCTTCTTTATAATTCTCGTTTACATCTCTTTCTAAGAAAGTTACACTCTTGATGGACCAGCCCATATATTGTGAAAACTATGTATCCTCATGGGGCCATTGAGATTGAGAAAGATGGTGAACTTTCCAAAGTCAATGGCCAGCAATTGAAACCATATTTTGAGATGAAAAACCCTGATGAAGAGGAGGAACTCCTGCTAGAGGAGCTTGTTTATCAGGACTAGATACCATGACAAGTCATTTCTATTATAGTGTAGATATAATATAGTTGTAGTACCATTTATATTTTTCTTTTTCATTTTTTTAAACATACTAATAGATCCATGCACAATCACTAGAGTGTAGGTAATATCTTTCTAACCCTCCTCTTTTTACATGGTTTTTCATTTGTCCGTGCTTCTATTTGAAAACATTAGGGACAATGTTTAATTTAAGTCTTGGTGTACGTTAGTCTTTTCTATGTTTCTTAAGTTGAAGAGAAAATATATCTTAGAGATTCTGAAGAAGATTTGTAGAGACTTATAACCCATGTGAACTTTGAAAAAAGTCTTTCTTTGAGAGGATTATACATAAATTCAAGTTTTTTTTAGCGAATACAATCTCCTAGTTAGTCTCATTATTATTCATCTTGGTTAATTAGTAAAAAATGGTATGAAAAACTATACCATTTATCTCTTAAGTTTATCGTCAATTTAAGTCATATGAAACCTAGGGAATGAAAGAGGCTATCCTTGTTTAACCCAAAGCCTTTAGCATTCCCTAAGTTATTATTATACAACTAGTTAACCCCTTGAATCTTTTCTTACTAGTCAATCAACTAGTACCCTATTGAATCCCTATAATATATCCATTACCCAATGCTTTTGGAAGTATGTAGAGATGGTTGGAGAATTATCTCGAGAAAAGCATAAGCAAAATACAAGTCAAGAGATGAACACAAAAGGAGAAAAAGAGGATAGAAGTCCTAACTTATATGACCTGGATATGGTTATGAATGAGTAGGGAATCTGGTAGAGTGTAAAACATCCTTAAATAGTTCAAATCTTCCATGAGACTAGTATCAAATTCTTTCTAAGTTATCGTTATTTAGAATAAAATATGTGAGAATTTGGCATTGATGAACATCATTATACTTGTGTATTGAAGAGAGATTTAACCATTTCTAAATGACTTCTTACTGAGTGTTAAGTATATCCTATGAGATTTTAAGTCAAAACATACTTTTGGACAGTAATTTATGTGATAATTTGCTTGGAAACTGATAATTGTATATAAATGGGCTATATTGGCACACTCATCTCTAATGCTTAATGAAATAATAGAATGCCTTTAGCATAGGGGTAGACTTTTGAATTGTTGAACATTTCTATTAGCACGCTAAAGATAAGAATTTAATAAATGTCGAATATAAGAAAATTTTTTGAGATAGATGAAGGGCTCTCATAAGGTTTTTGAAAATGTTTATGGGTAGCATTTTTAGAAACCCTTACAAAACTACAACTTGTCCACTAGGTGTACAAAGGTTTTTTTACATATGCTAAATGCAAACAAAAGCACTTGTGAAAGTCATTAGGATTTTATATTCAATTTCTTCTTTTTTATTTTGTAGTTTTGCTTGAGTACTAGAAAAATCTAAGTCTAGGGGTACCCCCCTGGGCTAAGACTTGGGCTTATCTTTTGAACTATATGTACTTTGACAAATGAATTCTCACCAATACCAAACCATGCAAATGAGATTTTAGAACATATGCTAAGGTTGAAATTATGAAGAATGAGTGTGGCCTTAAACCTTAAGAGAAGTAAACCAAATTCCCTAAGTAGCATGTATAATCTAAAGGCTAACACCTTAGGACACTTAATATTAATAAGTCACTGTTGCTACTTGGATTAATTCATATTAATAAGTGACCTTTGCCACTTGGATTACTTCTAGAATGCTATCTCAATGCTATAATAAGGCTAGGGAGTGCCTTAAGTGATACCATGTATCATCATCATTATCAAGGCCTTATCCCAATTGGGGTTGGCCACATGAATCTTGTTCCTCCGTTCCTCTCTATTAAGTACCATGGCTTCATTTAGTCCTAAAGTTTTTAAATATTTTCTCACCACTTTTGTTCTACTTGCATTGTCTCATTTATTCTAACCGATGCCATTTTGAGTCTCCTTTGGACATGTCCAAACCATCTAAGTCTAATCTCCCTCATCTTGTTACCTATTTGTGCTACTTCTAAGTTTCCTTTAATGTTTTCATTCCTAATTCTATCATTTCTTGTCTTGCCACTCATCCATCTCAACATCCTCATTTCCACGATGCTCATCCTATGAACATGATATTCCTTAACTACCCAACACTTTGATCCATAGAGCATGGCCAGTCTTATGGCTATCCTATAGATTTTCTCTTTTAGTTTGAGTGGCACATGCCGATCACATAAAACCCCATATGCACATCTCCATATGTTCCAACCTGCTTGGATTCTTTGGGTAACCTCCCTCTCAATCTCTCCACTCTCATGAATCATTGATCCGAAGTACCAAAAGTGGTCTTTTATGGGAACTTCTTAGTTATCAATCTTAACTAGTCTTCCATTCCCACTCTTTTCTTTGCTAAAATTGCATTCCACGTATTCTATCTTAGTTTGGCTGATTTTGAATCCTTTAGATTCTAATGCTTCTCTCCATAACTCTAGCTTTGTGTTTATGCCCTCCCTTGTTTGATCAATTAAGATTATATCATTTGCAAATAGCATGCACCACGGTATCACCTCATGTAGATGTTTTGTTAACTCATCCACAACCAATGTGAAAAGGGATGGGCTCAATGCCAATCCTTAGTGCAATCCTACAATGACTGCAAAATCACGAGTCTCGCCATTAGTGGTCTTAACATTTGTTACCACTCCCTCATACATATATTTAATTATGTCTATATACCCCTATGAAACCTCTTTCTCTCCCAACACCCTCCACATTAACTCTCTAGGGACTCTATCATAAGCTTTCTCTAAGTCAATAAAGACCATGTGGAGGTCTTTCCTCCTCTCCTTCTATTTCTCTATTAATTAATAAGAAAATAGCTTCCATGGTAGACCTCTCAGGCATGAAACTAAACTGGTTTTCCTATACACTTATCCCATGCCATAGCCTCTTCTCAATCACTCTTTCAAAAAGTTTCATAGTGTGGCCCATAAGTTGATTCCCTGAAAATTAGTGCACCTCTGCATGTCTCCTTTATTTTTATAAATTGGTACAATCATTTTCTTTGATTTTATAATCTTGTTAAACAACTTTTTTAACCAAACTACTACAATATCCCCCATATGCTTCCAAACCTCTCTTGGTATACACCTCTATTGGTATACTTTCGGTCCCATGACCTTTCCTGGTTTCATCTTTTTCACACTCTCTTTCACTTCAGGTATTTTAATCCTACGTTTATATCTATGGTGTCCAATGTTATTTAGGTTTACAGTATTTTCAATCCCTATATTCTCAGAGCCATTGTCATTTAACAATTTTTGAAAGTAAGTTTCCCACCTTTGTTTGATCTTGTCATCTTTGACTAGTGTCCTTTGATCATGACTTCTAATGCACCTAACATGGTCTAAATCCTTACCCTTCTATTTTCTTATTTTTGCAAATTTAAACACGTGTTTCTCACCTTCTCTTGATCCTAATCTCTTATCGAGGTTATCATATACCTTAAGTTTAGCCTCACTTACTATTCTCTTAGCAACCTTTTTAGCATTCTTATATTGTTCATAGTTTTTACTATTTCTAGTCTTCTACCGTGCTTTAAAATACACCCTTTTTTCTTTAATAACTTTTTGCACCATTTCACTCCACCACTATGTTTCCTCTATTAATTGTCTTTTACCTTAAGATACTCTTAAGACATCTTTTTCCACTTTCTTAATGGACTTAGGCATATTAGTCAACATGGTGTTTACTTCTATTTCATAGTTCGAGTTTCCTTCTACCACCAACTTATTTGTGAATGAGGTTGTTTTCTCTTCTTTTAAGTTCTACCACTTAGTTTTTGGGTACCTATTAAGTTCATTTCCTTTCTTCCATCTTTTAATATAGACATCCATAACCATTAACCTATGTTGTGAGGTTAAACTCTCACTGGGTATCACCTTACAATCCTTATACATTGTTCTTTATGTATTCCTAAGTAGAAAAAAGTATATTTGGCCTTTATGGAGTCCACTTTTAAAGGTTATTAAGTGTTCATTCCTCTTCTTAAAGAATGCATTTGCAATGCCAGGTTATATCCTAAAGAAAACTCAAGGATAGTTTCCCCCATCTCATTTCGTTCTCCTACACCATACCTCTCGTGTATCCTACCATATGCTTCCTTTTCTTTTCCTATATGGCCATTTAAGTCTACTCCTATAACTATCCCCTCAGTGTTGAGAATTTCTTGCATGACTCCCTCCATATCTATCTAAAATTGTCTCTTGATTATATCTTCTAACCCTACTTGTGGTGTGTATGCACTTATAACAGTTATGATATGCTCTCCTAGAATAAGTTTTATTATAATAATTCTATTACTATTTCTTTTAATGTTGGCAACTTTATCCTTTAATTCCTTATCCATTATTATTCTTATGCCATTTTGGTTATTATCCTTTTCTATGTACCATAGTTTATACTTATCAATTTCTCTAATTCTAGCTCCTTTCCACTTAATTTCTTGGATACAAGCGATGTTGACTCTCCTA
This sequence comes from Warburgia ugandensis, assembly GCA_035236585.1. Classification (NCBI taxonomy): domain Eukaryota; kingdom Viridiplantae; phylum Streptophyta; class Magnoliopsida; order Canellales; family Canellaceae; genus Warburgia; species Warburgia ugandensis. The sequence continues at coordinate 37,618,071 of CP141131.1, forward strand.
CGTTTCATTGTATCTACTAACTCTAGACTCTTACTTGTCAATGCCCCTATATTCCATATGGCAATATGAATCTTATGCTCTTGAGATAGCTTATTTACCTCGCACTTCTCAACCTCCATGGTATGAACCCATGCCCACTTTTTTGTTGCACGTGGGTTGTAATGCAGGGCGTCACTTCTGAAGGGGCTCTCTAACAACCCTTGCCCATTTTCTACTACAATTGAAATTCGATGTAGTGCATTGCTTCTAGGGGAACACCCTAGCAGCCCCTTGCCCATTTTTCACTGCACCTGGGATATGATGTAGCATGTCGCTTATGCGGAATGCCCTAGCTCAAGGGAATGTCAGTTTTTTATTCCTGTCATGTTAGGTTACCATAGTTTACAGAAGTTGAGATGATTTTCATTATCTTCTCTTCTTACTTACAAACTAATATACAAATGCATATTCATTTCAAAGTAGGAAAAAAATAACAAAATTAAAATCATCTTCAACTTCTTCCTTGTCGGCTGACACCTAATGTAAGACGCTCCTCCTTTTTCATTCGGGCTTGGGACTGGCATAGGCAGAGTTAAATGATACCCTGTATATGACATGTAAATGCTACTTGAATGTCGTATGAAGACCTTGCACATGCTTTGTTAATGCTTTATGAATGAAATGGGATGTTATAGACAATAACATGATACATAATGTGATTGTTACTTGAAATATTATATGAAGGCCATGTGGATGCCATGAGGTTCCATAAAGGATAACATGTGTACAACATGGGAAATGTTAACTGAATTGATGCTTGAATGCTATGGAAAGGCCCCAGAAACTATACGATAATTCTTGGAATATGCCTTTGAAAGACGACATGAAATGACATTATAGAAATGCCACAAGTAGCAACATAAAGATAATATGACAAAGCCATGGAACAAATTATGGTAATACTCATGCTAGGTACTTGTAACCATTGAAACTTAATCATGACAAATAATTATAAATGTTGAAATGAAGCTATCATGGCTGATTGGACAATCATCGTCTTACTTGAACTTGAACATGCGGGAAAGCATATTCATGAACACCTAGCATATTGGCTAGGGATTAATAGATACATCACATGAGAAACCCTTGAAAACTATGTCTTCATGGTTACTATGGCTATGTTAGTAGAGAACTTCCATGCCTTGAAAAACAATAGATAGAAAACAAGGAAAAGTAAGGCATAGAAAAACATTGAAAAGAAATGTTATGAAAAATGATGTGCTTAGAATGCTTCAGTTACATACAGTGAAATATGAAAGGCAATATGACATGTATTGACCTCATTTGACATAGATAGAAGAACACCTTCTTCTTAAATATTAAAGGGTTCTGAAATGGATCTTACATGATTTGAAAAGATATGAAAATGAGTAGTTGCATCTTTGGTTTTGTTTTAAGTCTTGGGTTTTGCTTTGTAGGATAACGGTTCGCAGGCATTTGTAAGTCCCAAGGCACTATGTTAAGAGGTACATACTACCCCTTGACCTCTAACTTGATACTTGCCCTTATGTAGGGCTCTAATATGGGAGTATGTTTTATGGAGCTCTTCCTAGAATAAACCTATAACCCCATGAGGGCTAGATTGAAATCGGACCGTGTTAGTTTCCATAGCTGTTACAATGAGTGGCTAAAGTTGCTTAGGCCCACTATTGTTGCATATATGTCTGAATATGTTATGACATGATGTGATAGTTGACATGGTTTGACACTTAGATTATTCTTGAGACTCAAACTAGAGCTTGTGGCGGGATGGTTGTGCCACTCAGCAAAAAGTTAGTACTTGATTTGGTTGTAGACTGATGAGTTGAGCTAGGGTAAATAGACATTGATTTATTGATATGGTTAAAGTCAAACAACTTGTGAGAGCTAGTCCTGGCCTATCTATAGATTGTGATATACATATATGGTTAAAATCAAGTGACTCGTGAGAGTTGATCCTGGTCCATCCATAGATATTCAATGATATTTTATCAATTGATAGTCTTTCTACTAATAGAGTTTAACTGAGATGGTTTTATCAACTATTTTGCATTCTCACACATGCATTAGTCACTTATAGAAACTATAAAAGAACTACAAGATACAAATGCACTTGGATACTATTACATTATGATATTAACCTTGTACAAATAGAAGTTATTAGCTCATTAAATCATTACTTTATCAATGTGCCTGTATACATCCACATGCTTTCGTAAATATATAAATGTACTTGCCATGCTTTTCCATTGGCCTTGTTAGTATTTTTCCAATAAAGTAGTGGTGCTCACCCTCCACCAACAATTTCAAGTGAGATTTTGAGAGATTTTAGTGCCAAGGAGAAAGAGAAGGAGAAAGTGACATCTATTTAATACAAACATAGGTTCAAGATAGAGTTACTTAGCTAGTTTGGACTTTCTAATAGACTAGTAGATGACTATAATTATAAGTTATGTTGACACTTCAAATTTGAGATGATTTATATGGACTTTTAAGATTGAATGTTTTGAAGGTAGATTTAGTTGTAATAAGTGGATCCCATGACATGTTTACCTTTTAGCATACACTCATATTTTGAATCTATTTCACTAAGCATGTAGGTTTAATAGGTGGCCCTAGTACGGAGTGTGAATTTGTGAAGTTATCTATATATGCTATGAATTTCTGAAACTTCACTTGCATAAATCTTTTTCCAAGGAATCCTGCTGCATTATTCATGATTTTCAAAAATGATTTAAAAAAAATCAAGATGTCACAGACTTCATAGATTTTGACCATTATGTAGAATGATTAGCTTACACAGTACCTATCCCTAAGAATGGTCGTGTTAGAGTCTATGTTGACTTTCAATATTTGAATAAAGCTAGTCTTAAAGATAGCTATCATCTACCACACATAAATCTCTTGGTCAACCATGCAACTAAAATCACTCCCTACCCTTCACAGATGTTTTTTCAGGATATAACCATATTAATATTTTAGCAAAGGATAAAGGCAAGGCATTGCTTCTCACATCATGGGGTACGCATTGCTACAAAACGATGCCTTTAGGCCTCAAAAATGTAGGAGCAACTTACCAAAGAATAGCCATAATCTAATTGCATGATATGCAATGAAGTTGTGGTATACATTGATGATATGATTGCCAAATTGTTAACTCTTAATAGCCATGTCATAGCATTTAAAAAGTTATTTGATAGACTTTAGTAGTACCAATTGCATTTGAATCCCAAAAATTCTATTTTGATGTTTACTTCCGGCAACCTACTAAACTTCATAATCACACAAAACGAGTATTGAGATAGACCCGTCTATAATCAAAACCAACTAAGAGATTTGCCTATAAAAGACCAAAAAGGACATATGAGGTTCCCTAGGACAAGTGCATTACTTGAGTTGATTCATATCCCACCTTATGACTCCATGTGAGCAATCATCAAGTTGGTCAACAAAAGGGGTTGGTAAAAACTAGATATGATGAATGCCATAAGGTATTTGAAACCACCAAACAATACCCATCTTAGACTCCAATCTTGACGCCACCAATTTTAGAAAAAGTTGTTACTTTTGTACTTTTTAATATGTGAAACTGTAATGAGTAGCATTTTGGCAACTTTGCAAGAATGGTATGGAACGTGCCATCTATTAAATCAACATAACAATGTTAGATTATAAAATTTGACACATGCAATTTGAGATGACATGATTGCCAGTCTAAGCAACTAAAAAGTTGCATCATTATATATTATCACACGAGGTCAAAATTATTGCACAATTGGATCTACTGTAGCATCTATTTAAAAAATGTTACATTATTAGAAATAATTGCACAATGGTTGCTTTTGTTATTAGAATTCAATCTCAAGTATGTCTCTTAAAAATCAGTTAAGGGTTGAGTCGTCTTTGGTCACTAAGATGTGCATCTAGTAGCGGACACCTCCCATGTGCCCAATGAGTTCCCAGATGAAGAAACACTCAAGAATGGTAAATCAAGCCCTGCCATGACACATAAGGTCCCAGAGTAAAAATCAATCAATATGCCGGTCAGTGTCACTAGTACCTAATATAGCTACCACTAAATGCAGTAATTCTGAAACATGGAGTCTTCATTTTGGTGGAGCTTCCAATATTGTGGGTTTCAAAGCAGTTATCACTCTCAAAGTTAAGAAAATCAGTCTTTGGAGACTTCACCCGAATCATCAATCAAACAACATGATAATGGTAAACTGGAGAGGAAAAGATCATACCATACAAAGATTACTTGCAACAATCATGACAAAAGTTTGATCAAATCTCTTTCCATCGCGACTAGAGAAAACTTAATCATTATGCCAATGTGCTTGCATCCATAACATCTGTCACACCTTCTAAGACAATTGCCGAACCGATCACAATCAAGTAGATTGGAGGGCTCTTTTGTCTATGTCATAGAGATATAACACTATAATTCCTCCACAACCTAAGCACACTACACTCTATTAAGCACTCAAGACCCTAAGCACATTGCAATCTCGTATTAAGCACTCAAGACCTCATGAAGACAATTAATTGGGTGGGTGTGGCGAGCCACCGAACCATCCAGATTAACCGCGCAAACAATAATACTAGCGTACCTGTAGTTTTATTGATAAAGAGAAGTAGATTAGGAGTACAGTATATATAAGATTTCAAAAGGGTTCGGCTGTTTGGCTTCCCACCAGATTTCACATCCATCCACATTATATATATAACTTTATTATATATCTGATTGTTGGGCGCTCGCATGAACATTCAACGCCTTTCTAAAGACATGCCGCGGACAAGGGCGCATCGTGTGTCGCTTTTCTAGTTTTAGGGTTTGAGAGCACCCATATATCTAACCCCATATTCTTCCTCGCCCTGCATTGTCACTGCACGATTCACAGACGGCGAGAGAGATTTTCCGTTGCATATATAGAAGAAGGTGCATTGGAAACTGCGAGCTAAATGACGACTAAGGCATCTTCTTCTGCTCTTGCGAGTAGATCAGACCCTTCTCCCGGTCAGGAGGTAATTTTTGTTAGTGATTTTTTGGGTCTTGATGTTTTTGCATGGTTCCGTAAGCAAAGAAGACCCATGAGGCCCATAAAAGAAAAAAGGAAGACCCTCACGAAAGAATGTTGCTTTTTTTTTTTTTTTTTTTTTTTTTAATGTTGTTATGGTTTAAATTCATCAGTTACTGTAGCGATCGGATAATGTACGCGTAGAAATAATTAGTTTCTTTTGGTTTGTTTTCCATGTGACGGATGAAATAATGGCCACGATTAATTTTTGTTGATTTTCCCATTTTATTTTTAATTTTTATGTTGTGTGCTTGCATTGGTCAGTATGGGGAAAGGGTAATGTTGGTTTGAGAGGATTAATTGCTCTTATTTTATTTTATTTTTTCTGTTCATGAAGTGGATTCTAGTTTTCTTTTTCCATATGATGGAGGAATTGTTATTGTGAAGTAAATGCTAGTTTTTTTTTTTTTTTTGGTCAGTTAATTTAGCGGACAGTGTACGTTAGAGAGATTTTTTTTTGTTAGTTGTGTTCTGTATTTTCTGTTTATGATGTTCGTTTTGATTTGTTTTCCGTATGATATAGCTAAGTTTTTGTTTTCCACTAAGATGAACAATACGCTACTGCATTTCTTTTTCTTTTATTTTGCTTTGGTATTTCTGGAGCATTGCATTGCCTACTCCTAGGTTAGGCAAGGAGGAAAAGGGGCAACTAGTTATTACATAGTGTGAGCATGTTAATTTCGGCTCTATTTTTGGGCATGCTTGGGAACATATGATTTTTGATGAAGTAGAACCACATGTACCAAAATCGCTAAGAAGAAGATGGAGCATTTAATCTTTGATAACGTAGAACCACACTGACCAAAAACACTAAGAAGAAGATGGAGAAGTCTTCTAAATCTTCCTCCATCATGAGGTAGAAAAACTTGATTCAGACAATTGGATAATTTTGACATGACATGGCTGGTGTAAGAAGTTTTGGCAAATGGTTCAGTAAAATGATTAGCATGAGTTCAGAAGAAATATTGGAGAAACCATAAGGTGTCAAGTTTTGGTTACCTTAGACGCCGATTGGCAAGGATTATATAATCCTGTTTATTGGATTATGCCAGATTATACCCATATAAATCTATATGGAATAATCCTGCATAATCCAATAAACCAGATTATATAAGCCTTGCCAATGGGCCCTTAGTTAGCAGAAAATGATTGATGAAATGTAAAGATTGTTAGATTTTAATTAGCATAGGTTGAGTTGATTTTGGAATCAACAGCCTTTTGCTAATGGCAAAGAATAAAAATATCTCAGGAGTTATAGCAAACTGTACGTTAGCATCTTGTGTTTGATGCTTGATTTAGATAGAACTCCATGTCATTGATCATGAGGCCTGTTATTCCTGTTAAACAAGATGAGAATGAGAAGGAAATTGGACAATATAGGTTTGGGGTAAATTGATTTGTATGCTGCCCATTTCTAAAGAAAAGATGACGTGACCTGCAGTCAATACTGAAATAATCCTAGTCTAACATGAAATTTGTGAGATATTTTATATCTTTTGGTACTTATTTTCTCATCATATACAGTCAAATCCCTCCCAGCTTATACCCTTATAAATTAGAGGTATGCATTAGCTTATGAAGAATCTGTCAAGGACTTGTGTAGAATAGTGAATAACTTATAATACATTGTATCTTATAATGTACTGAAAAAAATGATAAAGAGAAGTGCACTTGCTTGCTTAACGAAGAAGTACACTTTTTGGGGTCCACATGTCCCATATTGGTGTGATCCAATCCATTAATCTGGTAGATAATGATGAGCCCAATCCATTGACACTGATTTGGCATGGGATTAAAGCTATTTAGTTTTGCTGTTGACAGTGTGCAAGTTTATCTGTATGGATCCACACAAGTGTGCTTCTTCCTTGATCAGGATAGTGCCTTGCTCAGTAGTCATGCTCGTTATTGAATATTTTAGGAACACAATTAGAAGCATAACATACAAGAGGTCAAAAAACCCAGAAGATATCCATATTTGTTTCATAAAGTCATAAGAGGACACTCTACTGGGTCTTACCACTCTCATCAATTTTATAAATGAGGTGTTCACGTTTCCAATTAGGAGAAAACTTCTAATATGGAAAATTGGAATTGACTTTCAAAAAGAAATGGAAAACTAGGCATGTTTATAAGATAAGAGACCAATTAGAAGTTGCTCATGGAGAATTGCGATAAGAGGAGAGAAGATTGAGTGGGAAATCAAGTAAGTGGGTAAGAGAAGGAATCTTGGTGTATGCATACAACATACATGATGCTTGAAGGATTTTCAAACTTATGCACCTGAAAGATCTTCAACTTCTTAGATGTGTGCAGAGTAAGATCCATAGGCAGCAAAAGAAAAAGTAAACAAAACTACATACTTGGTTATGCTAGATGTATCGTGTGTGCATAAATACATAATAAGAGAAACTATCAAGACCATGAAATTTCTCATGCAAAAATGTACTGAGTCATGATAACTTCTAATATGCTATAAATTAAACATGATATAATGAAAGATGAGTTTGACTGTTTTTTACTTTTGTTATATCTGTTAAAAGAAAAGAATGGATGAAAGAAAAGAAGATTTGATGCAGCTTCCTTTTCTGTGATGGGAATTTTTTTTCTCTCACATTGTCAAATTGCTCCTTTGTTCAGAACCTTTCTACATTTGCCTTCAGTGTCCTAAATACTTGTATTATCTGCTCATATTTGGAAATTATTGTTTGGTGATGATAAACCCACCCCTATTTAGATTTAAGCATTGATTGCTCTATTGGACCGGTTGTATGACCTTTTTTTAAGTTGAAACCACTTTGACAGTGTGCGCCTGACATATAAGGGGGCAGGCTTATCATTTTCCTACATTTTAAAGTTATGACTATAATATGCTGATCTTCTATTTATTTATCACAGGTGATTGGAGTGAATGATGCAAATAAAATTTCTGGGGATGTTTTATCCATTATTGATTCTTTGAAGAAAGAAGTTGGTGCTGACCGCTGTATTCACATAAAGGTTCTAGCAGTAGTTGTTACTGTTATTGTTTGATCTGGTGTGCTTATGAGTTTTTCTGTTGAGCAGTTTGCAGTTATTAACCTTTTCTTTTCCTCAGGAAAGAATGGAAGAAAACAAGCAGAAGCTGCATTATATCACAAATCATGTTTATAATTTGTCCAAGTCAAGAAGAGAAGCTACAGGCAGTGACATTGATGTTTCTGTTGATTGGTTGGCCAGAAGACAAGAAGATGCGCACTGTATGCTAAATGGTCTTGATTTAACTACTGGACAGAAAGATAACGATAACTGCCAGGAAGATATTTCATATGCCTCATCAACTGTCCTCTTGGGAAATAATTTTGGTGGCAAGAATGTAATTCGTCCAATCAAGCTTTTAGAAGTGCAAAAGCTGCCTCCTTATACGACATGGATCTTTTTGGATAGGTAAATTTAACTGTTTATTTACAACATGTACAAAGTTCTCTCCGCAATGCACGGCCATATCTGTATCTACTGATGAATTTTATTTTGGTTTCTTGGCTGTTCAATTACTTATTTGCGGTGCTGCTTACATGCATGCCTGACCTGATTCCATTTATAAGTAAACAATATTATGAACTTTGTAATTATTTGCTTCATGAAGATTTTAAATTCACTGTAATAACTTTTTCAGTAGCACTGTACTCTCTAGCAAGTTACTTTTCTAAGATGTATTTTCTATTTGTTTTCAGTACTGGGGCTGGATTTAATTGATTTCAGATTAAACTTTGGTGCAGGAATCAAAGAATGACAGAAGATCAATCTGTTGTTGGCCGAAGAAGAATTTATTATGATCAAACCGGTGGAGAAGCATTAATTTGCAGTGATAGTGAGGAGGATGTTCCTGAGGATGAAGAAGAAAAGAAAGAGTTTTGTGATTCTGAAGATTACATTCTTCGGTTGGTACAGATATAGTAATTGATGAAGCCAGTGAATCCTTTATTTTCATTTTTCATTTTTTTTCTTTCGTAAATTTTGAGTAGTTCTGGTGCACTGAAGCAAGACATTTTGTTATTCTATTTACTCATGTTTAGTATGTTTGGGCAGTAATTTTAACAGAAGCACCACTCAAGTAATTCTGTCATGGCATATGTATTTATTTTTGCTCATACTTTGTGGTATTTCTGTCTGTTTTTCTTTCTTTGATCAAGTGCTAAAACAGATGTCCAGAAATAGAAAGCTACACAAGGAATTGAATTAAACTCCAATTTCTTGGGTCCAATAGTTTTGCAATTTACTTTGTTGTTTACACATTGCATTTTGACGTAGAATCATTGTTAATGTTCTTGGTAATCCTGTGTGGCCAACAAAAGGGTGTTATTTACTTTTTGGAATGTTTGGTATACATATTACAGAAGTAATCTGGTGGTATTCAGTCAAGGCCTGATAAATCTGAGATTTGATTGGCATTTGATGATCGGCTGAAACCAACTTGACGGAGGACATGGGCACTACTCTTTTTATGTAATTTAGTTCTTTTAATTTTTCTAGAAGCTAGTGTATAATCTAATGAATGAAACTGTAATAAAGCAATAATTTTGAGTTATTCTCTTTGGAGTTAAATATGTGATCACAATAACACTTCGTTGTGTGGCAATTTGAAAACTCCTTTAAGTGGGTGACTTGGTAAACTGAGAAGAATGACTTTCGAAATTGTACTTTGCAATGATTTTATGAATACATCTCTGGTTGTATACACTGTGCGTAAGTCCAATTGAGATGATCTTGTGGGTCTTAGTAATTGTGACTGTTTTCCATTTCCAGCGAAAGAGTTTGGAGGCTCAGTGCTAACCAAGATGACACTACATGCTAGAATGCATTTTGCATCCTTTTTTTATTAACTTTTAAGATACTACAGTCTGGATGCATTTTCCTGAATTGCGGTTGGAAGTTAAACTATAACTCTTTTACATAGAATGGTTGGTTCCTTTCAATATTATCCAGTAATTGACATTCTGTTTGCTTTGTAATGGCATTTTTCTTGTCTTAGTCATTGACGTTATTCTTTATCTGTTTGCTACTTGTTTCTTTCTATTGGAGTCATATCTCTTTCTCAAGAAGTCTATGGAATCCTGTCATATGACTGCCTCTAAGTTACAGTGGAACTATTTGCTGGCTGTATATTACTTTCCAAATGATGAAATTTTCACTTTCATATCTCATATTACATGATATTTACATTGTTAGTTTTGGATTTCAGAATGACCATCCAAAAAGTTGGCTCCTCTGATGCTGTGCTGGATGCGCTAGCAAAATACTTGGAGAGAAGGCCTTCTGAAATCAAGGTATGTTCCTTCTGAGGAGCTACTCAGGGATGCAATCTCAGAAAGTGCTTTCCTAGTCGTTTCTCACATGGCAAGGTCATTATATTATTGAGCCTGCTTACTTTCTCCAATTTATCTGGCCAGTCCATACTATAAACTTGGATTTGGATCTTTCCCATTCATTTTGTGCTCGCTTTACAGAGGTATGAAACAAGGTCAAACATCTTATACAGGCAAGATACGAAAGTTTTCTAAAGAGGGAAAACACCACGTGCTGTACCAAGAACATGGATTTTGACGCAAATCTGCAAATTGATGCTGCCTTTCATGATAAAGATCTTGATGCAGCTCTGGATTCTTTTGATAACCTATTTTGTCGAAGATGTCTGGTAAGAACTGGTACATCCTTCCCCTATTTTCAAGTCTTTAGTACTCACAGAAATATTCTAATAGCTTTCTCTTCAACTTTGTCAGGTTTTTGATTGCAGACTACATGGGTGTTCTCAGGATCTTGTTTTTCCTGTAAGTTGCTGATCTGATTAACAGTAGCATAACCCAAGTGTTTGTGGGGTGTAAAATATTTATTTGTTGCATTAATATCAGGCAGAGAAGCAACTTCCGTGGAGCCATTCAGAAGAGGAAAAAGGCATACCATGTGGTGGTCATTGCTATCGGCTGGTATTTTCTCAGGATGATAAAACATGATCAATACTTCCATAGGAATTATTTTACGTTGAAGTTTATATACCTTGAAATTGATCCATTGCAGGGCTTCAAGCTTGAAAGCATTGCTACCATCAGCTCTTCCTTGCTTGGTGCTCTGGAAGACAAACAAATCCCTTCATCTGGTAGTGCTGGTGGTCAGATATCCCCAAGAAAGAAACCCCCTACTGTTGGGAGGAGGTCAAAGTCTCATCAGAGTGAAAGTGCTTCTTCAAATGCAAGAATTACACTGGAAAGCAGTGAGTCAGGAATAAGGCCCCAGCAGGAGACTTCATCGAATCGTAATTCTTCATCTCCCTCAAAAACTAAGCTTGCTGGTAAATGTGGAATTCGGAAACGAAGCAGCAAAAGAGATGCTGAACGGGTACTTGTTTGCATGAGAAAGAGACAAAAGAAACTGGCTGCATCTGATTCTGATTCAGTTGTTAGTCGAAATCTTTGGCCAAGAGATATGAAGCTCAGATCCAATTCACGTAAGGGAAAAAAAGATGCTAGTTCTTCTTCACAGAGGAAAGTACTGAAATCCCTAAGTGCTAGAAAATCCAAAAGGAATGAATCAGTGGTTCAGGAGGATCAAAACTCTGTGTTTGATGAAGTCCGCAATGAACAACTGAATGAGATGAATAGAGAAGCACCTCCTACCAACAGTGAAACACCACGGAAAGAGGAGTTTGTTGATGAAAATGTTTGTAAACATGAATTAAATGGTGATATATCATGGAAGGCTATTGAGAAGGGCCTATTTGCAAAAGGTGTAGAAATCTTTGGAAAGAATAGGTTAGTTTGCTTTACTCTTCTTTCTGAAAGCTGGACTTGAGGAAAAGAAATAATGATGTCATATTGTTTTACTAACATTTATATTTACTGATATTTGCTCATGAGCTGATTTTATATGCTACTATTCCAATGATGACATTTGCATGTCAGTTAGTGGATGTCCTTCTGGCATGAATGCCTATTAACTGAAATGATATTATGGTGCATGCTATTGTGTTCATTCTCCTGTTACTCCCATAGAAAGCAGTCCCCTGCTTCTTCCAGAAACTACAGTCAGTGGCAATGGAGTAATATTCTTCGCTCTATCTTCAGTCTTTACCTCGTCACCAAATTTCTTTGTTGTGAATGCAACCATTCATGCATTGTTTTTGACTTGCCTGAACTTCATGTTGCTGCTAGTAATGGTGTTGAGTTAATTTCACTGAGATTGAAGGATCGGATTTCTAATGGTCGATCTACTTCTCCCATGTCTCCATAACGAGGAAGTTGAAATTCTTGTTCATTGGCAAATATTACACAAGAAAATTTGTATAGTTAAACATTGTAGTACAAAATAACTTATATGAGCCACAAGAGTAAGCTTTTAGGTGATTGGGATGGTGGGAAACAAAACAATAACCAGATCTTTTATCTTTGATGATCTAGTCTAGAGCCCATGTTAGAGCAGTTGTGGTCAATGCTTTCCAGATCCCTTTGCATCTGGTGGCCCAGTGACATTTGTTACATGTATGTATATCAAAATTTATTGGGGTGTAATTCCCAATCACGGGCATGTAACTGCGGTAAAGATTACAATGAAGCTTTCTTAGAAAATCCATTCTTTGAACAACTGAATATATTAATTTATAACAAAATTATGTCAAAGGAAATGAAACTAGGCTCATCTCGTTACTGATTTCACAATAACATCTTCAATCTTGAACTTTGAAGTTGACTAAATCCCAGGTTCCATCAAGTACCAATTTGCTATTAGTAGTTAGATTATAGCTTTTCTCATTCATTACCAATGTGCTACCAGTGGCTAGTAAAACTTTACTGATTTATATTCCCCAATAAAGTGTGAACAGGAAAAACTGCTTCTAAGGAAGCAAGCTGTTTCACATATGGCTGTAAAGCTGCACCAGATATTTGGTCGATTACCCTATAATGGGCATTTTATTGGAGTTCTTATCTTTTGAGTTAGCCAATTCACCGTATCCTTGTTTGACTAGCACTGGACTACCTAATCGGCCCTTTATATTTGAGTAACTCCTCTTAACGATCAACCAAATCTGATGATAGTTCAATGAGAAAGCCTTAAACTTGTGGCTGTGTCTAACTTTCCTGAATAAAAAATTTAAAACATAGAGAAAGCATCAGCCTAAACAATTTGAACACCTTCCATAAAAGCGGTGGAGGAGATTTTATACTTGTACACTGGCATTTGACGTAGCTCTTGGAAGCTAATATGGCTTACATTCATCAGCAAAGGTATCAGGAGAGGGAATTTTGCAATGGGAATTGATTTATCTCTAGAGCAATGCTAACTTGTCAGCTGTACTTTTTCAACTTTCTTTATGACTAACAAGTCATCTGTATAACCTACTCAATGAACCTGATATTACTAAATGGGCCTCAGGAATAGAATGATCAGAGTTTTCATGAGGCATGTAACATCTCTTGGAGAGATTTCTTGTGGATTTAAGTACATCATGGATAGGTTAAAAGTGTGGTTTGTCCTGACTGCTATCCACCCTGCTATTTTCGGACATCATTTCCCCAAAATCAGAACCATTGGTGATTATAGCTGATCTTTCTTTTTTTCATGCTCTCATGCTAGACAGAAGATTCTTATAACATCAGATCCAAAAAATACACACCCAAGGGCTGGTGAGAAGCTCCTGTAGTAGGTTTCTAGTTTTTACTGCTTAGCTTTATAAGTAGGTCTATCATCAATGCTAGGTGAAAGATTGCAATGGATGGATGTATTGAAAAGTTTCATATAAAAATTTTAAAGAATTATTTGCCGTTCTTTCAGAATACCTGTTACATTTGCTTAATCATTAACATGACACCTTTAAGTCCTTGAACAAGAATGCAATTGGACAAAATAATAAGAACCCTAAGTATAACCTGGACTTCGTGATATCTTTAGACCAATCATTGAACTGCAGTAATTGTTTCTCTTGCTTGCCCCATACATCTTGCCCTTATTGTACAGTGTATTTGCTATTAATTGTTGATCTTTTGATTAAGACGGCAAGCCTTGGTGCAACGGTAGAGTTGTCACTGTGTGACCTGGAGCTCATGGGTTCGAAGTGTGGAAATAGCCTCTTGCAAAAATGCAAGGTAAGGCTGCGTACTATAGACTCTTTGTGGTCCACCCCCTCTCTGGATCCCACATACATGGGAGCTTTGTGCACCGTGCTGCCTTTTTTTTTTTTGATCTTTTGAGTGAGGCAACTAGCTCCCATATGAATTAGACCAGTGCAAACTGCAGTATTGACCTAGTCTACTTGCTCTTTGGTAACCAAAATACATTTCTGTAAATGGTTTGATGGTGGAGCAAACAAACTTGTCACACCCCTTTATGGCATTCGTCAGTCTTTTGGCTACTTTCCCTCTTACTTCCTTCTCCTGGAATCTGATCTAGACTTTAGGTGCTTTCCGATGGTTAACACAACTTCAGCCATGAGAGATATCTCATTTACCAAAAAAATCTTGGTTCCTTTAATTAGTTTTTCCATGTTATAGTTTTTGAAAATCAATATACTTGCAGTTTTATGGTTCATGCAATTATCTTACATGCCATTCTCATAATTCTTGGTAGATGCTACCTTTAGTTTTGTCAACCCTCCATCTTGACATTGGGACATTGCAATGTAGTAAAGTAGATTCTTGAAACCCTGAACCCAACTTTGCAGTAGATCCATCTTAGATTATTTAATCTAGCATCAGAGGTACTTCTTGGGGCATACTTCACTTAATGGTCCTAAGCTTATTTAGGGGTTTCTAACATAAGACTCAAAAGACAAATAAGAAAAGGAAAGAAGATTTTATATGTTTCTAGAGTATCTTATCCATTCATTAGATTCTCAAAAAATTACAAAGCAAAGAAAAAGAAGATAAAAGGTAAAACAGAGTTACTGCTGATATAACACTATAAACATGCCACTTTTCATGTGAACATTACCACAAGGTTATTTTTATGAAGTTTGAATTGTTTAGATCATGTTAGGTGCATTAGAAGCCATGATCAAAATGTATTAGTCAAAGATGATGAGATCAAACAAAGGTGGGAAACATACTTTCAAAAATTGTTAAATGACAATGGCTCTAAGAATATAGGGATTGAAAATACTATAAATCTAAATAACATTGGATATTATAGACATGAACGTAGGATTAGAATACCTAAAGTGAAGGAGGCCTTGAAAAAGATGAAATCAGGAAAGGCCATGGGGCTCGATGGTATACCAGTAGAGGTTTGGAAGCATATGGGAGATATTGGGGTAGTTTGGTTGACCCAGTTGTTTAACAAGATTGTAAAATTAAAGAAAATGCCTAATGAGTAGAGGAAAAGCTCTATTATACCAATTTATAAGCATAAAGGAGACGTACAGAGTTGCACTAATTATCGAGGGATCAAACTTATGAGCCACCCTATGAAACTTTTTGAAAGAGTGATTGAGAAGAGGCTACGACATCAAACAAGTGCATCGGAGAATCAGTTTGGTTTCATGCCTAGGACGTCTACCATGAAAGCTATTTTCTTACTAAGACAATTAGTAGAGAAATATAGGGAGAGGAGGAAAGACCTCTACATGGTCTTTATCAACTTAGAGAAAGCTTATGATAGAGTCCCTAGAGAGTTAATATGGAGGGTGTTGGGTGATAAAGGGGTTTTGCAGGGGTATATAGACATAATTAAAGATATGCATGATGGAGCGGTAACAAATGTTAAGACCACTAGTGGCAAGACTGGTGATTTTTCTGTCATTGTAGGATTGCACCAAGGATCGGTATTGAGCCTATACCTTTTCATATTGGTTATGGATGAGTTAATAAAACATTTGTATGAGGAGATTCCCTGGTGCATGCTATTTGCAGATGATATAGTCTTACTTGATGATACAAGGGAGGGTGTAAACATAAAGCTAGAGTTATGGAGAGAAGCATTAGAATCTAAAGGATTTACAATTAGTCGAACTAAGATAGAATATATGGAATGCAATTTTAACAAAGAGAGGAGTAGGAGTGGAACACCAGTAAAGATTGATAACCAAGAAGTTCCCGTAAAAGACCACTTTCGGTACTTAAGATCAATGATTCATGAGAGTGGAGAGATTGAGAGGGAGGTTACCCAGAGAATCCAAGCGAGTTGGAACAAATGGAGATGTGCATATGGAGTTTTGTGTAATCAGCGGGTGCCCCTCAAACTAAATGGAAAATTCTATAGGATGGCCATAAGGCCGGCCATGCTCTATGGATCAGAGTGTTGGGTAGTTAAGGAACATCATGTTCATAGGATGAGCATCGCGGAAATGAGGATGTTGAGGTGGATGAGTGGTAAGACAAGAAAGAATAGAATTAGAAATGAAAATCATCATCATCATCATCATCATCATCATCATCATCATCATCAAGACCTTATACCAATTAGGGGTCGGCCACATGAATCTTATTCCTCCATTCCTCTCTGTTAAGTACCATGGCTTCATTTAGTCCCAAAGTTTTTAAATCTTTCATCACCACTTCTATCCACGCTCTTTTGGGCCTTCCCCTTGCCCTTTTAGAACCTTCTACTTGTATTGCCTCACTCCTTTGAACTGGTGTCGTTGTTGGTCTTCTTTGAGTGTGTCCAAACCATCTAAGTCTAATCTCCCTCATCTTGTTACCTGTTGGTGCTATTCCTAAATTTTCTCTAATATTTTCATTTTTAATTCTATCCTGTCTTGTCTTACCACTCATCCATCTCAATATCCTCATTTCTGCGACGCTCATCCTATGAGCATGATGTTCTTTAACTGCCCAACACTCTGATCCATAGAGCATGGCTGGCCTTATGGCCATCCTATAGAATTTTCTTTTTAGTTTGAGTGGCATCTGCCGATCACACAAAACTCCAGATGCACATCTCCATTTCTTCCAACTTGCTTGGATTCTCTGGGTAACCTCCGTTTCAATCTCTCCACTCTCATGAATCATTGATCCTAAGTACTGAAAGTGGCCTTTTACGGGGACTTTTTGTTTATCAATCTCCTTGCTAAAATTGCATTCCATATATTCTTAGTTCGACTAATTTTAAATCCTTTAGATTCTAATGCTTCTCTCCATAACTCTAGCTTTATGTTTACACCCTCCCTTGTCTCATCAAGTAAGACTATATTATCTGTAAATAGCATGTACTAGGGAATCTCCTCGTGCAGATGTTTTGTTAACTCATCCAAAACCAATGTGAAAAGGTATGGGCTTAATGCGAATCCTTGGTGCAATCCTACAACGACAGAAAAATCACCAGTCTTGTCACTAGTGGTCTTAACATTTGTTACCGCTCCCTCATACATATCTTTAATTATGTCTATATACCCCTGCAAAACCCCTTTATCACCCAACACCCTCCATATTAACTCTCTAGGGACTTTATCATAAGCTTTCTCTAAGTCGATAAAGACCATGTAGAGCTCATCATATGCTTTAAGTTTAGCCTTACTGTTCTCTTAGCAACCTTTTTAGCATTCTTATATTGTTCATAGTTTTCATTATTTCTAGTCTTCTGCCATACTTTAAGACACATCCGTTTCTCTTTAATAACTTTTTGTACTGTTTCACTTCACTACCATGTTTCCTTTACTAATTGCCCTTTACCTTTAGATACTCCTAAGACATCTTTTGCCACTTTCTTGATGGACTTATCAATATTAATCCATATGGTATTTACTTCTGTTTCATAGTTCCAATTTCCTTCTACCATCAACTTATTTGTGAATGAGGTTATTTTCTCTCCTTTTAAGTTCTACCACTTAATTTTTGGGTACCTATTAAGTTCGTTTCTTTTCTTCCATCTTTTGATATGGATATCCATAACCATTAACTTATGTTGTGAGGTTAAACTCTCGGGTATCACCTTACAATCCTTACACATAGATCGTTCATTATTCCTAAGTAGAAAAAAGTCTATTTGGCTTTTATGAAGTCCACTTTTTAAGGTTATTAAGTGTTCATCCCTCTTCTTAAGGAGTGTATTTACAATGGCCAGGTTATATGACAAAGCAAAATCGAGGATATTCTCCCCCATCTCATTTCGTTGACCTATAGCATACCCTCCGTGTATTCTATCATGTCCTTCCGAATTAGAATTAGAAATGAAAATGTTAGAGAAAATTTAGGGGTGCCCCCCATAGGTAACAAGATGAGGAGATTAGACTTAGATGGTTTGGACATGTTCAAAGGAGATCAACAACGGCACTAGTTAGAAGGAGTGAGGCAATACAAGTAGAAGGTTCTAAAAGGGCAAGGGGAAGGCCCATAGAACGTGGATAGAAGTGGTGAGGAAAGATTTAAAAACTTTGGGACTAAATGAAGCCATGGTACTTAACAGAGAGGAATGGAGGAATAAGATTCATGTGGCCGACCCCTAATTGGTATAAGGTCTTGATGATGATGAATTGTTTGACATTTTAACAGTCTTCCTTTAGAGTTCCTAATACATCTGGGGTCATATTTAGAAAGTATTCTATTGCTATTGGAAGTTTCAAGTTTAAATAGAAGTTGTTTAGGAATTGAAAGCTGCTTAGCTTATACAGTTTCTATTTCTCAGAGAAGAAGTCTTAGAACTTTATACAAATGGTTGTAAAGACAACAGAATTAGTGATAGGAATAGAAATTTCTGAATCTTCTGTTTTTCTTGCTCATTTCTTCTTATTCTTCTTCTTTGCTTATTTTAGTTCAGTACGATGCATGTTTTCCTGATTGCCTTTGTGCTTAAACACTGCTGGAAAAGCTAGGGCTTTAAGGATTAAAACTGTTGGATTTCTGATGCAGACACTCTAAACTCTACTCTATCTTCTGCTAGAATCAGTAGTTTTATTCATTTCATTTCATTTCAATTCGTTTCTGTTTCTTCTTCTAGAAACAATGATGCTGTAGGATGACAATTGTTGGAGTTTCAACAAATGTCAATGTGAAACTTGAGAATATATAAAACGCGATTAACAAGAAAAATTCCTAGTTTTCAACGACCTCCTCAAGAAGTGGAAGGTTTTGACAAAGAAAGCTACTGCACTCCACCTCGCTTTTCCAGTAGAAGAACATCAACAATCTATAAGCAAATGTATGGGATGATCTTTCTCTGATCCCTTGCAGTTTTAATGAGACATTGAGTTGGGAACTCAAGCTGATTGACATCAAGCAAGAATTTCCGAAATGTTTAGAAAGCTTGAAGAGTTTAATTACTAACTAGCTGCCAGATTCTTCAATGACATGTTCGTGAACAAGAATATGATGGATCTCTGCATCGAATTACCGAACTCAAGGATGAGTTTTTTCCAAGAGGGCTTGTATAATGCAGGGGCATCTTGTCCATTCATTAGAATCCTCAAACACTACAAACAAGGAAAAAGAAGAGGAATGGTGGAACAGAGTTACTGTCCAAGTAACACTGTTGAACTCAGTACTGTCAAATTGTTTAGGAGTTTGATAGTCTTTCTATTTAGAATGCATCCTATCACCAGTGGAAGTTTCTATTTTGGTTAGGAGTTCTTTTAGGAATGTTTCTTAGTTATTAAGTTTCCTATTTCTGTTTTGAGCCTGAAAGTTTATATCTTTTGGAGAAGAAATATTAGAACTCGTTAAAGGCTGTAATAGTAGATCAGATTTTAGTGAATATAATGGAGTTTTCTGCATCATCTCTTGTTCTTGCCCTTTTCTTCTTCTTCTTCTTCTTCTTCTTCATAGCTTTGTTTCAATCCAGTTTTGGGCTGTTTACTGTTGATTTTGTGTTTCAACCTTGCTGGAAAAGCTAGGGTTTTAAGCATTAAAATTGTTTGATTGATTCTTTTGCAGACTCTAGACTCTACTGTTTCTTTCCCTGCAAATGGTGATACTGTTACAACAACTTTCTTCCTGATTAATCTTGAATATTTTCCTGCATTAACATGTCATGTCCAACATTGGTGGAGATCAAGTGAGAGCTCACTAACCATACATGCCACAACTTGTGCAGTATTTAGAGCGACTTACCTATTCATAAATAAGGGCAGCCCTGGCGTACAAAGCTCTTGCCTGTGCGGGGTCCGGGGACGGGGCGAACCACAAGGGCCTATAGTATGCAGTCTTACTTTGTATTTTTGCAAGAGGCTGTTTCCACACCTTGAACCTGTGACCTTAAGGTCACATGACACCTACTTTTACTGTTGAGCCAAGGCTCCCCTTCATAAATAAAAGAGAAAAACTTAACCTCACTTTCAGCCAATGTGTGTGCGTGTGTGTGCACACAATGTACCATTAGATGAAGGATTCCAAATCGCCAAAATCCCTCTGGCAAAGAATAGTGACCTCTTGCATCTCTGCACTGGAATGTTGGCCCACAGAATGCCTCTCACAATAATATATCCTGCCAATGGAAGCTGAGGCTCATCTCTGTACAGATTTTGGCTTTATGTGAAGTTGCAAGTTCCACTTTACTGCAGCACTGCGAGAGGCCTAAGAAGAGCAACTTAATGTTAGCTTAAATAACTTCCTCTATGTTGTTGTATATTACATAGTTATTTAAGGGTATCCCATTTAGGTTTTTTATGGATTAGTGCGTCTTATCATGCTGGTGGCAAATTTATTTTGCTAGCATGCTTTCACTGCCCTCTTAATATGGCTTTTCATTTTTGTCTTTGACAGCTGTCTAATTGCTCGAAACCTTTTGAATGGTATGAAGACATGTGCAGAGGTCTCCCACTACATGACTTCTAGTGAGAATAAGTTATCATATCGATTTGGTGATGGTTCAAATTCACAGGTTGAAGGCAATGCCAGGGGTGACTACAATGACACAATGGTCTGCATTCTTGCTACCCTCTGCATTCTTAGTTCATTTCTACATTTTGAAGCACAATTGGAGCTTAATTTATGGTAAGGCATTACAGGGTAGTGAACTGCGAACAAGATCAAGGTTTCTGAGGAGGAAGGGTAGAGTTCGTCGCTTGAAATACACTTGGAAGTCTGCTGCTTATCACTCAATTAGAAAACGAATAACAGAGAGGAAGGATCAACCGTGCAGGCAATATAATCCTTGTGGGTGTCCATCTGCTTGTGGAAAGCAGTGTGCTTGCCTTCTAAGTGGGACCTGCTGCGAAAAATACTGTGGGTAAGCTTTATGATAATTTTCAAGCAGAACTCTTTGAAGAACTGACTTGTCAATATTTTGTTGGTTGCCTTTTCTGACTTCTGTTATTTGACTCTTGAAATTGTGATAGAACCTATTCATGTACAAATATCAATGTCATCAAATGTGTGTCTGTTGCTTACTGTCTTTCTCTTTGTTATGTTGAACGTTAGTCCTTGCCTATTTGATAGCTTCCTTTAGATTAAATTATAAGCTATTCCAGCTGTTGGAGTGTAAATTTACGAGCTGACCATATTCCCAACTAGATAAACCTTTCCAGGCTGTTCATAAACTTCTGAAGTTGATTCTAGGGGTCTTGAGTTCCGTTCTGTTTGTCCATTTCTTTTTATTTATTCTTATCCTCCATTATTTTGATTGATGATGAGTTTAGCTGTCTGACAATAAACACGGTTTTCTTGTTCAAATTGCGGTTGACATGGACCTGTATTTGTGTAAACTTTTACTAGAAATGCTAAACAGATTGGATATGAGGTATGGTCTAACGACCAGATGTTTTTGGACCCACTGTTGCAAGAGCTGACTTGTTCATCTCATTGCTCCAGCTTTAGATGTCCAGTAGTCAAAAAAGCATGTGGCTAGGATGACTGGCATCTAAAAGGCCGCGTGGTGTTTATAGAAGTTTCTAACTCTTCTGTTTTAAGCATTGGCTTTTAGACACTAGAATCATCCAAAACACATGCTTTTGGGATCGCCTATACATCATGTCTTTTTCTATGGTGATGAGGAAAAAAAGGTGTGAATCAGCTAGATGGAGCACACTAGCTTTCCATGAGTTTACTCACTTCTATCTTCTTTTAGATTATTCTTAAGTTTTTATTTACTCTAACATTGATGAGTCTATGAGAAATTTGAAAATAAAAAGATATAAAGCAGGACAAAAGTCAAATTTTAAAATGCAAACGTACATACCCACGTATATAAGAAATTGTAATCCCTGATGCCCCTTTTCTCATAATAGTAGGCGTGATTTTTTGAAGATCTAAGCGATTCATCTTGTTAACCCCCCTCCCTCCTCTCTCTCTCTCTCTTAGATTATCTACATAGCAGAAATGATGCTCAATGGATAAAATTACCTATGTTTCTTTGGGTTGATTCTAAAAATGCAACGGAATGGCAGATAGAATCACCAACTGGTGGGATCTTCAAGATGTAGCCTATGTAAGGGGGTCCAACAAGATGTAGCTAGATCTGAAAAATGAAAGTGGCATCTCGGTGGTCAGAGGTTTGGCATTATCATAATCTAATATCTATTGAATTCTTCTTCTCTTAAAATTCTTCTCTCCCACTCAACAGCACCCATATTACTATAAAATGCAGATAGCCAGTGAACCCACCCCCAAGATGAGCACATCTTCATCAGGTTAAAAGCCCACCAAAATACATGGAAACACCAACTCCACTCCAAGTTTGAAATACCTTACACCACAAGAAGGCAGCGAACTTGCTATATATGAAAGTATGATCTGATGATTCTTCAGCTCTCATGCAAAGATAAAGTCAACCAGGAAGGGAGCACATCCTGAGCTTGAAAAATCCAAGGTGTTGATTCTCACACTCAACCAGCCTATGAAAAGCCTGGATTTTTTGTGGCATTTAGAATTTGGCCCTTCATCTGCCTAGGATTCTAAAGCCATATGAAGAATGATGGTTGTGCTTAAAACACATACTCGTCTTCACCTTGTCCTGCAATGTGTTATGTGCTTTGAGGCAAAAGTAGAAGGCTGCAAAGTGTTACATGCTCCAACTCTAGAGTGCTCCTAAACTCTAAGTTCCCCCGGGCCACACCATTTTATCCCCAATCTCTCCCAAGAACCACATCAACAATAGTTCTTATCACCTATAAATATAAGGGAGTGCATTGTCTATGGATCTAGACTCTACCCACTTATCTTCCCACAACCAAATATTATCCTCCTATCTCACTCTCTTATTGTTTATATCCACGAATCCAGGTTCTTTTTCTTGCACTGTTTCATTTGTTCTCCATAATGTAACTATTGCAATTTGAGATCAAGAGTTGAAGACATCTTTGACCTTACAAATTGACTTGCAGGCTCTGCGTCCTCTACTACTACCTAGCAGTCCACTCTCCCATCTACCTTTATCTTCCCCTCATTTCCGATGAATAATGAATCTTCAACATGCAAATTTTCCCCGCCCTCATCTGCAACCACTTTGTTGGGATAGCTTTATTGTGGATTATAATGTTCCCAGTGCCTAATATCCTTTCTCCATAGGTTGGCACACAACCTCCAATTTCAAAAAGGTGCTTTAAATGTTATCCTTTGTATGTGCATTTTTGCAGCATTCAGTGGGGTTTGGAACAAGGGTATGGGCATACTTATCACAGCTGTTTTAATGATTGTAGTTCTTCCTGGGAATAAGAGAGAAGATTTCATCCACTCACTTAGGTACCTTTCAGTTCTTTCAAACACCAACTCCCGTGACTTCTTCCTTGGTATTTCTTATCCATAGGGATGGACTTGGTAAGAAATTAGTAATATAAGGGAATGATAGAGACGTCCATTTTAAATACCGTAGACCCCCATTTGATGCTTGTTTGGCACTTCAAAAATCATCAAATGATGCCTAAATGGATGTCTCTACTATGTGAAATGGGTGTACCAGCTACCCTTTAAGTCATCCATAAACAGCTAGCATGGGGCAGGCTGGATTCTGGCTTAGTTGGAAATTTGTGGGCTCTAAATGATCCCCTTTCTTTTTCATTCTGCAGAAAATTGGGCGCTCCTCTCTTTCAAGTTTTCTGTTATGGCGCTAGAGTTTTCATAATCACATGCTAAGAAGGGATTAAAATGGAGAAAGGAAAGTTGTATGAAGCATCATCCCAAGTGGCAAGTGGCAAGAGCCGTTACTTCTATTCGTCAGTTATTGGATTATGAAACAAAACCCTAAAAGCCTCTAGATCTTAAGATCCAAAAATTCCCTCTTTTGCTGCAAGTAAAAATCAAGGAAACAAAAGAAGCCCTGCATTTATTGAGAACTGAAAATTTGAACCTAGAAATCTTGTTTCTTCATCAAACTTGTGGCGCCAATTTTGAAGTGATCATAACCATTCATCTTTTGTATCTTGACTTAGGCCCCACCCGCATATCTTATCCATTGAATGGACAGTTTAGATCACTGAAAATCTGGGACAATTTGGATCTTTATCTGTCCATACATGGACCATCTAGGGGAGGAAGGAGACATAGGGTAGTAGACAGGGAAGAAACATGAAGTAGAAGGACAGGTTTGGGCCTGTATTGAACTGCCATGTGTCCTCTTCTATCCTATAGGTATGGCTGCAAAATAAGTAAGGGGTGAGTATATCCTCTCTCTCTCTCTCTCTCTCTCTCTCTCTCTCTCTCTCTCTCTCTCTCTAACTGAAGGTTAATACCATAACATCCTTGTTCCCCTTGATCATTACCAACCATAGAGCTCTTCATTCATTGTGTTTCGCCCTTGAGGCTTGTCTGGGTCGCCTTGTAATCCCCCCAATGTTTTGAATTTGGTCTTCATCATCCCTGTGTGACATAAGAGTGTTGCTGAACTGAAGATTTCAAATGGAACGGTCCTAATGCAGATATGCAAAGTTAGTTTGAAAAATGAGCAGGGTAAATAATTGAATACATGATTAGTTGGTATACCTAATTGAATTTCGTTGCACAACCTTACAGACAACTGATCCTTGAATTCATTCTTAAATTTTGCTCAAATCAAAAGGAACACAAACCGAAATAAGCAAAGCCAATGAACAGTGATGTGGGACAGCATGCAAATGGTCTAATCTATATGCTGAGATCAAATCAGAATTAATTTAAATAGAAAAACATAAATTAAACCATAACTAGCACTTTTAATTTGCAGAAAAACAGCTTTAATATGCATGAATAAACTACAATGAAGGATCTATAGATCGTTTGAAATCTGTACCTATTAAGGTAAGATTGAAGTTTTAACATGGATCGTTTCTTTGATGAATGAATGGTCCTAATTATGCTTCGGATCTAGGGTTTCATGAATTTAATGCTGGATAACAGTCAAAGATTATTACCGACACATTCATGTAACTACACGCAACAAAGAAATCATCTAATAAATGATAAAGTAGAAAAAAAATACGCAATGACAGATCAGGATGAAACGATATTACCTCGGCCTTGTATTGAAGATGACTTCATGCCCACGCGAAGGAAACTAAAACAAGGAATCCACCAAGTCAAACATAATCTCTACTCATCCTTCTCAAAATCTCTTACTAAAAAGAGAAAAGGATCTTAAGTAGGAGATATCCAACCCTAATTTAGAGAAAAGACAAAATTGCCCCTAATTAAGTCATAACACACTAATAAATCCAATACCCTTGGTGGTAAATATCCAAAGTAGAAGAAAAAACTAAATTGTAACATGACATAAAAAAAAGTGGGTGGTCTCTTTTAATCTCCCTAGCTAAAAAGACTTCGACCATGTCGAAGTAGAAACATCGAACCTCCCAACTGTATGCATGCCCAATGCGGGGTCTTCAAATGTATATACATACACTTGGGTCATTAATAAAAATCCTCCATGTATATAGCTTCCCAATGTGAGGTCTTCAAATAATGCCTACATATATGGGTCTTCAATCATCTCTTGCACGTACATCATCCCTGGGTGGGAACCTCACTGTAATACATATATACGTGTAAGAGGTCTTCTACTCTTAAGGACTCGACGAAATAGGGGCCCTCCGTCGCCTCTACTGTCTTGAAGTCATGTTTAGCGTGGGGCTATTGGTGTAGTAAACTGTCGATAACAATCCAGAAGGTCTAGATCTAGGCTTTGAATCTCGTACTCTGTGTTCCAGGTACAATCTGATTGCAAGCCTATGCTTCCACTTGACAAGGAATTTTTGATAACCCCCTTATCTAGTGGGCACTATTTGATCGTCAAGTATGTCCTCTAACTGCTCTTTTGCGGGACGAAATTGTGGCTGTGGAGGTAATGGCTGTGTGGGTGGGGCATGGGGTTGAGGGCTCTGGATGGGTTGGCTAGGATCAGTGCTCGGGTCAGGGCTAGGGTCAAGACTAGGATTAATGGGTGAATTTGTAGGTTGACAAAAAGGATCTAGATCCTCCACATTAAACGTTGAACTAATCCTCCAATCAAAAGGAAGATCCAAACTGTAAGCATTCTCCTCTACCCTTAATACTCGAAAGGGATTGGCACTGCGAGTCCGTAACTTTTGAGCGACTCCCTGTGGAAATCGTTTAGGTCTCATGCATACAATGACATAATCACCTAGCTGAAATTTCCTTATATTGCCTGTTCAAGTCTATGCCAAATTTATATTTCTCGTTATTTTAAAGTAATCCTTTGTTTGATCATAGAATGCAAATCATGCATAGGCTGTGCAAAGGACTAGGCTAATTCAGATGACCCATGAGATATAGACATAGATATGAGATCTACAAGCATTCTAGGCTCGTAAACGGCCTCAAAGGGACTCATACCATTTGTCTTATTAATAGAATTATTGTATGCGAATTTAGCCATTGGTAAAACGGTATCTCAATTCCTAATGTTCTCCCACTAAGCAACTCGGCAAATCTCCTAGGCTTGGCTTTACAACTTCTATCTGGCCATTCATATGTGGGTGGTAAACAGAGGAGAATAGAAGCTAAGTGCCTATCATGTGCCATAGTGTCTTGCAAAAATACCTGACAAACTTGACACCCCTCTTAGACATTGCGGACTTTGGTAATTCATGTAACTAGAGAGCTAACTCAAAATAAATACTGACGATCCTAGACGCGTTAGCAATCTTTGAGCAAGAATCAAGTGGGCCATTTTAGAAAAACAGTCCAAAACGACAAATATGGAATCGTGCTTTTTGATAGTCTTGGGTAGTCCAAGCACGAAATCTATGCTTAAATCTTGCCACGGGGCATGTGGCATTAGCAAACTAGTGTATGATTCTGTATTCTGTTTGCTTTGCTTTACCAATTGACAAGTACAACATTGCCCAATGATGTTGACAATATCTTGTTGGAGATTAGGCTAATAGAACCTATCAAAGACAAGGGCAATGGTTTTATCACAATCGAAATGGCCAGTGGCCCCAACCGTGTAGAGTTCTCAAATGAGAAAATCTCTCAAGAAATTGGGGAATACACAAACGAAGGCCTAAAGGGCAGCCTTGGTGCACAAAGCTCTTGCCTATGCGGGGTCCGGGGAAGGGGCAAACCACAAGGGCCTATATTAGGCAGTCTTACCTTGCATTTTGCAAGAGGCTGATTCCATGCCTTGAAACCGTGACCTCAAGGTCACAAACGAAGGCCTTTAAACAAATATGCATCTTGGAGGAGGTAGTTTGTTGTTGTTTTTCGCAAGTGCACGAGCTATTGTGGTATAACTAATGCAAGTATGGGTCGATCCCACAAGGATGCGCTTTAAGAATTTGGAGTTTTTAATAAAATTTAATTATTTAAAAATTAAAATTAAATGACAAAAATTAACAGAAAGAGAAATCAGATTTTAGATGTGTTTAATCAATGAAATTATAGAGGTCTAATCCAAAAGAAACAAAAATTTAACTAAAAAAATAAGAAAATTCCTCTTCCCTAGACTGCCTATCTTCAAATTCCTCAATTATGGTCTCTTAAATTGTGATCCTCCTTCATCAACATGTTTCTGGCACTTTTGATTAATGATCCATTGGAGGGATTAGGCATATTTTAAAAATTCTGAGAGATCTGGGCTAGATAAGAAATTGGAGATTTAACGGCTCAGATTTGAGTTTAGATTCTTAGATTGAAGATCAGTGATGATAAACAAGCCATTGGATGTCCTGGGAACAAGCCTTGAAATTTAATTAAAATTCTGACGTGGAACAGATGAAGAACTGAAGCTATCCTATTGGTTTAAGCTAAACCGTTTATTAGGTTAAGCTTAAATCAATTAGGATTGGATTGGATTGGATTAATCTGAGAATAACAGAACTTGGATAACACAAAACATGGATACAGAAAAAGACAATGAAGGATTCAAATGAGATTATAATTTTTAGGTAGAGGGTGTTTTTGGAATTTTCTTGGAAAATTGGTTTTAAACGAAAAATTACAGAGGGAGCCCAATAGAAGGAAGAAGACGGTGATGTAGGGGGAGAAGAGGAGAAGAGAGGGGGAGAAGGAGGAAACCCATGTCGGGTTTCCTTCTTTGAGCCGTATGGCACCGGAGAAGTTTGTTGGTGCAATGGAGCTCCGTTGCTGGACTTGGACTGGATGACCGGTGATGGAGTATATGGTCTGCCTTGGTCGACTGTGCGGGACCGGTGGAATGGGTGGCGACGCGACCTCGGCTTGGATTCTGGGTGTCGACTGGACAGAATAATAGGTATGGATACCAGTGTGGGTGAACAAGCAGGGTAGTCTAGTTCGGTTTGTGCGACAGAGGAAATCTGGGCGCTGGATCGCCGGTGCGGTGCGGAGATGTGGAACTCAAGAGGTCTAGTGCAGCCTAGGTTGGGTGGTGGAGCATGGCAGGCAAGGGAGTGGGGCGAGTGGTCGGTGGAGTGATGTTGGGCCGGCCTGTCTGCTTCAAGTAGATGATGACATTGATGGGTTGAAAGTGAAGACACCGATGCGGTGGAGACAATGCCAATGACTGCCTATGGGTTTTGTGCTGGGTTGAGAAGGAGAGAGAGGGGAGGTACCTGGTGCTAGTTCGCGTGCTGGAAGCAGAAAGAGCAAAGATTGTGGGAGAGGGCTGGTGAAGCAAGTAAGAGAGGAAAAGTGAGAGATAGAAGGGAGGAAGTATGAAATAGATGAGAAAGAACATAGAAGAAAAGAGGGGATATAGAGAAAGCTGAGAGAGAGAATAAGAGAAGAAGAAGAGGGAGAGAAGGGATGGGGGGTCGGTCTGGCTGCCTCCGAGTTGAAGAGAGAGGGATGAGAGGAGAAGAGGAAAGAAGAAAGATCTAAGAGAGAGGAAGAGAATGGTGAGGCTGAGAGAGAAATAACGTGAGAGAGAGGGGAATAAGAAAGTGAATAATAAAGGAAAGGGGTGACTCCTCCTATGGGTCAGTCAAAGGAGATCCCAAAAAGAAGAGATTCCTTCTATTTTGCCTCTTTCCACTCCCATGTTGTTTACCTTTTGATAAAATCTTCTCCTTGATTCCCAATTGAGATCAATGTTCTTTTAGAAAACTATCTTATCCATCTTTATGAGTGATCTAATCCATTCATTGCTCTCTTGACTCATCTGCATCGTTGAATTTCAAGCTGAACCTTCCATGCCTCTTTTGGTTGATCTGCACCGTTGAATATCGATCTGAGTTATCCAACCCTTCTTTAGTTGATCTGCAAGACCAAAGACTAGATTAGAGTCATCTAAATCGTACATTAAACATTTGATTAGCTCATCTCATCGTTAATTTTGACAATTTACGGTTGGATGGTCAATTTGAGCTAAATTTTATATTCTATCCAAAAATTACCAAATTAATGAATTAGATGGTCTAATTAAATGCTAAACTAGGGGTCTTTAGGCCAAAATTACATACTTAACATAGTCACTAGCACTCCATATCTGACCCTCAGTCAGTGATATGTAAATCTCTTAACAATTCGAGCACAATAGATAATCCTCTCTAACGCTCAAATCCAGTGACCTCAACTTGGAAGGTGTGTACCAATGCCACGTTACGACTCAACGCATCTACAGGTTTGTTCTCTACCCTTGCCTTGTGCTTAAGTACAAATGAATATTCTTGAAGAAATTCAACCCATTTGGCATGTCGCGGGCTTAATTTCTTTTGGGAGCTGAGGTATCACAGGGCCTCATGGTTAGAGAACAAGACAACTTTTTTTGACAATAAGTAATGCCTCCAATGTCCTAATGCTTGAATGACTGCATTGAAATCCTTGTCATAGGTGGAGTATTTTTGCCGTGTGTCATTTAATTTCTCGTTGGAAAATTTCATGGGATGACTCTCTTCACTTAGAACTCCTATACTTAAACCAGATGCAATGCACGCCACTTCAAATACCTTTGAGAAGCTCGATAGGCACATCATCGGAGCTTTAGTCATCGTGTCTTTAATTTCTTTGAACACTTTGAACACAACGTTTGTCCATTTAAACTACCCCTTCATGCAATTAGTAATGGGATACATAATTGAACTGAACCAAGGGATGAAGCAACAATAGAAGGATGCGAACCCATGGAAACTGCGAACCTCGTGAATATTTTGTGGTTCACTCCATTCCATGATGGACCTCACCTTCTCTGGGTCTGCAGAGATGCCTTGAGAACAAACCATAAATCTTAAGAAAACCTGTTGGGAAGCAAATGAACATTTCTTAAGATTTGTATATAGCCTCTCCATCCATAGCATCTCACAGATTTGCCTTAAGTGGATGAGGTGCTGTTCTTTGGTTTGACTATATATTAGGATGTTGTTGCAATACATGTCTAGGAATTTGATGATGTTGTTGCAACACATGTGTCATGATTCGCATGAATGTACTAAGGGCATTCAAAAGCCCAAAAGGCATGATCATCCACTCATATAAACCGTCCTTTGTCTTAGAGGCAGTTTTCCACTCATCCCCTGGACAAATATGGACTTGGCGATAGCCACTCTTAAGGTCAATCTTTGAAACGCTTGGGGCACCCACCATCATGTCCAGCATATTGTTGAGCATCAGTATGGGAAATCGATACTTGATAGTGATTTTATTAATGACTTGACTGTCCAAGCACATCCTCCACGAGCCACCTTTCTTATGTGCGAGTAGTGCGGGTACGTCATAAGGGCTTAAGCTTTCCCTAATGGAACATTTCCATAATAATTCATCCACTTGCTTTTTCAACTTAGCATGCTCGGTGGGATTCATTTTATAGTGGGGAAGGTTCGAAAGACTCGATATGGAGATTAGATTAGTGTGATGCTGAATATCCCTCATGAGAGGTAGCTTATTTGGTAAATCGTTAGGAAAAATGTCCCGATACTCATGTAGAATGGGTGTTACCTCGCTAGGGTACTCGGGAACTAGCAGTGATAGGGTCTCCTTTGCCACTACGGCGTAGAAGAAAGGCTCATCTCTAATGTCCACGGCCAATGCGGCGGTGCTAACAATGACGAGGCCTTAAGCTTTTGCCTTGCCATCTATGATTGCTTTACTGTTGTCTTCTTCTCGCTGAGGTGGCTCTTTGGGTGGTAGATGATTGAGTCGGATCTCTTGCCATCATGCAAGAAAGATCATAACATCCATATCATAAAGCCATATCTTGCCTAAAATAGTGTGACATGCATCCATAGGTACCATATCACACCACAAGGTGTCCTTACATGTTAGAAATTAAATGGGAACCTGACACGTTTGAGTCACTAGGAGTGATGAAGAAGCATCAGGCCACTCAACTCTGTAAGGTCTAGGGTGGGGAAGGGGTGAAAGCCCTAAGTGGGATATGGCATGAGTGGAAATTATATTCGTGCAATTCCTATTGATTTTACAATTCTTTTTGCCACTTTTAACATATGTATGAAAAATATTTGTTCTACGCCAATCATCACTACCCTTTGAGTGCGCGAGAGCTCACCTTAATATTGTCACACATGGGGTATTACCCTCCCCATGGGACCTACAGGTATCACGCACTATGGCAACTCTCTGATTGTTTGCGTCATGGGCCTCCTCATTGCTGGCCTATCTAACGGGCTCATAAACCTCCTCGGGCCATTCTTCATGCTCATTGTTGACATCCTCACCTTCTATAAACAAGGATTTAGATGGGGCCCTAGAAGGGCATTGTCTAGTAACATGTCCAAATCCTTGACATCGATAACACCTAGTGTTGTTGTTTACTCCTGAACTCTTTCCTATCACAAACTTTCCTTTATCGACATTGGATGTTGAAGTCACTTGAGTTCTAGGTTGTTGACTCTCAAATGTTGATCCTCGGATTCATATTGCTTAGTGGGTTATGGTTTGAGATACCTATCACGGACTTGCTTAGCAAGATCCGTGACCAAGGCCCGTAGGCTCTAAGGTAGGTTTGCTTTACTCATGGATGTGGCTTAAAGGACTTAGGCCCATATTCTTGGATATGTGGTGCAAGGCCTGATTCTAGAAGGCTTGGTTTTTGGAAGAGTCCTTGTAAATATCTAGAAAGAGGGAAACCTAGATACTTATGTAGAAACTTCTAAAGAGAGTTCTAGAATGGCCCTCAACAATTAGATGGGTGACACATGTAATAATTTTAGCCATCCATTGAGGAGGTGAATGGAGGAGGGCAAGTACTCATTTGTAACTTTGACAAGCTCATTGTAGATTACTTAACTGAGGAATAATAGGTTCTTTTAGAGTTAGTCTCTTCTTGAGTTTCTCTCATTGCTTTAGTGGCTGAGTGAGTGTAGCCCTAGCAAGTGAGAGTGGGAGTGGAAGGCTGACTTGTGCTTAGCAAAAGGAGTTGCACACAAGTGCCGCACAGATTTAGCAAAGGTGAAACTGTGACCCCGTGACAAGTGGTATCAGAGCATGTTGAAGTGGGCGTTACTTATCGAGCGTTGGGGAAAGCTCGTGGCACCATCATGGCAAGTGAGTTAGGAGTGACCGCCATGCCAGTAGAGGTTTAGTAGAAGTCGAGGTGGGAGAAGTCCAGAGACCCATCATGGAAGTTGCCTTTGGACGCTTGGCTTACTTTGGATGCGAGGCTTGGTCAGTTCGAACAAACTTTGTCTAATTGTTTGAACAAATCGAGTGCATTTATCGATGCCTTGAAAAGCCTCAAAGATGACATGCGAAATACAGTTGATGTGTCTGAGGTTATGGACGCTAAGAACACGGATGGAGGGGAGTGCATGTTTGATTGCTTTGAGTCTGTGGAAGGCGAGATGACCAGTCCACATGAGGAAGTGGCTAGGTTAGAGGATATGGAGCTAGCAAAGGAATCCACAATGACTGTAGATATGGCATAGTTAAGCTTATCAGGCCTAAGTGATGCGAGGTTTCTTGGGCCTAATGAGTCCTAAGAGAAAATGGTAATCAACAAGGAGGTTGACATAATTGATGGCACAAAGGGGAGTGTGCCACAACAGGAAGACTTTAGGATGGGCAAGGCCAACCGAAGTCGTGCCTGAAGCATAGTGGTTGGTAGTTGCCACACTATCATCCAGGAGGCAAATCAACAAAGGGTAATTGCACTAAGGCACAAGAGGCTATTTGAATCACAATTGTGCAAGGGTAAACATATGGGCAAGGATGCTCGCACATTGAAGAGGGAAAAGAAGTTCCCCGCAAAGCATAATCATGGCTGGATGCTTATGTAAGGGGAAGAGCGAGGCAAGATATTATCCAAAGATCATGAGGCCGCGTAGGAGGCGTCAAAAGTGGAAATTTGCAGCATTGATGGAGCTGTGTTGACGAGGGGGTGGGGGAGAATGTCACAGACTTGCTTAGCAAGACTTGTGACCAAGGCCTGTAGGCTTTAAGGGAGGTCTGCTCAACTCATGGATGTGGCCTAAAGTACTTAGGCCTGCATTCTTGGATATGTGGTGCAAGGCCTGATTCTAAATGGCCTGATGTGGCCTAAAGTACTTAGGCCGGCATTCTTGGATATGTGGTGCAAGGCCTAATTCTAAAAGGCCTGGTTTTTGGAAGAGTCCTTGTAAATATCTAAAAAGAGGGCAACATAGATATTTATATAGAAACTTCTAGAGAGAGTTCTAGAATGGTTATCAATCATTAGATGGTTGACACATGTAATAATCCTAGCCATTCATTGAGGAGGTGGATAGAGGAGGGCAAGTATAAATAGGGGTTAGCTTCTCATTTTTAACTTAGACAAGCTCATGGTAGATTACTCAACTGATGAATAACAGGTTCTCTTTGAGTTAGTCTCTTATTGATTCCTCTCATTGCTTTAGTGGGTGAGTGTAGCCTTAGCAAGTGAGAGTGGGAGTGAAAGGCTGGCTTGTGCCTAGTAAAAGGAGTTGTGCATAAGTGCCACATAGGTTTAGCAAAGGTGAAACTGCGAACCCATGACATACCGCTCTAATTCTTACATTATCCTATAGGCATTATCCAAGGAGTTTATATCATTGGGAATGAGTTCTTTCTAGAGCTCAGGGCGAAGGCCTATCCTAAATCTAGACAAGGTCATAGAGGGATCCTCCCTTACATTACACCTCATTATAAACTCATCAAATCGAGGATTGTATTCAGTTATAGACAGACCTCCCTGATGAAGGTTTTGCCATTGAGCTAGTAACCTAGAATGCTAGGACAAGGGGACAAACTTCTCTGTTAGCCTTTCCTTCATGTCTCCCAAGTGAAAATGGGTGGACGCATGGCTGCAGCTCGTTGACACTCCAAATTGGTCCAAAAGAGCCTTGCTTGATGGATCAGCTTAAATCTTGGCAAACTGGACCCGTTGCTCTTCATATATTTATACTAGTCAAAGTAATGATCCATGTTCGAAAGCCAGTCAAGAAACCGTTTTGGATTGAGTTTGCCATCATAGGTAGGGGCCTCAAGCTTGATAGATTTTAGGATTCAATCTTCAATGGTATCTAACTCATAATCGTGATGATGGTGATTACCACATTCTCTGTGGTTACCTCGCTCCTGCATGGCCAATCTAGCATGTACGTTACCTATGAGAGGTTTGGGTCACGACTCTAAGGCCTTTATGTGGGAACCTTGATCATCTAATCACACCGTTATTTTAGCATGCAGGCTGATTATATAATCTTTCAACTCAGCCAATTGTGCTTGAATTTCTTGAAGGATTTTACTGAGTTTTTTTATCTATTGGCTGGTAGGACTGCCATTATGGGTGGCCATATACTAGGACGACTTCCCACCTTATGATTGAACACCCTGCCACTGTATGTAAGTGCCCTAAACATATATGCAATGCTCTAGATCTAAATGGGAATGAGCACAACAAGACCTTTGAAATGCAACTAAACACAACGACCTATTCGTAGAAGGTGCAGGGATGTGCAGCCTTGTTGGGGGCTTGTGGCTAGAGCCTTTGAAAGGTAGACAAAAATCATGTTTTGTGATACAATGAAACATGAAAAAATTCTAATGCAAGTCTCTTTTGGTGGGGAAGCGGTTCAAGTGCAAACTAATGTAGATTCTAAGCCACCTTATGCCATGATACCAAATGCTCTAGATTCTAAGCGGTTCAAGTGCAAACTATATGCTAAGATCAGATCATAATTAATTTAACTAAAAAAATGTAAAACATAAATTAAACTATCACTGGCACTTTTAACATATAAAAAACTGCTTTAATAAGCACGAGTGACCTATAATGAATTATAGGATCTGCAACTAGTTCTAGATTTGTACCGATTAAGGTAAGATAGAAGTTTTAATCCGGATCGTCCCTCTGATGGATGAATGGTCACGAATTAGCTTTTGATTTAGGATTTCAGGAATTTAACGCAGGATAACAATTAAAGATTATTATCGACATGGTCATGTAACCACACGCAACATAGAAATCATCCGATAAAAGATAAAGTAGAAAAAATACTCAATGATAGGGATGAAATGCTTTTATCTCGGCATCATAAGCATTTCATACCAAACGTAGCTTCATGTCCACTGGAAGGAAACTAGAACAGGGAATCCACCAAGTCAAACGTAATCTCCATTCATTATTCTAAGAAAACCCCTTACAAAAAAGAGAAAAGGATCTTAAGTAGAAGACTTCCAACCCTAATGTAGAGGAAAAGACAAAATTACCCCTACTTAAGTCACAATACACTAATAAACCAATACCTTCAGTGGTAAATATCCAAAGTAGAACTAGAGCATAACATAAAAAAAAGAAGAGAGTGGGATGGTCCCCATTAAACAGTTTTGATAATAAATAACAACTAAAGGAAATGTTCCATCCCATACATGTGTTTAGAGATGACAAGACTGACTTGGATAGTAAGTTAGGAGGTTTCTACAGTAGCCCTTACGACTTTCCTACCTTTGCAAGAAACTATGGAAGCTCTCTTGTAGTGCAGTTGGTCACAAACGAGGTTCGAGGTGGCACGTTGCCCTTGTTGGGGTTGTCTCAAGTGGATTTAGGAATTAGGAAATAGGTTCTAGGTAGTTTGCTTCATAACTCTTCACTGTAGGAAAAAAGAAAAGAAAAGAAAAACTTCTTAAGCCAAGTTACCTCTCTATTTACAACTTTCAATAAGAAAAAGATAAATGAGGTAACTGATTGTAACATGTGGCCCCTTCAATTCACGCCTCTTTCAAAGTTCACCTCCTTCTCCCTCTCCTTTCTTTCTTATGTTTTTGTGTGTTTTCTTTTGGGCCCATGAAACATGCTTATCAAGCCTTGCTTCTGCCTTCTCTCATATACTTTAGAGCACTTGGGATGCTCTCTCTTGCCAGGAAACTTGTTGGCTAAGTTATCCAGGTTATTGGATACTGCTGCATGGGGTCTCTACCGAAGGACCTTCAATTAATCCCAGCAACTCTTATCTTTATTAAAACTTTTTTTGGTTGGTTTTGAAATTTTATGGCGGAGCATGCTCGAACTTGCAAGGAGAAGAGCATTCTCCTAAGATATTTCCCTTTTATTTATAGTTGCTTTCTAGTAGATATACTTGGGGTAATCACCTTTGAAACTATTCATGCATGCTAGCATTTATCTCATGATTTTTTCTGCTCTTTAATGGCATCTTCAAGGGAAAGTTAGTCGCTTACTGATGCTGCTTATCATCATTTAACTAGGACATTTGTTTTTCTGTTGATTCTAACTTGAATATTTAAAGAGTTTATTATGCGCCTCATACTTATTTCCTTGCTCTAAATAGGTGTCCTAAGACTTGCAAGAATCGGTTTAGAGGGTGTCATTGTGCTAAGAGTCAATGTCGAAGTCGCCAGTGCCCATGCTTTGCTGCTGATAGGGAATGTGATCCGGATGTCTGTAGAAATTGCTGGGTGGGGTAAGTTTATAGTTCCTGATTCTTTATCTGCTTATAGTGTATCATGCTTTCAACATCATAGCAGCCTTTTTAACTTGCTATGACTATATGTACATTTTTGAATGTTTTATTAGGTTCTCTTGTATCTTATGGTACTAATAAAATATTTTCTGCTAATATTGAATATATCAATGTTTTCTCATGCTGAATCCTTGGTTCCTAGGCAAGGTTAAAACTCAGGAGGCAGAAAGTTGCTTAAATTTCTAAACGTCCAAACTGTAGTGCTCACTGTCATATTGAAAAGGAAAATGGAGACATTTAAGATTCTTTAACAAAGTCATTGACATAACTGTTTTACTTCACAGAACTGTCTTCATGTTTCCTATAGGCATTATCTATATTTTACTAAGCTTTCAAATGTGGGGGACGTGTGGTGATAGCCTAATGATTAGGTCATCACCATGTTGGAAAGGAGCATAGATATTTAAGCTTACTAAAGTGTATATTGTAGCTGTTATTGTTTACACAGTATTCTGAAGTAGATTTTGCATGCTACCATCAGGCCAGTTAAGATGGGGAAGACTTTTCTAGCCAATTTAGTGAATCAGAAGGAACTTATCATTATTAAACACTAAACAACATGGGCAAACATGAATGCTGCAGAAGTCATTGAAATATCGTAATCACTATAGAACTCTTAAATTGTATAACATGGAGCAAAATATTTCACTAAAAATCATGTGCATGTGGTGCATAATCTAGAAAAGATGTGCATGACATGCTACCAGAGTTGTATTCTTTTCTCCACCTTTTGAAGAAATGTGCATTTGCAACATTACAAGCTAGGATGCATTTGCAGGCTCTTACTACCTTTTTGGTAACTTTGATCTCAGTAAACCTTCTTTACGAGCTTAACTTTGCCCTTGAGGCAATATTTGGAGAGGCATGTAAACTAAAACGTTGCAGCAGTCATTGAAATAGCGCCAATAATCACAATAGGACTTTTAGTGTAGAACATGGAGAAATATTTCACTGAAAGTTGTGCACATGTGGTGCCAGCGTAGGCGAGACATGCATGTGATGCTACAAAGTTGAATTTCTTTGCCCGCCTATTAAAGAATTGCACATTGGGGGAATACACAAGCTAGGATGCAGCGAAGGGGAGCCTTGGCACCATGTTAGAGTTGCCGCCCTGTTACTTGGAGGTCACAGGTTTGAGGCGTGGAAACATCCTCTTGCAAAATGCAAGGTAAGGCTGCATACCATAGACCCTTTGTGGTCTGTCATTCCCCCGATCCTGCATATGCGGGAGCTTTGTGCACTGGACTGACCTTTTTTACAAGCTAGGATGCAGTGCAGGCTCTTATCGCCTCTTTGGTTGCAGTAAACCTTCTTTCAGAGCTTAGCTTTGCCCGTGGAAATATTTGGATGATGCCATGCATCATTTACACAATTCGGAGAGAAGACTTTGTTTCTATTTCACAAAATAAAACGTGAAAACCTGGGATCCATTCATATAATTTTGATTCTGGAAATAGTTCAATGCTGCTTTATTTTCAGACTTTGCATACTTTCATCAAAGGGAGTAAACGAAAAAAACATAGAGGCCTGTGCTGGAGTAGTGTTTCTATTTGAAGATTATATGTTGTTCTCGTGTATGTGAGGACAAGAGGTGGAGGACTGTAGATGAGCCCGATCTTTATGACCAATTTAATAAATCAAGAGTGATATCATTAAATGCACAGCTCATGCAAACTAGATGCCATAGAAGTAATTAAAATAGCGTGAATATAATAAGAAGAGAACCCTTAGATGTACAACATGGAGAGAAGTATTTGGCTTAATGAAATGTGCCATCTTGTACTTAATATAAGATGAGACGTGCATGAGATGTTGTTCAAAGTTGTATTCTGCATTTGTGGCGTGTGCAAGCTATGAATTTGGAGGCTTCTGTATACAGCCTTCTTTTGGACGTTAGCTTTGTCCTTGTGGCAGTATTAGATGAGGCATGCATTATTTGAAGAAAGTTTTTATCTTCACAAAATAATACATGCAAAGTGGGGATCCATTTTGAATCTAAGGATATCAATGGGGTGGTTGGGCCACCAGGTTTTTGGTGACCTTGCCGCTGACCCTAGTGCTTTTATCCTGCCCCTAACGGGTCCTACTGTCACAAATATCTCATTCCGATACTGTTTGGGTCAAAAATGTTTTGCCCCGAATACTAACCCTTGCAGGTCTACTTGGGTCAGGTCCCTTATGAGACCCTCCTGCACATCCTATAGGCTATATAGTAAACGAGCAATATTTTGATTGTGGGTAGAAGATAGAATGCCCACCAAAAATTGATTTCAGTGGCATGATGAGAACTCTGATTATAGTGATTCACAACACTCATCCTAAACAATTCATGTTATTAAGTTTCTCATCAAGAATTGATGTAACAGATAGTCGACAATGCTGCTTAGGAATGGCAAGGGGGCAGGTCAGGGCAGATTCTTGGTAGACCCTTGACTTTGACTGATCCTAACACTGTTAGGGTAAAAAACTTCCTGTCCCTAGTACAGACCCTTGTGGGTCAATTGGAATCAGTCCCCCAAAAGACCCGATCCATTGTCATCCCTATTCAAGTCTTGATACTTGAAGCTAGTGATTGCTTCTGATTTATCAAACTTTGTATGCTGCTATTAAAGGGAACAAGCGGACAACTTCAAGGCCTATGGCGAAGTAATGTTGCTAGCTGAGGACTTCTAGGTGAGAAATTTTCTCTGTTCTCATGTATCATTTGTTTTTACATTTTACACTTTTTCTTCTCTAGCTCTTTCTGGGGGCCATTGGGGGTGGGGATGGCTGGGTGTTGGACTGGTAAATTCAATCAACAGAAAACAAACGGCACAAGAAAGGTGGTGCATGCTTTTTGCTATTTGGAGATCAATAATCTGTAGAATGTGTTTCGTTGGCTTTTGGTAGGTCTTCTCAGTTTAGGTCAATTAAGGTTAACATGGATTCGTGGTTTTATTGGAATGCATGTTGACTTTAAGAACGAATTTTTGCCCATTAGGAGATTCTTGGCTTTCTTTCTATAAGTAACTCCTCTGGCCCTTGCTGATCATTGATGCATGCATTTCAAATTCTTGATCATAGCCTTGCTATATCTTTGCTTTTCATTATGCACACCGAAATGATCAAAACCTAGATGAAACCAAGGAGCCTGTAATTACCATATGTGGAGAATGTCATTTTCTTCCATGTAGTTTATATGATAAAAGGAAGAAAGCAACAACCTTTGCAAAATTAGGACTATAGAGAATGGCAAACTTCTAATGGAGCCTGTAATTTTTGCAAGGGAAATGATAAAAAACTGAGGCTCTTTTACCAGACCTCAAAATGAGGCTCCCTCTTAGCCTGCCATGTGTAGCATTTAATCCTAGACTCTGGTTAATTGCCTTTGATTGGTCATTAACTTGGGCTGAATGGGACATGTGGCGGGCAAAGAGGGACCCTCACTTTGAGGCCTGGTTAAATATTCTTAGGGTATATCACTTACCTTTTCTCGGATGTGGTGAATTTCATTTTCTTTCATGTAGTTTATAATTTTATATGGTAAAAGTAGAAAGCAACAACCTCTGCAAAATAGGATTATATAATATAAAATTTGGTGTAAATCTGTTATGGTGTAGCTACCACCTTGAGATTTCTATAAGCAAAGAGAGAAAATTATATTTTCTAGAATTCATCATATTATTTTTGGCTAGTTGAGTAAGCCTAAGTCCAAATTCTTATCCAAGTGATATATATATATATATATATATGAGGAGTATTAGCAATAGCAAATTATTGCAAGTGTAAGGAGCAGTTAACACCTCATTGGCTGAGAAAAAGTAAAAAGTAGAAAAAGACAATGTCTCAAAAATCTGACATGGGACATGACAAATAAATTAATAATTAAATGTATAAATGATGCAATCATCAT
Source organism: Warburgia ugandensis (assembly GCA_035236585.1). Taxonomy (NCBI): domain Eukaryota; kingdom Viridiplantae; phylum Streptophyta; class Magnoliopsida; order Canellales; family Canellaceae; genus Warburgia; species Warburgia ugandensis. The sequence goes on from CP141131.1 coordinate 37,659,232, forward strand.
TTCCAATTGATTATAAATAGTTGCCCCCAAAATGTCTAGATTTACTCTCAAATAATACTATAATCATATACATGTGATTCCCAAATTCTATCCTAAAGTGTTTATGTACTCCAAATATAGACAATCATTTACATATGATTCCCTAAAGCTATGTTATAGTGTTTAGTACTCCTAAATATAGACATAATCATTTACAAATGACTACCCAAAACTATGCCAAAGTGTTTAGGTGCTCCAAATGTAGACATAATCATTTACGATCCGCTTGATTTGCCTTTAGCCTATTCTTCTTCACATTCAAGATATTTGAAAATGTACTCTCCTCTCACAGGAAGAGATGATGAAGGTTGATATAGCAACTTGCATCAATTGAATTGTTAGGTCTAAACATTTTAAAATTCAATTATATTTTCATACATAATCTAACTTAGAAATCATCATCATCATCAAGACCTTATCCCAATTAGGGGTCGGCCACATGAATCTTATTCCTCCATTACACTCTAATAAATACCATGGTTTCATTTAGTCCCAAAGTTTTTAAATCTTTCCTTACTTCTATCCACGTTCTTTTGGGCCTTCCCCTTGCCCTTTTAGAACTTTCTACTTGTATTGCCTCACTCCTTCTAACTGGTGCCGTTGTTGGTCTTCTTTGGACATGTCCAAACCATCTAAGTCTAATCTCCCTCATCTTATTACCTATTGGTGCTACCCCTAAATTTTCTCTAATATTTTCATTTCTAATTCTGTCCTTTCTTGTCTTACCACTCATCCATCTCAACATCCTTATTTCTGCGACGCTCATCCTATGAGTATCATGTTCCTTAACTGGCCAACACTCTGATCCATAGAGCATGGCCGGCCTTATAGCCATCCTATAGAACTTTCCTTTTAGTTTGAGTGGCACCTGCTGATCATATAAAATTCCAGATGCACATCTCCATTTGTTCCAACCCGCTAGGATTCTGAGGGTAACCTCCCCCTCAATCTCTCCACTCTCATGCATCAATGATCCTAAGTACCAAAAGAGGTCTTTTACAGGGACTTCTTGGTTATCAATCTTGACTGGTGTTCCACTTCTACTCTCCTTACTAAAATTACATTCCATATATTCTGTCTTAGTTCGGCTAATTTTAAATCCTTCAGATTCTAATGCTTCTCCCCATAACTCTAGCTTTATGTTTACACCCTCCCTTGTCTCATCAAGTAAGACTATATCATCTGCAAATAGCATGCACCAGGAAATCTCCTAGTGTAAATGTTTTGTTAACTCATCCATAACTAATGTGAAGAGGCATGGACTCAATGCCGATCCTTGGTGCAATCCTACAGTGATAGGAAAATCACCAGTCACGCCACTAGTAGTCTTAACATTTGTTACCACTCCCTCATACATCTTTAATTATATCTATATACCCTTGAGAAACCCCCTTACCACCCAACACCCTCCATATTAACTCTCTAGGGACTCTATCATAAGCTTTTTCTAAATCGATAAAGACCATATGTAGGTCTTTCCTCCTCTCCGTATATTTCTCTACTAATTGTCTTAGTAAGAAAATAGCTTCCATGGTAGACCTCCCACGCATGAAACCAAACTGATTCTCCGATACACTTGTTTGATGTCGTAGCCTCTTCTCAATCACTCTTTCAAAAAGTTTCATGGTGTGGCTCATAAGTTTGATCCCTTGATAATTAGTGCAGCTCTGAATGTCACCTTTATTCTTATAGATTGGTATAATGGAGCTTTTCCTCCACTTATCAGGCATTTTCTTTGATTTTATAATCTTGTTAAACAACTTGGTCAACCAAACTACCCCAATATCTCCCATATGCTTCCAAACCTCTATTGGTACACCATCAGGCCCCATGGCCTTTCTTGATTTCATCTTTTTCAAGGCCTCTTTTACTTCAGGTATTCTAATCATACGTTCATATATATAACATCCAATGTTATTTAGATTTATATTATTTTCAATCTCTATATTCTCAGAGCCATTGTCATTTAATAATTTTTGAAAGTATGTTTCCCAACTTTGTTTGATCTCCTCTTCTTTGACTAATACTCTTTGATCATCGCTTCTAATACACCTAACATGATCTAAGTCCTTACCCTTTTGTTCTCTTACTTTTGCAAGTTTAAATACATCTTTCTTACCTTCTTGTGTTCCTAATTTATTATAGAGCTCATCATATGCTTTAAGTTTTGCCTCACTATTCTCTTAGCAGCGTTTTTAGCATTCTTATATTGTTCATAGTTTTCATTATTTCTAATCTTCTGCCAAGCTTTAAAACACATTCTTTTTTCTTTAATAACTTTTTGCACTGTTTCACTCCACCACCATGTTTCCTTTGCTAATAGCCTTTTACCTTTAGATACTCCTAAGACATCTTTTGCCACTTTTTTAATGGACTCAGCCATATTAGTCCACATGGTATTTACTTTTGTTTCATAGTTCCAATTTCCTTCTACCATCAACTTATTTTTGAATGAGGTTATGTTCTCTCCTTTTAAGTTCCACCACTTAGTTTTTGGATGTGTATTAAGTTCAGTTCTTTTACTCCATCTTTTAATATGGATATCCATAACCATTAACCTATGTTGTGAGGTTAAACTCTCACTAGGTATCAACTTACAATCCTTACATATAGATCGTTCATTATTCCTCAGTAGAAAGAAGTCTATTTGGCTTTTATGAAGTCTACTTTTAAAGGTTATTAAGTGCTCATCCCTCTTCTTAAAGAGTGTATTTGCAATGGACAGGTTATATGATAAAGCAAAATCGAGGATATTCTCCCCCATCTCATTTCATTCACCTATACCATACCCTCCGTGTATTCTATCATATCCTTCCTTATCTTTTCCTACATGGCCATTTAAGTCTGCTCTTATAAATATCCCCTCAGTGTTGGCAATTTCTTGTATGACTCCCTCCATATCTTTCCAAAACTGTCTCTTGATTATATCTTGTAACCTTGTGGTGCGTATGCACTTATAACATTTATAATCTACTCTCTTGGAACAGTTATTATTATTATAATTCCATCACTGATTCTTTTAACGTCCACAACTTTATTCTTTAATTCCTTATCCACTATTATTCCTACGTCATTTCTGTTATTTTCCTTTCCTACGTACCATAATTTATACCCATCTATTTCTTTAGCTTTAGGCCCTTTCTACTTAGTTTCTTGAATACAAGCGATGTTGACTCTCCTACGTTTCATTGCATCTACTAACTCCAAACTCTTACCTGTCGATGTTCCTATATTCCATGTAGCGATGCGAATCTTATGTTCTAGAGATACCCTATTTGCTATCGCCTTTCTCAACTTCCATGGTGTGAACCCATGTCCACTTTTCACTACGCCTGGGATCCGATGTAGCGCGTCGCTTCTGGGAGAACGCCTTAGCAACCCTTGTCTATTTTTCACCGCACCCGGGATCCGATGTAGCGTGTCGCTTATGGGGAATGCCTTAGCTTGAGGGAATGTTTGTTTTCGATTCATGTCATGTTTGGGTTGCTGTAGTTTTAAAAAGCTGACAATTCATACCTAGCAGCTAATGCAGCAACCATGGGTGTGTATGACTAATAATTAGCTACCATATGGGGGGATCCATTGTCGCCTACCAAAACACTTATTGTGGTTTTATGAGATTTTAAGAACATTAAGTGCCTCACATTAGGCACTCATCACCATAAAACTTTGGGACCAATGAATTTGCTAAGCAATGGAGAAGAGCATTGCAGTTGTTCCTTCTAAACACCAATATCGCATGCACAGCTATGTAAAAATTACTAGTATCAGTGATAGTATTCTTTTATTCATGAGTGAGTATTAATTTTCTCACCTTATCAATCATGTTATCCCACTTGTCATCAATAAGATGCAGACATGACTCATCTGAATCACACTGCCTCATCATCTCCATGATAGAGGCTGTAAACTGTAACAAATCTTTGAACAACTTAGCTTCAGAATTTTTCATTCATCATCAACCATCATCTGCATAAGTTGCCTCTTAACTTCCCTAACTATTCGCACCATTATGATACTAGAAGCGATTTGAGACTCGGCTATGCTAAGAACACGAAGATACAAACATTTTTTGTATGGAGAGTGCCTTGGAGTGATTTAGAATAAAATTTTGAAGCATCCTCCAATTAAGGATGAGGTTGTTTATTCAAAAATGCTGCTCATACCTGCTCTCATCCCTCGTATTAGATGAACAAATATTCTTCAATGCAAGGTTTAGGGTATGGACTACATGAAGAGTCCAAAAGATATTTTCATAGATCTTTTTAATCTCATGTACTGCTACCGAACACACAGATGCATTGTCTGTAATTATCTACACCACATTTTGAGTACCCACCTCATCAATAACTTCTTTGAACAAGTTCGCCATTTACCGTGTATCCTTGTGGTCTCTTGATGTATCAATGGCCTTCAAAATATAGGGCCACTAGCAGAAGTAGACAAAGTTAATCAATGGCCTGTTGTTGTTGTTAGTCTATCCATCACTGACATATAGACACATCAAGTCAAGGCTAAGTAGTCTTTATTGATGTTAATTTGCATTCAATGTTGGTTTTCTCATCCTCTATCAAAGTGGTCCTAACCTTGTAGCTCCCACATATCCATTCAAGTTGCTATTCTCACAGGCAAAGTTTTATCATTTGCTTAGAAACTGGGTTCGTAGCCCCTGATAATAAATCCTACTCGACTAGAAGTAGTGGGCAATAAGATGATCTAAATTCCTAATGTGTATCAACATTGAAATACTTGTCTAATGTTTTATCACCCCTTCCCATCTTTGATCCTATTTCAGCATTGGCTAGAGGTATGCTAGACATGCCATCCTCTGAAAGATATTTCTTCCTTCTGTCTTCTCTATCATGCATTTCCCTTGCTAGTTCATGATTTTTTGCACTTGTCTTATTCAATTTTTTGACTCCCTTGATTTGAAGTATATGGCATCTGACCCTTGTATAGGTTCTGTTGAACTCTGCATCACATAATCTACACCTAATCTTCACATTGCCTTCCCCTCCAGTCCCTTTGCCTAATTTATCAACAAACTTGCATAGTGGATTGTCCAAATCTACATTATTGCTAGTCATAGATGGAGAGTTGTTAGTACCACCATTAGAACTTGAAGCCTTAATTGCTTAATGAGGCTACAAGTAAATGAGTAATTAAACTAGTATCAAAAGTTAGAAATAAAACCATAAACAAAAACATCCATAAAGCATCAGAAACATAAGCATCAGTGCATTCGAACTTCTCTAACTTTCTCCCTCTTTCCACTTGCTCAGAGCCACTCTCAATACTCTGACAACTACAGACTTTAGCATGGCATAAAATAAAGCATAAACAACATATCCATAAAGCATCATAAACATAAGCATCACTAGTCTTGAGCATAAAAAAAAATATAAAAAATTACAGTCATGACTTGATAAACTAAGCATGTTGCTTTGCAAGCCTAAACTGCTAAATCTCATGCTTAGTGACTAACTTATAGAGGAAAGGGAGTGAAACAGAGTAAGAGTCCTAAGTCAGGGACACAATCCAACTATACCTCTGCAGATTTGTACGATATAATCAAGAGAACTGGCTGACAAAGTAACAGTCCAAAATCAGTAGCAAATAATGCAAAACAATGAAGCATCAGTTTTGAAAACCAGAATTTAAAAAGAAAAAAGTGTGTGTGTGTACACATGTATGTATCGATGCATGTATGTATGCATCAAATAACCCAAAACCAGAACCAAAAAGGCCAATCAGTTTTCAAAACCCAATTCATATCCAAAAATGCAATTGATCACTGGTTAACAATCATAAACTCATAATTCATGTCCAAGACCCAATCCATCACTGATTAACAGCCATAATTCATATCTAAAGCCCAATCCAATTCCAAAATCCCCATATAAAAAACCCACAACCAGAATCAAAAGACTAAAATCTGTTTACATAACCCATTCAGAAACGTAATCCTTGTCTAGGTAACCTAAAAACATCTCCCATTCTATAAACCCATCTTCAGAAGCATCTTCCATTCTTAAAACCCATCTTTAGGACAAGCTAAGTAACTGAAAAAATAACAATAAGAGGAAGAAAGAAGAAGAAACTGTATCAAGGTGACAATGGTTGAAGGCTTGAAGCAGAAATGTCACAGCTGTGAGCTTCACAGTGAGAGATAATTGTCGCAGTGAGCTCTTGATGGCAGAAAAAAGAAGCTGCAGAGATATGCTGCAGTTTGCAGTGAGATATTTGAAGAACTACAAAATCCTGGCAAGATGTTTCTTCCTGGCAAGTTATGTTGTCGGGCAAGCTTCTTCGCGTCAGAAAACCAACTTGCAGAAGTATGATGCAGCTTAGTGTTTCTTCATGGCAGAAAATTCAGTTTTTGTTGCAAGTACTACCAAAACCTGGTGAGTTTCTTGCTGTGAGATATGTTATGAAGCTTCTTGCTTGCGAGTTTCTTCTTGGCAGGTGATGGCAGAGACTCATTTAGAAAATGGGAAGAAGCTTGAGAGAAAAGGGTTTATGTTGAAAACTGAAACACATTTAGAAAAGACAAATTAATAAATTAATATTGAGAAGTTGAAGAGTAAAAAGTTATTCAAAAGAGGAACCCTGTCCAGCCGCCTATTGTAATGTGTCCATATGCGTATCCGTATTGATATGTAAAGCCAAGCATATCAGGCCTCCTCCAATCATAGTATATTGCTATTTAGTTAGAGGCACAAGGTGCAACTAGGCGCAAGGGGGTGTGCTTGGAGCCTGGAGGGCCTAGGTGCTCTCAAATCACAAGGCACAAAACTAAATATTTAATAATTACAAAAAAAATAAAAATCCTAAAAAAGTAAGAAAACATAATCCTATGATAAAATATTATCCAAATATGTAAATTTCTATGAACAAAATAATATATAAGCATAGTTTAGTGAAATAACTTTTAAGAGTTTAAGACTACTCACTTCAGTCATCCCTGATGGGGTCTTCAGGATTTAGATTATCATCAGAGCTATCATAATCCTCATCGACATATCCAATAGGACCATGACCACGACTCTAACCTTGCAACACCTTGGTGTCCTCCTCAGAACCAATTTTCTAATCTCGTTCTACAACTACATGAGATTTGTTCCTTTTGCCCATGCTCCATCTTTTCTACCTTTGGTACTGTCTAGTGGGGGGAGCAACGCATAAACTGGTTCTGGTAGCACACTCAATGTCACCCCATGTGAGGTTATCATTTGAATGGGCGAGGTCATCATTAACATCTGCTTCAATGATCCAATTGTACTGTTTGTGTGCGCAACCTATTTCTCTTCTTTGTGCGAAGTAGCAACAAAATGTCAAACTATATGTAATGGATAATTGCAAATTAGATTGTTGATTGATCTAGAAATTAGTAAAGTAAGACTTATATTCTCAAAGACACTCCATTTTGGCTAGCAAGGAGATGCACTACAGGTCTGAGAGGGACTTTGATAGCAAGTTTTGAAGAATTGGGCATTCAGCCCCAAAAGTGCCCACCACTTGCCTACATAAGTTAAATAATAGTTAACACTTAGAAAATAAAAACGTAAAATAAGAAAATTAACACTCAAGAAAAAGATTTGAAATTATAAAAAACTTAGAAAGAGCCATTGTCTTTCTCTTCAATTTAGTCAAGTCATTCGCAAACAGGCTTGCTGCACGTTTATATGGGCTTAGCTCATTAAGAACCTCACTTGCATCATCCTGATTTGCAGATAGGGTATTGATTGTATCAAATAGGCCTTGTTTGACATGTCTATCGGCCTCAACATCTTCTCGCCTATTGTAATAGAAAGTATGGTTAATATAATAACCAGTCACATGTAAGGATTGATAGAGCTGATTCGTTCATCTACTATCGACAAGGCCACAAATATGGGAGGCTTGTTGCTCATTTTCTTTAAGATTTGCTCTAATCTTTTCTTTGGCTGGTGTGACGATCTCGTAAATATAGCTTATTGTAGGCTTCTCTTCAGTATCCACCAGCCTCAACACATCTACTAGTGGGGCCATTATCTTTAAACAAAATAAAATGTTGTTCTAAAAGGAGCTATGGGTGACAATGTTTTGAACTCTTTGACTGATGAGCGTATTGCTCCATTACTGTTATTCCATGCCCAACAATGGAACATCTCTCACAATTTCGCCCTCACGTTGCGAATACTTTCTAAGCTCAGAATGTTTTTGGTGAAACGGGTGACTGCAAGTATGACTAATTCTCTTTGCTTGGTCATTTTTCTCATTAAATGGATGACTTGAGTGTGATTGTATATGAAAATAGTCGTTGCCATTGCTTCTCTCATGATATGCTCTACTTTCGACAATTTTCCAATGTTTTTCAACGTCAAATCAACATAATGTGTTGTATTGGGTGTCCAAAATAAATGCTTCCTTTTTATTTGTAAATATCTCCCTGCAACTATATAACTTGATGCATTGTTCATGATGACCTGTAATAGACAATGAAATTCAAGAATAAATGTTAAAACTTTTAAATATTAAATTTCTTTACAAAAATAAAACTAAGGTCAAGATGAGGGATTTCTTGGAGAACATTTTTCTCTCCGACGTCATTTATTACATTATCTAATATCTTTTCAATCAAATCTGAGCTCTCTACATGCTCAGATCCATCAATTGATTTTAGGAAAATTGTTATAGTTAGACAATTTACCAAGAAATTGATCAAGGTGCAACCCTTGCCATCGGTCCACCAATATGACATTATAGGGCGCCCAAATTGTGCCCAGTCTTTTCTACTTTCTTGAAAATATTCATTTGTCTTTTCAACTTGCTTTTTAAGAAGTGACATCCTCAACTCATGGTAAGAGGGTGCCTTAAAACCTTAACATAGATAAAAACACGAGTTAAATACTACTTAACGTAAAACACATACATAAAAAGTACTAGTATATAAATGAAAATAAAAAAGAACATGTACCTGGACCATGTTGCGCAACTGACTCTAACATGGTCTGAAATAATTGACACCCAGCGGCATTAAAAGCAATGCCATTCTCATAAAATCAACTTGCAATATAATCATGTGCTCTCATCATCAGCTCCTTTTCATATGCATTATTTAAGTTTGATGCAAAGGAGCCTACTCGGCATTAGGGGTGAAGTGAAGATGAAGAGGTCCCTTCGCACCACTCCTAGACTTCTTGCTGCTCCCAATAACAATCCCACTACCACTAGCAGCAGGTCTTCTCTCGTCCGTGTCAACATCAAGATCAACAACTTTATAGTCTTCATGAATTCCGAACAAGTTCTTCGGTCATGTTTGCTCCATAATAATTTTCTCTCTTTCATCCTTCTTCTTCTTTGAGTTATTCATATAATCACTTATTCTCTTTGCTATATTGGAGATCACCTTGTTGCATTTTTTTAGCATTCCTATGTTGTTCAGCTAAATGTTGTTTCAACCTATAAATCCCACCACTATACTTATTCCCACATAATTTGCACCAAACCGTGTTTTTATGACCTGGAATTCTTAGCTTATACATACTCCCATCCTGGGTCTGCAGATTTTGAAACATTTGATATGCATGAAATGTCTGAATTTGAACCCATTTATAATGATATCTTTAAATTCTAGTCCTAGAAAGTAGAAAGCAGAAAAGAGTGAGTACTTTCATGCAATGATAATTCACAACTAATGGGAAGCTATATATGTGAAAGGAAATAAGTTTGAATGAGTAAAATGTGAAAAAAAACAAAAATTAAAACATTTATGAAACTGTTATGTTCGAAATATTGAAAAAATAACCTTAAAATACACAAAAATCACACATGAGAAGCTATGTACGTGGTTGAAAATATGTTTCAACCAATAAAGACAAAAAAAAAAGAAAAAGAAAAAGAAAATAATTTTAATTTCTGTAATTGTTATTTCTGAAAAAAGGAAAAGAACATCACACATGCACTCACAAGCAAAGGGAGGCTACATATGTGGATGAAAATCTGTTCCAATGAATAAAGACAAAAAATGGATTTTTTCTTCAATTTTTATAATATTTAAAAAAAGAAGAAAAATAACTGTAAAAATACAAGCAAAAATGAAAAAAGTTACACCTGCACTCATGTAACATCCGGGGTTTTTCAATCATGTATTGATTTTACGTTGGAAAGCAATGAAAATTTCTTTGTTTTAGAAAACATTATCAGAGAGTATATATGTAATTTTGAGAAATTCATCAACTTCTTTTCGGGAGTTACGGCAAACCTAGACGCACACACACACACACACATATAAAATGATAGTCTTCTAACCTAAGAGTCGTTAGAGATAAATGCCATAGGATCACCCATACTGTCACTAGTAAAGTCAAAGTCCATTAAAATAATCAAAACAATCCACATTACAGTTATCCAATGTGTCAATAGAAATTTAAGTTATATACATTCCCAAAATGAAATCCTATGCATGGATTCTATCAAAATGAAATCCTATACATGGATTCTCCTCACATTTAAACTGATCTAGGTACTTTTGTTTTTCCTGTGTTTCTCACGCTTGAGCTACCTGGTGTATTACCTGAAATGTTGGTTGTAGGGGGTGTCCAAAACAACAGCTTACAGTTGGAAGAAAAATTAATACAAGCTGGAATGCCTAAAATAGAGCATGCAGTAGCATAAGTATTGGTGTATGTCTATTGTTACACCTATACATATATAGTTTCTGAAAAGCGTAATCAACACATGTACAATAAAGATCTACAAAGACTGATGATTTCTAATCATCCATAATGTTCGAAACTAACTGACAAATCTGTCAAATCAGTGTGCTCAAAACAAATGATGCCGAACCAAGGTGCCATGCCCTCAATCTGCAATGTACAAATCTGTGCCCATATCGCTATGGAAAACTAATTGTTCCATGTCACAGTGGCATACATTCTTACCACTAGGGATCATCAGTGGCATATAGTCCTACCACCATGGACTAATGGTCTCAACTCAGGAGAATGACAGGCATGTCTAGCATGCTAACAACGGACAGGCACCTATGCTCTTAGGGCTCTACGGTCACCGCTGGTGACTACTGTGGCTTCTACATCTACTTGTAGATACCTGCATGAACCATGACTCACAAGACCTCATGGGGTCTATCCTGGGTACCACTTAGAGCACTTCCCCATGAAAAGTTACTCCTACTACTTGCTGGCTTCATCACAGGACTGGTATAAGTCTCATCTTAGAGGTCAATGGCCAGACTGTACCTCCTAGCATAGGGTCTACAGGACTTATTGCTTTGCACAACACGTCAACCTCTAGGTCTTACTGCCCCCCCAGGCACGCAAGTCTATGGGTCTTACGGTACTGCCGAGCGATCCAAGGCTTAGGGCACTCCCAGAGTGATTGCTCAAAACATTGATGAAATCCACAATCATCAGGACTTACAACTACTCGTAGAATGCTTGCCTAAGGATCAACAAATCTACATCCATCAAGACTTACAGTCACCACATAGAATGCCTGCCTAAAGCATCGATGAAACCATGACTTGTGGCTTATAAAAATCCATATCTCATTGCTCACCAACACACTTGTGTTGCCTGCCAAGTGTTGATGAAAACAGTGTTGCGGTCTTTTGGCCAGATCCATAAATCCATCAGTCCAAATTATGAAAAAATCCAAAATCATGATGTGATGGTGTGTTATGTGTTGGTATCCTATGTCGGTTTGTGTAAAATGCTTTGTTAATGCCATTATTAATTTATAGTAAAATCTTTTAGTTGATGTCGTCCTAGACGTCCATTTATCATGAACATGTATCTCTATTTTCAATTCTAGTGTTTTTGGTACTTAATGTCTTAATGATCTCTCTTTGATTTGTGATTCATTTACCTCAGTCTAGGTCAAACATTTCATGTATTATTCTTTTAGTTGTGTCCCTAAGCAACTAAGTGTCCTTAGGTTATGACCCTAATTTCAAAATACTTTGCAATCTTACAATCCTATAAGATTACAACCTTTTTTTTTCATATAGTTCTTAGGTCTAAGACATGCTTGATGCCATGTTATCACCATACCCTAGCTAATACTCTTATAATGTTGGTAATAATGTTCATAATACTTAACACTTCTCTTTTAACTAATCCTCCTTTTGTGTTGTTAATCATACATAGTCCAAATTTGGATTCTAGGTATGACTGAGTGTTCATCTTACCTAGTTAGGTTCATAGGAATGTATTCCTAACATTTAAGTGATAACCAGGCATATTTCACCCTTGACTAGTTTCATAGGTTTTTAATTCTCTAGCATATGAGAGACTTACTTATGGAAGACAAAGGCATAAGGGACTAAGATATAAAGGACTTACGTTATAGGGGACTATGCCATGAGAACTAAGGCATAATTGACTAGTCATATGTGACTAAGTTATAGGAAACTATGTCATAGAGGACTAACGTACAAGTGGCTTGTTCATACAAGACTAAGTTATTGGAAACTATGTTATAGGAGAAATAAGTGGCTTGATCATATGAGACTACGTTATAGGAGAAATAAGTCACAGAAGACTAAGGTGTGAGTGGCTTAGTCATATGAGACTAAAGTATAGGAAATAATATTTCATAGAAGACTGGGATACAAGTAGCTTAGTCATATGAGACTAAGTTGTTGCTAAACTATGTTATTGAAGTCTAAGGCCTAAGTAATCATGTCATTTGTGACCAATGGATAAGAGATTAAAGCATAAGGAACTAATTCTTATGATACTAAGGCTTAGGTGTCTAGGTCATAGGTGGCTAAGCTTAGGTGATTTGTCATATGAGGTTTTGTCATGGAAACTACCTAGTGGTCTGAGCACTTAGAGTCCTAGCAAGTGAATGGTTAAGTATTCACAAATTCTAGTACAAGCATAGTTAAGTCTTTAAATAATTCAGTACGAAGGCAGTTTATGCCTTCTAAATCTTCCCAATATAACAAGTAGTTTGTGTGTTCACAGTGAATGGTTAAGTATTCTCAAATTCTAGTACAAGCATAGTTAAGTCTTTAAATAATTCAGTACGAAGGTAGTTTATGCCTTCTAAATCTTCCCAATATAACAAGTAGTTTGTGTGTTCACATTTCCAGCATAAGGGAGCTTAAGAATTCGTTTCTTACACAACGTAGTTCAGGCATTTTCAAATTCCAAACACAAAAGAGCTCAAGTTATCCTAAATTCCAGCATAAGGTAGTTACATGTTCACATTTCTAGCTCATACATAGTCTAAACTCCCCAGGTTCCAAAATGAGTTGGATTCCCAAATTTCAGTAAGAGGAGGTTTTGTGCACTGAAAAATTCCCCTAGCATTTCAAAATTCCAGTAAGCTATGGATTTTGAATTCACAAAATCTAGAAATATGGTAGAAAGTGAAACTTCACGATCATAGTACTAGTGTGATCTTTGCATTGGTGTCCCAAATTCTCTTTCTATCCTTTCTTGTTTTAGTTACTGATCGAATTAAGATTAGTGGGGAAATTTTCCTGACCGCACTCCTTCTGGTGTGATTTCTCTAATATGTTGCAAAATTTGTCCAATGTTTTAATATAATTCCCTTGTTCTTATTCAGGTTTGGTCAATTGTCTTCTTTGCATTACACAGGAGGTCCAGCCAGTGGAAGACTAGCGTCATTTTCTTGCACAAAACGTGCAGGAAAAGTGGTGCTATTCCCCCCTGTTCAGCACCTCTAAACCAACAGAAATCCCTCACATGCAGATAAAATTTTAACACGAATTCCCAACTCCTGGGCGCACTGGAACACCTGTTAAAATATTGACTTCGTTTTTTCTTGTCGTCTTCCAACCCTATTTTCTCTTCTTCTGAGATCTCATACTGTGGAAACTACCATTCTGCTTCAATCTTTCCCAGGTCTAAGCAAAGAAAGGTACAGATTCATGAATCTTCACTTCAAGCACTATTTTCTGTTAAAAAACATATTTTTGAATTTGTTCATTTTTTATTTTTTGTTTTGGGATAAATCTTGACGTGTTCTTATTCTATATGTATAAACAAACATTTAGTTTGATTTTTATGTTTTGTTGCCATAGATTTAACTTCTTTTTAGGTTTTCTTCTTATTTTTGCTTTTTGGCTAAAATAACAGTTGCAGAAATTGATTTTTTTTTTTTTTCATTTCTTTGTCTTTATTTGTGTTTGCGGCGTGAATCATGGTCTCCGCCGTTTGTGACAGTTCAGTATCTATATAGGAGAGTCTTTCCCTATATTAGTACTTAAGGGGTCTTCTAAATTCTTTAAGTCTTAAAACATCAAGGAATATATACATAATAACATCTTGAATAACTGAATTGTCTTCTTGAAGGAGTATTCTTTTGAGTACATTGAGAATTCTAGAACTCATTAGAAAATATCATCATCATCATCAAGACCTTATCCCAAAACTCATTAGAAAATATATTTTCTAAAATTAGAATGGGCCACCTCTGATTAATTTTGGTAATTTTGTTTGATTGCATAATTGAAATTCTTATCCAAGTGATATATAGGTCAAATATAACTGCGACATCCGTGTTTTCCAAAATCATTTTTGAAAATCATGAGTAATGTAGCGGAATTCCTTTTAAAAACTTATGCAAATGAAGTGTTGGAAACCGATAATATATATAGGTAATTTCACAGATTCACACTCCTTATAGGGGCCACCTATCAAACTTCTATACATAGTCAAGTAGATTTAGAGTATAAGTGTATGCTAAAAGGAAGAGCACGCCTCAGGATCCACTAGTCACAACTAGATCTACCATCCTAACATTCATATTAAAAGTCCTTGTACAACCATCACAGTCAATTTAAATGTCAACTTAAGTTATACTCACAGTAATTCAGTAAATCTGGTAGGAATCCAAAACTAGCTAAGTAACTCTATCTTGAACCTACATCTATGTCAAGTAGATGTTACTTTTGCTTCCCATTTTCCTTGTACAACCATCACAGTCAATTTAAATGTCAACTTAAGTTATACTTACAGTAATTCAGTAAATCTGGTAAAAGGGCAGCCCCGGTACACGAAGCTCCTGCCTATGCAGGGTCCGGGGAAGGGGCGGGCCACAATGGCCTAAAGTAGGTAGCCTTACCTTGCATTTTGCAAGAGGCTGATTCCACGCCTTGAACCCGTGACCTCAAGGTCACATGACGACACCTTTTACCATTGTGCCAAGGCTCCCCTTCTAATTTGGTAAATCTGGTAGGAATCCAAAACTAGCCAAGTAACTCTATCTTGAACCTAGATCTATGTCAAGTAGACGTTACTTTTGCTTCCCATTTTCCTTAGCGCTAACCTTTTTGAACTCTTACTTGAAATTGTTGGTGGGGGGGTGAGCACAACCGATCGGTTAAAAAGGCACTTACAGGGCCAATGGAAAAGCATGACAAGCATTTGTATATCTATGTAAGCACGTGGATGCGTACCTAGCAAGGATATGTCAAGAAGTTCTACTTGTGCAGGGTTAACATCATGTTTTGAAGGTATTTAAGTGCATTTGTATCATGTAGTTCTTTTATAGGTTACTATAAGCAAACTTATGCATGTCTAAGAATGCTAAATAGTCGATAACACCATCTTTGTTAAACTGTATCGATGGCAATATTGTCGATCAAACATCATCATATCTGTCGCATCGATTTGGTGTTACCGATTGGGGCATACTCCTAAGAGCTCCCTGTTTTCTGTCATACTTGTGTACCTTGGCTCGACTCTTTTGTCAACGACCAAATCAAGAACTCTCTGCCGAGTGGCACAGCCATCCTGCCAGGAGCACTAGTCTGACTCTTGACAATGATCGACATGTTAGCACATATTTTTCATATCATATCATATTTAGACATCTATGCACTGCTAGTGGGGCTACTGCTGCCCTAGGCAACTTCCACCACCCACCATGGATGCTAACACGATCTGATTCCTAGCATAGTATCTTGGGACTTACAAATGCTCGGGAACTGTTACCCTATGAAGCAAAACCTAAAACAAAACCAGAGATATGACTACTCACTTTCATATTTTTCAAGTCATGCAAGATTCATTTCAGAACCCCTTTTATCTTTAACATGAAGGTGTTCTTCTGTCCATATCAAATGAGGTCAATACATGCTGTATTGCCTTTCACATTTCACTATCTGTAATTGGAGCATCCTAGATGCATCCCTTTTCATGTCATATCAATTCATTTCTTTCCAAAGCTTTTCAATTCATTTCTTTTTATAGCTTTTCAATGCAGTTCATTTCAAGACTTTTTCTATGCATTGCTTTTCAATGTCTTTCTATGCATTGTTTTTTAAGGTATGAAAGCTTTCTAATAACATAGACACAACTACTATGAAAGCATAGTTTCAAGGAGTTCTAAAATGATGTATCTATCAATCACTAAGTAAAATGCTAGGTGGTCATGAACATGTTTTTATACAAGTTCAAGATCAAGTAAGATGATGATTGTCCATCAGCCATGATAACTTTAGTTCAACTTCTATACTCATTTGCCATGATGGTTCACATTAAGTTCAATGGTTACTAATGCATAGTATGAGTATTATCATAACTTTTTCCTTGGCTTTGTCATGGTGTTTCTATGTTACTTTTATAGTATTTCCATAGTCATTACATGTCATTTCCCTTGGCATATTCATAGCATAAGCACATTATTTCTGTGGCATTTCCATAGTACATACATGTTATCCTCTACGGTATTCCATAGCATTCTCATGTCATCTATATAGCATTTCCATGGAATTCATGCATCATTTCAAGTAACATTTCCATGTCATATTCATGTTATCCTCTATGGTATTCCATAGCATTCACATGTCATTTATACAGCATTTCTGTAGCATTCATGCATCATTTCGAGTAACATTCCCGTGTCATATACATGTTATCCTCTATGGTATTCCATAGCATTCACATTCATTCATATGGTATTTCCCTGGCATTCATGCATTATTTCAAGTAACATTCCCATGTCATATTCATGTTATCCTCTATGGTATTCCATAGTATTCACATGTTATTCATATGATATTTCCATGGCATTCATGCATTATTTCAAGTAACATTCCCATGTCATATACATGTTATCCTATGTGGTATTTCCTAGCATTCACATGTCATTCATATAGCATTTCCAAGGTATTCATGCATCATTTCAAGTAACATTCCCTTATCATATATATGTTATCCTCTATAGTATTCCATAGCATTCACATGTTGTTCACATATTATTACTATGGCATTCATATGTCATTTCATACATTAGTCACTTGGTTATTATCAAGTGTTTTAAGGTGATCAGTTCTTAGACTATAGGTGCCACTTAGTGACGTGGGCTTACTTTCTTTAGGGCCTTAGGCCATAGTCATGTTTTTATCATTTCAAACCTTAGCATAGGTCCTAAGGTCTCATTTGAATGGTCTTACTTTGCTGAAAGATCATTTGTCAAAATGCCACTTAGTCAACAAAGTAACTAGGCCCAAATATTACCCTGGAGTGGGCCTAAGGTGCCAAGTCCAAGTACACTCAATTTGAATGAGTGGATTGCATGTTTTGTGGGCATATCCTAACCACCTTGCTATCTGACATTAGCATCATCATATATCAACATTTTGATGGAAATTCACTCTCCAAAACATACCATGGCAGTGTGCTACACGAACCCATACTCGGCAATTTCTATCACACTCCCATGACACATTTTGGTGCTTGAATTCTCCATACCCTAGGCAATACCTTAGAGCTTATCATCGCTCCTCAATTCTCTATTATTTTGAGCAATCATTCTAACATAATTCTCTCAGCAAGTCAGGGGTTGAGGTGGTTCTCAAAAAGCTTATGCTTTTAGGCACTTTAGAACAGTCCAAGTGCTTCCTAAAGAGTTGTCCTGGGTTTGCACTTCAAAAGACTATGAATTCAATAGTTTAGAGTGATCAATTTATTTCCTTTGTTACTGGACTTATGAAGTATCATCAAGGCATGACAACCTTAGGGAAATTCCCAAGGTTTTCCCTTCACTCAAACCATCTCAAAATGTGTAAGGTATTGGTATCGTTTTCTGCATTCCCTGCAGAAAATGATCCACATTTGGAGGGCCTTAAGCCCAAGATAAACCTCCAATTATCATCCACACCATTTATCCTTTAATTAAATTAAGGATGGATAAAACCATGCAAAAATTTCCAATTTATTAGGTGTTTTAATCACCCAAAACTGGGCATGGATCTGGTCCATTTTGCTAGCCAAAATTGGGCCTAGAAATGCCCCATTTTCATGCCATTTTCCCATGGGTTTTCAAGCCCAATTCTTTAGCATTATCGGTACTGATTCATACATGTAATTACATACTATTAACACCCAAAATAAACCCAAGAGAAAGCTCCAACAGTGAGCAAATTTTTAGCCCAAAGGCTTAGTAAAACGGTGCCATTTCCATGCTTGAAATGACGTCATTTTTCTAGTCAATTCCCCTTGGATTTTTCATGCTTCTAACATGCCATTTATACATGAGAGTATATACTGATAAAAATCACATTCATAAGTGCACGTCTTGCTTCCAAATCAGAGGTAAAAATTAACAGAAATCCCCTTTAAAAAAGAATGCTTTCTACACTATATCACACAATTTTACTCATATGAAACGTCACATTTAAAGCATGGATTTAAGCCATAATAAGTCAACCATGATAGATGAAGATCATACTCTAAAATGGTGAAGAGATCATGCCAAAATAGCAAGTAAAGATCATACACTCTAGGCATACAAACATGCTCTTCAAAACAGTCCTAGAGCAATCATGAAATGTTGGTTTTTATTAGGCTAAACCATTTATCCTGCTAGAGTTACTTGTAGTGCCCCCCTACCTGTTTTGAAGCTTGTCAATGGCTGAAGCTCATGATATTGCTAGACTCCAAAGCGTTAAGCTTCTCCCAGCCTTTGGACTGTCCAAACAGCCCCAATGCTTTTCTTCTCATTCCTCCTTGTTCTCCTTCACTTTTCCGTCTTCTTCTTCCTCAGCCGGTTTCCCCTCTTTATACGTGGTTTTTCTTCTCTCCTCTTGGTTTTCTCTCTTTTCCTTAGTGGTTTTGGTTGCTTCCCTAGGATGTACATATGGAATAAGCAGCCTAAGGGAAGCCCATCTTTCATAATGTACTCAACATCACATGGGAGGATGGGAGCTTCATCATGGTCCTAGGCCAGCTGCCTCCGTGCATGGGAAGTCCTTCAACGTGTTGGCCAATTCCATGCATGGTGGTTGCCATTTCAGCCCTCATTCCTCTCCCATACATATGGTGTATCATGCTCCTCATTTGTCGTGTAGCTAATGGCCTTGATTCCGTTTACTATATCATGGTTATTCCCTGATGATGTCATTTAGTTGTTTACTTTAGATTTCCTCCTTTTGTCATTTAATAATCATTTGTCTCATTAACATCATTTCACTTGGTTTGTCATGCATGATGTCATTTGATGACTTAGTCTCCTTATCATCATTTTGTTCTTACTTAACCATTTACCTAAATTCTCTCCTACACTCCAAGTATCAAGCAAGGGGGAAGCTGGCCATACAATAATCCAACTAGCTGCTGCCACTTGTGGGGGCATTGGTAGCTATCCACATCCTTCCCAAGTTCCATCAGTACAAGATTTATATCCTAGCTTAGTGCATGCTCTCTATTATTCACATGTACCTAGTTCTAGTTAGCATTACATATACCATGCCATTGTATTAACGTACCACTCTTCATTACCTACTTAGGTTTATATGTTTAATTCCTAACCTTATGCAACCCTCATTCTCAATGTAATATATATATATATCCTATATACACCATTCACTTGGGGATTTATTTAGCATGTTTTCTAATTTCCCAAGTTAGCCAATTGAACTAACTCATTGGTTCTCCACTTGATTTAGGATGGATATCTACGACTTGATCTTTAATAATTCTATAAAAGATATTGAAGAAAAGGAAAATAAAATACTCCATTGTTCTGATAATATAATAAAATTACAATATTGGTTATATTACAATAACTGACTTTTGGGTGCAGATTCATGTTATGTTTGCTTTCATTGGCTCAACCTGAAATTTAAGCTGTAGTGGTTTTGGAAGAGATGCAGCAGTTATGTTTAAACTTGAGCTGCCTTGTTTACCTCACTAATACTTTTGCGTACAATCACCGCATATCTCTATGAGTTCTTGTTTTCTAAATATTCGCATCTCCTAATTTCAATGATTGGCTTTATGCATGAGCTTTTTGGATTAGGTATATATCATGGCCTGTGGTTTCATCTGGTGCTAAATTTATTATTCTGTTAGGTCTTGCTTTTTTAAATGGACAATGGTACCATATTTTACATAGTTTATGCACACACTCTCTCTCTGTATACTTCTTTTGCGCCTGTCTGTATGTAAGCATATGCTATTCACCCGCAAAAAGTAGATCATATTATGATAGAATTGTGCAAATGAAATGCACTGGATTTAGGCTCCAAGGAATGTTTCTTCTATACAATCACCTTGTATCTCTATGAATATCTTCTTTTGCTAAAGACTCGCATCGTAGAATTTCAATGATTGATTTTATTCATGAGACTTTTTGGGATTAGGTGTATATCATGGCCTGTGATCTCATCAGGTACTAGATGCATTATTTTGTTAGGTCTTGCATTTTTAATTGGCCAAGTGGACCATGATGTACTACTCTATGTACTATCTCTCTATGTAAACATTTTTGTGTATGTGTTCTTACAATTGTGTGCATCTGTGACTGCGCGCATGTATATGCTGTTTGTCTGCAAAAATTGATCACTTTTTGATCAAACTGTGGAATTGAAATGCATGGGTTTTAGGCTCGAAGAAACATATGTTCTGTTACATCAATGTATAGGCTAAGTAGTGAATCTTCTTCTGAGGATGCTGCTGTTCCCTGGCCTTACTAGAAGTTTACAGCCTATATAGCTTACTATTCAATTTCTATTGCTGTTTCAGATTAATATGACTCCCACTTCTCCGTACTCGTGGAAACTATGGTCTTAGACTATACTTTGACATCTTTTGTGAATTATCATTAAGTTTTCCTTTTGCCTTTCAAATTTATGCTTGTGTTTTAATTGTTAGGGTATTGTTGTATCTGTAGCCCCATTTGAAGTTATGATTGACTTCTGTCGTTCTTGCTTTCATGTGTTTGAGTTGTTTGATTTACCTTCCAGTTGTGGTGATGGTACTCTTGGAGGTCCTTCCCAGAGAGGTGATAATTATGAATGTCGGAATATGAAACTTCTTCTCAAACAACAGCAAAGGGTAATTATACTTCATTAATTTGTTTTATTTAGTAAGATTATTCTTATCTTAACATTTCTGTCTGTCTCCATCCTTTTCTTTTTCCTTGTTCAAGTTACTGAATTTGATTTTAGAAAATTTATCATTCATGGAGAAATTCTACCAAGAGAATCTTCCAAGTTGCATCAAATCTCATAAAAAAAGAGCATGAAAATGAATGTTCTTTAAGCCCCTACAAAACAAGCAATTATTACCACATGTGTCCTTATGCATAAGGCATCCACCAGTACTGCATTAGACAGAAAAATGCATGAAAATCCACCCCACTCATCTCTATCTTTACATATCACATCCACACGGTCATAAAAGTTGCCGTATTGTTTAAAAGAAGTGATGAAGTCACCACTTTTTGAAATGCTGTTCTAAACTTGATCAGTTGCAACTGTTTCCATTACTTTGCAATTTTTCTGAGAAATCATGATTTCTCTGTTTTAAGTGTGATATGTCAAAATGTTGGAGAACTTCTATATACTGCAAGGAGAGGAAAATATGGAGAGAAAACCAATTTGGTTTATCCCGCAACTCTGACATTCATTTTCTTCTCCTCTAACGTAATAGTTATCAAAACAAAAAAAGGACCATTTATTTCCTCTCACATAAAAGTACCATTTTTTTTACATAATAGGAGTTTTCTTTTTTGGTAAATAGAGCATGCAAGTAAATAAACAGCTAAATAAGAGTATACAGCCCAGAGAGGCATAAAAAACAGAACTGCACAAAAAACAAAGCAACTACACAATAAACCTACTCTAACAAAATGGACCTACCAAGTTACCGAGTGTAGTGTATGAGGTTTATACATGCCGCACTTCTGTCCGGACAATTAATTGTGGCAAGCAACGAAGGAAAGACACATACACTTTGGTTTTCATTTTTTCATTTATTAATTTGGCATATATCCATGATCTTCACATATAAGTTCCTTTAGAAACTTCTATTATTGCACATCTATGTTCGTCCACAGATATATCCTGAGGCTCTTCTCATTTTCTCCATTAACTGATGTTAGTCCTCTCACGTTTTAGAATTTTATACTTATATTATTTTTAGGCTTTTGAGCCTTTCATTTTAGTAAGTTACAATCACACCATTCAAAAAAGAAATAATAGTTAAGGAGAGATATTATTTAGTGTACAACCTATCTAGCTGAAATGGCCCTAAGATTTTTTTAGTCATTGAAGTCTAAGGTCCATATATACTTTGCTTGCATCACTCATAGAATATCATCATCATGACCTTTGTTATAGTTAAAATTTTTAAAAATTATTTCCCACTTTGTCCTGATTCTTGATGAACATTCCCAATTTACAATATTTTCACTTTTGACTCTTTCCTGAATCTTAACTTTGTGACTATGGATTCACATAACATTCCAAAAGAGAGAAAAAAGGCTTAAACCTTTAGACGCCATTCACCACTAGGTGATATAACCACCAAGCAAAACCAGTGTTGTCATTACCATACCGGATCTTAGTACTGGTCTGGGCCCAACATCATGGTATGTACTGGCGGCATATATCCTATTGCCTGGTTTATGCACTAAATATAAAGAAAAAAAAGAGAAAATGAGAAGTATGGGTGCCATTATCAACTTTGTAAGGTGTCAATATAAATCATAAACATTGTTCTCGAGAAATGCATTCAACGGTCCTGCAGTTTGGATGGATAGCTTAAGTTGACTATTAGATAAAAAAATATGGGAAAATTTCTCATTGCTTGCCTGATTTTACTCCCCTAGACACCTTGTTGGCTAAGATCATTTTTAGTAGGTAGCGATGCTTTGCCAATTGAAACATCACCTTTTTCATAAAACCTAATGGGCTGTATGCAATGGGGATGAGAATCATGGATTAAGCTGTTCCAGAATAGTAAAAAGTTTCCCTCGTAAAAATCATCATCATCAAACCCTTATCTCATTTAGGGGTTGGCCACCTAAATCTTGTTCCTCTATTCCTCTCTATTAAATGTCATGGTTTCATTTAGTCCCAAAGTTGTCAAATCTTTTCTCATCACTTCTATCTACGTTCTTTTGGGCCTCGACTTGAATCAGCTCACTCCTAACTGGTGTCATTTGCGGTCTCAAGTTTCCTCTAATGTTTTCATTCCTAATTCAATCCTTTTTTGTCTTGCCACTCATCCATCTCAACATCCGTATTTCAGCAACCCTCATCCCGTGTACATGTTGTTCCTTGATTGCCTAACACTCTGACCCTTATATGCATCCTGTAGAAATTTTCATTTAGGCCGATCACACAAAACTCCAGAGGCACATCTTCATTTGTTCCAATCTGCTTGGATTCTCTGGGTAACCTCCCTCTCAATCTCTTTGCTTTCCTAAAATTTTTCTTTCAGTTTGAGTGACACAAAATTCTATCCTTTCTTGTCTTGCTACTCATCCATCTCAACCTTTGCATTTCGACGATGCTCATCCAATGTACATGTTGTTCCTTGATTGCCCAACCCTCTGATCCTTAGAGCATGGTAGCTTTACAGGCATCGTATAGAATTTTTCTTTTAGATGAGTAGCACCAGTTGATCACATAAAACTCCAGAGGCACATCTCTATTTGTTCCAACCCACTTTGATTCTTCGAGTAACCTCCCTCTCAATCTTTGCTCTCGTGAGTTATCGATTCCAAATATTAGAAGTGGTTTTTTAGGGAGACTTCTTGGTTATCAATCTTTATTGGTACTTTAGTCCCGCTCCTCTCCTTGCTAAAATTGCATTCCATATGCTCTGTCTTAGTTTAGCTAATTTTAACTCCTTTAGATTCTAATGCATCTTTCCATAACTCTACCTTTGTGTTTACGCCCTTCCCTTGTCTTATCATTTAAGATTACATCATCTTCAAATAATATGCACCATGGAATCTCCTCGTGCAGGTGTTTTGTTAACTCATTCATCACCAACGTAAAATGGTATGGACTCAATGTTGATCTTTGATGCAGTCTTATAATGATAGGAAAATCACCATTCTCTTAGCTAGTGGTCCTAATGTTTGTTACGCTCCCTCATACATATCCTTAATTATGTATATATATCTCCGTGAAACCCTTTTTTGGCCCAACACCCACCATATTAAACTCTCTAAGGACCCTATCACAAGCCTTTTGTAAGTCAATAAAGACCATGTGGAGGCACTTCCTCTCCCTATATTTCTCTATCAATTGTCTAAGTAGGAGAATAGCTTCCATGGTATACTTCCCAGGCATGAAACCAAATTGGTTCTCTAGTACATTCATCTCATGCTGTGGCCTCTTCTCAATTACTCTTTCAAACAGTTTTAGTGTGACTTATGTTTGATTCTCCGATAATTAGTGCAACTTTGTATGTATCCTTTATTCTTATAAATTGGTATAATAGAGCTCTTCCTCTGTCTTGTATTTTTTTCGATTTTACAATCTTGTTAAACAATTTTGTCAACTAAACTACTCCAGTATCTCTCATATACTTGTAAACCTCTATTAGTATACCATCGGGCCCTAGGGCCTTTTTTGATTTCATCCTTTCAAGGCCTGTTTCAGGTATTCTAATTCTACGGTTATATCTATAATGTCCAACATTATTTGGGTTTATAGTATTTCAATCCCTATATTCCTTTGTAAAATACAAAGGAACATTTTTTATTATTCAGGAATAGCTTACTCTATGATTCTTATTCCCATCAATAAATCTCACTGCACCATTCTTCTTCCCCTATTTCTGCCTCTCCATGTCTCTAGGTAAGCACCACTATCAGATTGCTGGCTTTTCTTACCTAAACATCTCTCTCTCTCTCTCTGGTCAACTGTAGCATATGCTTGGGAGCAATCAGACCATTGATGTCTCACTTTGTAGATGATGGCCAGAGAAGAAGGGTTTTTCTGTTTTTTCAAAGTAACACTGTTTAAGATTTTCTGGCCAGTATGGAAATTTTGTGTGGTAATACAAGTTCGAAGGAGTGAGGCAATACAAGTAGAAGGCTCTAAAAGGGCAAGGGGAAGGCCCAAAAGAACGTGGATAGAAGTGGTGAGGAAAGATTTTAAAACTTTGGGACTAAATGAAATCATGATATTTAATAGAGTGGAATGGAGGAATAAGATTCATGTGGCCGACCCCTAATTGGGATAAGGTCTTGACGATGATGATATGGAAATTTTGTGTGGTATTTAGATAGTGGTACAGTATTACCGGTATTTGACTGGAATGGTAACTAGGGTACTACAGTACCATTTTTCCAACTGGTATGGCAATATACTGGATACCGACCGGTACAGTAGTGTTGACTATGCCAATAAAAACAGTAGAACCTCTCTGGTCTGGGGTCACCAGCATAGATTATTCTTTCATTGATCCTCATTGATCTTTATTGGCTCCATCACCGGAACCAGCAGCAGCCTCTCTAGTCCTATTCTGTTCCACAGGAATGCCAAGACAATGATGATGGCCCATTCTTCCTCTCGGAGACTACTTGAACTGCCTGATTGACTGATGGATTTTTAATGGAATCTGTTAGGCATGAATCCCTAGTAATCCCATTGTATTTGGCTTTAATACCATGAAAACCAAAAGGGAATGACGAGGAAACTCTTACGTTAAGGAACAAAATAGTATGAAATGATATAATAACTCACGCCCTTTATGCACAACCGTGTATTCATACTTCTTGAACAAATTGCGGTTACCCTTCTCGGTTCTCTCGTTGAAATGAAAATAGTGGAGTGGTCCTAAAATAGGGAGCCCGTGTGATTGAGACCAGTCTGTGCACTTTGCTTATTGAGTTTGAGAGTATAATAACTCTGGAGTACTGTGGGTCCAACAAAATAATTTGAGACATCAGTATAATTTTCTTTTCACCCTCAATTATGTCCAGAAATTATTTTGCCTCTCTAGTGTTTATAATGTTGAAGGTTGGAAGGAGTTTCTTGTCTGGGTGACCATGGGTGTGTATGATGTTGAAGAGGGAACCGTGTTGTTCACTTTGGTTGAAATTTTCGGTCAAGTTGTTCCTGTTGATGTGTTGCTGAACATTTTGTGGTTGCACATTGGCATAGGGTCTTATATTGCTGATAATGAGTTGCTTGTTGTTTTACTGGCTTTGACAACCTCATAAATGTTTTATACTGTCATACTGACATTGTTGTTCTGTACTGACTGTGAAATTCTGCAGTTCTTCAATGGATATAAACTTTTAATGCTCTAAATATGATGCTAAATTTATTGGGAAATGATCTGATAGTTATGTCCTTGATTTACTTGTATGTGCAGGTCTTGCTTGGAAGATCTGATGTCTCTGGTTGGGGGGCTTTCTTAAAGGTAGATTCATTCTTAGCATGCACTGTTTCCTTCAATTTCAATAATATAAATTAATCAGAAATTTGTACTTCAGAATCCTGTGAGCAAACATGAATACCTCGGAGAATACACAGGAGAGTTGATCTCCCACCGAGAAGCTGACAAGCGTGGAAAGATCTATGATCGTGAAAACTCATCATTTCTCTTCAATTTGAATGATCAGGCATGTTATGTTCTGTTATTGGGATGTGCAGATAACAGTAGGATAATTCCAACAATTTGAATGATCAGGCATCGTTATGTGCAGTTTGTTCTTGATGCTTATCGGAAGGGCGACAAGCTAAAATTTGCCAATCATTCTCCAGATCCCAATTGCTATGCCAAGGTTCTCTCTCTCTCTCTCTTGGATGTGTTCGAAAAATCCAAAAACAGAAGTCTCTCTCTCTCTCTCTCTCTCTCTCTCTCTCTCTCTCTCTCTCAGTACACAACATGGTGGCAGGTCATCATGGTTGCTGGTGATCACAGAGTGGGAATATTTGCAAAGGAGCGAATAAATGCAGGAGAGGAGCTCTTTTACGATTACCGATATGAACCAGATAGAGCACCTGCTTGGGCGAGGAAGCCGGAAGCTCTAGGATTGAAAAAGGATGAAACAGTTCCTTCCAGTGGCCGTGCAAAGAAGGTTGCTTGAGTTGAAGCTCATGCTTTCATTCTTTTTATCTTTAGACAATGATTTTGCCCATTCGTTGACATTGCAATGGATGTCTTAAAAATTGGCGTACGTTGTCAGTTTGAAATACATTGTAGTTGGAAATAAATCAGAATATGACGTAAATCAGAATATGACGGCCAAACCTTATATTTAGCTCATCACATGGCAAATATCGAATATGAAGAGCTGAAACTGTAAAAATGATTAACAGGAAAATTAAATTTAGCAGCAGCATCTGTTCCCGATGCATTCGTACTCAAATGTGGTCGGAAACGCAGTTTTTGACAATCGGAACTTTTCTTCTATTGTTAGCGTAACAGAGTGAAGGTGAGCGGATACTCTGCTGGGTCTGGAAACTGGGTACCTGGGGGGACTGGATTAATGAACATGGTTGCCATGAAACTGAGGGACCTATTGGCAAGGATTATGTATAAACCATTTGACGCGCACAGTAATCGAATAAAGGGGATTATATATTGTGTGCGAAGAGTACGCACCATGTTATATCATGTGTAACGGTAGTGCTTTTTTCTTAAGATTTGAGCCATTGCTTTCAGCCTGTGTTTATTTGAGTTGAAAATCATTGTCATAGAGTTTTCAAAATTTTTTGAAAAGACCCAAGACAAGTGCAGTCAAACCCTTAAACTGATATGTGCTAAAGCAAGTGTCCAGTTGCAACTTGGCCAACGTCGTAATTTAGTTAATAAAATTTCAAATTTTATTACGGGTCTATTGGTTATATAATTAATATTTATATTTACAAGTTACAACTGGTAACAGTAAAGTTGTGCGGGAGGTTGACTGAAAACTGGTAACATTAGTTGGCTCATCTCAGGTAGGCTTAGATAGCCAGAATTTTAGCTATTGGATAGCGACTAAACCCCTATTTTTGGACTTCTAGAATTCTAAAATATACCGTGTAGAAAAAAGAACCCGTGATAAAGAGCGCAGTCAAACTTTAGTGCGTCAAAAGTTGAGATAATAGGGGATTAAATACTGACTAGGATTTTGTGTGCTTAGGCCATCTAACATTAGTCCACTAAGATGAACACTTATGATCACTGAAAAAAGAGAGAGTATGCCAAAATACCTATTTTTCACTGTCCTTCACTCCCTGGAACTAATCACTCAAAACACTTCGGTCCTTGAGAGTTTTTCTTTAAAAGATAACTTCGTCCTTGGAGCCATTGCTTTCATTGCGTTTTAGTTCTTTCATCAACTTTCTAGTAACCAAAGTGTTTTTGGGCCAACTTACTAATATTTATTATATTATAATTTTTTGTTGATTTTTCTTAGACGAAAAAAATGTAAGAAGAAGAAGAGGATATGAGCATCTCTCTCTCTCTCTCTCTCTCTCTCTCTCTCTCTCTCTCTCTCTCTCTCTCTCTCTCTCTCTCTCTCTCTCTCTCTCTCTCTCTCTCTCTCTCTCTCTCTCTCTTTCTCTCTTGCAAATGCGAAGATGGGGCTTTAGCCCCTTTTCTCTTCCTCTTACATTCTCTCTAATGCAAATTCCAGTGAAGAGGGGATTCAACCCCTTTTCTCTTCCTCCTACAAATTCTAGCAAACAAGATGCGTTTGGAGCCTCTCTCTTCTCTCTTTCTATTCTCATGAAAATGGGTTCATCCCTTTTTCCTCTCTATTTACTACAAATTTGGCATGAAAAAGAATCTGCCTTTTCATTCTTTTCTTGAACATTTTAGGAAAATAACAAATTACATAAAATATTAAAATAAAAAAGTGCACCCCATAGGAACCTTCTGATGATGGAAAGTTGACTCAAGAACTTAGTGTAATGATAGTAATAGTTCCAAGTACTAAACTATTTACTCAAAACTTTAAGGACTAAAGTGTTTCAAGTGGTTAGTTCTAAGGACTAAAGTGTAGTTTAAAAAAATAAAATAAAATGGAAAAGGTATAGTTAAGTCACTTGAACTTTTTCTTTGCACATTAATCCTTTAATTATTAAATAAGTTTGCACAATAAAACCTTCCATCCTATGTTTTTCAATGAATGCCAATGAACATCTAAAATGGGCTCCACTTTCAATAATTTACTGTTTTCTTTTTTCTTTTTGGATTTTCCCCTTTTCTCTCTTCTGTTAAACTAAATTTAAAAATAGTGAATAGTTATAACAAAACTACCATTGAGGGTGGTTTCTTAATGTAAAAGGGAGAATACACTCATGATCCATCATTCTTCCCTTGCTCTAGCTGCCAATAGTATAGTTAGGATTTCCAAACCCATTATCCCCTTATTCCCAACATTTGTTCCCATTTTCTTTTCTATCTGTGTAAATATCCCTTCCTAATCAAGCTTGGCAACATACCCATCTTCCCTATTATCTCCTCGATTTTCTAGATTGTGCCCCAAACATAGAAAATCTATATAAATATCTATAAATAGGAATGGAGATTTCTTGCCTATTTGTTCTACCACCTTGTTGTTATGAATACGGCCATGGTAAGATCGTTGTGTATGTTTCACGAAACATAACCAATCTAAATTGCCTTTTTTATTGATGCAAAAAAGGACTTAGGGAACGAACATCTATCTTTAGAGGATGGTTTTGTCAATGCTAGGAGGCTGTTGAAGGAGTTGGTGAAAGAGATACTGATAAAGGGAGGGATTTAGGTGACATTTAAGGAGAGAGCTTTAGGTGGCAGGGAAAGGGTTGCTAGTGGTGTGTAAGATCCAAACAAGCTTCCTTTGTTCATAAACTTTGTGTTGTTGTTGGAATGTTTGTCATTTGTTTAGTGACAATGTTTATATGTTATTAAAATAAGGGTTAGTAAGAATGGATGTTTAGATGCTTATTCTATGTTTTGTTGTTTTGTTGTTTTTAAAATAATTGTTCAAATAAATGTTTCGTAGAAGGCAAGAAAATGTATTGCTATTACTAGTTAAATGTAAAAGAACTAACATGTCAATTCATTAATAGTTGAAGGACTTCTAAAGCAACTACATAGTTTTAGGACAAAAATGTAAGAAGATAATAATTGGAGGATTCAATTGTAATGGACTTTATATGATTGTGAAATGTATGTGATCAAATTGTAGTTGTAATAGACTTTATTTCACTGTGAAATGTATAGGATCAAATTGTGGTTATTTAACATGATAACAAAAATAGAAAAAACAGCAAATCAAATAAAGCTATGTAGGTACAAAAACATCTTAGGCATATTGATCTATAAGAATAAGGATTATAAATATCAAGACTATGTAGCATGGTCCCTACAATTAATATCCCTTAAAACTAAGCAACTAGAAGAAATAGAGCAAAACAATGCATTTTCTTGAAGGACTAAGTATAATGTCATTCTAGACACAGTTTGGTATGCTTTAGCATCTCATTTGAATTTAGGTAATATTATTTCATTTTTAGAGTTTTCCTAGTTTAAGGACTACAAAATGGATGGTCCTTGGATGTGCTTAAGCAAGGGCTACAATCCCCATGTGAACATGAAACATTAATTGAGAGTACTTTAGGTCACATCCCAAAGTCCAATTCCTTTGGATTCAAAGCATGAAAGTTTTTTAGGGTTCTTGATTACTTTAGTAAGCACATAATCTCCTAATTGCAGTGAAATTCAAACATTTGTAGCGATCTTATAGAGCATTAAAAGGCTTTAAATAAAAGCTATATTCCAAAACTTTAGATTCAAAATTTGACCACACTTTGTTCTTACATACCATAGGATGTAGCTTAACACCCAAAGAAACATAAAAAGAACTATGCATGAGTCTTGAATTGAAACCAAAGTGACTCTATTTACATATGATGTACTTAATTACAAGTGGCTAAGAGCGTCCTATTTCTGACCAACACTTCTGCAGACTACTTTTCTTTGCCCAGAAAATCTCCACTTCTCCAAAGTTAACTCCTTAGTTTGCCTAGAAAATTTGCACTTCTCCAAAGTAACTCCTTAATCTAAAATAAATCACCAACATATAACAAGCTCATAGCCCAGCAAGCAAACTATTCAATCATTCAATTGAGTTCCTTCACTTGCCAATAAAAGCATGTCATCAGTAATAGTAGAAATGAATGCAACGTATTCAAAGCACTGCCATAACAAGTATTATAACACTTTAGGATAGAATGAGATTCATATAAGACTAACAAATCTAAAGCACTAAAATTAGAAGTCAAATTACTAAATTTCAATGAATTTCTAGTTCATGCATTCAAATAGACTATTTATCCTCATCATAACACAATGGAGATCACTACCTATTAAACAATGGGCCACTTATACCACCTGGCTAAAGGTCTATTTCATCATTGCCTATCAATCATTTGAGGCATGATGATGGTTCACTTATCTAAGCCAGTATTCCTTACAAGATGTCCTCATTGATGTCTCAGCTGAGGTGACTAACACCATTGATCAGATGGATCCATTAGATGTATCCAATGATGTCTTAATTGGAGTCACTATTTCAATGACATCTCATCGAGGCTACAATAGGATATCTTATAGCTAAATTTCTCTCCAAACCAATAAATCTATCAATAACTTTCAAATACACATTCAATTCAATCACTTATTTACACATATAAAGCATTTAAACTGAAATATAACATCATGCATCAAAAATCAATTTTGGAATTCAATAGATTCACTAATTCAATCGCGTTCAATCCAAAATGGAGGAAGTCTATGGAATAAGAAGTGCATAGACAATATTCCTTTCATAATTCATAATTCTAAGCAATGTTCTTAGTGCAATTCAGTTTATAAGGAAAATTAGTAGAAAAAAGTGGTTTTAGAAAGAAAACACTCATAACAAATCCTGCTAACAAGCATCACAACTAGAAGATCAATAACCATTTTCAATATCTAAGACAGTAGTCCTTAAAATAAGTCCTCACTCATGTCTTAGTTGAGGTCACAAACACCATTGATCATATGGGTCCACTAGATGTATCCAATGACGTCTAAGTTGGAGTCACTATTTCAATGACATCACATCGAGGCCAGATAGGATATCTTCTAGCCAGATTTCTCTCGATAAATATATTGATAAATTTGAAATACACATAAAATTCAATCATTTATTTGCAGATGTAAAGCACTTCAATTGAAATATAGCATCATGTGTCAAAAAATTAATTTTGAAATTCAATATATTCACTAATTCAATCACATACAATCCAAAATGGAGGAAGTCTAAAGAATAAGAAGTTCATGGCCAATATTCATTTCACAATTCATAATTCTAATAATTTTCTTGGTGTAATTCATTTTATAAGGAAAATTAGTAGAAAAAAGTTATTTTAGAAAAGAACACACTCGTAAAAGATTATTTAACAAGCATTGCAAACAGAAGCTCCATAACCATCATTTTCAATAGAAATATACTCATAAAGTAGACATTTTAGGTCGTATTCTCATGGAAGTAATATACTCTCAACTAAATGTTTCTAGTTCTTCACATAGAAATTACACCACAACCTCACAAGATTTAAGAGCTAGAATTTACATAAACTTACAGGTCCTTATTCAATTAGAAATTCTCCATCCCCAAGGACTAAGATGATATGCTTTTATCATCCAAATGGCCGTGGGAAAATTCATAAATAGTCCAAGCATAACTAGCCTTAAACATAATGTTATTCAAGCTTACACCTTGATAGATAAGAGGTAATCACACATTCTTAACTCTCTTCTATAGCAAGGTCTAATAGTAAAATAAGTTCAAGATTTTCTATGATTAGTTTTGAACAATAACAAGGGTTAGAAATGCATATTTATACCTTAAGGTCCTAACCATGGCAAGTATAGAAAATGTCTCATAATATTTTCATTTTTTTCATGTTAAAATCCTTAAGTTATACGCCTTGTTTATGGTTCAATTACCAACACCTTTGAAAAATTTCTCACTAAAGGCTGTAAAATCATACACGAAGTCAAATACCCACTGCCCCTTCTATTCTAACATGGACTCCCCAAATTTTCCTTTGTACAACCTTCAATAGCTGGAACTGAGCAAGTTACCATTTTCTGTAGATTCAAACTCCAAATTTAAGCCAAGCCACAAGAAATCTAGAGGTATGTTAATGATTAAAGACTGGATTTCACAAGTAAGTATGCTCTTACCAAAACTAATACACACTTTTTTTCTTTTTTCTTTTTTCTTTTGAAAGACCAAAGCTTAAATTTGACATAATTACACAAATAATCAGATGAACTAGATGGCTAGAGTAGAAATTTACAGTCAATAACTTGGCTAATAGCAAAATAAACCAATCAAATAATTGATTGGACTCCATGGATAGCAAACTAATTTACAAACTAGGCATGTATGTCTATTCCTAAGAATCAATCTTGAAATAGAATTTAATACTTCGAAGATTGAAGAAACAAATTGCATGACTATCTACTATAATTCAAAAGGAACCAGATGTATATCTTCTAATATCCAATATATCTAACAATTAACTAAAATACATGTTGCCATCTGTGGATAAAACATGATTTCTAAAACTCAAATTCCCTAATTGGATGACCAACTTCTTTTGATAGTAGAACTGTCACGACCAAAAGAAGATCATATTAGTTGATAACTTTTTTTTTGAGGTTGACATGTAAACATATTAGTATAGTTTAGACTCAAAACCTGCTACCATCAGCTAATCTAGTGTTAGAAACAATACATACATGTCAAAGATCCATAGGTCAAGCATGCCTATTAAGAAGAATCCTTTCATTTCTAGTAAAAATTGAACATGCATGAATACTCTTTGAATTTCATGC
Organism: Warburgia ugandensis; assembly: GCA_035236585.1. Classification (NCBI taxonomy): domain Eukaryota; kingdom Viridiplantae; phylum Streptophyta; class Magnoliopsida; order Canellales; family Canellaceae; genus Warburgia; species Warburgia ugandensis. The sequence continues at coordinate 37,693,377 of CP141131.1, forward strand.
CTAATTAATGGTAAAATCATGATATTGAAGCTTTAGTCTAGGATTTAAGATATAAAAACAAAAAGGACCTTGAATATGTAGACCAATTGTGAGGTGCTAGGTCATGAAAGACAAGAATCCCTTCCTTATCCTCTTCATTTCTCTCCAAAGTCTCTTCTTGTAGCCTTCCTTCACATGTTCATACTCACCCTCTATTTCTCTTACTTGGAAACCTTCAAAGATTGAGAAAAATGGAAGCTAATTTTATTTAGAGAGGTGTTTATAAGGGAGAAGAATGAAGAGAGTATGGGTTTGGTTGGAAGAGAGATAGGTTGGTCTAGGAGTAGCTTCTTAGGAATAAATAACCTTTTCTCTCTTCTTTAGATATGCATTTATTCTATAGATCTAAGCCGCTAATATTTAGAATGTCTTAGATATGCTAGAGATCAAATTTTATATTTGTTTGATGCTTACCCAATCTTGTCATGATAAAAAAAGATTATGATTCATTTTTTTAAAAATTTTAAAATATAAAAAACAAGTACCTAGGATCATCCAAATGCAAAAAATTTATTGTGTTGCCTATTTTTTGTACGAAGAACATGATGAATGGCTTAGATATACAAAAATAAAATATTCATCATACATGGAAAAGGAAGGACATGGACTTCTTCTCCCTCTCAATGCATACGCCTACTAAGACTCTCATAGCTCATCCATGCAAAACCTTAGAACAATGAAAGTAGCATTAGAATTTTAATGTGTAGTCTTCTAAAGGTTTTGTAGTGGGTTGCATTATTTTGAAGTGGATGGCCCTTTCTTTATTTACTTAGGTTGGATATTATATCCTTAATTATTTGTTTTTAATTGATTTCTTGGCCACACATCTAAACTCAATCTCTCTTCCTCTTTCTTGTTCTTCCTTCCCCATAATATTTGGTACTAAATTTTAGAACTCTATTTTTTTTTGGAATTTCAATCCATTTTTTTTTCGTAAAATTTCAAGTGTAAATTTTGTTTGCAAAAGAGTGGCTAGACATCCAGGCACTAAAATGGAAAAATATAAAGTGAGTCTGACACTTTAATATAGAGGCTATCATGATGATTTGAAGTCCTATTAAAGTTTATCATTTACATTCACGCCCATTAGTAAGTGTTATTTACACCCATGTACATCCATTTGACCAAAAAATGTTGAATTGATGTGTCCTCTTTTACATCCATTTACTAAGACAATGACATAGGGCATCCATTTACAAAAAGAATCACACATCACTAGTTGGTTTTGACTAGTTTGTGTTGCTAGTTCAGTTGCTTCATTCCTCCACTATAGTCCCCCACTAAGTTGTTGTCCACTTATCTGAGCATGCCCTTCCCATGTGCTTCTAACCTATTTTTGTAGAAGGACTAAAGCATTAATACACAAATAGTTTTAGGATTACTTTTCTATATTGGAATTGTTTAGGTACTACAAAGGAAGTGATAAAAGAGGTACTTACTTGTTGGGTTCCATATGAGGGCCTAATGGTCCTGCTTTTGTGAAGGTTGTGATTGTTACTGTTTCATGCAATAGACTCAACACCTCCTTGCTCTATGATCCTTACATATTTTGACACATCAAATAAGGATCAAAGTGTCAAGATATGAATATTTTGAAGGCTACTTTGTTAGGTTAGAATAATTTAAGGACTATTGAAGTTCTAGGGCTTCTATTGTGGTATGTGCATGCCATTTTCTCCTCCATTAGTGGACTTAGAGGCTCCTTCTCTTGTTGAAGTATACTAAACAACTTGCATCTTTCCTCCCTCCTGTGGAATATTTTAGGGACAAAAATTTACGGTAAGGTTACATATAGGAATAGTAAGAATTTGGAATACTATATTGTAACTTACTCTCTAGGTTTAGTTTGGAGGGTCTATATTGCCCTTTGTAGTTGGTGCCCCTCCTTTAGTGCCTTTTGTAGTAGGTGTTTTCCTTTTCCTCCACATAAATAATGTAGTAGTTACAGTAGTACCCTCTTTTGTAGCTGCAGTATTACCATCCCCTTGTAGAAGGACTCAGTTGTAACCACTGTAATAGTTCCAAGGATTTCATTGACAATATGGTGTAAGTATGAGGACTAAATTTGATATGAAAATGATAATACTAGGGACCTTTTTTGTAACAATTACCTGTATTTGTACTAGTACCCTTCCCTATATTTTCTACATGTGTAATCCCTTTGCCCTTGACATTTCAGCCATTCTTTTCAACCTTTCTACACTTTTAGGGTCTACTAATTCTGGTTTGTTGTAGGACCTGGTGTTGTGGCCTACCTAACTACATTCTTACTCTATATGTATTTAGTGGCCCATTTGCTCCCATAATTCTCTTATTTTTTAGGCATTCTTGCTTCTCTAATTTTCTTGGGTGGTTCAATCTTATCTCCATTGCTTCTTCACCAGTCATAAGTTACAAGAAAGCGAACTTTGCTATAACACTTCTCTACATAATTCTTAGGTCTCTCCTTCTTCTCTAGCATAGTAGGAAAAATAACATTGCAACATGGGATCCTTGTCAGATCTCATCTCTTATAGCTACAATCCTCTAGGCCAAGTCAACCACTTTAACCTCTTTATGGGAGTGGCCAACTTCATATTTGTCACATTGCCTATTTTCACATATACACCCATTGGACTAATATTATTCTTATCCAGTTTCTTCTGAATTATGGACACTTATTCCTAGTATAACTAGCCATGCTTACCCTCTTTGCTTGAAACCACCTCATAAGCATCTTCCTTGTGATTTCCATCATTGCCAAAATAGGCTTATCTCTTGCATATTTGATCCAGGAATTGAAGCATTAAGCAATGTTGTTCAAGAGCATGCCCAACTTTACTCTAGTACTAAAGCATTCCTAGATCATAGCTTTGGATCATAATGATGTGTTAACAACCCTGGTGATCTATCATTCAACTCCTTAAAGGCCTTTGTAGCTACTTAAAAATTTCCTTCTAGTTGTGGCCCTTACATCATTTTAAAGGGCTTTCTTCAAGTCATCTAGAAGGAACCATAGAGGTTCCTATAACATCAATTGATGTCTGTTGCGGGAGTCAACTCTTTGAAAGTCTATATATTAGTCCCCACACAAGCTAAAGAAGGAAAAGTGGAATGAGTGATCAGTTTAGTATAGACATGAGGAATAACTTCCAAATAAAGTACTAGTTTGAGGTACTAAAGAGTTTATTGTTAATAGCTTTTGGGACCCAACTATAACTCTAAAGTAGTTAAAGGGAGTGAAATGTAAGCTACTATTCCATGCAAACAATGCTGAGCGCAAAGAGAAGACATTAACTATTTGTACCTTTTGCTAGTCATCTATGAATGTCTAGCCATTATCTTTTATTGCCTCAATATCCTCTAGCAAAAATGTCAATAAGTAGCTCCAAGTATCTTTGATCTCTTTCTCACAAATGGCACAAATTATAGGGAAGATGTTGATCATGCATCCTTATAATAGTCATTAGCTGACCTCTACAAGTTGTTCCTCACCATGTACTCGCTGTGTTAGAGAATGTCTTAAGTTATAAAGCAATAGCTAAATGACCACTATGTAATATAATCAATAGTTAAAAGATAAAACTACAGTAGAAGTTATAATTTCTCTTTACACTGAGTAACCTCATTAGGCTCTTGGTGTTCAATTTCTTCTTCTTCTTCTTCTTCTTCTTCTTCTTCTTCTTCTTCTTCTTCTTCTTGTGTAGAGGGCAATGATAGAGGGGACCCTCAACCAGAACATCACCAGTAATCACAGAGTGTTTCAAGAACACTTCAATGGTCTTACATGCAGGAGTCTTTTTAATTTCATCCACAAGATCTTCTTCGATCACCATCTTTCTCTTGGCCTCCATTTCCTCACTAAAATATTCACATCAAAATCTTTGAATATTTGGTTTTCATCCTCTTCTACTATTTTAACTCTGTCTGTTAGTGAAACAAAATTAGGATCTTTTTCCAAGCAATTTGGAAAACCCCAGCTACATGACTCTAGGTGCATGCACAAACACTACCCCATAAAATATGAGAATAGTTATGTCTACAGTCTCATTCTCATTCTCATTCTTAGTTTTAATATTCCCATTCTCATTGTCAATATTATCCACAATTACATACTAGACTGTTTTCATGTTATTAACATTCAATACATAATTGATAGAGATCACATGATTGAAGATACAACAAGATGTTTTCCAAGGAAGCCACTAAAGCATTAGAATATCAATTTGGTCTTCAACTTATAGCACACACAAATTGTAGTCTTGTTGAGTACCCAACATTCTAAGTTCAAATGAGTGGACACCTTTCGTGTTCAAATGAGATGCCATACTATTTTGGTAGACAGCACATCAAATGCTACATGCTACATACTTGTGGGAAACTAAAGTCCCTAAACTATCTCTAGATGAAAGATTAGTCATTCAACTTATACATAACATACAACATTGTAATGGTCCGGGTTCTAGTAGAGTATATATTGTCTACTTTGAAACAACAGTCTCATAGTTTTGTTCTTCCCCGAAGGGAAAATGCATGCACATTGAGAGATACTCCAAAACCTTATAACCAGTTTAGGTTACATCTCCCCAAGCAATGTGGGACTAAACTTTGGACTAATTGAAGCCTGTCATCCCCTTTTTTGGACAACCCTCTAAGCATTCTTACCCCCCAGGGAACATGTGCCCTTGTGTGTCACCAATCCCTAGATTTTTAAAACATAATTTTAATAAAATAAGTACATTTTAAAAGTCAGGATCCCTATTTTAAAGTTCCTTTTTCAAAACCAAAGTTTCTATAGAACTTTGTTCTCAAAATATCCAAGGGTTAATCATATGTACTAAAAAAGGCCAGATTCATGTTTAAAATATCCCTAGATATTATTGTCCACAACACAATTGATAATGTAGAGTTCAATTACAATGAATGTTGTTTAGCTCCAAGTACTAGTTTACATCAATAGTTAAAAAGTAAATGGAATGATAGAAGTAGTTTCTTTCCAACTAGTATCTCACATTGCATCTACACTTGAATCTCTAGTCCTCTGATCACTTAATCCTCAACCTTCACCTTTCTATACAGATCTATACGATTTTTGGTAGGTTGAGTATATGGGGATATACATAACAGATAAAAATAAGCTACAAAACCAAAAATCATTAGCGTGTCATCAACCAAGCACACCCAGATGATTTGAAATCATATTTGTGACGACCCGGGATTTTGTAACATGATTTGTAAAGTATTTTGAAAGGCAGGTCCCTTAAGAGTGTAAATTTTTTTTTTGTTGCAAAAACAAAGCAGCGAAAATTCTTTTCTTTAGAACTTGTTTTGAAAACCCAAGTCACCACTTCATACATAACATAAGTACAATTTGTGTACAACATAAAATTCCATTGAAGGAATATACTTTTATTAAATCTCCAGGATCCATCCAGTGGTTCACAGTACAACCAAATCTAGTACAATACTTGTCCAAATTACATAATCCAAAACTCAAGTTCACCATACATTAAAACTCTCAACAAAGAAAAATACATGTCTTCAAGGGTATACCTTGAAGATTATTCTCTTCAAGTCTTCTATTGTCTTCAGCTCCTAACACTCCTTTCCTGTATATGAGATATTGCAACAAGTACAATATCTCAGCAAGCAATGCTTGGTAGGGGATTCAAGAAACATAATAACTGACAAGGTAATTCCAATACTTCATAATCTCATTATCCTTAAACATACTCTTTACTTTGTAAGTTATGTATATCTATATACATACATACCCTTCATGGGTAAACCAGTTAAATTTGTGAAAATAGTCAAATAACATTCCCAACTAAGCTGATCAATTCTCTCCATTATGAGAATTTAGTATTACAGGTAATCTTATACTGGGAATTTCCCGTCTTGGGAAATATTGGTAATATACAATTACTTAGGATTTCATTATGCTAAAACATAAGGCATTTCACTATGCCTATTCTCATATGCATCATAGTGCAAAATAATCAGAAAGGTTGCTATGCTGCAGTCTGATTCGTACTAACGCGCTCGGATAACTGCCCTGTTCACCACTGATACCACGGTGGAAAATATTATGTCACTACCCGTATGGGGGGGGCAGGACTTTCATAGTGGTGGCCCTCCCATAGTTGCCACCACCCGACTTTTAGCCTTTCTTTCGGCAAGGTATCATCATATCATCAAATTGCAAGGAGCGGGTGGCCAAACCCTCATAACTCCTCTAGCAATAGCATTCCCCTAGGCTTATGCCTATTAAAACAAACTCACAAGCCTCCAAGCTTGTATGTAAAATAGATTTCATATATATCAGACCATATGTCTGTTTACTTAGGGCTGAAATATTTCCTAGTTCCCTATTCACTTATAGTTTAGTCCTTAACCATCTTATATGTGTTTGGTTGGATCATAAGGTTTTCAAGAGATTTAATACAAGTATTATCATTACTCTTGTCAACATAAGATCATGAGTACAATCATGTATGCATTCATCAAATCCTCCTACCTTTAAGGATTGATCTCTTTTCCCCAATCTTCCATGATCTTGACTGATGTATGTAATCTGTACATCCATACATATTGTCAATATATAAATTATGAACAATCCTATTGATTACTAGATCTGATGTTTAGAATGATCTTTAGATCATTCATATCTAAGTATTTTTCTATCTCTAAGTCTTTGTATGTCCATCTCCTTGATCTTGATCTTTCATAGATCCTTTGATTGACAATCTACACATGTTGATAAAGATCAAGGACCTAGATCTTCTATCATCTAGTTCTTCTTTGATTTAAGTTCAGTTATTGGATCATCCTTATGGAGGATGATCTTGGTTTTCTTCCTTGAATCATCTTTGATCAAGGGTTTGGATTATCTAATCTAATGAACTATAACATGTATACTAATAAACATGCATACTAAGTACAATAGAGTGTTCTTATTCTTATTGTTCTTGATCATCCAAGATCTAATAGATCTTGTTTGATCATCCTTATCTTACTTACTGTTTTTATTAGGGTTAGGTAATTTACTAACCTTTTATGCTCTTATTATTATTATTCAACCAGTTAATGTGCTGGTTGAAGGTAGCTTATTCAAGCCTAAATCTAGACTGCTCCTCTTATTTCCAATTGGCTAAGGCTTAATAGCTGAATGGGTGAACACAACGTGGTTACTTCAATCCTCATGTAAGGAGGCGTTTAGACCTCACAAATGTCAACGGAAGGTAGAGGAAGAGTGAGACTCGATTAGATAACCCCCTTAACCACTATGTTCATCATTCACTAGAATGACCATAGCTCAACCTTTCATAAGGTTCCTATAAGCATGTTTACCCTAAGTACTCTTTCTAATGGATTTTAATTAAGTCCATGAATATTTATAATGTCATTCATGGGGTTTATTATTCTTTTCCTAATTTGGGCCAAGGACTTGATAATCCTTATATTGTCCTACTAACTATAGCCCTTACTAATTAAGTCCAAAGTACTCCATTCTTATTTGTGTAATGAAACTCTACTTTCTCATTAGAATACATTTTTGATGTTTTATGCTCTTTATCTCATAACAAGTAGATCTACTAATAACATTTAACCATAAATGAATTATAAATTCAAAGCATAAAACTACATAATTTAACATTTAATGATAATGAGGCAAGTTACTTAAAATAATTAAATCTAGCACCTTATGATAACAATGAAATCACATATCATGCTAAAGTCTAAATGTTATACTAGCATGCTTTATAGTATACTCATATTTAAAATGCTATTATATAAAATGAAACTAATTACATTAACATTTTTAGAAACCTTTACTTATGATCCAACCATTTGATCTTAGATCTTTTCCTTTGATTAAGGATTTTAGTTATATTTAGGGAATTTTCTTTATTAAGGTCAAAAGATCATATTGATCTATTTTTATCATAATCCATCCATGATTTCCTTGGATTTGATCATATCAACATTCATTCTATCCATCCCAAGGATCTGATCACACTTGATCTCATTGATCAAGTAGGTCCCTTTGTATTTTTAGGGTTTTTCTACCATAATGTGTAGATCCCTTAATATATCTCATATATATATATCCAATTAAACCATAGATCTCACTTTATTTCAATAGTATATCATTATTAAAACATATTTTCAAGATCTGATCATCTCAGATCTTGAAGATCTAGGTAATTGGAAACTTGTTTCTTTAATAGAAAAAGTTTTTACTGAATAGTATGTCCATTTTATCATTTCATCCGAAAATAGAGGTTTCAAGCTTTCCATAGGTTCTTTCCGATCTCAATTTGGAGTTCAGATGACTCCGGAATTGGATATGGAAGTTCACAGTCCTTCATAGGGCCTGGATTTGATCTGGGCCCAAGGAATGGACGGTCCAAATCTTTCAGGTGGAAAACCAAGCCGGGCGGACGCGTTTGGTTTGTCGGCCTCGTTCGTTGGGATGAATGGAGGAAGCGCCCTTGCGGGGCGTCCACATACACGGACGGGATGAGAGCAGGACGCTCGTCGTCCACGTGCCTGTAAAGGGAACTCCCGTCTGGCGCGTCCGGTCGTGGATTTGACGGACGCACCATCGTCTCGCTTGGGATGACGTCCCACACACAGCGTACGTGCCATTTCCAACGGTGCGTCATGTGTGCGTCTTGGGTGCTGTTAGATCCAGAGATTGGACAGTCCATTCTGGACAGTCCAATCAATCCTCTCTCAATTAAGGGCCTAAAACATCTCTGATCATTATGAAAATTCTACCCTAGGGGTTTTGGACCCTTCTTGATCGATTGGTGTAGTTAGAATTTTCATCTGAGCATTCTATCATCCGAAATTAAGGGTTTTGATGTTTACTTTATTTTTACCTTTTTATTACCAAAATAAATTATAGTAAACTAAAAATTACATAAAACAGTTTTAAACATCTATAGAAAGTATTTCCACCTACCTGATTGGAGAAAAAACCTTGGTTATAAGCCCAATTTAAAAAGAATACCTTGTTGATGAAGATATGGCCTAAGATCCACCTTTCTTGCAAATTTTCGTTGTTTGAACTATTGGATCTTGAAATTGCTTTGGGGGTTTTGTAGAATAGATATGTTGAGAAGTTTTGGACGGTGGAATTGATCAAATTGGATCTGGAATAGAGTGCCTAATTGATTTTAGGTCTCTTGTTCCAATCTAAAAAGAAAAACAAATTGAAAAGAGAGATATCTCTTTGAAATTTTGGGTTTTTGGGGAGGGATCTAGGTCTAATTTTTCAGGGAGAGTGAAAAAAATTTCGTGGGGATTTTATGAGGATTTTTGGGGTTGTATTTATAGGCATTTTCGGTCTTTTTTCATGATTATAATATTTTATTTTTTATTATTAAATGGCATGAAAGTCTCCCATGCTCCATTTTTTCTTCCCCAAGACCAGCTGATGTTTGTTGACCCATGAATTCACGTGGGCTACTGATAAGATTGGTTTTTGGGTCCCTTGTGGGCCCCATGTGGGCCCCACATGGTGTAAAAAGATCATTTTGCCATTTATGTATAAAATTTTGAGTTTTATTCCCATGATCTGGGATTTGAGTGTACTTAGTGGCGTTGGATTCGTATTTCTCAGTACATTATAAATTTTGATGTCTCATATTTTGATTTTTGGGTAAAATTACTATTTTACCCCTTTTGTCTAAGAAATGAAGAAACTTAAGGATTTCTCATCTGAATTCAGAATTTGTCATGCTTACAATCATTTTGAAGGGTTTGCTAAGTTTAATTTCAATTTTACATGTCTTATTATTTGATTACACTTTTATGAAAAGTATATTCTAAATAACCCTAATATTTCAGCCCGAAATATCTAAAACTCAAATTTTATTGATTTTCTCAATCAATTACAAAAATTGGGGTTATTACAATATTCTTAAAGTAGTAAAATCATACCACTAGCCTTTTAGGATCTACCTATAGAGAACATATGATCAACTTGATAGATCAAGTATAGTCATGATGCTTTAAAATCATTAGAGTACTGATATAAAAATAATCATTCAGGCACACTTCAATGCCTATAGAGTTTTGCTAAGTTCTTTTGGCACGCCTACCAATACAATCTTGAGTACTCATCTAGTTATATTTAACCATCATACCACTCCCTAAGAGCACATAATACGAAATCTCATGGGCTCAACTATATCCTCCTGGGGCCTACAACATGCTTGGAAGGGTGTCGTGATCACCACATGTGTCTCTAACCACCAATCAAGCACTTTTTGGTGTGGGATACCATTCCACTTTTGGTTGTTAGAGGCCAAGAGGTCAATACTTAACAACCACTTAGCATAGTTCCCATCAAGCTCATTATCCTACCTCATACAAAGAAAAATAGGGTCATTGTTATACGCTCATATTTTTGCAAAATCTTACACAAAATTCATCTATGCACTTATCAAATCATGTAATCACATAATACCTCTCTTAAGAAAATTCATAAGTGCTCAGCCACAGCTCACTCTTAGCTAAATAAAATGATAATATCTCATATTGAAAATCATTTTCAAAATGTAAAACTACAGCACAACTTAGACCAAAACCCAAGCATCACTTAGCTTTGAAATACATTGTTGGAAACCTCAACAACCAAGCATATCACTATACCAAAACTAGACATGATAACACCTTAAATCATGTCTTTGAAATTGCCTCTTTTCAGGCATATAAAGTATGTTCAAAATCCATCCTGTCGTAGGTTCTTAAAAACTAACTTTTCCTTTAGTTTAGTAATGTGCTGTAATCAACACATTAGGTCTCCACTTTAGGGTTTCAAAATGTGACCCTTTCATGTTTGTTTACAACCCAAAAGAGTATTATCATGGTACAATTTCCTTCTAAAATAGTCCATAGTAATATATTGATAAACTTTCCAAAATCAATAAGTGAAAAGCGAATTTTTATTGTCCCCCCCATAGTCTTAAAATAATTCTTTTCTGATTTTTAAATGTGTCAAAACCAGTACCAAAACATCTATTTACCATGCTACAATAGAGGAAGTATAGCATATTTTAAAACCATGTGAAAAGCTTATAAAATAGTGACTTAAAAACAACACTTGAAGACAGTTTTTATGCACCTCCTTGTATAAGGAAAGAGTCCCTTCTAAGCACATTTTTAATCGATGTAATTGCTATAACTACTCATCTTTAGATAAAAAAAAATCCTCATATATAACAATAACCATGCCATGAAAAACATACCTACTATGAAAAATCTGCTTAAGAAAGAATACATAGATATGCTGGAATTTCATTGACATATATCATGTTACAAAACATTATAGTAAGCCATGGAATACCATACTAGAAAGAACTCAAATAACTTATGAACCCATGTCATGGGACATTATAAATAGTCAGAAGAATCATACCAAACATGTATTGAAACTTAATCAAGTAGCCATGATAAACATGCTTCAAATAATAAATGCAAAAGACACTATTTCATGCTTCAACAAACTACCACTTAAATCATGGATTAAAATGTTTAAAAAATATGTACAAATCATGAGAAAACATGCATATTCATGCTTGAATAATACAGATGAATCATATTTAATGTAGCATGATAACATACTAGAATAACTTGCACAAACAATATGTTCTTTGGTTGAATCAAAGGACATTTTATCATGATTCATATGACAAAATCTTAATCATACAAAACTCCCAAATCTCATGTACATACTCCTTTAGGGTCCTCAAGTTGATTCCATTGGCAAATTCTTATGAGGTCCTCATCCATAAGTGGTACATTAGCTACTTGATCGGCGACCACTCTGACTTAGAGATGTACATGGTTGATTACCTTATCTTCATTAATGATTGTGTAGAGGCTCCTCAGAGATAGAGGTGTGTTAGGTGGAACTTCTAGTCAATCCCTTGATGGTTACTATAAATTTGCACAAATTTTTAATCAACATTCTTCATTGAAAACATTCAATTTTATAATAAAAATAAACTTAAATACTAGTACCGGTCCTATCGTTGTGACAAGATGAGATGATGAAGAGGAAATCAGCCTTGATGGCACTTGCTATTGCTTTTGATTAACATTAGATGCACTTAATAAACCTTTAAATTGAGGAAATGAAAATAAACATAAATATTAGTACCAATTTGATCGTTATGATAGGATGAGATGGTGAAGAGAAAGTTGGCCTACATGCCATTTGTTGCTGCTTTTGATTAACATTAAATGTATTTAATAAATGATTAAATTGAGGCCTCTAAAAATTGTTATGAAGATGCATGGTGGTATGACAACATATATACCTTGGATTGTATGAGCATGACAAATTGCTCCAGCGAAGAACATTTCCATTGGTAAAAATGTTGTCAAATTTGATCAAAATGGGAAGGCATGCATTCACATTCAAGGCCCCACTAATACACACAAGTTTAGTGTGTGGAGGCATACTTTGACCATGCAAAATTGTTGATTGTTTTCCACAAATGCATAGGCTATTGTAGTATAGCTTGTGCAAGTATGGGTCAATCCCATGAGGAGTCAACTTAAAAAGAATGAAGTTTAACTATAATTTAATTTGCCACAAATTAATTTTTTTTTATAAAATTGAATAACAATGAATTATAAACTCAGATTTATTAAATTAATGAAAAATACAAAATTTTGCATTCAAAAGACAAAAAATTAAACAAAATACCAATTAAAATCCACTTTCCTTGATCAACCTTCATCAATCCATCCCTGAGGTGTCTGATTAAAGACTCAAAAGTTGGATTATACAGATGTTTCAAAAATTTGATGATCTAGACTAAGCAAAGAATTTGAGATTTGGGCAGCTTATATTGATTTTGTTGGATCACCCATAACATTCTCTAATGTGTCATGCATCAAATCTTATTCATGAATTTTCTTTTTTTTTTTTTTTCAAATTAAAATACGAGAGCAACACCTCTTAGTGCATTTGCAAGTGTGAGAGTGTTACTAGAAAAGCAGTGGATAATTGAAACAGTCATGAGCAATGCTAAGCAAATATCTTATCCATATTCACAATCCACATTAATCTAGTCTTAGTTTATAATCCATGAACAATCAAAATCCATGGAGATTTCACTTTGGCCACTAATTTCTTCTATTTTTTGATGAAATTTTATAATAAACTTGTTACCTAGAACAATTTGATATCAATAAATTCAATTGTATGGTTAGATTTCAAATCAAGATGACAGAATTAAGATATTCAACCTGCACAATAGTACCTTTCAAGATTATTTCATAAAATTAAACAAATTTGACCATTAAAGTTTAAAAAATATTATATGAAACTCTTTCTAATTCAAATAAAAATATAAGCAAAGGATTAGATCATTAAAAAACTCATCAAATAAACTAAATTGCAGGTGTAAAACTTTAAGTAACTCATCATTACTATTCATGTGAACAGTGGCAAGTAGTTAACTTTAATCAATTCAAGTTACAATACTTGTGATGAAAATTTAAAATCAAACACTAGGTCTTCTTCTTCTTGATGCACTCCATCCAATTAATCAAAATTTAGAGATTTTTGTTAAGCATCAAAACAGGAACTAATGTGCAAAGTACCCCTATTCACTAGCTTGAGCGTGCACTGTTCATCTTCTTCAAACTCTATTTTTGTCTGAATTTGCAAGATCTTTTCCCCCCTCCATCTTCAATCTGGTTTTTATAGATGATGGGGAGTTGGTTAAAATTCAATTGTTAGTAATTTCCTTGTCCATACTCTTTCCTTTTCTCCAAAGAATTCTAAATCAAGTAAATTTCCTAATTTTAACTTGGTTTCCTATTAGGAACTATTTCCTCACTATTCATCCTTTTCACTTTCCATCATTAAACATAAGACCACTTAGCATTCTCAATTTTCCTGTGCTTATGGTTTGGACTTGATGTTGAAGGATTGAATTAGAGTCCTTGCTTCTTGATTTTTATCTAGATAATCTGGATTGATCTAAGTAATCCATTTTAATCTAAGCTAGATTGGAGATCTAGGATGTTGATAAGCTTGATCTAATTGCATGGATCTTGATCTAACTACTGCAAAACAAAGAAAACAACCTAATTAGTATTATACAACATTCAATTTTACACATATTTACCTTAGATCATCATTTAATCTTGAAAATTTACCAGACTATAGTTAAATTATAAAAATTTCTAATGATATATTTTTATATAAAATTTTAAATAATATCTTAAAAATGTATCAAAACTCATGCTAAATGAGGGTAATTTATACAATAATGGACTCTTAACAAACCTCCAACCACCATTTTGCTAGTCCCAAGGAAAACATGCAGAAAATCAAATTACAAAATTGATATAAATTTCCACTTTTGTAGGTACTCATGATTGAGAAAATGCAATAAGCTCTTAAACCTTACTGGATGAGTTGAACCTTATGAGGGTTTACAGTAAATTTACCCGCAAAATTCAAGTAGGATAGTTCCTAAATTTATGTATGAGAATTTTCTTTATTCTATACTGAAATTACCACTTTAGCATGTGAACAAAATTGAATGAAAAATTCAAAACCCTACTCATAAGCTAAATATATTTGATTTAGGCTCAGATCTCAAAGTGTAGTGTGTGTACAGCCTACACATACAATAATCTTTATCTCAAGTATACTTTTAACTTTTGAACTCTATCTGAAATATGTTTTGACCTCAATCTTCACTAATAGACATACACTCAAAAATAAAACTCTTATATTAAGGGTTCAAATTATATTTCTCTTTTAAATATGTGAGCAGAGTCAATAAAAGCAAATTTATCTTACATTTTCTTTTCATATTGCTCTTTAAATCCTATCTATTCATATCCTAATCAAGACTATATTCATCCTAGAATCAATAGGTCTTCAACTGGTATGAAATGTAGGCTTAGGATAGCTTACGAAGTGAATATTCTTCTTTGCTTTTGATTGCTTGAAGTGAATATTTTTTCATATTATTTTTTATTCTTCATTTCAAATTCAGACTTCTTCTTCTTCTTCTTCTAGCACTTTTGCATCTCTTTGAAGAGCATTATTTTTTTTTTTGATATTCACTTTCTACTTTTGTTGCAACTAAAAAGTATTTATTCATTCATCTCAAACTTATCTTTTGAAAAAAAATAGGTAATGTTTGAGAAAAAGTTAACATAGGTAAAGGTTAATTTGGTAAGAAAAGAAATGCCTTATATAAGGCTCAAAATTGGCTAACTAGTGGTAAAAATAATTTTAGGTAGGCTTTATGTCTCTAGGTATTAACAAGGATGGCCTAGATCATTTCCTATGTTTCATACAATCAATCATATTCAATGAACTTTCATAATTTTAAAGGTAATACTCTAATAATTTAGGTAATTGGCCAAATTTAATAATTGGTGGGATCAAATTTTACTTTAATCATGTTGAAGAAAAACGTGAAATATTTATAACCTCTCAAAAAGAATGAATTGTTCTAAGACTCTCTTAGGTTATAAGTCTCTACTGAATTTCATCAGGATCTTTAAGTTATAACTACTTATCAATCTAGATATGTACATGCAATTGCATGTACAAATGTGATATGAGATTTAACTTTCATGGACTACTTTAGAAAATGGGTAAAATAATGAATTAATCATATGTAATTCTATTAATAAGTTGAATATGAAAAATATTAGACTCAAGAAAATCCAAATATCATCAGTGTAGAAACTGATCTAAAAACTTAAAAAAGATTTTCAAAGTAGCTCTGACTTTTTATTCATTTTTAAAATTTTCAAAAAAGTAACTACAAAAAACTAGAATTCTTTAGAATTCTGCACCCCCAACATAAGTGAAATATTGGCCTCAATATTTAAAAAGTAGGATGATGGTAATGCGTTGAGAAAGAAAGAAATGGGAGATGTAAAAAAGGTAAGTTCTGAAAAAGAATGGCACATAATTATTACATATGAAAAATTTTCAAAAAAATTACAGGGTTCAAAACTTCCCTGGGTCCCATACAAAAAGGGTAGGATAGGCCTCTAAAAGGATGGTGTACAAATTTATCTTTCAAATTTGAATTTCCCATTTTAACACTTGGCAAGGTATCAAATATATCTCCAAGTTGGTTATCATAATTAGAGACAATCTTGAGAGCTTGATGCAGCCTTTGTAGAAATGGAGTAGGACTATGGTATGACTTAGTGGGTGGGATGTTTTCCTTATCAACAAATTTATATATATTTTTTTTCTAATAGGTTTTAGTACCTTTTCAACCTTTTTAGAACTAGATATCTCAATTATTTTACCACTATGAAGAATGATAACTGTCTTTGTTTGTTCCATGGTTGAATTTGAAGAATTAATCTCACCTACCACATACACATCCTCAAGGTTTACATATGTCAGGGTAGGAAAATGCCCTTTTACAAGGGTTTGCAGCATTTGAGACATCATGTCATTTAATTTAATCATGGATTGTGTGTTTTGTTTTAATTGGGCTTCTAATTGAACAAATTTTCTCTCCTGGTATTATATGAATTGATGATAATTATCCTCCATTTGCCTCTTGGTTGGTGGTATATAGGGTCTAGGAGTAAGTGGTCCTTGTGGTGGATGGTAAGGGTGGTCTTGGGCCTTATATGAGACATTGGCATTATATCTGTTTCTCCAATTGAAAGTAGGATGATTCCTCCATTTGGAATTATATGTCTCTAAAGATGGGGAAATAGATCACTCATAAGAATGTGCCTATTCATGAATCACATCCTAAAATGCAGGAACTGTGGGACATTCTTGAGTGGGGTGTGTATTACTTTCACAAATAACACGCACCTGTTCAACCTTCTAAAAGGTAGTGATCCCTATTTCCATGTCCTTTATTTTCCTATCTAGGGATGTTATTTTTTCATTCATATTATCTTTTTTAGACATGGCGTGATGGATTGGGCATATCTAGATGTTCAACTCTTTCCAAGTCAGCCAAGGTTTGTGCATTCTTTTCTAGCTATTCTAAATACTATTGTACCTCTTCATATTGTTTATTTAAAAAGTTGCCAGTACATATAATTTCAAAAAATAATGCATTTTAGAATTAAGTCCTTTATAAAAGAAGCTAATGATATGTCAATGTTCATATCTATGATGTGGACAAGTAAGCAATGATTCCTTGAATCTTTCCCAACATTTATATAAAGTTTCTTTATCTATCTAGGTAAATTTCATTATATTTTGGCAGAGAGTATTTTTCTTATGTATAGGAAATTTTTTTTTTTTCTAGAAATTCCTAGTCATTTCTTGCCATGTTCATATATAATCTAATGGCAGTGAATGAAACCACATCTTAGCTTTTTCCTTTAAGACAAAGAAAAGAGTTTGAGTTTTACCATGTCTAATTCAATGTTTTGTGTATGTTGGGTCATGCACACTTTATCGAATTCTTTTAAATGTAAGTAATGACTCTCACTATCCAACCCATAAAATTTAGGAAGTAATTAAATTACTCCTGTCTTTATAGCCATCATACAAGCATTTTTAAGTCAAATTATGCATGAAGGCGTGCTGGTATAATTAGGTTGTAAATAGTCTCTGTTTTGTTCCCATTCCTTGTTATAATTCTTTCTCTTATTTTCAAGTGGTGAAGAAAGATTGCTCCATGAATGTATGTTATCATTAAATAGAGGTGGAGGATCATTAACATCAAAGAGAGGATTATTCATCCAAGTGTAAGCATCATTGTTTATCCATGACAAGAGGTGGTTCATCATCATTAAAGAGGGAATTGTTCCTCCATGGGGAAATACCACCTCTGTTAATGCTGGGATGTAGATTATCCCTTTGATTAGTCTTTAGATTATTCATTGAATGCAACTATTCATCATCTTTTTATTATTATTATTTTTTATATTTTTTTTGAAGAAAACTAAACTGAATGATGCAACTTAATGTCTAAAATGATGCACAAACAAAGGGCACAATCAAATAATCCATAAGGCTAACAAGTTGAAATATTTTGATTTTCTTGAATTTTTGTGGGGGAGAAGCTTTTAATTACCTAATCTAATACTCCTCTCTTCAGACTTATCCTACCGCTTACTAGTTATATCCTAACCTAACCAACCACTTCACGCCCTTCTCAGCTAGCTATAGGTAGTCTGAGTCATAGAATATGGTAGCAGAGTTAGGCGTTTAAATACCAACACAATTAGTTAGACAGGGGCCACTGGAGTGGCAATGGGGCGCCTCCTTTTAAGAGGTTCCTATGATAATATGATGACCTCTATACGTCTCTTCTAATTGATTTTAAATTAATTTGGAAGTTTGGGTTATGCGCTCGTGGTGATTATCTTAGGTGGGCCAAGAGGTGATGATGAAATCCACCCTTGAACTTATGGGGTTAGGTGCCCATACAAATTAATTTTCACACTCCATGGGAGTTGGATCAACATATATATGACCTTAAAGTGATAAATATGCCCTAAAATGCAATTAAAAATAATAAATTAATGCAAACCCTAAAATGCAATAGTCATCAATTATGCTATCTATATGCAATTATTCTACTTAATAATGCAAATCCTAATCTAAGAAATTTAAGGAGTTAGAATTGCTCATAGTGGGTTCCTAGAAAAGATCTTCTCGTACAAAGGTGAGACAATTTACATTTTGCCTCCACTTCCAGGTTATGATGATCCACTCTTGACGTGTACTATTACAACTCTTTAAAATGTATCGCGATTAAAAAAATACAACGCATCTTCACAACAATTCACTGAAAATAAAAATTTGGCTATCCTAATTGAGGCCCTCCTTGAATTCTTCTTTTCACAATTTCTTGCAAAATAAAAATAGTAATAAGTATCAAATTTAGGAAAAAGAGTGATTATGCACTAAGAAAAATTAAAAAATATACCTAAAAATGCTTAGAATTCTAAATAGATGCAATTCCTAAAATTTTTAATTTTTTTGAACTTATTTATTTATTTTTATGGATTTTTTGAAATTTTTATTAAAATTTATGAAAACTTGGTTGTGGGTCCCAAAAAATGGTGCTAAAAACTTATTGATTATTTTCTACAAGAGCACGAGCTATTGTAGAATAGCTTGTGCAAGTACGAGTCAATCCCACGGAGACTCGACTTAAAAAAAATGGAGTTTAAATAAAATTTAATTTTTCACAAATTACAAAAAATATAGGAATTGAATAATAATGAAGTAGACACTTAGATATATTGAATTAATGAAAAATACAAAATTCTGAATTCAAGAGGGAGAAAATTAAACAAAATCTCAATTAAAATCCACTTTTCTAGCTTGATCATAGCAAAATTCTTCAATTCTAGCCACATCCAAGTCAATCAACGTTCATATCACCATCCCTTAAGTCTTTGATTAAAGATTCAATGGCTAGATTAATGTAGAATTTTCAAAAATTTGATGATCTGGACTAAGGAAAGAATTTGAGATTTGGGTGGCTTAGAGATTTTTTTTTAGATCACTCATAACATTCTCTGATGTGTATGCATTAGATCTTATTCATGGATTTTCTTAATTTTTTTCAAATTAAAATACCATGGCAACACCTCTTATTGTGTCTGCAAGTGAGAGAGTGTTACTATAAAAGCAGTGGATAACTGAGATAGTCATGCCCGGCCGTGCACTTGTGACACTAGCTATGTGACACCCTGGGTTTTTCACGAATATTTTTTTTTTCAAAAGGTGGCATGCCTCTAATTTTAAAATTCAAAAATAGCAGAAGATAATTTTCTTTGAAATTCATTTTTCCAAAACCTCGGGTATCACTTCCACTCCCATACTATAAATAATATAGTTTTTATAAAAGATAGATATACATTTTATGAAACATCTAGGACTCATCCAGTGGTTCACATACACAGCCCCTATAATCATTATATTAAATGTCTAAGCAGCATAATCCAAATCACTAACTACACAATACAAAACTTTAACAAAACATATACCCGAGCGTGGAAGTATAGCTGTTGATCTCCTCTTGCTTGTGTATGTCTTCTCCTGTCTGTCTGTATCTGATGCTCATTATGTTATTTTGGGTTTGCAGATTCGATTCTGGTTATGAGAAGGAAAATATTAGTTAGGAGTGAAATAAAGAGTATAAAGAAAGGTCAGTACTTATAGGATATGGCAATAGGAAAGGTGAAACAGAGAAGGGCAAAAAAAAATAAAATACTATGGTTGAAGAAAGCATTACTGGTACTATATGTTTTGTTAAGATAAAGCACTCAAGGAAATAAACAATACCCATTAAACAAGAAAAATCTCCTTATTTGTGGGATATGTATCTAGGATGATTGAGTGCTAGCATTTCCTACATATGTTGCGCTATAATCTCCCCCCAAAGTAGCAGCCATGGAGATTGGATTCTTGATATATGAAGGCAGACATTTGTAAGACGTGATGAAGAGCAAAAAGCAAGCCCCCTAAGTGTTCCATAGGATTGTACCTTAGTCATCACGATGATGAGATTGAGGTGGACATTAATTGCTTTGATGCAGAGACACTATGGGAGCTTGCTTTTTGCTCTTCATCACGTCTTACAAATGTCTGCCTTCATATATCAAGAATCCAATCTCCATGGCTGCTACTTTGGTGGGAGATTATAGCACAAAATATGTAGGAAATGCTAGCGCTCAATCATCCTAGATACATATCCCACCAATAAGGAGATTTTTCTTGTTTAATGGGTATCAATTATTTCCTTGAGTGCTTTATCTTAACAAAACATATAGTACCAGTAATGCTTTCTTCAACCATAGTATTTTTTTTTTTCCCTTCTCTGTTTCACCTTTCCCATTGCCATATCCTATAAGTACTGACCTTTCTTTCTGCTCTTTATTTCACTCCTAACTAATATTTTCCTTCTCATAACCATAATAGAATCAGCAAACCCTAAACAACATAATAAGCATCACCACAACAAAACTTTACCATTTAACAATGAGCCCAAGGCTCGTCCATGTAAAATGGATAGGAAAAACATATATAATTTTCTTCATGAACTAAATATGGTTTACTAATCTTACAAGAATCAACAAGCAGATCTTCACATATTTCAAGCCTTTCATTCAAGCCCATGATCAAAATGGAAAGCTTTCTCTCTGCTTGCCAATCCAACAACAACAAAAATCCAATTTTCGTCGACCGTTATCCAGAAATTTCTTTTGTCGCTGAAACCCTCTCATCGTCTCTCTATGCTTCCTTCTTGGTTCTACTTTCAATGCCTTAGTTTCCTATTACCTTGCCCTTCATTTTGATCATTGCTACAGCTTCATGCATTCCCATGTTACGGGAATCATGATCCCACATCCATGGGCACCTTTGTCCACCTCTGTCCAACCTACCTGTTAGATCTCGGCCCCAGCTAGCGAGATCTTTTTCTTGACTTTGCCACGAGCCAATGTTTGATGCTACTACATGCCATACGCGTATTGTAATCTCCATCAAGATCCACATATCTGAAACTGGGCATTGGTGGTCAACAACCCTAGTTTGGTCGTCGCTTGGGGATTCTTGGAACAAAACCCAATAGAGGAAAACCAAGGGATAGGGAATGGTTGATTTGCGACAGTTGTTGTACTTGTAGAAACCTAAATGGGGAAGATAAGAATGGGGAAAGAGGAGGCTATGTGCGTGGGGAGGTTGGAGAAGGTTTTCTATGTTTGAGAACAGATCATACAATTTGTTTTTGGAAAACCACAAAGGAAGGGGGTTTTTCAAGTAGGAGAGGAACGAGGTCTCACTGGCAAGGAGATCTGATCAATTGCAGGTGAGAGGGGGGAAAAGGGTACAACGCTGGTGCTAGTGGGGAATCAAATGAAGAAGATGGAAGGGTTTTGGTTACGAATCCAGTCATTGATGGAAACCAAATAAGTCAAGGGAGAGAGAGGAGCTCGCTGGTGGGAGATCCCAGCAAGGGGAACCTCGCTGTGCTGATGGAAGATCGAAGCAGGGCAAAAGCCCTAGGCTTTGCGTTGGTCCGAGAGAGAGAGAGAGAGAGAGAGAGAGAGAGAGAGAGAGAGAGAGAGAGAGAGAGAGAGAGAGAGAGAGAGAGAGAGAGAGAGAGAGAGAGAGAGAGAGAGAGAGAGAGAGAGAGAGACTCAACATTTTGTCGGGTTTGCTTTATTTTTATTTTTTCTTTCAATTACCATATTGCCGTTGACTTCAAAGGCCCATAACTTCTTCATACGGGCTTTGTTTTCACCGTTCTTTGGCTTGTTGGATTCCGTTTTCTGAGCACTATCTAATAGTTTTATTAGTTCCAAATTATACTCCTATAAAAGGATAGACCTCTTGAAAACTCATAACCTAATCTTGGAATAGTGAAAATTTGGGGTTGTTACAAGCTAAGCAGTTATATTATCCTTGTTCACTATCCACTATTAATCCAGTCTCTATTTACAATCCATTAATAGTCAGAATCCAAGATTTTAATAACTTTGGCCACTAATTTCTTGTACTTTTTGGTGAAATTTTACAATGAAACTTGGTACCTAGAACAATTTGATATCAATAAATTCAATTGTATGGTTAGATTTCAAATCAACATAACAGAAATTAAGATATTCAATCACAAACATAGGCTATTCACCAACCTATACAATAGTACCTTTCGAGATTATTTCATAAAATTAAACAAATCCAATCATTAAATTTCAAAAAAAATTATATGAAACTCTTTCTAACTCAAATAAAAATATAAGAAAAAGATTAGATCATTCAAAAACTCATCAAATAAACCAAACTAAATGTCTAAAAATTCAAGAAACCCACTATTACTATTCATGCAAATAGTAACAAGTGGCTAAATTTAATCAATTCATATTACAATATTTAGAAGGAAAATTGAAAATCAAACACCTGATTCTTCTTCTCCTTGATGTATTCTATCCAATGAATTGAAATTCAGAGATTTTTGTTAAGCATCAAAGTAGGAACCGATGCACAAAGTTCCCTTGTTCACTAGCTTGCTCGTGCACTATTCATCTTCTTCAACCTCTATTTTTCTTCGAATTTTGAAAAAATTTCCCCCTCCATCTTCAATCTAATTTTTTTATATAAATGATGCAAAGTTGGTTCAAATTCAATTTTTAGTAATTTTCTTCTTCATTCTCTTTCCTTTTCTCCAAAGAATTAGAAATCAACTAAATTTCCTAATTTTAACTTAGTTTCTTATTAGGAAACTTTTCCTCTCTCTTAATCCTTTTCTCTTTCCATCATTAAAAATACCTTAGCTTTCTCAATTCTCTTATACTCATGGTTTGAACTTGATGCTTGAGGATTAACTAGAGTCCTTGCTTCTTGGTTTTGATCTAGATAATCTGGATTGATCTAAGCCATCCATTTTAATCTAAGCTTGATTAGAGATCTAGGATGTCGATCAATTGGATCTAATAGCATGGATCTTGATCTACCGCCTGCAAAACAAAGAAAACAGCCTAATTAGTATTATACAACATTTGATTTTACACATACTTACGTCGGACCATCATCTAACTTGAAAATTTACTAAATTATGGTTATATTTTAAAATTTTAAAATGATATAATTTCATAAATATTTCTAAATAATATCTTTAAAAAATATCAAAAGTCATGCTAAATGAGGATAATTTATACAACAAAAATAATAGAGGTAACCTCATACAATGAAGTAATTGCAATGATGTTTTCATGGGTATTTATGGTCAATAGGCATTTGCCCATGTAAAATAAAAAAATATTGGATTCATAAGAAAGGATGATGTAGGTCAATTAATTGGACAATGAAAAAATGAACGTGACTAAGTATATAGCTCTTTGGGTTGCTGCTGTTCTAGATCTTCTTCTCCAGTAGAATTACAACTAGTGTTTGAGTAAGGTTTAGTGGTCAAAGAATCTATAAATAAACCTCCCATAGCTAGTTCCTTAATTACATCCATTGTTATCTCATCATGAAAATCTCCTTTAAACATTTGGAATGCCACCTTGTCATTAGGATTTGGCATTTTTTGAAAAAAGGTGGAAGGAAGAAAACCGTGGCCTAGACTCCTTACTCTATGAGGGTGCTCCTTATTCCCATAGCCTTATACATGATGTCATCCTTTACAGCCATGCTGCTTAGAGCTCTTGTGGATGAGCCTTTTTGGATTAGTTTTTCCTTCAAAATTTAATTACAAGGGCTCTATTAGTTCCATTAATTAATGTATAAAATTTAAGCAATATAATGGTACACATGTGCAAACACTTACAATTTGAGAAGCAACTTCTGTAGTAACTTCATCTTTGAAGGTTTGGGCATTACAACCCAACAAATGTGCCATCTTCTAGTGAATTACACAGTTAATGGGATCCATAGTCCTAGTTTTCTTTTGTTGTTAAGCCAAACACAATGGCTAGGTAATGAAACATGTATAACTATGGTATAATTTGAAAGAAATAAACTCTCACAGATACTTACTTTGTGTTCTTCCACTCGATCATAACCCAACCTAGAAAGGTGGTGATGTATGTGATTGGTATCATGCACCTTTCTTCCTTTGGCACTCTTTCTTTACACATTTAATGTGTACAAAAATAAGCTTAATTAGATGTTATAATTAATTCAATGAAATAATGGTTTAGAACATACCTCAAATTTAGGAGTCATGCAGTTTTTTGCAAATTCATTCCATACATTCTACTCAATGATGTCATAATAAATGTTAGGAACTTTGTACAACCTCAAAGGATCCTCTATGTAGTTGTGAACAAGATAGTTCTTCCATTTTCACCATTGCTCACCAGCTCCTTGTAATACATGTATCTTCTTGTCACTAGGTACATTAAAGGTAGACTATAAAGTAGAAAGAAGCATGTTACTCTATTTGAAAATAACAAGTTACTGTTCTTATTGTATTATATAATACATATATAATATTTACATACCTTTACCATCTCCCATAATGGTGGATTCAATTTTGGTTTAGTACTACCTAGAATTTGAACTAGACCGTTATAATTCAACATCATTGGAATCATACCATTTTGGGTTTGGTTCCATCTCGAAGGACCAAATTATTTGGTTTTGGTTCGATTCTTAGTACTTCTTAGTTTCGTATCCTAAACTAGTTTCAGTTTTCTTCTACTAATTAGCTGTGAAACATCACAATACATATAATTATTTAGGCACTATGAAATCCTATTAACATTATTTATAAGCACATGTAACATATCTATTATTTAAAACTACCATACATCTCCCACAAAATCTGCTTTTTCTTCAATTGAACAATTGATTCATTGAACTACAAGTTGAGAGAGAGAGAGAGAGAGAGAGAGAGAGAGAGAGAGAGAGAGAGAGAGAGAGAGAGAGAGAGAGAGAGAGAGAGAGAGAGAGAGAGAGAGAGAGAGAGAGTTACTGGTTTGGTTTTTCCTTTGACCCTATGGACAAGGATTGTGCAACAAGGATAGAGAGGGGAGGAGAAAAAAATGGGGTCACTGGTCTGGTTTTTCTGATGACCCCCAACCAAGATCAATTGTGCATGCACGGCATGGACAGAGGGTGGGGAGGAGAAAAAAACTAGGTTGCCAGTATGGTTTTTTTGACCACTCCCTACCAAGATTTACTTCACATGCATGAAATTGACAGAGAGAGGAGGATAATAAAATGGGGTCACCTATCTAGTTTTTTTTATGACCCCCTACTGAGAAGGATTGATTGTGCGTGCGTGACATGACAGAGAGAGGGGAAGAGAAAAAATGTGTTAATAGGTCTGGTTTTTCCAACAACCCTACCTAGAAGGACTAATTGTGCATGGCCAACACAAGTAGAGAGAGGGGAGGAGAAAAAAATGGGGTTGTTGGTCTCGTTTTGCCAAGGACTCCCTACCTAGAAGGACTAGTTGAGCACGCACAACACATACAAAGAGAGAGGAGAAGAAAAAGGGGGTGGCCAATCAAGTTTTTTTTGGTGACCCACTACCAAGAGAGAGAGAGAGTACCATAGGAGATATTCTGAGGGGGTGTGACACACATAAGATCTCATGTAGGGAATAAGGGAGGAAGGGGAAATGGCTTGTAAATAAAATTTGGGTTTGTATGGAGCTTTTAAAGTTGGTTTTAAAAAAACCATCCTTAAAAGTTGTTTTTCATGTTGGTTTCTAAAATCAACTTAAAAAACCCCTTCTAAGAATGACACCTGCCAATTTTTTATACAATTAAGCATTCAATCTCACTTTACACACACACACACACACACACACACACACACACACACACACACACACACACACACACACACACACACACACAGATACATACATATATAAAAACAAAAACAAACACAAGAATAGGAAAATGAAGTAATTTTTGGATAAATCCTTATTTTACCATCCTTTCATTATATATATCACATGTTAAAAAGTATTACATCTCATTAATACAAGCTAAACATGATCATAGAGCTAACTTGGAACTATTTCTTGAAAATCTGGCCTCTTATTATTTAGCTCATACCACACTCTCATAGTTCCTTTGATGGAGCTTCAATGTCAAGGTCCTATGCCAAGATGAGGTTTTAAGAGCCAGTGCCTCATGATTTGGAGATTGTATAGAATTTTGTGCCAACTGATTAGATTTTTCATCAGAAGCATATTTCTCATCATCTAACTCCAATTTTGGTTGAGACTCGCAAACCATGAGGCACTCTCTTTCTTTTATGAGGGTTAGATTGAGAACCTGTTGTTATTTGCACTGATATAGCCTCTCTTTTTTTTCCAAATCATGACTATCTAAGTAAGATCTTAACCCCAACATTTGCAATGACAAAACCCACTTATCCACAATATGATACAGATAATTAGTAACTAGAAAAATCAATGAAAACATGTAGGTTTACTATTCTTATAATGTTTTTCAAGTCATAAACATTCAAAATCTTGTACATGGATGGCAAAAGGATGGAGACAAAGAAGAGCTAGAGAAGTAGGCTGTCATTCCACCTACTAGATGAAGAGAGTGGATGGGAAAGACAAGAAACAATGATATGATGCTGGGTTTATAAAAAAACAAAACCATTTTTAAAGTTGTTCTTTAGAAAACTGTCTTTCAAAATTTTTTCCAAGTTAGTTTTTGAAAATCATCTTAAAAAACCCCTTTTAAGAATAATACCGATTTTTAAGAATGACATCTGATATACCTACACCATATATAACTACAAATGTATACACATGCAAATTTTGGTATAACTACTCCAATTATATTTCAAATTATTTATATCTTAATTTGCCCCTCATATTGTTTTCGACCCAAGCACCTTCCTCACCATTACCATGCATATAATCCTCATTTCCACCAAGTCTATAAGCTTCCACATTGGGGTATCTACTGGATGGTAAGAATTGTTATATGCTACTCTATCCTCAGCATGCTATAGTAGTTTCTTTATAGTTTCCATAATATGAAACATTCTTTTAAACCTTGGAATAGGAGAAAAATACCATAGGAACTTTGTTAGCACGCCTTTCACCTACTTAGTAGAATTCTTTTTCAACTTCTATCTTGATTTTCCACAAGTTGGGCAGATAGTTCTATCCTTGTGTTCCTCCTTGTATAAGATGCAGTCATTGAGACAAGTATGTATCTTCTCAAAACTTTAACCCTAGAGTAGCTAGGGTTTTCTTTGCCTCCCATGTGGACCTCACTAGTTTGCTTTCCTAGGTAGCATTTTACCCACCACTTTCAAGTCTTTTGTAAATCATTGATCTGAAAAACCACATCTCAATTTCATATTGTAAAGTTCTACTACTGTAGATAACTTGGTATAATCTATACACCTAACGTACAACGTCTCATCAGCTTCTTCCAATGTAGTCTAAAATTGTCCAAGGTTGTCTTGAAGTCATCATATATATCACAAAACATCAGTATAGTTGCACTATTTGTGACACTTCCTACTGTCTTCATATTGATCACATCTTCTTGTCCTTGAATAGTGCCCATAAGGAAGTTCTTCTCCATGCTAGATCCAGGGGTGATAGTTTTCATCTACTCCATTTGAGAGAAATTGTTCTTTCAATTGGCTTGTAGCTACTTTTTGGGGTTTCCACATATTGAGCATGGACAATGCATGCGATTACATTCACCCCTACCCAAAGTAAGAATTCTATGAACTTTTTTATTCCCTCGTCATACTTACTTGGTGTTCTTGCCATCATCATCTAAGCATGTTTGTCCATTTTTTCAAACAATTGAAGGTCAGATATGTGCCAAGACTATTTAGACATGAAAAGATTAAGTGGACTCAGTTAGGCATTTTACGAAACACTAGGTGTGCAAATTATAAAACGTTGGATAATAGAAGATTTTCAAATTAACAACAAAGATTCATTCAATTAAACATGAAAGATCTATATATGGGAGGGGAAAATTAACTTTAGGAAAGGAACTTTCCTAACCATAATCATGTAAAACATGAGACAAAAACAAGAAATATCCTTACCAACAAACACGATCCAATTGTTATTGGCCAAGAATGTGTGTGTGTGTGTGTGTGCATTTTCAATTCGACTGTGGTGTTTTAGTTGAAGTTATCCAATGCTAAAATGAATCAAGATGAGGTTTAGGCTATGTTTGCAGCCTGATATGCAGCTATATGTATGAAGACTGAAAATTGGAAATGGAAGATAGTTTGTAGGACATGATATAAAAAATTATTTTTAAAGACTGTTTCACAAAATTGTCTTTAAAAAAGTCCAATTTTAAAAGATAGTTAGGAAAAACCTTCTTTACAAGCCCAATTTTTAAATATACTTTGGTATTGTGAAACTAAAGAAGACAGTTAGTAATGAACTGTCTTCTTAAGTATGATTTCTAAAGATGTTTTTTTGATACCGTCTTGGATAATTTTTAAAAGACCATTGACTAAAAACCATCTTCTTTTTGCTACCTTTTATAGCCCCAATTTTAGTAGTGCTTCTTTAAAGATGTCCCTAATCTCTTTCTCTTTCTCTCACTTGGAGAATCTATAGCCGCTTTCTTAAGTTGTGACGTCCTTGCCTTTGTAGCTTTCCCTACATATTTTCCTTCTTGCCCAAGGCTGCCCACAATTTCCTAATCAAGACAAGTTCTTATTAGTCTCTTCTTCTTTTATAATATGACATCTATTGCCATTAATTTCTTATTCTATCTTTCAACTCAATTTGTACCATAAATTTTTTCTTTTTCTTTTTCTTTTTCTCAACTCTCACATTTCATATTTAGAAACATGACATCTTTATTAGGTGACTTGCCCTTCGCTTAGTTTCTTATTCTATTTCTATGCTAACTCATCCTAGCCACCTTCCTATTAATACGACATCCTTAGCTTGTAAGTTTCTATCTACAATCCCAATGGTCCAAACCCCATCTCAAGATCTACAACGTCCAACTTAAAACCTTCCTAGGATCTTATTCAAATCACAATGTTGGGTCACTTAAGTGCCAAGCTTTAGCTTGGTTGTATGGGTCCTAATTAAAATATCTTTTACTAATTAGTAATCTTGGCCTCCTCAGTAGAAATCTTCCCAGCCCATTGAGGATCATGGACTTATCTTAGTTGGACTTCTAGGCCTTAGGTAGAAGACGTCCAATATCACATGGGCCTCTCTAAGTTCCCAATATCAAAGTAAGATAGACTCAAACCTTACGCCTTCATCCATGGTCAGATGCCTCTCACTTTTAAGTGGTATGTTAGTATTAAGTTGTAAATCATCAAAAACTATCTTCTCTAATCTAAGATATTTAACAATATCTCAATAAATGTGTCTGGTAAATATATTAACTACTAATGGCATGATCTATATTTTTTTGAGTAAATGTATAGAATTAGCATGGATTATCATAGCTAAGTATTTTCAATATATAGGAGTTTGTATAATTACAAATAATGTTCAAAATTTTCTACTAAAGATCATTTGGCAAGCTTTTGAAATACAAAAACATTATTTCAATGGACATGAAAGAATATAATTATGAAACTCAATTTTCATGAACAATTCACATAACTCTGATCCAAATCCAATTTTTAATGATAAATCTAGTTTAAAATAATAAAATTCAGCTCACGTATTCAAACATGGTCATACAGTTAGTGATTCTCATTGAAATACATCTCAATTGAGTCCACTACCCCATTGATCAGATGAGTTTCAAACATCACCTGTCCAAATGTCAAATCAATCCTCTCTAATAACATATTTATAAAGTCCACTTACCCAACTCCAATCAACACTAGTCCACTTCGATATGAACTAGAAGCCCATATACAATCTCATAGATATATGCCTTAATTGAGGCACTTGCTGAAGTACTTCTTTGGAAAATGATCCACTATGAACACTATTGATTAGACAAAGTCAAGTCAATATCGCCACCGACATCTTACATGGAGCTAAAAAGCTTCTAATGACATCTCACTAGGATCCATGCATGGGATAAAAAAATAAGACATTATGTGTGGCCATATTTTACTCAAAAACTGATGAAGTACATCGATACTTTGAAATTTTGATTTTCTTTTCATTCTTTCAATCTTCAATGGAAAATATAGCACTTGAAAACATATAATTTGTATTAGAAATAATCTTTCCAATAAATCCAAGCTTAGAACTTTGTTTCTTTTCTTTATGAAGTACAAAATCTCAATAATAGTCTTACATCTATAATTCCTTCAAACTCATCATTTTCTTTAATTTATGAGCGTGGAAAATTTTCAAAACTCTATAACATGGTGAAAACTGATTAAAACACTCAATTAAAATTCATAAATCCATGCTTTGAAATTAGTTATGCATAAATCATTTAGATCAAAACCGTACTATTTATAGCCCATAAATGTTGAGATTAAAATTGCACCATCCTTATTACTAGATGAAAAAGCCTATGAATTATATAACTACTAAAGAAATCATGTAGTTATTATTTAACTATATCAAAACCATATCAATTTTATACTTAGATCAAATCCATGATAGCATATAAATAGATATAGAGATCAAAACTGTAAAAAATATTTAATTAGATCAAATTGTGTAATATATAGATTATGTAAAATAGCACATTATAAGTTAAAAATATTTAGATTTAAAGTGTGGTCCAAAAAATTATGTATATGTGTGATTAAAACCCACACACTTTAAATCAAATTCTTAATTTAAAAGTACAATTTATATAACATGTAAACCTCTACATTAAAATTGTACACTTAAATTGAAGTCTAGAGAGAGAGAGAGAGAGAGAGAGAGAGAGAGAGAGAGAGTAAAATATGTTTTAAACTTGGGAGAATGATTTATAAGAATTAGTAAGTGATTGTTTAGATCTATCATTTAATGGAATTGGACCCTTAGATCTAACATTGAATCTATTGGACATTCAAATATGGGTTTGAATGTATTTGAACATTCAGATATGAAATTTAAGATATTTTTATATTTAATTGTATTGGATCTAAACATTTTCATATCTAAATTTGAATTGGTATAGTTAGGTTTGGACATTTTCATATCTAAAAATGAATTGGTTAATTTCATATTTAAAATTTTCAGATCTCAAGTGAATTGGTTTAAATTAGATCTAGATGTTTTTAGATTAAAGTGTAACTGTGTGAGACATTTCATATTTCAGTTTAATTGTGTGGGACATTTTCAAAGCTAAGTATGAGGTTCAAATATGTACTTTAGTATGTATTGTACCTTTAATTTACATATTCTAGTGCAATACAAGCAATATAGTAATTAAATTAATTATAAAAAGGGGGTATTTTCTTTTTCTTTTCTCTAAAACCTTTCATCAATTCACTTAAGACTAAGTGATTGATATATGCTATCACATCAAGTGAGGTTTATTTGACTAGTTTGGAAGGCTAGGTAATATGTTAAGGTCATGAATGGAGAAATTGGTAATTGAGAAATTGAATGATGATATAGGTATGGGTAACTATATGGCCATGGAGTGGAGGAATGGATAATCTAATTTCTTAGCTAGGTCTAGGGTGTTGGAAGGGCCTAATGATAAGTAGGCTATGACTAATTGGAAGATCTAGGTGGTAAAGGTATATTTAAATAGAATGGCATACAATATATAACATATAGTAAATAACATATTTTGAGATAGCATACAATGGTTATGATGCATCCAATTAGAATCATATAAAATGGAATATATATGTTTACTTAAAGTAACATATAGTATAATGGTTATGGTAGAAATGATGACTAAGTGATGGTGCTAGTCTATGTCATGCATGAGATGAAGAATTATGGAATAGAGTGTAGTTTGGAGGCTTAAGCAACCTACATCAAGATAAAAACAATGGAAGCTATTCTTAACTTATATGATGATAGTAATCTAACCTAAATAAGAACAATGGAAGCTATTCTTAACTTATATGATGATGGGAATCTAACCTAGATAAGAATAATGGATGCCTTACTTATGACTTATGAAAAATAATTTGAATCAAGTCTAGATAAGAGTGATGGAGTGCTACTCTTATGGCTGTAATGGCCGAGCAATTTACGCCATTTTTAACAAAAACTGGACATTCTATAGGAAAAGAACTGTGTTGAATGTTTACTTTATTTAAAATAGTAAATGAAGGAATTTGTAAGGAAACTTGGTACCATTAGATTCTACTCGAAAAATGGAATCCAATGCCTCAAAAATCACCCAAAATGGGGTTCGTATGAAGAAGTTATGGCCGTTTAAAAATCAGGGGCAGTTCTGGAATTTAAACAGAAAAAACGAAAAAGACGAAAAACGCAGGGGGCCGTTTTGATAACGGCACCCCTTGTCATCTTCCACCTCCAAACTTCTCTAGAAACCCTCAATCCTGATTTTTCTAGAGAGATCTACCACTGCTAAGGGTGGCACCACCATTGGCAACACTGCCATAGCAGGGCTATAAAAAGCCCCATCTCCCCTCTCCAAAAATGTGATTTTCCAGTCATTTGGGGCTGGCGTTTCCGATTAGAATCGGAAACCCAGTTCCCTGAGTTTTCTAGCAACGGCCAGGCCGGCCATTCCTGTCTCCCAATTCCCCTCTCTCCTCTTGTTCCGGCCTTGCACGACATTGGGGGTTTTCCCCTTCATGGGTTCCGACGACAAAGGTTTCCGGCAGAGGGAAATGCACCACCGGGAAACAAGGCGTCCCCAGGCTTCCAGGTAAGCTGTTCCTCCTTACCTTCTCTTCGTTTTGGTTCCCCTAGGCCAAGATCCATGCCGGATTTGGTCTGTCCCAGTCGATTTTGCCGGCTGAAGAAGACAAAGCCAGTTTCAGCCGGCCATGAACGAACCAGGCATCCCAGGGACGCCATGCTGCATGTGCACCTGGGATGGGATCCAGGCGTACTGCAGTGCGTACAATGTCCCTGGTGCAGCCTTCAGGTGCACGCACGAATGGGGCATGGGTCCTGGCTTGACCAGGATGCACGGGGTGCCCTGGGAGTTGAGACGCGCCATGCTACACCAAAGGTGCGTCCATGCAATGATGCGTGTCATAGCGAGTCACTTGAGCATGCACGTGCGCATGCAAAACGCGGTCACTAGCACGACCTTTAGGCGCACACGCATGTGAGGCGGTAGCGGTTCAACCAGGATGCACGGGTGTCCTGGGAACTGGGACACACGGACCTAATGAGACTTTAAAATTAGGATCATAGGACCATTTATAGAATCTAACCATTGAAAAGTAGATCCATATCATAGGATCTAGCCTGACAAATGAATTAGGCAAGGACCATGGACCCTAAAGGCATAGCTAGCGATCTAATGTCTAAATGGATTGAAATTAATAAGGACTCCTTGTATCCATTTATACCCAGGAGTTTAAAAATGAGACCCAGGGACGAGTTGAGTGACAAAGGACGCGACTCCAGGAGACTTTGAGGTAGGTGCTCTATCGCTACTAGATTTTTTAAAAGAGCTATGATCGTTTTGAGAATGCATGTTTTAAGTATAAGTATATGACTTGTTTAGCATGTCCTATTTTATGACTTGTTTAGCATATAAATGATTTCAGCATACATATGATAAATACATTATGCATAGACATGTTTTGCAAACAATTGCATATATTGCATGATTTGTGAGCATTGGGTTCTTGAAAAATTGCATGTCCTTGAGGGTTACCAAAAGACGCTGGAGTGCCCAAAAGACGCTGGGTAGGCAGTTGTGAGGGCTAGGCAGTTGTGAGGGACCCAAAGAGGACATGTTTTGAAAAAGAGGTTTTCGCTTGTTTGATCTTATATGATTTGGGCTAATAAGCTCGTGTTTGGGTTGGCCTCCAGCCTCTACCACTACTAGGTGGAATGGGTACCACGCCCAAAAAGGGCAACGTCCCTACGTCGACTGCATGTGGTACAGGAGGCTATCACTTGTGTCACGGCACTGGGTCGATGTGTCATATGCCTCGTGAAGGCTATGACCGAGTGTCCTTAGGTACCTTGGGACCACACGGCGGTGAGGTCGTGGGCATAGTTGGGCCCTATGGTTTCGTGGATTTACTTGCATTGCATATGGCATGACATGAGGTTGGTCGACCATACCATACAAGATATCCATGAGTTGGATTCGGTTGAGCATCTTATGCATATCATTATGTATATGATATATGATACTTTTGACTTGGATTATGCTATTTCTTTAAGTCGTCAATATTCCGATTTGACGGTGGTTTTTAATATCGATATTGAACATGATTGATTGAACATGCACATGTTTTAAAGAGCATATGATTTTAAACATAGCATGCATTGTAAAATTAGTAGTGATAGACTCCTACTGAGTATAGTATATACTCACCCTATCCTTAACATTTTTCAGGATAGTTCCACTCACAAATAGAAGACGCCTCAGGAGATATTAGTGCTATGAGCAAGTGAATTAAAAAGGAGACAATTATATGTGTAAGTAAACCCTCAACCCTTTGGACATGTATTTATTTACAGTTGGGCTATGTGTTGTGACTGGATAGACCTGGGGAAAAACATTTATGATTTCTGAAGTTTTTCAAAAACTACTTTGAGTATTGTGAAAACAAATGACACTTGGGGTTTTCAAAATGAGTTTAAAACCAAAGATTTTCCGCTGCATTGCATGGTTTTTATAAAATGGTTTTCAAATAGGGATGCATCCAGCCTTATGAATTTAGATCTTGCATTTAAAAAATGCATGGGAAAACCCGGGTCGTCACAATGGCATTTTATGATGATGGGGAATAAAGGCCTAGGTTAGTGCAATCCAAGCTTTCACATGGCTCAAAACCATGATGGAGTCTTGCTTTAGGGCAGCCAACCCAAGCATGGGGAGGCCAACAGGGTTTGGACAATGGACAAGGGGTAGCTATCAATGAGCCATCATGATGCACCATTTGAGCAAGTAAGGAGGAGAACAAAACCATATTGGGAGGAACCACTAGGCTGTTTTCCTCCATGCATCGAGCTTAGAGTGTGATGTTCCCTTAGAATGAGACCTAAGAAAAGAGAGGAAAACCAAAGGAGAAGAAAGGAATACTAGGGAGGAAAGGAGAGGAACCAAGGATGTAGAAGGAAGAAGGTGAAAAATGTGTACTCTAAGGTGGAGTTGTAGCTCACCTTGAAGATGGAGTTTCTAAGGGTTATAGATCAATAAAATTTCATGAACCACAACTGATTTGTAGGTTCTAAAGCAAGTAGGGAAACACAATGGAAATCCTCTAACATGCATCATGCTATCTTCCTATAAAAAAAAAACCACAAACTAAGCATGAGTTTTAAGAAGCTTATGCATGTGATTTTGAGGTGAATCTGTGGCTTGATTGTCTCACTGCTATGCTTGATTTTTTTTACCATTTTTAAACATGCTTTAGCCTTACTAAAACTTGTTCTATTGTAGTATGAATCCATAGCCTAATTTTGATACAATTCATGTATGCTTTTTGGGTTGATTTTGATACAATATTCATGCTAGCAATGGAACACATTTGCAAGGGTGCAATTGGTGTCAATTTGTGGTGATTTAAGCTATGTTTCTTCTTTGATTTTTGAAGAATTTTTCATGTACGAGATAGATATTTATTAAAGCATGATATACCTTGCATGGATGGCATCTTGTTAAAGAGAATCTACCTAAATTCTCAAGGGGGGATGATATGCAAAATGATTCCATTTCAAGGAAGAAAATGGTGCCATTTTGGACTTGGAAACTTAATGTGATTGCTCATTGTATGGAGCATCTCTCATTTATGTGACAGTACTCATTTTAGTATCTTTCTACAGTATGTGAATGGTTCTAGAAATGAAGAGATCTTGGGTTGCAAAGTCCAACAATTTAAAGCATGAAAATGATGTCATTTCAGGGGTGAAAATAGAGCCATTTTGAGTAAATCTCATGGGTTGTAATTGCTCATTCCATTGGAGCATAGTACTTACAGTTGATGGATAGATATATCATGTTTCTATGAAGCTTAAATTAGACTTGCATGGATGAAAAATTTGGCCCTAAAAGCTCAAAAAAATAAAGTATGACCTAGGCACCATTTTGCACTAAAATGGGTGCTAGAATTGGGGCTATTGTTCATATTGTCTTGAATAATCTAAACATGTAATTTTTTGAAAAATTATTTATGCTAGATTCATCATCATTTTCTCTAAGGAATCAGTGGTAGTAGATGTCTTGTGCATTCCTTGAAAAAATGATGCTTGAAATGTTATGACTTTGGGTGGGCCAATGGACTAGAAAAACTTGAATTTTTCATGAAAATTCATGCACTAAATATGTTCTATGAACCTTATATGAAATTCCTAAAATATGCAAACCAAAATCCATCAAACTCTATACCAATTAGAGAACTTTTCCCAAGTGACTCGGCTGGAAACTTGGACCATTTTCAGTGTTGGAAATGTGTACCTTTGAGGGGATTACTAAACACTGTTTGGTAGAGAGAACAAGCAGAGAAAATATATTGAGATTTGGATAAGCTAATGACTAACCAAAGCCCTAACCAATGCCTAAGTGATAGAGGAGAATCACTATTCAAAACGTGCCTTGGAAGTGAGTTACAACTTCGAGTATGGGATCTATGTGATTCATTGCCATTATCAATTTTGAGAAGGTGAATTTCCTTAGTGCTAAAACCTAGGACATGGTTAAAGCTAGAGAGCATAATTCCCTTAAGGTTCTATAAACACATGACATTTACCTCTAAATAGATGGCATTTAGGACTTTGACATTGGACTCAGGGTGAAATCTAGAACTAGATGCACCACTTGAGAGGAACACATGGGTGATTGATTTATTCATTAAGGTAATATGTTCAATTACAATTTCTAAGATCCTATGAAATAGTTAGACAGGAGGAGAATATGATTCTAACTTAAGGCCTAAGAGAATGAAGATGATTGCCCTAAAAGGCACACATAGCCTAGAACTACACTCATTGGAATAGTTAACATAGACTATTGCCTAATGTAAGACGTGATGAGAACTTATGAAATTCATAAGTAAAGGTAGATGAATGCCCAAATTAAGTCAATGAAAAGTCTATGGAAAGAAAACCCTAAAAGGCATCTAAGCGCTAACTCTCACTAGGATGACTAAGGTTGAACAGCTAAAGTGCTTAAGGAAAACTATGATTTAAGCATTCTTGAATTTTGTACCATGTGATAATTATTAACTTTATTTGATTTGTAACTTCTTGTTCCATGCTTATCTTGAATTGATATATTGAAATGATATGGGAATTCCTATGGAATTGCCATGGGAGTGCTAGTGAAATCCTACATAAATGACATGGGAGTCCTATTGAAATGCCATGGGAGTGCTATTAAATGCTATGACTATGCTATGGCTATGTAATTGAAATGCTATAGAAATATTTATGCTATGCATTGATATTCTTCGGTTATAATGTGAATCATCATGCTCCATATGATAGTAAATATGTACTTATATTATCATGATTGGTTGAAATATAGACATGATCTTGACATAAAAATATCATCAAATGGTTAAGTGTGCTTGCCTTCAATTGTTTAATGAATGCACGCACATGATAATCTAGCATATTGGCTAGTGCGGATAGATCCATGATATGAGAACACATTTGAAACCATGGTTGCATAGTATTTATGGCAATGATTTTGGGAAAGCCTTCATGCTTCTAAATGTATAGGCAAGCTTTTGCAATGAATGCACAAGAAAGCTTTTGAAAGGGGGTCCATGCAGGGCATAGCTATTTCTTAATAAATTGTTTGCTTTGGGTCAAAGTCCCACACATTGCTCTCAATGGCATAGATGATTCAACACCTTCATCTCTGATGGAAGGGCTTTTGAAATGGATCTCATGTGTATGGAAGGCATGGATGTGAGCATGTTGTAACTCTTTTTCTTTTTATTGCTTTGGTTTGATGTAATCAGGAATGGTTTATGTGCAATTATAAGTCCCTAGCCAGGGGGGCATACGTAAGTCCCACGGCACTAAGCTAGGAGCTATAGACTGGCCTCTTAACTCTGACATATACCAGCCTTGTTAGTTAGGCATGCTTCAGGAGTAAGTTTCACAGACCTACTCCTATGATACACCAGTAACCCTGTGAGGACCTGTGCAAAGGCAGTGCATGCAGTATCCACCTCCACTATAGTGGTGGCAGAAGTTGCTTGGGTAGCAGTAGCCACACTATGTTGCAAAGACGTCTCAATCTGATATGGTGTCATGTGATAGTTAATGCAAGCTGATGTTGGGCATTCTTGAGAGTTAAACTAGAGCTTGTGGCAGGATGGTTGGGCCACTCAGGTAAATTTGCACTTGATTTTGGTTATTGGCTGATGAGTTAGCTAGTACGTAGATATGGTCAAAAAATAGGGTGCTGGTAAGAGTGTACTTTGGTCCATTTCACCGATATGGTACGACATAGATGATGACTTACTAATAATGATTAACCATCGATTGAACTTTTCTATCAATACTCTTTTATCAATTTTAGAGATATGATAATTGTATTCATGTACATGTGTGAGTTAATTTATGATATAACATAGACTTTTGCAATGCCAGCTTCACACTAGTAGTTAACTTGAAACCATGATAGATAGTCTCAAGATCCTATACATATACTTACGTGTATTTCACAAGCCAATATAGATATAAATCTCTTGCCATGTTTTTACATTGGCTATGTTGGCATTTTCCAACAGAGCAGTTATGTTCACTTCCCACCAACAAATTCAAGTAAAACTCTAGGTAGACTAACTGCAAAGAACATATCCACTTGATTTGAGATGTAGTTAAGTGGATATGATTATTAGCTAGTTTCAAATTCTAGCAAACCTTTATGGATCACTGTACTTAAAAATTTTAATTGGCACTTGACATAACAACGAGGGTTGTAAATGGATTGTTTCAGATGAGTTTATGATAGTAGGTTTAGTTGTGACAAGTGGATCCTATAGCATGTTCTTCCTTTTGGCATATTCAT
Source organism: Warburgia ugandensis (assembly GCA_035236585.1). NCBI lineage: Eukaryota > Viridiplantae > Streptophyta > Magnoliopsida > Canellales > Canellaceae > Warburgia > Warburgia ugandensis. Next base: position 37,732,893 of record CP141131.1, read on the forward strand.
ATTGACACTATTTGGATCGTGTGAAGATTTGGCAAAATGGCCCCGGTTTGAAGTGTAGTTTTCTTAAAAAAATACCTATGTATTATGGGTTTTCAAACACTTCATTTGTATAACTTTTTGTAGCAACTTTGCTGCATTATTCATATGTTTTCAAAGAGTATTTTTAGAAAACCAGGATCTCACATCTAGGCATGAAAACATGAAGCTATATTTTCTAAAATGATAAATGGCTAGGATAATGGAAATGCATGTGTTGTGTTGCTTAGGAGATGGAAGAGAATGGAAAATATTTAAGCTTGAGTAGACATTTTCTAAGGCATAAGAAATGTGTGAGATGTCATAAAGCCCATATGATATGAGAATTCTTGAGCAAATATTAGAGCACCATATTTGGACGTCTTTTACCTTAGAATTAGCTTCGAGAGAAAACCCCAAGTACATAATAGCTAGACATCTCCTACCCATGGTGGAGTTTCCTGGTTGGACTGGAACTCTTAACCTAGACAAAAAATAAGAAAGATTAAAACCTACGATTGATAGGAAATGAATCAAGCACATAGAGTGAGATGTGTTCACTATAGGAACTAGATTCATCTCACTTAGACTACTTATTTTAAGAATCCCAAAACAGCTAGGGAAGAGCTAGAATGAACCTAGATTAGTAAGTAGGCAAAAGACATGTTGCATCTTAGGAGGATTAGGACTCCTAGGATGATTTGCAGCCTAAGATTATCATTGATTGAGCTATTATTTTTGCTTAATTTTCATGATGGCTATTGGCAATTTGAAGCATGAGAGATGAGTAATTTTAGCATCCATTTAGCATGGAAATTAAATTGACAATAAGTTGGGATTTTGTGAGTTTTATAGGCTAAGTTTTCAACTTATTCACTAGTACGTTTATGCATTATTTTCAGCAAGTATTTTGAAGGTGCATACATGATTTTTTCTAAAAGCGATTTTACTATCATCTTAGTGATCATTATTTCATACAAAATCTGGTCAAACGGAGATTTAAAAAAGTTACTATTTTAATTTTAGAAATATGCTTATTTGGTTTGGTTTCTATTAACTTTATAAAATTAAAGTTTTCATAAAAGTTTTACGCGCATGAAAGTAGCAGTTTAAAAATGAAATTTGGAAAAAAAATTCAATGTTTTGTTTGGATTGTTTTTTGATGAAAATTCCTACAATGTTACTTAAGTAATGGCTTGAAAGAAATACCTGAAATCATATCTGTGAGACTCTTGAGTCATGAAAAGTGGACCATGGTATTTAAGAATCTATGTTGAGTTCATTTAGCATGCTTCTAGGCCTAAAAAATGTTGAAGTTTAGAACATGATTGAGTCTATATAATGTTTGGTTTTAGCACAAAAGTTCGCTAGAGAATTGATCAATTGAATGCAATTTGAAAACATGTAGTTTAAAGATAAATGATGTTTGATTTTCTGCCTAAGTTGTGCCATGATGCTACATTTTGAAAGTGATTTTCAAAAGAAATATTATCACTTATTTTAGCTCAAGAGTAACTTGTGGTTATGCATTTGTGAAATATCTTAGAAAAGCAGTTATAATTATATGATTTTGATAAGTGTATGGATGAATTTTGAATAAAGTTGTGTAAAATATATGACAGCGTAGTGGTGCTCCATATTTTCTCTATATGTGAATGGTATGAAACTCTAAAAAGGTACAATTTCCTTATTAGTGGTAGGAGCCACATAGTGGGTGATCACATCACCCTTTTGAGATTCCTGTACGTCCTATGAGGATGCAATTGGAGTCATGACAGGATATAGGCAAGCTAATGAGGTTTTAAGTGTAATAATACCAATTTTTGTAAATTGATTAAGAAAATCAATTTAGTTTGAATTTTCAAAAATTCTGGGCTAGAAGATTAGGTTATTGAAAATTCTCTTTTTATAGAAATTAAAACATGATTTAAAACTTATAAATTATGAATGTACTAAAAAAATTGATAGAAATGAGACTAAGTACATTCAATTACGAGTTAAAATGAAAAATTTCTAATTTTCTCCATTTTTATGAATAAAAGGGTAAAATGGTAATTTTACGCATAACCAAGATCTAAGACTTCAATATATAGAATGTACTAAAAAATATGTGTTGATGTTTTTGGCAAGTGCATGGGCTATTGTGGTATAACTAATGCAAGTACGGGTCAATCCCACAAGGACGCGCATTAAAATTTTAGAGTTTTAATAACATTTAATTATTTAAAATTCAAATTAATTGACAAAAATTAATAGAAAGAAATCAGACTTCATCTTTAAGTTAACAATAAAATTCCTGAGTCTAATTCTAGAAAGAATAGAAAAAGAAACAATAAAACCTTAACTACACTAAAACTAGAAAAAATAAAAAAAATCTAATTCCCTATCTTAAGTGCTGTCCAATTTCTTCACATTGGGTATTCCAAACTTTGATCAACCTCCATCACTATATTTAAGATGTCCTGGATTAATGATCTGGCAACGGAATTTGTCAGATTCTTCAAATTTTTAGAGATCTAATCTAATTAAAGAATTTAAGATTTAATGGCTTAGATCTATTTTCATAATCCAAATTGAAGATCAGGAACAACAATTCAATAGAAAACTATCCTAAAAACAAGTTCAAAAAATTAATTGAAATTTTGAACTAAAACAGACAAGAAATTAGAAGTTTTCCATGGTTAAACCATAACCTTTGATTTGTTTAAACAGGAACGGAATAACACAATAACTCAAAATGGAATAACATAAAAAGTGAACAATAACAGTAACAGGACATGAAATGTAATTGAAATATTCTTTTAAGGGCAAATTTGGTATTTTTTCCAAGACTTCCCAAAAACTCCCGTAAACGGAGTTTGCCAGAGAAAGTTGGGGAATACGATCGGTGATGCCGGAAGAGATGGAGGAAGCTGCGGTAGATGTGCAGATGCTTGGGCTGAATGGCTGTGGCGTCGTCTAGTACCATCCGGAGTAGATGGGAAAAAGGATGCCTTTTTTGGGCGTCGTATGGTATGGAGCCAATGAAGAGGGACGACTGGGGAAGCCGTCTGGTGCGTGTGGTGATGCGGGATCTCCTGGATTGTTTGGAGTAGAGCCAGACGATCTAGGTAGAGGAAGACGACGCTTTGTGTGTGGAGGAGAAGAGTAGGGGATGCCGGTGACTATGAAGGGGAGAGTAGCGGTGAAGGCTGGAAACTGGCTGGTGGGGAAGGTGTGATGGAGGGTGATGTTGATGCGTTGGAAGAAAAAAAAAACGATGAAGGAGAGAGGTAGGTTGGGATGTGAAGAGGAAGGTGATATTGGGGGCGTGAGGAGATGGGAAACATGGAAAGGGTTTTATGCAGTGGATGATGTGGAAAAAAAACTCGGTCTTTTGGTTTGTGAACGTGAAAGAGAGAGTGGAATGTGAAAGGTGGAGTGCGGTGGTGCGATGGACTGAAGAGGAGATTGTGCGTGAGGTGAAAGCAATGGTGATGTAGGTTGAGGAGATAATAAGGAATGGATGTTAAAGGCTTAGAGAAAAAAAAAATTGGAAGCATAAGTGACGATGAAATTAAGAAAGTAACACTCCAAAGGAAACTAAAAAAAAAAACTCCCCACTCCTCTATGGTTCCCCTCTTTATAATCTCTTCACTTATTTTCCTCAAACTCTTTCCTTGAAGAGGTAGATTCCTATTAGGACACTTTCTCCTCTTCCAAATTAGGACTCCTCTTCTATTAGGATTCCTCTTACAAATTAGAAAGCCTTCTTCTTTTAGGAACCTTTCATCTCTTGCCTTATTAATCTTCAAAATGATTTGCATCGTTGAGATTGAATCTGAATCATCCAACCCTTCTTTAGTCGATCTGCAAAACCAAAGACTAGATTAGAGTTATATAAACCATACATTAAGCATCCACTCAACTCAATTGATCATCTGACCATTAATTTTGACAATTTATGGTTGGATGGTCGATTTGAGCTAATTTTTATATTTTATCTCAAAACTTACCAAATTAATGAGTTAGATGGTTTAATTAAATGCTAAACTAGGGATCTTTTAGCCAAAATTAAACACTTAACAATACGATTCCAGCAGCACTAAGTAAAACAGATTTTTCTCCATAAAAAGGCAAAATGGTTTTTCACACCTTTGTGGGGCCCACAAATGAATCCAATGGCTAGAAAACATGTAATGAATGATCAAACCACCACCAACTGATAGTGGATAAGGAGGTGGTAGTGGAGGATCCAATGTTAATTTAATATTCAAAGGAATTAAAACATAATTATTACAAGTAATTATGAAAAATGCAAAACACCTATAAATACCCCCACAAAATCCTCCAAAAATGTTCATAAAATTTACCACAAAATTATCTTGCTTCCCCTACAAAATATGATCTAGATTCATTCCCAAATTTTCAAAACTCCCATAAATCTCTTTTCTTTCATTTTCTCTCTCCTCTCTCTAATTGGAACAAGAGATCTAAATTCAATTAGGCACTCTGTTCCAAATCAAATGTCACAAATCCTACCATTCAGATTGTCCTAGACTACCTTATCAACAATACCACAAAATAAATTTCAAGATCCAACGGTTCAAACAATGCAAAATCACAAGACAATTGGTTCTTGGGTGATCTTATCATCAAGTGTATATTCTTTTAAATTGGGCTACAAAACATACATTTTTTCTTCAATCAGGTAGGTGAAAATTCTTTCCACACTTATTTCATGTTTATATAATTTTTTTTTTTGAAATTAGTTTTAGGTTAAAAATAATAAAAATCAAGTAAGGATAAGAACCCTTAAATTCTGGATGACGGAGGGCTCAGATGAAAATCTGATCTGTCCAATCAATCCAAAAGGGTCCAAAACTCCTAGGGTAGAATTTTCGTGAAATATAATCAAGTTTTGAGCCTTTTATTGAAAAGGAATTGATTGGATGGTCCAAAAGGACTGTCCGATCTTCCTAAAAAGATTGGATCTAGGGATCCACATGCAACACCATCTTGACAGAATGACCGCGCAACAGCGGTAGTGCCGAGAATGCATTATGGCGTGCATCTCGGTGATGGGAGTGTGCCAATCATTCCAGTTGACCGGCCCGCTTTGCCTAACTATCCCAGCCATCCGTTTCGCTGGGCCTAGATCAAATTTGGAACCTCAGAACAACTGTGAACTTTAGTACTTAATTGTGGAGTCATCTAAACTCTAAATTAAGATTGGAAAGAAGCAATGGAAAGCTAATAACGTCTATTTTCTTCTGGAATCATAAAATTGATAAAACTCTTCAAGATCTACTACAATGATGATATAATGTTAAAATCAAGTAATATCTATGATTTATTTTGACAGATCTAACATAAAATGAGGAATCTATCCTTTATGGTAGAAAAACCCTAAAAATACAAAGGGACCCACTTAATCAATAAGATCAAGCATGATTGGACCCTTGGGATGGGTTGTATGAATAGGATTATGATGAAATCCAGTTAGATTATGGATTAAATGTGACAAAAACAAGTGGATATGATCTTTGGATCTTAATGGAGTAAAAGCCATAAATGTAATTAAAACCCTTGATCCAAAGGAAAAGATGTAATGACCTCAAATTTTTGTAACTTATTAAGGTAAATTCATAAAGTTTGAATTTTTAGAAATTCTGGGATGGAATATTAGGTTATTGAAAATTCTCTTTTTATGGAGATTATATCATGAATTAAAGCATAGAAATTATGGATGTACTTAGAAAACTGATCGAAACAACATTAAGTAAGTTCAATTCTGAGTTAAAATGAAAATTCCTTAATTTTCTCCATTTGAGGGTAAAATGGTAATTTTACCCATATTCCATATCCAAGAAATAAGACCTCAATATTCATGAAGTACTTAGAAATACGATTCCAACACCACTAAGTACGCTCGATTCCGACTTCGGACAAATATTGCTTATTATTCTCCAATTTTGGAGTTCAAAGGGCAAAAATGTCTTTTCACATAAAAGTGGGGCCCACAAAGTGGGCCAACGTTCTAGAAGCACCAATAATTGCTCAGTGCATTATTGCTGGTAGTGGAGGTTGTAGTGGAGAATGGGATGGGAATGGAGAATGCATTAGTAATTAAAAATTATAAAGTAATAAAATATCTTATCAAAAGAAATAATAAAAAATTCAAATTTGGCTATAAATAAGTCCCAAAAATTTCCAAAAATTTTCACAACCTTAACCACGAAATTTCCAAATCTTCCCTAGAGTTTCAGGCCTAAATTCTCATTCATCCCTCCCCAATCTCTATTTTTCTTATTTCTCTCTTCTCTTTCTAAGTGGAACAAGAGACCTAAATTCAATTAGGAACTCTGTTCTAGGTAGAATATGATAAATTCCACCATCCATAACCTCCTATACTACAGTATATACAAAATCCCCAAATCAATTTCAAGATCCAATGGTTCCAACAATAGAAAATCACAAAAACGAGGACAATCGGGTTATATTATCATCAACTGGTGATTCTCTCAAATTGGGCATCAAATATATGTTTTTTCTCCAATCAGGTAGGTGGAACTACTTCCCATACATATTTATTTATGGTTTAGTGTAATTTTTATTTTTTTGTAATTTAATTTGAAAGAAAAATGGTAAAAATAAAGTAAATACTAGAGCCTTCAATTTATAGTGATAGAGAGCTCAGATGGAAATTCTGAGCTTTCCAATCGATCCAGAAGGGTCCAAAACCCATAGGGTACAATTTTCAAGAAAATCTAACAAGGTTTGGACCTTCAATTGTGAGGGATTAGTTCTGCTGGGTCCAGATCAAATATGGACCCTAGGAACGGTTGTAAACTTGAAATTTAAATTGTGGAGTCATATGTACTCCAAATTAAGATAAAAAAGAAGCTATGGAAAGCTTGTAATGTCTAGTTTCTAATGAAGTCATAATATGTCTAAAAATTATTACTGAATTATTCTGTATTTTGGAAATAAGTGTCCAATTTCTAAGATCTTCAAGATCTGAGGTGATCAGATCTTGGAAATTTATTTTAATGATGATATAATACTATAATAAAGTAATATCTATGGTTAATTTGGACAGATCTGGGATAAATTAGGGGATCTACCCTTTATAGTAGAAAAACCCTAAAAATACAAAGGGACCCACTTGATCAATGAGATCAAGTAGGATCAGATGGATTAAATGGATGATATTATGATGGAATCCATTTAGATTATAGATGAAATATGACAAAATCAAGTGGATATGATTTTTGGATCTTAATGGATTAAAAGCCCTAAAGGTAATTAAAACCCTTGATCTAAAGGAAAACACCTAAGATCTAATGGTTGGATCATATTTAAAGGTTTATAGTAATCTTAATATAATTAGTTTAATTGTCCTTTATTGGATATAGAAGTGTAAATGTGATTTATGTTCTAAGTTTTAATTGTCTTTTATTGAATATAAAAGTCTAAGTGTGATTTGTGTTCTAAGTTAGAAAGCATGATAGTATAATCTTTAAATTTTAGTATGATATGCCCTAAATGAGTAATTTGTTAGTAGATTTGATTATCTTAGGATCATGTTAGTGTAAATTAGGATTTAAACATGATTTCATTATGATAGAAGTAAAATATTATGTATTTCATAACTTAGGATCATGTTAGTTTATGTATAGTTTTATTTCACTAGGTTAAGTTACATTCATAGGAAGAATGTTAGTATATGGTTGTTAGATTTATATTTGATTTATGCTTTCAAGTTTATGATTTACTTATTGTCAAATTTTATTCAATTGTTAAATAGTTGTTAAGATATAATGAGCATAAATCACCAAAAATATAAACTAATGAAATATAGAGATTCATGGACAACTAATTTAAATGAATGATTTTGACTTAATAAGGGCTATAGTTAGTAGGACAACAGAAGGAATGATTTATCATTTCCTTGGCCCAAAGTAGGAAAATAATAAACATCCATGGATGACATTGTGCATATCCATGGAAATTAATTAAAATCAATTAGAGAAGGGACTTAAGGTAAAGAGCTCATAGGAACCTTGTCAAAGGTTGAGCTAGTACCACTCCAGTGGACTCTGAACATTGTGGTTATAGGGGGTATACAAGAGCCAAGTGCTTTTCCCTCACCTCCCGTTGACGTAAGAGAGGTCTAAACGCCTCCTTACATGAGGGTTGTATTAACCACTTTTTGAGCAGACTTTAACTGGTAAGTACTAGTCATCCTGAAATAAGGATGAGTTGTCTAGTAATAGGAAGAAATAAATTATCTTCAACCAAGTAAGACACTAATTGGTTGAATAATAATAAGAACATAAAAAAGATAGCAAATTATCTAACTCTAATAAAAATAGTAAGTAAGATAAGGATGATCAAACAAGATGAGATCTTGTATGATAAAAAACAATATGGAAAAAGAAACATCAAGGTAAATTAGATTATTATGTATGATATAGATAGTATTTGTATAGATGATATTAAACCCATGGATATATGATATTCAAGGAAGAAAGATTCATATCATCCTACATAAGGATGATCAAAAGACCATGTAGTATGTACCCTTGATTAGAAAAATGACATTATACATATAATTTGACAGATATATGTTGATCGAGACTATGGCAGATTTCAATGACTAAGAATACCTTATTGAGGTAGGTGGATTATTAAGAATGCCTTTACATGAAGATACAAGTCTAATACATGTTTTGAAGTATTGACATGTATGATACCAATATATTAAGGTAAATACCTCAAATTGAAATATGATCCAACCAAATGATGAGGAAAATAAGTATTAAATGGTTAAGTTGAGAATTGAGAACAACCCTAAGTGAATAGGAAAGTAGAAAATATTCCAAATTTCTAGATAAACAGACAGATAGTTTGATATGTATAAGTATTATTTTACATACAAGCTTGGAGGCTTGTGGTTTTGTTTTAAACAGGCATAGGCCTAGGGATGTTATGCTAGGAGAGTTAAGAGGGTTTGGCCACCCACTCTTTAAAACTTGATGATATTGAATACCAAGCCTAAGAAAGGCTAAGAGTCAAGTGGGTCATTTATAGGAAGGCCACCACTATAACAGCCATGGTCCTCCCATATGGACATGGATAATGTAATTTTCACTGAGAATGGTATAAGTGGATTATTGAACAGTTATCCGGGTGCGCTGTATGGATCAGATTGCAAGCATAGTAGTCAATGATTATTTTGCATTATGATGCATATGAAATTGGCATAGTGAAATGCCTTAAGGGATGGCATGATGCAATGCTAGGTATTTGTAAATTACCAATATTTTTCCTAAGAAGGGAAAATCCTAGTATAGTAACTGGCTGAGATACAAATCTTCTATAATGAAAGGAGTTGATTAGTTTTGTATGGAAATGATTATTGATTATTTTTACAATTTTAAGGGATTTGTTCTTATATAATATGTACGTATAAAGGTGAACACAAATGATAAGGAAATGGGATGTTCATATCAATAATAGTGGTCTGTGAATGTGTTTATGATAGAATGAATTATGGGATAGTTGAATATTGAGATTTTACTGTCAATAACTTACATTCTTATCCCCTACCAAGCATAGCTTGCTGAGATATTGTAAATGTTCGAATGTTTACAATATCTCAGATACAGAGAAAGAGACTTAGGAGCTTAAGACTTGAAGAACTATTGAAGAATAAGTAATAAGGGTATATCCCTTGAAACATTGTATTGAGAGCATGTATTGTATTTAGAACTTTGTAATTTGAATTGTATATTTGGACAAGTATTGTAAGGATACAATGGGTTGTGTACTGTGAAGCACTGGATGGATCCTGGAAGTTTAATAAAATCATATTCCTTCAATGGAATTTTATTTTGTACACAAATTGTACTTATGTTATGTATGAAGTGGTGACTTGGGTTTTCAAAACAAGTTTTAAAATAAAAGAATTTTTGCTGCTTCGTTTTGCGAATTTTTTTCACTGAGGGGATGCCCTTGCCTTTGAAAAATATATTATAAAATGTGTTTCAAAAACTCAGGTCGTCACAAAAGATCTAAGATCTAATGGTTGGATCATAAGTAAAAGTTGCTAATAATCTAAATCTAATTAGTTAAATTGTCTTTTATTTGATAATAGAATTGTAAATGTGATTTATGTTATAAAGTAGGAAGCATGATAGTGTAATTCTTAAATTCTAACATGATATGCTCTAAATGTTATTAGTTTGTTATTAGATTGGTAGATTTAATTATCTTAGGGGCATGTTAGTTTAAATTTGAGATTTTAGCATGATTCCATTAGATTAGCAGTGAAATTTCATGTATTTCATAACTTAGGATCATGTTAGTTTAAGTATAGTTTTATTCCATTAGGTTAAGTTACATTCATAGGAAGCATGTTAGTATAAATGGTTGTTAAACTTATATTGGATTTATGCTTTATATTTTATGCTTTAATTGTTATCAAATTTTATTAGTAGACTCAATTGTTAAGTAGTTGTTAAGATATGATGAGCATAAATCACCAAAAATATAAACTAATGGAATATAGAGATTCATGGACAATTAAAATGAGTGAATGACTTTGACTTAATATTAGTAAGGGTTATAATTAGTAGGACAATATGAGGATTATCAAATCTTTAGCCCAAACTAGGAGAATAATAAACCCCATGAATGAAATTTTAAATGTTTATGGATTTAATTAAAATCAATTAGAAAGAGTACTTAGGGTTAAAATGCTCATAGGAACCTTATGAAAGGTTGAGTTAAGGTCACTCTAGTGAATGCTGAACATGGTGGTAAAGGGGGCTCTCTAATCCAACATCGCTCTTCCCCTACCTTCCATGGACATTTGTGAGGTCTAAATGTGTAACATTCGCTATTTTAAATTATAGAATAATTAATTTTATGAATTTTGGAAAATTGAGAATTTGAGAAATTTAGAGATAGAATCTCGAGTTAAAACCTCAATATTTGAGATGTGCAAGAAAAATAGAGTCCAAGGCCACTAAAAATGCTAAAATCGGAGATCGGAGTAAAAATGGCTAATTATTTTAATTTTTGTATTTAATTAAAATTATTTGGAGGGGTAGAATCGTATTTTCACAAGCAGGGCCCACAGAATCATCACAGTCGTCCATGATGGATAGGCATTAGCAGGGTGATGATTACCAGCATTAAATGCTGGTAATCATACAAAAAAAAAGAAAAAAAAGAGAAAAATGCATTTAAAGGGGGGGGGGGGGGTGCCTTAAATGCACCTCCCCCAGTAGTCTCCCGTGAACCGATCAACTATTGTGAGCCACTGGCAATCATTTCATCGGCGACAAACTCATGGCAAAGATGCTGTTGATATTCCCTCTGGGCTGTGCACTAGTGACGGAAGGCCAGCTTGACTGAGGTAGGCCATCCTCCATGCTCTCCCCGTGTCTTTCTGTTTTATTTCGTTGTTTTAACGTTGAAAAATGGCAGTGGTGAGGGAATACAAGTTATTGTGGTTTTCAAAATAAGTCGATGAAACAGTGTCAGATGATGATCTAAACCGTTTATCTTGTGCATGATGATAAAAATCATTTAAAAATGGCAGATAATGAAGGAATTTGTTGAAATGGAGTATGAAAATGAAATGTATGTGAAAAATTGAACAAAATGGTGTAAAAATCGTAAGATTTGGGCACATGAGGGTTGCTGGCGACCGGATTCCGGTTGTCATCTCCGGCAATGGCGGACGAGTCCGGTCACCATCCCCCACAACGGCAAGCGGCGATAGTCGAATAGGCTACGTCATGTGGCGAGCATAAGCGCGGCATAGTAAATGCCCGCCGCTCGGCACAACGGGATGACGCGTGGCACGGCGAGTGCGACACGTCGCACGGTGGTGCTACATGCGCGTGACGCATAATCCACCACATGTAGTGCACGCGCGCGCACACATACGGCACACGTGCGCTCGCACGACATGTGTGGCGGGTTATTTTTCTTATTTTTGGGTTTTTTCTAACTGTCCATTCACAAAAAATGTGATTTTGGGAGCTATAGAGGTGTAAATCATGATTCGAAAGAGGCGTTGTGATCATCTCGATGAGGCAGACCTAAATTTAAGATAAAATTCTAGTTTAGAGTACCTTTTAAATAGTTAAACCACTAAATACTATTAGATTACTTAAATTAAGCCGATCAATGTATGATCAGGCCTTAAACCTTGGTTGTATACATCAAACATGAAATGATCTAAGAGATTAGAAAGGTAGATCTCATTGAATTACTAAGAAAAAAATGATCCTGACGGTCAATTTGAGCAACTACCGTAGGATGTGCTGATCAAAGAGTGATCTGACCGTCAGATCGACACATGATCATAAAGATACATGTGAATCACTAAACAATATAGAAATTTTAGGGGTCATGATGAAAATGAGAGGATTAACAATCAATGATGACTTATGATGTGACAAGTGAATTAGGGCGTATGACTTGATATATCTTACGCGTCTGATTGGAGTACCATGTTATCGAGGTAGGTGATTACATTTGTGATTTTTCATGATTTCTTAAATCATGACTTAGTAAATGAAACATTGAGGCATAGGTTTTATGCCCTACCATGTTGCATGAGATCATTTTTAGCATGTATTGTCGATATGCCTACCACTTTCCTTGTGCGTGTTTTATGCACCGTTTTTAGTATATTTCAGTTACATCGACTTGACTATTGAGAATTTTGACATGTGGGAGTTCCTTCGCCTTATCAATTGAAATTATTGAGCTTGTGATGGGATGCATCCCCCCTCTCTTGTGAGTGCCTGAGTGCGCCATTGTGGGTGAAAGGGTGAAAGCGGGAGTGAAACACATTTTTTAGTGAGTCCTTGAGTGCCCCGTTGTGGGTGAAAGGAGTGAAAGCAGGAGGTACTGAGAGTTGACCCCGCGTTGCCGTGAGTGGACTTGAGACACTCATAGGGATTGACCACGTATGATGTTTCGATGATTTTGATATGCATTCATGTTGTTCTATGGATATGGATTTCCATGGTTATGGCTTACTTGTATCTATGTACTTTCTTGGATTTTGCATGTCATGACACCCATGATTGATGTTGCCTTATATATATCATTGATTATGTATATCCCTCGTCATGTGAATCTGACGTTTTGTGTATATGTAATTATTTCACAAGTTTATCATGAGCTTTATACCTTGCGCTATGTGATTTCCCATCGTTTTATATTGAATGTAAATCACCTACACAAGCATAGCTTGCTAAGCCATTGCTTTGTTTTGCAATGCCTCAGAGTTGGAGCGCGACAGTCAGAAAGGGAAGCGGGTGGACTAGCATGGATTTGGACGAGGACCAGAGGACCATATAATTTTCGTATTTAGAGAGAGAGAGTAGTGTACGTCTTTTAGACTTGTATTAGACTTTTGGGACTCTACCTAGATGTTTGTGTCTTTTGATAGATTAGACCCATACCACTGTATAGTGTGCATATAATTACACAGGGATGATGTGGTGATTATGGATGGACCCTAGAGCTTTGGGACTTTTATTATCATTGTCTCTTTAAAGCTTGCATAATTTATTGTGGTTTTACTACTATTATATATATTGGAAAAAGATTTAGAAAATCTGGGGTGTCACAAAATGCCTCCTTACATAAGGATTGAAGTAACCACTTTGTGTTCAACCATTCAGCTAGCAAGCCATAGTCAATTGGAAATAAGAGGAGCATTCTAGACTTAGGATGAAATAAGTTATCTTCAACCAGTAAAACATTAACTGGTTGAATAATAATAATAAGAGCATAAAATGTTAGTAAATTGTCTAACTCTAATAAAAATTGTAAGTAAGATAAAGATGATCAAGATCCATAGAATCTTGAATGATCAAGAACAATAAGAATCCTAATGTCATATTTTATTATGTATCTATGTATGTATGTATGTTGTAGACAAATCTAGATAGAGAATCCAAACCCTTGATCAAATATGATTCAAGGAAGAGAACCAAGATCATCCTCCTTAGGGATGATCAAACAACTAAACTTAGATAAAAAAAGAACTAGATGATAGAAGATCTAAGCCCTTGATCTTTATAATGATATGTGAATGTATGCATATACTATGAATGTGCTTTTATGCTTTGTATTGATTGACTAATAATAATTTAATCATGAGCATTTATTGCACACGAACCTAATTATGAACTAATTTGAGTACTTGTTTGCTATTATGCCATAGTTTTCAAAGTTGTTGTTTTGGCTATATCTACTAGATATCTTTTTATACTTAGTACTCCACAAACCTATAGATTCTCATGGAAAGATGAAGGTCATGGACTAAGAGATTCAAGAAGATCAAAAGCAATTATGAAGCACCAGTTGCAAGGAAAACTATCGTTATTATTCATTTTGTCTTTTTTACAATTGATGTAATAGTTTATGTGGATTGATAATGCTTAAGAATGTTTCTAAATTAAATATTTTGTATGCGTCTTAGACGTGAGTGTTGATCTTCGTACTTGGGTCCAACCCTTAGGTGTTTTGAAAATAAATTTTGAAAAGGTTTAAGTTTAAAAAGAGAATTTTCTTTTAAATAATAAATGCACTTAGCTTCCAAAAAGGATTTATCTAAAGTGATATTTATATTTAAAAAACCACCCGTGGTATCACAATATGTATGGATGTTTTCAATCTAGTAGCATTGACGTGAGAGTTGAATTGGAACGTTTATAGATATGAACTTATGATGGAAATTGAATTTGCACATTCAGAGTGTAACTCCCAATAACTATGACTTGTATTCAATATGTAACATTTATTTAGTTACGAAATTACAAGTACTTCTCTTAATTGAACATACTTGTATTTAATAAAATAAACTTAGTTCTTAACTATTACACTCATTTATACTTAGTTGAAAGGATGCTTTTACTCAATTAACTATTTAGTTAAGTGGTTTTTTGGCTAAATGCTTTTCACTTTATCTAATATATTCTAGGGACGTTTTTCTACGTCCAATTAGTAATTGACAAAATTACCCTTGATTTCTAGACACATTTTGTAAGCATAATTTCAGGTCATTGCATCTCTCACCCTTTATAAGAAATTTAGTCCTTTATAGGTGTGGATACTTCTCCTTGATTTTGTCTTCATGTTCATTTGTGGCTTTCTCAACACCTTCACCAATAAGATTGTCTTTGAGCTCAGTATCTATTCTTTTTTATATAAACTCTAGATACAATGTCACTAATTTGGATTGGCTCAAAATCCATAACATATAATAGATCTGGTTCATAGAGTCTAAGCATCAACACCGAAAATGTTATGATTTACTAGAAGTCTTGGAGGTAAGTCTATTATGTATGCAACATCTCTAACATCTTGATTTTTCTGAAATATTTACCGATTTTAGTTTAATAAATAGTGAAAATTTCATGGTTTAGAAAAATTATCAAAGTTATCATATATAAGTAATTTTTGAAATACTTCTACTTCATACTCATATTACCATCAAAACCTCCACATATATGAAAAAATAATGTTCTAACCTAAAGATGGTTAGAAGTACATGCTACAGAATCATAACTAGTCACAAGTAGAGTCACACTTCCATTCCATATTCAGGGTTCTACAACCATTTCAAGCGTCAACAAAATAAGTTATGTACAATCCAAAAATAAATTCCTATACATAGAATTTCCCAAATAAATGCGCAAAAAGTATCACCTCTGTACATCTAAGTCTAACTCGATGCTTTCACCTTCCCTATACCCCTCATGCTTGAACTCCATGGGGTATCACCTAGAAATGTTAGTTGTAGGGGGGTGAGCATATCAACTACTCACAATTTGGAAGAAGACTAATATAAGTTGGCCTATCGAAAATAGAAAATCCAATATTATGTATATAGATAGACATCCATAAGAAAATGATATACATAGGCCCAAGAGAGGCATAACTTAGGTTTAATCTTCACAAAAGTCCCAAATACTATGTTAAAATGAGATGTGATATCATGTGAGATGTAAATCTCATGGGAAAACTATTAAACCCAAGTCATGTGTAAATTTAGAAATCAATAAATCATCAACTCGATAAAACTCTCAATTACTGAGTAAATCATGTGCACAAACCTTTGTCCATAAGAAATCCAAGCCCACATTGTTGTGGAAAAACTGATTGATCAAAAACAACAATGGCATATAGTCCTACTATCAGGGACATCGTAGTCTAGACTCTCGAGAGTGATTAGTATCTCCAACATGCCCAAACCAAACCCAAACTCCTATGCTCATAGGGCCCTACCATCACACCTGACAACTACTATAGCCCCTATGTTAATTGTGGAAACCTCATGGCCATTACCTCAATGGACCTCATGGGGGCACCCCACTACCTCAAAGCAGTTCCCCACAAGAAGCTACTCCTACCCATCATCTCCATAACTTGGCTGGTATCGGTATCATCTCAAAGGTCAGTGGCTAACTGGACCTCCTAGCATAGGGTCTCCAATAGATAGTGGAGAATAGCACACATGCCTCAGTCTTATGCCTATCCCAGATGTGTCTGCTTACAAGTCTTATTGCTGCCCCAATCATGCATGTCTTTGGGTTTTACGATACTCATAGAGGTGCCAAAAAAACGATTAGAACTTCGTCTAGAGGACTTACGGCTACTCACAGAGTGCTTGTCGAAAACATTGATGAAATCTAGGAATCACAGCTACATATAAAGTGCATGCCTCAACATTGATGAAATCATAACTATCAGGACTTGCGCCTGCTCATAGATTGCCTACCTAAAGCATTAACAAAACTGAGTCTACTAAGGCTTATGGATACTTGTAGAGTGCCTGCGTAAAATGCTGATGGAAATCCATATACCCAAGGCTTACAACAACTCATAGAGTGCACGCCTAAATCATCAATAATTCCAAGCCATGGCAAGTCACACAAAGTAAGTTGGTTCTTTTATGTGAATCCCTTAGTCTCTCTCTTATAATGATGCCCTTTAAATTTCCATAAACTTACTATTTTATTGTTTATGGTGTTCATGCCATAATTCTTATAATAATAGGAGGTTTAATATTCATTAGAATATGAATGCATTTCAGTCCATAGAAACCTTGTCAAAACATTAGGTTTACTTGTATAACCTTATTGGATAATCGACAGAGTTCTCAGTCTCTGATGTAACATTGTTTTTCGTAACATTGTTTTTCCATCTCTTTTAGCTTTGGAGAGATTAAGGACCCTTAGCCATTCCAATCCTTTCTTCTTTTCCTAAGTATAATCCTTAGGTTTGTAAAGTTCCTTAGTCTCAATTTAGTCTCCTAATTGGTGACATGGCACTCTTTCAAGGTGTTTACTTTTTATGATATGGTTGGGTAAGTTTTCCTTATAGTTACTAGGCATAAAGTTGACTTTCGTGATAGTTTTTCATTCTTATTTCATCTACCGGTCTAGATGTTATTCCATTATGTTAGGAGGATTATATTTCAATTGTTGATACATGTATATGGCTGGAAACACATGGTTCATAGGCTTGTCAAGGTAATTCATAAGTCTTTCTCAGGTAAGGGCATGTTTTAGTTAAAAGTGGGTGAGTTTAGGTTATTTAATGTGCTCACTTGCCCACCAAGTGTGCCATAGGTAATTTCCACGTTTATAAATCATTTTCTAACTTCAATTTCACTGATAGACAGAGAGCTTACGACTGGCCACAATGTCTCATTTAGAAAGGGTTAGGTTTGTAGTATCCTTACTCTCTTTTCACAACTAAGGAGTGTTTACTATCAAGTTCCTACTGTTATGTCTCGAATCTTGACATCAAATTTTAAGATCATCAAATTGAGACAATGATTTACATGTTAGAATAGTTATATGGAAGTTTAGTAACTGATTTGAGGTAATTTCACCACCAAACTTTAAGGTAGAGTAACATATAGTCCTGCGGAAATTTTCTGCAGTAGTGTTATTTAACTTTCACCAATACTTCATCAAATCTCCACCAAATTCAACCAATCCTGTTTTGATATTTTTCTAACTGATAGAAATGTCAGTAAGGTATCTTTGCCCCAAGAAAAACTATCCATTTCTAGGTCGTCTCAAGGCTCAATAGTAACATACAGTAGCACTTTTCTGCAGAAAAATCTGCCTAGTTCTCCATTTTACACATCTTTTTGGGTTTAATTTCAACTGTGAGCCACTGATTTTTCAAAGGTAATACAAGGTATTGTTATTAGATATCATTATGTTGTAAAGTAATGCAAAGTATTAGCAGACTTCTCCTCAAAAACCACACAAACACCATCATACATACCCAAAAACATGCCGTCTCCCTGCAGATTTCTCTGCAGGAGTGTTCCATCCCTTCACCAATTTTGCGTCAGTATTCATGTTAAATTACACAAACAGATGTAGCAAGTTGTTAAACACAAAACCCATGTCAAAATATTTCCTTTTTACTGCTTTAAGATGCTCATTCCCGTCTTTGCACCACCCACAAACAGTATGCATAACCCCAAAAAGTTTAAGCATCTAAGGCACCTTCTCTTTCTTGAAAACCCAGAAAGACATTCATCCAATTGGTGAAATACAGGGGCATTTTCTCCTAGAGAACCGTCACCTGTTTTCCACTAATAGCAGTCCCAAAATAGAGCATGAAGATTTCCATATAAATACATCGTCAATAGCTTAAATGAGTGCATTTCTAGCATGAAACATTTACCTACCTTACAGTAGAAAACAAGCAATGGATTCAGTGCAAGAAAATAAGAAATTGTACCTAATATATAATGCTCAACATGCCCAGAATTTTCCTACGCATGCCTCTATAGAATTGTCAAAAATAAATAAATAAATAAATAAAAGGAAAAATAAAGGGCATGTTTGAAAAACTCTAGCAACAAGTCCTAGCTTTTTCAAGCTAAACCAAACCAATATTAGTAACCTTCCAAACTTCTGACCTACCTGATTTAGAGCTTTAAAAAATCTGCAGGACAGTGGTGAAGTTGGTCCTCAAAGTGGTGCTGAAACTCGCCTTCTGCTAGACGTTTTCCTCATTGCTAAAACCCACATTCGTCCTTGCTTTTGCCTCTCTCACTCTCCACTGGTTTCTCTATTTCATCTTCCCAAATTAGCTCCCTTTAACTGTACTGTTTTCTCTCCCAAGTGCTGCAAACTTCTTCCTTCCTACGTCTCCTCCACTCCACTCCAAAACTCAGTCCTACTCCAATTTCCTCTCCACCTCTTCCTTCCTCTTTCTATCCCTTCCAATCTCCCCTTCCCTTACAGTTTTCCCTAAATTCCCCTTGGTCTTCCCTTTCAGATCTTCTCTCCATCCAGCTGCCTTGCGCCACCTTCAGTCCTTGTTCGTATGCCTCTTCTCTGTTCTATGCATGGGCTGGGAAATGTTTCCATTCCAGCACTTGCTTTCCTTTTATAATCCATTATCATTTCTCACTTTAGTGGCCAGTTGTCACATAGGAAGAAACCAGTTGCCACTCCCCTGTGCATTCACGTGGTGGCTGGTCTCCCTTTAATCAATTTGGCCAGCCACTTGCATTCATAATAAAAATCCTTTCACTTCTAAGATGTTTTGCACTAATACCGTGTTACCAATGAGTGCAAAACACTTGTACCCAAGTTGACATTAACTTCTTAAGTGAACTCTAATTGCAATCATATCCTACCATTTAAGGGTCAATTCTACGTCGTGTTAATTTCCAATAATAACTATCCTTGTAATTTCACGGTATGTCTCGCTACTAAATCATTCAACGGTGGATCTCCTTCTTGATCAACCCTTTCTTATACTTTGATCTATGCAACGATATCCTTTTCCTTAGGTTGATACAACAATAGGCTTCCTAGTTCACCATCTAAGTTGACTCTTTTACCCTTGATCATCTTTTAATGCAAATCAACTTCTTACTTGAATGGGAATCTATTGATGGAACCCGGGTAACCTGATCCGTCCATCCACTAACTTGCCCTTTCACTTGGGTGATATTCATTCTTAACATCCTTTCATTGTATCTTACACTCTAACACATCATCCAATTAGATCGTTTCATTTATGATTATTAGTAAGGAGTGTTAAGATAGATATGAAATCAATATGGAATAAAAGGAAAAAATTATTGTATTTTTTTGTAATAGTATTTGTTCATTCATTCATTGTAAATGGATATTTGCATATATCATACTCTTCTCCCCTTATAAAAATTTTGTCTCTAAAATTGTATAGGTATGTGTAAGAAAATCAAAACAACTTCAAGAATTATGCCTTGTATTGTCTTCCACCTCCTATGTGGCCTCCTTGTATGTGTGATGCTGCCATAGAACCTTGACAAGGGGAATCATCATGGTTTGTAAGTCTTCTCATTCCTATCAAGGATTTGTACTCGCACTCTTGAAAAGTCAAGTCTAGCTGCAAGTTGGCTAGCTCCTGTAGAATATGTGTAGGGTTCGAGACGTATTCCCTCAACATGGACACATTGAATATATCATGCACGTTTTCTATTGAAGGTAGAAGTGCTAGTCTGTAAGAAACTTTGCCTGCCCTCTCAAGTATCTTGAACAAACCCACAAATCTAGGTCTCAGCTTACCCGTCCCCCCAAATTCCCTTCCCCCCAAATCTCATCACGCCCTTGGTTGGATATAACTTTAGAAAAACTTAGTTTGCAACTTGGAACTCCAAATCTTTCCTTAGATAAGCATAACTTTTTTGCCTGCTATGGGCAGCTTATAGACACCTCTAAATCAACCTTATCTTCTCAACACACTGTTCTATTAGGTATGACCTAACAAACTACCTCTCTCTTACATCACTCCAGCATGTTACCGTGTGGCATGATCTACCATATAATGCCTCGTATAGAGCCATGCCAATGCTAGAGTGGTAACTACTGTTGTAGCAAAACTCTACTAATGGTAGATGCTTGCCCCAACAACCCTTCTTGTTCAGTGCATATGATCTTAATATATCCTCTAGTGGTTTGTATCTTCCTCCTAAATTCACCATCGGTCTGAGGATGAAATATTGTGTTGAAACGTGTAGAGCTTCCCAACCCCTCTTGTACACTCCACCAAAAATGTGATGTAGACTTGCAATCCCTGTCTGAAATAATGACCAGTGGAACTCGGTGCAGGCTAACTATCTCTTGAATATAGGACTTGGGAAGGTTTTCCAAGGACTACCTCTGTCTGATGGGTAGGAAGTGAGCCAACTTGGTAAGTTGATCCACCACAACCCAAATTGTATCATGTCCACTAGATCTCCTAGGCAAACCAACCATGAAATCCATCGTAACATGGTCCCACTTCCAAACTAAAAGCTCTAGAGTTTGTAGCAAACCAGTGGGCTTCTGATGCTTTGCTTTGACCCATTGACACGTGATACACCATGCTATCCACTCGCCAATATCCTTCTTCATTCCATGCCATCAAAACCGTCTCCTCAGATCTTGGTGCATCTTCATACCCCTTGGATGCATAGCAAACTTGGAATGATAAGCTATCTTCAATAGGTCCTATTTGAGTCTTGAGATGGCCAGCACAAGCAATCTACCACTAAATCTAACTCCACCATCCACCCCTTCTCAAAACCTCTTTTCCACACAATGCTTATATCTGCTCATATGACTGTTGTGCCTATAAAATCTTATCCAAGAAACTCGATCGAATGGTGATGATCATGCCACTCAACTTCCTATTGAGTACAATAACGAATATGTTAGTCTTGTTGGGATGATATTGTATGGTGAGGTCAAAGTCCTTCATGTACTCTAACCAACATCTCTACTTCATGTTGAGATTGCTTAGTATGAACAAATACTTGTGGCTCTTGTAGTCTTTGATGACATCAAACTTCTCTTTATATAAGTAGTGTTGCTAGATCTTCAAAGAAAAAACAACATTGACCAACTGTAAATCATGTGTAGGATAGTTCTGCTCATGCTTCTTCAATGGTTTAGAAGCATATAAGATGATTCTGTCTTGCTGCATGAGAACACACCGCAACCACTTTCCTTAGGCATCACTATAAACAATGAAGATGTCGCTACCCTATAGTTAGGATAAAATTATTGTAGAGGTAAGCTTCTCCTTTAGCTCGTGGAAGCTAATCTCATAATCGTTAGTTTGGACAAACTTCTGGTCCTTCTTAGTTAAGATAGTCAGAGGCTGTGTAATACAAGAAAATCACTTGATGAATCATCTATAGGAGCCTTCAAACCCAAAAACCTACAAACTTCACTCATAGTCTAGGGCTGCTCCAATTGGCTACTACCTCGACCTTCTATGGATCCGTCACAACCCCATCCTTGGACATGATGTGTCCAAGAAAGTGTAGCTGATACAACTAGAACTCACACTTTAAGAACTTGTCATATAATTGATGTCCCCGTAGTGTGCCCAAAACAGTCTATAAGTGCTTAGTGTTCCATAATACTACTCGAGTAGATGAGAATATTATCGAAAAACACAATCATGAACTTGTCTAGATAGTCTTTGAACACCCTGTTCATCAAGTCCATGAATGCTGCCTGTGCATTCCTCCACCAAAATGGCATCACGAGAAACTCATAGGGCCATACCGAGTCCTGAATGCAGTATAGGGATGTTCTCCTCTCTAATCCTCAACTGATGGTGTCCAGTCTTTATATCAACCTTAGAAAAGACTCCGAATGACTGTAATTGGTTGAATAGATCATCAATACAGGGCAGTGGGTACTTATTCTTCACTGTAATGCCGCTCAGGGCCATCCTTCTTCTTGACAAATAGGACTAAAGCTCCCCACTGTGAAACACTAGGGACAATAAAATCCTAATCTATTAGTTACTGTAATTGCATCTTTAGCTCCTTAAGATCCCCTGGAGCCATGTGATAAGGAGCCTTGGAGATAGGAGTCACTTGAAGCAACAACTCAATGGTGAACTCCATCTATCTCCTGGGCAGTAGTCTAGATAACTTCTTTAGGAATGCATCCTTATACTAGCGCACAATGATGATCTTCTCAATGTAGGAAAATTGATCCTCCTACATCTCCACATAGGCTAAATGAACCTGACAACCACTGGACAAAAGACTTGCCACTCTACTAGTCAGATGATACTAGCACCTACAGTACCAATCTCCCCTAAAAGCATAGTGACTCTCTGTCTAAGGCACACATTGTCTCCTACCAACCAGTCCATGCCCAATATGACATCAAAGTCTATCATGCTCAGTACAATCAGGTCAATACTTAGCCTCTTACTAAAGATAATCAATGGTATGTCTTGAACAAACTCTTGCTAACCGGTTCATCCATTAGCATGCTAACCAGTTCATCCATTAGCATGCTAACCTTTAACAGAAAACCTAGTCTACATGAAGGAACATGCAAACATGTAGCAAAACCACTAGATATAAAAGAGTGAGTAGATCTTGGATCAATAAGTATATGAGCATATCAGTTTACAACTAGAAGAGTACCTTCCACGATGGCACTGGATGCATGAGCCTAGTTGGTAGCAACTATAAACATTCGCCCCTCACTCCTGAGGGCTTGATCCTGTTGAGGTGGTCCCTCTCTATGGACTCTGGGACACTCATGCAAAGTATCCCTATTGGCCCCACACAAAGCATGAGTGACCCAATCCTACACAAGGCTGACCTAGTTAGCGTTACTAACATCTTTGATATACCCCCTGATCGCCCTCTCTGCCCCTAACATGACATAGTGCTGGTCTAGTTGGCCATGTAGGATTCCTTTTGATTGCAAACTTCTTCTTCTTCACCCCTTCAGATGATGGCTAAGGGCTACTAAATCTTCCCATATATCTACTGCGATCAATCAACTCTCACTCTAATATAGAAGCAAGCTTCACTACCAGAGCTATAGATGTGGGCTACAAAGATAGAATCTAATGCTTTAAGTCAAAGTTCAGCCCATGAGCAAACTTCTAGTCTCCCTTTGCTTTGATGAACATACATCAGGCATGAATATTTGTAGTTGACCAAACTTTGCCTCGTACTATGCCACCATCCTTGTGCCCTACATGAGAGTCATGAAATATGACTCCATCTTCTCTTAAAGATGTGGAGGAAGGAACTTGTCAGTAATGACAACTTGCAATTGTCCCAAGGGATAACTTACGTCACCCTAAAAGAAACTCCTTCGAGCAGTAGACCACCACTGTGCTGCCTTGCTTGACAGTACAATTGCAACCACTACAACTTAGTGATCCTCTGGCATTGTTATCGCCACAAATATCCTTGCAACATCAAACAACCAAGTGTTAGTTGGCTTTGGCCCATCTCTACTAGTGAACTTAGGAGTAATCCTCCATCATCTCTCAAGCATGTTGATTGTTAACAAAATAAGTTATGTACAAACCAAAATAAATTCCTATACATGGAATCTACCAAATAAGTGAATAATAAATATCATCACTATACATCTAAGTCGAAGTCAATGCTTTCACCTTTCTTGTATCTCTCATGCTCGTACTCCTTGGGATATCACCTAAAAATGTTGGTTGTAGGGTGGTGAGGAAGAAGATTAAAAGAAGTTGGCCTACCAAAAATAGAGTATCCAGTACTATGTATATAGATAGGCATCCACAAGTAAATAAATAGGCTGAGATAGGCATAACCTAGTTTTCATCTTCACAAAAGCCCCAAATATTATGTCAAAATGAGATGTGATATCATGCAAGATGTAAATCACATGGAAAAACTACTAAACCCAAGTCATGTGTTAATCCATAAATTAATAAATCATTGACTTGATCAAACTCTTAGTAATTGAGTAAATCATGTGCACAATCATTTGTCCATATGAAATCTGAGCACATATCGTCATGGGAAAATTGATAGATTAGAAACCATAATGGCATATAGTCCCATCATCAGGGACATAGTGGTCTAGACTCTCGAGAGTGACTAACATGTCCAACATTTCCAATCCAAACTCAGGCTCCTATGCTCATAGGTCCTTGTTGTCACCTGTAGAGACTACCATAGCCTCCACATTGACCATGGATATCTCATGGCCTAATCCTCACAGGACCGCATGGGGCCACCCAGCTACCTCAGAGCAGCTCCTATTGAGAAGCTACTCCTACTGCCCACCATCTCCATCATAGGGTTAGTATCAATATCATCTCAAAGTTTAGTGGCCAACTTCACCTCCTAGCATAGGGTCTCTAGGACTTATAACGGCATGTAGCACGCATGCGTGGGTCTTACAACCGTCCTAGACGTGCTTACCTACAAGTCTTATTGCCACCCCAGGAGTGCATGACTCCAAGAGTCTTATAGTACTCATAGAGCACATGCTAAAGTGGTAATCAAAATTGCATATGCAAAACTTATGGCTAGTCAGAAAGTGCTTGCCAAAAACATCAATAAAATCTATACCCAGACTTATAGCTACTCATAGAGCACATGCCTCAACATCGACGAAATTATAACTATCAAAGCTTATGATTGCTCATAGAGTGCCTGCCTAAAGCGTTAATAAAACCTCATCTACTAGGGGTTATGTCTACTCAAGAGTTCTCTCTTAAAATTTTGAAGGACATTTGTATTTCCAGGGTTTACAGTAACTCATAGAGCGTTCACCTTAATCATCGATAATTCCAAGCCATAGTAAGTAGCACAAAGTAAGTTGGTGCCTTTATGTGAATCCCTTAGTCTTTCCCTCCTATAATGCTTTATGTCATTTGAATTTCCATAAACTTAGTGTTTTATTGTTTATGGTGTTTCATGCCATAATTCTTTTCATAATAGGAGGTTTGATATTCATTAGAATATGAATGTATTTTGGTCCATAGAAACCATGCCAAAATAGTAGGTTTAGTTGTATAACCCTTTTTGGATAACCATTTGAGTTGTCAGACTCTAATGTAACATTATTTTTTCATCTCTTTTAGCTATGGAGAGATTAATGATTCCTTCGCCATTCAAATCCTTTCTTCTTTTCCTATGTATAATCCTTAGGTTCGTAAGGTTCCCTTACTCTCAATTCAGTGACATAACAGTCTTTCAAGGTGCTAACTTTTTATGATATGGTTGGGTAAGTTATCCTTATAGTTCCATGGTATAAAGTTGACCTTAGTAATAATATTTGTTCATTCATTGTAAATGGATATTTACATATATCACAACATCTCTGATGCTTTTCAAGATTTTGAAAGGTCTACTAAACCTTAGACTAAGTTTTCTTAGTTTTCTAAATCTCATGCTGCCTTTGGCAGGAGATCCTTTGAGAAACACATGATCACCCACTTCAAATGCCAATTCTCTCCGGCAATTATCTTCATAACTTTTATATCTTCTCTATGCTATCTTAAGCTATTTGTTGATCAACTTAATTTTGTCTATTATTTGCTCAACCATTTCTTACCCAAGAAACTTCCTTTCTCCTCTTCGTCCTAACATACTGGTGATCTACATTTTCTTTCATACAAAGCTAGGTAAAATGCCATTTGAATATTAAGGCAATTCCTTTAAGGGTAAGTCATCATCCCAGTTACATTTCAATCCATGACACAAGCCCTCAACATATCCTCTAATATTTGAATGATCCTTTATTTTATTGTCCATTAATCTAAGGATGTAATGCCTATAAAATTATTTTGTGTACCCATGCCTTCTAGTAAGCTTCTCCAAAATGGTGAAAGTGAATCTTGAATCTCTACCACATGTGATTATCACTGGTATTCCATGTAGCCTCACTATTTCTTGAATATAGATTTTGGCCAAGCAATCTAATGAGTCAATCATTTGAATAACCAAAAAGTGAGATGATTTTGTTAATATGTCTGTGATAAACCAAATACCACTATGGAATTGAAGCTTTAGAAGATGGTAAAAATAAGATGGTTTAAACACAACTGTCTTATTAGAAATAATAAAGATGGTTTCTAAACACCATCTTATAAAACCTACATTAAGAAGACAGTTTTTAAAACTGTCCTATAATATATATATATATATATATATAAGATGGTTTGTTTTAACCTTCTTATTTATTCACATAAAATAAGATGGTTAGTCAAAATTATTTTATTTTTTGTTTAAAAAAGTTAAAAACCATCTTATGTTTTTAAACTAAAGAAGATGGTTTGTTAGAAACTATCCTTTAAATCTTCATTTTAAAACATCATGAAGTTCAACTTGTTATATTTTACTCTGGCTTGCTTAGACAAAAAACTCCAAGATAGAGTTGGATTTATGTATGTTTTGTCCTGAAGTTGTATTCTCTTGGTTGATATCAGTGTGGGTATGTATTATTTCTTATTTATGTCATATGTTTAATTTATTTGGCTGATTATGAGTATAAAATTCCTTTCCTAAAGTTTTCCCTTCCTATGTGTGGATCATCATGTATATGGATTGTTGTCTGGACCATTCATGTATATGAATCAATCATGTTTTTGGTCATTCTTTCTTGTCCCAATCCTAGAGTTGGAAAGTAAACTCCTCTAATATGTATGTTTTCTTCAATTGTATATACATTTTACACACCAAGTGTTTGGTTAAATGCCTAGCCCAATGTTATTAATCTTTTTATGTCTAGAAAGTCTTCACATGCATCTAAATTTCAAAATTTTGACAAAATGGTTAAATATGCTTGGATGACTGTGGAAAGATGATTAAGAGAATATGAGTAGGGAATAAAAAAGTTCAGTGCTTGCACTTAGGGTGGGTGGTGATTATAATAGCATGCGATGTTCATGCTTAAGATGTGGAAACCTGAAAAAGGTTACTGTAGGTGAATTAAGAGAAAATTTGTGCTTCAATGGAGTTGATGAAACTATCTTGCCTAGATGTTGCATGGAGAGGGACTTCCTCATGGGCCATTGGTAAGGGTAGAAAGTGTATACGATCATGAAACTACTGCAGGAAGTGTTGCAGATAGTACAACTGCATTGATGTTTTGAGTTGCATATGATGACCTTCAGGATGATATGAACAATTCTAAGCTCACTAGGGGAAGCCGATGAGCCATTGTCCATGGGTGTACAAATTATACTAAGTTGTTCATAGTAGTAGAACTTTGCACTGTGAAATTGAGATTTGATTTTTCAGATCAAGGTTTTACAAAATTGTTGAAAGTGATTGATAAAATATTATGAAAGTAAAACAAGCTAGCTAGGTTGACATGGGATGCAAGGGAAACCCTGACTGCACTAGGTTTGATGTATGAGAAGATATGTGCATGTCCTAATGACATCATCATATATAGGTAGGACCACAAAGACAAAACTGCATGCCCAATTTGTGAACATTCAGTATGGATGCTAAAGAAGAATTCAATTGATCGTGCAACATCCCAAGTTTTACAAACATTTATCGATTTTAAGTTGGAAAGCTGTGAAAATTTTCTTGTTTTAGAAAACATTATCAGAGTGATTATATATATATATATCTAATTTTGAAAAATTCATCAACTTCTTTCTAGGAGTTACGGTAAAACCTCCACACATATGTAAAATAATAGGCTTTTAACCTAAGAATGGTTAGAGATACATGCCACAGGATCACGCATACTATCACAACTAAAGTCACACATACCATTCAAATAAATAGAATACTCTATGGTTATAGTCATCCCATGTGGCAATAGTAGTTAAATTATCTATAGTACCAAAAACTCAATCCTATACATGGATTCTATCAAATAACTATGCCAAAGGCATTTACAAGATGGCATGCAAATTTCTTTTGGGGTTATACCATGCATGTATTAGAGAATCTTTCTACATTAACTCCTTCCAGAGAATGATTTTTGAATGGCTAGAAGTTTTGAGCTAAGTCCTTGAGCTGTAGGTTTTTCCCAACTCCTTGTTTGTAACTCTAACTGAAAAGGATCCTCATGCAGGTAGCCTAGCACAAATTCCTGGATCACCTTCAACTTCTATGTCTTCCAAGCACCATATTCTCCTTCCCAGATCAATCTTCCTCACTGCACTCTCACTCTCTCTGCAAGTCTCCACTCCTTCTTCTCCATATGTCTTGAAACCCCTACTTATGTTTCAAATAAAATTTTATACTCATGTTATGTTTGCATGTGGTGAAATGGATAGGTGGCTTTATGGGTTTAGTTAGTTGCCATGGGGAGACTACCCCACATGGCTAGCTGGATCTTCCCCATCAAGCCAACTAATCCATCTCAATTGTTTCCAATAAGACCTTGATTTCACCCAAACTTCTCAATTGTACCTTGGCTAGGGTCAACTTTACAATTTTACCTTGGTTAGCAACAAAATTGAATTTTCATTTCTAGTTAATTTTCTTAGAATGTTGACATGGAATTTGGGTTGGGATTAAGCTAGGACTTTCATTTCTAGATTAACCTAATAATTCCTCATTTAGCATCATTTTTAATTATAATTATCTTTAAGAAAATTACTTAATGTTATCTTTAACTTCTCCTTCATCAGGAAAATTAATTCTAATTATCCATGTCACTCTAACAATCACCCTGGGTTATTATCCTAATGTAATTCTTTAACACCCTCATTCAATTTCTCTATTAATGGCTAAGATATATACGTGATAACTGATTAAATAAATGAAAAAAATTTACTCTATTTTTTTATAAATATATTTATTTATTAATTAGAATGATATGTTTACATATATTATAAATTGTCAATTGAAAGATGTTCTTACAAAGGTCCTATGACATTTACCCTTGAGTCCAAGGTTCAAAAGAATGTTTCATATTATAAAAATAATAAAGAAACTAGTATAGCATACTAAGGAGAGAGCAGGTGGTAACTATTTATGCCATCAGTAGATAGCGTAGTGTAGAAGCTCGTAGACTTCATGTTGCCTGATTTTGGAGAGAAACTTAGAAACGTACATCTTGTAATATCTACAGATAGGATTAATACTCATGGTTCTATGAGTAACAGGTATAATGTTGGCATGTTATAACAATTTGTTACAACCTGTCGCCATTGTTGTGCATGAAGAGGAAGTTCATGATATTAACTATGTTAATATTATATCCCAAGCAACTTGGGAATTACATCAATATGTACTTGGCTCTGTTGGTCAACTATCTTAGGACATTATGGGATGTAGAGGTTGAAGCTTGCGATGCATACAAGAAACAGACATTCTGTAATATCCTCAAATTTTAAATCCTAAATTAGTAATAAATTAAATTAAAAATTTTATGCATAGAATTTGTTTTTGAAACCCAAAAACTAGAAAGTACACATCAATAGGAATTAAAAGGCATAAAGAACGCAGAAAATGGAGCTCAGATGGAGAAGTTATGAACTGTTGAAGATATAAGGGCATTTTAGTAATTTTAAGAGATTTGAAATACAGGGGCTATTTTTTATAACAACACCCCCTATCATATTTGACTACTTTGCTAAAAAAATTGATCGATGACAGAGAAAAATGGATCACCAGCAATAAAACTCACCTCCTTCCCGTTCAATCACTCCACCCGAGCCCTCTTGCCTCCAGAGATCGAGTTTTTCCTAGAGATCCCTAGCAGAATCCCAACGTCAGAAAAAGATAAAAAACTTCTCTCCTGCAGCATCAATGACTGCTAGACTAATCGAGGTAAGTCCTATCCCTCTTTCCCCCTTCCATTTACAGCGTATGTGTGAGTTTTTGCATCAGTAGTTGCCGAAAACCATCATTCTTCTAGTAACCCTGTATACCCTACTATGTCATGGGAATACAATGATGAAATGTCAAATCAAGGATAAGAACCATTCATCTTGTGCATAATGAACCCAAGAACAAAACCTTTACATTTTAGGAAAATCCAATGGCCGATGACTCTAGAAATCAAGAAAAATAGTACGTAGAAGAAATTTAGGAACATGCTTAAAATGATACTAAGGATACCTCAAATGGTAGATCTGAGTTGTTCATTGTGATCTTTGGACCCAAAAGCTCTAGGAATGGTGAAAACAGATAAATTTTTTTTTGGAGATTTTGGGGTTCTGATTAAGCCAAAACAAGGTGGATCGCTTGGGTTCATCGTCCCCGATGGACGGTGCCCCCAAGATGCCCACCGGGATGCACAAGCGCGGATGCACACATGCAGGTGCTCTGTCGCATGCACGTATAGCGCACAAGGGTGCAGGACGCTCACGTGCGTTGTCCCGGATGACTAGAATGAGCCGTGCATCCTGGAGTACGTTCGCGTGGGGGACGTCCATTTGTGCCGGTGTAAACAGGGGCAAACACCCACCCGCTAGTGTAAATCGGTGTAAAACACAGTCCGTCGGTGTAAATCAGTGCAAGCACTCTGCCCAACCCCCTATAAATTAACATATTAATTTATGAAGTTTTTCCACTAAAAGCTTTATTTTGGGAGCTACATAGGTCCAAATCATGGTCAAAAACATCCGTTGTAATCGTCTTGACGATGTAGACCTAGATTTAACTTGAAACTTATATTTGACCACTTTTAAATTAGTCAAATCATAAAATATTATTCAATAACTTAGAGTTGACTGATCAAAAGGTGATTAGGCCCTAGGACTTGAACAACTAGATAATGTATGACAATAAATAGGAGTTCTAAGGATCATATTAGGTGTGATTACTCTATAAATTGATCTAGACCATTGGTCTGAACCAGATCTTGCGAAATTATTGAATCTAAGGATGATCTAATCGTCAGATCAAGGTTTAAATGTTAGATACACAAAAATAAATAGATGAACATGAGATAGGACTAAACTATAACAAGTAACATTG
This sequence comes from Warburgia ugandensis, assembly GCA_035236585.1. Taxonomy (NCBI): domain Eukaryota; kingdom Viridiplantae; phylum Streptophyta; class Magnoliopsida; order Canellales; family Canellaceae; genus Warburgia; species Warburgia ugandensis. Next base: position 37,764,649 of record CP141131.1, read on the forward strand.
GGATTAAGGATCAAATCATAAATAGAGATCTTACAGAACAATCCAATGGTTGGATCACCATAGATTTCACTATGATGAAATAAATAACATGAAAAAGTATTGTGATGTTGATAGGTGCTTCTGAACATGCGAGCTAAGAGGATTACACGCTTAAATTGAGTGATCTCACATTGAGGTAGGTGACAACATTTAATGTTATGTTTTGAATTGAAAACCTTGCATTGTCATAACATCATGATTGATTATAATTTATTTGCACTTGTTTATTTAGTTTGTGATTTGTGAGACTCAAAGTTTTCTGCTATAATAAATATTAGATTTCAATAATGTATTGAATGGGTTTATGATTGATTATTTCATGAGATTAATACTACATATTTTATGCATAATTAGAAATTATCTTTCTTTATTGTACTGCTGAAATTGATGGCTTTTCATGAGAATGATAGTGGAGGCTTGGTGGCTAGTCCTTTGAGAGGGCTAACGCTTGGATGAGGGGCATGCCTTGGGGATTGTGAGCACAAGTGTTCTTGGTTTTTTGACATACACAATTTTTGTGTTTTATGATTTATGACTGGTGCTCTCACCTGGTGGATGTCATGCTAGGAGTGAGTAGGGCTATCCACCCACCCTCCAAAATTTGTGATATTATTGTGATGTGATAGACACCTGCCCACAGATAGCTTTTAGTAAGGGTTTGGTAACATGGACAGTCCACACTACCGGTCTGGGCTTTTCCATGGGGACGAACATTAAGTCTCCCATTATGGTGTCGATGGGGAGCGACAGTGGTTGAGACCCTAGAGGGTTGCCACTGCGGCATGATGATCTATATTCTTGTTCTATATGCTTGCATGATGAGAATGGAGATGTGATTGTATACGTGGGTGTGACAACACTCAGAGGTTTGATGTGAGTACTCATGATCGGTGATAGGAGTGTATGAGACACTCGTGGGACCTACGTACCTTGGGTTACCCTGTTGTTATTGTATGCTCATTTATATTAGATCAGATTATGTTTTAAATCCATAAGATGCATGTTTTATCATACATGACGTTTTGAGATTTTATTGGCATTGCTTATAATAATTGTATTTTCATGGATAATCGATCTACTCATTATATCCACAGTGTTATTTGATTTTGTTCCATTGTTATTACATTAAATGTCTATGTACCTACACAAGCAATAGCTTGTTGAGGCAATGCTTTGTTTTGCAATGCCTTAGATCTCTAGTGCCACTGCAGGATGGGCAAGACTGTAGAGAGACAATGATAGCAGTGGGGAGTATTTTACTTTGACTGATAGACAGCTCGACGTGAGTTATTAGAAGAACTAAAATTTGAACTTACTTTATGGGCTATATACTTTTATTATATGGATTTGATTATGATAGCTATACATATGATGGGCATTAATTTAAGTATGGTGGGATGTTGTGATGGATAGATCTTGGGCCACATTATTATATTTTTGGATATTTATTGTTTTGAAAATAAAGGCGCCGATGATTTGACATTGGATTTGACACGTGTATTGTCTTAAATGTATTGCTGCATATTTATAATTATATTTTAAATCATGGTTGTGATGTTTTGGAAAAAGGAGATAACACCCAGAGGTTTTCAGTATTGTTGGAAGAAGAAGTCAATATTCTTTGAAGTTGTGTATTGAAAATCCCTGCACATGTAACATGTGTTTGATGTCATGCACGCTGAGAAGAATGTTTATAAAATCTTGATTGGTACCTTGCTCAACATGTCAAGAGAAATAAAGGATGGACTGCAACCCAAATGGATCTAATGACAATGGGTTTGAAGAGAAAGTTGCATCCATAGGATAGGGCTAGTTGACAAAACTACTTAAACTAAATTGCATGCTTGGAAAGATGAGAGAAGAATAGTGTGTAAAATCCCATCAAAGATTAAAGTCCTTGAAGGGTAATCTTCAAGCATTAGAAACATTGTCTCCATAGAAGAGCTAAAACTATTAGGGATGAAGTCGCATGATTTCGATGCATTGATGCAATAACTAGTAATACATTCAGTGTTGCCAGATAAATTTAGAGGATCTGTTATTAAATTCTACTACTTTAAGCTTTGTGCAATAAGGTAGTGGATGCTTCAAAATTACAAGAAATCTAGGATCACCTAGTGACAACCTTATGCGAGTTTGAGACAATCTTCCACCATCCTTCTTAGACATCATGGTACGCTTAGGTTAAGCTCTTAGACCAGTTTATTTGCAATGGATGTAACTATTTGAGAGGTACATGATGGTGTTAAAAGGGTATGTACGAAATCACAATAGGCCAAAGGGGTGCATTGCTGAATGTTACATTGCAGAAGTAGTAGTGGAGTTTTGAACTGAGCATTTATCAGGAGTGGATGCTATTGGAATCCCTAGAAAGAAATGATCAATTGATTTAAATGATCCAAAAGTTGATGCACCTCTTTCTAGTGGTTGTGTATCGACTATTGATCATAAGGAATAGGACCAAATACACCTTTATGTCTTATGAAACATTAATGTTGATGAAGTTTAGCGATACATTGAGCAAGTTATTCTCTCTCTCTCTCTCTCTCTCTCTGAGGTTTCTTACACATTTTCTTATATATGTTGAAGGGTAATGTATTGCATGCATGTTATATATAATTTTCATCTCGTCATTGTAGCAAGCGCATGGACTTCCTAAAAGCCTGGTATCCAAGAGAAGTAAGGAGATAGAAGGGGTTGCAAGGTGAACATTATTGCTCCTTCACTACTTGGCTTAGTAAGAAGGTAATTAATTACAATAAATTAATTCTTCATTCACTAATTGTTATTAAATTGCATATGCACATATACATTATTATCTCACTTAAGTGGTATTATACATATGTTTTAGATCAGCTAGATGTTCCAAGTCATATATTTCTAAATCCTTGGGCTGGATGGTGATGGATACTTGACCAGAAGTATTAAAGTATGCTGGATATACCATCAATGGTTATCTCTTTCTCACAAAAGACCGTGATAACTCATGAGCACAACAAAATAGTTGTGTTAGCTTAGTTGCTAATGCTACTTTCTTTTCCAGTTCAAAGGATGACAATTCAATTGCACTGAACGACACTTATTATAGGGTTATACGCAAGATATGGGCATTGGATTATACTTGTAGAACTATGTTTGTGTTAAAGTATGATTATGTGAAACACAATAAAGATAGGATCAAAATTGATGCTGATGCCTCGGATTGACTTGGTTGACCTCAATAACATCTTCTATCATAATGATCAGTTTATTTTGGCATCTCAAGAAAAATAGGTATTTTATGTACAAGACGAACATGATATGAGATGATCAACTATTTTATCAACCTCCCCGAGGCACTTTAATGATGAAGACGAAGTAAGTGACACATCAATTGATTACCCTTGTATCACTATAATAATGCCATCAATCAATTTAATTAGAGAGAATGAGATGGATTATGTGCACGATGCTAGGGAGGATTTGATTAAGTTATATAATCAATGGAGTTATATAATTAATTAAGTTACAAATAATGTATTATGCCATAGGATAGGTTATGACAAACTATCATATAATTTAATACATATATGTATATATATAAGATGGTTTTTACATAAAATTGTCTTATATACATGAAAATATATAAGAATGTTCAATGGAACCGTTTTATGTTATTCAAATAAATAAGGGAGGGAGATAGCAAAAGAGAGATCTAGAGAACATGGATAAAGTGTCTAAAATTTCATGGGGAAAATATAGGATGGTTTGTGAAAAATCATCTTTTATGATATTGATATAAGATAGTAAACCCTTGACTAAATATAAAATAGTTGTTAACTCTCCTAATTGTTCCTATTGAAATTTAGAATAGATTACCCTTATTCTCTCCCTCTCTTCCTAGTTTCAACATATAAGATGATCATTCTGTAACCGTCCTATATATAGAAAAGTATATAAGACAATTGTTTATAAACCATCCTATATTGACTTATTACATAAGATGATTTTTGTAAAATCATCCTATATTCTCTTTTACTATATATCAACCCCCAGTGAAATTTTGAACAGTTAACCTATTCTGTCTCTCTCACCCTCCCTCCCATTTTTCTGCTTGTTTTCGCTTGTTCACTCCCTCACCCATGTTGCTCCCTGAGTCATGCCACTGTACGTCCTATGTGCGACCTCCATTGAAGCTCTGATCCTTCTCTCATAACTATCCTATCTCTCTCTCAATTTGATGTTACCAAACCCTAATTTTGTATGCCATCTCCTTCCATTTTGGTGGTTTTGGATTTTGTTTCTGGCTATTTTTCTTCTTGCTATTCTCTTGAGCACTTTGTGTTGGTGATCCATCATTTACATGCATTTCTATAGTTTTTGGGAGATTCTTGTTTTTCTAGGAATTTTTTTGTCTACATGCCTTCTCCTTGCAATAATTTTTCCTTTTGGAGATATACCATCTATTTCGCTTCTTATTGATTTTTTTCGTTCTTTCATTTTCTAACAATTATTAGAATTGAATGATTGCTATGCATCTGATTGAAAGTTAAACTTCAAGGTTTACGAATTTGATTGATATGGATCGATTAATTTAGTATTTATGTAGTCCTGCATACTATTTGATATTCACGAGTTGAATGGTTTATGCTCAGCTTCTTTTTATCCTCTTCATTCGCTCCTTCAATTTCTTTATGAATCTATAAAAAACTTGATATGTTGGGGGTCTTAAGACCTTGTTTATGTTGTTGATATCTTTTCTGTAGTTGATTCACTATATTTTCAAATTATGTTTGTTTTATCTCCTTTTCTCTTCAGGGTCAACTTCATGTACTCAAATCGATGGTTGCACTATAGTGAAGCTTAGTAACACTATATAAAGGTCATTACTAAGGAAATGTAGGAGAACTTCAAAATTGAAAGAAGAGCCACTGATTGGAATAGGAAAAACAAGACCTGGAATTTACCAATATATCAAATGTAGCTCACTATTATAAGGCAAATTGTAGTTGAGAGCTCAATACATAGTCTAGTCTAAATAAAAGATTTCATTCGATAGTTATAAGATTTAATTAGTTGCAAGTCATTTCAAATTTGTACTCTCAAAATTTAAAGAAAGACCAACCATCCATATCGGATATCTCAAAAATTACTTCCTAATACATATATTACATTTCTTTTTATTTTCAAAGGATAGTCTAGGTAGCTTTTGTCTTGTAAAATTTTCAAGTTTAATGAATGAACAATAGCATGTTTAAACACAAATAATGGTACAAACATAAAATAAATTGACAATGAAAATAGTTTCTAATCCTTACCACCTTGTGAATTTGTTGCAACTACAAGTGTTAGAACTCTAATGACTGCAATGTATAAAGATTAAATTATATGATTGATTAAGTATATCTAAATGGTTGATGTCATGAACCCGTCTTTAACATTTTTTAGGCTCAAAAGAGAAAGATAACACATAGAATAATATGATTGGATCTCATGCCTGTGATTTCCATCACAAAGAAAAACACAACACAAATTGATGAGAATTAGTAAGCAACATAGTAGAGTCATAAGGAGGAGGAGGACATGGACCGTTTACATATTCCAAGAAACAAGAAAGAAGGATTTCAAAGAACATATAAAATGGACATTGTAGGATTATCATTATCAATAATAGCATATAACACTTAGTGAATAATGGCAGCACAAAAACTATATAACTATAGAGAAGTTAGTGAGTTATTGACGAGAAGGACATAGAGAGTTAGAATAAAATTTAGATAAGGAAAAAATACGCTTGGATGAAAATCAAAATAAAAGAATCAAGTCTATTACATGAATTAACGTCTTTTGTTACAGTAGGCACATACATCTACACAAGTGAAGCTAAAATTGATCTAGAACTGAAAATCACAAACTTATTAGAAATAATGGCAATTGAAATTATAAATAAACAAAACATGGATATTTTCAATCATACAAAACTAATATAATGACTTAGAATGACATGCATCATCAAGTTGGGGTCCACAACACCCATTGAAAATCCTCATATTTCAATTGTCACTTTTTAGAAAGAATACAAACATATAACAGTGTTCAACCAACTATGATAGAATAAATACCATGAAAAGTTTGTTGCCCTGGATCTACTATGTGTCAGAAAATAGTAATATAACTATGTACATGTTTTCCTTGATGGGTTAAGTTGGCAGGGTAGTATAGCAACTATGCTCCTGGAGCTTTGACTATTTCTAACTACATGCTATATGAATTCTGGAATATCTTACTTGACCCTACACAATGTCTTTTCCTTTTTCCACTTTTTTCTTCTCGTTGTGAATAGTGACCTATCTATATTTATGTCCATACTATTCACTTTTCCACAACTTCTAACCTTTTTTACCTTAGTCATCATTTGCATGTTGGCCATGGCTGAGAAATTTAAATAGTTAGGAACTTGTTCCCTAGTACAAGAGTTCTTCCTATGATGATGCTTATGTCCTTTGTGGACTGCATGATGGAGCTAGATCCCTATTGATTGGTTGGTATTTATTTGGCTAATGAAATGCTAGTGATTGTCATAATACCTTGGTCATTGTATACGGAGCTCATCAATTTACATATTTGCATTTGTTGACCATGTTAAAAGTTTTTTATAGTAGTGATATTTTTATCTCCTCCTTATTTTGTTGTATACTCCACTGCTTTGAGAATTGGAATGAGAAAATCATTAATCCTCAATTCCTCTATAGTGGTAGAATTGTGGGTGGGCTAAGAGATGTCTCGTTATACTGTGGGTGGCTAAGAATGCTTGTCAATTTCCTTCTAGATCCATAGTCCACTTGAAATTCTTGAAGGTTCATGTCTTGCTTCCATTATTTGACAAGAAAAACAAAAAGGGCTACCAAACCATAGATAAAGAAACTTTTGAATAAACTATTTACACAAGCCTCTAAATAATTGAGCTAAACTCTTGAATAACATTTCAAGCTATAGTTCTAGAAGCATGGTCATGTAGACTAGTTGATGCAATCACAAATTGTGCAGACCACCAACTTCTATTAGTGAATTAAACTCTACTTCTCCTAAGTAGTTGAACTTACTAGCTTTGGCCAAGTTTCGTAATCAACCTGAAATACAAAATGAAGATCATACTTAGTCTCTCAGTGTAGGCATATTTAGTCCCTCAATGAAGATAATACTTATTTGTTTTTCTTCTTGATTCCTAATCTCTATCCTTGTGATGCATTGTTTTCACTGGTGCAGGAAACATGGAACATGAAGAAAATGAAAAACATGAAGTATACTCCATCCAAAGTATATCTCCTAAGAGAGGGTAGAGGTCCAACAAAAATGGAGCATATCATTAAGAGAAATTTAAAGGAAATAAAATAAATTATAGAGTTTAACAGTAGAGGGCAAGCGATAGGTCGTAGTGCACATGCCTATACCAATTTCTTCTACTGCATTATTAGAAGCATGGTGCTACTCTCAATTGCTGATTGGAGACATCTGTCAACATCAATCAAAGGTGCAATATGGGAGATGGTGAAGATATGTAAATGCTTCCTACAAATAACACATTATGTGCCTTATCTTGTTTCTTTTCAGATAAAGTAACATGCTTGCTTTTACTTTGTTGTTTACCTTTTGATATTATTGATGAGTGTAAGAAGAATGCTCTACAAGGGGCCAGTGAATACTGGATGAAATGGAAGAGTGAACTTGCAAAGAGGTACATACCTCCAAATTCCATTGATTCTTTGAGGTTACACATTACTCCTGAGTTGTATTCCAGCATCATTGACTAGGATGCATAAAATCAATTTATACAGACTTGCCTTTTTTTATTTTATTTTGAGGTAACAAGTAGCCCAAGGTTTGATTCCTCTAATTATGAAAGTTGATTCTACTTAATTATGTTCCTATGATGTGTAGGCAAAGCATATTAAAAGGCAAATGGGGCATGCAACTAATCATATGCAAAAACACCCATTTAGGATTGGTTATGCCTGGTTAGAGCAATAGAAAGTATATAAGTATATGTGACAGTTCATTTCTATCTAAATATACCAAACTTTTATTTCATTAACTCTGATTTAGTGTCTCTCTAGATAGCAAAAGAAGGCTGGGGCCATGAATCCCATCAACCACACCCTTCTTTGGAAAACAGTGTCTTCACAAGGGTGTAGTGCTAGACCTTCACTAACGAAAATGTTGCCTTAGTTGCTTCAAGAATCATAAGTGGTTCTACATGTCTAGCTTTGTATCTCTTGAAATATATTACATATATGGAATTGATTGTGTTCTAATAACTACATTGCATAGGAAGAGTTGACTCAAGAAAGTGCCACTACAGGAACTCTAAGCAACACTACTATAAAGGGGGGCATCCTATATAAGGCTATGGCTACAAGGGCAAGCACCATGGCTGAGTAAGGGCCCAAGGCCATGGTGTTGTTCCTTCAAAATTCTTCACTATAACAAAGAGGAATCCAGTAGAGGACTTGGTGGCATGGAAAGAGAAAACAAAAAATGAGGTGCTCGAGAAGGTAAGGCTGGGGTTATATATAAATTTTTGGAGTTTCAGACCCCCATCATACAATAGCTGTAGTGCTCCACCTGAAGAAGAGCTGAAAATGCAGATCTTCAAAGGAGATATGCTAATCAAGGAGGTATGTATAGCTTGATATGTTTACTTTTTCTATGTCCAAATAGTTGATAATCATTGATCATTTTTATATATCCAGTATTTCTAATTATAGGGGGGTTAATGCATGTTGGAGTCACACATAGCTGAGAACTATGTCGCTATTGCTACATTGTATGAGGTTCTCTCTACGAACTTGCATGGCATGTTGATGTATCTACACACTAAGCGTGTGTGTATTATTTCTGCACTCCCAACCATTACCAATAGTAGTGGACAATATTCACACTATTGGGATACATTTGGATATCACCTAGCTTGGCCAGAGAAGTATATCAAACCCATGTTATGCAAGGTATGTATATGGTGTCATATCATCATTTTTAGTAGCATTTTTTAAGGCCTCAACTAAATTGTTTGATATTATTTGCATCTAATGTTAACCAGAAGCAGCAAAGATACCATCGAGGCTAACCCCCTGTATGACAACACATTCAACAGTAGAGATGCCTTGACCCAAGTATTTATGTGTACTTTCATGATAAAATTGAATGTCTTCAATGAATGTTATTCATTACTCATTTATGGAACTTAATTTACATCTATACAGCAGTGATCAGGTGGAAGTTCCACCTTGCATGCCCCCATTCCTGAGAGGACGATACAAACTAATCAATGAAGATAAGGGAAATTCCAAATCAAACAAAACCCCATGAGTTTATTGATGATGGCATTGATATACCACTAATGAACAAGGACCTCCTAGCCATATGTAATATGGCTTAACTAGAATACACATACATTATCATTTATATTAGGTATGTAGTGTATTTTCTCTATTAAGCATGGGATTAACATTACTTGGCAATAAGATGTGAGAAGTAATAATGATTTTGTTTCTGTAGGTCTTTCCATGATATTAATGAATGTCTTAGCCTTGCTATTTTCTATGGACCAAAGGAGCATTTGCCTATGGAGAAACAAATAAAAGATATCACATCTGGGTTCTTATGTTGTGAGAAGGGTCAAGCCTATGATTTCCTATAATAACGAGAATGTTTTAACATGTCATACTAAATTATGTCATATAGTAAACATATTCACATCTATATAAGTTAAGTTTCATAATTTTTAATTGAATGATTGTGTATATAGGTCTCATTGGATGATCCTAGCTTTGCATGTGCATGGTAGACATGCATTGTTTCTAATTCTCATAGAGCACACATTTGATGCCTATTGAAGGAAATCATCAATAAGTAAACCTTTATTATTTTATTCATTATAATAGCTAGACTATTGATAACTATTATATTATTCATATCTAATGATTTTCATTTATATATGTGTAGTGCATGGTATAAATGGGCTGAGATGGAAGATATTAACCACCCAGCAAAACTCATTTGAAAAAAGGTTAAGGTAATGTTTAATAGTTCTTTGGCATAATTTATAGCCTAAAGTAATAATTAGACATAATATTTGAACCTTTTCTATTTTCTATATTATGCAGTGCCTTAAACAACAATCTGATTGAGAGTGTGGGTATTATTTTCTCAGATACATGAGAAACCTCATTTGCTAAGGATTTACAATCTCACAATTGACAAAGGTAACACAACTTATTTACTGATCATCATTTTGATCATTTTTTACATTTTTTGAATGACCCCAAGATTGAATGTCACAATTGATTTAATGCATATGTTGTCTTATAGGCTGATTTGCAAAGCAAGAGGTACTCCCAATTAGATCTAGATGATATTAGAATGGAGTGGACTGAGTATCTTTTGACTTTTCATTTGTAGATCATGTAAATATTTTATCAATGAAATACAAAATAGAACTTCATTGATATGGATTTCTTCATTTATTCATTTGACTAAAGTTTATATGTGGTTTCTTTATTTCAATGAGGGGAAGTTGGTGTGTCGCACTAAACATATGGGTTGTGTATGGAGAAGTTTGAATGTATGACTTGTCACTTTTTATTTTCATGTCTTCAAAAATTTGAAGTTCAATGTGAATTATTGGAAGTGTCTATATGTTGTACTGAAGGTATCAAATGTGAAATGTGAATGATGAAGTTTTTGTGGTTTTTGCATGTAGGGGATTTCAAGAATAGATAGGGGAGAAAAAAAAAGTTGCCTTACTACTGAAGGTTTCTAAGAGGACTAGAATAAAGGATGATACGAAAGACGAATTGCGTTTGAAGATTGTAGCCTAGACAAATGAAGTTGAAGTGAATGTGAATTCTTTTGTCTAGTGATGATGACTATTGAAAGTATTTTGAACTATTGAAGCTACAAGAAGAATTACTGAAACCAACAAAATATTACAATTTTACAAAACCACCCTTTACTATGTATAAAATAAGACAGTTTTAAACTAATCATCTTATATAGTTCAAATAAAATAGGATGGTTTAGTATAAGCTGTCTTATATTTTTTTTTTATATTAAATGGGACGATTATGAAGAAATCTTCTTATATTTTTCAAAAAAATAAGATGGCTTCATAAACAATCTTATTTTGTTTAAAAAATATAAGATAGTTGTGTAACTATCTTATATTTGTCTGAATTTTATAAGACATCTAGGTATAAGATGGTTTTGTAATCTTCATGTATATATGTTTTCAATTGTCCTATAAATCATTTGCTATAATGGTGTCTTTCATGGTTGTTTTAGGTCCTTGGTAATCTAGTAACAAAATCCATTATGATGTGATCGCATTTCCACATTGGAATCAACAATTGCTGCAATGTACATACAGGCTTCTAATGTTCTACCTTGATTTGTTGGCACACCAAACACCTAAACACAAATTGGGAAATTTCGCTCTTCATATAATAGCACCAATATCCACTTTTTATACTGTGGTGCATCTTAGTACTCTCAAGATTTATTGTATATTAGAGTGATGTGCCTCTTCTAATGTTCTTTCCTTCAAGTCTGGATTTGTTGGAATACATAGACTTCCCTTAAACCTTGAGGCACTGTCATCTCAATTTCAAAATCCTATTTAAGTCCTTGTTTCATTTCTACTATGATACCCAATAATTGAAATTTGAGCATCTTTGATCTTTTGAATTAAAGCCAGTTCAACTTTTAAGTTAGCAATACTACTCCATGGTTTTTTACTTTAAAACATAGATTCCACTCCTTGGATTTCTCCAACAACTACTATTCTTTCATCATCAAATGAGCTAAAAGTCTGGTAGACTTCCACCTTAAAGCATCTTCTTTGTCTCATGCTCAGCTCCTTTTGAGGAAATAGATAATTTAGACTCTTATGATCTTTATACGCTTAGAATTGTTCACCATACAAGTAATGTCTCCAAATCTTTAATGCAAATACTAATGCAGCCAATTTTAGATCATGTATTGAATAGTTTTTTTCATAATTCTTCAACTATCTTGATGTATTCGCCACTACTTTTCCATGTCACATTATGACACATCCCAGCCCTTTTCTTGAAGCATCATAGTACATGACAAATCCTCTACTTCCATCAGGAATAGTTAGAATAGGTGTGGACATCATTTGAGACTTTAATTCCTGAAATTTTTTTTTACAATCTCTATTCAACTTGAATATGACATTCTTTTGGGTCACCTTTGTCAACAGGTTAGCAATACTAGAAAAATCCTTCAACAAATCTTCTACAGTATCATACTAACTATAAGAAATTCTAAATTTCTGTCACATTTTTTTTCTTTCCCATTTTGTTACTACTCCACTTTGGTAGGATCCATTAAGGTATGCCATTTGCTCTAGACAAAATTCACATTTCTTGAATTTGGAATATAACTTATGTTCCTTGACACTTGCAAAACTGCCATCAAGTGTTGTACATGATCCTCTTGGTTTTAAGAATAGACCAAGTTCTCATCAATTAATATATTGACAATCTTGTCTGAGAATGGTATGAATTCTATTCATCGAATTCATAAAGGCTATTGGGCATTCATTAAACCAAAAGGCACCATTAAGATTTCATAGTGGATATTTCTTATTTGAAATGTTATCTTAGCAATATACTCAGCTTTGATCCTTAGCTAATGATAACCTAATCTAAGGTTGACCTTTTGAAACACCTTTTCCCCTTCTAACTAAATCAATAAATTGTCAATTCTTGGGAATGGATATTTATTATTTATGGTTACTTGATTCAACTGCCTACAGTCGACACATAATCTCGTGGACCCATCTTTTTCTTCACAAACAACACCGGTGCATCCCATGGTGAAACACTAGGCTGAATGAAGCCCCAATACTGGTGCCATTTGATAAGGAGTCTTAGAAATAGGCTTATTTCCAAGGATTAGTTCAATACTAAAACTTCTCTCTTTGGTGGCAATCATTGTAAATCTTCTTAAATGATATTGAGGAACTCATTGACTAAAAAATGTCCTATAACCTTGGTTTGTCCTTAGAATTGTTTAATATAAATGCAAGAAAACCCTAGCAACCCTTCCTAAGGAGACGGTCGACATGAATAATAGAAACGTTGCCTACTAGGGATACTCTTTTAATCCCTTCAAATTTAAATGTTGGCTGATGATAAGTGCTTAGTTTTGTATATAAATTACCCAGTTAGTAGTCCATGTGTTATAAATTATAGACATTATTCTAAGATTTTTTCAGAAAAACTCATGGCACATGTGTTTCTGAGCTAATGATTCAAAAGTTTGATATTTTGTAGGTTCAGAAGCTAATCTAGAGTAAGTATGTGATTAATCATAATTTTCTAGGTTTTAGTTAGGATTTTTATCATTTGTAGGTATTGAAAAGATGATCCAATAGCCGAGATCAATCAAAATGCGAATTGAAGATCAAGATCAATAGAGAGAGAGCCATGACTTAAATTTCATCATTTTAAAGCTCAATAAAGGGTTAAGATCATCTCAAGGTTAGAAAATGAAGTCTAAGGAAACAATGGGAAGAATCAAGAGTGATTAGAATAGGCCCATGCAAAAACATATGCAATTTCATCAGCATTGCATGAATTAGAGCCACTAAAGCCACCTAAACCATCAAGGAGTTATTTAGGAGAAGCAAGGGTATGAAGCCAAGAAACCAAGCTATTGAAGTCAAGGATGTGAGCCATGAGGCTAAGCCATTTAAGCCATTAAAGTGAGCCTTCAATCCACTTAAGCCTATGCCACATGGAGTTACACAATTGGAGGAAATTTTTCAAGCAATTATTCATGTTAAAATAGTGAAATTCAAGGGATAATTAGAAGGATTTTGGTGGACATTAGTATATGGTAAGATATGCATGTATAGGTGGACCAATCAAGAGAGAAAGCATCTCCCTTTTTCCTCGTCTTTCCCTTTTTTTCCTCCCTCTTTCCTCTCTTTGTCCATCCCTCCATGTGAAACTTCTTTTAAGGAAGGGAGTTCCATGCACCACCCTAAAAAGTGGTGCCTCCCCCTTCTAATTCCATCCTTCCTACATCATTCCACCTTTTAATCTCCTTTCCCATGCAACTTCTAATTCTATCACTTTCCTATCTTAGACTCGTAGTTCAAATTATTTTCTTTCCCCTCATCTTAGGATCAGATCTTATCAAAATAGAAGCCCAAAACTCTATATTAAGACTGAGGGAGTTCCATGCAGGGGATATAGAAGGTGGAGATGCCACTTGTCCTATAAAAATGTCATGTCCTTCTTACTTGTTTTCCTAGGGTTTTAATGCATTCTACCTTGGCTGCTCCATTTGTGCTCCACACCTCCTTCAAGTTTAGTACTCTTTTTTTTTGTTTTGCACTTGAATTTAAGATTGGTTTTCATGCTTCTTTTCTTCTCTTGTTGCTTCTTTGTTCTAGGCGCATTTTTCTTTCCTTGTTTCCTTTGAGTTTTGCATTCAAGTTACTTAGTTTTCTCATTTAGATTTCCTTGATCCAAGGCCTCTTCTCTCTTATAATGACAACCAAGAGAAAGGGATCCTTGAATTAGTCTTGTTTTCCTTCCATTGTCTTATTGCTCCTTGTTTAGAACTAGATCTATCTCTTGTGATTTCATTTCCATCATTCTTACACTTTTTTCTTGATTTCTCTTTTGGGTTTGACAGACATGAGGAATAATTAGAGATCATTGATTGGTGTTGAAGTAGACTGAAGTATTGGTTTGGGATTGAGTTTTTTCTTATGAAAAGTGTGCATAATTCTTTTCACTTAATGAATTCAATTGGTTTATGAGCAATCTCTTATTTGATTATAGTGATATAATTCTTTTAAGCTTGATTGTTGTTCTCCTAGAATAGTGTAGATCATGTTCAATTCCATTTAAGTGCTACATGCATCATTCTAGTGTAGTTTTCAATTCAAGTTTCATGCGGAATTTGATAGGACCATGCACCTTAATTGCTTAGTTTCTTAGGAACCCATTTATCTTTTTAGTTTGTTTAGTTAATGCTTTGATTAGATTTCATGTGTGCTAGCTTACAATTCATGCATTAGCCCTGGTTCTCATCCCATGAACCATGTACACAACTCCACGAGTCATGCGCATGGTACTCAAGTTGGTTTTCCTTAGTTAGTTACTCGTCCATTTGTTTCATTCTAGTTTATATTTTATCACTTAATTGCTTTGCAACTTAGATTAGTTTGGAGTAGTTTCTAAGTTTGAGTTTTAGAAATTTTTATTTTTAGAAAGTTTCTAAGTTTTTCTTATTTTATTTTTGGAATGTCTCCTCAGTTAGTCTCTAATTTCATGCATGTTTTCAATTCCTTGTTATTTCCATTCCTAGTGAATCAAATTAATTTATCTTTGGCTAAAGATAGGTGATTTAAATAAGATTCAAGTGAGTGAAACTTTGTGATATTTCTCGTGGGATCGACCTCATTTGCATACATCTACAATCAATTGGTGCACTTGCAAGTAATTCTAATGCTACACCAAGTTTATGGCCCTGTTGCCAAGGAATCACAATGGATTTATGGTTGGATCTTTGTTTAGATTGTTTATCTCTAGTTATAGTTTTAGGTTGCATTAGATTAGGATTTTTTTTTCATTCTTGCAAGTTTTTCTAATTCCTCACAAATTAATATATTTCTTTGATTTTGTACGACTAGAATTTGACAAAAGGAGTATCAATGATCCCATGGGTCAAAGCTTCATCAACATAATTAGGATTTCCTTGCTTTCCTATATTAGTTTTATTTTTTATTTTTTAGAGAACTTGTAGTGAGGCCCCATTGTAATCTTAATTTTATTTATTTATTTTGAATTGGTTGTAATAATACAAGCCAAGTGTGGGATATGGTGGCCCACAATTAATCTTCATCGAAAACCTCACCATAAGTTTTTCTCTCTCTTTTATTTTCCTAGTGTAGTTGTATTTAGTGTAATTTAGATTATGATGATAGTATAATTCATATAGTTTAGGGTCATTCATGACAACTTGTAGCATTTTATTTAGGATCGTTGCATTAGTTTGTACCTATTTAACAAAGGTTAGCCAAAGCTTGGTTGTACTATGATATATGCTGTCTAATTATAGTGTCGTATTTGTTGAGGACTCTTTGTTAGATAGCATATAAGTAGACATTAGTTTCCTTTCCTCGTAATTGCATTGCACATTTAATTACTTTATCGTGGATGTTCACATTGATAGTAAGGAACCTACAGGAACCCTCATAAGATAAGGACTGGATTTCATCAGTAGATCCTTGGCCCACTTAGGTAATCAGATTAATTCCTTATATGTTCATGATTCCAGCCCTTAAAGCTTAATTTAAAATCAAGTAGCAAGACATAAGACTTAGGGTTTTGAGCTAGTAGGACCCTTTTAGAGGAGATTTATTGTCATTCCACTGGCTTCTATGCATTGTGGTTATAGTGGGCATGCAAAATCTAGGCAATTTTCCCATGCCTTTCATTGACATTTGTTGAGATCTAAAAGCCTCCTTACATGAGAATTATATTAACAATTTTAAAGCAGAACCTAACTAGTAAGGAATAGTTGAGCCTGACTAAAAGGAGTTATCTAGATTTAGGTCTAAAAGCTACTACCCTACACCAAATAAAGATTATCAAATAGCTCATTAGTGAACCAATTAAGGATTGATTGTTTATCATTTAGAGTTAGGAGTAGCATATAGTTAAGTTGTATCATATACATAGAAGCTCATCTTAGTGCGAAACATAAAATTAGTGTCATTTGATCCTCAGATTGAATGTACTCATAGGCAAGGGGTAAGAATTCAAATTCCTAACCCCATGGAAGACCCATCAGGTTTAGTTGAGCACATGGTTTTAGAAATTTCTATGTGCCATTCTAATTAAATACTCCATCATACGTCAACTTACCACCTACCAATGTAGACCACTTTGAGCTTAAACCTAAAGTTATTCAATTGCTCCCAACATATTATGGTCGAGGAGAGAGAGAGAGGATCCATACCTGCATATCAAGGAATTCCTTGATATTTGTGCTAATCTCAAGTTTCAAAATGTTTTAGATGCTTTTATTATACTTAGATTGTTTCCCTTCTCATTGAAACATAAGGCCAAATCATGGTTAGACTATTTAGAGGTCGGTTCCATTGCCACATGAGACCAGTTGTCTAAAAATTTTCTTTAACAAATTATTCCCCATCCATAAGACTAATGGCCTTTGAAGGGAGATTATCAATTTTTATCAAGGTGATGATGAACAATATTATGAATATTGGAGAAAGGTGGAATGAATTGTTGTAAAAGTGTCCCCGCCATGGATTTGAAAAAAGGAAGCAAGTTTAGTACTTCTATGAGGCACTTACACCTCAATATAGACAAGTGGTGGATGTAGTTAGTGGACGGGCCCTCATGTTGAAAAAAGGGATAAAGGCCTAGGAATTTTTTGAGACCTTAACTGAGAATTCCTAGTAATGGGATTATTCTAATAAAAGAGAGAGAAATACCCAGCCTCAAAAGATATGTCATATAAGCTTGACTCCTTGGTTGGACGTATGGGCAAAGTTGAAAATATGTTTTGGAAAATTTATTCAAACTAGATGCCTTCATGGCTGTCAATGCATCCATAAAACCTCCATAAGAGGTTTGTGCTATTTGTTCTAGCCTGGCACACTTAACCACAATTTGTCCATCTAATAGAGTGTACACTAAATATCTTTTAGAACGAGTGGAAGCTCTAAACACATATTGCAACCTTAGCAATAATCCACACTTTGAGACCTATAATCCAGGATGGGCTAGGCATCCTAAGTTGTCATGGTTTAAGAACATTCACTAAGGAGGTACATCTATGAATTCCCTGCACAGAACTTTCCTAAAACTTTAGTCTCCCAACAGCCACCTGGTTTTTAGCTTCCTCAACAACCAAAGAAATCATCATTCTAGGACAATATTTAGTTATTCCTAAAATAAAATGATGAGACTAACAAGACCCTGCACTAATTACAAAATTAGAGTCGATAGTCAGCTAATGTCAATTCTCACGCTATTCACAAATAAGAGATACAAATGAGCCACTTGTCTACTGCATTGAAAACAAGAAAGGGATAATTCCCAATCAATCAATTCCAAACCCTAAGGGCTTGGTTGAAATAGGGTCATGTTCAAGTAGACCACATGAGCAAGTAAAGTCTATAACTACCCTTAGGAGTGGCCGTTAGGTTGATAATATAGGAGGGTACTGTAAGAAAAGCTTAGAGGAGAATGAACCAACTAAAACACATGATAAAGAGAAGACAAAAATCTCCTACTCCATCTGAGCCTATAGTAGAGGCACCTTATGTGCCTAAAGCCTCATTCCCTCAACTTTTAAACAAGACTAAGAAAGAGATTAATTTCCATGAGATAATGAATGTGTTTAAGCATGCGCACATCAATATCCCATTAGTCAATGATATTAGAGAATTCCTGCCTATGCCAAATTTCGTAAAGAGTTCTACACACAAAAACACAAGCTAAATGTGAGATCTTTGATCCAACACCAAACCTCTCCTAAGTTTAGAGACCTAGGTTGTCCTACCATCTCTTATATTATTGGAGATCATGTCATTGATAGGGCTTTTACTAGATTTAGGGGCTAGTGTAAATTTGTTGTCATATTCTATCTATGAGCAACTTAGGCTCGGTGAGCTAAAACCAAATAATACCACTTTCCAATTAACATATAGATCATTAAAGATTCCATGTAGTATGGTTGGGGATGGTTTAATATAGGTAGACCAGTTTTATTTTCTTATAGATTTCATTGTCATGGGTAGCATCGCCTATCATAGACCCACTTAAGGCATGTTTAGCACTCTTTAATGGTGACTTTGATATAGACAAGTCCATAGATGAGGTAGATAATCTCTTAGATGCTACACCTATCATGGATACCTCTAGTGGAACCTCTTCCTCCAAATTCTATCCCTGTGCCATCAGTAGAAAAAACACCTACCTTGATCCTTAAGCTACTCTAAAAAAATCTAAAATATTCTTACTTAGGACTAGAGGAATCCTTGCCTATAATCCTTGCCTTAGATCTAGATAAAGAACAAGAAGGTAAGCTTCTTGATGATCTTAAAGAACATAAGATAGCCTTAAGGTGGACCATAATGGGCATTGAATGGATTATCCTTGCTGTCTGTATGCATAGAATTCACCTAGAATAAAAACTAAACTATCTGGGGAAACACAGAGGAGTCTAAACCTTAATACGAAAAAGGTAGTGAGAGATGAAGTGCTAAAACTCCTAGATGTTAGTGTCATCTACCCTATATCTGACAACACTTGGGTCAGCTCAGTTCAGGTTGTACTCAAGAAGTCTGGAGTCATGATAACCTAAAATGAGGATAATGTGTTAATCCCCACTCGCATGACTTTCGGGTGGAGAGTTTGCTTAGATTACTGAAAATTGAACTCGGTCACAAGGAAAGATCACTTTCCTCTACCCTTTATTGACCAAATGCTAGAAAGGTTAGCCCGTCATAGTTATACCTAAGCTATAACCACAAATGTGATTTGAATTAAATGTCGATCCCAACTCTACCATAAATATAATGATGCATGGAAACATATAAGAACTAAACATGACATGAGTCATCATGGAAACCTCAGTCAATAAACCCTCAAAGTAAAGAACGTGATAGTGATGCTCAAGTAAGAAAAGCTAACTAATGTTTTTACAATCATACTCATAAAACTATGTAATACCTGTGCTTATGCATAGGGCCACCCTTTTAGTCCAATCGCAAGGACACTGGCCCACCAGTCCTACCAGTAGAGGCCTCCCTTCTAACACATCACATCATATCTTCCCAACACTCTTGGATAGGTCCAATACTCCTACACATCAATCATACATCATAACCAAAGCTCCTAAACAAGGTCCAATGCTCTTGGACCATGGGCCAATGCTCCTAGACCATCATCGAGCCTTATAGCCACTCAATGAGCACACGTCTCAGGGTGTACCTACTCTAGCCATAGTCGAATGGTTTCCCCCCAAAATCACAGCAAAACCTCTTAAGTCTTATAGCTACTTTATGAGTGCTTTCCTTAAAACATCCAGTCAGATCAACAAATCACCTTCCTCCTCAAGTACAACTTGATTGATGCAAGGGTTTAGGTTTTGATTCCATCCAATCGAAACAAAACCATCATTTGTGAGCCATTTATACAAGCATCATCAAATTTTACGATAGCCATACCCATGGCAATAAGCATTCACATCCCACCATGCATTTCCATTTGCTTGGAATATAAGTAAAATAATGTTAGCTTGCATGATTGCAGACATCACATAACACATGTACATACATATTCAAGAGAATTCATGCAAATAGGAATAAAACCATTTAGCTTCATGTAAGCAACTACTACCATTTAACAATCATGAGATACACCTTAAACATTCTCTAGTAAAACCTTATATATGTCTTGATGCATTTTGTTCGTGTCGATTTCTAGGAACGCATTGTAGATTGATCTTGCTAAATTTATCAAGTGAGTATTAGGATTACCTAAAGATTTAATTTTGAGTTCTATTCTAGGTGTCATATTCCCTTAAGGTTTATATTTCTTCACTCAATTACTTTAACTTGTAATGTCATTTGACTACGAGTGTAAAGACATCAAATAGGTTTTCTCCCTAAGTTACCTTTAGCTCCCTTTCCCCTTAGGTTTTATGTTGCTTAATTAGCTAAGTCATTACAACCATTGTTTGAAACTTTGACATGGCCAAATACCATTCGAAATGAGGCACAATCCTAGGCACCAAAGATGGCCACAAAAGAGAAAGGAATGATAGCCATTTTATGCCATCTTTGGATGTCAATTTTTTGTAGATTTCTTCAAAAAATTGCATCATAAATTTTTCTTGGAAAACCCTATCATACACTCCATTTACGTATATGAATCACTTCCACACTTATCTAAACTTCAAGGCCAATGTGTTAGGAACATTTTCCTTCAAACTTCGCAAGCTTTCCTTTCACCAAATCCATTTAAAGAACAAACATACCTAGACATCTCATTCCTATCCAAACAAGGCAGGTGTGGGACATCCCATTCCTTTTCTTGAATCATGTGCTAAGTTCCCCTAAAATCATTCCAAATTCACATTATCACTTACCCACAATCATAAGCATTACGTACCAACTCCAAACATCAAAATTTCAAGACTTTATGAAGGCAAAAGAAGTTCAAACTCATATCCTTACCTACAATCCATGTGAATAGTATTTTACCAAAAGTTAAGGAAGTAATGCTTAGAACATACATAACATATAATTGATGGAATGGATTATAAGTTATAGGAATCCATTCATTTCACATAAATTGAAGTGCTCTCAAAAGGAATTCCAACAAAACAAAGTTTTAATACATATAGCTAAGAAACTGAGTTTCCTACAGTCCACTTGAATAGCATTTTACCGATAGAGCTAAGATCAATGATACTAGAGTTTAACCTCCTATCAACTGCCATAACAATCATAATCATTCCACAACAGGCATATAATACATAGTTAGGAAATACCCATGTGAATATTTAACTCAACTTTAGCAAAAGTCCCTAAAGATTGAAATTTCAAGATTTACAAGTAAATGTTGAGAACAATCACCTAGAGTATAACTTCATGCTTACATCCATAACAGCCATGATCTTTCAACCAGAAGTAAGTAGTAAACAACTAGAGATAACCCATGTAGTATTTGATCTAAAATCCAACTACAAAACCTCAGAACAAGAGAATCAAAATAAGTCATAGATGTAGGTTAAAAACAGAAATTTCTACAGATTTTCAACATGCTTACACATCCCAAGTTAAACCCCCACCTTTAGGATGATCAAACACTTCCATTGCTTCTTTGTTTTCTTAGGATCCTTACTCATCCAAAACAAAGTGGGTTTTAGGATGCAAAATTCATGTTCCCAGCAAGTTGTGCTGTCAACCAGCAGTGGTAGGCATCCTACTCCACATTTGAGTCTCAAATCCCTTAGGTTTTACACCACTTTGTGCCCAAATCACTGTCCTATATACTCTTCAACTTCCCTAACCTTTGGGCACCAAAATGCTTTGTTTTAAGGGAAAAACTACAAGTTTTCGCATGCCTGCTACCTCTCAATTTTGTAGCCCAAACTTCACATGACCATCTCCCTTTTTCTTGTTAAAATCCTCCTTCTCCTTCTTAATTGTTATTAATTTCTCTCATCTCTTATATTCCTCAAGCATGAGTCTTCAAGGTTAGGGATTTTGGTGTTTTGATCTCCACTCAACTTCATCTTCCATGGATGTAAGTTTTACTTTCTTTCCCTTTCTCCTTCAAGCCTTCCAAGTGTTTTATGTTCCGAAAGTGGAATAACTTATATTGAGTTGTTCCTTCTCATTTCTAGTTGGTTTTTAGTTCTTTATTCTTCATTTCCATTTAAGGGCATGGGAATACAGGCAAGCTCAACAAGCCCTTCTTCTCAACTTAAATTCCACATGAGTTGGGGCTAGTTGGACGCATGTGCCCTAGTCTAAGCTCTCATCTCTTCTATACTCTTTAATTAATAACTTAATCCATCATTCCAGCACTCTAATTACTTAAAGTCTATTATTAAATACTTAGAACCTTTCACTCCTTAGATCTCAGCCAAACTTATGATTGATTCTTCCACTCTTTTACAAAGTTAATGTCCTCTTAACTATATCTTGCTAATAGTTAAGATGAATCTTCACACTTAAACTTTCCTAAGTTTAAGATGTAAAAAGTAAAGGAAAATGAAAAAAAAAAATCCCCATTTTTTTTGTAACTTTCTTATATATTATAAGGGATTTACATATTCTTTGGTATTACACAAGACCCTGTAGGAATGCCACCCTACTGCCTAGTCTATTGAAAGGCCTACCATCTCATAGTAGAACTTGAGCGTAAAGTAGATTAGGCCATTAAAAAGCTTATTTTTGACCTAGATACTATTGGTACCCACCAAAAGATCCAACCCAATAAATTGGATGAACTTATGAAAGATACATATGAGTTTGCCAAGCTATGCAAAGGCCACATGAAAAGCCATCATGATAAAATATTTTGCAAAAGTCCTTCACCCCAAGACAAAAAGTTCCTTTTGTAAAATTCTAAATTGCATCTATTTCGTGGAAAACTTCTTCATCGATAGACTATACCTTACATTGTACAACATGTTTTCCCTCATGGGGCTGTCAAGATTGAAAAGGATGGGGATATTTTCAAAATAAATGTACATAGGTTGAAACCCTATCTAGAGTTGGTAAACATTGAAGTAGAAGAAATCTTGTTAGAGGAACTAGCCTACCATGACCTGCCTTAGCATGTTCCCTGATACCCATGTCCATCATAAGATCTGCATTCATCACAACATTGTAAGTCTGACTAAAGAAATTAAACTTAGTGCTTGCTAGGAGGCAACTAGGGTTTTTAGAATTTCGTTATTCTACTTTACCCATTTATCATATAGAGTCCTATGTTTCAAAACATCAATGTTTAGTTCATGTTGGGGGGTGTAAACATGCATGAGATTTTTTAGTTTATATATATATATATATATAAGAATAGTTTTCGAGTTGTTATGATGAAGTTCCTTTACTGTGATGGGAATTAGATTTTCTAAATCTTAGTATTTCTCCTACTTTAACTTCTTAATTGAAATGCATATGGTTAATTCTACATCTTATTTATGTCTTAAAATATTTTATGAAAGCTAAATCTTGGAACACACTTGCACACAGTACATAGTCTAGATTGGTATGACTTAGAAACCCTATGAAAAATTAGTAGAGACCTCTATACCCAAGCGAGTATAATAGACTATCAACTTTTTGAGGGTTATATAATTCTATATTTTCTTTAGTGAACATCAACTTTGAAAGATCCAGTATCTTTGTTTTAGTCAATTAATAAGAACTAAAAGGAGTACTAATTTCTTGCTTAAGCATTTATTGAATCTTATGGGCTTTAAAAAACTTATGAAATGATATATGCTCTCCTTGTTTTAGCCCAAGTCAATATATTATACCACTAATTAGACCTTTTGTGCCTCTTAGTAAACCTTTTCTTTTAAACTCCATTTACGTTAACCTAGAAACCCAGTTAAATATTCATTACCTATAATTCAAAAACTGAGTAGAAAAAGTTCAAAAAGGATAAAAAGTCTAAGTAGTGAAAAATATCAAAGTGTTTACATAAAAAAAGCATTTTTTCAAAGAAAAAAAAAATTTCAAGAAAAATAAAAGTTGTGAAGAGGAAAGGAAAAAATAGAAAAGATATTCACTTTAGTGTAATCAAAAGTAAAGTTATCTAAACAACATTCATTGAAGACCTCTACTCAGATTTGAAACTTTTGAATCTTTTTTAACCTTTCTTTTCATAACCTTTCCCAAGCCTACATTTCATTCTATTTAAAGACCTACTAATCTTAAGGTGGAATATAGCCTTAAAGAGGGTATAAATTAGGGAATTAAGGTGAACTACCCCTACTAGTCTTGGTAATGGCATCTATTCATAGGGATCATATTCCTTTGTGTCATCAGTCCTTATAAAATTATATGAACCATTAGTATCTTGGGATTTAGTCACATAGTAAGGGAATTTTATTTGACTCTTTTTCCTTAGTGTTTTATTTTTGAGTGTATACTGGTGAGAATTTAAGGTCAAAACATCTTTTCAATGGATTATGAGCATAACTATTTAGAAGTTCCAACATATGAAACCTGCATACACAATGCACTCTGAGATATAGCTATAATAAAATGGCTTTTGGTATGTGGGTAACTTGTAGAATTTCTCATTCATCTTTATTAAGTTGTTGAAGCTAGTAGAGTGCTAATTGAGGAGAATTCTCTCACATAAAATAAAGGACCTAGACCTATTGAATTTTGTCGCTATATTCACTGCAAATTCTCATGAGGCCTAACTCATCCACTAGGGGTAACATAAGAGTTTAAAGGCTTGTTGCATATGTTAAATCAATCATGAGTATCTATGAAAATGGAAACCAATTTTGTTTTCATGAGTTTTTGCATGTTTTTCTCTGGACTAGTAAAATATTGTTGGGTGTGTGTGATGAGGGCTCAAGTTTGTATAACAAGTACCCAATTAGTAGTCCATGTGTTAAATTATAGCCATTATTTTAGGATTTTTTTTTCAAAAATTTGTAACACTTGCATTTTTATGCTTATGATTCAAAAGTTTGATATTTTGTAGGTTTAAAAGCTAATCCAGGTAAGCATGCAATTAGTCATAATTTCTTAGTATTTAATTAGAATTTTTTGTCTTTTGTAGGTATTGAAAAGATGATCCAATGGTCGAGATTGATCAAAATGAGAATTGAAGATCAAGATCAAAAGATATAGCTAGGACTTAAATTTCATCATTAGAAAACTCAATCAAGGGTTAATGTCATATTAAGGAATGTAAATGAAACCCAAGTAAGCCATGGAAGTGATTAGAATGGGCTTGTGCAAAAATCCATGCAATTCCATCACCTTTGCATGAATTGCAGCGATGAAAACCACCTAAGCTATCAATGAGTTATTTAGAACAAGCCAAGCTAGGTAGCCAAGAAACTAAGCCATTGAATTCAAGCATGTGAGCCATGAGTCCAAGCCATTTAAGCCATCAAAGCGAGCCTTCAAGCCACTTACGCCTATGCCATATGGAATTACATGATTGGAGTGCCTCCCCCTTCTAATTCCATCCTTGCCACCTCATTCCACCTTCTAATCTCCTTACTAGCTCGGCTTCTAATTCTATCACTTTCCTATCTTAGAGTCTTAGATTAAATTATTTTATTTCCTCTCTTCTTAGAATCAGATCTTACCAAAATAGAAGCCCAAAACTTTGTATAAAGACCAAGACAGTTCCACGTAGGGGATATAGAAGGTGGAGACACCTCTTTTCTTAAAAAAATGGTTCCTCCTTGTTTTCCTAGGGTTTCAATGCATTCTACCTTGGCTGCTCCACACCTCCTTCATGTTTAGTACTCTTTCTTTCATTTGCACTTCAATCAAAGTTGGTTTTCATGCTTCTTTTTTTCTCTTATTGGTTTGTTTGCTTCTTTGTTCTAGGTGCATCTTTCTTTCCCTGGTTTTCCTTTGAGCTTTGCATTCATGTTACTTAGTTTTCTTGCTTAGTTTTCCTTTTATCCAATGCCACTTCTCTCTTGTAAAGACAGCCAATAGAAAGGCATCCTTGAATCAATCTTGTTTCCCTTCCATTGTCTTCTTAGTCCTTTGTTTAGATCTAGATCTATCTCTTGTTGATTTTGGTTCTATCATTATTACACTTTTCTCTTTTGGGTTTCACATCCATGACGTCTTAGATTAGAGATCATTGGATGGTGTTGAAGTATATTGAAGTATTGGTTTTGGATTGAGTTTTTGCTTATAAAAAGTGGCCATAGTTCTTTCCATGTACATGTACCACTTACTCATGTAATTTTTCACTTCAATGAATTTAATGGGTTTATGAGCAATCTCTATTTGATTCTACTGATAAAATACTTTTATGTTTGATTGTTGTTCTCCTAGAATAGGGTATATCATGTTTAATTCCATTTAAGTCTTACAAGCATCATTCTAGTGCAGTTTTCAATTAAAGTCTCATGCAAAATTTTCATAGGACCATGCACCTTAATTGCTTAGTTTCTTAAGAACCCATTTAGCTTTTTAGTTTGTTAGTTAATACTTTTATTAGATTTCATGTGCACTAGTTTGCAATCCATGCATTAGCCCTGGTTTGCATCCCATGAACCATGCACACAACTCCATGGGTCACGTGCATGGTACTTGAGTTGGTTTTCCTTATTTAGTTGTTTCTCCATTTGTTTCATTCTAGTTTATATTTCAACACTTACTTACTTTTCATTTTAGATTAGTTGAGAGTAGTTTCTAAGCTTGCGTTTGAGAAAGTTTCTAAGTTTAGCTTCTTTTTTTGTTAGAATGTTTCCTTAATTAATTTCTAATTTCATGCATGTTTCCAATTTCTTGTTATTTCCATTCCTAGTTAATCAAATCAATCTATCTTTGGATGAAGATAAGTGATCTAAATAAGATTCAATTGAGTGAAAATTTGAGAGATTCCTCATGGGATCGACCTCACTCATGTTCATCTACTACAATTGATTTGTGTGCCATGAGTAAATTTAAAGCTACACGAATTGATATGATATGTTAAACATAACTATGTTCTTGAAATAATCAACACTTGCTTGGTAAGTAGAAAGTTAGTCCATGCCAAAGATGACATCAAAATCTTGTATATCTAAGAGAATCATATATGCTGTAATTCTTCATATGTTATGTGAACTATGTAAGACCTGTGTACCCAACCTGTGACTAAGGAGTCTCTAGTTTGTGTAACTAGTGTAAGATCAAATTCTAGGGAATCTTGTTCTTTCTCAAGGTTGCATAAAAAATTAACAGATATTAATGAATATGTAGATTCAAGATCAATTAGAACTTTAGCCATACTCTTAAAGATAGGAAGAGTACCTTCAGTGATTGAATTAGATGCCTGAGCATCTTGTTGTGTGATAACATACACTCTCTTTTGGACCTTAGACTTTCATTATTACTGTGGTTCATGCTTGCTTGGACAATCTTTGATCAAATGTCCCACCTTGCT
Source organism: Warburgia ugandensis (assembly GCA_035236585.1). Lineage (NCBI taxonomy): Eukaryota > Viridiplantae > Streptophyta > Magnoliopsida > Canellales > Canellaceae > Warburgia > Warburgia ugandensis. The sequence continues at coordinate 37,792,410 of CP141131.1, forward strand.
GCATCGAAAACAAGCTATTGTTCCTGGTAACAAGGTCCTAGTCCATGATACTTTCCACAATGTGGACATTACCCTATCATATTCTTTTCCCTATTTACCTCAAATCTTCTCTCTTATCATTTCTTTCCTCTAGCCTTCTCTAAAAATTTGTAGTATTCTTAACACCGAATCTTTTATCCTTCATCTTCTCAAATTCTTTACAATCCCTTTCTATGATTTGGGCTCCATAATTTTGTAGATTTAATGTTTAGGTTCTACTTTAGATGTTTGGTCAAAGGTCCCTTTCTCATTTCTTAGCGTTTTTGGTCTCATCTTTGACCATATGAGGTGCAAATTTGGATCTCTACAAATTTAGTTTCATACTCAGATATAGTTCTTTTCCTTTTGTTAATTCCATCAATTCCACTTACTTTTTTATCGTTAACACTTTTAGGGAAATGCTTTTCAAGTCAAAAAATTTCTTCCTATCAATTCCACTACCGTCCTACACCTTAGTCCTCTTAATCATTCTCCACCAATGTTTTGCTTCTCCTTCAAAAATGAATGTAGTTAGAACTACTATGTATTCATCAGGGCAACCCATAGCATAAAAAATTTCCTCCAACTACATAACCCATTTTTTGCTTCTACAGATCCAAAGTACCTTTGAACAAGGGTGGACGTAACCTCTTAAATTTCTTAAGACTGTGACTATTATGGTTGGGTTCTGATTCCTTGAATCAATTTCCATTCTTCTATGCATACTAGTGCAAATTGTTGCTATGCCTTCTAAGGCTCTATATAATCCATCTAGAGTAGCAAATAAAATCCTCTAGTGTCAACATTTCCACCAAATTCCTATAATACCAAAAACTTATCAGTTGGAGCAACCCACCTAGTATATCATATTTCTACTATGGTGTCTACCCTAAGAACCAAGACTAAGTATTTCTAAGACTTACTATCCTATGTTTGAACCTTTGCTTTGATACCATACCTATCACACACTAAAATGTTGAACATTTATGTTAGGGATAGAAGCGTTACAGATTCCTAGGGTAGTCAATCATGAGATTAAACTACAATCTCATACATCAATATTCCAAAATATATTTACTTACTATAACATAGCATAAGGCACCACAGCTTAAAACATTTATAAAGTCATATCTAAAATAAACATATTTCAAATCTCTCAAACTACCAATTCAAAGTGTTTCCTTCTAGATTCAATATACCTTAAATGAATAAAATAAACAAGGAACACAAAGTCTTCAAATGCTTTGATGAATCTTTAGTTCAAAGCCTTCTCTTAGGAAATTCATTTTCTTCTGTATCTACTACCTGAGATATTTAACAATATATTGACAAACATGTTTATGGTAAGTATGCTAACTAATAATCACATTATCTATATTTTTTGGAGTAGATGTATACAATTAACATGGATTATCATAATTAACTAGTTTTAATAATAGGAATTTGTATAATTACAAACAATGTGCTAATTTCTCTACTTAAGATTGTTTAGTAGGATTTTGAAACACAAAAACATTATTTCAATGCACATGAGATAATATAATTTTGAAAACTCATTTTTCATGAACAATTTCCTTAAATTTTATTCAAATCCAATTTGTATTGATAAATTTGGTTCAAAATTATAAAATCTAGTGTGTGTGTGTGTGTGTGTGTGTGTGTGTGTGTTCAAACACAATTATGTAATTAGTGACCCTCATTGAAGTACATCTAAGTTGAATCCACTACTCAATTGATAAAATGAGGTTCAAACACGCTTGATTGGAGGTCAAATCAATCCTCTATGATCCCATATCCATGGAGTCCACTTACCTAGTGCCAATTAATGTTGGTCCACTTAGATATGAGCCAGATGTTTAGATACAACCTTGTTGAAGTATGTCTCAATCAAGGCCCGCACTAAAGTACATCTTAGACCAGTCATCCACTATGACCAATGTTGATTAGATGAAATCAAAATCAATATCTCCATTGACATCTCATGTGGAGCCAAAAAACGCTTAATGATGTCTCACCAGGGTCCAAAAGTGGGATTTAAAACTAGAACTTTATATTTGGCTAGATTTCACTAAAAAACCAATAAAATACATCAATACTTCAAAATTCTAATTTTCTTTTCATTCTTTCAATCCTCAATGGGCAACATTTCACTTGAAAATATATAATTTGTATTAGAAATCATCTTTCCAATAAATCTAAGCACAAAACTTTGTCTCTTCTTTACAAAGTACGAAATCTCAATAACAGGTCTTAAATATATAACTCTCTTCAAACTAGTCATTTTCTTTGATTTAATATCTTTAAAATTTTCCAAAACTCGATGAGATGGTGAAAAACAATTAAAAATCTTGACTAACACTAATAAATCCATGTTTTGAAAGACTTAAGCATAAATCATTTAGAACAAAACTATACTTTTTAAAACCCATAGGTGTTGAGATTAAAACTGTACCATCCATATTACTAGATGAAAAATTATATCAACTATGTAACTAAATAAAAACTATGACAACCTAGGTTTTCAGAATAATTTTTTATAAATTCATTTAGAAACAATTAGGATATCATTGACAAAAATTTTCCTTTTCGTAAAAACATTTACAAAACATAACATATATTAATTTTCCAAACTACTCTTCAAGCATGGTGTCAAGAAATGAAACACCATATGTAATAACCCCAATTTTTGTAATTGATTGAGAAAAATCAATAAAGTTTGAGTTTCAGATATTTCGGGCTGAAATATTAGGGTTATTTAAAATATACTTTTTATAAAAGTATAATCAAATCATAAGATATGTAAAATTGAAATTAAACTTAGCAAACCCTTCAAAATGACTATAAGCATGACAAATTTCAAATTCGGATAAGAAATCCTTAAGTTTTTCATTTTTTGGACAAAAGGGGTAAAATAGTAATTTTACCCAAAAATGAAAATATTCCAAAAATCAAAATATGAAACATCAAAATTTAGAATTTACTAAGAAATACGAATCCAATGCCACTAAGTATACTCAAATCCGAGATCATGGGAATAAAACCCAAAATTTTATGCATAAAGGGCAAAACGAACTTTTTACACCATGTGGGGCCCACATGGGGACCACCACTTCCCTAACAACCAATTTGATCAGCAGCCCATGTGAAACATGGGTCAACAAAGATCAGCTAGTCATGGGTAAGAAAAATTAGGCATGGGAGCATTGAAGACTTTCATGCCATTTTATATTAAAAAATAACATATCATAATCATGAAAAAAGTCCCAAAATGCCTATAAATACAATCCCAAAAATCTTCCAAAAATCCTCATAAAATCTCCACGAAATTATCTTCAATCTCCTTGAAAAATTAGATCTAGATCCCTCCCCAAAAACCCAAAATTTCCAAGAGTTAGATCTCTTTTCAACTTGTTTTTCTTTTTAGATTGGATTAAGAGACCTAAAATCAATTTGGCACTCTGTTCCAGATCTAATTTGATCAATTCCACCATCCAAAACTTCCCAACATATTTATTCTACAAAACCCCTAAAGAAATTTCAAGATCCAACGGTTCAAACAACGGTATTTGCAAGAAAGGTGGATTTTAGGCTATATCTTCATCAACAAGGTATTTTTTTAAATTGGGCATATAATTGAGGTTTTCTCTCCAATCAAGTAAGTGGAAATCCTTTAATAGATATTTAGTATTTTTTTTTATGTAATTTTTATTTTACTGTAATTAATGTTGGTAATAAAAAGATAAAAATAAAGTAAACAACAGAACCCTTAATTTTGGATGATGGAGTGCTTAGATGAGAAATCTGACTATACCAATCGATCCAAAAGGGACCAAAACCCCTAGGGTAGAAGTTTCATCAAAATCAGAGAAGTTTTGGGCCCTCAATTGCAAGAGGATAGATTGGACGGTCCAGAATGGACTGTCCGATCTCCAGATCAGACAACGCCCAAGACGCACGTGTGACGCACCGTCGGAACGGCTCGTGCGATATACATGGAGCATCTTCCCAAGCATGAAGACGACGCGTCCGTTAAATGGACTAGCGGACGCGCCCAGCGACAGACGGGTTTGCGGGCGCTCGGACGACGGGCGTCCCGCTCGTCTCGTCTGCGTCCGTAGACGCCGCTCCAGAGCGCGTCGTCATTCACTCCGAGCGGATGCGCCCGACGACCCGCTTGGTTCGTTCCGCCTGGTCGGTCCCCCCGAACGATCTGGATCGTCCATTCCCTGGCCCAGATAAAAAATAGGCCCTAGGAAGACTGTGAACTTCCAGGATCAATTTTGGAGTCATTTGAACTCCAAATTGAGATAAAAAAGAAGCTATGGAAAGCTTGAAACCTCTATTTTCTTATGGAATGATAAAAAAATACATGTTATTCAGTAAAAACTTTTTGTATTTAAGAATTAAGTTTCCAATTGCATAGATTTTCAAGATCTGAGATGACCAGATCTTAGAAACATGTTTTAATAATGATCTAATACTTAAATAAAGTTATATCTATGTTTAAATTGGATAGATATGAGATATATTAAGGGATCTACCCTTTATGGTAGAAAAACCCTAAAAATACAAAGGGACCCACTTGATCAATGAGATCAAGTGTGATCAAATCCTTGGGATGGAAAGAATAAATGTTTATATGATGAAATCCAAGGAAATCATGGATGGATTATGATAAAAATAGATCAATGTGATCTTTTGACCTTAATAGAGAAAATTCTCTAAATATAACTAAAGTCCTTAATCAAAGGAAAAGATCTAAGATCAAATGGTTGGATCATAAGTAAAAGTTTCTAAAAATATAAATATAATTAGTTTCATTTTATATTATTATGTTATAAAGCATGCTAGTATAACATTTAGAGTTTAGTATGATATGTGTTTCATTCTTATCATAAGGTGCTAGATTTAATTTAAGTACCTTGCCTCATTTTCATTGAATGTTAAATTAGGTAGTTTTATGCTTTAAATTTATAATTCATTTATGGTTGAAAGTTAGTAGTAGATTTACTTGTTATGAGATAAAGAGCATAAAACATCAAAAATGTATTCTAATGAGAAAGTAGAATTTCATTACACAAATAAGAATGGAATACTTTGGACTTAATTAGTAAGGGCTATAGTTAGTAGGACAATATAAGGATTATCAAATCCTTGGCCCAAATTAGGAAAAGAATAATAAACCCCATGAATGACATTATAAATATTCATGGACGTAATTAAAATCCATTAGAAAGAGTACTTAGGGTAAACATGCTTATAGGAACCTTATGAAAGGTTGAGCTATGGTCATTCTAGTGAATGATGAACATAGTGGTTAAGGGGGTTATCTAATAGAGCCTTGCTCTTCCCCTACCTTCTGTTGACGTTTGTGAGGTCTAAACGCCTCCTTACATGAGGATTGAAGTAATCACTTTGTGTTCACCCATTCAGCTAGTAAGCCTTAGCCAATTGGAAATAAGAGGAGCAGTCTAGATTTAGGCCTGAATAAGTTACCTTCAACCAGCACATTAACTAGTTGAATAATAATCATAAGAGCATAAAAAGTTAGTAAATTACCTAACCCTAATAAAAACAGTAAGTAAGGTAAGGATGATCAAACAAGATCCATTAGATCTTGGATGATCAAGAACAATAAGAATAAGAACACTATATTGTACTTAGTATGTATGTTTAGTAGTATACTTGTTATAGTTCATTAGATTAGATAATCCAAACCCTTGATCAAAGGTGATTCAAGGAAGAAAACCAAGATCATCCTCCATAGGGATGATCCAAGAACTGAACTTAGATCAAAGAAGAACTAGATGATAGAAGGTCTAGGACCTTGATCTTTATCAACATGTGTAGATTGTCAATCAAAGGATCTATGAAAGATCAAGATCAAGGAGATGAACATACAAAGACTTAGAGATAGAAAAATACTTAGATATGAATGATCTAAAGATCATTCTAAACATCAGATCTAGTGATCAATAGGATTGTTCATAATTTATATATTGACAATATGTATGGATGTACAGATTACATACATCGGTCAGGATCATGGAAGATTGGGGAAAAGAGATCAATCCTTAAAGGTAGGAGGATTTGATGAATGCATTTACATGAGATATTCATGATTGTACTCATGATCTTATGTTGACAAGAGTAATGATAATACTTGTAGTAAATCTCTTGAAAATCTTATGATCCAACCAAACACATATAAGATGGTTAAGGAATAAACTATAAGTGAATAGGGAACTAGAAAATATTTCAGCCCTAAGTAAATAGACATATGGTCTAATATATATGAAATCTATTTTACATATAAGCTTGGAGGCTTGTGAGTTTGTTTTTATACGCATGAGCCTAGGGGATGCTATTGCTAGAGGAGTTATGAGGGTTTGGCCACTCGCTCCTTGAAATTTGATGATATGATGATACCTTGCCCAATGAGAGGCTAAAAGTCGGGTGGTGGCAATTATGGGAAGGCCACCACTGTGAATGTCTTGCCCCCCCATACGGGCAGTGACATAATATTTTCCACCGTGGTATCAGTGGTGAATAGGGCAGTTATTCGAGAGCGCTAGTACGGATCAGACTACAGCATAGCAACCTTTCTGATTATTTTGCACTATGATGCATATGGGAATAGGCATAGTGAAATACCTTATGTTATAGCATAATGAAATGCTAGGTAATTGTATATTACCAATGTTTCCCAAGAAGGGAAATTCCCATTATGAGATTAGCTGTAATACTAAATTCTCAAAATGAAGAGAATTGATCAGCTTAGTTGAGAATGATATTTGACTATTTTCATGAATTTAACTAGTTTACCCATGAAGGGTATGTATGTATATAGATATACATAACTTACAAAGTACAGAGTATGTTTAAGGATAATGAGATTATGAAGTATTGGAATTACACTGTCAATTATTATGTTTCTTGAATCCCCTACCAAGGATTGCTTGCTGAGATATTGTACTTGTTGTAATATCTCAGATCCAGGGAAGGAGAATTAGGAGCTGAAGACTATAGAAGACTTGAAGAGAATAATCTTTAAGGTATACCCTTGAAGACATGTATTTTTCTTTGTTAAGAGTTTTATTGTATGGTGAGCTTGAGTTTTGGATTATGTAATTTGGACAAGTATTGTACTAGATTTGGCTGTACTGTGAAACACTGGATGGATCTTGGAGTTTAATAAAAGTATATTCCTTCAATGGAATTTTATTTTGTACACAAATTGTACTTATGTTATGTATGAAGTGGTGACTTGGGTTTTCAAAACAAGTTCTAAAGAAAAGAATTTCTGCTACTTTGTTTTGCAAAATTTTTTTACACTCTTAAGGGCTCTTAAGGGCCATGCCTTTCAAAATACTTTACAAATCATGTTTTCAAAAACTCGGGTCGTCACACCATATATATGCAAAATAAAGATATGAGCAAAGGCATCAATCAAGACCTACTAGTCACAACCTAAATGAACTAATCCAGCCATAATTCAAAGTAAAAGAGTATTGAATAATCAATTACATTTTCATCAATACTAAGTAATTGACGACAAATTAAAACAAAGTCTAAGACATTCTTCCTATGTTTGCAATCATGATATCTCAACTTCCTTTCATGCCACAGTTGGATGACACCTTTGTTTCAACACCATCGGAGGAGGAACGACGTCGGATCTGAGGGAGAAAGACGGTTTGTGTGGACTGTTGTAAAAAAACCCACAAATTTGTCTTCTCCGGCAACAATTGGAGATTGGGGAGTGTTTGTCGAGGTTAGTTTTCACATGGTTCTCTATTTTTGGAGTTCAATTTGCAAGTCTAGTATAAAATTAGGGTTTTGTTAGCTATAAGGTAGAAAAATTTGACCTAATGGCCAGATCAAACCCTAAACCACGTCCCTAATTAGAGGACATGGCCATTGATGATCCTGATCACCTTGTTTGAGCTCCAACTTTCCATTTGGAACCCAGAAAGGGATGATTCGAGCCATGGATCAACCCATGAAGGGGATCCACATGTGAATCTCATCCCTGCTTGGAGAACAGAGGATGTTAGGGCCATTGATCACCTTGTCTGAGGTTCTGATGGTTTGATAAGAGCTCGGACAGTAGTGATCCGACCCCTAAACCTTGATCCATTGAGAATTCAATTGTTAATCTCGTTTGTGATTATGGACAGAGATCCATAGTAGATTAGATCACCCATTTGAGATCAGATAGGAATGATTTGAGCTCTAGATTGATCTTTAAGAAAAATTCAGCCATCAATCTCATCCTTGTTATTGGACAGAGATTGATAGGGACTTAAATAAACCATCTGAGATCAGATGGTAAAGATTCAACCATCGAATTGTAATAAAATTCCATTGTTAAATCATAAATGTGTAAATTCAGTGATTATGGATGATCTAAGATTGATTAGAACCCATAGCACGCAAGAATAATCATGGAAAGACCAAAATTAATGGATTCAAATAGTCGAATCATGTGAAATATATAGATTTGAACATTTTCAATTGATGTTAGCCATAGGATCAACTATAAAATTCTGATTTGATTATCTAAGTTAATGAAAATTCAACCTAGACAACTAACCAGGAAATCAAACTCAGAATCCATCGTTAAAAACCCTAAAGGATAGAGAAAAATCAGAATTAGACCACTTTAGACCCTTAGATTTATATTAGAGAGGGGAAACAATAGGTTAGAAAATGATTTGATACTGTTCTGCATGATTGATTCAGAATTAGTCACATCAGGCTAGATTAGTATGAGAAAAATAGAAGAGATTCTTAAATCTAGAAGTATTCAGACAATTGATAGACTAGACTAGGTTAGGCGATGAATTGTTAGATGATTCAACCATGACAACAACAAGAGCATAGGTTGATTGCTATAAGTGATAGGTAACATGGACAAAGCTAGGTAGATTAGTTGGATGAAACTAGATAGGATGATAATCCATTGATGAATGATTCAAATTTCAAGGTATGAAAATGAGGACTAATCCTAAAAATCTTAGAATTAGGCATCGAATAGAGTGAATTGCAATCAATTTGGTTGTTGAGAACGACTACGAAGGCTTGGGAAAAAGGACAATCTTCACAAGAGGTAGGTGATTTGACACTGCTAAGTTTTCAAATGAATTTCAAAGTTGAGATAGTCATTGGTGTGATTTTTGAGTATAGAATATATTTAAGTGAGAATGGTTGTGTTTACTATGCTAGCATGCATTATTCTATTATGAACTGGCATTGGTATGTTTTAGAAACAATTGTGCATAAAGTATTTTGCAACTAGCATGAAAACTAATCTTCATGACTCATATTACCAATTGAAAATCCTATCATAGCTATATCACATGTTTTATTGTTATTTTGGGATTAAAAATGACAACTTCATGTATGCCTTCATTTCATGACTTGAGACATATTTCATAAATAGCATGATTTGGGCTATGCTGAATATTGCAAAATCGTATGTTGATAGTGTTGCAATATTTGTATAAATTTATGTTTGTTAGGATAATAAACCTAGTGGGTGCTATGCTAAGAGGTTGTATGGGATGACCTCTGTAATGCCCCGGGTCTGGGCTCCCTCAATAACGATATTGTCCTCTTTGGGCCACGGGCCCGCACGGTTTTAAAGGCCTTGTTACTGGTAAAGCCCACCCAGACCCTTATCAGCCGCCTAGGAACTTTTCTCCTGGCGATGTGGGACTAACTCTCAGTGCATCCCGCCTTCATCCCCACAAACCATCTTGGCAGACGGCAACAGTAGCCCTCTCCCCCTTAGGGGACATGTGTCCACACGTGGCCTCCCACGCTTTCGCTCACGTGCGGTTAGCCACCATGCCAGGTTGGAGGTTGCCTCTGATACCACTGTAACACCTTGGGTCTGGGCTCCCTCAGTAACGATATTGTCCACTTTGGGCCATGGGCCCGCACAGTTTTAAAAGCCTCGTTACTGGTAAAACCCACTCAGACCCTTATCAACCGCCTAGGAACTTTCCTCTTGGCGATATGGGACTAATTCTCAGCGCGAGGCCTTTAAAATTGTGCGGGCCCGTGGCCCAAAGCGGACAATATCATTATTGAGGGAGCCCAGACCCGGGGCATTATAATGGTATAAGAGCCAACCCCCGACCCGGTGTGGGTGGCTAACCGCACGTGAGCGGAAGCATGGGAGGCCACGTGCGGACGCATGTCCCCGAAGGGGGAGAGGGCTACCGTTGCCGTCTGCCAAGATGGTTTGAAGGGGAGGTCCCCAAGATAATCTAAGGGGATGAAGGTGGATGCGCTGAGAGTTAGTCCCACATCGCCAGGAGAAAAGTTCCTGGGTGGCTGATAAGGGTCTGGGTGGGCTTTACGAGTAATGAGGCTTTTTAAAACTGTGTGGGCCCGTGGCCCAAAGTGGACAATATCATTACTAAAGGAGCCCAGACCCGGGACGTTATAGTGGTATTAGAGCCAACCCTTGAACCAGTGTGGGTGGCTAACTGCACGTGAGTGGAAGCATTGGAGGCCACGCGTGGACGCGTGTCCCCTAAGGGGGAGAGGGCTCCTAGTGCCGTCTGCCAAGATGGTTTGAGGGGGAGGTCCCCAAGATAATCTGAGGGGATGAAGGTGGGATGCGTTGAGAGTTAGTCCCACATCCCTAGGAGGAAAGTTCCTGGGCGGCTGATAAGGGTCTGGGTGGGCTTTACTAGTAATGAGGCCTTTTAAAATCGTGTGGGCCCGTGGCCCAAAGCGGACAATATCGTTACTAAGGGAGCCCAGACCCGGGGCATTATAGGGAAGGTCCCCAAGATAATCTGAGGGGATGAAGGTGGGATGCGCTGAGAATTAGTCCCACATTGCCAGGAGGAATGTTCTTGGGTGGCTGATAAGGGTCTGGGTGGGCTTTACCATTAATGAGGCTGGGGTTGGCTTTGATACCACTGTAACGCCTCGGGCCTGGGCTCTCTCAGTAACGATTTTGTCCGCTTTGGCCCACGGGCCCGCACGGTTTTAAAGGCCTTGTTACTAGCAAAGCCCACCCTGATCCTTATCAGCCGCTCAGGAACTTTCCTCTTGGTGATGTGGGACTAACTCTCAGCGCATCTTGCCTTCATCCCCTTAGAATATCCTGGGGACCTCCCCCTCAAACCATCTTGGCAGACGGTAATAGTAGTCCTCTCCCCCTTAGGGGACATACGTCTGCGCGCGGCCTCCCACGCTTCCGCTCATGTGTGGTTAGCCACCCACACCGGGTCGGGGGTTGGCTCTGATACCACTGTAACACCCCGGGTCTGGGTCCCTCAATAACGATATTGTCTGCTTTGGGCCATGGGCCAGCATGGTTTTAAAGGCCTCGTTACTAGTAAAGCCCACCCAGACCCTTATCAGCCGCCCATGAACTTTCCTCCTATTTATATGGGACTAACTCTCAGCGCATCCCGCCTTCATCCTGTCAGATTATCTTGGGCACCTCCCCCTAAGGCGTGTCCCCTAAGGGGGAGAGGGCTACAGTTGCCGTTTTCGCAAGATAAAGTGAGGGGATGAAGGCAGGATCCGCTAAGAGTTAGTCCCACATCGCCAGGAGGAAAGTTCCTGAGTGGCTGATTAAGGTCTGGGTGGGCTTTACCAATAACCAGGCCTTTTAAAATCATTCGGGCTCGTGGCCCAAAGCAGACAATATCGTTACTGAGGGAGCCCAAACTTGGGGCATTACAGTGGTATCAGAGCCAACCACTGACCCGGTGTGGGTGGCTAACCGCACGTGAGCGAAAGCGTGGGAGGCCACATGCGGACGCGTGCCCCTGAGGGGGAGAGGGCTACCATTGACATCTGCCATGATGGTTTGAGGGGGAGGTCCCCAAGATAATCTGAGGGGATGAAGGCGGGTTGCGCTGAGATTTAGTCCCACTTCGCCAAGAGGAAAGTTCCTGGGCAGCTGATAAGGGCTTTACGAGTAACGAGGCCTTTAAAACTGTGTGGGCCCGTGGCCCAAAGAGAAAAAAATATTTACTAAGGGAGCCCAGACCTGGGGCATTACAGTGGTATTAGAGCCAACCCTCGACTTGGTGTGGGTGGCTAACCGCACGTGAGCGGAAGCGTGGGAGGCCACGTGCAGACGTGTGTCCTTAAGGGGGAGAGGGCTACCGTTGCCATCTGCCAAGATGGTTTGAGGGGGAGGTCCCCAAGATAATCTGAGGGGATGAAGGCGGGATGCGCTGAGAGTTAGTCCCACATCTCCAAGAGGAAAGTTCCTAGGTGGCTGATAAGGGTCTGGGTAACGAGGCCTTAAAAACTGTGCCGGCCAGCCCAAACCCGGGGCGTTACAGTGGTATCAGAGCCAACCCCCGACCTGGTGTGGGTGGCTAACCGCACATGATCGGAAGCGGGGGAGGCCACGCGTGGACGCGTGTCTCTTAAGGGAGAGAGGGCTACCGTTGCTGTCTGCCAAGATGGCTTGAGGGAATGAAGGTGGGATGCACTGAGAGTTCCTGAGCAGTTGATAAGGGTCTGGGTTGGCTTTACCAGTAACGAGGCCTTTTAAAACTGTGCAGGCCCATGGCCCAAAGCGGACAATATCATTATTGAGGGAGCCCAGACCTGGGGCGTTACAACCTCTTGGCCTCTAACCACCAAGGGTGGTAGGTATTCATGCCCAATGAGGCATCTATTTTCTCGACTATTGTGGTAGGAACAACCATTGGAGGTGGTCATGGTACCCTTTCGAGACATATTTGTAGTCACCGTGGAGGCTGTGGTGGTTGTTCTCCAAATATTGGAGAGACACGATTCAGTGATCTAGTCGTGAACATAGTAGTCCATGTGATTTCTATTTTGGTGGCCCCACATAGGGGTGAGATTGTGATCTTTAGATGAGTACTCGTGACCAAATTGGCCACTATATGGTCAAGTGCCAATCTACATGATGTTTGTAGAAGGAATGAGGATTGTTGATATGAGATTTGATAGATTACTACTTTAAGCATTTGAATTTACTATGTTATGGGTGGATTCGATGATTCTTCTAGTTGGATATAGATACATGTAGATATGTAAATATGTATCTGAATGTTGATGATGCATTGCATGATATGGCTTAGGTAGGATTGCCATATGTTTTCTGTTACATGAAAAACTTGTTTTTAAACTAGGATGTATGCTCTATGCCGTGATCTTAAGTTTTTTGGTGCTTAGATTTCCTATTGAGTATGCTTGAATACTCAACCTACCATTTTCCTTACATATCCTTACAAGCAAGACAAGCAGAAGTACTTGGTAGCTTAAGCGTTTTCATCAAACAAGTGAAAGGTGAGAGGTTTGATATAGTTATATTAGAATTAGCAGTTACTTGCGTGGGAATGTAATGTATTTAGCTTAAACTGTTTATTTTCATAACTTGGACGGTGATTGGCAAGTCTCGGGATTTGAGGATGTTAAGTTTTTCATTTATTTATTGAAATTATCAAATGAGTGTTTATTAGGTACTTCGCAATGACATGTGTTAAACGTCTAAGGTCTGAAAAATAGAGGAGAATCTGCTAGATTTTCTGTAGAAATGTAGTACTCATTTCGCCAATAATCCCTTTAAGAAAAGAAAAAAAAATAACACTCGAGGTTTTCTAGAATGAGTCTTAAAACAATAATGTTTTTCCACTGTCATTTGATTTTCAAAAATTCTTTTAATAGAGATCGATCTTGCACCATAATCATCTTTTGCATTTAAAAAGCATTATAAAAACCTAAGTTGTTACAATTTGGATGGCTAGATTTTCATAGAACAAAACCACGAGTCATAAGTCAATACCTCGATCTACTATCCCAATGATCAGATATAAGATTTATGCATCTTATGGTTAGATCCAATCCCTAGAGCCTAGATCTAATTTCCCTATCACTAATTGAAGATGAAAACCCAAAATAAATGTTAGATTAACTTAGATCTTATCATTCCATATTAATCTAACAATATAAGATGGAAATCAGAGGATGAAAGGGTGAAATCCTACTTCAACCAAGTTTTACCTTTTTGATTTGGTGTTGGATTGGTTGATCGTCATTGTTTGACAATGTACGATCATCATCAGCAACTACTTCACTAGATGTTTGACCAAACAACACAAATCTTCAAATCAATTTTGGAGTTTTGTTCCTTGCACCCCTAGGAAGATGATGAACTATTCAGATCTCTGATTTTATATGTCATTTTCTCTAGTCAAACCAACCCAAAACAATCTCGTAGTTGATTTTGCATCTAGAGTCATCTTCTTTGTTAGTTGGATCCATTGTTTCTCATCATTATTTTGTATTACCAATGTTAATGCCAAAGATGGAATGGAGTTGAGAAATGTTGGATTATCCACCCCCACCCCGCCGGTCCCTTCTCTCCATTTCTCTTTCCCCTCCTTCCTCTTTCTCTTTCTCTTCTTCTTCTTTTTCTCCCTTTCTTTCTTTTTCTTTTGTTTTTTCCTTCTCTCCTTCGATTGGATATTATATAGTCAACTATTTTAACATATGGGGGGTGCCATTATCAAACAAACCCCTCCTTTAAGTTAATTAAAATGATTGTGTTTCCCAAATTAAAGACAACATAATTCTCATATGAGACATACTTATGCCTACTTATGATGAGATTTGACTAACTTTACATTTGAATTTCACAATTGGGGCCCACATTATCAAATGACTAAAATACCCTAAGGGTTTTTTTTAGCAATTTTGTACCCCTTATTAGCAATATTCAAACTTTCTCATTAGAACTCATATTTTAGTGTTCTTTGTGTCATTGAAATCCTTTTCTCAAATACAATCCAATATTGAAGTTCCTACACTCAGTTTTATGTTTATAATAATCTTATTTTCTCAAAGCTCATAAGCTAGAAATTCTATACTCTAGTTTCATCTCAAATTAAAATCAACAAAAAAATAGATAAAATGGAATTCAAAAAGTAGGGGTATTACATCCTTCCCACCTTAGAGGATTTTTTCCTTAAAATTCTTTCCACGTCATTCCTTAAACAATTCTATGTGTCCTCATCTCATTGTAAATTGCAATTCTCATAACTCCTTTACTATGAGAAATCCTCCAAAGACACATGATTCTCAACTTTTAAACTCTTAATTACTTGCCCACTTATTAGAACTACTTTTCTGTCAAATTTGAGTTGTAGATAGTCACTTCCACTATGCACTCTGATGCTCATTCATCATCATTATCATCATTAAGACCTTATCCCAATTAGGGGTTAGCCACATGAATCTTATTCCTCCATTTCCTTCTATTAAGTATCATGGCTTCATTTAGTCTTAAAGTTTTTAAATCTTTTCTCACCACTTCTATCCATGTTCTTTTGGGCCCCTTGCCCTTTTAGAATCTTCTACTTGCATTGCCTCGCTCCTTCTAACCGGTGCCATTTTGGGTCTCCTTTGGACATGTCCAAACCATATACGTCTAATCTCCCTCATCTTATTCCCTATTTGTGCTACTTACAGTTTCCTCTAGTATTTTCATTCCTAATTCTATCCTTTCTTGTCTTGCCACACCATCCATCTCAACATCCTCATTTTCGTGATGCTCATCCTATGAAAATGATGTTCCTTAACTGCCCAACATTCTAATCCATAGGGCATGGCTGGCCTTATGGCCATCCTATAGAATTTTCCTTTTAGTTTGAGTCGCACTTGTCTGTCATACAAAACTCCAGATGCACATCTCCATTTGTTCCAACCCACTTGGATTCTCTAGGTAACCTCCCTCTCAATCTCTCTACTCCCATGAATCATTGATGCTACATACTGAGAGTGGTCTTTTATGGAGATGTCTTGGTTATCAATCTTAATTGGTGTTCCACTCTTACTCTCCTTGCTAAAATTACATTCCATATATCCTGTCTTAGTTCAACTGAATTTAAATCCTTTAGATTATAATGCTTCTCTTCGTAACTCCATCTTTTTGTTTATGCCCTCCCTTGTCTCATCAATTAAGACTATATCAACTATTAATAGCATGCACCATGGAATCTGCTCATGCAGATGTTTTGCTAACTCATCCATAACCAACGTGAAAAGGTATGGGCTCAATGCTGATCCTTAGTGCAATCCTATAGTGATAGGAAAATCACTGGTCTCACCACTAGTGGACTTAACATTTGTTACTGCTCCCTCATACATATATTTAATTATGTTTATATACCCCCATGAAACCCCTTACTCTCCCAAACTCTTCATATTAACTCTCTAGGGACTCTACCATAAGCTTTCTCTAAGTCAATAAAGACCATGTAGAGTCTTTCCTCCTCTCCCTATATTTCTCTGTCATCTATCTTAGTGAGAAAATAGCTTCCATGGTAGACCTCCCACGCATGAAACAAATTGGTTCTCCAATACACTTGTCTCATGCCGTAGCCTCTTCTCGATCTCCCTTTCAAAAAGTTTCATAGTGTGGCTCTTAAGTTTAATCCCCCAATAATTAACTCAACTCTATATGTCTCCTTTATTCTTATAAATTGGTACAATAGAGCTTTTCCTCCATGCATTTGGCATTTTCTTTTCTTTTATAATCTTGTTAAACAACTTGGTCAACCAAACTACTTTAGTATCTCCCATATATTTCCAAACCTCTATTGGTATACCACGAGCCCCATGGCCTTTCTTAATTTCATCTTTTTCAAGACCTCTTTCACTTCAAGCATTCTAGTCCTATGTTAATATCTATAATGTCCAATGTTATTTAGGTTTACAGTATTTTCAAACCCTGTATTCTCAGAGCCATTGCCATTTAATAATTTTTGAAAGTAAGTGTCCCACCTTTGTTTGACATTGTCATCCTAGAGTAGTACCCTTTGATCATCACTTCTAATGCACCTAACATAGTTTAAGTCCTTACCCTTCTATTCTCTTATTTTTGCAAGTTTAAACACATCTTTCTCACCTTCTCTTGATCCTAGTCTACTATAGAGGTCATCATATGCTGTAAATTTAGCCTCACTTACTATTCTCGTAGCAACCTTTTTAGTATTCTTATACTATTCATAGTTTTCATTATTTCTAGTCTTTTGCTGTACTTTAAAACACACATATTTTTCTTTAAAAACTATTTGCACTGTTTCACTCCACAACCATGTTTCCTTTATTAATTGTCTTTTACTTTTACATACTCCTAAGACATCTTTTGCCACTTTCTTAATAGACTCAACCATATTAGTCCACATGGTGTTTACTTCTATTTCATAGTTCAGTTTCCTTCTACCACCAACTTATTTGTGAATGAGGTTATTTTCTCTCATTTTAAGTTCCACCACTCTAATGCTCATCCATAACTTGCTATAAGTCAACATTGTTCCACAACTTATACTCATAATGGTATTACCTCTAAATCTTTAAGAAAAATGCCATAATTGTCAGTTTATTAGCATGAGTAGGATTATTAACCTCAAACTTTGTCAATAAAGGTGTAGAATAGGCAATCACCTTTTTATCCTCCATCAATATACATTCAAGCTTTGCTAGATCCATTCATCGAAATCCACCAAAAACCACTATTTTAGGGGACTTACCATATGCCCTCACAAACATGACCACCATAAGTAGCAACATATCTAGTGCAAAGATTGCACAGACACTGCATAGATTGAAACTTCATAACAGAAATATAGAGAAATTTGCAAATCCAATTGAATACCATCACTATACAAATCACTGCATCAATATATGTGTATCAACATTATATAAACATGCAATGAAAGCATAACATTTACGGAATCATAAACTCATAATCATACTTCCACAATGAAAACAAATGATAAACAAAATATAGATTTCATAAGGATTTAGACTTCATGAACAAAATCTTAGTTTTAACATCATTTTGTAAATAATCATATTTTTAAAGTACTCCTTCATTTGCAAAGAATCAATTTATCAAAATATAGCAATCTTAAATCCACCTACCTCTAATCGTGCAGTACAAAATAGCTGAACTAACCAAACATCAGGGTTGTGTATCAACTGGCAATTTTTTAACAATCTATTATACGTATACAATGCATTATTAAATCTTTGTCATGGACTCATGGTTTAAATCTTCTAGCTTCATCCATAGATCAAGATCAAGATCAAGATCGACTATTGATTATGCTTTTATTAGAAATCAAAATAGACTAATGTGATCGCAACGGTTCAGGTTGCTACTCAGGATTTCGTGAACTCTGAATCATTGTTAAGAGCCTCAATAGTTGCTAGATTACAGATCCATAGCATTGATTGTCAATCACCAGCCTAGATTATCTTATATGCTTCCATATTTATCTATCTATGATACTTTAGATCTATAGTTTTTATATTAGTATATTCACTCATCAATAAAATGCCATATCCACGTTTTGGGTAGTTGGATTAATTTGTACACTAGCAAACACTATTGCTAACTACCTTATTCCAAAATTTTCAATGATGCATTGGTTGTTAGTTATCAAATTCAATTTAATAACATAAAACAACATGATTAGTCTCTTATTTGGGCATTTGACAATGATCCAATGGTTCACAATCATCGAATCATCATTACAATTTATGAATAATCTTATCAATGTGATTCATTGTCTTATCTACATTTGGATGGCTGGATTTTTGTGGATCAGAGCCACTTGTCAAGAGTCAATATTATGATCTATTGTCCAAACAATTAGATCTAAGATTCGTATGTTCCATGCTTAGATGATGAACAAATCCAAGTTTTCCCATCAATTCAATGCTAAGAATCTCTTTTAATACTAGGATTAGAGCTGTCGGAGTCTAGGTCTGATTTTTCCTACTGTTAATTGAAAACTAAACCCAAAAACACAAACATCAGGTCAACCTAAATCCTTTCATTCCATGCAAATCTAACTAGACAAGATGGAAATTAGTGGAAGAAAGGGTGAAATCCTACCTCAACTAGGTTTTCTTTCTCAATTTGATGTCGAATTGGTTGATCAATTCATTTGATGATGTACGATCGTCATTTTCTGCTTTGTTGAATCTTCGAGCAAATATTATGGATCTTAAAATCAATTTAGGGGTCTTATTCCTTGAACCCCTAGGACAACAATGAACAGTTCAAATCTCTTATTCTATTTATCGTTTTCTTCGGTCAAATCAACCTAAGGTGCAAAGTGTTCCAATCTTGATTCTTGTTGTTTTTCTTTGTTATTGGCATTGATGGCAGGATGGACTAGAGGTGAGAGATGTTGGATACTCCCCTCCCACCCTTCTCTCTCACCCCCTTTCCCTTTCCCCTTATTCCTCTTTCTCTTCTTATTTTCCCTTTCTTCTTCTTTTTTTTTTTTCTTCTGTCCTTTAATCAACTGTTACAATCAACTGATTTAACTTATGAGCGGTGTCATTATCATAACAAGCCCCTCCTTTAAGTTATTTAAAATTATTTAAAAGGATTGTGCTTCCCACTTTAAAAGCAGCATAATTCTCATAAGAGACATACTAATTCGTACTTATGATGAGATTTGACTAACCTTTACATTTGAATTTCACAACTGGGGCCCACATTATCAATTGACCAAAATAACCCTAAGGCTCTTTATCAATTTTATACCCCTTGTTTACAATATTCGAACTTCCTCATCAGAACTCCAATAGTTTGATGTTTATAGTAATCTTATTTGGAGCTTAGAAGATGGAAATTCTATAGTCTCATTTCATCTCAATCTAAATCAATAAAAAAAAAAAGACAAAATGGAATTAAAAAAATTAGGGGTATTACTTTCTTCCCCACTTAAAGGAAATATTTTTTTAAAATTCTTCCCACATAATTCCTTAAACAATTCTAGATGTGTCCTCATCTCATTGTAAATTCTAGTTCTCATAACTCCTTTAATCTAAGAAATTCTCCAAATTCATATGATTCTCAACTATAAACTCTTAATTACTTGCACTGCAGAATTGCTTTGATTGCACTGATACTCATCTATAACTTGCAAATAAGTCAACATTGTTCCACAACTTACACTCATATTAGTAATATCTCTAAATCTTTAAGAGAAACACCATAGTTGTCAATTTATTATCTTGAGTAGTATTATTATCCTATAAAAAATTTCAATAAAAGGGGCAGCATAGAAAATCACCTTTTTATCTTGTATTAATACATATTCCAAACTTTTGCCTGATACATTCACTGAAATCCACCAAAAGTTCCACTATTCAAGGGGTATAATAACTAATGGTACAATGGTCAATTTTCATTATCTATACCTTTCTAGGTCCATTATAAAACTATTCTTAGAAATAAAGTGACCCAGAAAATTGATTTTCTCAGTCCACATTCACCATCATTACTTTTAACACATAATTTTATTTGTTTAAATGTATTCATTATTATACACAAATGTTCCTTATGCTTCTCTAGCTCACCATGTAGGTTAGGATGTAATCAACAAATACAATGGTAATTTTATTAAGGAATAGTGTAAACATCCTATTTATGAGATCCATGTATAGGATAGAGGCAATAACCAATTTAAACAACTTACTTAAAATTACATAGTCTTTATATTTTGTTCTAAAAGCTGTCCTTCGAATATTTTCTTCATAAATCCTTAATTGATGATACTTGGGTCTCAAATTGATCTTTGAAGAGACCATAATTGTTATAAAATGTTTGAATAGGTCGTTACTTCATGATCGAGGATACTTTCTATTCACCATGACTCCTCTATGCATTTCATAGTAAATACAAAATCTCATCAACTCATCCTTTTGTTTCGATGAAGAAGACTAGTACTTTCCATAGCAAAACAAAATATCTGATAAGTCCATTATTTAGTGTTTCTACAACTGATTTATGAACTAATTCAGCTCTCTAGGAAAAAATTTGTATAGTAATTTAGAGAAAGAAACTATGCCAGGTATAAACTTGATAATAGAATCGATCTCCCTTTTAATGTAATAGTCCAGGTTGATCCTTACGAAATGCATTTGAAATTTTCCCAAAATACTAACATCCCACATAGGCTCATTTTACCATTCTACTCAATCTTAACTTTAGCTAAAAAGGTTAAATTTTCTTTCACAATATGTCTAGCCATTTTCATATTATAATGAGACATGCTCAAGCGAAGTCTTGTCTTTTTCAAAGAGAGATTGTTACTTCTCTTAGAATATCAAATGGGATCTTATGGTAATCATTTGTTGCCCAACTAATCCATCATAAGGATGACATCACCCACAATAGTTTAGGAGGATTAGATCGACATCTTTGCATCTCTTCTCAATGGTAACCGCCATATCCAGAAGGTATTTCTGTACATAGATTAATCCATGGAAAAACACTAGATCTTATCAATCCTTGTTTTCAATAATTCATCTAATTGTTTCCCAGGCTCCTTTAATTCTATTGGTGGCATATGATAAGGAGTCTTTAGAAATAGAACTAATTTTGCATATTTGTTTGATACTGACACAACTCATTTTAGACATAATTAAAACAATTATTTGGAATGCATAGTCTATACTTAAATCTTGATGTCCATCATTACAATTTTTAAAACTCTTATTTATTTGTCTTATTTCCATCACAATACTTAGCAATTGAAATCATCAGTTTATGCATCTTTAACTTTTTGAATAAAGTTTAGCTCAAATATCACATTGACAAAAATTTATTCTAAAGTTTCATCTCTTATGGGTAGATTTCAATCTTTGGATATTTCTCACCACAATGTTAGATTCATAACTTATTGTAATTTGCTTCAACCTTTTTCTTATATGGTTGTCTCTTCAATATTCTAAAAGCATTACTCAAAACTTCTTAAGGATAGGAAATACTTTAGCTTGAAAACAATTTGTATAACTTTATAACTGCCATTGAGTTTCATATAATAATCACAATTGCTACAAGCTACTTTAATAGCAATCTCTACTGGTTTCTTAACATCAATGTTCATTAGATGGAGCAATATCTTTCTAAGCAATTCTAGAAAGGGTTGTTCACATTAAATTTCTCAAATTTTTTGTGCCACATAATTATAATCAACAGCTCAAAATTTGAAATGCCCCATAACAAACTTTTATAATAACAAAAAATCTGAAATTTGTTCTAATTATCTTAGTGTAGTTGCGTCAATGATCCAACTAAAACTTCACCCAAAATGATATGATTTCACATTCATTCTTTCAAACAACTCACATCTACCTTGCTTTTCTAAAAAGTCAAATGCATTCTCAAATATATTTTTTTGTAGAAGGGTTGATAGATCTCAAGCTTGCCCTCTTAGAAAGTACTAAATTCAAAGTCAATATCAATCCTTATATCATTCATTTATGATATAAGGATTGATCATTGTCTACTCTTTTTTCATTTTTCTCAAAGTATCATTGTAGAAAGGAAATTATGCTCTATGATGTTGTATGTACTTCACCCAAGATTATCCTAAGTACTCCAAGGTTATCAAATTAATGAAGCTATCATGTACCAGAGTTATCAATTGAAAACAAAAATCAAATTAATCTCATACTCTAGTTATTTTCTTTAAAAACTTGCCCATAATGATGACTAAATTCATGATCTAAAATTAGATTAATATCATAGATCAAACAATTCATCTACATCAGCATACATATTTCTAATGTCAAAATTTTAGTCCTCATTTTTTATAATACCAGAAAATTATGGATACTATGCATCCTCTACATGTTCAAACCAACATTGAAATATTCCAAATTTCTAAAAGATTTATTTACTATAATTATCTCCTAATCCTTCTTCTGATTCTTAGACTATTGCTATACGATAGGTATCAGGCTTTCCAAAACTCTATACACACTGTTCAAGTTACAAGTTGAGCTCTCAAGAGGTCATCCATGTTGATCGATCTTCTATCACTTGGCAATGTTCTCACTTAGAGATACTAACTCATATACTCTTATATTCTAGTCCTTTGCTCCAAGAAGCATACTAATCCATAAGAATACTCTCTTTTACTCGCATAAGGATCACATTATCCTTGTTTTGTGGACTCTTAATACTTTCCTTAATGTGACTGGTTGTGAGTGGAATGAATTTGGGCTCTAATACCAACTATGACAACCCAAGTTTTTTAAATATGTTCTCAATTTATTTTAGAAATGTGAGGCCTCAAGTTTAAAAATCTTTTTGAAAACAAATAGCAAAACATTTTTCTCCAAAAAAAATTTCAAATAAAAACCCCAAGTGACATCTTTGTTTTCAAAGCACAAATTAAATGATGAAATGAAGTCTCCATTTATACTAAAAATCTTATAGTTTTAGTAACAACCACAAATTTTGAGTTACTTTCTAGGAATTATAACATTTTTTAATTGGAATAAAATTAAAATTAAAATTCATTGGAAATTGAATTTCAAGGAAGTGACCCCCTTGAAAACTCAAAATTTGGATTTGAAATTATAAAAAATGAAAATTATACGTCAAGACAATTCCAATGACATTAATTTTTGGCAAAATGGAGATTGGGATAAATTTTTTTCCAAAATTTTACTAATTTAGGGGGTCCACATTGATAATGGCACCTCTAGTGTTGTTTTTTGAGGGCTACAGTAGGACATGCCATGCAAGTTGCGGAAACGACATGCAAGTGGCCTGTGTTCCAAGCATTGGCCTACTCTGCCTGCGATGGGCTAGTAGTCAATGAGAACAAGACAAAACAAAAGGAGCACCGAAGTAAGGGGAAAACCCTAATGTCCACCTCCCTATCTGCTTGGACACCTGCTAGTGTCACCACATCGCCCAGCCTAGAACCCACTTCTTTCTCCCTCTATGTATTACTCTCCCCTGGCCAGTGCACCTAGCCCAGAAAACCCACTCCTTAGTTTTCTCTTCTAGCAATCATACTTTGCTTCATTTGGGTTTCCACCAATTAGAAGCCCATTTCTCTAGCACCGACCAAGACCCACCCAAAAAGCTCCTTCTCTAGTCACTTATTTTTCCAAGTCAGACTTCCCTTCCTTCCCCTATGATCCACCACACGATAATCATCCACTGAGCTCCCTTCTTCTCTAGTGAATTTTGATGGCAGGGACTATAATAACCCAATAAAAATTTGTAAATTGATTGAGAACATTAATTTAGTCTGAATTTTCACAAAAATCCCAATCAAAATGACACTAAGTACGTTAAATTTCAAGTTAAAATGAAAATCCCTAATTTTCTCCAATTTTACGAATAAAAGGGTAAAATGGTAATTTTACCCATAATCGAGATCTAAACTTCAATATTTAGAATTTAATCAAAAATAAAAATCCAACACCACTAAGTACGCTCAATTCCGAGTTCGAGAGAATAAAACGATTTTTTCTCCATAAAAGGGCAAATGGTCCTTTCACACCTCTGTGGGGCCCACAAATGGATCCAATGGTCAAAAAACATGTAATGAGTGGTCAAACTACTACTAGATAATAGTGGAGAAGGAGGTGGTAGTGGAGGATCCAATGTTAATTTAATATTCAAAAGAATTAAAACATAATTAGTACAAGTAATTATGAAAAATTCAGGAACATCTATAAATACACCCCCAAAAATCCTTAAAAAAATTTCATAACATTTACCACCAAATTACCTTGCTTCCTCAGAAAAACTATATCTAGATTCATTCCAAATTTCCAAAACTCCCAAAAATCTCTCTTCTTTCACTTTGTCTCTCCTCTATCTAAATTGGAACAAGAGACCTAAATTCAATTAGGCACTCTATTCCAAATTAAAACTCACAAATCCCACCATTCATATTGTCCTAGACTACCTTATCAACAAAACCCCAAAGAAATTTCAAGATCCAACGGGTCAATCAACGGAAAATCACAAAACAAGTGGTTATCGGGTGATCTTATCATCAAGAGGATATTTCTTTTAAATTGGGCTACAAAACCTATGTTTTTCTCCAATCAAGTAGGTGAAAACTCTTTCCGTACTTATTTTGTGTTATTTTATATAATTTTTATTTTTTTGAAATAAGTTTTAGGTTAAAAATAATAAAAATCAAGTAAGGATAAAACCCTTCAATTCTGGATGATGGAGGGCTCAGATGGAAAATTTGACCTATTCAATTGATCCAGAAGGGTCCAAAACCCTTAGGGTAGAATTTTCAAGAATTTTTTTCAAGTTTTGAGCCCTGGGATATTGCTATGGGATGCCGCATGAAAATGCGGCCTATAGGAGCATCTCTGTGCATACGCTCTGAGTGCGACGCCATCTCGATGGAATGACCCCGAGTTAGCACCGATCCTGGGAAGCACATTACCGCATGCGTCCCATTGACGGGAGTGCAGCGACCATTCCACCCAATTAGACCCGCTCCACCCAATTGATAAGAGCCGTCAGTTCCACTAGGCCTAGATCAAATCTGGAACCTCAAAACAACTGTGAACTTCTTTTCTTAATTGTGGAGTAATCTGAACTCCAAATTAAGATCGAAAAGAAGCTATGAAAAGATTGTAATGTCTATTTTCTTCTGAAATCACAAAATTGATAAAACTCTTTAAGAAACTTTCTGTTTTGAGGAATTAAGATTCTAATTTTCATGATCTTCATGATTTGAGATGATCAGATCTTGGGGATCTAATGCAATGATGATATAATGTTGAAATCAAGTAATATCCAAGATTTATTTTGATAGATCTAACATAAAATGAGGAATCTACCCTTTATGGTAGAAAAACCCTAAAAATACAAAGGGACCCACTTGATCAATAAGGTCCAGCATGATTAGACCCTTTGGTTGGGTTGTATGAAAGGGATTATGATGAAATCTAGTTAGACCATGGATTAAATGTGACAAAAATAAGTGGATACGATCTTTAGATCTTAATGGAGTAAAAGCTCTAAATGTAATTAAAACCCTTGATCTAAAGGAAAAGATCTATGATCTAATGGTTGGATCATAAGTAAAAGTTTCTAAGAATCTTAATCTAAGTAGTTTAATTGTCTTTTATTTGGTAATAGAATTTTAAATGTGATTTATGTTATAATTAGGAAGCATGATAGTGTAATTCTTAAATTTTAGCATGCTATGCTCTAAATGCTATTAGTTTGTTATTAGGTTGGTAGATTTAATTATCTTAGAGCCATGTTAGTTTAAATTTGAGATTTTAGTATGTTTCCATTAGATTAGTAGTAAAATTTTGTGTATTTCATAACTTAGAATCATGCTAGTTTAAGTATAGTTTTTTCCATTAGGTTAAGTTACATGCATAGAAAGCATGTTAGTATAAATGGTTGTTAGACTTATATTGGATTTATGCTTTAAAGTTTATAATTTAATTGTTGTCAACTTTTATTATAGATTCAATTGTTAAGATATGACGAGCATAAATCACCAAAAATGTAAACTAATGGAATATAGAGATTCATGGACAACTAAGATGAGTGAATGACTTTGACTTAATATTAGTAAGGGCTATAGTTAATATGACAATATAAGGATTATCAAATCCTTGGCCTAAACTAGGCGAAAATAAACCCCATGAATGACATTTTAAATGTTCATGGATTTAATTAAAATCAATTAGAAAGAGTACTTAGGGTTAAAATGCTCATAGGAGCCTTATGGAAGGTTGAGCTAAGGTCACTCTAGTGAATGCTGAACATGGTGGTTAAGGGGGTTCTCTAATAGAGCCTTACTCTTACCCTACCTTCCGTTGACATTTTTGAGGTCTAAATGCCTCCTTACATGAGGATTGAAGTAACCACTTTGTGTTCAGCCATTCAGCTAGTAAGCCTTAGTCAATTGAAAATAAGAGGAAGTGTCTAGACTTAGGATGAAATAAGCCATCTTCAACCAATAAAACATTAATTGGTTGAATAATAATAATAAGAGCATAAAATGTTACTAAATTATTGTTAAGTGTTCAATTTTGATCAAAATACCCCTAATTTAGCATTCAATTAGATCATCTACCCGTTCATATATGCAAAAATTAGCTTAATTTTGAATTTAGCTCCAATTGACCTTCCAAACCTTAATTTTTCAAAATCAACGGTCAGATGATCATTAGAGCTTATTAGATGATTAATGTTAGTTCAGATGATTCGAATTTAGTCTTTTATTTTGCAGATCAACCAAAAGATGCATGGATGGCTATGATTAAAAGTTAACGGGGTAGATCATTTTAAAGAGGATTGGATGGACCAGATCACCCATAAAGATAGATGGGATAGTTTCCTAGAAGACAATGGAGCTTAATTATGAATCATGGACAAAAGGGAACACATGGAAAGGCAACTTACAATTTTAGAGGAGTTTCCATAGTAAAAGGAGGGGACCCAAATTAGCAAGGAAAGTAACATTCCTTAACCGTACCTATCCCTTTCCACACCAACCCCCCACTCTCTCTCCTCTTCTACTCTCTTCCTCTCATTCTCTCTTTCCTTTCTCACTATCTCACATTCTCCT
Organism: Warburgia ugandensis; assembly: GCA_035236585.1. Lineage (NCBI taxonomy): Eukaryota > Viridiplantae > Streptophyta > Magnoliopsida > Canellales > Canellaceae > Warburgia > Warburgia ugandensis. The sequence continues at coordinate 37,819,838 of CP141131.1, forward strand.
TTTCCCTCTTTCACTCTCATTCCATCCTAAGGCATCCTTCCTCTTCATACCACCCATCTCGTGCAAAAATCTCTCACCTCTTCCCATTCTCTCTTCTCTTCTTCCCCTCTCTCCATTCTCTCCTCTCTTCTCCTATCTCTAACCAGCCCTCTCTCCCACATTCTACCTCTCCTCATGTCCCTCTTCTCTCTTACCCACTTCTCCTCTCTTCCCATCTCTACGCACCAACCTCCCCTCACCTCCTCTTCATCCACATCACAGATCCAGTCAGCCAAATCCCAGCCTTTCCCCCCAACCGCACTCTCTCTTCTCTTTTGCTCTCCCTCTCTTTCTCTGCTCACTTCACCGCTCATCTCCATCATTGGTTGCACCTAGCTCCAGGTTGCCCCTCCACTTCCAGAACTGGAAGGAGCCTAGACTAGACACCCACCCAACTAGTCGGACCTCCTCAGCCAAGCTGGATAGCGTGCCTATCTTCTCCATTTCTGGCGTCTCTACGATGTTAGGTTTTTTTTCACCTCCGGACGACCCGGAGACAGAAACCCAACACGGGTTTTCTGCTCGCATCTTCCTTCTCCCTCTCTTTTCTCCTCCTTTGGCTCCCTCTTCCCCCTCCATCACCATCTTCTTCTTCGTTGGGTTCTGGTTTTTTCTAAAAACTATATTTTTCATTCAATTTTGGCTTTGCCCTTTTACCTTTAAATTTAATTACATTTCTATCCTTTTGCGTTAATTAAATCTATTTCCTTGCTTTAATTACATCTGTGTCTTGTTTTATTCCCTTTTTTTTATCTGTGTTTTTCTTATCTAGGAACTGCCCAATCCAAATCCTATCAATTAAGGCCTAACCCAATCAATGGGTTGGCCTTAATCAACTAAGAATCCCCAATTTCTTCTTCGTTTCTCATATGATTTCAAATTAACTTTATAATTTCATTCATAGGACATCCTTAGACGTAATTGATATATTTGATCTTTAATATGAAATCAATAACTTAATCTGAGCTGGCCAAATCTCTAAATTACAAATTCCCGCATATTTTGACCATTTTGAGGAATTTGACATATCCAACTGGTAGATCTCTAATCAAGGATGTGTTGAAGATATCTATAAAGGCTAATCATCTCTTAGAAGATCAGATTTAAAGTTATTGATAGTGATGAAGCTAGGGAAGTAGTTTTTTTTAATGTTATTTGATTTATTTGTTTTATTTATGAACTAAAAATTCTGTAATTTTGAGAAGTTAATAAGATCTGAACTTTGATTATAATTTCAATATTTTTAGTAGTTTATTTTTAATTTTAGATAATTAAATTTTATTGAAATTCCTACTTTTTTAAATCAAGTCCCCATGAGATCGACCCGTGCTTACATAAGCTATACTACAATAGCCCATGCACTTGCAGTTAAACGTCAACAAGTTTTTGGCATTGTTGTCGAGGACTTGCAAAGGAGTTTTCATAAAATTTAATTAAAAATACAAAAAAATCAGAAAAATAAAAAAATTAGGAATTGCAATTTTTAGCATTTTAGGAAAATTTAGGTTCAGTTTTCAATTGTTTTTAGGGCATAATCACCTTGTTTCTTGAATTTGGTACTCATTTCTAATTTTATTTTTCAGGAAATTGGAAAGTGGAGGAATTTGGCAAGTAGATCTTCACTAAAATGGAAATTTCCTTGCTTTCCTAGAATAGGAGTTTCTTTTTTTTCTTTTAAGTGAATCTTGTAGTGAGGATCGTTGTAAATTGCAATTTTCATTTTAAATTTTAAAAGGTTGTATAATACAGGGCACACTTGATCTTCATAAAAAACCCCACTATAAGTTTCCTCACTCATTTATTTCCTAGATTAGGGTTTGCATTTAGATTAAATTTGCATTGTTTGGTAGTGTAACTCATATAGAAAGCATCTTTTGTAATTATTGCATTTTAGGATTTTGCATTAGTTTATTGATTTTAATTGCATTCTTAGGGCACAATTAATGCTTTAAGGTGATTTATATGCTGATCGAATTGTCATGGTGCGTGAAAAATAATTAGTAAGGGCACCCTACCCCCATAAGATCAAGGGTGGATTTCATCACCACCTCTTGGCGCATTTAGGATAATCACCTCAAACGCGCAACCCTTCCTTTCATATTAATTTAAAATCAATTAGAAGAGACCTATAGGGTCATCACATGCTCATAGGACCCTCTTAATAGGACACGATTTATTGTCACTCTAATGGTTTTTGATCACTGTAGTTATTGGGGGGTTATCTAATAGAGCCTCGCTCTTCCCCCAATTCTTGTTGACATTTGTTGAGGTTTAAACGTCTCCTTACATGAGGGTTTTATTAACCACTTTTGGCAGAACCTAACTGGTAAACAGTAGTCAACTCCTAAAGAGAGGAGGAGTGTTAAATTAGGCTAATTAAAAGCATCATCCTCACAAAAAATTAAGAAAATAAAAATATCTATGCTTGTTAGCCTTTAGGGATTGCGTGATTGTGTCCTTGATTGTGCATCATTCTAGGCATTTAGGTTGCATCATTTAGGATAGCCTTCTAGAGAGAGAGAGAGAGAGAGAGAGAGAGAGAGGATAGATAAAGATTGATTATAATGGCTTATTAAGAAGGGGATAGATAAAGGATGACCCGCACAAGGGATAGGTTATTTGCCTCAAAGCAAGATACTGAGTCATATTCACTACCTCAGTACAATAATTATTATGCTTATCCTGAAACATAATATTCCGATTCTACTTGGCCACATGTGTGATGCCCCAGGTTTCATATGATGCAAATTTCATAAAAAGGCGAGATCTCTTGCTTTAGAAATATGAACTGCATGAAAAATCTTTTGTTTTGGAAAGCAATCTTTCAGATAAAACCCCGAGTGTCAAAACACATTTTCAAATCATATAGCCATGGCATAATTTTAAATCAACTCTATTCCCAAGAAAGTGTTAGTCACAGCCCCAGCTACAGGGAGTAACTACAATCAAGTAACATTCACTAAAAGATAAGGTAGGGGTTTACTTACTTATACTTAATTTGGATGTTCTCTGTCACTGGTGTATCCTGTCCTTAAGTGTTTACTTGTATATGAAAAATATTAAGGATTGGGTGAGTATACACTATACTCAATAGGAGTTTATCACTACTAGTTTTACAATGCATACTATGTTTTAAACCATATGCTCTTTAAATCATGTGCATGTTTGGACACTCATGTTCAATATCGATATTAAAATCCATTGTCAAAATAGAATACTGACGACTTAAAGAATCTTATAATCCAAGTCAAAAGTAACATAGATATCATAAACATATACTATGATATGCATAAGATGCTCAACTGAATCCAACTCATGGATCTATGGTCGACCATACTCATGTCATGCCATATGCATGCAAGTAAATCCTCAAAAACATAGGGCACACTATGCCCACGACTTCAGCGCAGTGTGGTCCCCGGGTACCTAGGGACTCTCGGTCATAGCCTCCATGGGGCATATGACACTTCGACGGGTGCCGTGACACCTCCAGTGGTAGTCCTCGTTTACCACAGCAATCGAGGTGAGGACACGCCTTTTTGGCGTGGAACCCTTTCCACCTATAGTGGTAGAGACTGGGAGGCCACCCCGAACCTCTCAGCATAGCGCCCACGAGCTTACTAGCCCAAATCATATACTATCAAGCAGGCAAGAACCTTTTTTTCAAAACATGTCTCTGCATGTATTATGCAGACAAGAATCCTTTTTCAAAACATGTCTATGCATGTAACACATGTCTTGGCAATATATGCGCAATGTATTTTTCATATGCATGCTAAGTTCATTTATGAATTCAATTCATGCTAAACAGGTCATGTGCATAAGGATGTAACATAAGTTTATATGATATACGCATAAAGACAGGACATGTAACTTAAAAACTTAAAACATGCATTAGAAAAGCAACCATGACTCAAAACATGCATTCTCAAAGCATCATGGGTTCTTTTTACAAGTCTAGTAGCGATAGGACACCTACCTGGTTTGATCGTTCTAGTTCCCTTGTCCTCGTACGTTCTTGGACATGGTTTAGGGGAAAAAGGTTAGCTTGGCCTATTTCTATAGGTTCTAAAATAGGTTACCTCACTAGTTAGGTATTAAAGGTTCATTCCCATGCCTAAGGGCCTCCTAAGGTCCTTAACTGCGCCTTAGTATAGTCAGGTTTGCAAAGGTTTAGTGGCCTTGCACCACTATCATGGTTTAAGGGTCATTCTAGCCTTATATAGGGGCTTGATCAGGTATTTTATGGTTTGGGTGTGTCCGTGCCGTCGATACAGACACAATGCATCTTACGGCGCCTCAATCGGAGTCTTAGACCTCAAGTTATGGGTATTTTAGTGTTAAGAATGCATAGAAGGCCCAAAACGGGCCCTGCGTCACCGCTCCTTGGACGCACCTGCGTCCCGGTCGAGCGGCGATCGGCCCGCACATGCGGTAGCATGCTCCCGGGCATCATTAGGCTGCGCGTTCTGCTTACACAGAATGCGCGGCATCACCATCGCAAGCCCACACGAGGCGGGCAGCTGGGACGCTAATGCGTCTCGCGTCAGCAGCGTGCGCCCCACAGGGCACGTCTGCTGACGCACCGGGCTTCCGCTCCTTTTCTCATTTGCGAGCGCTTCCACAGACTCTCCCGTCGGTTTCCCTTTAACGTACTGGGTCTGTTTTGGTTCTGTGGTGACTTGGGCGTCCTTGGGACGCCCTGGTTCGACCTTGTCGAACCAGAGCGCCCTAGGCACCTGCCCTGGGTCTGTTGTGGCTCCCTAGAGCCCTGTTTTGCATGGTTTCTCATGCAAAAACTTAGGGAGATTCAATCTAAGACTGAGGGGGAGATGGGTTTGGAGTTGTTTAAGGTGTACCTGGTTCATGGTTGGGTATTTTTCACGGTTTCTCCTCTTGCCTGCAACTCCAAGACTGGCTTTTCCCAGGGTTTTGGGTTGCCATTGGAGGCACCCAAGAGCTCTATTTATAGAGCTTAAGGAGGGTTCTGGAGGGAGGTTTCTACCGCCATGGAATGGCGGTGGTTTCCCCCCTATACACTGACATTCTAGAATGTTGGTGATTCAGTATGTTTGGGAAGAAGGGGGTGCCCGTATCAAAATGGGTCCTTGTTTTCTCAGGCCAATTCGTTTTAAATTTAATTACAAATTTGCCCTTGAACTTCAAAGGGCCATAACTTGCTCATTTTAACTCCGTTTTGGGTGATTCTAGTCTTATTGGATTCCTTTTTTTGAGACGCACATAAGGGTACCATTATAAGGACCAAATTTCTAGTTCTAGTTAGGGTGAATAATAAAATGACCAAAATACCCTCGTCTCAAAAAGTGAACATGGGATTTTAAGGTTACAAAAATGGAGTCATTACATTCTTACCCCCTTAGGGAAATTTTGCCCCCAAACTTCTACAATATATATAGTCAAAAGATCTCGGGGTACTTTTCTCGCATTTCTGACTCTGGTCCATGTGCGCATTTCTCCACAAAACTTTGACTAAGTGTATGTCTTTGTTCCACAGCTTCTTACTCTTACGATCCAGAATCTCAATTGGTCTCATCTCCAGCTTGAGATCCTCCGTCAACTCCATGGGTACCTGGGTGATGACATGAGCAGGGTTAGGCACGTACCTCCTTAGCATAGATATATGGAATACGTTATGCACTTCAGATAGCTGAGGGGGTAGTGCGATCCTATAGGCAACTTTTCCTACTTTCTCTAGGATTTCAAAAGGTCTTATGTAACGCAGACTAGGCTTGCCTTTGATACCGAATTGCATAACTCCTTTAGTGGGAGATATCTTTAGGAAAACATGCTCTCCTATGTCGAATTCTAATGGTCTCCTCCTTTGATTAGCATAGCTCTTTTGCCGACTTTGAGTCGTGAGGAGGCGTTTCTTTATGAGTTTGACCTTCTCGGTGCATTGCTCCACCAGCTCAGACTGTAGCACCCTGGACTCTCCAACTTCACTCCAACTGGTGGGTGATCGACAGGGGCTCCAATAGAGCGCCTCATACGGAGCCATGCCAATGCTCAACTGAAAGCTATTGTTGTACGCAAACTCCACTAGAGGCAGGTTTTCATCCTAGCTCTGCTTCCAATTGAGGGCACAAGCTCGTAGCATATCTTCGACTATCTAGATCATGCGCTCTGACTGTCCATCGGTCTGTGGATGGAAGGCTATGCTAAAGTTCAAGGAAGATCCTAAGGATTTTTGGACGGACTTCCAGAGTTGTGAAGTGAAGCGGCTATCCCTATCTGTAGTGATACTAAGGGGTATGCCATGTAAACTCACTATCTCTTTGATGTATAGTTGAGATAGGCTGACAGTGGATTGGGTATGGCGTATAGGAAGGAAATGGGCTGTCTTAGTCAATCTATCAACAATTACCCAGATCATGTCATGACCCTTAGAGGTCCTGGGTAACCCTACGATGAAGTCCATGGTAATATGATCCCATTTCCAATCGGGTAACTCAAGGGGTTGTAACAATCCCACAAGTCTTTGATGTTCGGCCTTTACTTGTTGACATGTTAGACACTTTGCCACAAATTCCCCTATGTCTCTTTCCATACCATCCCACCAATATTGTCTCTAAGTCTTGATACATCTTAGTTCCTCCTGGGTGTATAGTATAATTAGACTGATGAGCCTCTTTTAAGATTTCTTGTCGTAATTCTTCATTAGTTGGTACCACTAATCTTCCTTGCATGTAAACGCTACCATCTTCCCCTTTAGTAAACCCTGGTTTTCCTATTAAAGCTTGTATCTCCAGATCCCCTTGCTATGCTTGCTTAACCTTTTCATTAACAGCCGACTTTATCGTTAGACCTGCCATAATGATCTTGCGCTTACTTATGTCTGGTTTCCACCTTATTACTTCTTGTAATAGCTTCCATCTCTTAGTAAATAAACTTGCACACATCCCTTAGGTTTTTCTACTTAATGCATCAGCTACCACATTAGCTTTTCTAGGGTGATAATGAATGGAGAAGTCATAGTCTTTTAAGTATTCCATCCATCTTCTTTGTCGCATGTTTAAGTCTTATTGGGAAAAGATATCTTTAAGACTCTTATGATCTATGAAAACTTCAAACTTTTCCCCATATAGATAATGTCTCCAAATTCGCAAGGCAAAGACTATGGCCGCTAATTCCAAGTCATGGATCGGGTAATTGACTTCATGCTTCTTGAGTTGTTGAGAAGCATAAGCAATTACCTTCCCATGTTGCATAAGTACACAGCCTAGTCCTTGTCGCGAGGCATCGCTGTATATCTCAAATCTGCCACTTCCTGAAGGTAAGGTAAGGTAAGGACAGGTGCTGTAGTTAACCTTCTCTTTAGTTCCTGGAAGCTTTCCTCACATTTATCAAACCATTCAAATCTTGTGTCTTTCCTGGTCAGCTTAGTTAAAGGTAAAGCAATTCGCGAAAAACCCTCGATGAATCTCTTGTAATATCTGGCAAGTTCTAAGAAGCTTCTTATTTCTGTGATTGTCTTAGGTCTTTCCCATGTCTGTACTGATTTAACCTTAGCGTGGTCGACTGCTATGCTATCTTGAGACATAATGTGTCCTAAGAAATTAACCTTTTCCAGCCAAAACTCACACTTACTGAATTTTGCATATAACTTGTGTGCTCGTAGGGTGCTTAATGTTATCCTTAGATGTTCCTTATGGTCTTCAGGAGTTTCTGAATATATCAAGATATCATCCACAAACACTATGATGAATTTGTCTAAGTACTCCTTGAACACCCTATTCATGAGGTCCATAAATGCAGCTGGAGCATTAGTTAAACCAAAGGACATCACTCTGAATTCATAATGGTTGTATCGAGTCTAGAAGGCTATCTTGGGGATATCTTCTTCTCTAACTCGAAGTTGATGGTAGCCGGATCATAGATCAATCTTAGAGGAGACTCTGGCTAACTGAAGTTGATCAAAAAGATCATCAATTTGGGAAAGGGGGTACTTATTCTTAATGGTGACCCTATTTAGCATCCGATAGTCTATGCACAATCTCATGGAGCCATCCTTTTTCTTAACAAAAAGGACTGCAGCTCCCCACGGAGATACACTAGGCCGTATGAACCCTTTGTCATGTAGTTCCTGTAACTAGGTCTTCAATTCTTTTAGTTCTGCAGGAGCCATTCGGTAAGGAGCTTTGGAAATAGGGGAAGTACCGGGTATAAGGTCGATGGTAAACTCAATTTCTCTTGGTGGGGGTAGACCTGGTAAGTCCTCAAGGAATACGTCAGGAAATTCTTGGACTACCTCGACATCCTCTAGCTTTGGTTGGGGACTCTCGACAGATTCAATCTTGGCCAAGAAGAAGGGACATCCCTGAGCAATGTGCTTAATTGCTTTCATGGCAGAAATAACACACACTCCAGAATAAGCCTTTCTTCCTTGGAGGGTGAAAGTGTCTCCATTAGGTAGGGTAAAAGTGACACGTTTCTGGCGGCAATCAACAAAGGCTTGATGAAGGGCTAGCCAGTCCATACCTAGGATGGCGTCGAAGTCATTCATATCTAAGTGAATATGATTGGCATGCAACAAATGATCTTTGACCAAAACCGGGACATCCTAGGGATAAGAATAGGTGGGAAGTGCCTGGCCTACAGGAGTCATGACTTCTAGAGTGAAGTCCAGGTCCTGTGGTATAATTTCCAAGGTTGATGCAAACTCCCAGGATATAAAAGAATGAGTGGAGCCCGTATTGAATAGAACTTTACCAGGTGTATCATAGATAGAAAGAACACCTTCAACTACTGCATTTGAAGCCTGGGCTTGACTGGAAGTGAGGGCAAAGACACATCCTTGGCTCTTTGGAACCTGATCTTCTTTACGCTCTTCAACTTTCCTTTTAGGACAATTCCTAGCAAGATGTCCTAATTCTCCACAAGTATAGCAAGTGATGTTGAAAGTGGGACATGGTTTGCTTGAATGATTCCTATTACACCTAGGGCATGTCTTCCAGTTTGGTCTTCTTCCTTTGTTTTCAAACGGCTTCTTGAAAGGTGGCCTGGGTCCAGATGACTGAAATGGTCTCTTTCCTTTATTTCTCATGGTGTTGGTGTTCTTAGTTTCATCGCCTGATTCCTTTGATAATCTTTTTCATATAGGGAGGCCATCTCTACGGCTTTGGCTACGGTGGAAGGTTGGAAATCTAGAACTCTGTTCCTTAGTCTTGGGTTGAGCCCATCTACAAATCTTTCCGCTGTGTCTTCCTCATCAGCACAAGCATGTGGTGTAAATCTTTGGAGGTTGATGAATTTATTTTCATACTGTTGGACAGTCATGTTTCCTTGTTCTAAGTCCATAAATTCTTTTTTCCTTTTGTTTTCTTACGTGTTTAGGATAATATTTGTCATTAAAGACCTTTTTAAATTCTTCCCATCCTATTGTTTCTTGCTGGTCAAAATAAGTCCTTTCCGCTGTTTCCCACCAAAAGGTAGCCTCTCCCCTAAACAGAAACGTGGCCACGGGTATGGTGACCCAGGCTTTTATAACACATTTTATAATACATTTTGTAAAGATAGGGCCCTTAGAGTAAAATTTTTTTCGCAAACCAAAGCAGCGGAAATTCTTTTCTTTAGAATTTGTTTTGTAAAACCTAAGTCACCACCTCATACATAACATAAGTAGAATTTTGTATAAGATAAAATTCCATTGAAGGAATATTCTTTTATTAAATTTCAGGATCCATCCAATGGTTCACAGTACACAGCCCATTGTATCCTTGCAATACTTGTCCAAATATACAATCCAAATTACAAAGTTCAAAATTCAATACATGTTCTGATACAATGTTTCAAGGGATATACCCTGATTACTTATTCTTCAATTGTTCTTCAAGTCATGAGCTCCTAAGTCTCCTTCTCTGTATCTGAGATATTGTAAACATTCGAACATTTACAATATCTCAGCAAGCTATGCTTGGTAGGGGATAAGAATGTAAGTTATTAACAGTAGAATCTCAATATTCACTTATCCCATAATTCATTCTATCATAAACACATTCATAGACCACTATTATTGATAGGAACATCTCATTTCCTTGTCATTTGTGTTCACCTTTATACATACATAGTATATAAGAACAAATCCGTTAAAATTGTAAAAATAATCAATAATCATTTCCATACAAAACTGATCAACTCCTTTCATTATAGGGGATAAGAATGTAAGTTATTGACAGTATAATCTCAATATTCAAGTATCCCATAATTCGTTCTATGATAAACACATTCATTAATAACTATTAGTTATAAGGACATCTCATTTCCTTGTCATTTGTGTTCACCTTTATGCATACATATTGTATACGGACAAATCTGTTAAAAATGTAAAAATAATCAAGAATCATTTCTATACAAAGCTGATCAACTCCTTTCATTATAAGAGATTTGTATCTCAGCCAGTTACTATACAAGGAATTTCCCTTCTTGGGAAAAATATTGGTAATATACAATTACCTGACATTTCATCATGCCATCCCTTAAGGCATTTCACTATGCCAATTTCATATGCATCATAATGCAAAATAATCAAGGACTACTATGCTTGCAGTATGATCCGTACAGCGCGCTCGGATAACTGTTCAATAATCCACTTATACCATTCTCAGTGGAAATTACAATATCCATGTCCATATGGGAGGACCATGACTGTCACAGTGGTGGCCTTCCCATAAATGCCCCACCTGACTTTTAGCCTTTCTTAAGCTTGGTATTCAATATCATCAAGTTGTAGAGAGTGGGTGGCCAAACCCTCATAAGTCTCTTAGCATAGCATCCCTAGCCCTATGCTTGTTTAAAATAAAACCACAAGCCTCTAAGCTTGTATGTAAAATAATATTTATACATATTAGACTATTTGTCTGTTTATCTAGGACTGGAATATTTTCTACTTTCCTATTCACTTAGGGTTGTTCTCAATTCTCAACTTGACCATTTAATACTTATTTTTCTCATTATTTGGTTGGATCATATTTCAATTTGAGGTATTTACCTTAATATATTGGTATCATACATGTCAATACTTCAAAACATAAGATCATGTATTAGACATGTATCCCCATGTAATGGCATTCTTAATAATCCACCTACCTCAATAAGGTATTCTTACTCCTTGAAATCTGTCATAGTCTCGATCAACATATATCTATCAAATCATATGTATAATGTCATCTTTTTAATCAAGGGTACATACTACATGGTCTTTTGATCATCCTTATGTAGGATGATCTGAATCTTTCTTCCTTGAATATCCTATATCCATGGGTTTAATATCATCTATACAAATACTATCTATATCATACATAACAATCTAATTTACATTAATGTTTTTCATCATACAAGATCTCATCTTGTTTGATCATCCTTATCTCACTTACTATTTTTATTAAGGTTAGATAATTTGTTATCTTTTTATGTTCTTATTATTATTCAACCAGTTAGTGTCTTACTTGGTTGAAGATAATTTATTTCTTTCTATCACTAGACAACTCTTCCTTATTTCAGGATGACCAGTACTTACGAGTTAAAGTCTGCTAAAAAAGTGGTTAATACAACCCTCATGTAAGGAGGCGTTTAGACCTTTCTTACGTCAATGGGAGGTCACAATGTTCAGAGTCCACTAGAGCGGTACTAACTCAACCTTTGACAAGGTTCCTATGAGCTCTTTACCTTAAGTCCCTTCTCTAATTGATTTTAATTAATTTCCATGGATATGCACAATGTCATCCATGGATGTTCATTATTTTCCTACTTTGGGCCAAGGAAATGATAAATCATTCCTTATATTGTCCTACTAACCATAGCCCTTATTAAGTCAAAATCATTCATTCATCTTAGTTGTCCATGAATTTCTATATTTCATTATTTTACATTTTTGGTGATTTATGCTCCTTATATCTTAACAATTACTTAACAATTGAATAAAATTTGACAATAAGTAATTCATTAACTTGAAAGCATAAATCAAATATAAGTTTAACAACTATATACTAACATTCTTCCTATGAATGTAACTTAAGCTAGTGAAATAAAACTAACATGATCCTAAGTTATGAAACACATCTTCTATCATAATGAAATCATGTTTAAATCCTAATTTACACTAACATGATCCTAAGATAATCAAATCTATTAACAAATTACTCATTTAGGGCATATCATACTAAATTTAAAGATTACACTATCATGCTTTCTAGCTTAGAACATAAATCACATTTACACTTCTATATCCAATAAAAGACAATTAAAACTTAAAACATAAATCACATTTACACTTCTATATCCAATAAAAGACAATTAAACTAATTTTATTAAGATTATTATAAACCTTTAAATATCATCCAACCATTAGATCTTAGGTGTTTTCCTTTAGATCAATGATTTTAATTACCTTTAGGGCTTTTAATCCATTAAGATCCAAAAATCATATCCACTTGATTTTGTCACATTTCATCCATGACCTAACTAGATTCTATCATAATATCATCCCTTTAATCCATCCCAAGGATCTGATCATACTTGATCTTATTGATCAAGTGGGTCCCTTTGTATTTTTTTATTTTTATTTTAGGGTTTTTCTACCATAAAGGGTAGATCCCCTATTTTATCCAAGATCTGTCCAAATTAACCATAGATATTACTTTATTACAGTATCATATCATCACTAAAATAAATTTCCAAGATCTGATCACCTCAGACCTTGAAGATCTTAGAAATTGGACACTTATTTCCAAAATACAGAAATAAATTTTAGAAATATTATGACTTCATTAGTAACTGGACATTACAAGCTTTCCAATAGCTTCTTTCTGATCTCAATTTGGAGTCCATATGACTCCACAATCTTAAATTGAAGTTTTCAGCCGTTCCTAAGGTCCAGATTTGATCTCGGCCCACCAGAATTAATCTCTCTCAATTGAGGGTCCAAACCTTGTTAGATTTTCTTGAAAATTGTACCCTAGGGGTTTTTAACCCTTCTGGATTGATTGGAAAGCTCAGAATTTCAATCTGAGCTCTCTATCACAATAATTTGAAGGGTCTGGTATTTACTTTATTTTTGCCAATTTTCATTCAAATGAAATTACAGAAAAATAAAAATTACACTAAAACATAATAAATATGTATGGAAAGTAGTTCCATCTACCTGATTGGAGAAAAACAATCTAATTGATGCCCAATTTGAGAGAATTACCGGTTGATGATAATATAGCCCAATTATCCACCTTTTTGTGATTTACTGTTGTTGGAACCGTTGGATCTTGAAATTGATTTGGGACTTTTGTATATACTGTAGTATATGATGTTATGGATGGTGGAATTGATGAGAGTCTTCCTGGAACAGAGTGCCTAATTGAATTTAGGTCTCATGTTCCAATTAGAAAGAGGAGAGAGAAATAAGGAAAAGAGAGTTTGGGGAGGGATGAAGGAGAATTTGGGGCTGAAATTCCAGGAAAGATTTGGAAATTTCGTAGGTAAGGTTGTGAAAACTTTTGAAAAATTTTGGGACATATTTATAGCCAAATTTGAATTTTTTATCATTTCTTTTGATAAGATATTTTATTACTTTAGAATTTTTAATTACTAATGCATTCTCCATTCCCACTACAATCTCCACTACCAGCAATAATGCACTGAGCAATTATTGGTGCTTCTAGAACGTTGGCCCACTTTGTGGGCCCCACTTTTATGTGAAAAGACCTTTTTGCCCTTTTAACTCCAAAATTGGAGAATAATAGGCAATATTTGTCCGAACCTGGAATCGAGCATACTTAGTGGCGTTGGAATTGTATTTCTAAGTACTTCATGAATATTGAGGTCTTATTTCTTGGATATGGGATATGGGTAAAATTACCATTTTACCCCCAAATGGAAAAATTAAGGAATTTTCATTTTAACTCAGAATTGAACGTACTTAATGTTGTTTTGATCAGTTTTCCAAGTACATCCATAATTTCTAATTTTTTAATTTATAATATAATCTCTATAAAAAGAGAATTTTCAATAACCTAATATTCCAGCCTAGAATTTCTAAAAATTCAAACTTTATTAATTTTCCTGAATAATTTACAAAAATTCGGGGTCATTACAATCTTCCCCCTTACAATAATTTCGTCCTCGAAATTTGTAATACTATAACTTAATCAAATAAAATCGGATGTGTCTTCCTCATTTCTACCTCTGTTTCCTATGTAGCTTCCTCGACAGAGTGATATTGCCATAGGACTTTGACTAAAGGAATTGTTTTGGTCCTTAATTTCTGTTCCTTATGGTCCAAGATCCATATCGCTTTTTCTTCAAAGGTTAGATATGGCTTCAGTTCCTCTGGTATTATTTGAAGTATGTGAGTATCATCTTGTAGATATTTTCGTAACATGGATACATGAAATACATTGTGTACTTCAGAGAGTTGTGGTGGTAAGGCTAATCTATAAGCCACTAGACCAATCCTTTCTAATATTTCAAATGGACCAATGAACCTAGGACTGAGTTTGCCTTTGGTTCCAAATCTTATAACCCCTTTAACTGGTGATATTTTTAGAAACACATGCTCTCCCACATCGAATTCCAGATTTCTACGTCTTTTGTCCGCGTAACTCTTTTGACGACTGTGTGCTGTTAACAACCTTTGCTTTATCATTCTAACCTTGTTTGTACACTGTTCCACTAGTTCTGACTTCATTAGTTTCCTTTCTCCAACTTCACTCCAACAAGTTGGTGATCGGCATGGTCGCCCATATAATGCTTCATATGGTGCCATACCAATACTTGCATGAAAACTGTTGTTATAAGCAAGTTCCACTAATGGAAGATGTTCATCCCAATTTTCCTTCCAATCTAATGCACATGCCCTTAACATATCTTCCGGTGTCTGAATAGTTCTTTCTGATTGACCATCTGTTTGGGGATGAAATGCTGTACTGAATCTAAGTGAAGTTCCCAATGCTTGTTGTACGCTCTTCCAACATCTTGAAGTAAATCTCCCATCTCTATCAGAGATGATGGATAAAGGAATCCCATGAAGACTTACTATTTCTTTTATGTACAACTTAGCTAGATTGTCAACTATCTGGTTTTGTTTAATTTGAAGGAAATATGCTGACTTTGTTAATCTGTCCACAATCACCCAAATCATATCATGACCTTCCCTTGTTTTTAGCAATCCCACCACAAAATCCATGGTGATATTGTCCCATTTCCATTCTGGAAGTTCCAGGGTTTGTAACATTCCAGGTGGTCTTTGATGTTCAGCTTTTACTTGTTGACAATTCAGACACTTAGCTACAAACTCTCCTATGTTTCTTTTCATGCCTTCCCACCAAAAGTTTCTTTTCAAATCCTGATACATCTTTGTACCTCCAGGGTGTATAGAAAATTTAGACTGATGGGCTTCTTGTAATAGTTCTTTTCTCAAGTCTGTATTTGTAGGAACCACTAATCTCTCATGAAAACGTATACCCCCATCTGTACCCTTACAAAACCCTGTCTTTGTACACAATCCCTGAGTTACTGTATCCCCTTCTTGGGCCTTGAGGACTCTTTCTACTAAAGCTGATTTAATGGTGATGTTTGTAAGTACAGCTCTTGTTTGTCTACTTAATGCATCAGCGACTATGTTTGCTTTTCCAGGATGGTAATGGATGGAAAAATCATAGTCTTTGATGTATTCCATCCATCTCCTTTGTCTCATATTCAAATCAGCCTGAGTGAAGATATATTTGAGACTTTTATGATATGTGAATACACTGAATTTTTCTCCATACAAATAGTGTCTCCAAATTTTTAATGCAAACACTACAGTTGTTAATTCCAGGTCATGTATTGGATAATTTATTTCATGTTTTTTCAATTGTCTAGATGCATATGAAATGACCTTCCCATTTTGCATCAATACACTCCCTAACCCCTTGCCTGAAGCATCACAATATATTTCGTATCCTCCACTTCCTGATGGCAATGTCAATACTGGTGCTGTAATTAGCCTTTTTTTTTAGCTCTTGGAAACTATTCTCACATTCATCTGTCCAAGTGAACTGTACCCCTTTTCTAGTTAATGAAGTCAAAGGAAGGGCTATACGAGAAAATCCTTGAATAAATCTACGGTAATATCCTGCCAAACCCAGAAGACTACGTATTTCTGTTACAGTCTTAGGTTTTTCCCAATTCATTACTGCTTCAACCTTGGCGGGGTCCACTTCTACTCCATTCTTAGAAATTACATGACCCAAGAAATTGACCTTCTCTAACCAGAATTCACACTTACCAAATTTACCAAACAGTTTATGAAGTCTGAGGGTATTTAGTACAATTTGTAAGTGTTCTTGATGTTCTTCCATACTGGTAGAGTAAATCAGTATATCATCAATGAATACAATTACGAATTTTTCTAAGAATTCCTTAAAGATTCTATTCATGAGATCCATAAACACTGCAGGTGCATTGGTCAGCCCAAAAGACATGACTAGAAACTCATAATGTCCATACCGAGTTCTGAATACTGACTTGGGTATATCTTTGAAAAGACCTTAGCAGATTGGAGTTGATCAAAGAGATCATCACTGTGACATTGTTCAACATTCTATAGTCCATGGACAATCTCATAGATCCATCCTTCTTCTTCACAAATATTACTGGTGCTCCCCATGGTGAACTACTTGGTCTAACAAACCCTTTGTCTAACAATTCTTGTAGCTGACCCTTCAATTCTTTCAATTCTGCTGGGGCCATCCTATAAGGTGCTTTAGAAATTGGAGTTGTACCAGGAATTACTTCAATGGTAAACTCAATTTCTCTATGTGGGGGTACTCCTGGAAGTTCTTCTGGAAAGACGTCTGGGAATTCTCTGACTATGTCAATTTCTGTTATCTTGGGCTGTTTCACATCCAAAACAACAACTGTTGCTAAAAATGCCTGACACCCTTTGGACATGTGTTCGACAATCTTCATAGCTAAAATAATGGATTTGTCTAAGTCATGTTGTTTCCCATATAGTACTGCTACTTCCTCACCAGGTATGCTAAATGTGATTTTCTTTTTGTGACAATCCATAACTACCCAGTATTTTGCTAACCAGTCCATACCCAGTATGATATCAAAGTCCACCATGTTCAGTAAAATGAGGTCTACATCTCTTCTTTTTCCCAGTACTTCTATTGGTACATTATGAAGGTATTCTTGTAATTTAACTGTTTTACCCACTAGAGTTGTTACATCTAGATTGAATCCCAAGTTTATCACTGGCAATTGTATACTAGATGCAAATACGCAAGATATAAAGGAATGCGTAGATCTAGAATCAAACAATACTTTGGCATGGTTGTCAAATACAAGTAATGTACCTTCAATTACCACATTAGACGGTCCAGCCTGGCCATCAGTGATAGCGAATATCCTTCCTTGGTGACGAGGAATATTGTCTGGTTTTGCCTCCTTAATAGCTAATGGTTTGTTGCAATTTGCAGAGATATGCCCAAATCCTCCACAATTAAAACATCTAATCAGAGGTCGTTGTTGTATCGGAGTGGGACACATATTTCCAGGATGGAATCATCTACATTTCGGACAAGGCCTTCTTTTTATATGATTCCCTTGATTTCTAGGGGGTTTGAAATTGTTGAAGGGTCTCTTACCCTTCTGAAAAGGCCTTTGGTTGTAGTTTCCTCCTCCAAACTTAATGGTTTGAGTCTTCTTGAATTCATCTTCAAACTTGGAAGCCATCTCCACACAATCGGCCATGGTGGTGGGTTTAGTACCCATCACTTTCACCTTCAGTGCTGACTGTAGTCCATCCAGAAATCTATCCACAGTGTGCCTTTCGGTGTCACACATATGTGTAGCAAATCTCTTTAATTGGGTCAACTTATTATCATACTCCACCACTGATAGGTTCCCTTGTTTAAGTTCCAAGAATTCTTTCTCCTTCCTTGATTTTACATGGGTAGGAAAATACTTAGTATTAAAAAATTCTTTGAATTCCTCCCAAGTAGTCTCATTAGAATTTGAGAAGAAGGTGTTGTTGGCTGATCTCCACCAGAAAGCAGCATCTTGTTTTAATAGGTATGTAGCAAATTTGACCTTCAATTCGGGAGGAGTACGTAATACATCAAATGTTCTTTCTACTTCGTAGATCCATTCCTCTGTCTTTTCTGCTTCACCCTTGCCATTATATCCAATCATCATCTTCTGAAATCTTTGCAACATTTGGTCAATCTTTTCTGGTGCTAATGGAGAATTGTGAACTTCCTCACTTGGTACAAGGGAAGATTGGCCCTGTACTGGTGTAGGAATCTCTAGTGTTGGTGTATGGGGTCTAACTTCAGGCTGATCTTGTGCCTGTATACTAGGAACTTGAACTGGAGGTGATGAACTTTGGGACAGTTGAATATTAGGAATAAGGTTCCTCAATACTCTTGTTACCATTTCTTCCATATTGCTCATTGATAATTCCTCCATATTGTTTTCTGAAGTACCTTGAGCTGTCTGCCTTGTAACTCTCTTGGGCGGCATCTGCTCATAAACCAAAATTTCTATAAGTATTCCTTATACTATATCTATCTTAATCTAAATTTGGACTGTCAATTCTCCCTTGGACATATTGGGATTGTACTGTGACTAGATGAATGCTCTGATACCAACTATGGCGACCCAGGTTTTTATAACACATTTTATAATACATTTTGTAAAGATAGGTCCCTTAGAGTAAAATTTTTTTTGCAAACCAAAGCAGCGGAAATTCTTTTCTTTAGAATTTGTTTTGTAACACCTAAGTCACCACCTCATACATAACATAAGTAGAATTTTTTATAAGATAAAATTCCATTGAAGGAATATTCTTTTATTAAACTTCAGGATCCATCCAGTGGTCCACAGTACACAACCCATTGTATCCTTACAATACTTGTCCAAATATACAATCCAAATTACAAAGTTCAAAATTCAATACATGTTCTAATACAATGTTTCAAGGGATATACCCTGATTGCTTATTCTTCAATTGTTCTTCAAGTCTTGAGCTCCTAAGTCTCCTTCTCTGTATCTGAGATATTGTAAACATTCGAACATTTACAATATCTCAACAAGCTATGCTTGGTAGGGGATAAGAATGTAAGTTATTGACAGTATAATCTCAATATTCAAGTATCCCATAATTCGTTCTATGATAAACACATTCATTAATAACTATTATTTATAAGGACATCTCATTTCCTTATCATTTGTGTTCACCTTTATGCATACATATTGTATAAGGACTAATACGTTAAAAATGTAAAAATAATCAAGAATCATTTCTATACAAAGCTGATCAACTCCTTTCATTATAAGAGATTTGTATCTTAGCCAATTACTATACAGGGAATTTCCCTTCTTGGGAAAAATATTGGTAATATACAATTACCTGACATTTCATCATGCCATCCCTTAAGGCATTTCACTATGCCAATTTCATATGCATCATAATGCAAAATAATCAAGGACTACTATGCTTGCAGTCTGATCCGTACAGAACGCTCGGATAAATGTTCAATAATCCACTTATACCATTCTCAGTGGAAATTACAATATCCATGTCCATATGGGAGGACCATGACTGTCACAGTAGTGGCCTTCCCATAAATGCCCCACCCGACTTTTAGCCTTTCTTAAGCTTGGTATTCAATATCATCAAGTTTCAGAGAGTGGGTGGCCAAACCCTCTTAAGTCTCCTAGCATAGCATCCCCAGGCCTATGCCTGTTTAAAATAAAACCACAAGCCTCTGAGCTTGTATGTAAAATAATATTTATACATATCAGACTATCTGTCTGTTTATCTAGGACTGGAATATTTTCTACTTTCCTATTCACTTAGGGTTGCTCTCAATTCTCAACTTGATCATTTAATACTTATTTTTCTCATCATTTGGTTGGATCATATTTCAATTTGAGGTATTTACCTTAATATATTGGTATCATACATGTCAATACTTCAAAACATAAGATCATGTATTAGACATGTATCTTCATGTAAAGGCATTCTTAATAATCCACGTACCACAATAAGGCATTCTTACTCCTTGAAATCTGCCATAGTCTCGATCAACATATATTTATCAAATCATATGTATAATGTCATCTTTTTAATCAAGGGTACATACTACATGGTCTTTTGATCACCCTTATGTAGGATGATCTGAATCTTTCTTCCTTGAATATCCTATATCCATGGGTTTAATATCATCTATACAAATACTATCTATATCATACATAACAATCTAATTTACATTAATGTTTTTCATCATACAAGATCTCATCTTGTTTGATCATCCTTATCTCACTTACTATTTTTGTTAAGGTTAGATAATTTGCTATCTTTTTATGTTCTTATTATTATTCAACCAGTTAGTGTCTTACTTGGTTGAAGATAATTTATTTCTTCCTATCACTAGACAACTCCTCCTTATTTCAGGATGACCAGTACTTACTAGTTAAAGTCTGCTAAAAAAAGTGGTTAATACAACCCTCATGTAAGGAGGCGTTTAGACCTTTCTTACGTCAATGGGAGGTGAGGGAAAAGCACTTGGCTCTTGTATACCCCCTATAACCACAATGTTCAGAGTCCACTAGAGCGGTACTAACTCAACCTTTGACAAGGTTCCTATGAGCTCTTTACCTTAAGTCCCTTCTCTAATTGATTTTAATTAATTTCCATGGATATGCACAATGTCATCCATGGATGTTCATTATTTTCATACTTTGGGCCAAGGAAATGATAAATCATTCCTTATATTATCCTACTAACTGTAGCCCTTATTAAGTCAAAATCATTCATTCATCTTTGTTGTCCATGAATTTCTATATTTCATTAGTTTACATTTTTGGTGATTTATGCTCCTTATATCTTAACAATTGAATAAAATTTGACAATAAGTAATTCATCAACTTGAAAGCATAAATCAAATATAAGTTTAACAACTATATACTAACATTCTTCCTATGAATGTAACTTAAGCTAGTGAAATAAAACTAACATGATCCTAAGTTATGAAACACATCTTCTATCATAATGAAATCATGTTTAAATCCTAATTTACACTAACATGATCCTAAGATAATTAAATCTACTAACAAATTACTCATTTAGGGCATATCATACTAAAATTTAAAGATTACATTATCATGTTTTCTAACTTAGAACATAAATCACATTTACACTTTTATATCCAATAAAAGACAATTAAAACTTAAAACATAAATCACATTTACACTTCTATATCCAATAAAAGACAATTAAACTAATTTTATTAAGATTATTATAAACCTTTAAATATCATCCAACCATTAGATCTTAGGTATTTTCCTTTAGATCAAGGGTTTTAATTACCTTTAGGGCTTTTAATCCATTAAGATCCAAAAATCATATCCACTTGATTTTGTCACATTTCATTCATGACCTAACTAGATTCCATCATAATATCATCCCTTTAATCCATCCCAAGGATCTGATCATACTTGATCTCATTGATCAAGTGGGTCCCTTTGTATTTTTTTATTTTTATTTTAGGGTTTTTCTACCATAAAGGGTAGATCCCCTATTTTATCCAAGATCTGTCCAAATTAACCATAGATATTACTTTATTACATTATCATATCATCACTAAAATAAATTTCCAAGATCTGATCACCTCAGATCTTGAAGATCTTAGAAATTGGACACTTATTTCCAAAATACAGAAATAAATTTTAGAAATATTATGACTTCATTAGAAACTAGACATTACAAGCTTTCCATAGCTTTTTTCTGATCTCAATTTGGAGTTCATATGACTCCACAATCTTAAATTGAAGTTTTCAGTCGTTCCTAGGGTCCATATTTGATCTGGGCCCACCAGAATTAATCTCTCTCAATTGAGGGTCCAAACCTTGTTAGATTTTCTTGAAATTTTTACCCTAGGGGGTTTTTGACCCTTCTGGATTGATTGGAAAGCTCAGAATTTCAATCTGAGTTCTCTATCACCATAATTTGAAGGGTCTGGTATTTACTTTATTTTTGCCAATTTTCATTCAAATTAAATTACAGAAAAATAAAAATTACACTAAAACATAATAAATATGTATGGAAAGTAGTTCCACCTACCTGATTAGTGAAAAACAATCTAATTGATGCCCAATTTGAGAGAATTACCAGTTGATGATAATATAGCCCAATTATCCACCTTTTTGTGATTTACTGTTGTTGGAATCGTTGGATCTTGAAATTGATTGGGGATTTTGTATATACTATAGTATATGATGTTATGGATGGTGGAATTGATGAGATTCTTCTTGGAACAGAGTGCCTAATTGAATTTAGGTTTCTTGTTCCAATTAGAAAGAGGAGAGAGAAATAAGGAAAAGAGTGTTTGGGGAGGGATGAAGGGGAATTTGGGGCTGAAATTCCAGGAAAGATTTGGAAATTTTGTAGTTAAGGTTGTGAAAATTTTTAGAAAATTTTGGGACATATTTATAGCCAAATTTGAATTTTTTATCATTTCTTTTGATAAGATATTTTATTACTTTAGAATTTTTAATTACTAATGCATTCTCCATTCCCACTACAATCTCCACTACCAGCAATAATGCATTGAGAAATTATTGGTGCTTCTAAAATGTTGGCTCACTTTGTGGCCCCCACTTTTATGTGAAAAGACCTTTTTGCCCTTTTAACTCCAAAATTGGAGAATAATAGGCAATATTTGTCCGAACTCGGAATCGAACGTACTTTGTGGCGTTGGAATCGTATTTCTAAGTACTTCATGAATATTGAGATCTTATTTCTTGGATATGGGATATGGGTAAAATTACCATTTTACCCCCAAATGGAAAAATTAAGGAATTTTCATTTTAACTCAGAATTGAACATACTTAATGTTGTTTTGATCAATTTTCCAAGTACATCCATAATTTCTAATTTTTTAATTTATAATATAATCTCTATAAAAAGAGAATTTTCAACAACCTAATATTCTAGCCTAGAATTTCTAAAAATTCAAACTTTATTAATTTTTCTTAATAATTTACAAAAATTCGGGGTCATTACAACGGGTACCTTTCTTTCTTCAGCTATGTTCATGGCTTTAAATATCTTTTCAATATCAATTAACCATTTTTCAGCTGTAGATGCTTCATCTTCTCCTGTGAATGAGGGAGCTAATTTCTGAAACCTTTCTAACTGAACCTCAGTTCTATCTATTGCTTTATTAGGGGAAGGATCTCATGTGGTAGGGGTTTGGGTTTGTTGATTACTGATGTATTGTTCCATATGCTATAGAAATTGCTGGAATAATTCAGCCATCCCATTGCCCGACCCAGTGGAGTCCGCTGGTGGGGCTTTAGGTCTTGGAGTATCGCTTACTTTCTTTCTAGGCATCTGTAAATCACAAGGTAATTCACAAGACCTTAGTATGTGTTATCATATTACCCCTTAATCTTTCATGGAAGGAATCTGTAAATCACAAGGTAATTCATAGGACCTTAGTATGTGTTATCATATTACCCCTTAATCTTTCATGGATGAAACTTGATTATAAGTTATTCTCCTCATAACTGGGCTGTGAGTAACATCAAACCTGGCTCTGATACCAACTGTGATGCCCCGGGTTTCATATGGTGTAAATTTCATAAAAAGACGAGATCTCTTGCTTTAGAAATATGAAATGCATGAAAAATATTTTGTTTTGGAAAGCAATCTTTAGTATAAAACCCCGAGTGTCAGAACACATTTTCAAATCATATAGCCATGGCATAATTTTAAATCAACTCTATTCCCAAGAAAGTGTTATTCATAGGCCCAGCTACAGAGAGTAACTACAATCAAGTAACATTCACTAAAAGATGAGGTAGGGTTTTACTTACTTATACATAATTTGGATGTCCTCTGTCACGGGTGTATCCTATCCTTAAGTGTTTACTTGTATCTGAAAAATATTAAGGATTGGGTGAGTATACACTATACTCAATAGGAGTCTATCACTACTAGTTTTACAATGTATGCTATGTTTTAAACCATGTGCATGTTTGGACATTCATGTTCAATATCCATATTAAAAGCCATTGTCAAAATAGAATACTGACGACTTAAAGAATTGCATAATCCAAGTCAAAAGTAATATAGATATCATAAACATATACTATGATATGCATAAGATGCTCAACTGAATCCAACTCATCGACCATACTCATGTCATGCCATATGCATGCAAGTAAATCCTCAAAAACACAGGGCACACTATGCTCACAACTTGAGCCCCGTGTGGTCCCTGAGTACCTAGGGATTCTCGGCCATAGCCTCCACAGGGCATATGACGCTTCGACGGGTGCCGTGACACCTCCAGTGGTAGTCCTCTTTACCACAGCAATCGAAGTGAGGACAGGCCTTTTTGGCGTGGTACCCTTTCCACCTATAGTGGTAGAGGCTGGGAGGCCACCCTGAACCTCTCGGCATAGCACCCACGAGCTTACTAGCCCAAATCATATACTATCAAGTAGGCAAGAACCTTTTTTTCAAAACATGTCTATGCATGTATTATGCAGACAAGAATCATTTTTCAGAACACGTCTATGCATGTAACACATGTCTTGGCAATATATGCGCAATGTATTTTTCATATGCATGCTAAGTTCATTTGTGAATTCAATTCATGTTAAACGGGTCATGTGCATAAGGATGTAACATAAGTTTATATGATATACGCATAAAGACAAGACATGTAAGTTAAAAACTTAAAACGTACATTAGAAAAGCAACCATGACTCAAAACATGCATTCTCAAAGCATCATGGGTTCTTTTTAAGTCTAGTAGCGATAGGACACCTACCTGGTTTGATTGCGCTAGTCCCCTTATCCTCGTACGTTCTTGGACATGGTTTAGAGGCAAAAAGTTAGCTTGGCCTATTTCTATAGGTTCTAGAATAGTTTACCTCACTACTTAGGCATTAAAGGTTCATTCCCATGCCTAAGGGCTTCCTAAGGTCCCTAACTGGGCCTTGGTATAGCCAGGTTTGCAAAGGTTTAGTGGCCCCGCGCCACTATCATGGTTTAAGGGTCATGCCAGCCTTAGATAGGGGCTTGATCAGGTATTTAATGGTTTGAGTGTGTCCATGCCGTCGATACAGACACAACGCCTCTTACGGCGCCTCAATCAAAGTCTTAGAACTCAAGTTATGGGTATTTTAGTGTTAAGAATACATAGAAGGCCCAAAAAAGGCCCTGCGTCATCGCTCCCAGGGTGCACCTGCATCTCGGTCGAGCGGCAACTGGCCCGCACGTGTGGTCGTACGCTCCCGGGCGTCATCAGGCTGCACTTTCTGCTTATGCAGAATGTGCGGCTTCACCATTGCAGGCCCACATGAGGCGGGCACCCAGGACGCTAATGTGTCCTGCGTTAGCAGCGCGCGCCCCACAGGGCGCATCCGCCGACACACCAGGCCTCCGCCTCTTTTCTCATTTGTGGGCGCATCCACAGATGCGCCTGTCTATTTCCCTTTAACGCACTGGGTGCGTTTTGGTTCTGTGGTGAGCTGGGCGTCCTCGGGACACCCTGGTTCGACCCTTCGGACCAGAACACCCGAGGCACCTGCCCTAGGTCTGTTGTGGCTCCCTGACGCCCTGTTTTGCATAGTTTCTCATTCAAAAACTTAGGGACATTCAACCTAAGACTGAGGGGAAGATGGGTTTGGAGTTGTTTAAGGTGCACCTGGTTTGTGGATGGATATTTTTTAGGGTTTCTTGGGAAGAAGGGGGTGCCCGTATCAAAACAGGTCATTGTTTTCTCAGGCCAATTCGTCTTAAATTTAATTATAATTTTGCCCTTGAACTACAAAGGGCCATAACTTGCTCATATTAACTCCGTTTTGGGTGATTCTAGTCTTGTTGGATTCCTTTTTCCGAGACACACCTAAGGGTACTATTCTAAGGACCAAATTTCTAGGTTTAGTCAAGGTGAATAATGAAATGACCAAAGTACCCTTATCTCAAAAAGTGAACATGGGATTTCAAGGTTACAAAAATGGAGTCATTACAATATGGCTCTGCATATCATGATTATTATCAGGAGCCAACGGATGCACCTCATGCATTCACTAAACTTAGCAATAATTATTATCCCAAGACAAATTACCAAGATTATAATTGATAGGCTAGGCATCATGAACAATCATGGTCTCAGGATTATCAACCATCTTTGAAAGAACCAGCATGGATGTACCCTAATCAACCCTACCATGATTATAAAAAAAATGTGGGACAACAATTATGGTTCCAACTTGATCAATCCTTTCCTGGTACTCTAATAACACAACAATATGTGCATTTTGAGTCGATGCCTTCATTACACGAGGAAGACACAGTCGACGAGACTCTTGTGTTATTAATAGAATCGACTAAATAAGTTCATGAAGGGATGGGTCGATTACATGCTCCATTGATGGAAAGATTTGGAGAACTTGAACCAAATGAGAATAAGAATGAACCATCCATTAATGATGATAGGATAGAGAATTCATGTGATCATTTTGAAATGCAAAGTCCCCTACCATCCACAGAAATCTCCAATATAGATATACTCGAGGCGCATCTAATTCATTGTTATGATTCTGATGAAGAGACATCCATTGAGGAAGATGATGAATTCCTAAAAACCTCCAACATAGAACCACTCAATTCGTGTTTTGCTTATTTTTACAAAATTAATGAACATCCTTTAAAGAGGTAAAGGAATTGTTGGAGATTGTGCCACCAATGAACACTTCTCAATAGCAAGATAGAGTAGAACCCCTTATAGAGCCTCAAATTCAAATTGAGCCCTGTAATATTGAAGACATACCTAATTAGGACTTACAGACCTTATTTGAACAACCATTAGGTAAGAAATTAGGTCCATCAAAAATCTTGCCTGTGCTAATAGCACGTGAAGAGAAAGAGTCCATTGATATACTATTCATATATCAACCAACTCTAAGGTACACACTAGAAGATAATCAAGATTTAAGCGAAACCATGCTTCCTCCTCCATTAATACAAGAACAATCTTTTAAGGAAGGGTAGAGTTAGCTTATACCTCAATTTAAGGAAAATGTAAGGGAAAAGGAGGACCATCCACATCCATATGGTCTAAAAGAATTTAAATTCACAATAGTTCACATTGTTCTAGAGATTCCACCACCCAAACTTTCAAGGTGGAGGAATTATATTGATTACCGTGAAATTTTGAAGATAGGAGATCATCAGAGTGGTCTCACTCAATTTACATTCATAGTAGTCTACTGCGTCATAATGCTACCATCACCAAAAATTTCATGGTGGGGGGAAAATATTGATTATCATGAGATTTTGAAGTGGCATAAGAAATCTTGCCATTTCATTGTTAGGATTAGGAAAACTCAATGCCAATTGGGTGTAGATCAAGATATATTAGGATATGTCTGGCTGAAGACATTAAACTTAGCGCTCACTAGGAGGCAACCCAGAGTTTTTCCTTTTTGTTTTTCACTGCATCTCCCATATTCATTTTAGGTCCTACTTTTTAAACATTGAGGACAATGTTTCTGTCAAGTTGGGGGGTGTAGAATTCTAAAAATTTCTAGTTTTTTTAGGTTTTTAGGTCATTTCCTTGATTTAAAAAAAGGCGGGGGGATTTTTTGAAATTTTTTTAGGTTAATTCCTACACTATGATGAGAATTGGATTTTCTGAAGTATAAATCTAGATAACTTTGGCTTATTAATGGAACTGAACATGATTAATTCATCTTTTTACTTATTTTCTAAAGTATTTTATGAAAGCAAAGTCTCAGATCACATCTGTACACGCAGTTGCATATAGATAGTCTAGATTGATAAGTGGCTATAACTTAGAGATTCTGAAGAAATTTAGTGGCGACTTATAGCCTAGGTGAGTTTTAGAGCCATTCATCCTTTTTGAGAGGCTATACATAAATATTCTTAATTTTCTTCAGCACGTTTAAAGAAAATTGATCCCAATTCTTAAATTTGGCTAATTACCTAAATAATTAGAGTATTACCTGTAAATTCTAGAAGTTCATTGAATTTGATAGATTATAGCAAAGCTAGAAAATGATTTAGGCCATCCTTGTTGTTAACCTAGAGACATAAAGCCTCCCAGAAATAGTTTTACCACTAGTTACCCAAGTTGAGCCTGTTATATAAGTCATTTCTTTTGTCACCCAAATTACCCTTTATCCATATTAACCCCAGTATAAATTATCCATTACCTATTTTTCTTTGAAAAATAAGTTAGAAAGGAATGAAGAAATACCTTTTAGTTGTAATCAAAGTAGAAAAATGGATACAAATAATAATAATAATATTCTTCAAAGTGATTCAAAAGTACTAAAATATAAAGAAAAGAGTCTGAGAAAAAAAGAAAAAGAAAAAGTTTGAAGAATATAAAGAAAAGTGAAAAAAGAAATATTCATTTCAGCAAAGGAAAGAAAGAGTTGTCAACTTTAATAGAAGACCTTTACTTATTTTTGAAGAAAGTTTGAATACCCTTATACCCTTTTTTTGGTACCCTGTCCTAAGCCTACATTTCATCCCAGTTAAAGACCTATTGATTCTAGGAGGAATATAGTCTTGATGAGGAAATGAATGGATATGATCTAAAAGAGTGGTATTTCTAAATATTTAAAGGTAATGGCATCTATTCTAAAGGGATCAAAACAATTAAATTCCTTAGCAACTCCCGTTTTTCATGAGTATATGTGAGATAAATTTGCTTTTATTGACTCAACTCACATAATTAAAAGAGAGATATGATTTGACCCCTCTATCTGAGAGATGTTATTTTTGAGCGTATATCTATTAGTGAGGATTGAGGTTAAAACATATTTCAGATAGAGTTCAAAAGTTAGAAGTTACTTAGAGATCAAGATGACTCTTTATGTAGACTATACATGCACACACACACTCTGAGATCTGAGCCTAAGTGGAATGACTTTGGCATATGGGTAGGGTTTTAAAATCTTCAGTCATTTTTATTAGTATGCTAAAGTTGATGTGATTTATTGAAGATAATTCTCTGAGGAAAAAGAGGAGTTGACTTAAAAATAATTTTTTAAATCTTGAAATTTGGTTTTTTGCATGTTTTGCTCAAGACTAGCGAAATGCTGGTTGGGGGGTGCCTTAAGTGTTCAATTTTGGTCAAAATATCCTAATTTAGCATTCAATTAGATCGTTTACTCATTCATATTTGCAAAAATTAGCTTGATTTTGAATTTAGCTCCAATTAACCATTCAAACCTTAATCTTTTCAAAATCAATGATTAGATGATCATTAGAGCTTATTAGATTATTAATGTTAGTTCAGATGATTCTAATTTAGTCTTTTATTTTGCAGATCAACCAAAAGACGAATAAACGGCTATGATTAAAAGTTAACAGTGCAAATCATCTTAAAGAAGATTGGATGGACCAGATCACCCATAAAGATAGATGAGATAGTTTCCTAGAAGACAATGGCACTTAATTGGGAATCGTGGACAATAGGGAAAACATGGAAAGGCAACTTGCAATTTTAGAGGAGTTTCCAAAGTAAAAGGAGGGGACCCAAATTAGCAAGGAAAGTAACATTCCTCAACTGTACCTATCCCTTTCCACACCAACCCCCACTCTCTTTCCTTCATTCTCTCTTTCCTTTCCCACTCTATCTCACATTCTCCTTTTCCCTCTTTCACTCTCATTCCATCCTAAGGCATCCTTTCTCTTCATACCACCCATCTTGTGCAAAATCTCCCACCTCCTCCCATTCACTCTTCTCTTCTTCTCCTCTCTTCTCCTCTCTCTCACCAGCCCTCTCTCCCACGTTCTACCTCTCCTCGCGTCCCTCTTCTCTCTTACCAACTTCTTCTCCTCTCTTCTCATCTCTATGCACCAACCTCCCCTCACCTCTTCTTCATCCATAGCACAGACCCAGTCTAGCGAACCCCAGCCTTTTCCCCCAACCACGCTCTCTCTTCTTATTCTTCTCTTTCATTCTCCTTCTCTTGCCCTGCTCACTTCACTGCTCATCCCCATCACCGGTTGCACCCAGCTCCAAGTTCCACCTCCACTTCCAGAACCAGAAGGAGCCCAAACTAGACACACACCAAATTGGCTAGACCTCCTCAGCTAGGCTAGATAGCATGCCGATCTTCTCCACGATCTCCTCCACACACCTAAGTTGTCATCGGTCAACCCCAGGTTCCTTCTCTCCTCCATTTCTAGCGTCTTCGCGTTGTCGAGTTTTTTCTCTCCTCTGAACGTCTCAGAGATGGAAACCCAACACAAGTTTTCCACTCGCATCTTCCTTCTCCCTCTTCCCTCTTCCCTCTTCCCCCTCCATCACCATCTTCTTCTTTGTCGGGTTCTGGTTTTTGTTAAAAACCAGATTTTTCATTCAATTATAGTTTTGCCCTTTTCCCTGTAAATTTAATTACATTTCTATTCTTTTGCATTAATTATATCTGTGTCCCATTTTATTCCCTTTTTATTTTATTTGTGTTTTTCTTATCCAGGAACTGCCCAATCCAAATCCTATCAATTAAGGCCTAACCCAATCAATGAGTTAACCTTAATCAACTAAGAATCCCCAATTTCTCCTTCTTTGTCATCTGATTTCAAATTAACTTTACAGTTTCATTCTTAGGACATACCTAGATGTAATTGACATATTTGATCTTTAATCTGAAATTAGTAACTTAATATGAGCTTTCCAAATATCAAAATTACAAATTAGCCCAAATCTTGACCATTTTGAGGAATCTGACAAATTCAACTGGTAGATCTCTAATCAAGGATGTACTGAAGACATCTGTAAAGGTTGATCATCTCTCAGAAGATCAGATTTGAAGCTATTGATAGTGATGAAGCTAGGGACATAGTTTTTTTCATCTTATTTGATTTATTTAGGAACTGAAAAATCTATAATTTTAAGAAGTTGATAAGATCTGAACTTTGATTATAATTTTAATAATTTTTAGTAATTTATTTTTAATTTTAGATAATTAAATTTTATTAAAATTTCTACTTTTTAAATCAAGTCCTCATGAGATCGACCCGTACTTGCATAAGCTACACTATAATAGCCTGTGCACTTGTAGTTAAATATCAACAATTATCTAACCCTAATAAAAAATTGTAAGTAAGATATGGATGATCAAATATGATCCATAGGATCTTGAATGATCAAGAACAATAAGAATCCTAATTTTGTATTTTATTATGTATCTATGTATGTATGTTGTAGACAAATCTAGATAAAGAATCCAAACCCTTGATCAAATATGATTCAAGGAAGAGAACTAAGATCCTCCTCCTTAGGGATGATCAAACAACTGAACTTAGATCAAAGAAGAACTAGATGATAGAGGATCTGAGCCCTTGATCTTTATCAACAAGTATAAATTGTTGATCAAAGGATCTATGAAAGATCAAGATCAAAGAAAGGAATACACAAAGACTTAGAATAGAAAATACTTAGATCTGAAAGATTAGAAGATTGTTCTAACCATCAGATCTATGGATCAATAGGATAGACACTATCTGAGGAAGATAGATCATGATAGGACAAAAGATCTAGATCCTTTATATCAAAGGACAAGATTAAACAAAGAATATAGATAGGATCAAAACTATAGGATTATTCAGATTGTATAAATATTGACAGTATGTATGGATTTATAAATTACATACGTCAATAAGGATCGTGGAAGATCTGAAGAGATGGATCACTACTTGAAGGTAGGAGGATTTTATAAATGCATCTACATGAGATATACATGTTGAATATATGATCTTATATTAGAAATGTTGACAAGTGTAACGTAAATACTTGTGTTAAATCCCTTGAAAAACCTTATGATCCAACCAAAACGCATATGAAATGGTTAAGTTATAATTGAGGAAAAAAATCTAAGTGAATAGGGAATTAGAAGATATTCCAACCCTAAAAAAATAGTTAGATTGTTTGATACATATGAGAATTACTTTACATACAAGCATGGAGGCTTGTGGTTTTGTTTTAAATAGGCATAGGCCTGGGGATGCTATGCTAGGAGAGTTAGTAGGGTCCACTCTCCGAAACTTGTTATGATATGGATACCAAGCCTAAATGAGGCTAAAAGTCGGATGGGGCAATTATGGGAAGGCTGCCACTATGACAGCCATAGTGCGCCATATGGACATGGATATTTTGTGATTTCCACCAAGGATGGTATAGGTAGATTATTGGGCAGTTATCCAGGTGCGCTGGTATGGATTCTGACTGCATGCATAGTAGTCCTTTAAGTATTTTTGCATTATGATGCATGGAATAGTGAAATGCCTTATGATATGACATGATGAGATGCTGAGAATCGTGGATTACTGATACTGTCCAAATGAGGGAGTATGTCTAGCAGAGTCTAGATGATCTATCAACTCAGTATAAACTAGGTACGATTATGTTTTGAGATGTTGACTATTTTTCACGATTTTGACTGTGTATATATATACAAAGTATACATTATGTATGTGTAAGGATGTACATATATGACCAAGTAAAGAGGTTGATCCATGAGTATGAATAATGGGATTATGAAGTATTAGGATTATATTGTCAAATTATTATGCTTCTTGAATCCCCTACCAAGCATAGCTTGCAGAGATATTGTAAATGTTTCAATGTTTACAATATCTTAGATACATGGAAGGAGAATTAAGAGCTTAAGGCTTAAGAAGCTTTGGAAGAATAATCAATTAGGGTATATCCCTTGAAGACATGTATTTTATTTGAGAGCATTGTATTGTATTGATAGTTTTTATTGTATGGTGAGCTTTGAAATTTGGATTATGTAATTTGGACAAGTATTGTATTAATAGCTGGGCTATACTATGAACCACTAGATGGATTTTGAAATTTAATAAAAGTATATTCCTTTAATGGAATTTTATCTTGTATAAAAATTCTACTTATGTTATGTATGAAGTGATGACTTGGGTTTTCAAAATAAGTTCTAAAGAAAAGAATTTTTGCTACTTTGTTTTGAGAAATTTTTTTACTACTAAGGGCCTTGTGTGACACCTCGGGTTTTTCATGAAGATTTTTCGCAGTTATTTCAAAAGATGGCGCGCCTTTAAATTTTAAAATACAAAAACAGTGAAAAGTTTTTCTTTGAAATTCATTTTTCCAAAAACCCGGATGTCACCTTCAAGCTCACACTATACATATATATATATAGTTTTCTTAGAAGATAGAAATTTATTTCTAAAAACAGGACCCATCCACTGGTTCACTTGTGTAACCCCCATAACATTATCTTAAATGTCCAATATCACAAT
Organism: Warburgia ugandensis; assembly: GCA_035236585.1. NCBI lineage: Eukaryota > Viridiplantae > Streptophyta > Magnoliopsida > Canellales > Canellaceae > Warburgia > Warburgia ugandensis. Next base: position 37,853,214 of record CP141131.1, read on the forward strand.
TCAAATGACTAACTACACAATACAAAAGCTTTAAATATAATGTATACCTATGCGTAGAGGTATTGTTGCTGGATTCCTTTTGTTGTGTACATCTTCTCCTATTTTTCTGTATCTGAGATATTGTAAATATAAAACATTTACAATATCTCAGCAAGCTATGCTTGTAGGGGAGTTTAAGAAGCATACTAAATCTTAAGATACATTAATTATTCAATAGTAATTAGAATATTCATTTCCATAGCAATTAGGTTAAATTGAATTTACAATATGTTACATATCTCAATTACCCATTTGTAAGCCAATTATTTACAATACTTCGATTCCATGAACCATACTCTGCATACAATTCTACCCATTCACTAACCCATATGAAAACATATATGAAACTAATCCCTCAATCATATTAATATAACAATAATACACATGTATGAAAGTTGTTAAAGGACATACAAAATTATGAATATAATCAACGTCACCTAATTTGCATTCCCAGACTATACCGGGTTTCAGAATCATACCCCTCATCATGTGGGGTTCATAATTATCCAGCCTCTGTTGGTATATCAACATAATCCTCATGCCCCTCACCATACGGGGTCCACAATCCTCTAGCCATTGCTGGAAAAATGATGTAAAGCATATCATCATGCCGTATCATATAAAGCATCTCATAATGACATCATATATATATGTCCCGTGGGCAGAATGCACAACGAATACAATATTGTCCTCTTTGGGTCCCTCACAATTGCCTGGCCCTCACACTGCCTCACTAGCATCTTTTGGGCACTCCAGTGTCTTTTGGAAACCCTCAAGGATATGCCCCATAATGCATCAAATATAAGGACTACTATGCATGCAGTCAGAATCCGTACAGCGCGCCCGGATAACTGCTCAATAATCCACCTATACCATACTCGGTGGAAATCACAATATCCACATCCCCATGGGGAGGACCATGGCTGTCACAGTGGCGGCCTTCCCATGATTGCCCCACCCGACATTTTGCAACACATAGTGCATGGTATCCATAACATAATAAATTTCGGAGAGCGGGTGGCCAAACCCTCATAACTCTCCTAGCATAGCATCCCCAGGCCTATGACTGTCTAAAACAAAACTCTGAGGCATCCATGCCCGGATGTAAAATAACCATAATAGCAAGTAATTTTCCTGTTCATATATTTCATAACAAGAATAACATCCTCACTTATTTGGTGATAACCCACCAAGGATGTGTCCTATAACTTAGACTCATACATCATCAATACTGACATGGTACCCATGTATGTGTACAAGGCATAAGCATCAATTATAACATGTAATTCTTTTAATTACATTATTTTTATCATTATAATTTAAAGCATGTAGAATATAAATCATACCATTTGAATTTCATAACATCTATAAGCAGAAATAAAATCATGTTTATAACATGCATCTTATGATTTAGACCTGCAGTCTTAAATTTCCACCTACCTCGCGTGGCGAGTTCATCCATTGTCCACTAGCTGATCGACAACGTTTGTGGTCTCTAAGATCCCATGGCTCTGACAATTGCATCTTATTGTTGGTTTAACATTTGACTGCTCCCCGAATGAGCGTACATATGAGATTTCTGCATCATCAAAGGTAGAAGTTGAGCCTCTCCAAGACAATTATACATTGCAGTAGACTTCCTTTGCCTTTTCATTAGCTTTCATGCTTCTTGATTTCGTTCCCTCTCAAGGTTGGACTCCAACATACTGCTTGAAAAAGCCTAGCTAGACTCCTGTAACATGTAGCAGGCTGAATGGATACTTCAACTCCAGGGCTGGCATTTAATCCTATCTTATGATCATCACCATCTCCACATTCATGGTCACACTCAAGTGAATTTCATGCACCATTATCTCTATTTGAAAGACACCAATCATTGGGAGAGGAGGGTAAAGATGGCTTCTTTAAATGATCTCTTATAGTTCTCCAACCCCCTACTTCTTCAGCTGGTCTTGAAACATCGTTGCTGGTATCTCCAATTTCATAATCCTTTTGTCCAAATACTAATAAATCCCTGCTTGAAAAAAAATCTAGTCGAGGCATCTAACTCGTTAGCAACCATATTGTTGTCCCATTTGACAAAACCACAAAGCACCGCTTTTCAGCAGGCCATGGAAAGGCATACCAATCTTGTTTCAAATGAGATGGGATATCGATCATCCATTCAAGAAGCATCAAATAAGCTAGAGAACCAGTGTTCAAAACCCTCTGCTCGCGTTGGAGAAAAGAGTATGCTACCAGTAAAAGGCAGCCCACGAGATCAGAGACAGAGAAGATGAGAGATATGGTAGGGGTTTTCGCTGTTGGTCAGTGGCCCTTGCCATTGACACCTCCTGAGACTGGAAATGAGACGAGCAGAGAGAAGGAAGAATAGTGGGGGGTTTTCATGTGGCCAACTGGAGGAAAAATCATCAGTGTAGGAAAGGGGGAAGAAAAGAATGGGAAAGAGGAGGCTATGTGCGTGGGGAGGTTGGACGAGGTTTTCTGTGTTTGAGAACAGATCATACGATCTGTTTTTTGGAAAACCACTAAGGAAGGGGGTTTGGGATCGCCGGATTCTACATGTTTCCGGTTTCCCTATTGTTTTCTCTGTTTGGTTCACAACGGAAAAGAGATAGAAACCCTCCATGTCATCGAGTTTGCATTTCGTTTGGGATTGCCTGGTAGGGTTTTCAAGGTTGGAAGAACAGATCGTGGGATCTGTTCTTTCTCTCGCCAGTGGAAGACCCGAGCAAGGGAAACTTATTGTGCTAATGGAAGATCGAAGCAGGCAAAAGCCCTAAGTTTTGCCCCTAGAGAGAGAGAGAGAGCAGACCCGACTTTTTGTCGGGTTTACAACGTGAGAGGGGGGGTGCCAATATCAATTTGGCCCCCTCCCGTAAATGGTGTTCTTTGGTTTTTTTTTTTTCTTTCCTTCTTTTAATTACCATATTGCCCTTGATTTCAAAGGCCTATAACTTCTTCATACGGGCTTTGTTTTGAGCATTCTTTGGCTTGTTGGATTCCGTTTTCCGAGCACTATCTAATGGTTTTATTAGTTCCAAATTATACTTCTATAAAAAGGATATAAAATTTGGGGTTGTTACACCTACCTTTGAAAAATGTATTAAAAAATGTGTTACAAAAAACTGGGTGGTCATAGGGATTGTAGCCACCACGACAAAGCCCGTGCATTTCCCCTTCTCAGACATAGCTGACAAGGTACGAATGCCCCAAACTGGTTAGCTGCGTCAGACCAACATGCCTTTCCCTCTTCTTCTCACCCTCTCGGTATCCCTTTATTATACACAGATCAGTGCAGCCTGACTGGCAAGCCACATTAGTCCCTCATACCCTCCCTAGTCGATGTTGCCCAATCAGTGCACCAGCCCCACATCTCCCTCTTCGTCTCGCTCCCTTCTAATCCCGTAGCCCGATAGGTGCCTAGCTTTGCACGTCCTCTTCTCCCTTCCCTCTTCCTTCAACCATTGTCTCCTCTCCTGTTTTCCCATTCCTTTCCTCTAGTGAGTTAGGGTAGGGCACTCACCCATGTCACCTGCTCCTGACTCGCCTCAATCAGTTGAGTTGACACAGTGAGCCTCACCATACCACCTTAGACTTTGATCCCTTATTCTAGCCAATCTAAGAAGCATTTCATAGATCCAAGACAACCGTTGTGATCTTTGCAACTCAATGAACAAAATCCATATGATCATTCATTGATTGGAGATGATCCAGCCCTCAATCATGATCAGACCTTTGATTAGACCAAATCGCTATATCTATGATCGATCTGACCGTCCATTGTGATATAGTCATTGGTTTATCTTTGAATGAAGATTTGTGACTGATTTTGTAGATCCTGCCACGAACCAACCATTGATCTACTCTAAATGGCATATATGAATCTATCTTAACCATTCATTGGAATCTAACCATTGATCTACTTCTAAAAGTTAGATCTGTGATTGATTAGTGAAGCTTCACATGACCTAGCCATTCATCGATCACCAAAACCTTGATCTATGACCAATCTAACCCATTCACCATGATTCGGCCATTAAGTAACCACTTAGTACCTAGATCGGTGATTCATAAGAGCTCCCCTTTAGGTATGGATGTAGATTCCACACCAAATCATCTAATATGTGATTAGATCTAGCCCTTCATCTTGATCTAATCATATATTAGTGAAGCATACTCCTAGATTCATTCCTGATTGAAGTATTCATTCTAATTTGACCATGGATCTATCATCAAACCCCGAGAATAATGACATATCTAGACCATTCCTAAGATCTAACCATTGATTGACCATGTAATGCCAAATTTGTGAGATCAGGTACTACTCTTCTCTCTTATTAGTAGTGCTTCCACTATTGGAGCTACAGATCAGCATATCCTTGCTTTTTTGATATACTAATTAGTGATAGAGATATGATCGATGCCATCCATCAATGGATCGACTACAAAACCTATGAATTGGGTAATCAATAGATCTAGCTAAAGGAGTACATACGAGAATAGAGGATAGACACCATACGAGGTAGGTGGATTAAGATTTACAATGTTGAAAAGTTTAATAATTGTTATGTATTTATAAGAATGATTGAATGCAGATGATGATTTACAAAGTATTGTCTATGAATACCAAAATTGTGAAGCATGTGATAAATTTAGAAGTTATCTTTTGACACCTTTTAAATTATCAAACAAAAAATGGAATAACTAATTTAAATAGAAAATGTTACTATTACCCTAATTGTATCACCCAAATAAAAGAACAGAAACCATACCCAATGATTGGAACTTAGTATTAGTATAGATATGTTTAGTCGACGTCGATAATACTTAGAAACATAATATACATCTAGATTACCTATATATATGAAATGAACTTAAAACACTTGTTTTATCCCAATTATAACATTAAGAAAAATGAGTAACCAGACTACCTACCTTGATTTTAAATTTATACTGCAAGTTGACATAGTAAAACAAGGTTTGATCTTATGCCTGCTACTAAGACATAAAGACCTATATATTTATACTATAGTATTTGGAATGCCCCAAATAGTATGAAATATTAATAAGTATGTCAACAATAAAGTAAAGATTTTAGAGTAGCTCACAAGGTTTTGGAACTATAGGAAGAGCTAAGCAAATGTGCTAGAAGATGTCATACTAGTAACTTAACGACTTGAGAATGATGAAATGATTGGTTCCAAGATAGAAGAAAATTTTATATATTAATTCATAGTTTGTATTCATGAATAGATGCTGAGGAAATAATCCTAAGGTCTTTAAAACCAAGAGCACAAAGTAAAAATTTTGTAAATAGTGGCCCTTAATTAGGTTCAGTGTAACATGATTTGACTACTATTCAATGAAATGGAATTACATATTGATATATAGGACTGGAAATGACCATAATTGCATGAAATGATTCATAATTAAACTTGGAAAGAATATTTTAAAAGTTATGGACATACAATATATATGTACAAGCCATCACCTTAAGCTGTAACATATGTGTCTTAACTGATCAAAGCTTTATCACAAGTTTAACTATGGTCCATTTAGTGATAAGTGCTTTTAAAATATTGCATAAAGATTTATCTTTTATAATCATTGCATTGGATACATGCTTTTGGGAACTGAAAAAGGATTGTCTAATATATGAATAAAGAATGCATGTTTTGAATGCTCATAAAGATATGTTTTTAGAACTTGTTGAGAACATGGGTTGAAAATGAATAGATTTAAATGGTTTTTTCATAAAACTTTGAAATAATGGTTTTATTTTCATGAAATGATTTTGAAGATATGTATGATTTATGATTTTGGTAGGCACTCGACGAGTAGCCATAAGTCCTAATGGATGTGGATTTGTCAATGTTTGTTCAAGCACACTACAAGTAGTCATAAGCCTAATGGTTATGATTTCATTGATGTTTTAGGCAGCACTCTATGAGTAGTTATAAGTCCTGATGGATGAGGATCTGATGATACCTAGGCAGGTGCTTCACAAGCAGCTATAAGTCTTTGTGGATATATATATTTTTTATCGATGTTTTGGGCAGTCAATCTTAGAGTGTCCTAAGTCTAGAATCACTCGTCAAGTGCTTTATAAGTAATATAAGACCAATGCCCTCAGCTGCTCTGACTGCATGCCATACTTGCTGTCTCTCTCTATATCTGAGGCATTGAAAAAATAGCACAATGCCCAGCAAGCTATGCTTATGTAGGAAACGACAATAATAATTATTATTATAATCATTTAACACTATAAGAAATGGTCATGCATCAAATCTCAGAGTATGTGATAAAATATCTTCCTCATGAAAATAGTTCTATCGTGATGTCAAATATGAGAACAAATAGTACCAAAGTTGAGCATAATTAGCATCACAAACCAACTAAATCAGTGGCAATAGTCAACGAATCAAAGCTCATAATAATGTTGAAAACAAAGCAATGCATCCAAGCCACCTACATGTTCCAAAACAAGCTAAGAAAGCAAAGCCTCGTAAAGCTCGTCAAAATGACAATATCAAATCAAAGTAACTCATGTCAATCACATGTTTAAAAACATTCAAAAACCACATCAATACAGAGGTTCAAAAGCTCAGAGAATATATCAATAAATGTGCAAGTCATCAACAAGGGCAATGCATCAAATACATGAGAAATATCTTTCTTAATATGCACATCATCCACAAGGGGCACCCTCACACACGAGTCTAGCTAGCATCCCATACACTCGAATCTCTAGTCATGAGTACTCATACAACTCTTCCACATGTCGTCATGCCATGGTTATATAGGGAATATCCATCCTGGCCGCTCACTGTGCAATATGATAAAATCAATCATTAAGAAGTGAATGGACCACTATGTTGCAATGGTAACCAAGTCATGGGTCTACCAACTGTCGCTTTGCATCAACACCAAAACGTAAGACTAAGTGTTCACCATGCATGGGGGATAATAGATGTGTAGAATGGGCTACCCATGATATCACTCCATACGTGTTTGCCCTTCTATAGGATGGTGTCTAATCATCATCACAAAGTCAGAGGGCGGGTGTTAGCCCTACAATCCTCATAGCATAGTGTCCACTGGGCAAAAACACCTATCATAAATCCACAAAACACAAAAATCATTCAACAACTCAAAGTCGAGAAATAGAATGAAATCCACTAGACAATAATGAAATCCAAGACCACTTGTGACTCACCATCCTAAGGCATTTCCCCTCATCCTGGGTTTGTCCTCTCAAGGGCTAGTCACCAAGCCTCCTCCACTAAGTCCATGGTAAAAATAGTGATAAAACAAGCCATAAAAGCACCTCAATATGGGACAAAGAATAAAATCACCATATGATGACTTCACAAGTCATGGGAGTATGCTAAAATCATGCTTCAGTGAAAATTGATGGTAAATGAAATCATGTGTACATGCATCAGTTACAAATAAGACAATTATCTCAATAAGAGACATGATATAATAATATATGCATAGATTTCATTCATAATTACAGAGCTGATGAGATAAAAATTTATCATTTCAAAACAACATGCCCATTATTAATTATCATCACCTACCTCAGACGAAGAATCACTCATCTGTATCGAGCTTAGTCAGACTCAATCCCACTACCTGGATACACATCACATCCATGTCTCACTTAGAATATACGTTATCTAAGTTGGATTCTTATTTATAAAACAAACATTACATTTTCACATCTTAATTTACTATATTTCAACATGATCCAATGGTTCACTACCATGGGATCTTAAACCGAGGCCCACCCGAATTGGTTGATAATCAAAATCAAACTAAATCGGGCCCACTAATAACTATTAGGTGCCTTTCTCAATTATATCATAATGTATTACAGAGTCATCATGCTCATGTCAGTTCAATCTCAAGTAATTTATCATTTAATCAACTAATTAGACACTGTTATATGAAAATCATGCACAATATTAACTAATTACAACTAAATCAATAAAATTAACTAGTTAGAATGATAATCCTATCTCATGTAAGTCAACCTGAAGGATATCTAGTTATTTGTGTCAGTGGATCATCATTCGATCACCTCGAAGGTGCCCAATCTAAGATATCTATACTGATCTGGTCACAATTCTCGACCTTCTTATCCCAAATCAAAGAATAAATCAGTAAATTTAATCAAATAATCCTAATATTTTATTTGAATGGTTTAGAATGTTAGATTTGATCCAATTTCATTCCTATATACCTTCATCGATCTCAAACATTGATCTAGATTGGCTAAATTGTCTAAAAAATGCCCCAAATCTTAAAATATCTTGTATGGATCATGATTTACACATCATGAGGATCACAATGAACTATTCATATAGAAAAATAAGGTTGGTTCATCATAGATTAAACCATCTAACTTCCGATCAAAGGTTTGATCATGATCAATGGTTAGATCTTCCATGATCAATGAATGGGAAGATAAGTATTAATCCTCTCATTGCAAGGATCACAAGGCTATCTCGGATCTCTGAGATCCTACTTGGATTGGCATGAATAGAGGAAAAAGCCTTAAGGCCTTAGTAAAGTCCACTATGTCAACGCAACTCCCCCTAAAACGAGTCGGGAGCGAGTCGACTCGGTGAGTTGGCTTAGTCATAACTCGCCAAAGATGGAAAATAGGCGAGGAGGAGATGGTGATTGGTGAAGGCTATCGGTTCAGTCATCCTTGGGACCTAATAGGGAGGATAGATGGGAGGAAAGGGAGATTGGCATCAGTGTGGATGATCTATGTGCACTCGCATGTCAAGCTAGCTCAAATGGGAGAAATCCAATAGGGAAAAGAGGGGAGAGAGAGAGAGAGAGAGAGAGAGAGAGAGAGAGAGAGAGAGAGAGAGAGAGAGAGAGAGAGAGAGAGAGAGAGAGAGAGAGAGATGCTGACGTTGCATCGACAACTTGCACTAGAGAGGAAAAACAGAAGAAAGGGGGGAGATTTCAAGGCTCGCTAGCCTACTCCATGTGTCAGGTCGTGCCAGTGGATGGGAGAAGAAAAGAGGAAGGAAAGGGATTTTTTGACAAGGCTAGAAGAAGAAACTGATAGAGGGGGAGAAGTGGGTTTCCTTTGTGCCTCGCTAGAGCTAGAGATTTTAGTTTTTCTTTTTTCTTGGTCTTTGTCAATGCTGGCTAATAAAAGGGAAGGGGAGGCGGGATTGGGGCTATGTTAGTGTGGGGGTTTTCAAGTCATCAGAGAAAAACCCAACAAGGTGTTTCTGTCAGGCATGTCACTGATGGAGTGCTGCATCGGAGAGAAGGGAAACATGTGACGAGAATTAGGAATCTACCCTAGGGAGGTGGGCTTCGCAAGCCTTGCATCATTTGAGAGGAAGAAAATCAGGTAGGGGTGGATAGCTAGGGTTTTTACCTTCCCTAGCTTTCCCCCTAGTCTCAAATTGTTTTCAATCACTGCAGCCCACAAACCATCAAACAAAAGAGGGGGTGCCATTATCAACTTTGGCCCCGTTTTAGGTTAGTAATTTTTTTGAGATTTTTCAATCCTAATCTATGTTTCATGTAAAATTAGTGTCGTTGAAATTGTATTGATGCACACATTCCATTTTTTATAATCTCAAGTCCAAATTTTAGTTTTCAGAGGGTCACTTTCATAAAACTCAATTTTTTCTCAATTCAATTCTTGATTTTTATTTCAATTTAAAATATAACATAATACATAGAAAATGACCCACAATTGAAGGTTATTACATTTTTTTCCCCCTTATAAGAATTTTTCCCTCGAAATTCTTTCAAAGTTATCTTTTAGACAATTTAGAAGCATCCCATCTCACAAGATGCTCTAATGGCGCCAATAATTCCATAACAAGTTAGCATCAATAAACAAGTAATTCCACATCATATCATCCCATTAGATATCAAATCAGACAGATTTATGTAAAATCATTTCAAATCAAATAACTAGTAATATACTTAAAACACGTCATAATCACATAATGTGATTAGCTTAACCAAATGCTCCTCCATGATTTAGTCTATCTATGCACAACATTAATATAGGTAAAATTACCATATCAATAAAAATCTAAACATCTCAACTCACCAATAGGAAAATTTAAGCCAAATCTATTCTAGAGCATATTAGCTCACTAATAGGAAAAAGTATGCCAATCAAAACCAGAGCATACTAGCTCACCAACAGGAAATTTATGCCAATCATAACCAGTCCACAACACCATCTCACTATGAGCACCTCAAAGCTTATCACCTAAAAGCTCACCACCTAAAAGCTTGTCGGCGCCACTTGCACCCACACTCATTGATTGCTTTCTTAAGCCGTCCTCATCGGCTACTCACAAGTATAGGTCATAAATCAAATTCTGATTACTCATAAGAAAATAATTTTGTACAAAACATACATCACCATTATACCTCTAATCTATTGAGAAATCAAGTTTATATATATATATATATATATATATTATGAAAATAGCATCCATACCATTGCTATCCTGGAGAACTCAATACCTAGCGATAGTAATTCACAAGACTAAGGGAACTATGAACCTCAATCACCAATTTAAGCTAATCCCAACACATCATCATCTCAATAACCTTCCTCTATATCAATCAACGTATTGTGGTCAAGGAAATCCACCTTGTCCTACCACAACTCATCCTTATAAGTATTCACAAACAAACGATGAGTCCTTAATATACTCAGAATAATGCACAAGGATTCCTTGTGCTCCTCTTTGTTCATGGAGTATACTAGAATATTATGCACAAACACCATAACTCATCCTTATAAGTATTCATAAACAAACGATGAGGCCTTAATATACTCAGAATAATGCGCAAGGATTCCTTATGCTCCTCTCTATTCTTGGAGTACACTAGAATATTATCCACAAACACCATCATGACTCATCTAAACAACATTTGAAAACCCAATCCATCATATCCATAAATACTCTCAGTGCATTAGTCTCATCAATTGGTATCATCCAGAACTTGTAGTTGTCATAACAAGTTCTAAAAATTGTCTTAAAGACATCTTTCCCCCAACTCCTCAGTTGGTAATAACTAGACCTCATATTAATCTTCAAAAATACTATGCACTTTCCAAAGCTAATCAAGCAGATCATCAATACATGATAGAGAATATACTGGTTTCCCATAGTGGTGCTATTTAACAAGAGATATTCTATGCATAGCAATAAAGATATGTCTCTCTTTCTCATGAAGAGGACTAATGCACTCTATGAAGACCCACTAGGTCTAATAATCCCTCATGAAGTAACTCCTATAGCTAAAGTTCTTCCAGCTCAGATGGGACCATCTTGTATGGCCCCTTGAAAAATAGCACTATACCTAATGCCAGTTCAATATCAAAATCAATCTCCTACGGTGAAAATCCTGAAAGCTCCTTAAGAAAGATTGCAAACTCTTGCACATCATCTATGTGCTCAATCTATGGCTCTTCACTGTCATCCACTATCACAAAAACAAGAAGAGCTCAACACCCTCTACAAAGGTACCACACTACCTTCAAGTCAGAGATAAGACAAACCTTAATTATGTCCCTTCCTACACAGGAGCGAGGTAAATAGCTATCCAAATATACTAAAAGTACTTCTCACAGCAATCAATTGTCACCTAGTAATTAGCCAGCCAATTCATCCCAAGGATGACATCACAAAAAAAAGAAAAAAATTCATATCGAGTAGGATAAGATCAATATCCATCGTCTCACTCATTATGTCTACAGGTTCCTCCTAAAGGTACTCATGGGCCTCAAATAACTCTCTCATTGGAGTCATAATATCCAACCGAAAGGATAACACATATACAAGCATGTCGAGGCAAGAAGTAAAAACATATGAATGAAGAATGACTGGATCTTGGATCAAAGAGGATCCTAACATGCCTACCAACAATTAGAAAAATACTTTCCATCACCTGGTTCAAGGCATGTACCTACCTTGAAGTAATGCCAGAAATGCATCACTGCCTATGTAGGTCCATCTATGCCTTACTCCCAACATCAGTCTGTCTAACTTGTTGTATGCTGAATAGTCTCAAATGGAATTCCTTGACTCTCCACAGTCAAGGCATCCAAAGGATTTCCATTGTAATGGCCTGGCAGTCTGCCAACTTTAGGACATAACTATCCAGGTGTTTGTCCTTATAAGTAACACAACTCCTATTCACATCCCTACAATTGTCTTGAGAAAACCCCTTTATAACATAGAGGCCATATTTGTTAACCCTACCCCTAATGGGGAATGTGTTACAATCACTTAGTCCCTCAATCCAAGTATCAACATATCAATAAATCTATCTGCAACCTCGTTATCCATGGTAAAGGAGTTAGGGGCAAGTCTCCTCAACTGTGTAAACCGATTCAATATTATTGAACCATCTAATTTCTCTACTATAAAGTAGCAAATTCTCTTTGTATCACCAGTTGCCAATAATGCAAAGATACTAATCCTTGTAGGCCTTCCTAAGAGCCTTCTAGATAAAAGTCTCAGCAATGGAGGAACACATCATCTTAAATGATCATCACCAGAATCCTTATAGTCACATTTTCAATGTCCTCATCTCCACCATTCCATTTCCTTTAACTAATGAATTATTTCATGATAGTATCAATCAAAATCATTTGCAACTCTATCAATCTCACATCCAATGAAATTGATCTTTCATAATAACCTTCCTTGGTTGTTAGAAACCGCATTATCATCACTATTGGTGTTGAATGTAAATCATTTATAATCATTTTCATCTTACCTTATTCACTTCAATCGTTTTTCTCCCTAGTTGATTCACTACATAATCATCACTATTTAATAATTATTATACGATAGTTGTCATATCCTCTAGGCGCCATACACCTCCAAATCATAACTAGAACCCTAAGAATAATTTATAAGCATTCACTTCTAATTCATGATTGGCTATCAATATTTCTATGTACACAACAACTCATTAATTTTCATCTTATAGATCAAATAATTCATCTATAAAAACATTAGAATCTTGTCTCATCAAATTTTCAAAGATTTTTACCATACTACAATTTATTCATCAAATAAGTCCACTACAAGTTTTGATTAATACTATACTTCTCCAAACTTCCTCGAGTTCTCTTTAATTATTACCATGTCTGATCTTTCACCATTATTATCATACTATTGTTGTGTAATAATTGTTATGCTTTTTTAAAACTTTATACACACCATCCAAGTTAGAACTTGAACTCTCAAAACAATCCACAAGAATATATCTTCTATCAAATAATAAGGTTCTCACTAAAGATACCATTTATACTCTTTATTCTGATCCTTTACTCTAAGAATCATGCACTTTTAATAAGTGTACTACCTTGTACTCATGCAAGGATTTAAAGTCTCATATCCTTTAAGAAAACTCTGCCAATCTTCATGGGATCATCTATTTCACAATCATCAACATTTACTATACGAGTTCTCTGTAACTCATTTTTAGGAAATCACCTCACTTAATGGACTGCACATGACTTTTAAACTTGTTGACTAGGATCTAATACCAAATAGTGATACCCTAGGTTTTACACAACATATAAATACTAACTTTTAAAAAGTTAAATCACTACTTAAAAAATTTGAATTTTAAAATTGATTAAAAATAAAAAACTCTAATAAAAGCATTTATTTAAAAATGTGGGAGTCATACATCCCACAAAATCATGGCTTTAACAGCAAAATGATATTCTCATTTCTACTAAAAATTCAACAGTATACTTTGTATTTTGGACTAACGCATTTAATGTATGCGATGCTATAACACTTGATAAATACAATGGACATAATACACAACCTAAGAGACTCAGTCTCCATACTCATCCATCCAAATCAATAACAAATTTGGATAAAACTATATACCTCAACAGTAAAGCAAAAATCATAAAGAAATAACAACATTGCCCAGGGTCTGTCCATGCACTGCCATCACGTCCAACATTGATACATTGATACAGTAAAGTGATAATGCAAACCATACACATATGCAGTCCATAAATAAAATTCAAACTAAGATTTTAAGCAAACCATGCCTATTTTTGAAATCTCCCCTATGCATCACTGAAGGCCGCCAATTCCCTCGGCTGCTTTGACTGCATTCCATACTTGTTGTCTCTCTTTGTATCTGAGGCATTGCAAAAACATCACAATGCCTCAGGAAGCTATGAGTGTATAGGTGACGACAATAATAATAATAATTATTATTATAATCATTTAACACAGTAAGAAATAGTCATGCATCAAATCTCAAGGTATGTGATAAATTATATTCTTCATGAAAACAGTTATAGCATGATATCGAATATGAGAATAAATAGTAACGGAGTAGAGCATAATTAGGATCCCAAACCAACTAAATTAGTAACAATAGTCAAGGCATCAATTCTCATAATAATACAAAAAACAAAGCAATACATCCAAGCCACCAGCATGTTCCAAAACATGCTAAGAAAACAAAGCTTCATAAGCTCATGAAAATGACAATATCAAATCAATGTAACGCATGCCAATTGTGTATTTGAAAACATGCCAAAATCGCATCAATATAGTGTGTCAAAAGCTTGAAGAATATATCAATAAATGTGCAAGTCATCAACAAGGGCAATGCATAAAATATGCGAGAAATATCTAAGATAATGTGCACACACGGGTCCTATGAGCATCCCATACACTAGAGTCTCTGGTTATGAGTACTCATACCATTCCTCCACACAACGTTGCATCTTGGGTATATAGGTAATATCCATCTTGACTGCTCACTATGCAATATGATAAAATCAATCATCAAGAAGTGTATAAACCACTATGCGATAGTGGTAAATAACTCTTGGGTCTACCAACTATCACTCCACGTTGACACCAGAACATGAGACTAAGTGTTCGTCATGCATGGAGGACTAACGGATTTGTAGAGTGGGCTACCCATGATAACATTCTATACGCATTTACCCTTCTATGGGGCAGGTGTCTAATCATCATCACAAAGTCAAAAGATGGGTGGCTGGCCCTATAACCCCCTAGCATAGCATCCACCAAGAAAAAACACCAATCATAAATTTGCAAAACACAAAAATCATTTGACAACTCAAAGATGAGAAATAAAATGAAATCGTTTGGTGAATAATAAAATCCAAGAGTGCTTGTGGCTCTCCATCCTAAGGTACTAGACCTCATCCTAGGATTAGCCTCTCAAGGACCAGCCACCAAGCCTCCTCCACCAAGTCCACAATAAAGCTAGTGATAAAATAGGGATCCAAGCACCTCAACATGCAATAGCGAATAAAATCACCATCTGATGACTTCACAGGTCATTGGAGTAAGCTAAAATCATGCTTCTATGGAAAATGATGATCAATGAAATCATGCATGAGTGCATCAGTTACAAATAAGACAATTATCTCAATAAGAATCATGATATAATAATATATGCATAGAATTCATTCATAATTATAGAGCTGATGAGATGAGAATTTATAATTTCAAAACAACATGACCTTTATCAATTGTCATCACCTATCTCAGACGAAAAACCACTCATCTGTACCTCTTAAATCAATTGGAGTCTTGTCTAGCTCAGTCTGCCTTAGTTCCATTACATGGATAAACATCACATCCAGGTCTCACTTAGAATCCAAGTTATTTAAGTTGAATTCTTAGTTATAAATGAAACATTACATTTCTAGATCATAATTTAATGTATTCCAACACAATCCAATGGTTCACAGCCATGGGATCTTAAGATGGGACCCACCTAGTTGGCTAATAATCCAAACCACACTGAACTAAGCCCACTAATATATATCAACTTCCTTTTTCAATTATATTATAATGTATTATAGAGCTATCATAGTCAGATCAAGTCATTCTTAAGTAATTTATCATTTAATCAACTAATCAGACACTATTATATGCAAATCATTCACAATCTTATCTAATTACAGCTAAATCAATAAAATTAACTACTTAGGATGATATTCCTATCTCATGTAACTCAATCTAAAGGATATCTAGTTGCTCATGTCACTGGATCGTCATCCGATCACCTCAAAGGTGTTCGATCTAAGATATCCATACTAATCTGGTTACAATTCTCCACCTAATCATCCCAGATCAAAGAACAAAAGTAAATCTAATTTAGTAATCCTAGTAATGCAGTTGAATGGTTTAGATCATCAGATCCGATCCAATTTCATACCTATATACCTTGATTGATCTCAGTCATTGATTAAGATTAGCTAAATTGTCTAAAAAATGCTCCAAATTCCAAAATATCTCATATGGATCTTGATCTAAATGTCATGAGGATGACAATGAACTGTTCATATTGTAAAACAAAGTCAGGTTGTCACAGATTTGATGATTTGACGTTCGATCGAAGGTCTAATCACGATCAACGGTCAAATCTTCCATGATCAATGAATGGGAAGATAATTGTTCCTTGCATTGCAAGGATTAGGTGGATCATCTTCAATCTTTGAGATCCTTCTTAGATTAGCCAAAATAGAGGATCAAAGCTTAAGGGGTTAGTAGAGCCCATTATGTCAAGTCAGCTCCCCAAAACAATTTGGGAGCAAATTGACTAGGCGAGTTGGCTCATCCCTAACTCACTAAGGAGGGAAAATAGGGTAGGAGGAAATGGCGACCAGTTGTGGCTGTTGGTTCGGTTGCTAGAGCCTGACAGGGAAAATAGACAAGGGGAAAGGTAGATTTGCGTCAGTGTGGGTGACCTGTGCACACCATCGTGTCAAGCTGGCTGTGTTAGGGGCAACCCAACAGGAAAAGAGGGAGAGAGAGATGTCAGTGTTGTGTCGGCAGCCTATACTAGAGAGGATAAATAGAGGAAGGGGTGGGGGAGTGGGGGAAGATTTCCAGGCTGGCTTGCTCCACATGCCAAGTCGTGTAGGTGCAAGGGAGAAGAAAAGACGAGGGAAAGGGGTTTTTTGGCAAGGCTAGAAGAAGAAACCGTCAAAGGGGGAGAAGTGAGTTTTCTCTATGCATCATCGGTGCTAGAGATTTTGGGTTTCATTTTTTCTAAGTCTCTGTCAGTGCTGGAGAAAGAAGGGAAGGGGAGGTCTGATTGATGCTACACTGGTGTGGGGGTTTTCAAGTCGTTGGAGAAAACCACACCAAGGGGTTTCTATCAAGCGCATCGTAGATGGAGTGTAGCACCGGATAGAGGGGAAACAAGTGCTAGGAATGAGGAATCTTCCTGGGGTAGGTGGGCTTCCTATGCAGTGCATTGTTTGAAAGGGAGAAAATTAAGGAGGGGGTGGATTTGTAAGGTTTTTCCCTTCACTAGTGTTCCACCTCATCTTGGCCCATTTTCAATCATCGTAGCCCACAAATTGACAAACAAAAGAGGGGGTGCTATTATCAATTTTGGTTCCCTTCTAGATTAGTAAAATTTTATGGATTTTTTAGTCCTGATCTATGTTTCATGCAAAATTAGTGTCAATGGAATCATATAGATGGTACATTCCATTTTCAATAATCTTAAGTCCAAATTTTTAGTTTTCAAAAGGATCACTTTCATGAAAATCAATTTTTTTGAATTCAATTCTTGATTCTTATTTCAATTTAAAATATAACATAATACACAGAAAATAATCCAAAATTGAGTATTATTATAGTTGGGTTGCTGACGATTAGACTTTGAGCATATGGTATACTTTGTGACCTTATCAATTGACTTCATCTTCTATTGACATCGTATTTTGATGCTTACACCTAGCTACTAGCTTTGCCATTAGTATTATATTCCATATATATTTTTTCGTAACTGATGGTTTTACCATGGTTAGCTTATTATGGTGTCAAATTACTAGAGTATTATAAGTGATTTTGGCATGATCACATACTTATTTATTCTTGCATATGAAACTGCATTGGGTCCGTGAAGAAAAACATGCTAAATAGCTACCTTTACACATGATAATGAGGAAGTTAGATACCTCACTCTTTGAAAGTTAATTTAATTGTCGAATGACAAACTACTTAGATATTTATAGGGATAACTTGATTAATAATGTGTAATGAACAATCTTGAAGAACTGTATGTTGTGAATATACACATGATAATGAGGAAGTTAGATACCTCACTCTTCAAAACTTAATTTAATTATCGAATGACAAACTACTTAGATATTTATAGGGATAACTTGATTAATCATGTGTGATGAACAATCTTGAAGAACTATATGTCATGAATAAATGTAGAATACTTATGTGTTTATTAATGGAAAATGATCTTAGTACAAATTAAACATGCATAAAAAGATAAAAGCTTAGAATGCTTAAATCCTTAGGAAAAGATAAGATACTAATAATATTCATTGAAAACATGATAGACTATAATTCATCAGCTATAATTAATGGCGCATGTAAACTAATTCCATAATTGTATGATCTAGGAACTTATAATTTCCGCATGAGTACTTTGAAAATAGCATGAGGTTTGTTTAAGTATGATATATTCTCAAAATACATTGATTTATGTAAATCATGAACTACATGACAAAATGGCTACTTATTTCACCTATAGAAGTACAAGCTTGCTGAGACATTGTAATTGTTTACAATATATCAAATTGAAGAGTTAGAGTAAAAAGATGAATAGGTCGAATGTGAGAGTAGTAGTGGAGTTCAAAATTTTAGAAGATAGAGATTTTCTAGTATTTAGATGGTGAGACCTGCAACCTTAGATTAGCTTTCTAATTCATTAGAGAATGCGAATATTGTGTACTTTCATGTTGCAAATTCATTTGTATTTAATGGAATATGTTGTGATATAGTTATAACTAGAGGTTCTGGGCAGTGGTAAGTTTTGTATGTTTTTTTTCAAAATAATAAAAAATTATTTGTATTGTTTATCAGGAGTCTTCATGCATGTGTCAAATGAGCATATGTCTAAAAAAGAAAGGAAACTCTACTAGATTTTTTGTAGAAATGAAACATTCATTTCATCATAAAATCCTTGTATTTGTGTAAGAAATGACACTTAGGATTTTCAAGAAAAATTTCAATGAAAAATAAAATTATGCTGCTTTTTTTAAAAGAATTTCAAACAAGGGTTATCCTGATTTTTGAAATAGTATTCAAAAAGTATTTTGAAAACTCGAGGTGTCACACCCTCGGTGAGTCGAGTTGACACAATGTGTCACCATGCTTAACTTGTCAGAGGAAAGAAACAGGGAAATAGGGGGAGGAGAAAGTGGAGAGCAGTCGAAGGAAGAGGAGCTGTGGGGTTAGCATGCCTACTGAGCCGTGCCAACTGAAAGGGAGTGAAATAGAGAGGGAGAAGCGAGATTAGCATGGCTTGCTAGTTAGGCTATGATGGTCCAAGAATAACGAAGGGAGACCAAGAGGGAGAGAAGAAGAGGGAAAGAGAGGTGTTGGTCTCAAGTAGTCAGCCAGATTAGGGGCATTTGTTCTTGGTCAGTTGCGTCGGAGATGGAGAAAGACACGGGCCCTATCATGCTGGCTACAACCCCTATCATGGAAAGTGGCCAAAGAAGAAGGGAGATTAGTGGGTGGTTATCATGTGGTCTACTAGAGGGGATGGAAGGGAAGTCTAAATGAGAAAAATAGGTGACTGAAGAAGGAGCTTTTTGGGTCTCGGTCAGCACTAAAGAAATGGGTTTCCAATTGGTGGAAACTAGAACAAAGCAGAGCTCGATCATTGGAGAAGACGACAGGGGACAGGGTTTTCTAGTTCGGCACACCTGCTAGGTAGCGCCAGCAAGGGGAGAGCAAGACAGAGAGGGAGAGGGAAGGGGTTTCCAGGCTAGGTGGCTGGATGACCCCAGTGAGTATCCGAGTGGATAGGGGGTGGACACAGGGGGTTTCCCCCTTTCTTTGACATGCCTCCTATTTTGTCCTATTCTCATCGGCTATCTGCCCATCACAGGAGGAGCAAGTCGATGCGTGGTGCATGGGCCACCCACGTGTCATGTCCACACCCCACATGGTGTGTCTTGCTGCAACTTGGAAAACAAACAACACTAGGGATGCCATTATCAATTTGGACTCCCTAAATTAATCAAAGTTTGGGAATTTTCACCCCAATCTTCGTTTCATACAAAATTAGTGTCATTGGAATCATCTCAACGCATAGTTTTCATTTTTGATAGTTTTAAATCCAAATTTTGAGTTTTTAAGAGAGTCACTTCCTTGAAATTCAATTTCCAAGGAATTTAATTTTCAATTTAATTTCAATTAAAATATATTATAATAACCTGGAAATTAACTCAAAATTTGTAGTTGTTACAATTTCTTCTCCATTTTTTTGTACATTTACACATTTAACACATGCGACGCAGATCACCTAATAAAGTTCATAAATAAATTTCATATTCTTTTTTAAAGAAAATAAATATCAAAACTTTAACATGTCCTAGAACTTCCAATCAAAATTATATCACATTGCATTTCCACTATATATGAATGGGTCCACAACTTTAATTTACACAAACAATTAAATTATCAAATATGATTGTAAGACCAATCTTAAGTTACAAAGGCTCACCATCCAAATATAGGAAGTCTTAGACTCTTGCAACCATGATCTCCACTATCTGTGTTTTGTCATCAAGCCTGACATGTTGTTCCTTCAATTCTAATCCTTGAAATTAAAATATTGTCAACAAATTACAATATCTCATCAAGCTTGTGCTTCTATAGGTTGTATAAGATGCTATTGTCAAATGTAGTTCATGACTTACAAAGTAAAATCTTTTTAACAAATATTCACATAAATTATGATATTTCAAAACATAGTTCTCATATCAAAATCATTCACAAATGATATGTCTAATAAGAAATGGATTCAAATCACATATAGTCATATACAAATATGGAATGCATTTTTATCAAAACATGACTTTCGATCATAAGACAAGTCAAATATCCAAATTTTGAACACAAACACAAATTCATATTTGAAACACACTACCTTTCCACAATTTTCTCATATGCTTAGAAGTCAATTTCAAATATACGTATTAGTGAGCAAATGCAAATCACATAGGAGATACTAAAATGAAATATAATTAGAGCAAATCAAATTCCATTATATCATAGACTGGCAGCATCTTGCCATGTGCAATAAAGGCTAGAATGGTCTACAATCTCAAGGACGACTGGCATAGAAATCTATGTCCAAACTCATTCACATGCTGATAGTCTGCTATGCAAGTAGCACTAAATCAGCTAGGGTCAACCATGCATACCACACTATCTACCCCTAGCCTTCTTGGGGAGAGTAGATTAAAGGAGTGGGAGCCTTCCCATGATACCACCACTCCTCATAACACTTTATAGAGTGAAACCTCAAAACACAAATATAGAAAATTAGCAAATCCAATTGAATACAATCAGCATCTACATCAATTTAAGAATATCTACCCTTTTTTGGCAAAAATTAGAGTTATATAAAAGTGCAATGAAATCATAACATTTAGCTAAGTTATGGACTCATAATCATATTTATAAATCTTAATTTTTATAGCATTTTGCAGATAATCACATCTCTAAAGTATTCCATTGTTTGTAGGGAATCAATTTATGAAAACATAGAGATTTTAAATTTTAACATAGCAATCTTAAATCCACCTATCTCTAATAGTGCAATCCAGAATAGCATAACTAACCAAGCATCAAGTCGCGTATCAACTTGCAATTTATCAATAATATGTGATACACATATAACACATTACTAAATCTTTATCATGGACTCACAATCTGGATCTTCTATGTTCATCCACGAATCAAGATAGACCATTGATTATGCTTTTATACAAATCAATATATACTAATACGATCACAACTGTTCATGTTGCTATTGGGACTTCCTCAACTCTGGATCTTTGATAAGACCCTCAACGGTTTTGGAATTACAGCCATAACATTGCCCAGATTATTTTATATGATTATGAATTTAGCGACCTATGATACCCCTGCTCTATAGTTTTTCATATCGGTATCTTTACTCATCGATCAACGGCCAAATCCATGTTTTGGGCAATTGGATTGATGCATACGCTAGTGTTAAGTATCATATTTCAAAATTTACAATGATCCAATGGTTGTTAGTGATTGAATTCAATTTAATAATGACATAAAACAACATGATCGGTCATTGATCCATGCATCTATAGTGATCCAACTGCTCACAATCATCGGATCATTGTTACGATTCACGTATCATCTTATTGACACAATCTACGTCTGATATTATTTGGCGGCTAAGATTTTCACTGTTAAGAGCCATTGGACACTAGTCAATGCCCTAATCTACGCTCCAAATGATGAGATCTTTTATGCATCCTGTGCTTAGATGATGACCAAGACTGAGTTTTCTCATCAATCCAATGGTAATCATCTCATTTAATACTAAGATTCGAGCTGTAGTAGCCTACATCTGATTTCCCTATCGCTAATTGAAGATGAAACCCAAAAAAAAACGTCAGACCAAGCTAGATTCGGTCATTCCTTGCAAATCTAACTAGATAAGATGAAAATGAAGAATGAAATCCTACCTCAACCACTTTTTCCCTTCTTGATTTTATGGCGGATTGGTTAATCATCATCCTTCGCCGCTGCTTTGTTGGATCTTTGATCAAACGCCACGGATCTTCAGATCAATTTAGGGAATTGGTTCCTTCCCCATTAAGAAGATGATGAATGGCTCAGATCTCCGATCCTATTTGTCGTTTTCTCCAGTCAAACCAACCTTAGGCGTGCATTCTTCCAATCTCGATTCAATGGTCAAGATGTCTCCCATCGCTGGGATTTTAGAAGAAAATGGTCATTTTATGATTGAAAGGATGAAGAACAGAGTGGATCTTCAATTCTCATAATCAATTTCCCCATCTAGAGTCATCTTCTTCATTAGTTTGATCCACTTTTTCTCACTATTCTTCTCCGTTACCTCTGTTAATGGTAGAGATGGAGGGGAGGAAAGAGCCGTTGGATTCTACATCCTCCCTTCCCTTTTCTCTTTCTCCTTTCTATTTCCCCAACTTCCTCTTTCTTTCTTCTTCTTCTTCTTCCCTTTTTCTTTTCTTCTCTCCTATGGTCGACTGTTTTAACTTATGTAGGGTGCCGTTATCAAAGCATGTCCCTCCTTTAAGTTATTTTAAAATTAATTAAAATGACTGTGTTTCTTACTTTGAAAACAACCAGACATGCCTAGCTATGATGAGATACATTCAAATTTCACAACTGGGGCCCACATTCTCAAAATGACCAAGATACCCTTAGGGTGTCTTTATCAATTTTGTAACTTCCCTTTCACAATATTTGAACTTTCTCATTTGAACTCGATTTCAACATTTTTAGTATTATTGAAGAATTTTATAAATACAATCCAAATATTGAGGTTTTGGTACTCAGTTTAATGTTATAGTAATTTTATTTTCTTAAAACTCAAAAGCTGAAAATTACACTCTCATTTCATTTCAATTTAAAATTAATAAAAAATTATATAAAATAAAATTTAAAAATTAGAGATATTACAAGTAGAAAATCTCAAGACTAGTAAAAAACTATGAAAATCATTTGTATGTGTGAGTAAAACAAATGCATTTAGTCAATCACTTGATATCAACATCCGTCGATAGCAAATATGTGATTTTTAAATCTAGCTCAAACTATGTAATAAACCAAAAGATGCACCAAACATCTGAATAAAGCATATCATATCCTATTAATTAGTAGCAATGTCCTGCCACAAGGCTTAAAGACAATAGTTTGTATTCTCGAGAATTACCAACATGTCAGTGCATGCCTAAATTATAGTATAGTCTAATATACATGTAACAAAGTCAATGTCCCATCGACTATCAATCGTGGATATCCTATGATTTACACTAGTCCGATAGGATAACTAGATTAATATGAATAGCAATCATCCCATTATATAATACTTTTATCGGTCAAGCTTTCTTAGGCAGTATCTGTTCCAGAGGTCACAGGCCAATATGAGCCCTTCTAGCATAATAACCATTAAGGCCTTACATTTTGCCCTCCAATCCAGACTACCATAAGTCGTACATTTGTCAATCGATACCGTTCGCACCCGGAGTGCAAGGTTAAAATACACGCACCCTTTTTGGGTGAAAATTTGAGATCTCGAACAAGTCAAATTTAGTAATGTCAAAAGTATTCGATTCAGCAAATCAATCATGAATGAGTACTCTTTTCTTCTGATAAACAATCCAGTGAAATTTTTATGCACATTCTCATCATGAGATAGCATTTATAGACCAAAAAACGACTAGCCAGATAAAACATCTTTTAAAACTGTTACTAAAACATATGAAGATCATGGGATCTTACAAATTCACAGATTCATGGGGCATTACATCAAGAACTATTAAGTGCGCTATCCACATGTTCATGCACACCACATGCACTGCCTTGTGCACCATTTCCATTGTAAGTCGCACTGTGCGTACTACCCTGTGCCACGTGCACTGCCTAGTGCACCACGCGCATTGCCGTGTGCACTGTGCACATTGCCAGGTGTGACTCTAACATACTACCATGCAGCCATTTCTTAAACAAAATGATGCATCGAACGCACCTCCAAAATATCTTGCGTACAATTTTGCAAGAGAGATAAAAAAAAAAAAAACATTTTCCATTCAATAGAGATGACAAGATGTTGCAAATTTAAAATGAAGATGCATCAAAATCTTTCATCATTCAAGCGTGTACGAGAACATGAATCATTATGTGCAAAACATGTATTTTAATAAACAAAAATATGCCCAAAAATTTGATTGTTCGATTAAGAAATTTGAATGAAAGAATTCAGCTCGTTCGGGCACATAATCCACGGATCAATTTGGGATGAAATTCACTAGGATAATCATGCTGACATTCATGCATCACTTTGAGACAAGATTAAATAAATAGTCATGCGCACAGACAAGAAACTAAATTAAAAATCAACAGGAGAAATGAATTCAGATCACGAGCTCAATTTGTGCAAGATTTTTAGAATAAATCCATGCCAAGTCACCCAGGATTAAAGCATCAAACTTCATTAAGATGGTGCGAAAATCACCTAAATTCCATGCACATAACTCAGCCACCAATTTGAGACAAAAATCGACCAAAACTACACATACAAAACATATATTAGGCACCCCCTAATGGAATAAAAACCGTCATATGTGTTGCATAATTTGATCATCAAAGATCCAAAATACTCTGTAATTAATTCATCCATCAAAATTAAAATGGAATTATCATATGACCATGCGCACATACATGAGATCCAAAACGAGATAAGTTAAGGATTATTCTAAACAAATTCAAATGAAAGACATGCGCATGTTACATTTTACTCTAAGAATCAAATCATGAATTTCAAGACATGGAGGATGATCCAAGTTTCATCTGCCCCATTCAATTAGAAATTTTTTAAAGTCTCATACGTCTCAAAACATTGGATTAAAATCAGGCAATTGAATCCTATAAAACCATGCTTATAATCCACTATAGGGCATTTAAATCCAAAGAAAACAAGTTTGAAAATTACCACATTTTGAAGAGAAAACTATGATCTACTCAAGAAGGCCCTCTATCTGGATTTCGTTCTCTCTTTGATTCTTCGACGATCTTCTTTTCCTCATCAATGAAATGTGTTTCTTCCGATCCTCAGGTAGTTTTCTCTTTCTTTCATCCTGTTAAGATCAATAGAGCATCCACACACACACAAAGACAGAGAAACTAGCATTTACGTTGTTTGGTCAATTTGGCCTACATCCATGGGAAGAAAAGAGTAGAAATATCATTGGGAAGAAGAGGAATGGGTGAATACAACTTTGGTTATGGCTCCAATTTATGGGAGTCCAGAGGATCTGAATTCCTAATTTTCTCCAAATCAAATCTTGCTTTCTATCAATCTTTATCTTGATTGATTCTAACAATCTATCCATTTTGGCACGTCTAATTTCTTCAGATCACCGACTTCCATTTTTAGGGATGGATCTTATGAATTCTTCTCCATCCCCATGCCATGTTTCTTTAGTTAGAATTCATTTCTGCTATGTTTCTACATAGCACCAGCTTCTCATATGTTACAACCTTAGTTAACTATTTGCAGGATTCTCATCAGTGTGAACCATTTCCAGTTTTTATCATACGTTCTTCTGTCACCTCCCATATCCAGTGATATCGAATGTCGATGTACCTTGTGCACGTATGATACATTGAGTTCTTGTTCAAATCCATAAAACTCTAACTGTCACAATATACCTTGTATTTTTCTTGCATGATACCAAGTTCCTGGAGAAACTACTTTATCTACAACATCTCCTTATCAACTTCAACTACACGAATGTACTCTGCTTTTGTTGTCGATAAAGCAACACACTTCTATAACTTGGATTGCTAAGTCACAGCTCCCCTTGCAAAAGTGAAAAGAAATCCTGATGTTGACCTTCTTCCATTAATATCTCCTATCATATCAACATATGTATATCCTTTTAGGGTTGTTTCTGTACTTCTAAAATGCAAGCACAATTTAGATGTACCCTTCATGTACCTCAATATCTAGTTTACGGCTTCCCAATGGTCTTTACATGGGTTGGATAGGAACATGCTCACAAGACCTATTGCATGAGCAATATCTGGTCTTGTGCACACCATGGCACACATTAGACTCCCAACTGCTGATGAGTAAAGAATCATAGCCATCTTATTTGTCTCCTGTGTTGTTGAAGGACATGTACATTTGCTCAGATTGAAATGGTTGCCAATCATAGTATTGATTAGCTTGGCACTCTCCATGTTGAATTGTTTGATTTCTTATTCAACATACATATCTTGTGATAGCCACAACTTTCTTACTTTTCTGTCATGTGTGATCTTCATACCCAAGATCTACTGAGCTGGTCCTAAGTCCTTCACATCAAAGGACTTAAATAACTCCCTCTTCAACTTGCTAATCATGGTTGCATCCTGTCCAACTATCAACATGTCATCTACTTAAAGTAGGAGAAAGATGAATTTGCCCTCAGGCAGTCTCTGCACATATACACGCTAGTTTGTAGCCATCCTTTTGAATCCTTGACTCATCATGAATGAGTCAAACTTCTTATATCACTTCCTTGGCGCTTCCTCAAGACCATAAAGGCTTTTCTTCAATTTGTAAACCAAATGCTTCTTCCCTACCACTTTAAAGCGATTTGGTAGTTCCATGTATATCTCTTCTTCTAAGTCTCCATGAAGAAAAGTGGTCTTTACATCCATTTTTTCAAGCTCTAGGTTTTGTTTGGCCACCTGTCCAAGTATGATCATAATTGATGTCATCTTCACAACCGATGAGAAGATCTCATCATAGTCAATTCCCTTCATCTGCCCGAAGCCTTTGATGATCAATCACGCTTCGTACTTGACTGGTTCTCTGTTGCTACCTCTTTTTAGCTTGAATACCCACTTATTCTTTAGTGCTCTTTTTCCCTTAGGAAGTTTCATTAGCTCATATGTTTGATTTTTCTTTAGTGAGCTAATCTCCTCTTGCATTGCTTGCACCTACTTGCCCCTATCTGCATATTTTAGGTCTTCCTGAAAACTCTCTACCTCTCCCTCATTAGTAAGCATGATATAATCTGATTCTAAATATCTTTGTGAAGGAATCAGAATCCGTCCTCTTGTCAACATCTTTGGTTGAGGCTCAACTTCTAGTTGAGAAGTTGCTATACCATTTGATGGTCCAACATCTTTTGGTGAAGGGGTTTGGTGCTCCCTTGCTCAAGTTCCTCTACCTCTTCTTCTTCTTCTTCTAGCATAGTTTATGAGTTAACTTATGTGAGTGTAGAATCTTGTACTAGATCTGGAGCATTGGTACCTTTTTCATTGGCCTTTCTCGATTCTTCGTAGAACTAATTTTCTTAAAATACCATGTCTTTGCTTTGGATGATCCTTCTCCCTTTAGGGACCGACAATCTTTATCCAAATTACTCATCTCCAAACCCAATGAAGATACATGGAGTAGACTTCAAGTCAAGTTTCTATCTTATCTCCTTTGATACATTTGCACCCAAATACCTCTCAAGTGCAAGTAGGACATTTAAATGCCAGACCACTTCTGTTCTAGGACTTCAAAGTCTAGTGGTGTTAAAAATTATCTATTGATTAGATAGCAGGTGGTTCTTACAACTTCTCCCCAAAATGACTTAGGTAGCTTAGCATATTGAGCTTGCTTCTCAATCTCTCCATAATCGTCCAGTTCATACTTTTTGTTATTTCATTGTGATGTGGGGTATGTGGGACCATCTTCTTGTGTCAAATACCATGCATCTTGTACTATGCCTTGAACTCCTTTGAGGTGTATTCCCCTCCTTTGCCTATTTAGAGGCACTTTAACTTCTTCCCTGTTCACTATTCTACCACTACATTGAATCTCTTAAAGTGTTCGAATGCCTAGTCCTTGCATTTTACAAAGTATACCTATCCCCTCCTAGATGCATCATCTATAAAAGTTACCTAGTAT
Organism: Warburgia ugandensis; assembly: GCA_035236585.1. Lineage (NCBI taxonomy): Eukaryota > Viridiplantae > Streptophyta > Magnoliopsida > Canellales > Canellaceae > Warburgia > Warburgia ugandensis. The sequence continues at coordinate 37,881,825 of CP141131.1, forward strand.
ACTCAGTGACTCTACTTCCATGTGACCACATACATCCGAGTACACTAAACTCAATAGTTCTTTTCTTTTATTACAAGAAGAAGAAAAGCAACTTTGTGTTGCTTGCCAAATAGATAGTGGTTGCAAGGGTTTAGGGTTATACTTGTGGCAACTTTGATAAGTTGCTTTTTTGCAAGCTTGAATAACCCTTTCTCTCTCATGTGGCTGAGTCTTTTGTGCCAAAAGTTTGGCAATGCCTCTTCTTCCACTATGTTGACACTATCTCCACACATCTTTGTGTGGGTCTTGTACAGGATGCTGCAGATATGCCCTCTTGCTACGACCATAGTACCTTTTGTTAGTTTTCAAGTGTTGTTATTGAAATAATTAGAGTAGCCATGTCTTTCAAGAGTTGGGACTGAGATCAGGTTTAGCCCGAGTCCTTGTATGTATCGCACCTCTTTTAGCACCACTATGCAGCGAAGGTTTGTTTTGATATGCACATCACCAATCCTTACTATTTTTGAGGAGCTATTATTCCTTATCTTCAAGGTGCCAAAGTCTCCTTCCTTGTAGGTGGTGAAGAATTCCTTGTGTGGTGTGGCATTATAAGAAGCTATTGTTTCTACAACCCATTTGCTTCTCTACTAGCCACATGCAGGCATGATTCCTCTTCAGCAGTGAGCACTGCTATGTCTTGTGCAATGGTGACAAGTGTTTCACCTCATCCTCCTTTGGTTTATTTTGTTCAATCTCCTTCATTAGTTTTTGGCAATCCTTTTTCATATGGCCTGAGATGTTGCAGTGGAAGCACTTGTACTATCCCCTATGTTGACTTTTAGATCTGCACGCGTTTGTGATCTCCCCTATTTCTGCTCTTACTCCTTCCCCTGTCCCTATTTCTTTCGCTATGTTTGTTTTCAATTACCTGGGTGTGTACTTGGTCTGTGCCAGCTTCTTTTCTCCTAGCCTCTTTGTTAAATAGGGCATCCTTGACCATTGACATGATTAGTTTGCCCTTTGGTGTTGAGTTGCTGAGGGAGATTACAAGAGTCTCCCAACTATCACATAGTGAACTCAACAATAGTAGGGCCTGCCCTTCATCCCTCAGTTGTAGTGCAACTGATTCACTAGATTTTGAAATTTGCTAGTGTGCTTAGTTGCGGTTGTTCTACTCCTCAATTTGAGATTTACAAGTCTTCTCATTAACAAGGCCTTGTCGTGAGCAGCCTTTACCTAATAGATGTTCTCTAAATTCTTCCAAAGAACATATGCATTGTGTTCTTGGGCTATGTGATGAAAGACACTATGGTTGATCTACTGCTTAATCTGACCTATAATTTTCTTATTCATTTTTATCTAGTCTTTTTTTGAAATTCCCTTAGGTCTTACTCCCTGGTCATCTATCAGGTCATGAATATCCTTACACTATAAGAGATCTTCCATCATGGGTCTCCATAGGGTATAATTAGTAATGTTGAGCTTTATCATAGCTCCTGTCACAAGATTTCTTGAACTAAAATCCTCCATAAATTCTTAGTGTTTGTTTCTATATTTTTTGAATCAAACCATGAAAAGTGGAATGCACGGTTAAGTCCAATACGATAAAAAAAAAACCTTAGGAAGAATGTTTTGTCAAATTTGATGGGTACTCAAAATTTTATGTACATGGGGGTGTTCTTATCAAATTTGGGGATTCTAAATTAGGCATAGAGGGAGGTGCCCTTGTAATTTGTAGGGAACAAATTTAGGCCAACAAGGGGTGTCGTTATCAATTTGGTTTTGGTTAATTTTTTAGCTTAGGGGGTGTCATTATCAAAATTGGGTCTGGTTAATTTAGGACACTATGGGGTGTAGTTATCAAAATTGGGGAATATTTTATTAGGGTTTCATATAAAAAGGAAAGAGAGAAAACCCTAACCTTTTTGCAGGTTCCCCCTCCCTTCTTGCAGCTGTGTTCCCCTCATGCTGTTTGCCGGTCCTCCTTAGGTGATGACAACCAGAGTCCGTAGCTTGACTGATCTTCTGATGGCAATGTCTGCCACAAGTATGTAGGTTGCTTTTTTCCTCAAGGGCTGGCATCATTGGCTGTGATCTTTCCTCAAGGGCAAGCATCGTCGACTTTCCTATCAAACCCCCTATGGTCTATGTTGTCAGCTGTGATCTTTCCTCAAGGGCTAGAGTCATTAGCTATCCTATTAGATCCCATAGGGCCAATGTTGTCGTTGGTCAAATCTCCTTCTCCCCCCTCTTTTTTTTTTTTTGTTCTGTTTTTAGTGGTTGTCAGATCCCTGTGCCGGTTGTCCTTTCCCCTCCTTTATGTTTATTATTATTTTTTTTTCCTAGGGACCAACGAAGTCACTAGTATAGATCTTGTCTTTTCTTTGTTTTCACTAATCACCCAAAGCTTGTTGCCTATCGACTTTCTCCTTTGTCTCCTTTTTTTACTTTATTAGCCCCCACGATCTGATTTGGTTTGGACTGGGCAATTAGTTTGGTGTAATTAGTTTGGACTGATCTGCTCTGGCTTGGTCTAGTCTAGACTAGTTCTAGACTGTGTCCCTCCTTGGCCTAGAATTGATTTGGACTGGGCAACTCCTCGGCTTAGGCTGGATCCGAATTGGGCTGCTCCTTGGCCTGGACTAGATCTATACTGGGCTGCTGCTCAACCTGGACTGGATCAAGACTATAGATTTGAGTCCAGTCTAGGCTGGACCGCACTAACTTGGGAAAACTCTGAATTAGGTCTACATTTGGTCCATAGCTAGGAGGAATGAGGGAGGCCTAGAACAAGACTGGTTTCTCACTTTAGCATTCTTCTTGCTTTGATACCACTTGTTACAATTGGTAGAGCATCTACACACACACACACACACACACACACACACACACACACACACACACACACACACACACACACACACACACACACACACACACAAATATAGAGAAATCAGCATTTAGGTGGTTTGACTAATTTGGCCTTCATCCTTGGGAAGAAAAGGGAGAAGAAATATCACTATGCAGAAGAGGAATGGATGAATAAAACTTCGGTTCTGGTGCCAATTTATAGGAGTCCAGAGGATCTGAATTCCTAATTTTCTCCATATCTAACCCTAATTTCTAGATCTTATTTTTCTATCGTTCTTTGACTTATCTTGATTGATTATGATGAACAGTCCATTTTGGCATGTTTGATTCAGTCGGAGCATTGACTTCCATTTTTGGGGATGGATCTTATCACATCGTAGCCCAAGACATATTATAAATAGGCATCTTAGATCTACAAAAGGTTTGACCATTTCCTGTATAGAGCAGCCCTATTGCACATTGGTTTTCAATCCATCTTTTGCATTTTGAGAATTCTCATGACGACTCCTTGATTGCATTTTTTTGAGATAACTTCTCCATCATTCAACTATGTTCTTCCAAGCAACTATTCACATTTTCACATCACTCTTCCACTTTCTTCCATGTAGCTTCAGTTCAAGCCAAGCTGCCTTTCACTTTTTTCCATTTCATCAATTTTAGATCATCCCAAAGTTAGCTATAATTTGGGATGTCCAAGCACTCATGGAAAGGTCATTACAAGAGAAAGTTTGCCTACTCATTTCGTGACATGAATCTGTAATTAAGTTTAACAAATTCAAAATCAAACTAGTTAAGCAACTTCGATTTCATTGATAATTCCTTGCAATTTCATAAATTCAAATGTTACAAAAATTTAGGCCATTATAATAATTGTTTAGTTATGTAACTAGATCCAAACCATATAAATTTTATGGTTAGATCAAAACTATGTATAATATATGATTATATGTTGAGATCAAAATCATAAAAATTATTTAATTAGATCAAAACATGTAATATATAGATTATGTAAAACTGTGCATTATAAGTTAAAAATCTTTAAATTTAAAAGCATGGTAAAAAAAAAAAATCATGTATATGAATAGATTAAAACCTGCATATAATAGATCAAATTCTTAAGTTTAAAAGGTCAATCTATAGAACATATAAACATGTATATCAAAAATTGTATAATATAAATTGAATTCTTGAAATAAACATGAGATTTATGGATCATATCAATATCACGCATATCTAGGTTTAATATATAAGTACAATTTAGACATAAGTAGATTAAAATGAAATCATAGATCCCTAGATTAGACGTATCTTTGTGGGTCATATACATGTAAAGCAAACGAGATCATGTATTGTCATGTTAAATGTATGATTATAGATCATATATGCTTAGATCAAATGGGGTCAAATATTTTCAATTGAACATCCAATTATTGTGTTTCATTAGATCAAGCATTGATTCTTCTATGATTCATGTTTTAGATCTAGTTGCTTGAATAGAGTATGGATCAAAAAGAAACTTCTAAACATGATATATCTACTAATTCTAGTTGCATCCAAACTTAAAACATGGATTAGTATAGACAAACTTACTTGGACTTTGCATTTCCCAAGTTGAGGGTCATTCCGTGCTTTCTAAATCAATCTTGCTTGTCTTTCTAATTTAACTAGTAGAATGCATTCCTAATTTTCTTTTCTTGTAGATTTAGATGACAGGATGCTTAAAAGAAATAGGGATGGAAGATGAGATGTTTAGAGCTAGGGACGAGGGATGCCTTACTCTTGGTATGGCGAGAGAGAGTAGTAGAATTAAAGATGTTTTGAATAGGGGAGTAGGGTTTATAGGAATTATCAAGTGATTGTTTAGATATGTCATCAAATGAAACTAGATACTTAGGTCTAACAAACATTGAATGCAATTGAATGTTTAGATATGGATTTGGATGTCATTTGAACATTTAGATCTGGATTTGAATGTCATTTGAACGTCTAGACCTAGAATTTAAGATGTTTTCACTTCTGAATTGAATTAGATCTAAACATCTTTAGATCTGAATTTGACTTGGTATAATTAGGTCTTGATGTTTTTAGATCTTGAAATGAACAGGTGTAATTCAGATCTAAAATGAATTAGTTTACAATTAGAACTAGAAGTTTTTATATCTTAATGTAATTGTGTGAGACAATTTTAGATTTGAGTTTAATTGTGTGGGATATTTTCAAATCTGAGGATAAATTTCAAATATCCACTATAGTATGTATGGACATTTTCAGATCTAGCATTAGAGTGAGAATTGAATTGGGACATTTTTAGATCAAAACTTATAGTGGAGATTGAACTTGTACATTTCTCATCAATCAAAGTGTGATGACCCGAGTTTTTCTTACACTTTTTAAATATAAAAGACATTGACATAACGAGATCAATCTCTAATAAAAATCATTTTTGAAATAGTAAACAACAATAGAAGAATCTTTTCTTTTAAAATTCACTTTGAAAAACCTTGAGTATCAATTTTCTTTTCTTAAAACAAGGATTCTCTGTGAAATGAGCGCTCATTTCTACCAAAAATTTAGTAGAGTTTCCTCTATTTTTTGATAAACATTTTTCATACATAATTGGAGACTTTATCTCCTTTTCTTACTTCCAACAAAATAAAAACAAATTACTTAAACGAAATACACCTAGAACCTCTACGTCACAACCTACTCACATAAATTATCAAAACTCCCAGAATTACATACATTATAGTCTCTTCCTCATTTATGATAAAATACTTCAAGCATGAACCAATTATTACCTAATCAAGTCAAAAACTTCTGTTAGAGTGCTCCTGTCAGTAAACTCTTATTGCTTGGAAATCCTCTGTTCTAAGATATTGTAAACAAGTACAATATCTCAGCAAGCTTGCGCTTGTGTAGGCGGAATAAGATGCAATTTTATATAAATAAAATCCTAATATTTCTATATAAGTTAATTTGTCCATGCTGAATTATGCAAACAACAATTCAATTATCATTTAGCTGGAAATCATTCAACATTTATCAAAATCATGAATTATGTCACAAATGAAGAAATATCGCTGCATCAGTGCTAAATCACATTCCTTAAAATGCAAGGTATACAATTACATATCAAACTCACAAGTTATTTACATTTTCCTAATGCCAGTCTTCGCTCTTACGAGACATTTCACATATCAAATCTCAATGCGTCATTATGTGTATCAGAGTGTATAGCAAACAATGTTATCCTCTTTAGCAAACTACCTCGTGGACGAACTATTGCTCGAATGGCCTCACGTCACCTCAAGGTTTTGCTCCACATAGTGTGGGAGTGCAACTGCCCATAACCATTGATGCATGTGTTGTTTTTGGTATTAGAGTACACAGCGAGCAATATTGTCCTCTTTGGTAGATTGCCCTGTGGACGAACTACTGTCCAAAAGGCCTCACATTGCCTCAAGGTTTTGTTCCACATAGTGTGGGTGTGCAACTGCCCGAAACCTTTAATGAGCTGGTCGCTCCATGTCATGAACAAACAAATGGACTAAAACATCACAATGTACAACATGTGCTTACACACGAGCAATTTAATCATGATTCAATCTCAGCATACATATTCATCTTATTTTCATATAAACTAAAAAGACATGTTTCAATGCTTAAAATTCATATACAAATGCATATATATATATATATATTTGTAGCATAAATATTAGCAATCTTAATTCCACTTACCTCAAATGGAGATCTTTAGGTTCATAGATGCAATAATCTATTTAATTGGTGTATGCGCTCCCCTTCAGTCACACCTCTGTAACAATAGAAACACACATTCAAACATATAATTCTAGGACTTCTCCTAGCTTTTTTAGTATGAAAGCTTCCTCTAAGTTGGTCCCTAGCACTAGTCATCAGAAGGTGAAGTGACAGTACTTATTACTATGCTAAGGGTGTTCCAGTAATCAAATGTGGCGAACAATATCAGATTATTCTCTAATCTGTTGTTCACCCTCTTCACTTGAAATATAACGGTCACAAGTGGTCTAATTCGAATCCTCGTCCATCTTTAAATGCTTTTAATGATGAAACTAGGGTTTGATTTCATGGATAGTTGTCTCAGCTAAATTTCCATCAAATTAGATAGTCAAATCAGCCTTCTTAAGATGATCCTATGCCTGACATTAATTGAAAATTGTTAGATCTATTTATTACATATGATCTGACAGTTTGAATCCATTAAATTTGGTTCTTCCAAGGCTGTGCATGTACGATCTAGGTGCTAATCAATCTTAGATCATTCAAAATCACAAAATTTACAAATTTATGGTTTAATAATTGAATTCTATTACAATTCAATGGTCAAATATCCACCATCTAATCTTAGATGATTAATTTAAGCCCTTATAAATATCTATCCACTAAACATGTATGAGATTGACAACTAGATCTCTTTTGTGGATCCATCAAGGGCTCAAATCATCCCTATCTGATCTCAGATGGGTGATCTAAGTTGCTGTCAATCTCTGTCATTGATAGTTGAATCCTTGGTGGATCGAGGCTCACAAGTTGGATCGCCACTATTCAAGCTTCGATCAGTCAATCAGAACCACAAATGGGTCAATCAACAACCCTAGAGATCTCTGTCCACTAATCAAGGGGGCATGGATCCCCTCTATGGGTTGATTCAAGGCTCATATCACCTCTGTGGGTTGATTTGGGGCTCGGATCATCCCTATCCTAGTTCTAGATGGGTGATCAGAGTCACCACTGATCATGTCCTTCGATTAGGGACGTGGTTGTGTGTTTGTGTCACGACCCGGGTTTTTAAGTGATGCAATGTTGATAAAAAGGCGAGATCTCTTGTTTTATAAATATGAAATGCATGAAATTCTTTTTCATTTGGAAAACAACCTTTCATTAAAACCCCGAGTGTGAAAACTCATTCTCAATCTATTTAGTCATGGCAAAGTTTTAAATCAATAATGTTCCCAAGAAAGTGTTAGTCACAGCCTCAGCTATTAAAGAGTAACTACAATCAAGTAACATTGAAAGATAAGATAGGGGTCTACTTACTTGAGCTTGGTCTGTGCCTCCTAGTGCAAATGTCCCTTGACCTTAGGTATTTACTTTGTATCTGAAAAATGTTGGGGATTGGGTGAGTATATAATATACTCAGTAGGGCCTCTCACTACTAGTTTTATAAATGCATGAGATGTTTTAAAATCATATGCTCATTCATTCAAAACATGCGTATTTTTGAATACTCGAGTTCAATATTGGTATAAGAATCCATAATCAACTGAAATGCAAAATAACTTAAAAGATCACATAATTCCAAAAGTGAAAGTATCATATATCTGATGACATCATGATATGCAATAGATGCCTTATGGAGTCCAACTCATGGACCCCTAGTATGGTATGGTCGACCAACCTCATATCATGCTACATGAAATGCACATCAAACCATAGGGTCCACTATGCCCACGGCCTCCTCGCCGTGTGGTCCCCGGGTACCTGAGGACACTTGGTCATAGCCTCCACGGGGCCTATGACACGCCGACCCAGTGCCGTGACACCAGTGGTAGCCCCCTGTACCACATGCAGTCGACGTAGGGACTTGCCTCTTTTTGGGCGTGGTACCCATCCACCTATTAGTGGTAGAGGCCGGGTGGCCAACCCAGACCCCTCGGCATAGCACCCACGGGCTTACTTGCCCAAATCACATAAGATAAGTCAAAACCTTTTGTTAAAACTTGTCCTCTTTTGGGTCCTTCACAACTGCCTGGCTCTTGGCACTCCAGCGTCTTTTGGCAACCCTCAAGGACATGCAATCTTTGCAAGTACGTAAATCATGCAATGCATGCACTTGTTTGCAACACATGTATGTGCATAATGTATATGCAGTCATTCCAAAGCATGGCTATGTACAAAGCATTTAACATGCATGCTGAATTGATTTATACAAATCACATGCAAATCAAGTCATATATCTAAAACATATATTCTCAAATAACAATAGTTCTTTTAAAAGAATCTAATAGTGATAGAGCACCTACCTCACTAGGTTGCGTTCACCCTCTTGTCCTTGTACACTCCTGAACATGGTTTGGGGACTTAAGGTTAGTTTAACCTATCTTTGATGGGTTTAGAGCATTTGGGTCTCATTACTTAGGCATTAGGGGTCCATCCCTATGCCTATGGGTGTCTTAAGGTCCTAATTAGGCCTTGGTATTCTCAGTTTTCCAGAGTCCTAGCGGTTATGCGTCACCATCCTATTCTAAGGGTCATGCCCTACTCTGACTGGGCTTTGATTAGGGATTTTATGGTTTGGATGTGTCCGCATCGTCGATACGGACACAACGCCTTTTGCAGCGCCTCAATCAGAGCTCTAGATCTCAAGTTATAAGCGTTTTAACATTGCATGTACATATAGTCTTAAAGACAAAAAAAGAGGAATGCTAGGGCGCTGCGCGTCTGCGACGTGCGCCCAGCATTCTTAAGAACCAAAAGAAACCGCCTCGCTAGTGCGCTACGCGTCTGCGGCGCGCGCCTCAGCGGGAGCGTCTACAGACGCGCACGACGACGCCGCTCGTTGTCCCTTTAGCGGGAGCGTCCATCGACGCGCCCGTTTGGTTTTTTCCAAACGGCGTCGACTTGCGTCGATGTGGGACGGTCCTGTTGGATCGTCCCACTTATTAGTGACCTGGGTCGTCCTCAGGTCACCCTGGTTCGTCCCTGTCAAACCAGTGCGGCCTGAAGACGTCCCAGGGGTCTTTGTGGCTTCTCTGGAGGCCTATTCTGCATGTTTTTTCATGGAAAAACCTAGGGACATTGTTCCTGGAACTATGGTGGAGATGGGTTTGGGGTTTTTTTGTGCGTACCTGCTTCGTGGGTGGTTTTCTCTCCACGTTTTCCCCCCTTGCTCACTGCTTGACGACTGGTTTTCTCCAAGGCTTTTGGGCTGCCATTAGAGGCAACCAAGAGCTCTATTTATAGAGCTTTTACAGAGGGTTCTGGAGGGTTTCTAACCGCCTTTGAATGGCGGTGGGGAACCCTCTGGAATGGCGGTGGTTTCTTCTTGAAACACTGCTGTTCCAGAAACCTCTAGGAGGTTGAAGACGATGGGGTGCCCGTATCAAAACGGGCACCTGTGTTTTTCAGGTTAAATAGTTTTTTGGGAAATTTACAGTTTTGCCCATGAACTTCAAAGGGCCATATCTTGCTCATTTTAACTCCGTTTTGGGTGATTTTAGTCTCATTAGATTCCTTTTTCTGAGACGCATCTAATGGAACTACTTTTCGTACCAAATTCCTGGGTTTAGTTATGGTGACTAGTGAAATGACCAAAATGCCCTTTTCTTTAAAATTGAACTTTTCATTGCTAAACTTGGAATTTCAATATTACAAAATTGGAGTCATTACAGTTTGATCCGACCATTAGGGTCAAATTCTTCACCTTACAACTAACAAAACCCTACCAACCAAATTTAATCACAAGAATAGAGAAATGTAAGAAAACACTCCTTTGTGGGTGTCCACAACCTCTAATTATCATTGGAGAAGATAGGGTTTGATGCTTTTCGGCAACGGTCTACACGCTTTTTTTTTTTCCTATCTATTCATCGAGTTTAGGAGGAGACAGACTCGGCGTTGGTGTCAGGTTCATTAAGTGAAGGGGGAATGCTAGTATCAAATCTTGCCCCCTTCATTTAAGCAGTTTTTTTTCTTTTTCTTTTTAAAAAACCATATCTTCTTCATTTGGACTCCGATTTCGATGTTCTTAGTGTCGTTGAAATTGTTTTTCTGAGTACTACTAAAATTTGAGGTTTCATAATTAGTTTTAACACAATAAAATTAGCCATAAAAAAAATTAAAATTTGGGCTTTTACATTCTATCCCCCTTAAAGAAAATTTCATCCCCAAAATTACCTTTATATCATTTGTCAAACAGCTTTGGGTATATGTTTTCCTCATCTCGTCCTCGGTTTCCCAAGTGGCCTCTTCCAATGGATGATGTGGCCAAAGTACTTTGACCAATGGAATGGTCTTCGTTCTTAACTTTTGTTCCTTCTTGTCTAATATTTGTATTGCATGCTCTTGGAATGTTAAATTGGGTTGTAACTCCATTGGCACCTGTTCAAGAACGTGAGTGGGATTTGGAATATTTTTCCTCAGCATCGATTCATGGAAAACACTATGAACCTTGGATAGCTGAGGAGGCAAAGCAAGTCGATAGGCAACTCAGCCCACCCTCTCTAGTATCTCAAAGGGTCCTACATACCTTGGACTCAATTTCCCTTTCAATCCAAACCTCATCACTCCTTTTGTGGGTGAGACTTTTAGGAAAATATGATCACCAACCTGAAAATCAAGGTCCCTATGCCTCTGATTTGCATAGTTCTTCTACTATGTGCTACCACTAGTCATTTTTGAATCAATCTGACCTTTTCAACGCATTGCTCAATTAGTTTCGATTTGACAAACTGTTATTCTCTTATATAACACCCCATAAGGTGCCATCCCAATTCTGGAATTATAACTATTATTGTATGCAAACTCCACTAAAGGAAGGTGCACATCCCAACTATCCTTCCACTCGAGTCCACAAGCCCTTAATAGATCCTTAAGGGTTTGGATGCTCCTCTCTGATTGTCCATCTATTTGCAGATGGAATGTTATGCTAAAACATGGATAAGTACCTAATCCCTTCTGCATACTTTGCCAAAAATGAGATGTGAATCTGGTGTCTCTATCAGATATGATCGAAATTGACATGCCACATAGACTCACTATTTCCTTGATGTATAATTTGGCCAAGCTCTCTAGTGACTGCTTCTAACATATTGGTAGAAAATGAGTAGACTTTGTAATGACCCAAATTTTGGAGACATTTTGTATAAAAACCAACCTTGATATTGGCTCGTTGCCAACGATATTGTAACTTGGTCTACTTTGGGAATGAATATATGTTTTTTACATGTTTAATGGTCTTTTTAGGTGGTGGGATGTTTGCTCCTAATTCACATAGGAATCTTAGGACTTTGTGAAGAAACTTAGTGCCACTAGATTCTACACTCAAAATGGAATCCAACGCCACAAAGAACGCTGAAAACAGAGCTCGTATGAAGAAGTTATAGGCCTTAGAAGCTTGAGGGCATTTTGGTAAAAAGCACCTAAAAACGAAAAAGCCAAAAACCGCAGGGGGCGTTTTGATAACGGCACCCCGTCTTCTTCTTCCTCCAACCTATCTCCTGATTTTTGAAGAAACCCCCTCTCTCGATTTTTCTAGAAACACCAGCACCGCCTCTGCAAGGCGGTGCAGGGGGAAAAGGAGGCACCGCCATAGGGCAAGCACCACCTTAGCACGGCTATAAAGCCTGCTCCTCCCCTCTCCTCTACCCATCTGATTTTCCTCTCCGGCCAAGCTACGGCTTCAAATATGAAACACCCTCTTTGTTCCCTACAAAAATCCGACACGGCCCAGGTTCTCCCATTGGGCCGGCCATCTTTTTCTCTTCTCCTCTTCCTTTTCCTCGCCTAGCTTTTACGATTTCATTGGATTTTCCAGTCAATGGGTTTTTCCGGCAGGCGTTGTAGGAGCCGCTCCATCGAAGGAAGGGCACGACTCGGGCTACCCAGGTAAGGCCCCTCTTTTTCCCTCTCTTTCCTTTCCCATTTTTCCCCAGATTCCGGCTAGATCTGGGTAGTGTTCCTGCCGAAAAACACCAGTTCTCCATGAACGAAGAGAACCAGGCAGGTGGAAACCCGTCCAAGGCCCCTGTGCATAGGTGTCCTAGGGGTGCGACATCCCCGAGTGCACGGTGCAGTCTAGGGGGTGCCTGGCTTGACACACAACCGTGCCAAGCTCCTTGGGGGGCTGTCCTAGTGCACACATCGCGTGCGAATAGTTGTCTTAGCTCGACCGAGATGCATGGGACGTCCTGGGAGTCGAGGCACACTATAGCTGTGCCTAAGATGCGTCTGCGCAATGCTGTCCAGAGTGCACACCCTGGCACACCATTCGGATGTACGCTCATGAGCCAACCTGGTTGCGGTGCGACCAGGGTGCACTTGTATCCTAGAAACCATAGCGTGCATTCAGAACAGTGGCGCATAGGACCCTAGGCGCCACATTTGGGTCGTCGGTTAAGGCGCGACCTTTTAAAATCCAAGTTCGGAGCCTATACAATAAAATATCATAGAATAATGCCTAGATCTTATGTTTGAACATCACTCAGGACCTTACCAAGATATTCTCGGACTCGAAGTGAAGACAGGCATGAGCTACGTAACAACGCACGAGGTAGGTAGTCTGATCCTACTCTGTTTTCAAAATACATCCCAAACTCTCATTAAGTTACTTGTTTTTAATACTGTATTGAGCATGTGTTTTAAACTATGTTGTTCTTCTAAAAGTATACGGGACCTGCTTTCATGATTTGTATATAAAAATCTTGCATTGAATGAAGAATGCTGTTGAGAAATAATGTTTTTATACGCGTTATAGATTCATGGCATTTTACGCAATGCTTGCATACTTTGAAAACAAAGCCATAAATTGCATGATTTATGTTGATTTGAGATTTGGACCATGTATGGTTTTGGGCTATTGAGCCCAGTGGGCACTATGCTAAGGGGTACGGGTTTGGCCTCCCGGCCTCTACCACCAAAAAGGTGGATGGTATCGTTGCCAAAAATTGCATTGTCCCTTCCCTGACTGCTGTGGTAAATGGGGACGACCACTGGAGGTGTTCGCGGCACCCTTTCGGGGACATATCCATAGTCGCCGTGGAGGCTATGGTGGACTGGTCTCTAGATACCGGAGACATGCGATCCAGAGTGGTTCTGGTCGTAAGCATGGTGACCCTATGATTTTAGTAGTATGGATATGCATATAGCATTGAAATGGTTGTAAATGAGTACTCGTGACCAGATGACTTGAGACCGGTGCATGTTACTTCGTGATGCTATCATTTACCTCATATGAAGACTACTTTAGGTATTTTTTGATCATTATGTACTATGCATGGCTTTGATGTATGGTGTAGATCTCATAACCAGGATATAGTGAATCTATTGATTTTGACTTTCTGAACTTAGACATATTGTTAGTATTGCATACTAATGCATGATTGGTAAAGAATTTCAATAGATGGCATTACTTACACTTTATGCATACATATGCACACTTATTACAAATTTAACATGCTTTTCATGCAACCACTTTGAACTCTGTATGATGCATTGCTATGTTTTTCAAAAAGGGTAGTGTCAGGTTACCTACTGAGTATGATAAATACTCAACCCAATCCATTATTTTTCTGATCAAACAAAAGACAAATAGAAGAAACATCAGGAGGTGTTAGAACCAAAGTCAAGTAGGCAAAAGGTAAGACTTAATTAGTGACTTCTTTTGGTAGCTACTATAATCTTGATTGTAAGTATTCGTTGTAGCTGTGGCTGTGACTAACAATCCTTGGAGTAATTACTTATTTTGATTTGGTTTATAAATTACCATGGCACTATGCATTGAGCGTTCATTTTGACACTAGGGCTCTTTATACAATGTTTTTGAAAAAGAGGAAATTTTTCTTGCATTCTTCTGCATAAATTGTTTTAAAAATAGAGATCAATCTCGCTGTGTTTTTACAAAAAAAATGGCATTGAAAAACCTGGGTTGTCACAGACTTGGTCAACCAATCCATAATAATTCATAACATATCATGCCCACTAGAAGTTCTGGGCAACCCAATTGTAAAATCTATGGTTATGTGATCCTATTTCCACTCTAGAAGCTCCATAGTTTGTAACAAACCTACTGGTCTTTGGTGTTTTGCTTTCACTTTCTGACAGGTGGGGCACTATGCAACACACTCTCCAATATCTCGCTTCATTCCTGGCCATTAGAAGTTCCTTTTTAGATCTTGGTACATCCTTAAAGCAGACAATATTGTGACTGTTGGAAGTCCGGGGTGTTACACAAAGTGTAACTCCCATTAGTTATAACTTGTAATTAGTATGTAACATATATTTAATTACAGACTAAGTGTTAATAGTTTTAAGTACTTCTTTCAGTTGAACTTAGTTCTTAAATAATTATATTCAATGAACACATTTCTTAAACTTTACACTCATTATACTTAGTTAAAAGGATAATGTCACTTAACTAACTAGTTTGTTAAGTGTCTCATGTTTTTATCTAAATACTTATCACTTTATTTGATATATTCGAGGGATGTCTTCATAAAGCCAATTAGAAATTAATAAAATTACCATTGATTTCTACACACATTTCCTAGACATAATTTCAGCTCATTACATCTCTTGTCCCTTAAAATAAATTTAGTCATCTAAATTTATATATCTTATTCTTGAAAGATGTGTGCTTACGTCTCCTTGATTTCATCTTCATGTTCCCAGGTAGCTTCCTCAATAGAGTGACATTGTAATAGCTAGAGCTCTAATGTTGCAACATTGTCTACTTTGGTTAAAGCCGCACAGTTTTAAAATTCGTCCACACAATTAGAGATACCCATACCCTTATAACCACCCCAGACTTCTTCTCCCTAGTAAATGTGGGACTAAACTCCTAGGATTACCTAAAACCTGCCACCATGGAGCTTGACATCCTCCTTTTGGGATCACCAACCAAGACCACCCTCTAAGCTCCCTCTTCTCTCCTCAGGGAATACATGTCCCCATGTACAACCACTCCTCGGGTCCACTGAGTGATCACACACTATCTAACCCCACCATCATGAGGAGTTTTGACTCTGATACTAATTGTAAGACCCTGAGTCCCAACATTACGTATTTGTCTGCTTTGATCTTGGGCTTGATGGGTTTGCTCTTCCCCATAGGGAAAATGCGCATATACTAAGAGGGATACCAAGGTCTTATAACTTGCCTAACTCTGTCTACCCAGGCAATGTAGGACTAACTTTTAGGATCTCCTTAGTCAACATCATATAGCTCAGCTCCTTCATTAGGACCACCCACCAAGACCGATCAGGCACCCTATCCCCCTTTAGGGAACATGTGCCTTGCATGATCACTTTGGGTTTGGCAAACCATGTGTGACTAGCCTACCATCATGAGGGGAATAGACTCAGATACCAATTGTAACATCTAGGGCTCCAACTGTGCTATGTTGTCTGCTTTGGTTGAAGTTGCATAGTTTTAAAATGAGTTGACACCATTAGAGATACCTGAACCCTTATAACTAGCCCAAATTTCTTCTCCCTAGGCAATGTTGGACTAAACTCTCAGGAAAACCTGAAGCCTACCATCATGTAGCTCAACGTCCTCCCTTTGGGACTACCCACCAAGACCACCCTCTAGGCTTCCTTTAAAGGTCAAAGAACTTAATGGTGGCACCTGATCACAGATTAGATGTCACCAGGTCTGATCAGTTAGCTAAGATTGTTTGATCAATTTCTATATAGATTTTACATTTTATGTCATATCTTAGTTAATTCAAGTTTTAGAAATTGATTCATGGCATATGATCATTGATCAAATGTCTTAGGGTTCAAAATTTGAATAGCAACAGATCAAAGAGCTTAGATTGTCTGATCTTTTCACTTTTGGATTTTTAGTTTTCTATTAGTTTGAGGGTTGGGGAACTTACTGGTAGTATCTGATCATCGATCAGGCATTACCAATTACTATTTACATAGTAACATATTAGATGATTGAGATTGTTCGAACAATTTTAAGCCTCAATCAATGATCTCAGTCAAATCCAAGCTAATTAGGCAAGTGTTTACCTATTTCTAATCATTGATTAGGAAATCAATGGATGGATGATCCTAGAAACCTAGATTTAGCATGAAAATTATACAAATCTAGCAACAAAATCCAAATTATGAATTGGGTTTCATGGATCTTAGCTCCTGAGTGTGTCACAGTGCTTTTCCCTCTTTGAAATGAGTTGGATTGACCCTAATCTATCATGAAACCCTGCGAGCTTTGTTGTGCATCGATCTCCCCTTCAATTCGCAGGCAAGCAAGGACAGATTGTCCTAAAACCTTGGGTCTTTGGTTTCTGTTCATGTGCAAAAGATTTTCATTGGATTGGATAGTTGTCATCTGCAGCGAATTCCTAAAGTCCAGCACCCGAAAACAGTAAAAATCTCCCTCTCTACTACATGGTCTGGTTTTTCAAGTGTGTAGGCTCCCTTTCCCTCTCTCTTCTCTCTTCCTTCTCCTCTCCTTCCTCTCTTCCTTCCTTTCTTCTTCATCTTTCTCTCCCATTGAGTTTCCTCTTTGTGTGTGTGTGTGTAGGGCTTAGGAACAGACCGTAAGGTCTGTTTTCATTTTCTTTAAGTGGGGAGGGGGTGCCATTCTCAAAATGGACCCCCTCTTTATATACTTTATATTATTTAATTTAACTCATTAAATGAATGAATCAAACATAATTTCTATTAACTTAATCAAAATGAGGTCAAAGAAATCATCATATGATCATGATGTCATCTTGACCAAGTTTGTTATGAATTTTTATAAGTGGGGCCCACAATGTGAAATTGTCAAATTGCACTTCACTTGTAAGATGCACAATTTTTCATCCAAATTCAAGGGTTTAATAAGTGTCTTATTAAAGTTCAATTATGTAGAACTAAAAATACTTAATTTAAAATTTACATTTTATCAAAATTATTTTAGAAATAATTTGAAATGGAATTTAAAAATTAGGGTTATTACATTATTGTAGCACACTAGGTCCCACCAGTACATATATTATTTGCTTTGGCCATAGACATCATGGTTTTACTCTTCCCTATAGGGAAAATGCATATATACTAAGAGAGATACCCAGGTCTTATAACTAGCCCAACTCCTCCTCAGGTGATCCTTAGCAGACATCATATAGCTCAACATTCCTCCTCAAGACCACTCACCAAGACTGACCAGGCACCCTACCCTCTTTAGGGAACACATGTCCCCGTTTGACCACTTCGGGTCCTACAAACCACATACAGCTAGCCCACCATCACAAGGGGAACTAGCTCTAACATGAAATGTAACACCCTAGGTCCCAATAGTACATATATTGTCCTCTTTGGCCTTAGGCCTCTCATTTTTCTACTCCCTTGTCTTATGTCTTCAAACCTAAGTCATTGTAAATAATTTAGAAGGTCTCAGTAAGTTTGCATTTATGTAGGTAGTTTAATCATCAAAATATGAGGTTTACATAGTTTTAATCTAAAATAAATTTCCAATCAATTGTTATGAGTTTTGTAAAATGTGATGCATGAAGAGCAGTATAATAGCACTCTGAAATCTCAAATATGCTTTGCAAATCAATGTCATGCCAAACCATTTTAGTTTCTTAGTTTCAATATCCATGCATGTTATTTCAAAGAAAATAATAACCTTTGTAAGATATTTAACAAGATATGAATAGTCACCACAAGTCATGTTATGCAATACTCATACAAAATAAATAATGAATCATCGTCAAAATCAATAAACAAAAAGCATTTAAAGAATACTTAAATATAGTCAATCTATCTCAATATATATATCTATATATATAGATATATAACACCATCTAAGTCTCCTCGAAGTCTTGCAATTGTAGAACCACTTGAAATCTAACTGTTTGTTGTTCGTCATGAGTACTCATTATAGACTTTCATTCTCAGGGTGCCATGCACCTCTAATGTTATCTCACTATATGTATGAATCTCAAAATAATATACCCTTTGCACAGTAGACAAGACCCAATCAAGTCCATACTTATCACGGTGCTACCAAGATGGATACTTCTCTGTACCATGCACATGGTGAATACAGCACGCAAGGCCATGAATTGCCTATGATGTCATTGACCTGAATTTAGCCTTTTGAGGTCAAGTATCAAATATATAAAGTTTCAAAAAGGGGGTGATCAATCCGCAATCTTCCTAGCACAGCATCCACCAACCCCAATATGTTTGTCATAACATAATAATAATAATAATACTAGGCATCATCGTATGTTGATGTAACTCAGAAAACCATAAAAATCTATGCATTAGTGAAATCATGCAATCAAATCTCTTGTTATGATATAACCACATAAAAGCAACCCTCACAAGGGTTGAGTTTGAGGACTCCTTACTCTTCATCATTTCATAGATCACAAACTCCCTATTATTTCAAATATATTTTCATATACAAGCTTTCAATTTAATAATAAATCAATATGGTATTCCAAACTGATAAGTTGCATGAAATACAAGTATATTCACTGTATAAATCATAAATCTTAAAAATCTCAATTTTACCTATTTTCAAACATGATAGAATAGCCATCAACAGTTTTCATGTTTCACAAAAGCATATCAATGTTAATACTACCTACCTCTTTTGCCATGCTTCAAGATCTAGTTATGTCCCTTCTTAAACTCACTTATTGATCACCTAACCAAGTTAATATTTTAGGTTCTATGTCAAAGATCAATTCATATATTAATAATTATAAAGATGTCTATTTAACTTCTAATATAATAGTCCCAATCATGTGTTAATTGTGGAACCATTATGTTTTTAACAATCCATCATCCATAAATTATTAAAATAGGACAATCTTAGTTGTTTATGCCATTGATCTATGCTCTCAGTTATGGGTCATCCATCCAACATTCATTAAGTTCTAAACTATAAAATCTGCGCCATTGATTATCGGACAATGATCCATATTCATATTTCCAAGTTCCAACCATTGGATGGAAATCTTACTTCAAATTCTCAAACCATCCTATAGTTAGATTTCAATTTATTTAATATAAGTAGTACTTAGGGGTTCTAATCATTGACCGATTAGTATGTTTAATTACATATCAATGATCCACATTTAGTCTATTAGATTTTCCATAATTTGACCTTGACACACTAAATTTAGAGGGAATCATAGTGTCTTTATATTATATTAACATAAGATTACTAATGAGGTACTAGTTATCTGAATTTTTTAGTTTTTCTACTTATTCTCAATTTGAACGGTCAGTTTTTTTATCCTTTTTGGTGATTTGTACTCTCATCATAATATATATATATATATCAGTATTATTACTAGTTGAAGGTCAAGGAACACAATGGTCACACCTAATCACCAATCAAATGTTACTAGGTTCCTGTTCCATTGTTGTTAAATCGAACTGATGAGATTGTCTGATCAATTTCTATCCAGATTTTACATTTTATGTCATATCTTAGTTAATTCAAGGTTTAGGAATTGATTTGTGGTGTCTAATCATCGATGAGACATCACTAGGGTCACAATTGGAATAGTTATTGATCAGGCAGCCTAAATTGTCCAATATATTCACTTTTAGATTTTAAAGCTTTTTAGTTTTCTATCAATTTGAGGGTTGGGGAACTTATTGATAGTATCTAATCATCAATCAGACATTATTAGTTACTATTTACATAGTAATAGATCGGATGGCTAACATTGTTTGATTTTAAGCCTTGATCAACAATCTTAGTCAAATCTAAGTTATATTAGGCAATTGCTAACCTATTTCTAATCATTGATTAGGAAATAAATGGTTGGATGATCCTAAAAACCTAGGTTTATCATGAAAATTGTACAGATCTAGCAAGAAAATCCAAATCACAAATTAGGTTTCACGGATCTTACCTCCTGAGTGTGTCACTGTTCTTTTCCCTCTCTAGAATGAGTTGGATTGACCTCGATCCATCGTGAAACCCTCCAAGCTTTGTAGTGTAATGAACTCCCTTTCAATTCACAATCAAGGAAGGCATGGATCATCCTAAAACCTTGGGGCTTTGGATCATGCTCGTGAGTAGAGCTCCGACGCCTAAAAACTCCAAAAATCTGCATGTCTACTGCGCAGTCTGGTTTTTCTAGCATGTAGGCTCCCGCTCTCGCTCCCTTTCTCTTTTCTTTCCATTCTCCTCTTCTTCCTCTCTTCCTTTCTTCTTCCTCTTTCTTTCCCATCGAGTTTCCTCTCTGCATGTGTGAGTTGGGTTTGGGAGTAGATTGTAAGGTCTATTTTCATTTCCTTTAAGAGGGAAGAGGGTACTCTTATCAAAATGGCCCCCTACTTTATGTACTTTATATTATTTAATTTAACTAATTAAATCAATGAATTAAATGTCATCACTGAATTAAATCAATGAATTTAATTTAACTAATTATATTATCTTAATCACAATGAATTCAAAGAAATCATAACTAGTGATTATGATGTCATCTTGACCAAGTCCATTACGAATTTTTGTATGTGGGCCCACAATATGAAATTACCTAATTGCCCTTCAATTGTAAAATAACTTTTCCATCCAAACTCTGATTTTAGCAAACTTAGTGTCATTGGAATCATTTTTGTAAGTAAATCCAATACCGAGGTTTCAAGGATCTAATAAATGTCTTTCTAAGGGTCAATTCTTTACAACTAAAAATACTTAATTTAAAATTTGCATTTTATCAAAATTAATTTAGATTTAAAATTGAATTTAAAGATTAGGATTGTTATAGATGTTACCAGAACACCTTCACTATAATAGGATTACCTTCAACCTTAGTGTTTGTTCTATTCCATCTAAAATTCTGATAGGTGGTTCGATGTAGGTCAAGTCATCTCATATTTGGAAATACTCAAAATCTTGAACATGTGATGGATGCTGTTCATACTTTTTGAGCATTGATACATGGAAAATGTTATGAATTACTAATAGCCTTGAAGATAGGCTATTCTATATGTAACATATTTAATTCTTCCCAAAATTTTGAAAGGTTCAATAAACCTCAGACTAAGTCTTCCTTGTTTTCCAAACCTCATGATGCCTTTGGTAAGTGATACTTTGAGAAATATGTAATCAATCACTTCAAATTCCAATTCTCTCTAGTGTTTATCTGCATAACTTTTCTCTTTTCTCTTTGCTATCTTAAGCTTTTGTAGATCAACTTAATTTTGTTGGCCATTTGCTCAACTATTTTTTACCCTAGAAACTTCCTTTCTCCAACTTCATCCCAACATACTAATGAGCTACTATTGTAAGTGAATTTCACTAAGGGTAATTGATCATCCTAATTACCTTTAAAATCAATGACACATGCCTTAACCATATCCTCCAATATTTGAATGGTCCTTTCTGATTGTCCATCAATCTAATGATAAAATATCATACTAAAATCTAGTTGGATGTACTCATGGCTTCTTGTAATCTTCTCTATAATCGTGAAGCAAATCTTGAATTTGTATTGGATACGATTGTCATTAGTATTCCATATTGCCTCACTATTTCTTGAATGTAGGGTTTGGCTAAATGATCCAATGAATAAATGATTCGAATAGCCCAAAAGTGAGATGATTTAACCAATCTATCTATGATAACCCAAATTGACAGAGTAGTGTCTAAAGTTTCTGAGATTAGTAGCAGATTGAAGAAAATCAACAATGATCTAGCTTTGAATGACCAAAATCTATCTAACATTCTCTTCGAACATGGCACCATAAATATGATTGGTCATGGATGTGAAGGCATCATCATGATGTATGATTTTAATGGTTTGGATCATTCAAAATCAAAGTTTTTGGGCCAAAATCAAAAGAGGCCTATTTTAGCCCTTATTGGACGTCTTGGATTAAATCAAGGTAATTTCTTAGATGAGAGCTTGAGTGATCAAGTCAAGACCATTCAAATGTTTCTATGCTTATCAAATAAAAAACACCCTTGCACGGCTTGCTTGGTCAAGGGGTAAATGATGGACTAGTAACAGATTCTCACCCTTTGATCTTAGAAAGTCTGAGCTAGGAGATTTAAATGCTTAGGAATTTACCAAAACACATTATAACATCTCAAAAGCTACTTAGATTTGATTAATAACTCATGTGGGGCAAATTTGCAATGAGTGAAGATTTAATAAGACTTGGAGCTTAAGGATTTCACATTTAAAAATTATGAATGGCTGAAGCAACATATGCAATTATATAGTATCTTTGTTAGATTGCACTTGCTTATTGTGGGAGGGATATTCCCATCTATATGTATACTTCAATTATACATAAAATAAATAGGTTATTTGAAGTTTAATTTGAGTGCAAAAGACATATTTTTTCTAGTTGATTTTTTACATGGTTTTCAAGGTGGAATTTTGGATGTGTTTCCCATTGCAAGTTGAGATCGGAAAGAGTGCATCTTAACTTCGATGTTTTTGTATTACTTGTGCAGTTCAAGAGTGATCAGAGTTTTTTACTGTTATCCTTTGTCGCGAGTTTGATTCTTTCCCTAAGTCCTATATCTCTTGGTGGTGAAAATGTATCCAAGAGAGGTGGACTACTTGTGTTTGAATACAATGGTGGTGTATTTGTAACTATGCTAAAACTAATCTTAACTTAAATATGTGGTGATGATTTCTGTATCCACAAGAAAACATTGGAAATTTTTGGTATATCTAATTAGTTTGAGTGTGTAACTCTAGCACCCAGTTATTTAGTGTTAAGTTGGTATTCAAACAGGGATGTGTTCCTAATGTTTATTAATGGGGTATCATGGAAAGCATGTTGCTACAGTAGAGAACGATGCTTAGGATCTAAAGATAGATGACTTAAGAAGATAAATTGGAAGACCAAAGCATCTAGAAAGACTTAGCACTCAAAGCACAAAAGGTGAGAAATCCAAACTTGTTTCTTCTGATTAATTATTAGATGACTCCTACTTATTTTCTTCTAAAAGTAGTAGAGCTTCTAGCTAGAGCTCATCCTCAAGTAGTACCACCAAGATAAGAAAACATGACTTTCATCCTTTTGGAGTGAAAGTGAATGTCTTGGAATTCAAAGGCAAGTTTAGTCTGATTAGTTTCTTAATTGGTTACATAAAGTCTAGCATGTCTTTAAGCATAAAGATTTCCCAAAAGACTCCAAAGTAAATCTCGTTGACTTAAAACTAAGAAAATATGCTTCATTTTGATGGGACAATCTAAAAAAACAAAGAGTAAGAGATGGTAAAAGTAAAATCAAAAGTTAGGGAAAGATTAAAAGGGAAATAAAGAAATGTTTTCTACCCAAAAATTATAGGATGGAAACATTCTTTAAGATCCAACATTTGAAGCAAGTAAGCTTGAGTGTTGAGGACTACATAATGGAGTTCTTGCACCTTATGCTTAAGTTTGATATGGCTGAGCCACATGAGTAGACCACAGTGCATTTCTTAAGTAGACTAAGAAAGGACATTGGAGACAGTATGACTACAGTAGTACTTACCATTCAATGACATCCAAAAATTAGCTTTAATTGTTGAGAAGCAACAAAAAGAAGTAAATAAAAGAGGCATGACCAAAACATATGGAAGAAGAAGCACTTTCAATTTGGGAGGTGGTTCTAATTCTAACAGGATGCCCAATAACAAAGCACAACAAAGTCAATCTAAGAATAAAAATAACAAGTAGTCAAAATCCTCTAACACTATGGCTAGAAGATGCTTCAAATGCTAAGGGGCTTGGACATATAGTCTATGATTGTCCAAACCAGAAAGTCATGGCTCTTGTTGAGGAATTTGAATGCAAAGAAAAGGAAACTCAATCAGGTTTTGATGAAGAGGAAGATGACATTGTCCTAGCTGACCATGTGGAGATGCTGGTGATACGTGAAGTCTAGGTGCCCTACACAATGTCGATGATGATTAGCTCGCTATAATATATTCCGTACATGATGTACTTCACATGGTAAGGTGTACAATATAATCTAGCAGTGCGTCCAATAACATGGCTTCTATTGAACTCGTCAACAAACTAAAGTTGAGGAGCCGCATCCTCAACCCTAGAGGTTAAAGTGGCTTGTGAAAAGACATCAAATAAAGGTAACATGCAAATGGATTGTCTCCTTTTTTTACTGGAAATAACTACAAAGATGAAGTATGGTGTGATATTATCCTAATGGATGAGTGCCATTTGCAGTTGGGGAGAACATGTCAATTTAATAGGAGAGCCCAACATGATGTGTGCAAGAATATTGACGCTTTTATATTCCATGGAGGGAAAATAATCTGTACACCTCTAAAACCTAAAGTAATCAATAAATCTTCATATGTAACTCATTATAGTAGTAAAAAAAATAAAAAATTAATGTAAAAATATTAAGTGATGCATGTGATGAAATAAGGCAAAAGACACCATGAAGAGATTGAAACAAATATAAAAGCTAAAATTGTCCACACTTCCTTAAAAGAATCTGAAGATGTGTTTCTAAAGGAGAACCCTAATGGCTTACCTCATTTTCAAGAAATCCAACATTGTATTGACTTCATCCTAGGATCTGTAATTTATAATAAAGCAACTTATAGAATGAGCCTAAAGAACATAAGTCATTGTAAAGACAGGTTCAAGAATTGATGGCCAAAGGTTTAGTGTGTGAAAGCAAAAGTCCATGTACAAGCCTAACCTTCTTGTACCCGTGAATGATAATTCATGGAGGATGTGTATAAAGAACAAAGCTATGAACAAAATCACTATCAACTATCACTTATTGGACCAACTACATGGTGCAATGTCTTTCTCAAAGATTAGCCTTTGTAGTGGCTACCATTAGATTTGCATGAGATCAGGTGACGAGTGGAAGACAATATTCAAAACATGTGATGGCCTGTATGTGTAGTTGGTAATGTCATTTGGTTTATCTAGTGCCCCTAGTACCTTTATGCATTTAATGACTAATGTATGTAAACCCTTTAGTGGAAAATTTGTAATTATATATTTTGATGATATTTTTGTATACACTAAGAGCCAGGAGGAGCACTGAGATCATCTTCAAGACGTGCTGCAATTGTTGAGAGAGAAAAAGTTGTATAGTGACTTGAAGAAGTGCAACTATTCACATATAGCCTTATTTTCCTAAGCTATTTCATCTTGATCGATGGAGTGAAGATGGAACCAAGTAAGGTGGACACTATTGTTAGTCAACCTATGCCTAAGATGTTGTTCGGTAATAGAAGCTTCCATGTCCTACCTTCCTTCTATAGGAGGTTCATCAAAAACTTCAATACTCTCATTTCTCTAATCATTGAGTGTATGAAAGGTGGAACATATGAGGGGATAGCAGAAGCATAGAAAAAGCTTTGAATCAATTAAATAGAAGGTAACCAACACACCCATGCTTTTTCTTTTAGAACTTTGATTGTTTGTCTAAATAGAGTGTGATGCCTCCATCTTTGAAATTGGTGCTATCTTGAGTTAGGAAGGAAAATTAGTCACTTTTTTTAATGAGAATTTGATGAAATCATGCCACAGCTATGAAGTTTGACATACTTAGAAATATGACAGGAAATACCTTTATATTTAGTAGTTTCTAACCCTAAACATACCCTAAATATCAGTAATTAGGTTTATTTTACATTCTATAAGATTAGATTACCACTAAAAAAATGCTATGTTTAGGACTCAAAACCTTATAAAAAGAGATTAAGACCATTATTAGAGCAATTAGAAACTGTATGTGAAGGAAAGACTTTATCTGTATTAAATAAGGTATTCTTATCAAAATTTAAGGTGACAAACTTCCCATGCATACATGAGAGTATTCTACCACCTTGGAAAGCTTCTAAGGGAAGCTCAAATCATGTATAATAGATACAAATATGTAAGAACCTTTTTTGAAACAAAATAAGTTAGAGATCAGGGCCCACATGGAGACTTATTTCATTAACTCTCTCTCCTACTAAACAAAAGAAGGGACCATACTAAGGAGTACATTATTTTTCCATGGAATGTAGTGCATTCCCCTTAATTTCATGTTATTAAATGAGAAAAATAAGGAAGAAAATAAAGGAGGTGAAGAGACGGACAATTTATGGAAAATCCAAGGTCAACATTCATCCATACTTTTGAAGTGTTCAATGGACAAGATCTATCCTTGTTTATGGATATCCTAAGTAACCAATGGGAATTCACTTAGACAATGATGGACCAATGGGAATCAAGATTTTATGGTTGGGAATCATTGAAGTATCTTATGCACGATGTATTGAAAGACAAAAATGTAATGATTGTGTAATTAAGACTCCAAGTTAGGTGAATTGGATTCTAAGTCTGATTGGATGTGATATGTATCTAGGTGATGGAATTGTGGAGGACCTCATTGGAGTTGGGTTTGATTGATTTGAGAGGTACAGACGAGTGGTACTTCGTCTGAGGTAGGCGATTACATTTGAAAATTTTCCATGATTTCTTAAATCATGGCATATTATTTGAAAGTTTGAGGTGTGGGTTTTATGCTCTACCATGTTGCATGAGATCATTTTTTAGCATGTATTGCCAATATGCTTGCTAATTCTTTTGTACATGATTTATGCATTGTTTGTAGTATATTTCAGTTGCATCAATTTGATTATTGAGGACGTTATACACTGATTTTCAATGCATGATGTTGATATATTGAATTTCTCTCTTGATTTGATTTTATTGAGAATGGTTATGCATTATCACGTTTTCATGAAAATTCCTTTACTATACATGGTTGATATTATGACATCTGGATCTACATGATTTAGCCTTATATTTTAACATATGACTGATGGTACACTACCATGCCTTTGACTGGATCTTATTGAATACACTAATTTTCAATGCATGATGTTGATATATTGAATTACTCTCTCGATTTGATTTTATCGAGAATGGTTATGCATTATCATGTTTTCATGAAAATTCCTTTACTATACATGGTTGATATTATGACATATGGATCTACATGATTTAGCCTTATATTTTTAACATATGACTGATTGTACACTACCATGCATTTGATTAGATCTTATTGAGATTATTACACATGAGAGTTTCTATGCTTTGTCGATTGGGATAATTGAGGTTGCAATGGGATGCATACCCCCCTTGGTGAGTGCCTGAGTGCCCCGTGTGGCTGAAAGGGTGAAAATAAGATTGTAATGCATCTTTTCTTGAGTGCTTGAGTGTCCCGTCATGGGTGAAAGGGTAAAAGAGTGAAAGCAAAAAGTATAGAGAGTTAGGCCCATGTTGCCATGAGTGTACTTGAGGCACTCATAGGGCTTGACTATGCATGATGTTCTATTGATTTTGGCATGCATTATATCATTCTATGGACACAAGTTTTCATTCTTTTGATGGACGTATATCCAAGTATTTTTCACATGTTTTGTATGCCATGATGCCCAGGATTGATATTGATTTGTTTAGACCATGATTCTTTTGTATTATTCATCATGGATGTCTAATGTCTTGTGGGCTTTGTATATATTAATGTTATGAGATTTACCATGATATTGATACTTTATGCCATATGATTTTATTACATTTGTTATTGAACGTGATCACCTACACAAGCATAGCTTGTTAAGGCATTGCTTTGTTTGCAATGCCTCATATATAAAAAGTTGCAACAGGTGGTGGATGTGCTGAAAGAGCAAGCAAAAGTGATGACGGTTTCTAGTGAAACATTGAAGACATTTCAGAGATGATAAGTTTGCTTAGGACCTCGCTTTACTTATTGTTTATGGACTGTACTTTAATGTAAATTGCAATGTGACCTGGAAGTGAGGATATGAATTCATGTTGGATGTGATGGTCGTATGGAGGGACCCTAGGTATTTTGTTATGGCTTGATTTTCTTACCCACTGTTGGAGTACACATTTTTATTACAAATTGTGTTTGATTTGGATGGATGGGTGTGGAGACTGAGTTTCCCATGTGTCATGTAATTGTGTTTATTAGGTGATTGTATTGTATGTGTCATGTGCAATGGTTCAAAATACAGAGGAGACTCTGTCGAATTTTTGGTAGAAATGTAATTTCGTTTCATCACTAAATCCATGATTTTTTTGTTGTATGACTCCCGGGAACTTTGAAAGAAGTGCTTTTAGTTGAGTTTTTGTTTTTGGTCACTTTAAAAATTGAAGTTTTAAAATAGGGATACCGATTGTTTTATAAATTGTTATTATATTATTAGTAAAACCCAGGGTGTCATAGTTTGGTATCAGAGCCTTGGTCTACTCCATCAGAACCACTCCAACAAATTCAAAGGTCACATACAGCCCATGAAGTGGGGTGATTTCCTAAATATGAGTTATAGAGATAACTCATGTGGGGGATGTTGATGATTATGAAATTGATAAGGCCATGAAGGTTGGCAGATTTTCTTAGAGAAATTGGGACTTTAAGTCCTTGTATAAACACAAGGAACTACACTTTTATGGGAAGTGTATGATTCTTAGTATCATGAATCAAAATGAAGATTGTAAATTAGTTTCTCTTAGTGAAAACCTTATTATATGATAGAAGATGTATTTATGTGAATTGCTTTTGAGACTTCAAGTTCTAACTTGAGTGGTGTGAGTAAATTTTTAGAAAATTCTAACAATTATTGTAATAACAATAGCATGAAAAGAATGATGAAGGAATAAAAATTATCACAATTATTGAGAACTGGAGAAAGTTGATAGGAGTATTGTATAAATTTAAACTTGAAGTGGATTTATTTGACAAGTGAACCCTAATATGGTGAAAAAGTGTTGAGACCTTAATGAAGTAAGATCCTAGTATTTCTGTGACGACTCGGGTTTTCCCATGCATTTTTAAATGCAATATCTAACTCCTAAGGTGGGATGCATCCCTTTTTGAAAACCATTTTATGAAAACCATGCAATGCAGCTGAAATATTTAGTTTTAAACTCATTTTGAAAACCCCGAGTGTCATTAGCTTTCACAACAACCAAAGTAGTTTTTGAAAAACTTCAAAAATTATAAATGTTTCTCCCTAGGTCTTTCCAGTCATAGCACACAGCCCAACTGTAAATTAATACAAATACATGTCCAAAGGGTAGAGAGTTTACTCACATGTATGGTTGTCTCCTTTGTTTATTCACTTGCTCATAGCACTAATATCTCCTAAGACGTCTTCTATTTGTGAGTGGAACTATCTTGAAAAATGTTAAGGATAGGGTGAGTATATACTATACTCAGTAGGAGTCTATCACTATTAGTTTTGCAATGCAGGCTATGTTTAAAATCATACGCTGTTTAAAACATGTGCATGTTTGAACAATCATGGTCAATATCGATATTAAAAACCACTGTCGAATTGGAATACTGACGACTTAAAGAAATAGCATAATCCAAGTCGAAAGTATCATATATCATAAACATAATGATATGCATAAGATGCTCAACTGAATCCAACTCATGGATATCTGGTATGGTCGACCAACCTCATGTCATGCCATATGCAATGCAAATAAATCCTCAAACCATAGGGTCCAACGATGCCCACGACCTCGCCGCAGTGTGGTCCTCGGGTACCTAAGGACATAGGGGTCATATGCCTCCACGGGACATATGACACTTCGAACCAGTGCTGTGACACCAGTGGTAGCCCCCTGTACCACATGCAGTCGAGGCAGGGACGTTGCCCTTTTTGGGCATGGTACCCATCCACTTAATAGTGGTAGAGGCTGGAGGCCGACCCAAACCTCTCGGCATAGCGCCCACGAGCTTATAATCCCAAATCATATCAGATCAAACAAGCGAAAACCTCTTTTTCAAAACCTGTCCTCTTTGGGTCCTTCACAACTGCCTGGCCCTCACAACTGCCTACCCAGCATCTTTTGGGCACTCTAGTGTCTTTTGGTAACCCTCAAGGACATGCAATCTTTCAAAAACTCAATGCTCACAAATCATACAATATATGCATTTGTTTGCAAAACATATCTATGCATAATGTATATGCAATTATTTGCAAAACATGTCTATGCATAAAGCATTTATCATATGTATGCTGAATTAAGTCATGCTAAACAAGTTATATAACTTATACTTAAAACATGCATAAAACAATCATGGCTCTTTTAAAAAGTCTAGTAGCGATAGAGCGCCTACCTCAAAGTCTCCTGGAGTTGTGTCCTTTATCACTTCAACCCATCCCTGGGTCTCATTTATAAACTCCTGGGTATGAATGGATACAAGGAGTCCTTATTAATTTCAATCCATTTAGTCATTAGATCGTTAGCTCTGCCTATTGGGTCCAAGGTCCTTGCCTAATTCATTCGTCAGGCTAGATCCTATGGTGTGGATCTACTTTCCAATAGTTAGACTCTGTGTATCCTGGTTGAACTGCGACCGCCATACGTGCATGCGTGCCCAAAGGCCATGCCAGGGACCGCGTTTTACACGTGCACATGCAAGCTTAAGTGACGCGCTATGACGTGCATCATTGCATGGATGCACCTTGTAGCATGGCGCATCTCAGCTCTCAGGGCACCCCGTGCACCCTGGTCGAGCTAGGACCTATGCCCCATGTCGCACGCGCACCTAGGACAGTGTACGCACTAATGTACGCTTGGAACCCGTTGCAGGGACCCTGTCCCAAGCTCAATGTGCAGCATGGCGTTCCTGGGACGCCTGGCTCGTGCAAGGTCGTTTGAGCAGGTTTGGGGACGTTTTCCGGCCAGGAAATCCTACTGGAAAATGTCTTAGAACGCTAGATCCAGCATGGATCTAGCCTGAAAGGGGAAGAACCAAGAGAGAGAGAGAGAAGAACAGGCTTACCTGGGCAGCTTGGGGACGCCCATTGCAGGTGGTGGAACTCCATTTCCGTCTGAAACCCCATCTTGCCGGAATTCTGTGTTTGTTCGAACCCACGAAGGGGAAAACCCCAATGTCAGACCGGAACAAGAGGAGAGATGGGAATGGAAGAATGGCCGGCCCGACTATGGCTTGGCCGTTGCCGGAAATTGCAGGGAACTGGGTTTCCATTTCTAGCGAGAAACCTCAGCCCCAATGACTGGAAACCACATTTTTGGAGAGGGGAGATGGGGTTTTTATAGAGGGGAGAAGGCGGTGCCCCTCAATGGCAGTGCCGCCCTTTCCCCTAGGGTTTTCTGGAGAAATCATGAAAAATGGGTTTCTGGAGGGGTCTAGAGGTTGAAGACGACAAGGGGTGCCGTTATCAAAATGGCCCCCTGCGTTTTTCGTCTTTTTTTCATTTTTTCGTTTTTCTGTTGAATTTTCAGAAATACCCCTATCTTTAAATGGCTGGAACTTCTTCATACGAACTCCGCTTTGGGTGATTTTTGAGGCGTTGGATTCCATTTTTCAAGTAGAATCTAATGGTCTTAAGTTCCCTCTCAAATTCCTTCATTTACTATTTTAAATAAAATGAAACTTTTAACTCAGTTTATTTCCTATGGAATGTTCAATTTTCGTTAAAAATAGTGTAAATTACTTGGTCATTACATTATTACCCCCTTAAAAGAATTTCATCCTCGAAATTCCATAAATTATCATCTTCAAGGTATTTTGCCTCTTAGATAACTTTTTGGTGAATGCATTGCCCCCTTAGGAATCAAATCTAGGCTCAACCTCAATTTACCATTTTTACTATTCCTTCTACAAGGCCTTACCTATAAGGGCCACTTTCGCTGCGTACTCTGATGCATACTCCTATACATGCCAGTTTAACAATACCGGTTTCTAGCTGTAATTCATCTATCTCCAAATCCTTAGATTCCTATACTTATCTCATCATGTATAGGATAGTCTCCTCGTAAGATCATGCTTCTTTATTCATGTATAAATTACTCCATACTTCTTTGAGATCATATGATCTTATTTCTCCTATTTTAAATATCATAGGATAATCCCTTTCATCTAGTGATCTCTTTCATCATCCACAAGTTCAAAAAAGTTACCTTCTCTCTATTGTGTCTAACTTTGCTTCTTATCTTTTATATTTGTCCCCAAGATACTTCAATAACTGACATGGTATCATGTGCTCTACAGCCAAACCCTTGATTATCTTCGAATGACTTGATTCCTCAACCAAAATAAAATCATGAAAGTCAATTTGTAGCATCTTCTACCGAGGACCGTATCATATACTGAAAGTAAAATGTCCTAACTCTATATCCAATCAAATTCATTAAACGCTTTTCTCATGTCAAATGTTAATGGTTGATTCATTATCATGGGTCAAATGTTCTTGTCCAGAGGCCTATCTCACTATTTACATCAATTTGTCATTCGGATTTTCAATAATGTTCCCATTTATGTAAACCAAAAAGTCTCTTATTCATAACCGAGTAACCTTACTAGGTCATGGTTGAATCCTTTGTCATCATCCTCTTTGTCCTTTCTTTGCTTGATGGTTTTCTTCGTAACCTTTTAGTCCAAAAGTTCTATACTCAATCCAGTAGGGTTAGTCCTTAGGAAATTCCTTCAATTAATTTTTCGTACTTGGTATATGCT
Organism: Warburgia ugandensis; assembly: GCA_035236585.1. NCBI lineage: Eukaryota > Viridiplantae > Streptophyta > Magnoliopsida > Canellales > Canellaceae > Warburgia > Warburgia ugandensis. The sequence continues at coordinate 37,914,908 of CP141131.1, forward strand.
CATAACAACTAACTATTGGTCTAAAGGCAACGTAACATTAAATCTCACCTTATATTGTATTGGCTATTTCAAATTTTCTCCTTCCATTCCCTATGTCAATATATTGTTCAATCTTTTATCAGGGCTTTATTGTCAATCATGCAGTCTATATTGTCAGGAGGTATAAGTAGTGATTTTCTCAATTCCTCAAATTTTATCCTTCAAGTGCCTCCTCATAATTAGCTTATAACAATAATTATCATTCAATAGCGATTATATCAAATTGTACTCAAGTTGTTAACTTAACAAATTTAACAATACTCAGGTAAGCATAAACATTTTCTTAGACATAGAAAAACTTTATTTGATTACCTATTGATCTCTTTCTAGATATATCTTTGTCATAAGCTCAGGGGTCTCCAAATTGATCAGTACTTATCTACCTTTCTTTTCAATCCAAGTCAGCAGTATTTCTCAGACCCAAAGTAATTTCTTCACCTTGTCATGGTAGCTATTAAGGTTCGAAAAATCTTCCACATTGGTTTAGATCACTTCTTATTTTTGCTCCTATCTCAGTTTCAACTGTCCTCATCAACTAACCTCATACCCTCAATTGACTTAGTTTAACAAGTACTTCTTTCAAGGAAAGCTCAAGTCTAAAGACTTATAACATCCCTCTAAGTATATAACTTTGACTACTAACTCATAGATACTAACATACTTGATTAATTAGGGTGGGACACCTTTATTTAGTCAACAGTACTCTAAAGGTAATGACTAAATAATGGTCTTAAGATATTTGGTCTTCCAATTTATGATAGCAAGACCTTCATTTGATCCTTGATGGTACCCTTCTTGTTGAAGATAGATAGATGGACAAGTCACTGTCCTAGCCTAATTCCTTTTTCAATATAACTTTATTGGCAAGGTGGGATATTACCAAATTTTCCTTTTTATGGATTATATCCATTGGTGTTCCCCATAAGCTAATGGATCCGATAAAAATCTAATTGTAATAATTGATATCAAACCATTTGTAGAATTTTAATTTCTAGTTGGTCACCATTCCTCTTCGAAAATTTCTTATCGCATAATCTCCTGATATTCGATACTCTACTCAAAGTCTTAAACCCCATATGCTTTCTCTCTTTTATACTCTTTTACAATAAGATCACCAACTCAACTAGTATTATTCGTTTGCATTTGATTGGTTTATCTTACTATAGGATTCAAGATGATAGAATTCTATGTATCTCCATAAAGTCATGATCTTCTTCTTTTGAATATTCAATATTTCATTGAATACTTATAGTTACATCTCTATCTCTTTCTCTCTTTTCTCCTAAATCCCCATTTTTGTCTACCTGGATCAATGTCTTCATGTGATTTGTTGCATATAATCGATACTGCATCTACTCCTTTACTTAACAGATATGATAAACTGAATGCTTCTCAGAAATTCTAAACTGTCTTAAGATCATTGAAATCCTCAATTGCCTATAGCCTTAATAAAATTCACACAATGTCTTAATAATGGCATTGATGTTTTGATCATGCTATATTTCTCTTACAAGTTCATGTTAGGATCGATCTATTATCATCCTTAGTATTATCATCAAAATCTTTTGATGACTCGATCGAATTCATTTCCCTATCATATTCATGTTATGTTTCTTAATCACATAATATGTCACTTGTATACATCTTCTGATTTGCTCCATAATACTCAGGTAGTTATTATTCGATAGCACTTCACTCTTTATAAGACTCCAATCAAGGTAAAATTGAGCTACGTCCTTCAGGATCCATACCTTTGTGATCTAGTATGAGACACAGTTATCTCCCAGTATCATCTTGCATTCTCATCCCTCTTAGATTATCATCAAAACCTTCTCAAAGTCTGTCTTTTACATCCCTTATCACACTCATATCACATCCCTTGTGATAGTGTGCTCATATTCTGATATTCTTTATGATGGTAAGATAGTCATCTAGGTTCTTCGATGTTCTCATCTTGGGTGAGATTGATCTCTTATAGGTCAGAACTATCTACCAACAAGTCCACTAACATCTTCCATCATCATTCTTATCATAATATAATCCATATATGAGTTTTCATATTTGCACCACACAACAATCCTTAATCCTTAAGTCGTCTTAGACTAGATTTTGGATAAGGGTTGCATTACCCTCTGCTTAATTATTTGTTAAACCAAGCTGTGTTTCACCTATTTATTTATGGTGAACTGCCTTGAGCATTAATATTGTAATCCTCAAATAGAAGTAGTCATCTCTACTACTCCTATTTATACTACTTCTTCTTGATTTTCTCTATTGTCTAGGACCCTTGAACATGCTGAACTAGCTGTGAAAGGATAAAACCTGGGCTCTGATATCAACTGTGATGACCCGGGTTTTCCCATGCATTTTTAAATGCAATATATAATTCCTAAGGCGGGATGCATCCCTTTTTGAAAACCATTTTATGACAACCATGCAATGCAGCGGAAATCTTTAGTTTTAAACTCATTTTGAAAACCTCGAGTGTCATTTACTTTCACAACAACCAAAGTAGTTTTTGAAAAACTTCAGAAATCATAAATGTTTTTCCCCAGGTCTTTCCAGTCATAGCACACAGCTCAACTATAAATTAATACAAATACATGTCCAAAGGGTAGAGTGTTTACTCACATGTATAGTTGTCTCCTTTGTTTATTCACTTGCTCATAGCACTAATATCTCCTAAGACGTCTTCTATTTGTGAGTGGAACTATCTTGAAAAATGTTAAGGATAGGGTGAGTATATACTATACTCAGTAGGAGTCTATCACTACTAGTTTTGCAATGCAGGCTATGTTTAAAATCATATGCTCTTTAAAACATGTGCATGTTCAAACAATCATGGTCAATATCGATATTAAAAACCACTATCGAATTGGAATACTGACGACTTAAAGAAATAGCATAATCCAAGTCGAAAGTATCATATATCATAAATATAATGATATGCATAAGATGCTCAACTGAATCCAACTCATGGATATCTGGTATGGTCGACCAACCTCGTGTCATGCCATATGCAATGCAAATAAATCCTCAAACCATAGGGTCTAACTATGCCCACGACCTCGCCCCGTGTGGTCCCTGGGTACTTGAGGACACAGGGTCATATGCCTCCACGGGACATATGACACTTCGACCCAGTGCCATGACACTAGTGGTAGCCCCCTGTACCACATGCAGTCGAAGCAGGGACGTTGCCCTTTTTGGGCGTGGTGCCCATCCACCTAATAGTGGTAGAGGCTGGAGGCCAACCCAAACCTCTCGGCATAACGCCCACGAGCTTATAAGCCCAAATCATATCAGATCAAATAAGCGAAAACCACTTTTTCAAAACCTGTCCTCTTTGGGTCCCTCACAATTGCCTGGCCCTCACAACTGCTTACCCAGCGTCTTTTGGGCACTTTAGCGTCTTTTAGTAACCCTCAAGGACATGCAATCTTTCAAAAACTCAATGCTCACAAATCATGCAATATATGCATTTGTTTGCAAAACATATCTATGCATAATGTATATGCAATTATTTACAAAACATATCTATGCATAACGTATATGCAATTATTTGCAAAACATATCTATGCATAAAGCATTTATCATATGTATGCTAAATTAAGTCATGCTAAACAAGTTATATAACTTATACTTAAAAAATGCATAAAACAATCATGGGTATTTTAAAAAGTCTAGTAGCAATGGAGAACCTACCTCAAAGTCTCCTGGAGTCGCATCCTTTATCACTTCAACTCATCCTTGGGTCTCATTTATAAACTCCTGGGTATGAATGGATACAAGCAGTCCTTATTAATTTCAATCCATTTAGTCATTAGATAGATAGCTCTTCCTATTGGGTCCAAGGTCCTTGCCTAATTCATTCGTCAAGCTAGATCCTATGGTGTGGATCTACTTTCCAATAGTTAGACTCTGTAATTTATCCTCTAATCCTAACTTTAAAGTCTCATTAGGTCTGCGTGCCTTAGTTCCCAGGACACCCGTGTATCCTGGTTGAACCGCGATCGCCTTACGTGCTTGCGCGCCCAAAGGCCGTGCCAGGGATCGCGTTTTGCACGTGCACATGCATGCTTAAGTGATGCGCTATGACGCGCATCATCGCACGGACGCACCTTGTAGCATGGCGCGTCTCAACTCCCAGGGCACCCCGTGCACCCTGGTCGAGCCAGGACCCGTGCCCCATGTCCCGCGCGCACCTGAAGGCCACACCTGGGATAGTGTACGCATTGACGTATGCCTGGAACCCGTCCCAGGGACCCTGTCCTAGGTGCAACATGCAGCATGGCATCCCTGGGATGCCTGGCTTGTGCAAGGTCGTCTAAGCCGGTTTGGGGATGTTTTCTGGTCAGGAAATTCGACTGGAAAACGTCTTAGAATGCTAGATCCAGCATGGATCTAGCCTGAAAGGGGAAGAACCAAGAGAGAGAGAGAGAGAGAGAGAGAGAGAGAGAGAGAGAGAGAGAGAAGAACATGCTTACCTAGGTAGCTTGGGGATGCCCATTGCCGGTGGTGGAACCCCATTTCCGTCTGAAACCCCATCTTGCTAGAATTCTGTGTTTGTCCGAACCCACGAAGGGGAAAACCCCAATGTCAGACCGGAACAAGAGGAGAGAGGGGAATGGAAGAATGGCTGGCCCGACTAGGGCTTGGCCGTTGCCGAAAATTGCAGGGAACTGGGTTTCCGTTTCTAGCCGGAAACCCCAGCCCCAATGATTGGAAACCATATTTTTGGAGAGGGGGAGATGGGGTTTTTATAGAGGGGAGAAGGCGGTGCCCCTCAATGGTGGTGCCGCCCTTTCCCCTGGGGTTTTCTGGAGAAATCATGAAAAATGGGTTTCTAGAGGGGTCTAGAGGTTGAAGACGACAGGGGGTGCCGTTATCAAAACGGCCCCCCCTGTGTTTTTCATCTTTTTTCATTTTTCTATTTAATTTTCAGAAATACCTCTATCTTTAAATGGCTGTAACTTCTTCATATGAACTCCATTTTGGGTGATTTTTGAGGCGTTGGATTCCATTTTTTGAGTAGAATCTAATGGTACTAAGTTCCCTCACAAATTCCTTCATTTATTATTTTAAATATAGTGAAACTTTTAACTCAGTTTATTTCCTATAGAATGTTCAATTTTCGTTAAAAATAGTGTAAATTGCTCGGTCATTACAATTTCTATGTGTGAAATATCTGATTATGAGATGAAAACTGGTGAGTTTAGTTTATACAGATATATTGATAGCTAGTCATCAACAAAAAATAAATACTTATGAATCATTTTGAGGATTTCAATTATAATTGGAGACACAACACTTGAAGTATATAACAAGCATTGTATGAAAATGGTTAGTATTAGTGATGTGGATCAAGTAGGGAGAGACACTTATTGAAGTAGGTATAGGGAATGGGTCTTGTTGTGAGAATAAGTTGAGATAAAAACTAATGAGTTCTTGTGCTTACAAATTTTTTTAATATCAGACATCAGTGGGGAGTGAATACTTTTAAATTGTTCTTGGGCTTTTAATGATGATTTGAAGTGCATATTACCTGGAGGACATGATAACTAAATTATGAAAATAATTCTTGAATATAAATGATTTGTAATGAATCAACTAGGAAGAAAAACATATGAAGTGAATGAGGCGAGATGAAATTAATTATGATTGATTTACATCCAACACTAATAGAGATGATAGTGTGGTTTCTCATGACTAAGGAAGTATTATATAGGATAATTTTCTTTGGGTGTGAATTTAAGCGAGTTGTAAATGATTTGATTGATACGATCATGAAATAATTCATTAGTTCAAGAAAGTGAAATAGTGGAAGTGAGGACACTGAATATATAATTATGAGGGTTTTAAGGATGGTTAATTGAGAAGATGTGTTCCTCGATCATTGAGACTTTTATCTAAAAGGCCCTTATGAAGGCCTATGATAATTAGTATTTTTGGAAGCTAAGAGAGTTTGCACTTAAAGTGAAGAAATAGATGGTTCAACAGTATCAAACTGGTATATACAGTTGAAGAGAATTGCCCTATCTCCCTTACTATCGGTAAGGAGGCTACAGATAGATTATGATATGTTGACACCTGTGTTGAGGGAGTTGCAGACATAACCTCTATGTAAAGAGGGATCCTTTTAGGACTAAGGCTGATAACAGAAACTCGAACATGCGTAGTTCGAGTTAGCCTAGTAAGGGCAAGAGACCTTTCATTGACACAATTGCAAAGGCCATTGAGCTAGCAACTTTTGATTAAGCAGTGTTGGGATACGAATGAGAAAAGGTGTACTGGTTGGTAAGGACAGATACTTGGACAATTGTGTCCTAGAGTTAGTGGACCAGCACAGTAATGGTAATAGCATCGGTAGCTGCCATCACAGTGGCAACCCTTTAAATGTTTTGACTATGGAAGTTAAGATATTCCTTTAGAGACTATCCCGTTGGACAATAAGTCAGACAAACTGACATCAGAGATAGGGCAAACATGGCCCCATATTTTCAGTGATATATTTTTCCATTACTTGGAGGCAAGTACAGGCCTCGAACCAGACAGTGAAAATATGTTTTGATTGTTGGGAACTATGTTAGAATCCTCTTTGATCTAAGATTCAGTCATTTTTGGACTTTATGTAATTGCACCTTGATGAATACGCTTGTATAAATGATAGCATCTGAGTTGGATATTATGATGCTAATGATGAGTGAGAGGATGGATATTGAGCTAATCTTAATTAATATGACTGATCATTACACCATCCTTGGGATGGATTTTATTTATTAGGAGGCAGTTGAGTGCTATGAGGAAAAGATTGCTTTTAGTATACTTGGATAGCTATTGACCTAACTCTTGAGTAAGAAGAGGCATTGATGAGGTTTACGTTAATTTTACCTTTAAGGAAATAGGGTACTCTTTTCTAATGTACTGAGTCCTCCTTGTGAGTGTGAGAGTGGATGATAGAGAGCGGCCAAAAATTGAGCACACATGTGGTGTGCGATGATTCATAATCTTTCTTGAAGAGGTTTCAGGATTTTTCATTGCGTAAGATGGATTTTTATATTGTTTTGGCATCAGATAGTGTCATTTTCTAAGGTGCCATATAGGATGGCCCCAGCAAACTAGAAGGCTTCCAGTATGATAGTCATTTGATGAGAGTTTATTAGACCTAGTGGGTCTTCATTTAATGCATTAATCCTCTTTGTGAAAAGAAAGATAGGTCCTTATTGCTATGCACAGATTATTGATTGTTGATAACTTCACAGTGGAGAATTGATATTCTATATCTTGTATGGATGATCTATGTTATCAACGTAGGATGTACATGGTATTGGTGGACATTGATTTGATGTCTAGTTATCACCAACTGAGGATTGTGACTAAAATGTTTTTAAGACAATTTTTAGAACTTGTTGTGATTGCTACAAGTTTTGGATGATACTAATTGATGAAATTAGTACATTGATAGTATGTATGGATATGATGGACTGAATTTCTAAAGATTACTAAGATGAGTCATGATTATGTAGTGAATGATGTTTTTGTATATTATGTGACTTTGAGGGGCACAAGACATCCTTGTGCATTATTCTGAGTATCTAAAGGACTCATCTTTTGTTATAAATGTATGTGAGTATGAATTATGGTCAAAGAAGATGAATTTTCTTGATCGCGATATCTCTATTGATAAAGAGACTGTTATGGGGACTTTGATTTTCTGGGACTAGCTAAACTAATGACTAAGGTTGATAGTTTCCTTAGTCTAGTGAAATGTTATCGTTGGGTTATTGAGTTCTCCATGATAGCAGTGATATGGATAGTACTTATATTATGCATATGAGCCTGATTTCTCATGAAGGTGAGAGGTGTGACAGAAAAGTATGTTTAGTATGAGAGCATTTTCTTATGTGTAATCAGCTTAGAATGTTGGCTTATACTTGTGAGTAACCGATGAGGGCGGCCTAAGAGGCTGGCCGATGAGGGAGGGTGTGAGAGGCACCGTCAGGCTTCTAGGTACTCATAGTATGATTGTGCTATGGACTAGATTTTGATTGACATGTGATTGCTTGTTACTGAGCTGATACGCTTTGATTTTGATTTGCATGTGATTGCCTGTTACTGAGCTGATACGCTATGATTTTGATTGGCATGTGATTACTTATTACTGAGCTGACATGCTCTAATTTTGACTAGCACACGATTACCTATTACTGAGCTGGTATGCATTGATTTTGATTGGCATATGATTGCCTATTATCGAGCTGGTATGCTTTGATTTGGTTAGCGTAGTTGGCCTTTTGATTAGCAAATATGATCTGGTTTTGATTGGCATATATTGACCATTTAGGAGTTAATATGATATGTGTGATTGATATACATTGTCTAATGATGAGGTACTATACATTAGAATAGATTTGACATAGAGGTGCCTATATGTGAGTTGTGGCACTTCAAGTTTTGTCTATATGATGATTTACATGAGTTAAAGGTGTAAATGAATTATTCACTCTTGGATGAGAGTGGTTTATGTTCATTACATTATATGTGGTTATGACATGTTCTAACTATAATATGAGTTATTTGTTTTGGAATGGTTGAAACATACACTGGTTTATATGTATGAGTTGTTATCTGAGGACATAACATGACATGAAATTGTTTATTGACGTTGACTCTAGAAACTTTTAGTGTGATCTGTAGATTGTGACATGAGGATGTTTTAGAAATGGGATATTGTTAAAAATTGTTGAAGGATAACATAGAAAGAATTTCAGGGATGAAATTCCTATAAGGAGGGAAGAATGTGATGACCCTCTCTTTCTGGCAATGAAGAGAAACCTAGAATGGGTTTCTCTGGCATGCAACCCCCCTTCTCTCAGGAAACCCTCCTCTCTTTGGAATTGACAAGAAAATGCAAATTGGAATTGTCTCCTGGCACTCGATTCATCCCCCCCCGCCCCCGCCCCCGGCCCCCCATTTCTTCTCTTTCTTCCAATGTAGGTAGAAACCTAGATCAAGTTTTGTTGGTAAGCAAAGCCCTCATCTTCTCCCCTAATTCTCTTCCCTGTCAGGCTCGAGCAATGATCGAACTGGCAGATGGGGCCACACACTCAAAAATCCCCTACCTCCTAAGCCCCTTTTCCGTCACCAGCTCAGCCAGCCCAGGGGAGGGTTGGTGAGCTGGGATCCTTCCTTCTATTTCCCCCTCATTTCTCCTACTCTGTCAGCTTTGGACAGTGGTGAATAGACTGGGCACCAGTCCCCCTCTCCCCGATTCTTGCTCTGACTCTAGCGAGTTAGGGTTGAGTGGACTCACCGAGTCAACTCACCATGACTCGTTTGGAAAGGACTGAGTCAACCTAGTGACCCCTATTTTCCCCTAAACTTCAAACCTTGATTATGACCCATCTAGGAAGGATCTCCGAGATCTGAGAGTATCCTCACAATCCTTGTAGTTTGAGGAACAAAACCCATCTTCCCATTCTTTGATCAGGGAAGATCTAACTGTCAATTTGACTATATCTTTATAGGAGGTCAGATTGTCTACTGTGATGATCTGACTTCATTTTTCTGATCCCAGTAATCTGTAGTGACCCTAATGAAGCGTAGATCAAGGATCTATACACAAATGTTGGGTCTAAAGTGTTTACAAAGATGATTAGCCAACCGTGATCAATGACTGGGATCAATTGAAGATCCAGGTAGGAAATTGGATCCAATTTGATGATGTAAACCATTCAGAATCCTTATTTGGATTAATTGATTAAATTACTAAGTTTTTATATCTAAAGTGATCAAGTGAGGACTATTGATGAGATCAGCATGAAGATTTGATGATAGGGCACAATTGAGGCGATCGGTGGACTATCTAACCAAGCAGACAACTGGAGGTTATTCAGATTGACTTGTTCAAGGTAAGATTACGGTCTTAACAATTTAATGGAGTGCTTTGATTTCAATTAGATATGATTGAGCATGATATTCATGTAGTAAGGCCCGATTAATTGATTTAAATGATAAATTGCCGAAATTGATATGATCTAAGCCTAATAGTTTTGAATATGTAATGATATAATTAAGAAGAATAACTAAATGTTCATGAGTGGGCCCAATTAAGTATGATTTGAATTAGTAGCCCATTAAGGCTGGCCCCACCTTAAGATTTTATGGTTGGTAATCATTGAAGTATCTTATACACGATGTATTGAAAGATGAAAATGTAATGATTGTGTAATTAAGAATCCAAGTTAGGTGAATTGGATTCTAAGTGTGATTGGATGTGATATGTATCCAGGTGATGCAACTGTGGAGAATTGCACTAGAGTTGGGTTTGACTAATTCGGGAGGTATAGACGAGTGGTACTTCGTCTAAGGTAGGTGATTACATTTGAAATTTTTCTAAGATTTCTTAAATCATGGCGTATTATTTGAAACTTTTAGACATGGGCTTTATGCTCTACCATGTTGCATAAGATCATTTTTAGCATGTATTGCCGATATGCTTGCTACTTCTTTTGTACATGATTTATGCATTGTTTTTAGTATATTTCAGTCACAACCATTTGATTATTGAGAAGGTTATACACTCATTTTTTATGCATGATGTTGATATATTGAATTACTCTCTTTATTTGATTTTATCGAGAATGGTTATGAATTATCATGTTTTCATGAAAATTCCTTTACTATACATGATTGATATTATAACATCTGGATGTACATGATTTAGCCTTATATTTTAACATATGATTGATGGTACACTACCATGCCTTTGATAAGATCTTATTGATAATGTTACACATGATAGTTTCTGTGCTTTCTCGATTGGGATAATTGAGGTTGTGATGGGATGCATCCCCCCCCCCCGCCGGTGAGTGCTTAAGTGCCCTGTGTAGGTGAAAGGGTGAAAACGGGATTGGAACATGTCTTTCCATGAGTGCCTGAGTCCCCGTGTGGGTGAAAATAGGATTAGAATGCGTCTTTCCGTGAGTGCTTGAGTGCCCTGCATGGTTGAAAGGGTGAAAGTGGAAAGTGCAGAGAGTTAGGCCCATGTTGCCATGAGTGTACTTGAGACACTCATAGGGCTTGACTGTGCACGATGTTCTGTTGATTTTGACATACATTATATCATTCTATGGACACTGGTTTTCATTGTTTCAATGGACGTATATCCACATATTTTTCTCATGCTTTGTATGCCATGATGCTCAGATTGATATAGATTTGTTTAGACCATGATTCTCCTGTATTATTCATCATAGATGTGTAATGTTTTGTGGGATTTGTATATATTCATCTTATGAGATTTACCATGATCTTGATACTTTATGCCATATGATTTTATTACATTTGTTATTGAATGTGAATCACCTACACAAGCATAGCTTGCTGAGGCATTACTTTGTTTGCAATGCCTCAGATATAGAGAGTTGCAATAGGTGGACGTGCTGATAGAGCAAACAAAAGTGATGACGGTTCCCAGTGAAGCATTGAAGACATTTCAGAGATAATAAGTTTGTTTAGGACCTCACTTTACTTATTGTTTATGGATTGTACTTTATTGTAAATTGCAATGTGACCTAGAAGTGAGGATGTGAATTCATGTTGGATGTGATGGCTGTATGGAGGGACCCTAGGTATTTTGTTGTGGCTTGATTTTCTTACCCACTATTGGACTACACATTTTTATTGAAACTTGTGTTTGATTTGGATGGATGGATGGGCATGGAGATTGATTCTCCCATGTATGATGTAATTGTGTTTATTAGGTGATTGTATTGCACGTGTCATGTGTAATGGTCCAAAATATAGAGGAGACTACTAAATTTTTGGTAGAAATGGAATTTCGTTTCATCGCTAAATCCATGGTTTTGTAGTTTATGAGTCCCAAGAACTTTGAAAGAAATGCTTTTAGTTGAGTTTTTGTTTTTAGTCACTTTAAAAATCAAAGTTTTAAAACAGGGATCCCTACTATTTTTATAAATTGTTATTATATTGTTGATAAAACCTGAGGTGTTATATATCCTCTCTTTCCTTCCTATTGTCATCAAGATCCCACACCTCAACCTCTTTTCAATCCCATCTTAGAATCTAATACAATCCACTTACCTTAATGAATTTCATTCCCCACCCCCTTCTTTACATTCTTCTTTCTTTCCTCCATTCTCCCATACATCTCAGCCATCTATCATTCATTTCTGCTATGGTCTCATTCCTTCACCTCTCAGGGATTCTCCATAGAAAATCTATAAATATAGGTGAGGTGAAGAGGAGAACCATCTCGCAACTTTTCTTAGAGATTAGAGCTACAAATAGGACTAACAGAGGGGGGGAGATCACTTTTGTCATCTCTCCCACATTTTCACAGTCCAAACCCTAGAGTAGAGGTAAGAGTATTCAAATCAAGCCATAAATCCATTCATAATTCTCAGCTAAGGCATCATGTTCAAGAGTATGAAGACTTCCTGGCAAGTACCTAATTCCTTCAGCATCTCCTTAAGTTAGAATTTGGTGACTCTAAGCCAAGGTCCACTGTCTCCAATTTATTTATTCTTTTTTACTCCCTAGCTCTTCCTTATGGTGGGGCACCTCTTTTTATGGCTAACCCTCACTTTAGGTTGACTAACTTCTATCTCTTCCTTCTCTCTTCTAAGAAAATCTACGCTCTTATATAGAGTTTCTAGCTAAGGAGAAGCACACATTTATTATTTTTCTTTTCTCCTCCATGTCTTTGCTTTTCTTCTATTAAGGGTGTTGAACTTTTAGGAAAAGTAGTGAGGCACCTCTTTTCTATGGCTGCCCTAACACTTCATTCTAAACATTTGGAAAGTAGCATGTTAGGTCGAATACCTGCTTTTCTTGCCAACAACACTTGATGTGCCTAAACAAGTAATTGGACTTGTATAGATAAGAAAAGCCTGGTTGTAACTTGTGTAATTTTAGGTTGAAAAGAAGTGTACATACTCCTATTGAGTAACACAACAAGAGATCTTTACAGTGGAATTCAAGCTTGGTGAAAGAAAGTTTACTTTTATGTACCTCTTTTGTAATCCCATTGTAATTTAGTAGTCAATTAATGAATGCTCTTTACTTTTCTTTCTCTTTACATTCCTTGCTTTAGTTTATAATTGCTTTCTTTATTTTCTTAGCTTAAAGCTTAAAGATAAGTAGTAGTAGTGTTAAAATCTTTTTAATTGCTTCCTTAATCATTTTGGCTTGTTTAAAGTATAGCAGCTTAGAATTTAATTAAACTTCATCATTAAAAGTGTCTTCATGGGATCGACCCGTATCTTGCATTCTATTCTACAATAGACCAATGCACTTATGGTATTATATAAATTCACATCAAGTTTTTGGTGCCATTGTTGGGAGCTCGCTATGGAATTTTCATTTTAATCTAGGTTATAATACTTCACCACTAGTCATAGGTTTTTGGACTTCATATAGAATAGTATATTCCTAAATATCTTTGATTCTCCCTTTATTTATTTTTTATTTGTATGGGAATTTAGAAAGGATTTAAAGCAAGACTTAGGATGGTAACATTTTTTTTAGTGAATTCAAGTGAGGCCATTGATGTATTTTATCGTGATTCATTTAAATTAAAAAGGGTTGTATTAAAGACGGTCAAGGGTGAACCATCCTAATCCTAGAAGAGGAGATGGCATATACACTGATTCACACTTATATGAGAAGACTAATTCCAGGACCCTACTGTGAGTTCCCTATCGTTCTTTCCAATTAATTTTTCTTCCTTTGGTTGGTAGTTAAAATCATATAGTTGTATTCATTCATACTTGTTACATTCTAGGCTTTTGCATTAGACGTGCTGCTTTCCTTGCTTCATTGGGCACGTTTATTGGTTTAAGGTGTATATATGTTGATTGAACTATTGTGGGAATGCTAAAACATTTGTAAGGGAATTACCCCTAAAAGATCAAGGGTGGATTTCATCACCATCCCTTGGCCCGCTTATGTTAAACAACACTTGACACACCCTAACCTTCCAAATTAAGAAAAAATCACTTAGAAGAGACCTATAGCAGCTTATGAGCTTATAGGACCCTCTTAGAAGGAGGTAGAATACTATCACTCTAGTGGCCCCTATCTAATCATCTATGTTAGTATTTAAATGGCTAGCTTTGCCAATATATCTAATGACTCAAATCACCTGCGACTAACTTAGGAGGGTGTGAAGTGGTTTATTATGATTAGGATCTAACTGGTAAGTAGTAAGACAAATCTAAAAGTGAGTAGGAGCTAGTTCGGTTAGAAATAATCTAAAAGCCACTCTCCCCATACAAAAATTCAAGAAAAATAAACCTTTCAACTTGTTTTCCATAGGGTTAGGATTATTGTGTATCCCTTGTTTGCTTGGTTGTGCTTTATTTTGCATATAGGTTGCATTATCTAGTTTAGGATCTGGTGTAGATTTAAAATTACTTACAACTGCACAAATCAATGTAGTATTTTCATGCAAGTGAGGTTGATCCCACAAGGAATATCATCTAGTTATAATAGATTGGATTTTATTTAGATCAATTAACTTTAGCCAAAGAGATAGAGATGTGATTAAACTAGGAAATGAAAACAAACTAAGAAGGAAATATGCATGGAATTAGAAAATAGAGTTAAAAGAAACTTTTTAAAAACCAAGGCAAAGCAATTAGAATGGAAAATTACCTAACTATCATGCATTCAATTAAAGAAAACTGACACAAAATAAGAATGAATTAATCTAAGAAACATAAACTAAGGAAACTACTAAAATGAAAACTTTCTTAAAGTAGAATTAGAAACTTTCTAAACATAGAAATTTTTAAAACCAAATTATGAAACTTTATAAAATTAAAATAACATGTAAGAATAAGAAACTAATGATATCTAACTATATTTAACAAGAAATTAGCAACATGCATGTGAATGGAAACTACATTAAAAGACTTTAAATTTAACACTTTCTAAATCCTAAAACTCCTTAAAGATGAAAATTTTTAAAAATAAAAAAGGAAAATTTATAAACCTAAAATAAGATTCTAACAATGAGTTACCTACTTCTAGAACTAAATTAAGAAAAAATCAAAAAGGAAAGTCACATAGTACCATATGCATGATCCATGGATTGTGCATGTGGTTCTGGGTTGCAAAAGTAACCAAAATTGATGAATCTAAAATGAACTATCATGAAAGATAATTAATGAATATAATAAATAACATTAAAATATAAATGTGTTCCTAATAATTTAAGCAAATAAGGTGTTTAGATGGCTAGAAATAAAGCACAAAGTTAAGGGGAGAGAAATTTTAGATTTCAATTAGTTAAGAACATCAAACAAATCAAGCATATGGAAGCAATTGAAACAACAAATTTTATGCATAAAAATAACCCATATCCAAATTAATTTGATAAATAAAAAATTCAATAATAAGAATTCCCATAAAACTTAATTGTATCATCTCCAAATTATACCAAAAACTAGACACATAATGCATGTTCTATTGCTAGAAATTGTGTCTAATTCTTAAGCATGAAATGCTATCTAAACAAGACCAAAAATGAAATATAATTCTCATGAACTAGGGTATGATGACATGCAAACAAAATATATGAAGGAATTCAAGATAAAAGAAAGCTAAGTGAGTGAACTAAGTAAGGAAAAATTACCCAAAACTAATGGAAAAAGAGGGTAGAAAACGTGGAATTCAAGTGGTGGAATCAAGGATTTAAGCTAGCTATTCTCTTGGCTGTCATTACCAGAGAATAAATAACTTGAATCTTGATTAAATAATAAAGAAAAACTACAAAATTGAAGCAATAAAGAAAAGGCTTGAGGGTTGGAAAAATACCATGGGCTAAGGAACAAAACAATGAAAACTAAAAGCAATGAAACTAAAGAAAAAAAACTAAGTTACTAACCTACATTAGAGAGAAAATAAGCAAGAGAATAATAAGAATATCAAAAGAATAAAAGCATCTAAGAAGTTGTAAAGTCCAGCAGCAAATAACACCAAATGAGAGCTTGATTTCAAGGTGTCTCACCTACCTCTAGTTGAAAAATTCATATGAACCATGGGGGTATATGTAGATGAGTGGGTTTCTAACTTAGGAAAGAGTGAATCCACAAGGAAAGTGGCTCTAGAGTTGGGTATTGAATTAGAAAATTTAGGAGGAAATTTAGGTAGGAATGATATCATAAAGGTGACATAGGAGAGAGAAATAAATATGAGCTGGCTGGTTTCCACATTAAAAAGGGGGGACAACCTTTTCCATTGAGGGAAAGTGGCCCTCCACCCACTTAATTGAGTGGAATTTGAATTGTGGGGAAATAATGATGTAAATTTTAGGATTAAACCGAGGGGTTTTGATGTGCTTGAATGGACTTAGATCTATGGTTTACATCTTAGGAAACCACTTGAACACACTTAAGGGGGTAGGGGGTCACTTTCTTAAGAGGTCCTCCCTCCCTAAGTAACAGTGTTGAATTCCTAAGTTGGAGTGTGGATCTAAGATAGGAAATGGATTATGAATGAGGGTTTTCTATCTTGATGGGTGCCTTAATGCATGGCTATCTTACCTTTTACAATTCTCTCTAAAGATCCCTTAAAAATCATACTTTTAAGATGCTCTAATCGTGTGGCTCCTTATGGTACTCTTCTTTGTCTTGATGGCTCATTCCTTGGTGGCTTAAGTGGCTTCAATGCTTGGCTTCAAGTCTTGAGTAGCTCATATAGCTTATCACCCTTTTTTAAGGCTTTAATGGCTATCGTTCGAATGGCTCCCATGCAAAGGTGGTGGAAATGCATGGCTTGGGCTTGGATCCATTTCTAGTCACTCTTGCTTCTCCAATTTCCTTCTAGCTTGCCCTATGATGATCTTGATCCCTGATTATGATTTGGATTATGTCAATTGAGCTTTATCTTGATCTTTTACTTTTGATCTTCAATTCTCATCCCAATCAATCTCAACCTTTGGATCATGTCTCCAATACCTACAAGAAGAAAAATACTAATTAAATACTAAAAATATGATCATTTATATATTTACTCTAGACTAGCTTTTGAATCTGCAAAATATATATTTTTGAATTATTAGGTCAGAAATGCATGTGTTATAAATTTTGGCCAAAAATCCTAATTTAACACTGTAGGTTATAACACATGGGCAACTAATTAAGGGCTTTTTACACAAAATTGAATACTTATCATACCACCCAAGTAGCATTTTCCTATTTCCAAGCAAAACATGCAAAAATTCATGACAAAAAATGGTTGCCTTTTTTGTAGGTATTCACGATTGCATTTAGCATATGCAGCAAGCCTTTACACCCCTAGGTTACTCATAATGAATGAGTTAAGCCTCATTAGAGTTTGTGATGAATACACCCACAAAATTCAAAAAGGCTGAGTCCTTTATTTTATGTTAGAGAATTCTCATCTATTAATACTCTGTTGGCTTTAATAACTTAATAAAGATGATTGTGAAAGTCTACAATTATTCTCATACAAAAGCCATTTTATTCTTATTTCATCTCAGAGTACAGTATGAGTACAACCACATAAGTCAGAACTTTTAAACAGATATGTTTATTGCTCCATTTGGAAAGAAGTCTTGTCCACAAATTCTCCCTAGCATACGCTGTAGAAATAAATCCTGTACAGAAAAGGGGTCGAACAAATTTTCTCTTACTATGTGACCGAGTCCAATAATTTGATGGATCGCATAACTTCTTTTAAGCACAAATGAAACAAAGAAATGTGATGATCCCTTAGAATGGATGCCATTACTATGACGACCCGGGTTTTTATATGATGCAATTTTGATAAAAAGGCGAGATCTCTTGTTTTATAAGTATGAAATGCATAAAAATCTGTTTGTTTTGGAAAACAATCTTTCATAAAAACCCCGAGTGTCAAAACACATTCTCAAATTATCTAGCAATGGAAAATTTTTAAATCAACATTATTCCCAAGAAAGTGTTAGTCACAGCCTCAGCTATTAGAGAGTAACTACAATCAAGTAACATTGAAAGATAAGGTAGGGGTTTACTTACTTGCACTTAGTCTGGGTGTCTTCTAGCACAAGCGTTCCTTGCCCTTAAGTATTTACTTTGTGTCTGAAAAATGTTGAGGATTGGGTGAGTATATACTATACTCAGTAGGAGCCTATCACTACTAGTTTTATAATGCATGAGATGTTTTAAAATCACATGCTCTTTCAAAACATGTGCATGTCTGAATACTCAAGTTCAATATCGATATTAAAATCCATTGTCAAACTGAAATACTAACGACTTAAAGGATCACATAATCCAAAATTGAAAGTATCATATCATTATGATATGCATAAGATGCTTCATTGAATCCAACTCATGAATATCTAGTATGGTATGGTTGACCAACCTCATATCATGTCATATGCAATGCAAATAAGTCCACAAAACCATAGGGTCCAACTATGCCCACGACCTCACTGCTGTGTGATCCCCGGGTACCTAGGGACACAGCGTCATAGCCTCCATGGGGCATATGACACATCGACCCAGTGTCGTGACACCAGTGGTAGCCCCCTGTACCACATGCAGTCGATGTAGGGACATGCCCTTTTTGGGCGTGGTACCCAATCCACCTAGTAGTGGTAGAGGCTGGGAGGCCACCCCAACCTCTCGGCATAACGCCCACGAGCTTATTAGTCCAAATCATAATCAGATTAAACAAGCTAAAACCTCTCTTTTTTCAAAACCTGTCCTCTCGGGTCCCTCACAACTGCCTGGCCCTCAGTACTCCAGCGTCTTTTGGTAACCCTCAAGGACATCCAATTTTTGCAAGAACTTAATGCTCACAAATCATGCAATGTATGCAATAGTTTGCAAAACATATCTATGCATAATGTATATACAATTATTTACAAAACATGTCTATGCATAAAGCATTTATCACATGCATGCTGAATTAAGTCATGCTAAATAAGTCATATACTTAAAACATGTATTCTCAAAACAATAATAGTTCTTTTAAAAGAATCTAATAGCGATAGAGCACCTACCTGGCTAGGTTGTGCTAACCCCTCTGTCCTCGTACGCTCCTGAACATGGTTTGGGGAATCAGGGTTAGTTTGGTCTATCCTTTATGGGTTTTAGAGTGGTTGGTCTTATTACTTAGGCATTAAGGGTCCATCCCTATGCCTATGGGTGTCCTAAGGTCCTAATTGGGCCTTGGTATCATCAGTTTTCCAAAGGTCTAGTGGCCACGCACCACCATCCTATTCTAAGGGTCATGCCCACCTTTGATTGGGCTTTGATCAGGGATTTTATAGTTTGGGTGTGTCTGTGCCATCGACACGGACACAACACCTTTTGTGGCTCTTCAATCAAAGCTCTAGATCTCAAGTTATAAGCTTTTTAGTGTCACACGTACATAAGGACCTTAAGAGTGAAAAGGCTGAATGCTAGCGCGCTGCGCGTCAGTGGCATGCGCCCACCTTTTCTTAAGAAGCAAAAAAATCCCATATCGCTAGCGCACTATGCATCTGTGGCATGCAACTCAGTGGGCGTGTCTGTAGACTTGCCGGGTTTCCCGCCTATCTGTTCCTTTTGCGGGCGCGTCCGTGGATGCGCCTGTTTGGTTCTCTCAGACGCGGTCAACGCATCTAGTCCAGGTGGGATGTTCTGGTCATTTGGGGAACTGGGGCATCCTCAGGACACACTGGTTCCACCCTGTTGAACCAGTGCAGCCCAGGGAACGTCCCTGGGTCCTTAGTGACTCTTTAGGGCTCTATTTTGCATGATTTTTCATACAAAAACTTACGGAAATTGATCCTAGGACTACTGTCAAGATGGGTTTTGAGGGATCTTAGGCATACCTGGCTCGTTGCTGGGTTTTTCTCCTCGTTTCTCCTCTTGGTTGCTTCTCCAAAATGGGTTTTTTCCAAGCTTTTGGGCTGCCATTAGAGGCGCCCAAGAGCTCTATTTATAGAGCTATAAGAGGGTTCTAGAGGGGGCTCTCATCGCCCTTGAATGGCAGTGGAGAAACCTCCAGAATGGCGGTGATTTCTCCACCAATCATCGCCGTTCTAGAACCCTCTAGGAGGTTGAAGATGAAGGTTGCCCGTATCAAAATGGGCCCTTGTGTTTTGCAGGCTAAATCCATTTTTTAATAAAAATTACATTTTTGCCCCTAAACTTCAAAGGGCCATAACTTGCTCATTTTAACTCCGTTTTAGGTGATTTTGGTCTTGTTGGATTCCTTTTTCTGAGACGCACCTAATGGTACCATTTTCAGGACCAAATTTCTAGGTTGAGTCAAGGTAAATAGTGAAATGACCAAAATTCCCTTATCTTCAAAAACTGAACTTTTCATTGCTAACTTGGGATTTTAATATTACAAAATTGGAGTCATAACATTCTTACCCCCTTAGGGGATTTTTTCCCCCAAAATTTTACTATATATACAGTCAAAAGATCTCGAGGTACTTTTCTCGCATTTTTTAGTCCGGTTCCCAAGTCTCTTCTTCCATGTGCGCATTTCTCCACAAAACTTTGACTAAAGGTATGTCTTTGTTCCGCAGCTTCTTACTCTTACGATCTCGCATCTCAACTGGTCTCGTCTCTAGCTTGAGATCCTCTGTCAACTCTATGGGTACCTGGTTGATGACATGAGTGGGGTCAGGCACGTACCTCCTTAGCATAGATACATGGAATACGTTATTCACTTCAGATAGCTGAGGGGGTAGTGCGATCCTGTAGGTCACTTTTCCCACTTTCTCCAAGATTTCGAAAGGTCCTATGTAACGCGGACTAAGCTTGCCTTTGATACTGAACCACATAACTCCTTTAGTGGGAGATATCTTCAGGAAAACGTGCTCTCCTATGTCGAATTCTAATGGTCTCCTCCTTCGATCAGCATAGCTCTTTTGGTGGCTTTGAGCTATGAGGAGGTATCTTCTTATGAGTTTGACCTTCTCGGCACATTGCTCTACCAGCTCGGACTGGAGCACCCTGGACTCTCCAACTTCACTCCAACTGGTGGGTGATCGACAGGGTCTCCCATAGAGCGCCTCGTATGAAGCCATGCCAATGCTCGATTGAAAGCTATTGTTGTACGCAAACTCGACTAGCAGTAGGTTTTCATGCCAGCTTTGCTTCCATTCGAGGGCACAAGTTCGCAACATATCTTCGACTATTTGGATTGTGCGCTCTGACTGTCCATCGGTCTGTGGATGGAAGGCTGTGCTATAGTTCAAGGAAGATTGTACGGATTTTTGGACAGACTTCCAGAGTTGTGAAGTGAAGCGGCTATCCCTATTTGAAGTGATACTAAGGGGTGTACCATATAGACTTACTATCTCTTTGATGTATAGCTGAGATAGGCTGTCAGTGGATTGGGTATGACATATAGGAAGGAAATGGGCTGTCTTAGTTAATCTATCAACAATTACCCAGATCATGTCATGACCCTTGGAGGTCCTGGGTAGCCCTACGATGAAGTCCATTATAATATGGTCCCATTTCCATTCGGGTAACTCAAGGGGTTGTAACAATCCCGTAGGTCTTTGATGTTCATCCTTTACTTGTTGACATGTTAGACACTTTGCCACAAATTCTCCTATGTCTCTTTTCATACCATCCCACAAATATTATTTCTTTATGTCTTGATACATCTTAGTTCCTCCTGGGTGTATAGTATACTTAGACCGATGAGCCTCTTTTAAGATTTCTTGTCTTAACTCTTCATTAGCCGGTACCACTAATCTTCCTTGCATGTAAACGCTACCGTCTTCCCTTTTTGTAAACCCTGGTTTTCCTATGAAAGCTTGTATATCCAAATCTCCTTTCTGTTCTTACTTAACCTTTTCATTAATAGACGACTTTATTGTTAGACCTGCCATAATGATCTTGTGCTTACTTATGTCTGGTTTCCATGTGATTACTTCTTGTAATAGCTTCCATCTCTTAGTTAATAAACTCGCACACATCCCTTGGGTTTTTCTACTTAATGCATCAGCTACCACATTAGCTTTTCCAGGGTGATAATGAATGGAGAAGTCATAGTCTTTTAAGTATTCCATCCATCTTCTTTGTTGCATGTTTAAGTCTTGTTGGGAAAAGATATATTTAAGACTCTTGTGATTTGTAAAAACTTCAAAATTTTCCCCATATAAATAATGTCTCCAGATTTGCAGGGCAAAGACTATGGTCGCTAATTCCAAGTCATGGGTCAGGTAATTGACTTTATGCTTCTTGAGTTGTCGAGAAGCATAAGCGATTACCTTCCCATGTTGCATAAGTCCGCAGCCTAGCCCTTGTTGCGAGGCATCGCTATATATCTCAAATCCGCCATTTTCTGAAGGTAAGGTAAAGAGAGGTGCTGTAGTTAACATTCTTTTTAGTTCCTGGAAGCTTTCCTCACATTTATCAGTCCATTCAAATCTTGTGTCTTTCCTGGTCAGCTTAGTTAAAGGTAAAGCAATTTGTGAAAAACCCTCGATGAATCTCCTGTAATATTCGGCAAGTCCTAAGAAGCTTCTTATTTCTATAACTGTCTTAGGTCTTTCCCAGTTCTGTACTAATTCAACCTTAGTGGGGTCAACTGCTATGCCATCTTGAGAAATAATGTGTCCTAAGAAATTAACCTTTTCCAGCCAAAACTCACACTTAGTGAATTTTGCATATAACTTGTGTGCTCGTAGGGTGCTTAATATTATCCTTAGATGTTCCTTATGGTCTTTAGGAGTTTCAGAATATATTAAGATATCATCCACAAACACTATGATGAATTTATCTAAGTACCCCTTGAAGACCCTATTCATGAGGTCCATAAATGCGGCTGGAGCATTAGTTAAACCAAAGGACATCACTCTGAATTCATAATGGCCGTATCGAGTCCTGAAGGCTGTCTTGGGGATATCTTCTTCTCTAACTCGAAGTTGATGGTACCCAGATCGTAGATCAATCTTAGAGAAGACTCTGGCTGACTGAAGGTGATTGAAAAGATCATCAATTCAGGGAAGGGGGTACTTATTCTTAATGGTGACCCTATTTAACATTCGATAGTCTACGCACAATCTCATGGAGCCATCCTTTTTCTTAAAAAAGGACTGGAGCTCCCCACGGAGATACGCTAGGTCGTATGAACCCTTTGTCAAGTAGTTCTTGTAACTGGGTCTTCAGTTCTGCAGGAGCCATTCGGTAAGGAGCTTTGGAAATGGGGAAGTACCAGGTATAAGATCAATGATAAACTCAATTTCCCTTGGTGGAGGTAGACCTGGTAAGTCCTCAGGGAATATGTCAGGAAATTCTCAGACTACCTCGACATCCTCTAGCTTTGGTTGGGGACTCTCGACAGATTCAATCTTGGCTAAGAAGAAGGGGCATCCCTGAGCAATGTGCTTAACTGCTTTCATGGCAGAAATAACACACGCTCCAGAATAATCCTTTCTTCCTTGGAGGGTGAAAGTATCTCCATTAGGTGGGGTAAAAGTGACACGTTTCTGGTGGCAATCAACAAAGGCTTGATGAAAGGCTAGCCAGTCCATACCTAGGATGATGTCAAAGTCATTCATATCTAAGTGGATAAGATTGGCTTGTAGCAAATGGTCCTTAATTAAAATGGGGACATCCTGGAGATAAGAGTAGGTGGGGAGTGCCTAGCCTACAGGAGTCATGACTTCTAGAGTGAAGTCTAGGTTCTGTGGTATAATGTCCAAGGATGATGCAAATTCCTGGGATATGAAAGAATGAGTGGAGCCTGTATCAAATAGAACTTTAGCAGGTGTATCATAGATAGAAAGAATACCTTCAATGACTGCATTTGAAGCTTGAGCTTGACTGGAAGTGAGGGCAAAGACACGTCCTTGGCTTTTTGGAGCTTGATCTCCTTTACGCTCTTCAACTTTCCTTTTAGAACAATCCCTAGCAAAATGTCCTAGTTCTCCACAAAGATAGCAAGTGATGTTGAAAATGGGACATGTTTTGCCTAAATGACTCCTGTTACACTTAGGGCATGTTTTCCAGTCTAGTCTTCTTCCTTTGTTTTCAAACGGCTTCTTAAAAGGTGGCCTAGGTCCAGATGACTGAAATGGTCTCTTTCCTTTATTTCTCATGGTGTTGATGTTCTTAGTTTCCTTCATCGCCTGATTCCTTTGGTAATCTTTTTCGTATACGGAGGCCATCTCTACTGCCTTGGCTACGGTGGAAGGTTGGAAACCTAGAACTCTGTTCCTGAGTCCTGGGTTGAGTCCATCTACAAATCTTTCTGTCGCATCTTCCTCATCAGCACAAGCACGTGGTGCAAATCTTCGGAGGCTGATGAATCTACTTTCATACAGTTGGACAGTCATATTTCCTTGTTCTAAGTCCATAAATTCCTTTTCCTTCTGTTTTCTTATGTGTTTAGGATAATATTTGTCATTAAAGACCTTTTTAAATTCTTCCCATCCTATTGTTTCTCGCTGATCAAAATAAGTTCTTTCTGCTGTTTCCCACCAAAAGGTAGCTTCTCCTCTAAACACAAATGTGGCCATGGGTACTTTTCTTTCTTCTGCTATGTTCATGGCTTTAAATATCTTTTCAATATCAATTAACCATTTTTCAGCTGTAGATGCTTCATCTTCTCCTGTGAATGAGGGAGCTAGTTTCTGAAACCTTTCTAACTGAACCTCAGTCCTATCTATTGCTTTATCAAGGGGAGGATCTCGTGTGGTGGGGGTTTGGCTTTGACTATTTATGTATTGTCCCATATTTTGTAGGAATTGTTGGAATAACTCTTTCATGGATGAAACTTGATTATAAGTTATTCTCCTCATAACTAGGCTGTGAGTAACGTTAAACCGTGCTCTGATACCAACTGTGACGACCCGGGTTTTTATATACATATATTTCATATTATTATGATATGCATAAGATGCTTCATTGAATCCAACTCATGGATATCTAGTATGGTATGGTCTACCAACCACATATCATGTCATATGCAATGCAAATAAGTCCACAAAACCATAGGGTCCAACTATGCCCATGACCTCACCGCCGTGTGGTCCCTGGGTACCTAAGGACACAGCGTCATAGCCTCCACGGGGCATATGACACATCGACCCAGTGCCATGACACCAGTGGTAGCCCCTGTACCACATGCAGTCGACGTAGGGACATGCCCTTTTTGGGTGTGGTACCCAATCCACTTAGTAGTGGTAGAGGCTGGGAGGCCACCCCAACCTCTCGGCATAGCGCCCACGAGCTTATCAGCCCAAATCATAATCAGATTAAACAAGCGAAAACCTCTCTTTTTTCAAAACCTGTCCTCTAGGGTCCCTCACAACTGCCTGGCCCTCGGCACTCCAGCGTCTTTTGGTAACCCTCAAGGACATGCAATTTTTGCAAGAACTTAATACTCACAAATCATGCAATGTATGCAATAGTTTGCAAAACATATCTATGCATAATGTATATGCAATTATTTACAAAACATGTCTATGCATAAAGCATTTATCACATGCATGCTGAATTAAGTCATGCTAAACAAGTCATATACTTAAAACATGTATTCTCAAAACAATAATAGTTCTTTTAAAAGAATCTAGTAGCGATAGAGCACCTACCTGGCTAGGTTGCGCTAACCCCTCTGTCCTCGTACGCTCCTGAACATGGTTTGGGGAATCAGGGTTAGTTTGGTCTATCCTTTATGGGTTTTAGAGTGGTTGGTATTATTACTTAGGCATTAAGGGTCCATCCCTATGCCTATGGGTGTCCTAAGGTCCTAATTGGGCCTTGGTATCATCAGTTTTCCAAAGGTCTAGTGGCCACGCACCACCATCCTATTCTAAGGGTCATGCCTGCCTTTGATTGGGCCTTGATCAGGGATTTTATAGTTTGGGTGTGTCTGTGCCATCGATACAGACACAACGCCTTTTGCGGCGCCTCAATCAGAGCTCTAGATCTCAAGTTATAAGCTTTTTAGTGTCACATGTACATAAGAACCTTAAGAATGAAAAGGCGGAATGCTAGCGCGCTGTGCGTCAGTGGCATGCGCCCACCTTTTCTTAAGAAACAAAAAAATCCCGTATCGCTAACGCGCTGCGCGTCTGCAGCATGCGACTCAGCGGGGGCATTTGCAGACATGCCGGGTTTCCCGCCTGTCTGTTCCTTTTGTGGGCACTTCCACGGACGCGCCCGTTTGGTTCTCTCAGATGCGGTCGACGTGTCTCGTCCAGGTGGGTTGTTCTGGTCGTTTGGGGGACTGGGGTATCCTTAGGACACCCTGGTTCAACCCTGTCAAACCAGTGTGGCTAGGGAACGTCCCTAGGTCCTTAGTGACTCTCCAGGGCTCTATTTTGCATGATTTTTCATACAAAAACTTAGAGAAATTGATCCTAGGACTACTATCAAGACGGGTTTTGAGGGATCTTAGGCATACCTGGCTCGTTGCTGGGTTTTTCTCCTCGTTTCTCCTCTTGGTTGCTTCTCCAAAACGGGTTTTTTTCAAGCTTTTGGGCTGCCATTAGAGGCACCCAAGAGCTCTATTTATAGAGCTATAAGAGGGTTCTAGAGGGGGCTCTCACCGCCCTTGAATGGTAGTGGAGAAACCTCCAAAATGGCGGTGATTTCTCCACCAATCACCGTCATTCTAGAACCCTCTAGGAGGTTGAAGATGAAGGGTGCCCGTATCAAAACGGGCCCCTATGTTTTGCAGGCTAAATCCGTTTTTTAATAAAAATTATATTTTTGCCCCTGAATGTCAAAGGGCCATAACTTGCTCATTTTAACTCCGTTTTAGGTGATTTTGGTCTTGTTGGATTCCTTTTTCTGAGACGCACCTAATGGTACCATTTTCAGGACCAAATTTCTAGGTTGAGTCAAGGTAAATAGTGAAATGACCAAAATGCCCTTATCTTCAAAAACTGAACTTTTCATTGCTAACTTGGGATTTTAATATTACAAAATTGGAGTCATTACAATTACCAAGACCATGAAGAATAGTTCACCTTAATTTCTTCTTATTTATATCCTTATGAAGGCTATTTTCTACCTAAGATCAATAGGTCTTCAGATAATGATTTAAATCTTAATGGAGATCTTCTATAAATGTTGGACAACTTTTTGACTTTGACTTTATTGAAGTGAATATCTCTTATATATTTTCCTTTCTCTTTTCTTCATAGCCTTTTCTTTTGTTTTACTTTTTTTTATACTTTTCCCATTTTTCTAAGAAGGAATACTTTTTTTTTGTACTTCTTTAAAGAATGGAATTTTCTACGTAAATAGTTTTATATTTTTCATTTCTTTGATGTTTTCCCTTTTCTAATTTTTCTACCATCTCTACTCATTTTTGAAGGGTAGGTATTGGACATTCTTATTAGGGTTTCTGGGTTAAGGCACGTGAAGTTTTGAAAATAAAATGTCTTACCGAGAGGCTCAAAGGGTCTAACTTGTGGTACACATTACTGGGTAGGCTTTATTTCTCTATGCTGTAACAAAGAAGGCTTATAACATTTCCTAGGTTTTTTAAAACCTATTTGAGTCTATTCAAGAAACAAAGTTAATACTTCTTTTTTATTCTAGGCAATTGACTAAAACAAAGATATTAGGATCTTTCAAAGTAATGTTGACTAAAGAAAATATAAAATTATATATAACCCTCAGAAAGATGATGGTCTCTAATACTCACTTTGGTATATAAGTCTTCACTAATTTTCTCAGGATCTCTAAGTCATAACCATCTATCTGTCTAGACTTATGCACTGTATGTAATTATTTTCTAAGATTTAACTTTCATAAAACATTTCAGGACATGAACAAAATGCAGGATAACCCATATGCATTTTTTATTAAGAAGCTAAAGTAGTGGAAATACTAAACTTAGGACAATCCAATTCTCATCATTGCAAAGGAACTTTGACCTTAAAACTTTTGAAAAATTCAAATCTTTTTTTTTTTTTCTTTTTAAGAACTCAAGAAAAACTTAATGTTTTAAAATATAGGACACTTATATGGTAAATGAGTGATGCAAAACCATAAGACTCTAAAAACCCTGAGTTAGCTCCTAGTGAGTACTAAGTTTAATGTCGTTAGCTAGAGATATCTTATAAGTACTCTACTCTAGACCTAACTAGTTAACCTAATTTTTCTTAACTCTAACAATGAAATGGGAAAATTTTTCACACCACTTCAGAATCTCACAGTAGTCTATATACATTCATTGCCTTAAAATATAAGAATTACATTACCAACCAAATAGAAAATTATACTAAATGCAACTACAATAGGAAAATAATTTCAAAGTGAGGGATACTTACATTTAGTTTTCTTACAAAGATCAAGTGTGGGGCTCCATGCCCATAACTTTCCCTATATTAATACAACTAATTTAAAATTTGAGAAAAGGAATTGCATGTTATAATGAAGCCTCACTACAAGTTCATTTAAAAAGAAATACCTAATCTAAGAAAGCAATTAAATTTGATGAAGCTTTGGCCCACAGGATCGATGCTGCTCCTTTGCGAAAAACAAGTAAGATGGAATTATGATGCAAAAATCTTAGCTAATGCAACCTACAACTATGACTAAAGATAAATAATTTAAATAAGAATCCAACCACAAATCTATTATGATTCCCTGGCAATGGCACCAAAAACTTGGGTAGCTTTAAAATTACTCATAAGCGCATATATCAATGTAGTATTTACATGCAAGGGGAATTGATCCTGCTATGAATTTCATAGATTTATAATGGATTGGATTATATTTAGATCATATAACTTCATCCAAAGAGATAGAGATGTGATTAAACTAGAAAATTAAAATAAACTAAAAAGAAAACATGCATGGAATTCGAAACTAAAATTAAAAGAAACTTTCTAAAACTAAAGATAAGTAATTATAATGGAAACTTACCTAGCTAACATGCATTTAACTAAAGGAAACTAATGCAAAGAAAGTATGAATTAATCTAGGAAAAATAAACTATGGAATCTACTAAAATGGAAAGTTTCCTAAATTAACACTTTCCTAAACTAGAATTAGAAGCTTTCTAAAACCAAATTAGGAAACTTTCCAACACTAAACTGGCATGTAAAAATAAGTAACCAATGAGATCTAACTAACTTTAACAAGAAATTAGCAACATGTATGTGAATGAAAACTACCATTAAAAAGACTTTCCAAATTTAACACTTTTTAAATCTAAAATTTGCTAAAGATGGAACTTTCTAAAAATATAAAATGAAACTTTTTGAACCTAAACTAAGATCCAAACAATGAATTAATTATTGTTAAAACTAAATTAAGCAACTAAACTATGGAAAAAGGAAAAGGAAAGTGACTTAGTATTATGTGCATGATCCATGGATTGTATGAATGGTTCTAGGGTGCCAAAGTGACAAGACCTAATGAATCTAAAAGGAACTGTCATGCAAACTAATTAATGGACCTAATAAAAAACACAAAAAGCTAAATATTTCCTATGGATTTTAGGAAATAAGGTGTTTAGATAGTGGGAAACAAAGCACAATGTTAAGGGGAGAAAAATTCCAAATTTCAACTACTTGAGAACATCAAACAAATTAAGTATAAGGAAGCAATTGAATCCACAACTTTTATTTAAGGAAATAACACAGATCCAAGTACCTTATTGAGTCATCTCCAAATTACATAAAAAAATGGACACATAATATATGTTATATTGATGGAAATTGGGTCTAATTATTTAGCATGAAATCCTATCTAAACAACACCAACAATGCAATTTAATGCTCACAAAGTAAAGTATGATGACATGTAAAGATAACCCATGAAGGAATTCAAGAGAAAAGAAAGTTAAGTGTGTGAACTAAGTAAGGAGAAACTGCCCAAAACTAAGAAAAAAAGAGGATAGAAAACGTGGAATTCAAGCAAAAAAATTAAGGATTTAAGCTAGCTATTGGCTATCACTACCTTAGAACAACTAACTTGAGTCTTAATTTCATAACAAAGAAAAATTGCCCAATTGAAGCAAGAAAGGAAAGGCTTGAGGTTAGAAAGATAGCATGGGCTTTAAGGAACAAAACAATGGAAACTAAAAAGAGATGAAACTAAAAAAAAAAAAAAAAAACAACTAAGTTACCAACCTGAATTGGAGAGAAAATATGTAAGAGAATAACAAGAAGACTAAAGGAATAAAAGTATCTACGAAATCCCAATGTCCAGCAGCAAATAACACCAAAGGAGAGCTTGATTTCAAGTTGTCTCACCAACCACTACTTGAAAAATTCATATGAACCATGGGGGTATATATAGATGAGAGTGTTCCTAACTTAGGAAAGTATGAATCCATAAGGAAAGTGGCTTTGGAGTCAGGGTATTGAATGAGGAAGGTTTGTAGAAGAAAATTTAGGTTGTGATGATGACATAAAGATGACATAAGAGAGATAAATAAATATGAGTTGGCTGATTTTCAAATTAGAAGGGATGAGGGAGAGGGGGGGGGTAAGGAATGAATGTGACCTTTTCCATTGAGGGAAAGTGGTCCTCCACCATCCTAATTGAGTGGAATTTGAATGTGGGAAATGGGTAAGATGTGGGGAGGAAATAAGGATAGAAATTCAAGGTTAAACCTATGGTTTTTTATGTGCTTGATTGGACTTAGATTTATGGTTTCTACCTTAGGAAACCACTTGACTACACTTCAAAATTAGGGGGGGGGGGATTTAACTTTCTTAAGAGGTGCCTTCCTCCCTATGTAAAAGTGGTGAAATCCTGGGATGGAGGGTAGATCAAAGATAGGAAATGGATAAGGAATGAGATTTTGTCTCTCTTGATGGGTCCCTTATTGCATGATTGTCTTACCTATTACAATCCTCTCTAAAAATCCCAAAAAATCGCACTTTTAACAGAGGAAAGTTGCTAGAATTGATGCTCTAATCATGTGGCTCCATGTGACACTCCTCCCTGGCTTGATGGCTCACTTTGATGGATCATTCCTTTGTGGGTTAAGTGGTTTCAAGGCTTGAGTAGCTCATGTAACTTATCACTCTTTTTCATGGCTTTAATGGCTAAGTGGCTTGAATGACTCTTATGCAAAGGTGGTGGAAATGCATAGCTTGGGTTTGGGTCTATTTCCAATACCTACAAAACATGAAAAATTATAATTAAATTCTAAAAATATGATCATTCATATACTTACTCCAAATTAGCTTCTGAAGTTGCAAAATATCACATTTTTGAATTATTAGGTCAGAAATGCAAGTGTTATAAATTTTGGCCAAAAATCCTAATTTAATACTATAAGTTATAACACATGGTAAAATAATTGGGTTCTTTTTATACAAACCTAAACATTTATTAGGATCCTTAGAGAGGAAAAAGAGAAAGGTATTCTTTCATTGTACATGACAAATATCTTTCACTACAAACAAAGTTGAGTCAATATAGGCAAGGGTTACCAAGTAGATCCAATTAACCTTGCAAAAAATGTGGCCAATGAAGTAGGGAATAACAAGCCACTTTCTTACTATTTTACTCCACAACCCCTTCATTATGAAGATACGAATGATATAGGGGATACACCTGATCTGTCCAATGCTTTAGGTAGATTGGCAAGTAGGGTGGATAGAGTACATAGTCAATTTTATCAACTAGATGCTTTTATGCAAGTTACTTCTTGCCAATCAAGCTTTGTTTTCCTTGAATATTTTTTTGGAGCTAGTAAGTGCAACAAATGCATTCACAAATCCTAGCAACAACCTTTATTCTAAGTCCTGCAATCTTGGATGGGCTAGGCATCTTGATCAAATAGGGTCTTAGGATTATTAGGGAGAGCCATCTTGGTTACACCCTACTCAACCCTTTCCTAATACCCCATTTCCACAACAATATGAGCCATATCAATCATTTTCCTCCACAATGGAGGAAACAACCACTAGAAGAGACCCATAGTTTGTTCATTCAGATTAAATTAGAATTCCATGAAGCTACTAAACAAACTATGGAAGGCCTCTTGTAGTCTATTACACAACTCGAGTTCCAAATGGGTCAGATATTTATTGAACAATTAAAAAAGGAAGAGGAAATAAAGCAAGTTCATGACTATGGAAAGCCCATCAACAACTATACATGGATCATAATATTATCATACTCAAATGATCTTGATGAGATAGAATGTCTTGCATCATCCTTATCATCCTTGAACACTAATCCTCTTGAAGCATGACTTGACAATTTTAGTTTTGATTTTGATATAGACACCTTCATTTATGAAGACACTAACACATCAAAATGGAGTGCTCCAGTAGGACCCCTTCCATTGCCTAGATGCAATTTGAGCCATATTGTAATACCAATGATTATTTAATTCTTGAAAAAGATATATGGAAGTTACAAAAAAAAAAAAAAAAAGAGGATTTTTTTTTTTTTTTTCCTTTTTTCTCTTATTTTTCACCTTAGTTTCTTAATGGTTCAATGCATTAATCCTTTATAATTTCTAGACAAATACATTTAGGATATCAATTACCTACCAATAAGCTCAAGAAAATAATTAGAAATCTAGGCTAAGATAAGCATACAAGGAATTTGAAAGCAAGGTAAGAGGGGTTAGAAGTGAAATAGATCAAGTCATAGTGATGAGGGTATGATTGAAATAGGTCAAACCTTTAACTTAATGAGGCTAGAAGGGGAAAACCACATTGGGCTAGGTTTTACATGCATGAAACCATGCCCAAGTCTTGTGGGACTTAAAGGGCTAGGTTAGCATGCTTGAAAAAACTCTTTGCTTTCCCCTAAGTTTGCAATTAAAAACATCTGAAACCTAAAACCATGATTTTCCTCTCACCTTCCCCATACATATGAAGCATAGAGGTAGCAAGGTGATTGAAGGTTGGAGATTTGGAAGGCTTTGGACAAATCTGGTTTTCATGCCAAGGATGAAGCTCATGTTGGAGAAGAAAACCAATAAACATCTCAGATTTTGAAGGCCTTTTCTTGGGGAAATAGGAGTGGGGTTGAATTTGAAGCAAGGACAAGGGAAAAGAGGAGATTTTGGGTAGGACCAAGGGTTGGTAGTGCGACCCAAGAACTACATACACTAAGGGAGATAGGCATGGAGAAATAATTGTGATTCTCCTTGAAAGTGGACTGGTTTGGGCATCCAGAAACTAGGGCAAGTGGGGAAGCTTTGAAGGTGGAATCTAGCATCAACAAAGGGAAAATCATGGTAGGCATTAGGGTTCTTTGAGGTATATGTTTTAAGTTGGAATTTTGATGAATACTATTAGTTTAAACCCTTCAAAACCTATATGCATGTTATGTATATTAGAAATTCCTATTTTTGTACTTATTTGTATGAATTTTAGTTCTAGAGCTTACATGTTTATGTTTACCCTTTACTAGAAATTCTAGATGGCTTATCTTAGATTAACTATCAATTACTGAATATTAAAGTATCAAGGAAATCAAGGTACTATAGTAGGAGGTATGCCTTAGAGAATATTAAGGATTTTTTTATTTCTAGTTATTAGTAAATCTCAGTTTACAAACTTTAGGTGTTATACATGATTTTTAATTTCCCATGTTTTTTACAAACATCTATTTATTTTAAGTTGGAAAGCAAATTTTTTTTTCTCATTCTTAAAAATAGGATCGGAGTGATAATATTTAATTAATTTTGGAAATTCATCAACTTCTTTTCGACTGTTATGGTAAAACCTCCACATATATAAAATAGTCTTCTAACCTAAGAATGGTTAGAGATAAACACCACATGATCACTCATATTGTCATAAGTCAAGTCACACATGCCATTCAAATAAATAAAATAGTCCATATTTATAGTCATCCCATGTATCAACATAAATTAAATTATATGTAGTAATAAAATGAAATCCTATGTGTGAATTCTATCAAAATAACTATGTAAAAGCATTTTGTTCTCACATCTAAACTGATCCTGGTAATTTCATCTTCCCTATGTCTCTCATGATCGAGCTACCTGGTATGTCACCTAAAATGTTGGTTTTAGGGGGTGAGCAATACAACTGCTCATGATAAGAAGAAAAACTAATATAAGCTAGAATATCTAAAATAGGCATACAATAGCATATGTATAGGTGCATGTATCTCTATATATATGCATTTTGTTCTCACATCTAAACTGATCCTGGTAATTTCATCTTCCCTATGTCTCTCATGATCGAGCTACCTGGTATGTCACCTGAAATGTTGGTTTTAGGGGGTGAGCAATACAACTGCTCATGATAAGAAGAAAAACTAATATAATCTAGAATATCTAAAATAGGCATACAATAGCATATGTATAGGTGCATGTATCTCTATATATATGCATTCATAGTTTCTAAAAATAAAAAATCATGACATGTAAAATAAAGATCCATGAAGAAAAATTGGTGATCTCAAATCATCCGTAACATTCAAAAAAATATGATAACCCTATTAATCTAGTGTGCTCGAAATAACTAAAGCTGAACCAAGGTGCATAGCCCTCAATCCGCAGTCTAAAATCCCTACCCACATCGCCATGGAAAACTACTCGCTCCATACCAATGGCATAAAGTCCTGCCACTAGGGATGATGCAGTGGCATATAGTCCTACCACTGGGATGATATAGTCCTACCATGAGGGATAAAGTTTAAACTCTCAAGAAATGGCCGGCATGCCTAGTACACTAACATAACACAGACACCTATGCTTGTAGGGCCATATCATCACCCACAGATGACTACTGTGGCCTCTATGTGTGCTTGTAGATACTACATGGCCTCGGCTCACTGGATCTCATGGTGCTACTTGGCTACAACTTAGAGCACTTCCCCATGAAAAGCTACTCCTACTACCTATTGTCTCCATTGCAGGGTAGGTATTAATCTCATCTCAGAGGTCAGTGGCAAATTGCACCTCCTAATATAAGGTCTCCAGGACTTGTAGCACACTGATAGTGCACTCATTGAGCGATCCAGGACTTACAACATTCTGGGAGTTCCTGCAAAAAACCTTGATGAAATCCATAACTCATGTCTCATAAAAGTCCATAGCTTATGATTCATAAAAATTCATGACTCATGGCTTACAACCAACCACGTAATGATCACCAAGTATCAAAGAAAACAATATGTTCGGCCCCTTGGCCAAAATTTGTAAATCCATCAGTCCAAATTGCAGGAAAAACCTAAATCATGATATGATGATGTGTCATACAATGGCATCCTATTATGATGGTATTAGATGCTTTGATAATCTCATTATTACCTTATAATGTGCCTTAATGTTGTTTTCATACTAAAGTTTAAGGGCCAGATATCCACTTACCATGAACGCGTATCTTTATTTCTATCTCTAGTGTTATGGTATTTGACATTTTAATGGTTCTTATTTGCTTAGTACCTTATTTAACTTAATCTAGGTCATATATTTTATGTATTATCCCATTTTACCATTTGAGTTTATTTACCTAGTTACCTCCCTAAGTAATTAAGTGTTCATATAATCAAGAGGAGCTTGACTTTTACTATGTTCTTAGATTAAGATACATTATTTTTACTTGTTTACCTTAATCAAAGCATGAACTTTTACTTATTATTTTATAGTGTCAACCATATATCTCATAAGGGTTAACAATTTTCCTTTTTCCTTTTTTTACTAGTCCATGTTTAGTGTTGACAGCCATAGTTAACCTAGATTTAGATTCTAGGTATGACTAAGTGTTCACCTCTCTAGAATTAGATTCATAGGAATGCAACTATTAAGACTTAGGTAGTAATAAGGTATGTACCTCCATTGGCCAAGTTCATTGGACTAGATCAACTAAAGCATAAATGATTAAGCCATAGGACATTAGGGAAAAAGACCAAGGCATTGAAAACTAAGGCTTAAATTAATAAGACATAAGTGACTAATTCTTAGGGGACTAAGGCTTAAAAAATTAAGTTATAGATGACTCTGCTTCACTATGGCTTAGGTGATCAAATCATGGGTGATTAATGCTTAGGTGATTAAAGCATGTATGTTTAGTTAAAGGAGGCTATTTCATGGAAAACTAAGGCATAAGAGTCCAAATCATTAGTGGTTAAGGCATAGGAGCCTAAGTCTTAAGTGACTAAGTTTATAGGTTAGCGAGTTGAAGGAGACTAAAGCATAAGAATTTTAACCTAGTAGTCTAAGAATTTTCAAGTTCCCATACAAGTATAGCTAAGCCTCCCAAATATAGGTTTTTGCATTCCTAAGTTCCAGTTATGGGTGCTGTTTGAATAGTGCTGATTTCTAGGATTGAGAATGTTTCAAACTGGCTAAATCAAAAGCACCAAGATTACACCATGATTTTCACTACATCAGAGAGCTTACCACCTACCTTTTTACTGGATTCTATAAAGTGTTTAGACACATTTTGAAGAGGAAAATGACATGCCATTTTCCTACATAACTCAAGTAGGAAAATGGTGCTCATTGCTTTGCTTACAACCTTTGATACATTTGCCATACCTAAACTTAAGTTGATGTACATTCAATTTTTTTTTGTAGGGATTCAATATGCATCCAACTTGTTGGTTCATAGAGGGCTAGTAGGGGTTAGAACTTGTACCATTTTCTGCACTCATTGTGCAGATAACAATCCTGGTTTCTCCTTGGGAGAGCTTCTGGAAATCAATGAGTTCACAAGCTAATTCATGCGATGTTTTAGTTCAAATTCACAATATAGTATGTTAACTTAAGGATGCAAGTGGTAATTTAACAATTTGGAATCTTAGGTTTAAGTTTTAAGGTTGGGATCTAGTTGCAACTCTGCCTACAATGTGTGCTAGAAAACAAGGTACAACTAGTCCCTGTTTTAAATTCACCCTTCAAGCATTCAACGATGATTAATAAAAACACCTATTTTAATGTATCACTTCAAAGTTCATTCATCATAAAAGAAAAAACCAGAAAGGATTTATCTCATAGTAGAGGATAACAAGAGCGTTTCAATGTACAACTCACCCCTTGTTCCTCATTGCATGCATGACAAAAACAGAGCATGATTCTAATAGATGTAATTCATGTAATCTTAAGTAAATTCTAGAAATTTTTAGTCATGCATTGAAGCAATTAATCATCATCATGTAGTAAGAAAGAAATTGACATTTAGAAAATAAAATCATGGCATCATAAGGGGAGATTTTCATGGAAATGTTTATACACATGATTCTGCTACCAATCGAAATGAAGTTCATGCAAAAAATATAGAAATAAGGTTTTCCTTTGCATAGCTAAACCAAACTAGGTATTATTAATCCTTCTTCAAGCTTGAATGACTTGAATTTCAGCTTGGTTGCTCTCCTAGATTGCTAGTTCCCTGCTTCCTGTGTGGAGTTCCTGTTGAAGTAGAAATCTCACTCCAACACTCCAACAACTTTTCTCCTTTAGATCTCTAAGCTAGCTTTCACTTACAACTCTTTTCACTACTCATCTTCCTCATTAATTTGTGCTCAGTTACAGCGAGATTCCTATGTTGAGTTTTTCTCAACCGAGATCTTCCAATGTTCTAGCTTGCTCTACCTTCCATGCTTCCTCCTTAATTTTTTTTTCCAAGCTCCACCATCACCTTCACAATCACCTTCCACTTCCACAATTCTAGTCATCTTCTTCCCCACCCACTCTTTGAAACTCTTTCTCTCTTCTTCATAATGGCTGGAAAAATTCCAACCCACATCTTATTGCCACTATATAGTTAGGTTTACATGCAAGTGAAAAGGGATAGGTGGCTTGGTCGGATCAGCTAGATGCCATGGGGAGACTTTCCCACATGGATGGTTGGATCTCCCCCACCCAGCCATCAATTCTTATGCTTCCCAGTTTTTGGTTCTCAATTAAAAGTCCAAATTAACCTAAAATGTTACAGTTATACCCCAGCTAGAGTTAATTTTATAATTGTAGCCTAGCCTATAATAAAATAAACTTTTCATTTCTAACTTATTTCTTAAAACTTCTCCATGGGCATTGGGTTGGCATTAGGCTAGGACTTTCTTTTCCTTATTAATGTAATAATTTATCATTTTAATGCTTTTTAAATTATAATTAACTTTCAAAAATATTACTTCAATTACTTAATGTTATCTTAAACCTCTCCTTCATTTAGAAAAAATATTTCTAATTTTCCTAGTTACTTTAACAATCACTCTGTGGCTGTTATTTTAACATAATTCCTTGACACTCTCACACAATTTCTCTGTTAACAGCTAAGACATATATGTAATAGCTGATTAAATAAATGTAAATAATTTACCCTATTTTTTGTAAGTATATTGATTTATTAATTGGAATTATATGTTCACATATATTACACTCTTGCTCCCTTAAATGTGGGTGAACAAGTCAAAACAATTATGGGAAATTCTGCCTCATATCCTCCTTAACCTCCCATGTGGCCTCCTCAAATGAATAATACCTCCATGGGACCTTAACAAGAGCAACCATCTTGGCCCTCAAAATCTACTCCTTTCTGTCGAATATCTATACCATTTGCTCTTGAAAGATCAAATCTAGCTATAGGTCAGCTAATACCTGATCTAAGATATGAATAGGGTTTGTGACATATTTTCTCAACATGGAAACATGGAATACATCTTGCACATCTGCTAATGAGGTTCTCTTGAGTATTGTGAATGGTCCTACATATCTAGGGCTCAACTTACCTTTCCCAAATCTCAAGACACCGTTGATTGGATATACCCTTAGAAAAACATTGTCCCCAACCTGAAACTCCAAATCTCTCCTCCTCAGATCTGCATAACTCTTTTGTTTGTGCATCCATCATTGCCTCTACATCAGTCCCACCTTATCACTATAATGCCTCATATGGAGCCATACCAACACTCGAGTGATGACTATTGTTGTAGGTGAACTCTACCAAGGGTAGATGCTAATCCCAACAACCCTTCCAGTCCAATGTGTAGGCTATTAGCATATCCTCTAGTTCTTAAATCATCCTCTCAGACTAACCATCTGTCTAAGGATGAAATGTGGTATTGAAATGGATAGAGGTCCCTAATCCTTTCCGCAGGTTCTGTTAAAAATGAGATGTAAATTTTCCATCCCTGCCTGAAATAATGACCAATTGAAGATTATGCAGGCTAACTATCTCTCGGATGTAAAGCCTGGCAAGACTCTCTAGTGACTGTCTCTTTCTAATAGGTAAAAAGTGAGCCGACTTGGTTACTCGGTCCATAACATTCCAAATTGCATCATGTCCACTAGATGTCCTAGGTAATTTGATTATGAAATCCATTGTAACATGGTCCCACTTTTAAATCAGAAGCTTTAAAGTTTGTAGCAATTTTGCATATCTTTGATTCTCTGCCTTAACTTATTGACAAGTAATGCATCGTGCTACACATCGCCCACTATCCTTCTTCATCCCCAGCCACCAAAACTATATACTTAGATCATGGTACATCCTTGTACCTCATGGATGCATGGAAAAGTTATAATGATGGGATGTCCTCAAAAGCTCTTGTCTCAATTTTGAAATGGTTGCCACAACCAATCTACCACAAAATCTAATTTCCCAATTAGCACCCTTATCTACCACATAGGGCCCAAGTCTCACTACACGTTTGATGTGCTTGTAAAATCTGATCAAAGAAGGTTTTTCCGATAGTGATGATGGAAATCATGCCACTCAACTTCCTACTAAGGGCATTGGTAACTACATTAACATTGTCCAGGTGGTACTGTATAGTGAACTCAAAATCCTGCAAGTACTCCAATTAGTGCCTTTACCTCATATTGAGGTTGCTTTACATGAGCAAGTACTTGTGGCTCTTGTGATCTATGAAGACATCAAACTTCTCTCCATATACATAATGCCACCATATTGTTGAAGCAAAAACCATAGTGGCTAGTTGCTAATGATATGGGGTAGTTCTACTTGTGCTTCTTCAACTGTTAAGAAGAATACACTATAACTTTACTATGCTGCATGGAAGCACACCCTAGACCTTGTCCTGAGGTGGTTCTATACACCACAAAATCGCAACTACCCTATGGGAGGGATAACACTGGTGCAAAGATAAGCCCCCCTTTCAGCTCTTGGAAGCTTATCTCACAATTATCAGACCAAACAAACTTCTGATCTTTCATTCTTAGGGCTATCATTGGTTGTGCAATCTAGGAAAATCCCTCAAGAAATCATCTGTAATATCCTACAAGACTTAGAAAACTACGCATCTTAGTCACAGTCTTGGCTTCCACCTTTTGTGGATCTACTGCAACTCCATTCTTGGATATAGCATGTCCAAGGAAATGCACCTGATCTAACCAAAACTCACACTTTGAGAACTTCTTACAATTGATGAGCTTGTAAAGTGCCTAGGATAGACCTCAAGGGGTTCTATGTGTTTCTCAACACTAGTCAAATATACAAGTATATCATCAATGAATACGATCACAAACTTGTCTAGATAGCCTCTAAACACCTTGCTCATCCAATCCATGAATGTGGCGATGCATTCATCAACCATACACCATCACCAGAAACTCCTAATAGCCATATCAAGTCCTAAATGCTGTCTTGGGGATATCCTAATCTCATATCCTTAACTGATAGTATCTAGTCATTAAGCTAATCATAGTGAAAACCCTAGCTACCTATAATTGGTCAAATAAATCATTGATCGATGGAAGTGGGTACTTATTCTTCAATGTGATCCCATTCAATGCCTTGTAGTCTACACATAACCTCAAGGAGCCATCCTTCTTCTTGACAAACAAAACTAGAGCTCCCCAAGGCAAAACATTAGGGCATATGAAGCCTTGATCTAACAACTCTTATAACTACACCTTTAGCTCTAATTTGTTTGGAGCCATAAGATAAGGAGCCTTGGAGATAGGAGTCGCACTAGACAATAACTCAATAGTGAACTCCATCTCTCTCATAGGCATCAACCTTGACACTCATCTCTGAATACATCCCTATAATTTTGCACCACATCAATCTCCTTAATGCAAGGTGATTGCTACTCATGCACCTCTACATAGGCTAAGTATGTTGGTAGCTGGTTGACATAAGGTGTGCACTTTAGTTACTAAGATGATACTTATTCTTGCAACATCCAATCTTCTCTAAAAACATAGTGATTCACCATCTAGGGCATACATAGTGACATGCTTCTTCTTGTAGTCAACTAGAGCTCTGTGCTCAGCCAACCCATCCATGCTCAATATAATACCAAAATCCATTAAGCATACATGCATATTTATCTGCAATAAGAAGAGTACCTTCCACAATGGTGCTAGATGAATGAGCTTGGTTGGTGATAAGAGTGAACACTCTTCCTGACTCCTGGGTGCCTGGACCTAACGA
Organism: Warburgia ugandensis; assembly: GCA_035236585.1. Taxonomy (NCBI): domain Eukaryota; kingdom Viridiplantae; phylum Streptophyta; class Magnoliopsida; order Canellales; family Canellaceae; genus Warburgia; species Warburgia ugandensis. Next base: position 37,956,255 of record CP141131.1, read on the forward strand.
GGTGCCTGTTCTCATCCCTGATCTCATTGAGGCTGTCCCACTCTACCAGCTTTGGTACAGTCCCATGCCATGTGATCTAATTGGCCACAAGTAAAAACATCACCAAGTCCAAAATAGGGCTTGTGTGGATGATGATGTCAACATTGCTGGAACACCCCTTAATTGTTGTCTCTACCCCTGGGCAGACCCTGCACTGGTTGGAGAGGTTGTGCAACCATCCTTCTAGGAACATATCTCTTCTTCTTAACTTCCCCTACCAATGGCTTAGGGCCACTAGATTTGCCCCTGTCTCTGCTAGGATCACTCAACTCGCGCTCCAAAATAGATGCAGGCTCCACAGTCTAAGCTATAGTGGTGGGTTGCAAAGTCAAAATTTGGCACTTCAAGTCAAGGTTCAGCCCTCACACAAACTTTTGGGCTACTCTCTAATCTAAAGAACACACCTCTAATGCAAGCATGCATAGTCAAGAGAACTCCACCTCATACTATGCCATAGTCCTCATGCCCTGTACGAGTGTCATAAAGTCTAGATCCATCTTGTCCTAAAGATGTGGGAGAAGAAATCTATCTATAAAGATGATCTTGAAGTCATTCCAAGCAATCACATCTTCACCCTCAAAGTAACTCCTCCCAGTAGTCGGCCACCACTGTATCGCATTGCCTATGAGAACAAATGTGGCCACTACTACTTTGCTATCCTTAAGCACAGTCATTACCTTGAAGATCCTCTCTCTAACAGCCCGAGGGCCCACACATGCAATGATATTGTCCGCTTTGGCAGACTGGCCGCACATACAACCAACCCAAGGCACAGTCTTGTTATTCCCCATGAGGGAAATATCGGTCGTTGCAAGGAAAGTCCTCACCACTCTTATCAATAGCCCAGTTTCTTTCCCCTTAGCAATATGGTACTAACTCTTAAGGTATCTTACCTCATAACTGCGCAAGAGATGCTGGGTAGGCAGTTGTGAGGCAAGAGACCTTAAGAGGCATCACTTTCCTACATAACTCAAGCAGGAAAATGGTGCTCATTGCCTTTGTTTATAGCCTCTGATACATTTGACATACCTAAAGTTAATTTGATGCTAATTCAATATTTTTGTTAGGGATTCAATATTCATCCATCTTGTTGGTTCTTGGAGACCTAGTAAGGGGTAGACTTGGTATCATTTTTTGGCCACATTATGCAAAAAATAGTCCTAGTTTTTCCTTCCTAGAGCTTCCTAAAATCAATGAGTTTGTAAGCCAATTCATAGGATGTTTTAACTCAAATTCATAGTGTAGTATGTTAACTTAAAGACCCATGTGGTAGTTTAACAAATTGGACTTTTCGGTATACGTTTTAAGGGACCTGGTTACGCTCTGCCTGCAATGTGAGTAGGAAAATAGGGTGTAACCAATCCCTTTTTTAAGTTCACCCTTCAAGCGTTCAATGATGGATTACCAAAGCTCCAATTTTAATGCATCACTTCAAAGTTCATTCATCATAAAAGAAAAACCCAGAAAGGATTTATCTCAAAGTAGAGGATCACAGGGTGTTTTAATGTACAACCCTCCCCCTATTCCTCACTGCATGCATGACAGATGTAATTCATATAATCTTAGGTAAATTTAAGAAATTTTCAATCATGCATTGAAGCTATTAATCACCATCATGTAGCAAGAAATCAATTGACATTTAGAAAATGAAATCATGCCAGCATAGAGGAGATTTTCATAGAAATGTTCATACACACGTTTATGCTACCAACAGAAATGAATTCATGCAAAAACTATAAAAATAAGGCTTTTCTTTGCCTAACTAAACTATATTAGGTATTAGTAATCCTTCCTAGAAAGATCCCCTACCTAGTCTCAAGCGGGAATGGCTGGAATTTCAGCTAGCTAGTTGCATTGGTTGAGCTGAAGCCTGGTTCCCTTTAAGTGCCTAACATAGAGTAGGTCTAGAATGACATTAACAACCTGGGGTTGCTCTCCTCTATTATTGTTTCCCTGCTCCCTAGGTGAAGGTTTTATTGAAGCAGAAATCTCACTCCAACTCACCCAACAATCCTCCAACAACCTTTCCTCTTTCTCCTCTAGATCTCCCAACTAGCTTTCACTCACAACTCTTTCCCCGACTCATCTTCCTCACTACTCTATGCCGAGTTACAGTGAGCTTCCAATGTAGAGTTTTTCTTAGTTAGGATCTTCCAATGTTCTAACTAGCTCCACCCTCCCAGCTTCCTCCTTTCTCCTTTAATTTTTTTTTCAAGCACCACCTCCACCTTCACCTTCACCTTCACCTTCCACCTCCCAAAATTTTGTTCTCTTCTTCCTCTCTCACTTTCTACAACTCTTTCCCTCTTCTTCATAATGGATGAAAAAATCCCATTCTAAGTTTTATTCCCATTATATACTTAGGTTTGCATGCAAATGAAAAGGGACAGGTGGCTTGGTAGGGTTAGTTAGATGCCATGAGGAGACTTTCCCACATTGCTGGTTGGATCTCTCCCATCCAGCCATAACTTCTAATGTTCCTTGGTTTCTAGTTATCAATAAAACCCAAAATTAACATGAGAAGAAACAATTATATCCTAGTGAGGGTTAATTTTATAATTGTACCCTAGCCAGTAATGAAATAAACTTTTCATTTCTATCTTATTTCTTGGAACTTCTCCATGGGCTTTGGCTTGGGATTGGGTTAGGACTTTCCTTCCCTAATTAACCTAATAATTTATCATTTTAATTCCATTTTTAATTATAATTATCTTTCAAAAGTAATACTTAGTAATTACTTAATGTTATCTTTAACATCTCTTTCATCTAGAAAAATTATTTCTAATTTTTTGGATCACTCTAGCAATCACTCTATGGTTGTTATCCTAACATAATTCCTCAATGCTCTCATACAATTTCTCTGATAACATTTAAGACATATATACGTAACAACTGATTAAGTAAATGAAAAAAATTTACCCTATTTTTTCCAAATACATTGATTTATTAATTAGAAATATATGTTCACATATGTTACGGGATTAATTTCTTGAAACCAATTTATGCATCTTCTCTAATTACTTATAAAAATATTTTATGTGATTGTTTATGAAATGAAATCAGTAGGAATGATAACTTATGCTAAAAGCATTGATTTTTAGCTTATTTGGCACATCTCAGCTTTAAAGACCTTATGTAAGATATATGAGATTTAGCTTGACACAACACCTGAAATATTTTCATTTGATTGTCATAAATATGTCCTTGAATGGTTCAAGCCATTAGGGCAGTAGATTCATGGTATTATGTTAGAAAATGATAATTTTGGGTTTCTCGACAAATCTTAGCTTTAGCCAATAATTCTCAGTTTCACATGCTATGCTTGTTAGACTTGGGTTTCATTGAAATCCCATTTTATTCAATCAAAATTACATACAACATAATCATTTTAGAGTGTTTCAAGCTATTGTGATAGGTATATGTGGTGCACACTATAAATTTTCATGTCTTAGGCAATCAATAAAACTCAATTTTTAGAATTTAGTAGACTATGTAGTAGTCATGCATTTTTCTTTAAAAATGTTAATGGGAATTGATTTATCATTGATGTGACTTCAATGGAAGGGATGGAGGAGATAAGGGTGATCGTTTGAAGAGGTTCTTAGGCAAATTCATGCTGGAAAATAGAATTGGAACTAGACTGAAATTTCTAGCCTCGTAGGTTAGGAAGTTGATGCCTAGTTCTTTGTGATATTTTGGAATTGTAACAAGTTAAGTAAAAAATAGGAGCAATGAGAGTTTTATATTTGTTTTCAATGCTATTGAATGTACCTTTGAATTGGTATAAGTCTCCTTTGCCCAAGTGGTTGATATTCATGGATTATTCAAGAAGGCAAGGTTGACTGCCACAATTTTCTACAAGTTTTTGAGGAAAATTTGCTTCCTAAGATGCGTATGTAAGATAGTTATTCTTGTCTCGTCTGTGGTTGGAGTGTAGGGGAGGTCGTGGGTAATGCAGGTCACTTGTGGGTTAATTGGAGGCAAATACCTATGGTATAATGGTGAAAACTCTAAGCTACTACTTGCAGAATTTTTCAAAAAGAATTATACTTTAAAACTCATGTAATATGGATAAGGCTAACAAGGTAAAGTATGCTTACATAGGGGACTGAACACCTGGGTGTTAGAGGCCTAAAGTGGGAACATGATAGGCTAAATGTCCAAGGGAAACAACATGCCAAAGACATAAATTAGAGGATGTAATTTAATGCTCACTACTGTTGTCCAAAATAGAAATGAATTTCCTAGATCACGTTCCCTTTGAGTTTGAATCAAAGTGTGACGACCCGGGTTTTCTCATGCATTTTTAAATGCAATATCTAATTCCTAAGGCGGGATGCATCCCTATTTGGAAACCATTTTATGAAAACCATGCAATGCAGTGGAAAACCTTTTGTTTTAAACTCATTTTGAAAACCCCTAGTGTCATTTGCTTTCACAACAATTAAAGTAGTTTTCGAAAAACTTCAGAAATCATAAATGTTTTTCCCCACATCTATACAGTCACAGCACACAGTCCACCTGTAAATAAATACAAATACATGTCCAAAGGGTAGAGAGTTTACTTACATGTATAATTGTCTCCTATTTGATTCACTTGCTCGTAGCACTAATATCTCCTGAGGCGTCTTCTATTTGTGAGTGGAATTATCCTGAAAAATGTTAAGGATAGGGTGAGTATATACTATACTCAGTAGGAGTCTATCACTACTAGTTTTGCAATGCATGCTATGTTTAAAATCATATGCTCTTTAAAACATGTGCATGTTCGAACAACCATGTTCAATATCGATATTAAAAACCATTGTCGAATCAGAATACTGACGACTAAAGAATCGCATAATCCAAGTCGAAAGTATCATATATATATCATAAACATAATGATATGCATAATATGCGCAACTAAATCCAACTCATGGATATCTAGTATGGTCGACGAACCTCATGTCATGCTATATGCAATGCAAGTAAATCCTCAAACCATAGCGTCCAATTATGCCCACAACATCGCCGCTGTGTGGTCCCCGGGTACTTAGGGACACAAGGTCATATACCTCCACGGGGCATATGACACTTCGACCCAGTGCCGTGACATCAGTGGTAACCCCCTGTACCACATGCAGTCGAAGCAGGGACATGCCCTTTTTCGGCATGATACCCATCCACCTAATAGTGGTAGAGGCTGGGAGGCCACCGCAGACCTCTCGACATAGTGACCACCAGCGTATTAGCCCAAATCATATACGATCAAATAAGCCAAAAACCTCTTTTTCAAAACCTTTCCTCTTTGGGTCCCTCACAACTGCCTGGCCCTCACAACTGCCTACCCAACGTCTTTTGGGCACTCCAACATCTTTTGGTAACCCTCAAGGACATGCAATTTTGCAGGAACTCCATGCTCACAAATGATGCAATATATGCAATTATTTGCAAAACATGTCTATGCATAATGTATTTATCATATGCATGCTAAATTCGTTTATATGCGAAACAAGTCATAAAATAAGTTATGCTAAACAAGTCATATACATATACTTAAAACATGTAGTCTCAAAACAATCATGGCTCCTTTTGAAAGTCTAGTAGCGATAGAGCACCTACCTTAAAGTCTCCTGGAGTCACGTCCTTTATCATTCAACCTGTCCTTAGGTCTCATTCATAAACTCCTGGGTATAAATGGATACAAGAAGTCCTTATCAATTTTCATTCTATTTAGACATTAGATCGCTAGATCTGCCTTTTAAGGTCCATGGTCCTTGCCTAATTTATTGTCAGGCCAGATCCTATGATGTGGATCTACTATTTCTTGGTTAACTCTGTAAATTGTCTTCTAATCCTAATTTTAAAGTCTCATTGGGTCCGTGTGTCCCAGTTCCCAAGACACTCGTGTATCCTGGTTGAACCGCAACCGTCTCACGTGTGTGCACGCCCAAAGGCCATGCCAGTTATCGCGTTTTGCACGCGCACATGCATGCTCAAGTGACGTGCTATGACACGCATCATCGCATGGACGCACCTTGTAGTATGGAGCATCTCAGCTCTTAGGGCACCCCGTGTATCTTGGTTGAGCCCAGACCCATGCCCCATGTCGTTCGTGCACCCGAAGGCTGCACTTGGGACAGTGTACGCACTGTCGTACGCCCGGAACCCATCCCAGAGACCCTGTCCCAGGAGTACGTGGAGCATAGTGTCCCTAGGATGCCTTGCTCATCTAGGGCCGGCCCAAGCCGGCTCGATGAGTTTTCCGCCAGGAAACCCGGCTGGAAAACGGCTGGTAAAAGAAAGATGCCTGGTTTCGTTTAGGGCCGACTGGAACCGGCTTGGTTGTTTTTCGGCTGGAAAGAGACCAGATCCGGCATGGATTTGGCCTGGGGGAAGCAAAACAAAGAGAAGGGAAAGAGAAATGGCTTACCTGGGCAGCCTGGGGATGCCCTTTTTCTGGTGGTGGAACCCTCGTTTTTGCCTGAACCTTACGTTGCTGGGAAACTCAAAGAAGGGGAAACCCCATTGCCAAATCCAGAAAGAAGAGAGGGTTATGGGGAAAATGGCAATGGCCGGCCTGACTTGGGCTTGGCCGTTGCCAAAAAATGCAGAGGAGACGGGTTTCTAATTTTGCCAGAAACGCCAGTCTCAAACAACTGGAAAAAACGTGATTTTGAAGAAGGGGAAGATGGGGTATTTATAGGGGAAAGAAGGCGGTGCCCCTCAATGGCGGTGCCGCCATTTCCCCAGTGTTTTCTGGAGAAATCGTGAAAGGAGGGTTTTCTGTAGAAATCTGGAGGTGGAAGACAACAGGGGGTGCAGTTATCAAAACAGCCCCCTGCGTTTTTCATCTTTTTCGTTTTTTTGTTTAAATTTCAGAATTGCCCCTGATCTTTAAATGGACGTAACTTCTTCATACGAACTCCGTTTTGGGTGATTATTGAGGCATTTGATTCCATTTTTCGAGTAGAATCTAATGGTACCAAGTTTCCTTAAAAATTCTTTCGTTTACTATTTTAAATAAAGTGAAATGTTTAACTCAGTTCATTTCTTATAGAATGACCAATTAGCGTAAATTGCTCGGGCATTAGACAAAGTCATAAGAGCAATATATGACATACACCTAGTCTTTTTAAACAACATGACTCTTAAAGAGGAATAACCTAGAGTAGGTTGTTAAGGAAACCTAATCAATGATGTTAGATCTTTAGTTAAACATTTTAGAAGTTAAGGAATCACTCTAGGAATAACCATACAAAGAAATGTGTAGTCTAAAGGCAGGTCGTGAAGGTAACTAGCATAGGAAAGACTAGGAACCTTTACTAAGTTACTTTAAACTTCACACTAATTAATGCATCTCTAGAAGCTAGAATGACTAATTTGGTAATATGAATCGTTAATGCATTCTTAGGTAGTGGCATGGATTAAAGATCACTAATATATGTATGTTAACTAGCCAACAAGTATTTTTGTGTAATATACCATGTTTACTTGAATTATATGAGTTCACATATAATATTCCATATTGTTGTCAATCATGATTTGCACATGGAAATGTGGGAAACATATAATGCTTAGGTTCATGCTCTTTCTTTTGGTTTGCTCATGACTATACATATGTAATGAGGACACTTGAAAAATGGATATGAATCTATCACTTGTAAGACTTGGTTTTGTTGATGAGGATACATGAAACATGACATTATATGTGGAAATTCTTATACCTTGAAAACTTTTGAGAACTCTTATTTATGCATGAGATTGTATGAAACCTCAAACATTTCTATATTCATGTATTACTTGGTGTAGAAAGCTACTTATGAATTTCATTGAAGTTTTCAAGGCTAGTACTCATAGAGATGCTATAAGACCTACAAGGTATTGATAGGAAAAGTTGCTCGACATTGACTCTAATAGGGAGACCCTAAGGCTTATGCTCTTTGAGCAATTGTAAGGCATAATAATGTCCAAGAATGTTGGGCATATTGATAGTCCAAGAGTGTTGGATTGTGTGAGATGTGTGGTTGATGTCCAGGAGCATTGGATAATATGGGAGGTTTGTATGATATCCAGGAGAGTTGGACAATTCAGATTTTGATGTTGATGATTCAAGAGAGATAGATACTCTAGGATCATTGGAGCTACTTGGAGGTCTTTACTGAAAGGGCAGGTGTGGCCATGTCCTTGTGATAGGACTGAATTGTCACCTTGTATGATACATATGGGTATCTGCATGATTTCAAGATTATTATTATTTTCTTATCAGATCATTTGATGTTGCATTTTCTATTAATGAGGATTTATCGATCAAGGTTTGTATGAGAATTTGACGTAAACTATTATTTGAGTTTTTTTGGTATTATGTTAATTATGCTATATTTGAGATAAATGTTCATATTTAACATGTTTGTAAATATAGATGTTCAGTTGTTGAATATACATGCTCAAATTAAATCTAAACTCAGTATGTTAGCTGTTACTACTATTTACATATGCATTCTCATTATTACCTATTTAGAAATTTGAAAGATTGTAGAATTATCATTATTACAAGGTGAGTGTTTACACTCACTCCCCTACAACCATTCCAAGTGAGACATCGAGGAGGTTAGGAGTAGAAGAAGAAGTGCTTCTATAGTTGAGAGATTCGCATTGCACTTTGGACGTACGTGAGTGAAAAGAGTAGTTCGCTATGTTAGTGGGTGAATTTTTATATTGGAATATGTTAGTAGTTAGAGAATAAGTTTAAGGTTGATACTCATTATATTGTAAACCTTACAGACAATTTATGGAAGTGTGTTTTATTTAGTATTTTAATTTGTGACTAGTGAAAGAGGTTACTAAAGGGTTTAAGCCCCACTATTTCTCAACATCAAGAGACAAAAGAACAACTTTTTTGGGAGATGTGGAGTTAGCTTAACCCTAATTTTCAGGACAGTAAAAAGGAGGAGGAATATTATCAACTTTTTGTTGTTGGCATTATCATTCCTCAATTTGATAGAACCTAGGCTAACTCACATTGAGTTGATCCCAAGTCATTTAGATTCACAGTGGTCTTTCACACCATTATCTTCTCACCACCATGACATCTCTAGGTGGACAATGTATATTGACTACCGTGAGTTTTCTAAATACTCCTCCATTGTTAGTTTAGGTTTAGGGTCAATAGATTAGTTAGTTGGTTTAGTCTAAGCGCCATATAGTTACATTCGCATACATTGTACATTATTTAGCATGTTGATGGCCACATCAATAGATCAATGCACCATCTCTAGTGTACAAGTACTACCATTTTAATCCTTCTCTATCTAATTAGTTATTTCATTTGTCCATGCTTTTATTTTAAAACATTAGGGACAATGTCTAATTTAAGTCAGGGGTTAGGGTATTTCAAATTTGATGTGTCTTAGTCTATTTTACTTACTTATGAGTCTTTTTTTCATTAAAAGATAAATCAATTTTAAAAGTTTAAAAAAATTTATGATAAGTAATGAGTGTTTAATTTTTTATAAAAAGTAAAATTAGTAACTTATGTGTTATATAAGATAGGCATAATTCTGGGATTTTTTCAGAAATTTGTAACACATACATTTATTACCTAATAATTCAAAAGTTTGATATTTTGTAAGTTTGAAAACTAATCCAAAGTAAGTATGTGAATTGTCATAATTTTCTAGGATCTAATTAGGGTTTTCCTCTTTTGTAAGTGTTGAGAAGGTGATCCAAAGGTCGAGATTGATCGAGATGAGAATTGAAGATAAAGATCAATAGATCAAACCAAAGCCAAAATGGCATCAATCCAAAGTGTGATCAAGGTTCAAGACCATCCTAGGGCAAGCAAAGTATGGCAATAGAAAGCATCAAAGATGATTAAAATAGTCTATGCAAAAAACCATGCATTTCCACCACTTTGCATAAGAATTGGAGCCATGCATGAGATTTACTAGTCTAACTAGGAAACCTAAAAGAAGCCAAGCCATTCACACTTTGAAGCCAAAGGACTGAGCCATTCAAGCCATCAAGGAATGAACCATCATGCCATAGGGAGTCACACAATTGGAGGATCAATTCAAGCAATTATATCATACTAAAATTTGTGATTTTCAAGTGGTAATTGGAAGGTTTCGAGAGATATTTGTAAAAGGTAAGATGATCGTGCATGGGTGGACTAATCAAGACAGAAATTTTACTTTTCACTTTTCACTTTTCACTTTCCATCCTTTCTACCCACCCCAATTAGGGTTCCATGATTTTTTGTTAAGGAGGGGGCCACCTACCTTAACAGGATATGCCATCCCCTTGCTTAGTTGTCACATTAAGTGGTTTCCTAAATAGGAAACCCCTAGATTTATTTCAAATTAAAACACCTCAAAACCTAGATTGCTTTCCATTTTCCCTCCCATTTCTTTTTTCTATTTTTCAACAATCAAATATCATGTAATTAGTTTCCATGCCACCTTCCTAAGAAGGTGATGCCCCCCCTCCTTTCTAATTATGTGGCAGCCACCTTACCACACCATGATTTCACCTTGTTACCTTGTTCCTCCACTTAACTTTCCCTTATTGAAACCCTCATTCTATATCCACTTTCCCTTCCTAGATTAAGCCCTCATCAAAGTGGAAACCAAACATCTATAAAAGACCAAGGATTCCACCTTTTTTTTTTCCAAGTTGGGGCTTTGCATCAAAACCTTGAAAGAAGCATTCCGCTTGGGTGATCGTTGAAGCTTTGTACTTTGGTTCTCTATTGGGTTGCTTTCTCTTAAATTCCTCAAGATTTTTTCTTTGCTTTTGCACTTCAATTTTAGATTATTTCTTACTTTCAACCATTGTTTTTATTGCTTAGTTGTTTTTGTTTGCTTCTTTAAATTTGGACACAAAGATCTTCCATGTTTTCCTTTGTATCTTTGCTTCCATCTTCATAGTTTTTCTTGCTTATTCATTGAAGATACAAGTTTTTTCTTCTCCAATAGTGACATCTAAGAGAAAAATTAGCTTGAATCTCCTTGCTTTCCACATTTTTTACTTGATTTTGGTGCTAGTTCTAGGCATCTTTTTCCTTAACTAGTTCCATCATTCAAGCCTCTTTTCTCTTAATTTTCCTTTGGGTTTCACTTGCATGTGATCTAAATTTGGTTTAAGGATGTTGGAGAGTACTTAGTATTTATTAGAACCAACTTTTAGGTTTAGGATAAGTGTGTGACGACCCGGTTTTTTCCATGCATTTTTAAATGCAAGATCTAAATTCCTAAGGCGGGATGCATCCCTAATGTTGAAAACCATTTTATGAAAACCATGCAATGCAGCGGAAAATCTTTAGTTTTAAACTTGTTTTGAAAACCCCGAGTGTCATTTGCGTTCACAACAACCAAAGTAGTTTTTGAAAATCTTTAGAAATCATAATTGTTTTTCCCCAGGTCTATCCAATCACAGCACACAGCCCAACTGTAAATTAATACAAATACATGTCCAAAGTATAGAGAGTTTACTCACATGTATAGTTGTCTCCTTTGTTTGTTCACTTGCTTGTAGCACTAATATCTTCTGAGGTGTCTCCTATTTGTAAGCGGAACTATCCTGAAAAATGTTAAGGATAGGGTGAGTATATACTATACTCAGTAGGAGTCTATCACTACTAGTTTTGCAATGCAGGCTATGTTTAAAAACATATGCTCTTAAAAACATGTGCATATACGAACGATCATGTTCAATATCGATATTAAAAACCACTGTCAAATTGAAATATTGACGACTTAAAGAATAGCATAATCCAAGTCAAAAGATTCATATATCATAAACATAATGATATACATAAGATGCTCAACTGAATCCAACTCATGGATATCTGGTATGGTCGACCAACCTCATGTCATGCTATATGCAATACAAATAAATCCTCAAACCATAGCATTCAACTATGTCCACGACCTCGCCACCGTGTGGTCCCCAGATACCTGAGGACACAACGTCATAGCCTCCATGGGGCATATGACACATCGACCCGTGCCGTGACACCAGTGGTAGCCCCCTGTACCACATGCAGTCGACATAGGGACATGCCCTTTTTGGGCGTGGTACCCATCCACTTAATAGTGGTAGAGGCTGGGGGCCAACCCAAACCTCTCAGCATAGCGCCCACGAGCTTATCAGCCCAAATCATATCAGATCAAACAAGCGAAAACCTGTTTTTCAAAACCTGTCCTCTTTCGGTCCCTCACAATTGCTTGGCCCTCACAACTGCCTACCCAGCGTCTTTTGGGCACTCCAGCGTCTTTTGGTAACCCTCATGGACATGCAATCTTTCAAAAACTCAATGCTCACAAATCATATATGCAATTGTTTGCAAAATAAATCTATGCATAATGTACATACAATTATTTGCAAAACATATCTATGCATAAAGCATTTATCATATGTACTTATACTTAAGTCATGCTAAACAAGTCATGTACTTATACTTAAAACATGCATTCTCAAAACAATCACGGCTCTTTTAAAAAGTCTAGTAGCGATAGAGCACCTACCTCAAAGTCTCCTGGAGTCGTGTCCTTTATCACTCAACCCATCCTTGGGTCTCATTTATAAACTCTTGGGCATGCATGGATATTAGGAGTCCTTATCAATTTCAATCTATTTAGGCATTAGACTACTAGATCTGCCTATTGGGTCCATGGTCCTTGCCTAATTCATTTGTCAGGCTAGATCCTATGGTGTGGATCTACTTTCCAGTAGTTCAACTCTATAATTTATCCTCTAATCCTAACTTTTAAAGTCTCAATAGGTTCGTGTGCCTTAATTCCCAGGACACCCGTGTATCTTGGTTGAACCGCGACCAGCTTACGTGCGTGCATGCCCAAAGGTAGTGCCAGGGACCACGTTTTGCACGTGCACATGCATGCTCAAGCGACGCGCTATGGAGCGCATCCTGGATGGCGCCTCATGGACACACCTTTGGTGTAGCATGGCGCGTCTCAGCTCCCAAGGCACCCCCTGCATCCTGGTCGAGCCAGGACCCGTGCCGTATGTCACGTGCGCACCCGAAGGCTGCACCAGGGATAGTGTTCGCACATGCACATGCATGCCCAAGCAACATGCTATGACGCGTGTCCTAAATGACATGGTGCGAACACACCTTGGCGTAGGTGAAATGTGCCTTAGCTCCTGGGCCGCCCATGCGTCCCGGTCGAACCAAGGCTGTGCCTGGGACGCACTGAGGCCATGCCCAAACACAGTCGCGTGCCCCCGTGCACAGTGGCATGCCTGGGGTCTGTCCACGAGCTCAGTCGGGTGTGCATCACTCACCACGCCCAGGATCGTCTCCTTCGTTGGTCCAGTCCTGGGTTCTGCAATTTCCGGCCAGAAAATGCTAGGTCCGGCCTGGTTTTGACCAGGGAAAGTGGAAGGGAAGAGGAGGAAAGGAAAATGGTTTACCTGGGTTGCCAGAGATCGTGCCCCTCTCGCCTGCCTGAACCCTCATGTTGCCGGAATTCTTGAAGCAGAAAAACCCCAACGTCCAAACCGAAAAACTCGTACAAGGGGAAACCCCATTGCCAGATCGGAAAGGAGAAAGGGAATGGGAGAATGGCCTGCCCGACTAGGGCCTGGCCGTTGTTGGAGATTGCAGAGAGACGGGTTTCCAGTTTTTTCCAGAAACCCCAGGCTCAAACGATTGGAAAAAATGCCGAAAAACGTGGGTTTTGGAGAGGGGAGATGGGGCTTTTTATGGCCCTGCTATGGCGGTGCTGCCAATGGCAGTGCCGCCCTTGGCGGTAGCAGATCTCTCTAGAAAAATAGGGAGATGAGGGTTTCTGGAGAGATCTGAGGAGGAAGACGACAGGGGGTGCCGTTATCAAAACAGCCCCCTGCGTTTTTCATCCTTTTTCTTTTTTCTGTTTAATTTCCAAAAATACCCCTATCTTTAAATGGCTGTAACTTCTTCATACGAACTCCGTTTTGGGTGATTTTTGAGGCGTTGGATTCTATTTTTTGAGTAGAATCTAATGGTACTAAGGTCCCTCACAAATTCCATCGTTTACTATTTTAAATAAAGTGAAATATTTAACTTAGTTTATTTCCTATAGAATGTTCAATTTTCGTTAAAAATAGTGTAAATTGCTCGGGCATTACATTATTACCCCCTTAAAAGAATTTCGTCCTTGAAATTCCATAACTTATCATCTTCCAGGTATTTGCCTCTTAGATAACTTCTTGGTGAATGCATTCTCCCCCTTGGGAATCAAATCTAGGCTCATCCTCAATTTATCATTTTTATTGTTCCTCCTACAAGGCCTTAGCTATAAGGGCCACTTTCGCTGAGTTCTCTGATGCATACTCTTATACGTGCCAATTTAACAATACCTGTTTCTAGTGGTAATTCATCTATCTCGAAATCTTTAGATGCCTACACTTTTCTCATCATGTATAGGATAGTCTCCTCGTAGGATCATGCTTCTTTATTCATGTATAAATTTCTCCACACTTCTTTCAAGATCATATCATCTTATTTCTCATAGTCCTTTTTGAATATCATAGGATGATCCCTTTTTCTTCTTGTCTTTTATCTAGTGATCTCTTCATCATTCACATCTCCTTTTAATGGTTGGTTATATGTCATTAGTAAGAGTCAAAAATTACCTTCTTGCTATTGTGTCTAACTTTGCTTCTTATCTTTTATATTTGTCCCCAAGATCTTCAATAACTGACATGGTATCATGTGCTCTACAGCCAAACCCTTGATTAACTTCGAATTTCAACTGTTTTTCATTTTCCATATGTGACTTGATTCATGAAAATCAATTAGTAGCATCTTTCATTGAGGACCTTATCATATATTGAAAGTAAAATGTCCTAACTCTATATCCAGTTTCATATATTGAATTCATTAAACGCTGTTCTCCGTGAAGATTTTATCCAAACTCATGTCGAATGTTAATAGTCAATTCATCATCATGAGCCAAATGTTCTCGTCCAGAGGCCTATTTCACTATTCACATCATTAGGACTTTCAATAATGTTCCCATTTATGCAAAACAAAAAGTCTCTTATTCATAACCGAGTACCCTTACTAGGTCATGGTTGAATCCTTTTTCGTCATCCTCTTTGTCCTTTCTTTGCTTGATGGTTTTCTTCGTAACCTTTCAGTCCAAAAGTTCTATACTCAATCCAGTAGGGTTAGTCCTTAGGAAATTCCTTCAATTGATTTTTCATACTTCGTATATTCTCATAACAACTAACTATTTTGTCTAAAGGCAACGTAACATTAAATCTTCACCTTATAGTGTGCTTGCCATCTCAGCTTTTCTCCTTCCATCCCCTATGTAAATATATTGCTCAATCTTTTATCAAGGCTTTATCATCAACCATGCAATCTGTATTGTCATGAGGTATAAGTAGTGATTTTCTCAATTCCTCAAATTTTATCCTTCAAGTGCCTCCTCATACTTAGCTTATACTAGCAGTTCGTTCAATAGCTACTACATCAAGTTATGCTGAAGCTATTAAATCATCAAATTTGAAAATCACTCAGGTAAGCATGGAACATTTTCGTAGACATATAGAAAGACTTTTTTTGATTACCTATTGATCTCTTTCCAGATATATCTTTGTCATAAGCTCAGGGGTCTCCAAATTGATCAGTACTTATCTACCTTTCTTTTCAATCCAAGTTAGCAGCATCTTTCAGACCCACAGTGATTTCTATGGTTTGTCATTGTATCTATTCAGGTTTGGAAAAATTTGTCTCACTGGTGGAGATCGCTCTTATTTTTGCTTCTGTCTCAATTGCAATTGTCCTCATCAACTGACCTCATACCCTCAAATGACTTAGTCTAACAAGTACTTCTTTCAAGGAAAACTCCAGTCTAAAGACTTATAACATCCCTCTGAGTATATAACTTCAAATACTAACTCATAGATACTAACATACTTGATTAATTAGGGTGGGATACCTTTATTTAGTCAACAGTACTCTAAAGGTAATGACTAAATAATGGTCTTAAGATTTTTGGTCTTCAAATCTATGATAGTAAGACCTCAATTTGATCCTTGATGGTACCCTACTTGCTAAATGGACAATTCACTATCCTGGCTTAATTGCTTTTTCAATATACTTTATTGGCAAGGTGGGATATCACCAAATTTACCTTTCTATGGACTATATCCATTGGTGTTCCCTATAAGCTAATGGATCTGTAATAATTGATATCAAACCATTTGTAGAATTTTAATTTCTAGTTGGTCACCATTCCTCTTCGAAAATTTCTTGTCGCATAATCTCCTAAAATTCGATAGTTCTACTCAAAGTCTTAAACCCCATATGCTTTCTCTCTTTTATACTCTTTTAAAATAAGATCACCAACTTATCTATTTGTTTGATCTATCTTCCTATAGGATGATAGAATAGTATGTATCTTCATAGAGTCATGATCTTCTTCTTTTGACTATTCTTTGAATACTGGTAGTTACATCCATATTTCTTTCTCTCTTTTCTTCAAAATCCTCACTTTTGTCTTCCTAGATCAATGTCTTCATGTACTTTATTGCATATAATCGATACTTCATCTCTTCCTTTACATAACATATATGATAAACTGAATGCTTCTCAGAAATTCTAAATTATCTTAAGATCATTGAAATCCTCAACTGCCTATAGCCTCAATAAAATTCATACAATGTCTTAACAAGTTCATGTTAGGATCGATCTATTATCATCCTTAGTATTATCATCAAAATCTTTTGATAACTTGGTCGAATTCATTTCCCTATCATATTCGTATTATGTTTCTCTTATTCACATCATATGTCACTTGTATACATTTTCTGATTTGCTCCATAATACTCAGGTAGTTATTATTCGATATCACTTCACTTTTCATAAGACTCCAATTAAGGTATCCAAAATTGAGCTAAGTCTTTCAAGATCCATCCCTTTGTGACCTAGTTCGAGTCACAGTCATCTCCTAATATCATCTTGCATTCTCATCCCTCGTAGATTATCATCAAAATTCTTCTCAAAGTCTGTCTTTTACATCCCCTATCATACTCATATCATATCCTTGTGATAGTGTACTCATATTTTGATATTCTTTATGATGGTAAGATAGCCATCTAGGTCTTTTGATTTTCTTACCTTTGATGAGATTACTTTATTGCAGGTTAGAACTAGCTACTAACAATCACTAACATCCTCATTCATCATTCTCATAATATGATCCATATATGAGTTTTCATATTTGCACCATGCAACAATCCTTAATCCCTAAGTCGTCTTAGACTAGATTTTGGATAAGGGTTGCACTATCCACTGCCTAATTATTTGTTAAACCAAGCTGGGTTTCACCTATTTATTCATGGTGAACTGCCTTGTACATTAATATTGTAATCCTCAAATAGAAGTAGTCATCTCTACTACTCCTATTTATACTACTTCTCGTTGATTTTCTCTATTGTTTATAACCCTTGGACATGCTGGACTGGCTGTGAAAGGATAAAACCTGGGCTCTGATACCAACTGTGATGACCCGGGTTTTCCCATGCATTTTTAAATGCAAGATCTAAATTCCTAAGGCGGGATGCATCCCTAGGGTTGAAAACAATTTTACGAAAACCATGCAATGCAGTGGAAAATCTTTAGTTTTAAACTCGTTTTGAAAACCCCGAGTGTCATTTGCGTTCACAACAACCAAAGTAGTTTTTGAAAAACTTTAGAAATCATAATTGTTTTTTCCCAGGTCTATCCAGTCACAGCACATAGCCCAACTATAAATTAATACAAATACATGTCCAAAGGGTAGAGAGTTTACTCACATGTATAGTTGTCTCCTTTGTTTATTCACTTGCTCATAGCACTAATATCTCCTGAGGCGTCTCCTATTTGTAAGAGGAACTATCCTGAAAAATGTTAAGGATAGGGTGAGTATATACTATACTCAGTAGGAGTCTATCACTATTAGTTTTGCAATGCAGGCTATGTTTAAAATCATATGCTCTTAAAAACACGTGCATGTTCGAACAATCACGTTCAATATTGATGTTAAAAACCACTGTCGAATTGAAATACTGACGACTTAAAGAATAGCATAATCCAAGTCAAAAGTATCATATATCATAAACATAATGATATGCATAAGATGCTCAACTGAATCCAACTCATGGATATTTGGTATGGTCGACCAACCTCATGTCATGCCATATGCAATGCAAATAAATGCTCAAACCATAGGGTCCAACTATGCCCATGACCTGGCTGCCGTGTGGTCCCCGGGTAATTGAGGACAAAGGGTCATATGCCTCCACGGGACATATGACACTTCGAACCAGTGCTGTGACACCAGTGGTAGCCCCCTGTACCACATGCAGTCGAAGTAGGGATGTTGCCCTTTTTGGGCGTGGTACCCATCCACCTAATAGTGGTAGAGGCTGGAGGCCTACCCAAACCTCTCGGCATAGCGCCCATGAGCTTATCAGCCCAAATCATATCAGATCAAACAAGGGAAAACCTCTTTTTCAAAACCTGTCCTCTTTTGGTCCCTAACAACTGCCTAGCCCTCACAACTGCCTACCCAGTGTCTTTTGGGCACTCCAGAGTTTTTTGGTAACCCTTAAGGACATGTAATCTTTCAAAAACTCAATGCTCACAAATCATATATGCAATTGTTTGCAAAATAAATCTATGCATAATGTACATACAATTATTTGCAAAACATATCTATGCATAAAGCATTTATCATATGTACTTATACTTAAGTCATGCTAAATAAGTCATGTACTTATACTTAAAACATGCATTTTCAAAACAATCACGGCTCTTTTAAAAAGTCTAGTAGTGATAGAGCACCTACCTCAAAGTCTCCTGGAGTCGCGTCCTTTATCACTCAACCCTTCCCTGGGTCTCATTTATAAACTCCTGGGCATGAATGGATACAAGGAGTTCTTATTAATTTCAATCTATTTAGGCATTAGACTGATAGATCTGCCTATTGGGTCCATGGTCCTTGCCTAATTCATTTGTCAGGCTAGATCCTATGGTGTGGATCTACTTTCCAATAGTTAAACTCTGTAATTTATCCTCTAATCCTAACTTTTAAAGTCTCAATAGGTCCGCATGCCCTAGTCCCAGGACACCCATGTATCTTGGTTGAACCGCGACCGTCTTACGTGCGTGCGCGCCAAAAGGCCGTGCCAAGGACCGCGTTGTGCACATGTACATGCATGCTCAAGCGACGCGCTATGGCGCGCATCCTGGATGGTGCCTCACGGACGCACCTTTGGTGTAGCATGGTGCGTCTTAACTCCCACGGAACCCCGTGCATCCTGGTCAAGCCAGGACCCATGCCCTATGTCACGCGCGCACCCAAAGGCTGCACCAGGGATAGTGTTCGCACGTGCACATGCATGCCCAAGCGACACGCTATGACACGCGTCTTGGATGACATGGCGCGAACACACCTTGGCGTAGGTGAAATGTGCCTTGGCTCCTGGGCCGCCCATGCATCCCGGTCGAACTAGGGATGTGCCTGGGATGAACCGAGGCCATGCCCATACACAATCGCGTACCTCCGTGCACAGTGGCATGCCAGGGTCCATCCATGGGCTTAGTCGGGTATGCATCATGCACCACACCCAGGATCGTCTCTTTCGTTGGTCCGGTCCTGGGTTCTGCAATTTTCGGCCAGAAAATGCTAGGTTTGGCCTGGTTTTGACTAGGGAAAGTGGAAGGGAAGAGGAGGAAAGGAAAATGGCTTACCTGGGTTGCTAGAGATCGTGCTCCTCTCGCCTGCCTAAACCCTCATGTTGCCGGAATTCTTGAAGCAGGAAAACGCCAATGTCAAAATCGGAAAACTCGAATAAGGGGAAACCGCACTGCCAGACCAGAAAGGAGAAAGGCAATGGGAGAATGGCCGGCCTGACTAGGGCCTGACCATTGCCGGAGATTGCAGAGAGGCGGGTTTCCGGTTTTGGCCGGAAACCCCAGTCTCAAACGACTGGAAAAAATGCCAGAAAATGTGGTTTTTGGAGAGGGGAGATGGGGCTTTTTATAGCCATGCTATGGCGGTGCTGCCAATGGCGGTGGCAAATCCCTCTGGAAAAATTGGGAGATGAGGGTTTCTGGAGAGATCTGAGGAGGAAGACGACAGGGGGTGCCGTTATCAAAACGCCCCCTGCGTTTTTCATCCTTTTTCGTTTTTTTTCATTTTTCTGTTTAATTTCCAAAAATACCCCTATCTTTAAATGGATGTAACTTCTTCATACAAACTCCGTTTTGGGTGATTTTTGAGGTGTTGGATTTTATTTTTCGGGTAGAATCTAATGGTACTAAGTTCCCTCACAAATTCCTTCATTTACTATTTTAAATAAAGTGAAATATTTAACTCAGTTTATTTCTATAGAATGTTCAATTTTCATTAAAAATAGTGTAAATTGCTCGGGCATTACAAAGTGTGCCATTTTCATATTTACATTTATGTATCATGTGCACTATTTCTAATATATTTTTCCATTCTATCAATAAAGTTAATTGAAGTTTATTATTCATGCTTGATTCCAGTAATTAATTACTTCAAATATTTTATTTTATCTTGCATAAAAAGTGCTTGTTAATTTTCTTTTCATGTATTGATTGATTTGAGTTTCTTTAGCACTTAAAATCTGGAATTTTTTTATTCAAAGCTCATGCTTAGTTTCTAGTGATCCATATACCTTATATGATTGATTCCTTAGGAGCCCAATGTAGAAATTTAGGTTTTTTAGTGATTGCATTGATTGGATTTCATCTTTGTAAGTTTTTCATTCGAGTATGTTGGCCAATTCATAACCCACGAACCATGCACACCATTCCATCAATCATGCGCATGGTACTTGGGTAGATTCCTTTTAAGTGTTTTGTTGTTTGATTATTTAATTTTAGTTTAGCATTAGTTAGTTAGTTGTTCACATCTTATTTTAGGCTAGAAAGTGTCCTTATTTTATTTTAAAAAGTTTTATTTTAGTAAGTTTCTAATTTTAGTTTAGGAAAGTTCATTTTTAGAAAGTTTCCTTAGTTTAAGTGTGACGACCTGGGTTTTATATGATGCAAATTTCATAAAAAGGTGAGATCTCTTGTTTTAGAAATATGAAATGCATGAAAATCTTTTTGTTTTTGAAAGCAATCTTTCTTATAAAACCCCAAGTGTCAAAATACATTTTCAAATCATATAGCCATGGCATAGTTTTAAATCAACTCTATTCCCAAGAAAGTGTTAGTCACATGACTACAGAGAGTAACTACAATCAAGTAACATTCACTAAAAGATAAGGTAGGGGTTTACTTACTTGCACTTAATTTGGATGTTCTCTATCACGGGTGAATCCTGTCCTTAAGTGTTTATTTGTATCTGAAAAATGTTAAGGATTGGGTGAGTATAAACTATACTCAGTAGGAGTCTACCACTACTAGTTTTACAATGCATGCTATGTTTTTAACCATATGTTCTTTAAACCATGTGCATGTTTGGACACTCATGTTCAATATCGATATTAAAAGCCATTGAATAGAGTACTAACGACTTAAAGAATCACATAATCCATGTTGAAAGTAGCATAGAAATCATGAAAATATACTATTATATGCATAAGATGCTCAACTGAATCCAACTCATGGATCTATGGTCGACCATACTCATGTCATGCCATATGCATGCAAGTAAATCCTCAAAAACATAGAGCACACTATGCTCACAACCTCATTGCTGTGTGGTCCCCGGGTACCTAAGGACTCTCGGTCATAGCCTGCATGGGGCATATGAAACTTCAACGGATGCTGTGACACCAGTGGTAGTCCTCGTTACCACACAACAATCGAAG
This sequence comes from Warburgia ugandensis, assembly GCA_035236585.1. Taxonomy (NCBI): domain Eukaryota; kingdom Viridiplantae; phylum Streptophyta; class Magnoliopsida; order Canellales; family Canellaceae; genus Warburgia; species Warburgia ugandensis. Next base: position 37,978,116 of record CP141131.1, read on the forward strand.
TAAGGACAAGCCTTCTTGGCGTGGTACCCTTTCCACCTATAGTGGTAGAGGCTAGGAGGCCACCCCGACCCTCTTAGCATAGCACCCACGAGCTTACTAGCCCAAAAGCATCTAAAGATAAAGCTAAAGCTCAATCATAGCAAATCGTGCAATTTATGCAATCATTTTCAATGTCCTCTTTGGGTACCTCACACTGCCTGGCCCTCACAACTGCCTAACCAGCGTCTTTTGGCCACTCTAGTGTCTTTTGGCAACCCTCGAGGATATGCAATCTTTGTAAATCAGGTAATTTATGCATTTCTTTTCAAGACATGCGAGCAATGCATAAAAATCACTTTATGCTAGTATCGTGTTTAAAGCCATAAAACATGAAGACACGTTTAGATACTAGTTTTTACATTAACTCAAAAGCAGGTCATGTCCATAAGGATGTAACATAAGTTTATATGTCACAAAGACAGGACATGTAACTTAAAAACTTAAAACATGTAGTCTCAAAGCATCATGGGTTCTTTTTAAATGTCTAGTAGCGATAGCACACCTACGTAGTTTGATCAAGCTAGTCCCCTTGTCCTCGTACGTTCCTTGACATGGTTTAGGGGAAAAGGTTAGCTTGGCCTATTTCTATAGGTTCTAGAACAGTTTACCTCACTACTTAGGCTTTAAGGGTTCATTCCCATGCCTAAGGGCCTCCTAAGGTCCGTAACTGGGCCTTGGTATAGTCAGGTTTGCAAAGTTTTAGTGGCCCCGCACCACTATCATGGTTTAAGGGTCATGTCAGCCTTAGATAGGGGCTTGATCAAATATTTTATGGTTTGGGTGTGTCGCGCCGTCGATATGGACATAATGCCTCTTGTGACACCTCAATCGGAGTCCTAGAACTCAAGTTATGGGCATTTTAGTGTTAAGAGTACATAGAAGGCCTAAAACAGCCTTGCGTCACCGCTCCTGGGACGCACCTGCATCCTGGTCAAGCGACGATCGACCTACATGTGTGGTCGCATGCTCTTGGGCTTCCTCAGGCTGCGCGTTCCGCTTACGCAGAACGTGCAACATCATCATCGCAAATCCCACACGAGGCGAGAGCCCAGGACGCTAAACCGTCCCGTGTCAATGGCGCGCCCCCCACAAGGCACGTTGGCATGTATACCGATGCACCGACCCTCCGCCCCTCTTTCTCGTTTGCGGCCGCGTCCACAGACGCGCCCGTTGGTTTGCCTTTAACACATTCGACATGTTTTGGTTCTGTGGTGACCTGAGCATCCTTAGGACGCCCTGGTTCGACCATGTCGAACCAGTACACCCCAGGCACCTACCCTGCGTCTGTTGTGGCTCCTTAGAGCCACATTTTGCATGGTTTCTTATACAAAAACTTAGGGATATTCATCCTAAGACTGAGTGGGAGATGGGTTTGGAGTTGTTTAAGGCGTACCTGGTTCGTGGCTGAGTATTTTTCATGGTTTCTCCTCTTGCACATAGCTCCCAGATTGGTTTTTCCCAGGGTTTTTGGGCTGCCATGAAAAGTGACAATGATGAGGAGTGGTGGGCTGCATTCGCCGATTGCATCACTGACGACGACTGGACGATTGGCCGGTCAATGTATGTATGTATGGTGAGGGCTGAAGAGCCCGAGGACGAACAAAAGAAAGTAAGAAGAAGTTCTCACAGAAGCGGCAGTCGCCTCTCTTCTCTACTCACGGATCCTCTCTTTTCTTCCTACCCCACCCCCCTTACTCCATAGGGCCTTCCTCTTTCTTCTCTGATTCTCTTTCCCTCCTTGGAGGCAACTTCGCTCGTTCAAGCGGGAGAATAGACTCAACTCCCCAGCCAGCGCTCAGGTGTGGTCCCCCCTCGCCTTGATGCTCCCCAAGCCGAAAGGGTCAAATATGCAATGAAATGGCCTACTTCAATAGCCTCTTTCCCTTCCTGGTGTGGTCGATGGAGTGTCTTCTTCTCTATTTATAGAGCTTCTAGAGGGTTCTAGAGGGGGGTTTCCACCGCCAGGGAATGGTGGTGGGGAAACTTCCAAAATGGCGGTGGTTTCCCCCCTGCACATTGTCATTTTAGAAACCTCCAGTATATTTGGGAAGAAGTGGGTGCCTGTATCAAAACGGGTCCCTATTTTCTCAGGCCAAATTCGTTTTAACTTTAATTACAATTTTGCCCTTGAACTTCAAAGGGCCATAACTTGCTCATTTTAACTCTGTTTTAGGTGATTCTGGTCTTGTTGGATTCTTTTTTCCGAGATGCACCTAAGGGTACCATTCTAAGGACCAAATTTTTGAGTCTATTCAAGGTAAATAGTGAAATGACCAAAATACCCTTATCTCAAAAAGTGAACTGTTCATTACCAACATGGGATTTCAAGGTTGCCAAAAATGGAGTCATTACATTAAGTTTCCTAGATTCATTCATCTGACTTTTGTATTAGTTTCTTTTATTGAATACATGTTAGTTAGGAAAGTTTATCATTTCACTGAATATCTTTATTTTTGTAAGATTCCTTTAATTGTAGTTTCTAATTTAATGCATGTTTCCACTTCCATATTTTTAAAATTCCTAGTTTAGTCAAAACCCTCTTTCTTTGGCTAAGATAAGAAATTTAAATAAGATCCAATCAATTGAAAATTACATGATATTCCTTATGGGATCAACCTCTCTCATGCGCAAATTACAACTTTCATTCATGCACTTGTGAGTAATTTTAAAGCTACACCAAGTTTTTGGTTGCGTTGTCAGGGAATCACAATGGGTTTGTAGTTGGATCTTTATTTGGATTGTTTACCCTTAATAGTAGTTTTAGGTTACATTAGAATAGGGTTTTTTCATCATTCTTGCATATTTTGCTAATTCCTCATAAATTTACCATCTTTCTTATTATGTGCAAGGGGAATTTGGCAAAAGGAGTGGCGGTGATATTGTGGGCCAAAACTTCATTAAATTAGGATCTACTTGCTTTCTTAGATTAGGTTTATGAGTGACCTTGTAGTGAGGCCCCATTGTAACTTGCAATTTCTTTATTCAAATTTAAATGGGTTGTAATAAAATAGGGTAAGTGTGAGTTAAGGTGGCCCGCACTTGATCTTCATCAAAAACCTTATTGTAAATCTTCTTCACTTTCTTTTATTTTCTTAGTGTAGTTGCATTTAATGTAGTTTGCATATTGGTTGGTAGTATAATTCATATAGTTTAGCATCATTCATTAAACTTGTTGCATTTTATTAGGGTTTTTGTGTTAGATTGCACCTATTTAACAAAGGTGACTTGTTAGATAGCATATAGGTGAGCATTAGTTTCTCTTTTCTAGTATTTTATTGCATATTTACTGGTTTAGAGTGGATGGAACACATTGAGAACAAGGGCCCCACCAGAACCCTCATAAGATAAGGACAGGATTTCATCACCAAATCATCAGCCCACCTATGTAATCAATTCAATTTCTTGTATGTTTGAGATCCGAACCCTTGAAAGATTAAATTAAAATCAAGCAGCAAGACACTTAGGGTTTTTAGCTTGTAAGGCCCTTTTAGAAGAGGAGATCTATGGTCACTCTAGTGGCTACTGAGCATCATGGTTATAATGGGTATCCAAAATCCAAGTGATTTTTGCATACCTTTTGTTGATGGTTGTTGAGGTGTACATGCCTTCTATCATGAGAATTGTATTAACCATCTTGGGTAGGATTTAACTGGTAAACAATGGTCAAGCCTAGACAAAAGGAGGAGCTATCTAAATTTAGGTCTAAAAGCTGCCACCCTACACATTATCAAAGATCAACAATTCAGCTCGTGAGTGGACTATTAGGGATTTCTTATGCGTCATTTAGAGTTAGGAGTTTAGTTATGATGCATCATTTAGTTAAAAATTTGCATTAAATTCACATAAAAACTGTACTTATTGGTCTTGTACAGCCATATCTTTTGAGTAGAGTGGCCTATTAAGAAGGGGATAGGAAACTCCTTTCATACTACTTTACTCCTAAGCCAATATCTTATGAGAATAGTTATGAAACATAGGCAAGGCATACTCCTGGTTAGTCCAATAGACATGATAGATTAGACATTGTGATGGAGAAAATAGATAATCACTTGCCTAGGTTCTTTGCTTCTAAGAAAAATACTGAGGCATATCAACAAACCTAGTATGATAATTCCTATAGTGAGTTGTATCAATAACCTCAGTACAAGAATTATTATACTAGGTCATATTTACAACCTCAGTATAATGACTATACCTCTTTTGAATTTCCATATCCTCCCACTTCATGGACATCAAGCTCCACTTACAATGGATGTCATCAAGAGTAAGTGAATGCACCTAGTGCATTCCCTAAACCTAGCAATCATTATTAACCTAAAACAAACAACTGAAACTATAATAGATGGGCTAGGAATTGTGAGCAACCATGGTCTTAGGATTATTAAGCCTATTAGGAAGAACCAGCATGGTTCCACCTAGATCAACCATACCATGATTATCAAGGATATTAGGGACAACCATCATGGTTCCAACCCAATCAATCCTTTCCCAATACCTCAATGCCACAACAATATGAACCATACGAGTCAAAATAATCATTAGCAAAGACACAAATTCTAGAAAATATGAAGATAATATCATTTCAAATGGATCAAATGCATGCTAATTTTATAGAATAGGGAGAGGAAATGAAACAAATTAGGAAGGAGAGTGAGAAAATCCTTGAAAGAATTACTACGATGGAAATACCATACGCTCCTTCTGAGCTACAACACATCCAACCATTCTTGGAGTCCTCCAATACATATCCACTTCAGTCATGTCTTGCTACCTTTTATGATGATGATGAAGAGACATCCATTGATAAAGTAGAAACTTCTCAATGGTAAGACTAAGTAGAAATCATTAAAATTCCTAAATTCAAATTGAGCCTTGCAATATAAGACGTTCCCAATTGGGACCTACAAATTTTATTTGATCAACCACCAGATAGTGAAGTAGGAGCAACCGAAATCTTACATGTGCGTGCAAAATAGGAAGAAGAAGTGTAAATTGATATTCTTGATCAACATCAACCAACTCTAGGGTACAAAATAGAAAAAACTAAGGCTTTAACCTAACCATGTTCCTACCTCCTAAAAATTAAGAACAATCTTTTAGAGAAATATAGAGGCAATTGAATCCCCAATTTCAAGAAAATGTAAGGGAGAAGGATGAAAAATATGTGCTAATTGCAATCGTTACTATCATCCTTATATTTGGTAAAAATGGGGCCATTCATCTTGAATTGATCCTACAAAATTCAAAATCACAATGGTCTACTATATCACATTTTTACCACCACATAAAAATTTTAGGTGGAGGAGGTATATTGACTACCATGAAATTCTTACATGGAGAGAGAAATTCCTCCATTGTTAGGGTTAGAATTAGGAGAAACTACTTAGGTTTAGAGTTGATTAGATATAGGATATGTCTGGGTGAAGATATTAAACATAGCGCTCATTGTGAGGCAACCTAGGTCTTTTATAGTCTCATTGTTCTACATCACTCATTTACGATACTGTGATGAGATTGGATTTTTAGAACTTACTATTTCTTTTACCTTGACTTCTTAATAGAAATACATATGACTAATTCTACTTTTCATTCATATCTTAAAGAGTTTTATGAAAGTTGAATCTTAGAATACACTTATACATAATACATTGTCAAGACTAGTAGATCGTTATGCCTTAGATACCCTCAAGAAATTAATGGAGACCTATATACCTAAGTGAGTATTAGAGACTATCATTTTTCTAAGGGTTATAAATAATTTTGTATTTTCTTCAACGTCCATTACTTTGTGAGAACTTAGTGTTCTTTATTTTGGTCAATTACGAAGAATTAAGAGGACTACTGACCTTCTTTCCTAAATATTTATTGAATTTGGTAGGTTTTAAGAAACTTAGGAAATGATATGGGCTTTCCTTGTTTTAGCTTAGATATATAAAGCTTACCGAGCATATTATACCACTAGTTAAACCCTTTGAGCCTCTTGGTAAGCTTTTTCTTTTCAAACCTTATTTACCTTGACATAGAAACCCAGTTAAAATATCCATTACCTACCTTTCAAAAGTAAGCAGGAATGATAGCAAAAGTTTAGAAAAAGGACAAATGTGTAAGAAGTGAAAAATATCAAAAGTTTCTACATAGAAAACCATTTACCTCAAAGAAAAAGAAGAAAAAAAAAAGTATTACAAGAAAAACAAAAATTAAGAGAAATGAAAAATAGAAAAGATATTCACTTCAACATAGTCAAATTGAAGACCTCTACTCAAATTTGAAAATTTGAATCCTTATACCCGTTTCTTTCAGAACCATTCCAAAGCCTATGTTTCATCCTATCTAATGACCTATTGATCTTAAGGTGGAAAATAGAGTTAATGAGGACATAAATGTAAAGGAATTATGTTGAACTGCCCCTAGTGGTCTTGGTAGTGGCATCTATTATTGGGGATCATAATTCCTTTGTCTTATTTGTGCTTAAATAAATTATGTGAACCATTAGATTGTTGGATTCTGTCACATAGTGAGTGAATTTTGTTTGACACCTTTCTCTGAGAGCTTTATTTAGGAGTGTATACCAGTGAGGATTTGAGGTCAAGAGATCTTTCCAATGGAGTATAAATATATATGTTTAAAAGTACATACTTATGTAGTTGTACACGCATTGCACTCCTAGATATAACTATAATAAAATGGCTTTGGTGTGTGGATAACTTGTGGAATTTTTTATTCATCTTTATTAAGTCGTTTAAGCCAATAGAGTGCTAATGAATAATAATTCTCTAAGTTAAATAAAGGACTAAGCCTTATTCAATTTTATGGGTATATTCACTGGAAACCCTCATGACGCCTAACTCGTCCACTAAGGGTAACTTAGGAGTTAAAGGGCTTATTGTACATGGTAAATGCAATTGTGAGTACTTACAAAATCAACAACCATTTTTTTTTTCATGATTCTTCACATGTTTTCCTTGAGACTAGCGAAAAGCTAGTTGGGGGGTGTGATAAGTTTTCAAATTTGTATAAAAAGTACCCAATTAGAAGCCCATGTGTTATAAAAGATAGGTATAATTCTAAGATTTTTTATAGAAATTTGTAACACATGCATTTCCAACCTAATAATTCAAAATTTTGAAATTTTGTAGGTTTAAGAGCTAAATCTAGAGTAAGTATGTAAATTTTCATAATTTTTTGGAAATTAATTAGGAATTTTCATCTTTTTTAAGTTTTGAGAAGGTAATCTAAAGACCAAGATTGATCTAGATGAGGATAGAAGATCAAGATCAAAAGATCAAACCAAAAACTAAATAGCATTGATACAAAGTGTGATTAACACTCAAGACCCTCCTAGGCAAGCCAAAGAAGGCAATGGGAAGCATCCAAGGTGATTAAAATGGTTTAGAAAGCCATGCATATCCACAACTTTGCATAAGAATTGGAGCTGTGCGTGATGTTTCCAGTCTAACTAGGAAACCTAAAGGAACCCAAGCCATTCAAGCTTTGAAGCTAAAGGACTTAGCCATTCAAGCCATCAAGCCACATGGACTCACATGATTGGAGTATCAATTCAACAATTATCTCATACTAAAAGTGTGATTTTCAAGGGGTAATTGGAAGGTTTTGAGAAATATTTGTAAAAGTTAAGATGATCATGCATAGGTGGACCTATCAAGAGAGAAATATCACTTTCCATTTTCCATTTTCTATCCTTTCCACACACCCCAATTAGGGTTCCATGAATTTTTATTAAGGAGGAAACCGCCTTCCTAAAAAGGTGACACCTCCCTCTTGCATAGTTGTCACATTAAGTGGTTTTCTAAATAGGAAACCCCTTGACCTATTTCAAATCAAAACATCTCCAAACTCTAGATTGCTTCCCATCTTTCCTAGCATTTTCCTTCCCATTCTTTTCTCTTTTTCATCAATCAAATACCATACAATTAGGAGGGAAGGAGTTCCATGCCACCTTCATAAGAAGGTGACACCTCACCTCTTTCTAATTATGTGGTGGCCACCTTACCTCACCATGATGTCACCTTGTTACCTTATTCCTCCACTTAATTCTCTCATTGAAACCCTAAATCTGGATCCACTTTCTATTCTTAAATTAAGCTCTCATCAAAGTGGAAACCAGCCATCTATAAAAGCCTAAGCATGTGACGACCCAGGTTTTTGTAACACATTTTGTAATACATTTTTCAAAGGCAGGGCGCCCTTAGTAGTAAATTTTTTTTTGCAAAACCAAAGTAGTGGAAATTCTTTTCTTTAGACCTTATTTTGTGAAACCCAAGTCATCACTTCATACATAACATGAGTAGAATTTTGTACAAGATAAAATTCCATTAAAGGAATATACTTTTATTAAATTCTAGAATCCATCTAGTGGTTCACAATACAGCCCGGGCATCAGTACAATACTTCTCCAAATTACATAATTTAAATTTCAAAGCTCACTAGACAATAAAAACTTTCAATATAATACAATGCTCTCAAATAAAAATACATGTCTTCAAGGAATATACCCTAATTGATTATTCTTCCAAGTCTTCTTAAGTCTTGAGCTCCTAATTCTCCTTCTTTGTATGTATGATATTGTAAACATTCAAACATTTACAATATCTCAGCAAGCTATGCTTGGTGGGGGATTTAAGAAGCATAATAATTTGACAATATAATCTTAATACTTCATAATCCCATTATTCATACCCATGGATCAATCTCTTTACTTTGTCATATATGTCCATCCTTACACATACATATTGTATATGTCGTGTATATATATATATATATATATATATATGGTCAAAATCATGAAAAATAGTTAATATCTCAAAACATCAATAGTCACATTTGGACACACTTAGTTGATCAATCATTCAGAATCTGCTGGAAAATACTCCCTCATTTGGGCAATATAATCACACTCAGCCATACTGAGTTGATAAAACATCTAAACTCTACTGAGAAAATACTCCCTTATTTGGGAAGTATCGGCATCTCATTATGCCATGCATCATAATGCAAAATACTCAAAGGACTACTATGCTGCAGTCTGAACCGTACTAGTGCTCTCGGATAATTGCTTTCATACTCCACGGATACCAACGTGGAAAATCATCTATGTCATGTCTATATGGGGAGATAGACTGTCACAGTAGTGGCCTTCCCATAATTGCCCCACCTGACATTTTGCCTCTCTTTGGGAATGGTATCATCATATATATCATATTTTGGAGTGCGGGTGGCCAAATCCTCATAAACCTCCTAGCATAGCATCCCCAAGCATACTCCTATTTAAAATAAAATCACAAGCCTCCATGCTTGTATATAAAGTAATATTTTTACTCATCAAATGTCTTGTCTGTTTATATCATCATCCTCATATATACCGAGGATAGGATTTCACATCAAACTTAGGGATCATCATTTATAATGAATGATACCCATGTTCATATAAGTTTAGGGATCACCATTCTATATGAATGATTCCCATGTATTGATGTTATACCTATCAGACAATTTGTCTATTTATTTAAGGCTAGAATACCTTCTAGTTCCCGCATTCGCTTAGTTTTTTTCTCAATTCTAACTTAACCATTTCATATTGTTTTGGTTGGATCATAAGGGTTTTCAATGGATTTAATACAAGTATTTACATTATACTTGTCAACATTTTCAAACATAAGATCATATATTCAACATGTATTTCTCATGTAGATGCATTCATAAAATCCTCCTACCTTCAAGTAGTGATCCATCTCTTCAGATCTTCCATGATCTTGACTGATGTATGTAATCTATAAATCCATACATACTGTCAATATTTATATAGTCTGAATAATCTTATATATTTTTTATCCTATCTATATTCTTTGTTTAATCTTGTCCTTTGATATAAAGGATTAGATCTTGTGTCCTATCATGATCTATCTTCCTCAGATAGTATTTATCCTATTGATCAATAGATCTAATGGTTACAATGATCTTCTAATCTTTCAGATCTAAGTATTTTATATTATAAGTCTTTGTGTATTCCTTTCTTTGATCTTGATCTTTCATAGATCCTTTGATCAACCATTTATACTTGTTGATAAAGATCAAGAGCTTAGATCTTCTATCATCTAGCTCTTCTTTGGTCTAAGTTCAGTTGTTTGATTATCCCGAAGGAGGATGATCTTGGTTCTCTTCCTTGAATCATATTTGATTAAGGGTTTGGATTCTCTATCTAGATTTGTCTATAACATGCATACATAGATACATAATAAAGTACGCCATTAGGATTCTTATTGTTCTTAATCATTCAAGATCCTATGGATCTTGTTTGATCATCCTTATCTTACTTACAATTTTTATTAGGATTAAATAATTTACTAACCTTTTATGTTGGTATTACTATTATTCAACCAGTTAATGTTTTACTGGTTGAAGATAAATTATTTCATCCTATGTCTAAATTGCTCCTCTTATTTCTAATTGGCTAAGGCTTACTAGCTGAATGGTTGAACACAAAGTAGTTACTTCAACCCTCATGTAAGGAGGCGTTTAGACCTCACAAACATCAACAAAAGGTAGGGGAAGAGGGAGGCTCTATGTAATGACTCCAATTTTGTACTATTGAAATTCCAAGTTTAGCAATGAAAAGTTCAGTTTTAAAGAAAAGGGCATTTTGGTCATTTCACTAGTCACCTTGACTAAACCCAAGAATTTGGTACTAAAAGTGGTTCCATTAGATGTGTCTCAGAAAAAGGAATCCAACAAGACCAAAATCACCCAAAACGGAGCTAAAATGAGCAAGATATGGCCCTTTGAAGTTCAGGGGCAAAACTTTAAATTTCACAAAAAACGACTTACCCTAAAAAACATAGGTGCCCGTTTTGATACGGACACCCCGTCGTCTTCAACCTCCTAGAGGTTTCTGGAACGGCGGTGTTTCAAGAAGAAACCACCGCCATTCTAGAGGGTTCCCCACCGCCATTCAAAAGCGGTTAGAACCCCTCTAGAACCCTCTGCAAAAGCTCTATAAATAGAGCTCTTGGGTGCCTCTAATGGCAGCCCAAAACCTTGGAGAAAACCCATCGCAGAGTAGTGACAAAGAGGGAAAAACGTGGAGAGAAAACCACCCACAAAGCAGGTATGCCCAAAAACTCCCCAAACCCATCTCACCCATAGTCTTAGGCTCAATTCCCTTAAGTTTTTGCATGAAAAACCATGCAAAACGGAGCTTCGGAGCTCCACAAAGGACCCTGGGACGTCCCCAGGGCCACACTGGTTCGACAGGGTCGAACCAGGGTGACCTGAGGACAACCCGGGTCACTAACAGGCGGAACGATCCAATAGGAACGTCCCACGTCAACTCAGGTCAACGCCTGTTTGAAAAACCAAACGAGCGCGTCCCTGGACGCGCCCGTTAAAGGGACGACGAGCGGCGTTGTCGCGCGCGTCTGCAGACGCGCACGCTGAGGCGTGCACCCCAGACGCACAGCATGCTAGCATGCGTCATTTTTTTGGTTTCTTAAGGATGCTGGGCACACGTCGCAGACGTGCAGCGCCCTAGCATTCCTCTTATTTTGTCTTTAAGACTATATGTACATACAATGTTAAAACGCTTATAACTTGAGATCTAGAGCTTCGATTGAGGCGCCGCAAAAGGTGTTGTGTCCGTATCGACGACGCGGATACATCCAAATCATAAAATCCCTAATCAAAGTCCAATCAAAGTAGGCCATGATCCTTAGAATAGAATCATGGCGCGTGACCACTAGAACTTTGGAAAACTGAGAATACCAAGGCCCAATTAGGACCTTAGGACACCCATAGGTATAGGGATGGACCCCTAATGCCTAAGTAATAAGACCCAAATGCTCTAAACCCATCAAAGATAGGTTAAACTAACCTTGAGTCCCCAAACCATGTTCAGGAGCGTACGAGGACAAGAGGGTTAACGCGACCTAGTTAGGTAGGTGCTCTATCACTATTAGATTCTTTTAAATGAACTATTGTTATTTGAGAACATATGTTTTAGATATATGATTTGATTTGCATGTGATTTTTATGAATAAATTCAGCATGCATGTTAAATGCTTTATACATAGCCATGTTTTGGAATGACTGCATATACATTATGCACATACATGTGTTGCAAACAAGTGCATGCATTGCATGATTTACGTACTTGCAAAGATTGCATGTCCTTGAGGGTTGCCAAAAGACGCTGGAGTGCCGAGGGCCAAGCAGTTGTGAGGGACCTAAAAGAGGACAAGTTTTAACAAAAGGTTTTGACTTATCTTATGTGATTTGGGCAAGTAAGCCCGTGGGTGCTATGCCGAGGGGTTTGGGTTGGCCACCCGGCCTCTACCACTAATAGGTGGATGGGTACCACGCCCAAAAAGAGGCAAGTCCCTACGTCAACTGCATGTGGTACAGGGGGCTACCACTAGTGTCACGGCACTGGGTCGGCTTGTCATAGGCCTCGTGGAGGCTATGACCAAGTGTCCTCAGGTACCCGGGGACCACACGGCGAGGAGGTCGTGGGCATAGTGGACCCTATGGTTTGATGTGCATTTCATGTAGCATGATATAAGGTTGGTCGACCATACCATACTAGAGATCCATGAGTTGGACTCCATGAGGCATCTATTGCATATCATGATGTCATCATATATATGATACTTTCACTTTTGGAATTATGTGATCTTTTAAGTTATGAGAATTTTAGTTGCTTATGGATTCTTATACTGATATCGAACTCGAGTATTCAACATACGCATATTTTGAAATTGATTATGGATTCTTATACTAATATTGAACTCGAGTATTCAAACATACGTATGTTTTGAATGAATGAGCACATGATTTCAAAACATCTCATGCATTTATAAAACTAGTAGTGATAGGCCCTACTGAGTATATTATATACTCACCCAATCCTCAACATTTTTCAGATACAAAGTAAATACCTAAGGGCAAGGGACGTTTGTACTAGGAGACACAGGCTAAGTACAAGTAAGTAAACCCCTATCTTATCTTTCAATGTTACTTGATTGTAGTTACTCTCTAATAGCTGGGGCTGTGACTAACACTTTCTTGGGAACATTATTGATTTAAAACTTTGCCATGACTAAATAGATTGAGAATGTGTTTCACACTCGGGGTTTTTATGAAAGGTTGTTTTCCAAATGAAAAAGAATTTCATGCATTTCATATTTATAAAACAAGAGATCTCACCTTTTTATCAACATTGCATCACTTAAAAACCCAGGTCGTGACACTCTATTAGAGAACCCCCTAAACCACCATGTTTAGCATTCACTAGAGTGACCTTAGCTCAGCCTTTCATAAGGTTCCTATGAGCATTTTAACCATTAGTACTCTTTCTAATTGATTTTAATTAAATCCATGAACATTCAAAATGTCATTCATGGGATTTATTATTCTCCTAATTTGGGCCAAGGATTTGATAATCCTTATATTGTCCTACTAACTATAGCCCTTACTAATATTAAGTCAAAGTCATTCACTTATCTTAATTGTCCATGAATCTCTATATTCCATTAGTTTACATTTTTGGTGATTTATACTCATTATATCTTAACAACTACTTAACAATTGAATTTACTAATAAAATTTGACAACAATTAATCATAAACATTAAAGCATAAATCCAATATAAGTTTATCAACCATTTATACTAACATGCTTCATATAAATGTAACTTAACCTAATGGAATAAAACTATACTTAAACTAGCATGATCGTAAGTTATGAAATACATGAAATTTTACTACTAATCTAATGGAATCATGCTAAAATATCAAATTTAAACTAACATAGCCCTAAGATAATTAAATCTACGAGCCTAATAACATTTAGAGCATAGCATGCTAAAATTTAAGAATTACACTCTCATGCTTCCTAACATATATCACATTTACAATTCTATTATCAAATAAAAGACAATTACACTAATTAGATTAAGATCATTAGAAACTTTTACTTATGATCAAACCATTAGATCTTAGATCTTTTCTTTTAGATCAAGGCTTTAATTACATTTAGGGCTTTTACTCCATTAAGATCCAAAGATCATATCCAATTGTTTTTGTCATATTTAATCCATGATCTAACTAGATTTCATCATAATCCCATTCATACAACCTATTCAAAGGGTTTGATCATGCTTGATCTCATTGATCAAGTGGATCCCTTTGTATTTTTAGGGTTTTTCTACCATAAAGGGTAGATTCCTCATTTTATGTTAGATCTGTCAAAATAAATCATGGATATTACTTGATTTCAACATTATATTATCAGTTCATTGGATTTGTAAGATTTGATCATCTCAGATCTTGAAGATCGTGAAAATTAGAATCTTAATTCCTCAAAACAGAAAGTTTCTTGAAGAGTGTATCAATTATATAATTTCAAAAGAAATAGATATTATAAGCTTTTCATAGCTTCTTTCCGATCTTAATTTGGAGTTCAGATGACTCCACAATTAAAGACTAAAGTTCACAGTTGTTCCGATGGTCCATATTTGATATGGACCTAGCAAAATGAGCAACTTGGATTAGTCAAGTGGAGCGGGTCTGGTTGGGCGGAACGGTCACCGCGCTCCCATCACCAAGACGCATGCGATAACGCTCTTCCTAAGACTGGCGTTGTCGCACGGTCATTCTCTTGGGACGGTGTTGCATGTAGAGTGCACTCGCGGAGACGCTCTCGCATGGCATGTGTCTGTGTGGCATTCCGTTGCAGCATGCAGGGAGCCGATCCTATTAGGAAGATCGGACAGTCCTTTTGGATCGATTGGATAGCTCAGATTTTCCATTTGAGCCCTCCATCATAAAAAATTGAAGGGTTCTTATCATTACTTGATTTTTATTGTTTTTAACTTAAAACTAATTTCAAAAAAATTAAAATTATATAAAATATCATGAAGTAAGTGTGGAAAGAGTTTCCACCTACTTGATTAGAGAAAAACATAGGTTTTACAACCCAATTTAAAAGAAATATCCACTTGATGATTAGATTGCCCAATAACCGCTTGTTTTGTGATTTGTCGTTGATTGCACCCTTGGATCTTAAAATTTATTTTGGGGTCTTGTAGATAAGTAGTCTAGGATAATATGAATGGTGGGATATATAAGATTTGATTTGGAACAGAGTGCCTAATTGAATTTAGGTCTCTTGTTCCAATTTAGAGAGAGGAGAGAGAAAGTGAAAGAAGAGAGATTTTTGGGAGTCTTGGAAATTTGGGATTGAATCTAGATTTTGTTTTGTAGGGGAAGCAATATAATTTCATGGTAAATTTTATGAACATTTTTAGAGGATTTTGGGGGGTGAATTTATAGATGTTTTTTAATTTTTCATAATTACTTCTAATAATTATGTTTTAATTCTTTTGAATATTAAATTAACATTCGATTCTCCACTACCACCTCCTTTTCCACTATCATCTAGTAGTGGTTTGGCCACTCATTACATGTTTTCTGGCCATTGGATTCATTTGTGGGCCCTTGTGGGCCCCACGGAGGTGTGAAAGGACCATTTTGCCCTTTTATGGAGAAAAATTCATTTTATTCTCCCAAACTCAGAATTGAGCACACTTAGTGGCGTTGGAATTGTATTTCCAAGTAAAATCTAATTATTGAAGTCTTAGATCTCAGTTATGGGGTAAAATTACCATTTTAGCCTTTTATTCATAAAAATTGAGAAAATTAGGGATTTTTCATTTTAACTCGAAATTAAACGTACTTAGTGTCATTTTGACCAGTTTTTTTATAACATTAATAATTTGTAAGTTTTAGATCATGTTTTAATATCTATAAAAAAAAGAATTTTCAATAACCTAATATTCTAGTCCAAAATTTCTAAAAATTCATACTAAATTGATTTTCTCAAACAATTTACAAAGCATTCCACCTTTTTTTCCAAGTAGGGGTTTTGCATCAAAACCTTAAAAGAAGCATTCCACTTTGGTGATCTTTAGACCTTTGTTCTTTAGTTCTCTTTTGGGTTGCTTTCTCTTGGAATCCTCAAGTCTTTTTCCTTTTCTTTTGCACTTCAATTTTAGGTTAGTTCTTACTTTCAATCCTTATTTTTATTGCTTAGTTGTTCTTGTTTTACTTCTTTAATTCTAGGCACATGGATCTTCCTTGTTTTCCCATGAATCTTTGCTTCCATATTCATAGCTTTTCTAGCTTATTCATTTAAGATACAAGTTATTTCTTCAATGATAGTGATAGTGAATAGAAAAAGTAGCTCTGAATCTCCTTGCTTCTCTTCTTTGATTTCCACATTTTTTACTTGATTTTGAAACTTGTTCTAAGCCAAATTTCATTGATTACTTCCATTATTTAACACCTCTTCCCTTTCAATTATTTTTTGGTTTTTACTTGCATGCGATCTAAGTTAAGTTTATGGCTATTGGAGAGTGTTTTAGCATTGATTTGAATCATGTTTTAGGCTTAGGAAAAGAGCACCATTTTCAGATATACATCTATGTATCATGCACACTATTTCTAATGTATTTTTCCATTCAATCACTAAAGTTAATTGAAGTTCATTGTTCATGATTGATTCTAGTATATAAGTACTTTAAATCATGAATGTTATCTTGCATAAAATATGCTTGTTAAGTTGCTTTTGATGTATTGATTTATTTGAGTTTCTTTAGCACTTAAAATAAGGATATTTTCCATTCAAAGTGAATACTTAGTTTCTACTAATCCACACACCTTATTTGATTGATTCCTAAGGAATCCATGTAGTACTTTAGGTTTTTTAGTGAGTGCATTGATTAGATTTCATCTTAGTAAGCTTTCCATTCAAGATTTTTGGCCAATCCATAACCCGCAAACCATGCACACCATCCCATGGATCCTGCTCTTGGTACTTGGGTAGATTTCCTTTAAGTGTTGCTTTGTTTAATTATTTAATCTTATTTTCAAATTATTTAGTTAGTTGTTTACATCTTAATTTAGTCTATAAATTTTTTTATTTAATTTTATAATTTTTTATTTTAGTAAGTTTCTAATTTTAGTTTAGGAAAGTTCATTTTTAGCAAGTTTCTTTAGTTTAAGTTTCCTAGATTCATTTATTCTAGTTTTGTATTAGTTTCTTTTATTGAATGTGTATTACTTAAGAAAGTTTCTCATCTGATTGAAAATCTTTATTTTTAGAAATTTTGTTTAGTTGTAGTTTCTAATTTGATGCATGTTTTCAGTTCCATGTTGTTTAAATTCCTAGTTTAGTTAAAACCCTCTTTCTTTGGCTAAAATAAGCAACGTAAATAAGATCCAATCAATTGAAAATTCCTTAAGATTCCACACAAAATCGATCTCTCTTGCATGCAAATTACTACTTTGATTCATGCCCTTGCGACTAATTTTAAAGCTACGCCATTAAGTTCCTTTACAAGGATAAGAATTTGAATTTTCTGATTAGTTAGTGTTATCTTTGACCTTTATCTTATTAATATACTTGTATATGATTAGTTCATTGTTTTATCCTTTTTCGAAAGTTTTCTATGAAAATTTAATCCTGGAATATTTATTAGACAAATAGCCATATATACACAATTTAAGTCGAATAGTAAGTATAACTTTGAGATATTGAAGAACATTTGTAGAGACTTACAACCCATGTGAGTTTAGAACCATTCTTTCTTGGAGAGGTTATATTCAAAATTTTCTTCAAGGTATATAAATTCCAAGATGGTCTCATTATTCTTTATCTTTCTCAACTATTGAGAAGTCACACGAAAGACTATACCATATATATCTAGAGTTAATGGTCATTTTTAAGTCATATGAAACCTAGGAAATGATAGAGACCATCCTTAATTAACCTAAAGCCTCTAGCCTTCCCTAAGTTATTCCACTACTAGTTAGCCCCTTGAGCTTTTATGTTAAGCCTTTCATTTATTAGCCAATCAACTTTTACCCATATTTAACCCCTATAATATATCCATTACCTAGTTATTTTGGGAAATATGTAAATATGGTTGAAGAGTATGTTGAGAAAAAATACGAACAATACAATTCAAGAGATGAACATAAAAAGGCTTCGAAGAAAAAAATTCAAAAAAATACTATATTGAAAAGTTAAGAAAAAAGTGAAAAAGAAGATAACCAATGATAAGAAGAACATTAACTCTTGTGTGTATAAAATAAAATTATGAATTCACCTTAAAAGACCTTTACATATCTTTCAAAACAGTTTTTATTAACCCTTATATCCATTTTTTCTTTTATAACCTTGACCTAAGACCATGTTTCATCTTAATAAAACTCATGTTCGATCTTAGGAGTAGTGGATTGGTTGTTGTTATGAATAAATAGGAATATTGGTAGAGTATAACATTCCTAATAGTTGATATCTTTCCATGAGATCAGTATTAGATTGTTTTACTCTTATTCTTTTATATGTAAGACTTTGGCTTTGATGAACATTATTGTACTCATAATTGAAGAGAGATTACCCATACTAAGTGATTTCTTTCTAAGTATCAAGTATATCCTATGAGAATTGAAGTCAAAGCATACTTTTGGATGATAATTTAGGTTATAATTTTCTTGGAGACCAATAATTATGTATATATTCGCTATATTCACATACTTACACTCTGAAGTTTATTGAGAGAATGGAATATCTTTAGCATATGGGTAGACTTTTGAAATTTTGTTCATTTTTATTAGGCTAAAGTTAGAAGTTTAATGAAAGTTGAATGAAATAAAATTTCCCCAGATAAATAAAGGATTTTCATAAAGGTTTTGAAATGTTTATAGGTATCATTTCTAGAAACCCTTAAAAGACTATAACTCATCCATTAGGGGCAACCTAGGGGTTTAAAGGCTTTCTACATATGCTAAATGCACACACCAATATTTGGCAAAGTGGTTAGGATATTTTTTAGATTTTTTATTTTCTATTTTGTAGTTTTGCTCAAGGACTAGCAAAGTATAAGTCTAGGTTATTTAATATACTTAGAAATATAAAATATAATACCTCTATATTTAGTAGTTTCTAACCAAGAATTAACTTATATATAACTAATTAGGGTTTATTTCACATTTTGTAAGATGATGGTACAATGGAAAAAAAAATAGAACTCAAAACCCAAAAAAAAGAGCAAGGCCACTATTCAAGCAACATCTTGGTCCCACATTCAAAACTTGAAGTCTAAGAGTTAAGAATATTATGGGAGTGCTATTATCAAAGTTACAGCAGATAGAAAACCTAAGTGAAAGACAAACTTTATATGGACTAAATAGAGTGTTCTTATCAAAAGTTAAGGTGAAAGACTTTCCATGCAAACATGCAAGTATTCCACCACCTTGCAAAGCTTCTAAGGGAAGCTCCAATCAATTACAATGGATACAAATATATGAAAAAAAATTTCTGAAACAAAATAAGTTGAAGACTAGGGCTTCCATGAAGACTTATTTCATTCACTCTTTCTCTCTTACTCAACCAAAAGAGGGGACCACACTAAGGAGTACACAATTTTCCCGTGTAATGTGGTGCACTCCCCTTAATTCCATGTTTTCAAATGAGAAAAATAAACAAAAATTAGAGGACGTGAAGAGAAAGACAATTTATGGGAAATCTATGATCAATATCCATCCTTACTTTTGAAGTGTTCAATGGCCAAGATCTATCATTGTTTATGAATATCCTATGAACCAATGGAACCCAATTAAATAAGGATGGACCAATGAGAATAAAAACTAAAATGAAGATAGAACTGAGCCCCAATGGTGGAGATATTTTCAGTGGGCTTCCCACCTACATTTAAGGAAGAAAATGTCCTTTTCCAAGAAAGGAGACGTCCTTCACTTCTTGCATGCTATTGGCCCAGGAAAATAAAGGTGGGATGGTAGACAATGAAGAAGGAGACTTAGAGTGAATAAGGAAATCTTAATGGAATCTAAGCTATCTACTCTAAGCATGTTGATCCAATAGTTAAGAATAAAAGAGTTACACAACATGATCTTTTGGACAAGGAAACTTCAAAGAAATCCCATCCACTCAATCCTAAGAGAAGTATGATCCAATGGTGATGAAATAAAGAGGAAACAAAGCTAAACCCTCGCCATTATCTCACATTCTATACAAGGAAATCACACATGATCTATTAATCATAAAGAAGGAGATTTTTTTTTTTTTCTCTTAAGGGGATGCCACTTGATATGAGATAGAATTTGAGAAAACATTCATAACCATGCCATGATCTTCATCCTCCCATCTCCACCATCTAAGAAAGAAGGAGATTCAAACCATCCATCCAAAACAGCCCATCTAACCTTCCCCAACTCCATAAGATCTTATCTTATCTCTTCCCATCCCCTTCATTGTTTCTTCCTGTCCTTTCCCATCTATTTCGTTTCTTCCTATCATTTATTTCTTCCCATCCTCATCAAGATCTTGCACCACATCCTCTCTCCAATCCCATCCTAGAATCCAACACTATCTACTTCCCTTAATGAATTCGAGCCCCCTTCTTTGCATTCTTATTTTTTTCCTCCATTCCCCCTTACATCTCGACCATCTATTATTGTTTTCTCTTATGATATCAACCCTTTACTTCTTAGGGATTCTTTGAAGAAAATATACAAATAGAGTTGAGGTGAAAAAGAGAACTATCTGTCAACTTTCCCTAGAGCTTAGAGTTATACACAGAAGGAGCAGAGGGGGTGAGATCACTCGTCATCTCTTCCACATGGTCATACATCCAAATCCTAGGAGCAGAGGTAAGAGTATTCAAATCAATCTATAAAGCTATTCATAATTCTTAGCTAAGGCATCATGTAGATGAGTAGGAAGACTTCTAGGTAAGTACTCAATTCCTTCGTCATGTCCTTAAGTTAGAATTTGGTGAGTCCTATGCTAAGGTCCACTATCTACACATTATGTTTCTTTTAGTTCTTCCTTATGTTAGGACCCTCTCCCTATGGCTAACCCTCACCTTAGGTTGACTAACTTATATCTCCTCTTGCTATCTTCTAAGAAAAGATACTCTCTTACATAGAGTTTCTAGGGAGAAGCACAAATTTATTTTCATTTTTTCTACACTATCTCTTCCCTTTTCTTCTATAAGGGTAGTGAACTTTCAGGAAAAGTAGTTAGGCACCTCTTTTGTATGGCTGCCCTAGCACTTCATTAGTAAGGATCTTTGGATTTGGATTTGAACATAAACATTGGGAAAGTGGCATGTTAGGGAGACTACCCTTTTTGCTTGTTGGCTACACTTGGTGTGCCTAAAAAGTTATTAGAGCTGTACATATGAGAAAAGCTTAGTTGTAACTTTAGTTAAATTTTGGGTTGAAAAAAAGTGTAGAATCTCCTGTTGAGTGACACAACAAGAGAACCCTACAGCAGGCTTCAAGCTTGGTGGAGGATAGTTCAATTTTCTTTTCTTTTCTTTTATGTACCTCTTTTGTAGTCCCATTGTAATTTATTAGTCAATTAATTAAAGTTATTTACTTTTATTTCTCTTTACATTCCTTTCTTTAGTATATAATTCCTTTCTTTATTTCTTGAGCTTAAAGATGAGTAGTGGCAGTGTTAAAATCTTTTTAATTGCTTCTTTAATATCTATGACTAGGCTAAAGTGTAGTAGCTTAGAATTTAATTAAATGTCATCATTAAAAGAGTCTTTGTGGGATCAACCCGTATTTGCCAGTCTATTCTACAATAGACCTCTGCATTTGCAATATTATATGAAATTCACATAAGAGTCCAACGCTATTGTATTGGTGTTAGAACATTGGATCCAAATCGACTACCACAGTCCTTTGCACTTTACTAGGATCACGAGGCACTGTGTGGATAGAGTTTAGTCGAAGACATGCTGTGTGGATAGAGTTTATCCAATCCTTCAGCTTCATGATCAAACATGTATCCAAAGTACAGAATGTGGTTGCTAATGCCTTAAGCAGGATATACACATTGTTAACTATTTTAAATTCTAAAGTAATTGGATTTCAATTATGTAAGAAATTGTATGTTAATGATCCTTACTTTAGGTGCATAATGGAGAATTGCAAGCATGGTGCTTTTTAGTGTTTTATTGAGTAGGACAATTATCTCTTTAAGGGGAATTTTCTTTGCATTGCACAATGTTCCCTTAGATAGGCTATCATCTAAGAGGCACTTAAGGAAGACCTTGCGAGTCACTTTGGCAAAGAACAAGACTCTTGCCTTAAGCAGAGATCATTTCTTTTGGCCTAAAACAGCTGAAGATGTATCCAAACACTTGAAGAGATGTAGGACATGTCATATAGCAAAGAGCCAACATCAAAACATTGGATTATACACACCACTTACTATTTCTAATTCACCATGGGAAGAAGTTAGAATGGATTTCATAGTTGGACTCCCATGGACACAAAGCAACAAGGACTCAATTGTGGTTGTTATTGACAAGTTTTCTAAGATATCATATTTTATTGATTGAACTAAAATGATTGATGCATCTAATGTGGTGGAGTTGTACTTTAGAGAAGTTGTACGAATGCACAAATTTCCCAAAACTATAAAATCTAGTGAAGACTTGATGTTATGAGCCATTTTTGGAAGATGTTATGTGTAAACTTGAGACACATTTGTAATTTAGCTCTTCATATCATCCTAATATGGGCCAACAAACTAAAGTAGTTAACAAAAGTCTAGGAAACTTACTGAGAAGTTTTTAGTGGGGAAGAACATTCACCAAAGGCACTTGTTACAAGCGCATGTAGAGTTTGCATTCAATAGTTCCAATAATTAGTCAATTGGCTGTAGTCCTTTTGAGGTGGTTTATGGTAAGAATCTTCTATGCCCTATGGATTTAACACTCTTGCCACTAATGAATAGTTTCTCTAGAGATGCCTAGCAAACTAATCAAATTAGAAAGTTTCATGAACAAATCCAATAGAAGATTGCATGGTAAAATAAGAAGTATAAGTAGCAAGTTGATAAACGTCGAAAGCTAGTGATTTTTCATGAGGGTGAGCTAGTGTAGGTACAATCAGGGAAGGAACACTTTCCTCAAGGACAACATACAAAGATCAAACATAGAGCTATAGGTCCTTCAATATGTTAAAGTAGATTGTGACAACACATATAAGATTGAGCTACTCGAGGATTATGAAGTTTCACACCTTCAATGTGGCTGAGCTTTCACCATATCTTGGATGGGATGTTGCTAAAATTTTTGAGTACGGGGGCCTTTCAACTTAAGAAGAATGACAAGGGAGTGTGTAAAGTTTTTTAGATTAATGTTAGATTGAAGAAGATCAGCTATGACGTAGGCAATTTAGCTTTGAATGGTCAAGATCTATCTAAAATTCTCTTGGAACATGACACCATAACCATGACTAGTCATGGATGTGAAGGCATCATCAACATGGATGAGTTTAAAGGTTTTGATCTACAAAGACCCAGGTTTTCAGAAATGATCTTTTGAAAGATTTTTGTAAATAAACAGGACATCCTTGGGATTTAAAAAGAATTAGAAAATATAATACATAAAATAATTTAAAACTAGTCTTCATGCCTCGTGTCATTTTCAAAACATCACATGCTAGTAAAATGGCATAAAAGCATAAGCACTACTAGAACCCTCTAGTCAAAACCCAAATGACTATTTGAAACTATAAATTCATATAATAGAAATCATTATCTTATTACATGTCTATGAACAATGTTCAACTAACAACTAAATGAAATAACTAATATCTAAATTGTTCTTTTTCATACTTTGAATTAATTGTTTCTAGTCCTCCAGTGCGGCAAAGTATATATACTATCTAGAGATTCCACTTATGTTTTTGGGTTTGAGTATGACCAATTGAGTGTGTAATTCCTAAACTAGTAAAAAATAGTGGCATTCACATGTATGCATATAATGAAATGCATTCAGTTAAACATTCGTTATAAAATCTAAGGTTTACAAATTAGTACAAAATTTTCAATAATCAAAAGAATCACAAAATATTTAAAATCAATCGTATCATATTGTGACACCATAGGTTTACATAATACTTTTTTTTTTTCAATACTTTTTGCAATTTGGATCCATTGTTCGAAAATTCCTTTTAGAAAGAAAACGTCAATTTATTTTTTTTATTAAAAAGCATTTCTAAGACCTTGAGTGTCATTTCTTGTACAAATACAAAGACTTTATAGTGGAATGAATGTCTCATTCCTACCAAATTTTAGTAGAGTTTCCTCTATTTTTTAGACATATGAGCATTTAATGCATCATGATAGACTTACAAGTAATTTTTAGATTTTAAAAACAAGTATCAAAACTTATCATATCTTAGAACCTCTAGTCACAACCACATCATATCACATTCCACTAAATAGAAATAAGTCCACTACTTCAAAGTAATCATAAATGCACATTCTCTAGTAGATTATAAAAAGAATCTCAAGTTGTACAACTCACCCTTTAGATACTAGAAGTGTCAATCTCCTATAATTACAACTCCATAGTTTGCTTTCACATCCCCATCTTGACTTGTTCATCCTTTCATTCTAATTCTTCAAATCTGAGCATTGTAAACAAATTACAATGTCTCAGTAAGCTTGCACTTGTGTAGGTGGAATAAGTGGCTATTTTAGCATGTAGTGGATGATTTACATAATTAATATATTTTGGCAATTATTCATATCCAAACAAAATCATGATGCTTCGAAGTATGTGCACATGTTGAAACTATAAGATCCCAAATCCTATTATCCGTGAAATCAATTTACATGTTTCAAGTAGTTTAGTTGGATAAATCATAAGACTTTCATAATTTTTTTTTGTTTTTTTGAAGATATCAATGCCTTATCCTTTCATAAGTATCCAAGCATTCCATGCCTTTGTAATTTTATGATCATTTGGTCATGCAAAAATCCTTTTTCATGCATAAACCCATAATCATTCATGTTCATTCATAGGATATATTTCTTCAAGATCATTCATCATACATGATTATTCAAAATGACCCTATCAATGGTCTAAATTGTTTGTCATTCAATAATTGACTTAGTCTAAACGGACCAAGACATTTAACATTTCATCATCATGCGTATAGGTAGTCATCTCCCATAGTTTCCTTCATGACACACTAGATTTCAAATTCATTTATAATTCAACACATGATCATGCAAAACCTCTCATAATGCTTGATTAATCCAACATATTCGTGAACCAAACCCTAAAAAAACCATTACTCTAGAAATATATATATATATATATATATATCAAAATCAATTGGTAAAAATCATCAACTAAATGTAAGCATTAAAGCCCAGTAAGTGCAAAAGATGGAGTCAATTAGTAAAGTTAAATGGCATAATGCATGCTCAAAAGTTCAAATGTAGCAAACCAATATTTGATAAATCATCAATCCATCAAAAACCAAAATCTATTAGTGGTTTCTAGAGCGAACCATAGGTTAATGATGCATGAAAAATTTCAGCATCAAATCAAGTTGAAAACCAAAACTGTGAAAACCGGGTGGCATACTATCCTAACATTGGGATGATGGCATATGGTCACACCAATTGAACAAAGACATATAATCCTATTGCGATGGAATGAGTCTAGACTCTCAATAGTGACCAACATGTCCAACATGCCCACAACTAGACACCTACACTCATAGGGCGCTATTGTCGCTGCTATTTTTGCCTAGTGTACCACGTGGACTCTTTACTGGCCCTGATGGGTGTTACTGACTATCCCAAGAGCAATTCCCATAAAACTGTTTCTATGAGCACTAGTCGAGCTAATACATAAATTAGAGGGAAGTGGCCATCTACTCTTCCTAGTATAGGGTCTCAAGACTTGCAATCACATCTAGCAAGCTTGTCACAGGATTTATAACTACTCTTAGAGTGCTTGCTGCTGGACTTGGACCTACTCATAAAGCACCTGCCCAAAATCATCCGCAGGACTTATGCCTATTTGTACAGCACCTACCCAAATCATCAATCACATAGCATCCACAGGTCTTATAGCTACTTGCAAAGTGCTTGACTATATGTTGGTCAAAACATCATGTGGGAAATAAAGTGGTTTGCAAAACCATTCGCAAGGATGTAGAATTCTTAGTCACTCTTTTGTAGTATGAAAACCTTATACTCATTTCCATGATATGAGAACCTTTCAAATCCATAGCATCAACAAATTATATAAAAGCTAGTATCCATGTGCTTCCAAAACACACATTTATCATTCATTAGATAATGAACTTGATTTTCAAAAGCATGCATCCAATATTCATTCAAAAACAATTAGTGTCAAATTGTTCATGCTTGGTTCATAGCTCATTACAAGTAGCTCTCATATCGAAGATAATGCAATTTTCTCATGTTTTCAATCATTCAATAAAGTATCCAAAGCCAATGATCATATATGATGAATCTTTAACAAATAATAAAAATACATATAGCCAAGTGAACCATAGTAGCAAGTCCATGCTTTTGTTTTTCCTGGGTTATTAAGCAACATACTAGTCAAGCTTTCAAACACATTCTTCTCAATGTGCATGACATCAAGCACATCGTGTATATGCAGTGACTTCCAGTATGGAAGACGAAAGAATATTGATTTCTTCTTCCAACAACTTCTACAATTACTTTCACCTACACATTTACTTAATTTCTTCTTTCCCCACAAAACATTGATGTTTTCAACCTGCTCCAATACTTGTCATCATGTTAATATCGTTGGAGGTGTCCTAGTCTCTACACACCTATTAAATTCTCCCTTCTAAAAATGATATGGATGGTCTTTGCACAACCATCTTCTATGCCCAATGAATGCCATTTTCCTACCATGTTTAAGTTGTACAGCACATGTTTGATCACTACAGATAGCACAAGCATTGTATCCCTTCATAGTGCATCCAAACAAATTACCATACGCTGGGAAATCACTTATTGTCCACAACAATATAACCTTTAGGGTGAATGACTCTTTCCTGTATGCGTTGTATGGTTTAACTCCTACATCCCATAATATCTCAAGATCATTGATCAAGGGACACAAGTACACGTCAATGTCATTTCCTAGCTGCGTTGGACCCAATATTAACATAGTTAGCATCATGTACTTCCTCTTCATGCATAGAGATGGTTAATCCCATATGTAGATAATGCTAGCAGTAGGTTTCTACGTTCTTCACCAAAATTAGGCCACATGAAGTCTACGAGTTTCCATGCTGGCCTATCTACTGGATGGCATGAAAAGCTATTAGCTATTCTATCATTGGCATGCCACACCAATTTCTTCACTATTTTTGTTATACAAAACATTATTTTGAACCTTGGAATAGGGGGGAAGTACCATAGAAACTTTGCAGGAATGCTTATAAATTTCTCAGTTGAATTCTTCTTTAACTTCCATCTTGACTGTCCACAAGTTAGGCATGTAGTTTTATCCTTGTGCTCCTTCCTATACAAGATGCAATCATTGGAACACACATGTATTTTCTCATACTTTAATCCTAGTGCAGCCATGGTTTTTTATGCCTCCCATGTGGATATCACAAATTTATTATCCTTCAGTAGCATCTTACCCACTACTTTCAAGACTTCTGAAAAACCTTGATCTGAAAAACCAAATCTTGATTTCACATTGTAAAGTTCTACCACTACGGACAGCTTTGTATAATCTTTACACTCATGGTACAATGGCTCATCAACTTCCTCTAATGTAGATGAAATTCTTCAGGATCATCCTGGAAGTCATCATATGCATCTTGAAACATTAGTACAGCTGTACTAGTGTCTCCAACACTTCCTACAGTGTCTTGATCATATGTTCCACGCCTTGTCTGTGACACCCCGGGCTTTTCACGATTTTTTTTTTTTTTGCATTTATTTTCAAAGGGTGGCATGCCTCTAATTTTAAAATTAAAAAATAGCAGAAAATAGTTTTCTTTGAAATTCATTTTTCCAAAACCCTGGGTGAGACGACCCGGGTTTTTTAAACACATTTTATAATATATTTTTCAAAGGCAAGGGCGTCCCCTTAGTAAATTTTTTTTTTTTTTCGCAAAACAAAGTAGCGAAAATTCTTTTATTTTAAAACTTGTTTTGAAAACCCAAGTCACCACTTCATACATAACATAAGTACAATTTGTGTACAAAATAAAATTCCATTGAAGGAATATGATTTTATTAAACTTCCAGGATCCATCCAAATACACAAGTCAAATTACAAAGTTCTAAATACAATCCATGCTCTCTATATAATGTTTCAAGGAATATACCCTTTTTACTTATTCTTCACTAGTTCTTCAAGTCTTGAGCTCCTAAGTCTCCTTCTCTGTATCTGAGATATTGTAAACATTTGAACATTTACAATATCTCAACAAGCTATGCTTGGTAGGGAATAAGAATGTAAGTTATTGACAGTAAAATCTCAATATTCAACTATCCCATAATTCATTCTATCATAAACACATTCACATGCCACTATTATTTATATGAACATCTCATTTCTTTATCATTTGTGTTCACCTTTATACATACATAGTATATAAGAACAAATCCGTTAAAATTGTAAAAATAATCAATAATCATTTCCATACAAAACTGATTAACTCCTTTCATTATAGGAGATTTGAATTTCAGCCAGTTACTATACTGGGATTTTCCCTTCTTGGGAAAAATATTGGTAATATACAATTACCTGGCATTTCATCATGCCATCCCTTAAGGCATTTCCCTATGCCAATTTCATATGCATCATAATGCAAAATAATCAAGGACTACTATGCTTGCAGTCTGATCCGTACAGCGCGCCCGGATAACTGTTCAATAATCCACTTATACCATTCTCAGTGGAAATTACAATATCCATGTCCATATGGGAGGACCATGGCTGTCACAGTGATGGCCTTCCCATAATTGCCCCACCCGACTTTTAGCCTTTCTTAGGCTTGGTATTCAATATCATCAAGTTTCAGAGAGTGGGTGGCCAAACCCTCTTAACTCTCTTAGCATAGCATCCCTAGGCTTATGCCTGTTTAAAACAAAACCACAAGCCTCCAAGCTTGTATGTAAAATAATACTTATACATATCAGACTATCTGTCTGTTTAATTAGGGCTGGAATATTTTCTACTTTCCTATTCACTTAGGGTTGTTCTCAATTCTCAACTTAACCATTTAATACTTATTTTTCTCATCATTTGGTTGGATCATATTTCAATTTGAGGTATTTACCTTAATATATTGGTATCATACATGTCAATACTTCAAAACATAAGATCATGTATTAGACATGTATCTTCATGTAAAGGCATTCTTAATAATCCACCTACCTCAATAAGGTATTCTTACTCCTTGAAATCTGTCATAGTCTCGATCAACATATTTCTGTCAAATCATATGTATAATGTCATTTTTCTAATCAAGGGTACATACTACATGGTCTTTTGATCATCCTTATGTAGGATGATCTGAATCTTTCTTCCTTGAATATCATATATCAATGGGTTTAATATCATCTATACAAATACTATCTATATCATACATAACAATCTAATTTACATTGATGTTTCTTTTTCCTTATTGTTTTTGGTCATACAAGATCTCATCTTGTTTGATCATCCTTATCTCACTTACTATTTTTATTAGGGTTAGATAATTTGCTATCTTTTTATGTTCTTATTATTATTCAACCAGTTAGTGTCTTACTTGGTTGAAGATAATTTATTTCTTCCTATCACTAGACAACTCCTCCTTATTTCAGAATGACCAGTACTTACCAGTTAAAGTCTGCTCAAAAAGTGGTTAATACAACCCTCATGTAAGGAGGCGTTTAGACCTCTATTACGTCAATGGGAGGTGAGGGAAAAGCACTTGGCTCTTGTATACCCCCTATAACCACAATGTTCAGAGTCCACTGGAGTGGTACTAGCTCAACCTTTGACAAGGTTCCTATGAGCTCCTTACCTTAAGTCCCTTCTCTAATTGATTTTAATTAATTTCCATGGATATGCACAATGTCATCCATGGATGTTCATTATTTTCCTACTTTGGGCCAAGGAAATGATAAATCATTCCTTATATTGTCCTACTAACTATAGCCCTTATTAAGTCAAAATCATTCATTCATCTTAGTTGTCCATGAATTTCTATATTTCATTAGTTTACATTTTTGGTGATTTATGCTCCTTATATCTTAACAATTACTTAACAATTGAATAAAATTTGACAATAAGTAAATCATCAACTTGAAAGCATAAATCAAATATAAGTTTAACAACTATATACTAACATTCTTCCTATGAATGTAACTTAAGCTAGTGAAATAAAACTAACATGATCCTAAGTTATGAAACACATCTTCTATCATAATGAAATCATGTTTAAATCCTAATTTACACTAACATGATCCTAAGATAATCAAATCTACTAACAAATTACTCATTTAGGGCATATCATACTAAAATTTAAAGATTACACTATCATGCTTTCTAACTTAGAACATAAATCACATTTACACTTCTATATCCAATAAAAGACAATTAAAACTTAAAACATAAATCACATTTAAACTTATATATCCAATAAAAGACAATTAAAATAATTTTATTAAGATTATTATAAACCTTTAAATATGATCCAACCATTAGATCTTAGGTGTTTTCCTTTAGATTAAGGGTTTTAATTACCTTTAGGGCTTTTAATCCATTAAGATCCAAAAATCATATCCACTTGATTTTGTCACATTTCATCCATGATCTAACTGGATTCCATCATAATATCATCCCTTTAATCCATCCCAAGGATCTGATCATACTTGATCTCATTGATCGAGTGGGTCCCTTTGTATTTTTTTATTTTTTTATTTTAGGGTTTTTCTACCATAAAGGGTAGATCCCCTATTTTATCCAAGATCTGTCCAAATTAACCATAGATATTACTTTATTACATTATTATATCATTACTAAAATAAATTTCCAAGATCTAATCACCTCAGATCTTGAAGATCTTAGAAATTGGACACTTATTTAAAAAAATACAGAAAAATACAGATATAATTTTTAGAAATATTATGACTTCATTAGAAACTAGACATTACAATCTTTCCATAGCTTCTTTCTGATCTCAATTTGGAGTTCATATGACTTCACAATCTTAAATTGAAGTTTTCAATCGTTCCTAGGGTCCAGATTTGATCTGGGCCCACTAGAATTAATTTCTCTCAATTGAGGGTCCAAACCTTGTTAGATTTTCTTGAAAATTGTATCCTAGGGGTTTTTAACCCTTCTGGATCTATTAGAAGCTCAGAATTTTCATCTGAGCTCTCTATCACCATAAATTGAAGGCTCTTGTACTTACTTTATTTTTACCATTTTTCATTCAAATTAAATTACAGAAAAATGAAAAGTACGTTAAACCATAATAAATATGTATGGTAAGTAGTTCCACCAACCTGATTGGAGAAAAAACATATATTTGATGCTCAATTTGAGAGAATTACCGGTTGATGATAACATAGCCCGATTGTCCACCTTTTTGTGATTTTTTGTTGTTGGAACCGTTGGATCTTGAAATTGATTTGGGGATTTTGTATATACTGTAGTATAGGAGGTTATGGATGGTGAAATTTATCAGATTCTACCTGGAACGGAGTGCCTAATTGAATTTAGGTCTCTTGTTCCACTTAGAAAGAGGAGAGAGAAATAAGAAAATAGAGATTGGGGAGGGATGAATGAGAATTTGGGGCTGAAACTCCAGGGAAGATTACGAAATTTCGTGGTTAAGGTTGTGAAAAATTTTGGAAATTTTTGGGACATATTTATAGCCAAATTTGAATTTTTTATCATTTCTTTTAATAAGATATTTTATTACTTTAGAATTTTTTATTACAAGTGCATTCTCCATTCTCCACTACAATCTCCACTACATTCTCCACTACCAGCAATAGTGCACTGAGCAATTATTGTTGCTTCTAGAACGTTGGCCCACTTTGTGGGCCCCACTTTTATGTGAAAAGACGTTTTTGCCCTTTGAACTAAAAAATTGGAGAATAATAGGCAATATTTGTCCGAACTCGGAATCGAGCGTACTTAGTGGCGTTGGAATCGTATTTCTAAGTACTTCATGAATATTGAGGTCTTATTTCTTAGATATGGAATATTGGTAAAATTACCATTTTGCCCCTAAATGGAGAAAATTAAGGAATTTTCATTTTAACTCAGAATTGAACGTACTTAATGTTGTTTTGATCAGTTTTCCAAGTACATCCATAATATATATGTTTTAATTCATGATATAATTTTCATAAAAAGAAAATTTTCAATAACCTAATATTCCAGCCCAGAATTTCTAAAAATTCAAACTTTATTAATTTGCCTTAATAAGTTACAAAAATTCAGGGTCATTACACTGGGTATCACTTCAACTCCCATACTATAAATAATATAGTTTTTATAAAAGATACATATACATTTTTTGAAACATCCAGGACTCATCCAGTGGTTCACATACATAACCCCTATCATCATTATATTAAATGTCTAAGCAGCATAATCCAAATCATTAACTACACAATATAAAACTTTAACAAAACATATACCTGAGCATGGAAGTATAACTGTTGATCTCCTCTTGCTTGTGTATGCCTTCTCCTATTTATTGTATCTGAGACATTGTAAACATGAAACATTTACGATATCTCAGCAAGCTATGCTTGGTAGGGGAGATTTAAGAAAACATGTTAATTATATATGAATTAAGCATTTTGTATCAATTGGAATAGTCAATTATCTGCAAGCCATTGATAAAGTAGCTCTTTATAATTCTTTTTCATCATATGAATATAAAAATCCTACTTTAGAGATTATACTTTACATAATATATATAATCCACTGGTATTTTAAATATTTATCATTATCAATTTTCATATGATACCATACTCTTCATAATAAATCTACCCATTCATTTCCCCATTGGAAAACTTTTACAAAACTACACCCTCTAAATACCTACATTCAGGACTATATCATATATATATATATATATATATATTGCAATCGTTAAAAAGCCATACAAAGTTATGAACACAATCCATAGGTTTTGTAACTTCCATTCCCATAGTGCTGTCATACACACATGTTCTGTGGACAAGGTGCACAATGGATACAATAGTCCTCTTTGGGTCCCTCACGTCTGCCTTGCCAGCATCTTTTGGCAACCTTCAAGGATAGGCACCATAGTGCATTAAATATAAGGACTACTATGCCACAGTCTCAATCCGTACAGCGTGCCTGGATAATTGTATAATAATCCACTGATACCAATGGTGGAAATAACAAAACCCATGTCTGCATGGAGGGGACCATGGCTGTCACAGTGGAGGCTTTCCCATGAATGCCCCACCCGACATTTAGCCTCTCATCGGGCATAGTATCATCATATAATAAATTTCGGAGAGTGGATAGCCAAACCCTACAACTCTCCTCGCATAGTATCCCAAAGCTTATGCGTGTCTAAATCAAAACTCTCAGGCACCACGCCTGGATGTAAAATAATAATACACAAGCATCTTGCCTATCCATAATATATATATATATGTATGAATATTTCATTATAATCTTAACATCCTCACTTATTAGGTGAGGATATTTTAAATATTTATCATTATCAATTTTCATATGATACCATACTCTTCACAATAAATCTACCCATTCATTTCCCCATTGGAAAACTTTTACAAAACTACACCCTCTAAATACCTACATTCAGGACTATATCATATATATATATATATATATATTGAAATCATTAAAAAGCCATACAAAGTTATGAACACAATCCATAGGTTTTGTAACTTCCATTCCCATAGTGCTGTCATACACACATGTCATGTGGACAAGGTGCACAATGGATACAATAGTCCTCTTTGGGTCCCTCACGTCTGCCTTGCCAGCGTCTTTTGGCAACCTTCAAGGATAGGCACCATAGTGCATTAAATATAAGGACTACTATGCCACAGTCTCAATTCATACAGCGTGCCTGGATAATTGTATAATAATCCACTGATACCAACTGTGGAAATAACAAACCCATGTCTGCATGGGGGGGACCATGGCTGTCACAGTGGAGGCTTTCCCATGAATGCCCCACCCGACATTTAGCCTCTCATCGGGCATAGTATCATCATATTATAAATTTCGGAGAGTGGATGGCCAAACCCTACAACTCTCCTAGCATAGTATCCCCAAGCTTATGCGTGTCTAAATCAAAACTCTCAGGCACCACGCCTGGATGTAAAATAATAATACACAAGCATCTTGCCTATCCATAATATATATATATATATGTATGAATATTTCATTATAATCTTAACATCCTCACTTATTAGGTGATCATCCACCAAGGATGTAATGTAAAATCCTAGACTCATACATCACATATAACATAATGGTACCCATGTACCATAAATATCTTTTATTACAATAACTGTTATGATATTTTTAAGAACAGATCGTGTGTATCCAATAATGTCACAAGTAGGTATCAATTATAAACATGTCATTCATATAGCATTTCAAGTTACCAACTTTATCATTCACAAGTAATCATTCTCATAATCACATGTGAAATGCACAATTTAAATAACATAATGTTTATCATAAGCTATAAGATCATGTTAAAAACCTGCATCTTAATATTAAGACATACTTTCTTAATTCTCCACCCACCTCGCGTGGCGAGTTCATCCATTTTCCACTAGTTGATCGATGATGTTTGCAGTCTCTAAGATCCATGTTTTTCTCCTTGAATAGGTGATGAGGAAGACACATTCTTCTCACCTTGTTTGCTTTCTTTTGGTGCCTCAATAGCAATTGTAACTGTGTTCGATGATTGCAAATTCTGCCCAGTTTCACTTCTGGCTTGAATTGGTAGCTCAGCCTTCCTTTTGTTCTTGCTCAAACTCTTCTTGTAATTGGTCACAAACCTATCAAGCTCCCACAATGTCTCAACATCAAAGCTATTAATGTCCACCTCAATCTCATCATCGTGCTGACTAAGGTACAATCCTATGGAACACTTCTCTATTGTACTTTTCCTATTTCCATATCAGATAAGTAGGGGGCTTGCTTTCTGCTCTTCATCACTTCTTACAAATGTTTGCCTTCATATATCAAGAATCCAATCTGCATGGCTGCTACTTTGGTGGGAGATGGAATAACCACCACCCTTCATCAAAACCTATTTTTGGGTGAGAAGCACAAATCCATATTCTTCCCCCTTTCTTCAATAGCAGGCTTGTGAGAGAAGTAGTTTTCATTTTTAATGAAATCATACAATTCTGGACAAATCAGAATGATTGAACAAATTCTTTAACCCCATGATATGTAGAGTGAAAACCCACATGATCTATAAAATAAAAAGAAAGAAAAGTTAGTAACAAGAAAAGAAATATTCATGTGATTTAAAAGAAGTTGTGGTTTACTTACAGTTCTTTTCCATTGCACCAACAATCAAAATATAAAAATGGAAAGTAAAATGGGAAAAAGAGATACACATAAGGACCAAAGATGAATCCGTCATGCCAAACCTTGCGAAGAAGATAAGCAGGGAAAAGATGATACTTAGACAGCTATTTATAGATGATCGAAGACTTTAGAAGTTGTTTAGTTATAAACGACTTTAAAACTTTTTCACTTTTATAGTTGTTTATAAATAAACGACTTTAATACTACGTTCTCCCTAAATAAAAAAATTGTGCCAAGTTTATCTAATACTTTTCAAGTCACTTAATTAAATGACTTCAAAAATCCATGAAGTTTTAAGTTGTTTATTTTTAAATGACTTTAAAAGTTTATTACTTTTTAAGTCATTTATTTTCAAGCAACTTAAAAAGTTATCCCATGAAAAATTTTCAGCTTGCACCAGTTTTTTAAAATCTCTTACCCTTAAACAACTTCTTAAGTCTATCTATTTAAAGTTGTTTATTTTCAAGTGACTTGTAAAATATTTACAAAGTCGGCAGTAAAATAAGTAACTTCTTTATGCCGACTTCAAAACCCTTGTGTGTAGTCGTGCTTGTTTTCACAGTTTTGATTTTCAGCTTGATTTGATGCTAAGATTTTATGTGCATCCTTAATCGATGATACACTCTTGAAACCATTATTAGCTTTTGTTTTTGCTAGCCCAATGATTTACCAAATGTTAGTCTGCTTACATTTGGTCTTTTGAGCATACAATATGCCATTTAATTTTATTGACTGACTCCATCTTTTGTTTATCATGCTTTAAATTTTACATTAATCAATGATTTTTACCATTTCATTTTGATATATATTGATTTTTCTAGAGTTGATGGTTTTTCTAGGGTTTGATTCACGAATGTGTTGGATTAATTGAGCATTATGAGTGGTTTTGCATGATCATGTATTAAATCGTAAATGAATATGAAATGCAATGTGTTCATGATCAAAAGTATGAGAGATGACTACCTGTACACATGATGATGAGAATATTAAACACTTTGATCCTTATAGACTGATTCAATTATTAAATGGCAAACAATTTAGACCACCGATAGTTTCATTCCGAATGATCATATATGATGAATGATCATGAAGGGCTATATGTAATGAATGAACTTGAATTACTATGTATTAATGTCAAAAAAAGGATTTTTGTATGACTAAATGTTCATGAAAGTACAAAGGCATGGAATCCTTGGATACTTATGAAAGGATAAACCATTGATATCTTCAAAACAAAAGAAGAAAAGAAAGTCTTATGATTTCATCTAGCTAAACTACTTGAAACACGTAAATTGATTTCATAGACAATATGATTTGGGAACTTATAATTTCAACAGGTGCACATACTCCAAAGCATCATGATTTTGTTTAGATGAGAATAATTTTCAAAATACATTGATTTATGTAAATCATGAACTATATGCCAAAATAGCGACTTATTCCACCTACACAAGCACAACCTTGCAAAATCATTGTAGTTTGTATACGATGTCTCAGATTTGAAGAATTAGAATGAAAGGATGAATAGGTCAGGCTGAGAAAATCAAAGCAAACCATGGTGCTATAACTATAGGAGATTAGGATTTCTAGTATCTGAAGGATATGCCTTACAACTCAATATTTGTTTTATGATCTATTAGAGAATGTGCATGTGAAATTATTTTGAAGTAGTGGACTCATTTCTATTTAATGGAACACGATGTGATATGATTGAGATTGGAGGTTCTATGATATTTGTTGTCTAAACATGAAAACAATTTGTACATCAATCAGGTATTCCGTATCGCATGTGTTAAATGCATATATATATATATATATATATAAAGTACTATAAAAACCCAAGGCATCACAATTTGGTGTCAAAGTGCAGATTCAATCCATTCACAACCAGTCACAATAAGAAAAATTATTGGGAGTCTAAAGAACAAGAAGAGTTGGTCTTTATGAAAGTAAAAAAGGAGAGTATTCTTATGGATTAGTATGCTTCTTAGAGTAGATGATCATAATACAAGAGCGTATGAGTTAGTATCTTTACGTAAAAATATTATCATGTGATAAAAGATCCATTTACATGGGAGAACTTCTAGATAGTACAAGTTTTAACTTGTATGGAATGCATAGAGCTTTGGTGAGCATTACAACTATTGTATAACATTAATTTGAGAATCAATATGAAGGATTAGGAGATAGTTACAATGGAGAAATCTCTTGGAAACTTAGAGCATCACATAATTAGTCTAAATATGTAGTGGAGACTTATTAGTGATAACTTACATTATTATGAACACAAAACTCAAAATGCAGGATTCCAAATTCACATTTCATTCAAAATAAAATTTAAAATTAGTTGAATGAAATTTAGAAATTAGGGTCATTACATTCTTCCTCACTTATAGAAATCGTCCTTGAAATTTGTTCCATGTCATTCCTCAAGCAATTCTAAATGAATTCTATTTCTCAAATTTCTTTATGTCATTCATTAATCAACTATGGATGTATATATTCTTCTCATCTATTTATAGATCTCACTTCTAAGTTACCATTTAGGTTGAAATGATTTCACAATTTAGTTTAATTAAAGAATTTTCTTTTTTCTCAACTTCCCTTTTTGTTCTCAATTCTATAATCTCTAGATACAATAAAATCCTCAAAACATATGAACCTCATGCTCTTAGTCTTGATATTATTTTTCAATATATCATACAACAAAATGTCACTTCCTCTAAGAATTTTGATGCTCATCCATAATTTGCTACAAGTCAACGTTATTCTATAAATTCTTCATAAATAGATAAGGTCTCTATATCTCTTAAAACAATCACCACATAATATGTATACTATTATAAGTGACATCATTAACCTCCGTCTTTTTTTATAATGACATAGTTTACATAATCACCCCTTTGTCCTAGATTGATACACATTCCAAATCTCTGTTTGATACATTTACTAAAACTACAACAAAGCTCCATCATTTGAGGATAATACAAATAATGATGCAATGGTTAGATTTCACTCTTTCTACCATTCCTACGTCCACTGTATCACTGCCTTTGAAATAAAGTAGCCTTGAAGGTTGACTTTCTCAATCCATATTCATCATTACTACTATTAATGAAGAATTTGTGTTCCAATATATACTTGATAATTCATTTCCTTTGATAAAGTGGACTAGTATTTTCCATAGAAAAACAAAATATCTAATAAGCCTAGAGTTCTTACTATTTCTAGTACTAATTGGCAGACTAATATAGCTCTACTTGGGTAATTTCATATAGCTTTTTGGAGGTAGGAACTGTGTCAGGCATGAAATTAAAAATGGGATCTATTTCCCATTTTTAATGTAGTAGTCCAAGTAGATCTTTGGGAATGCATATGGAGTTTCTTAGACTAGTAACATCTCATATAGATGGGATTACTACTCTTTGAAATTTTAATTGTAGCTATTTCTCACCACCATGTTAGAATCATAATTTCTCTTAATTTGTTTATGCTCTTTTCTTATATGTTTCTCTTCAATCCTTTAAAGTATAACTCAAAACTTCTTACATTTACAAAATACTTGTAATTTCAAAATAACTCTGTATAACTTCATCACAAGCATTTAATTTCACATAATCATCACAACTTCTAAGATTTACTTCCATAACAATCTCTCTTTTTTTTTTTTAAGATCATATTCTATCAAATGGAGACATTATATTTCCCAAAAATTTAGAAAAAGATCATTCTCTCAATTAAAACCTTCCCAAATTTTTGTCACATGACCATAGCCAACTATTCATAGTTTGAATTCTATCAAATAACTAATTTTAACCAATAGTGAAATTTCTAAACTCTCTTCCGATTATCTTAGTATGGATGTCTTAATCTTACAACCAAGTCTCATTCATAATCTCCATTCATATCTATCTTTCGTCTCTTCAAAGTTCAGTTGAATTTTCAAATTTTCAAGTTCAATAGAGTTCTCTACAGAGGGTTGGTAGATCTTAAGATTATTCTCTTAGAAAGAACTTGATTCAAAGTCAATATTAATCCTTATGCCAATCATTTCTAATATTCATATTTGAACAATCACTCTCACTTATTTTTCCTACTTTCTTTTCACAATGGTCATTCTTAACTAGTATTGCAAAAACAAATTTTCTTAATGAAGTTACATGGACTTGCCAAGTTAGTGTTAAATTCTCCAAGGTCGTCATATTAATGGAACTATCATAAATCAAAGTTTATCAATTGGAAACACCAATCTACTTCATATCCTATTCTAATGCTTTTTTTAAGGTCTTTTACACCATCATATTTACATGCCTTATCTAAATCCAAATTAATATCTTAGATCTCATCTAAATTAGCATTTTAGCCTTTTGGTGTTAAATTTTACTATTGATTTGACACCACCCAATTGAACCTTTGACTCTAGAAACTGAACTGCCATGAATGGAGTCGAGCTCGACATGTAAAATGTCAACCTGCTACCTATTGCCTTACTTCCTCACAACAAGAGGTGACCTAAGATATAGAAATGAGTTTAGGGTGCCACCAAAACGAATAAGAAAAGTCAGGGACACAAGACACCCCCCCTCGGTTTTCCCATTGACGAGCCTTACAACCCCAGTTGTATCCTTCTCTAGGGATCAGAACTGACAATCCTCCCTTTCCCAAACTAAAAAAACTATTTTTCTGTTTGATTTTGCCTTTCTCAACAATGACAACAACCCCTTCCTCCTCTATCTCTCTATTTTCTCTAGCACCAACCAAAAGCCTAACCCTTCTTCATTTCCACTACTCATTGGACTAGGCATGCAACCACTAGAGACCATTAGCCACACCAAAATTCCATTTCTCCTCTCCCTCCATTCCTTCCAATGACTGGTAACAAAACCCTCTTTCCTTTTCATTTTTCGACAATGACAAGGGCACTTTGCTTGGACTTAACTACCCCTGAAAACCCACACCTTACTGTCTCTTCCTTGTACGATCTCTCTTGACCAGTGACTGAACTAGGGTCAGATTTCTGGCTCT
This sequence comes from Warburgia ugandensis, assembly GCA_035236585.1. NCBI lineage: Eukaryota > Viridiplantae > Streptophyta > Magnoliopsida > Canellales > Canellaceae > Warburgia > Warburgia ugandensis. The sequence goes on from CP141131.1 coordinate 38,018,677, forward strand.
CTCATCCTTTTCTCCCCCTCTTCTCTCTTTTTTCCCCTCTAGCAATGTCGACATGACTGGCATGAAAACCCTCATTCTCCCTCATCCCCCATCCCATCTTCTCTAGTTTAGATGGTCTGGCAAGACTACCAGATAGCCCTCCTTTTTACTCCTCTCTTCCATTTCTAATTTCCATCAGTGCCTGGCTTGCAGTTGATGCTGGTGTATTTGGTTTCTTCTTCCCCTAATAGCTACCTTATGTTGGTGGACCTTTGTAGTTTATGATATGTGTAGATCCACACGTATTTGACCATTGATCATGATGTGACCATCAATCAGTACTAAACCACCTAACCTATGACTAATCTAACTATCTATCATGATTTGCCTATTATTTTTTCTCACAATGATAGATCTTTGATAGATTCACAAAACCCCCACATGATCCACAATTGATTAGTCACTGAACGCTAGATATGTGATTGAAAGGCCCCTTTAAGATGATTTAGTAGTTGATCAACCATCTGAAACCTAGATCTAAATTGATCTAAGTTTCCAATTGGATTTAGTTACAGATTTAATATTAAACCATTTGATATGTGATTGATTCGATCTCACACCTTGATTTGACCATAGATTTATCAACAAAACCTTGGAACTATGACAAATCTGGCCATCTTTCCATGATCTGATCATTATTGTCAGATCTATGATATTAGGCACTGTATCTCCCTCAAATATATAGTCATTTCATAGTTAGAGTAATAGATTAGCATATCCTCAACTCCTAGAACATTGATCGTGGCATAGACTCTCAATCTTAGTTGTCCATTTATAGATTAATGACCAGTTGTAGATATTGGTCAACCAACAAATTGAACGAAAGGAGGGATACAAGCAAATTGAGGATAAGTCCCTCATGATGTATGTGGATTAAGATTTCTATATTAGAAAATTTTAAGGTTTGCTATGTTTTGATAAAAATGAGTTCATGCAAATAATGGTATACAAGAGAAAAGACTTTAATTACAAAAAAAAAAAATGTTAACATGTGAAAATTTGGTTCTTATCTCTTAATACATTTCACTTCATAGATTCAAAAGTTGAATGAGTAAAAATGAACTTGAAATGCTTGGTTTTCCCTAGTTGTAGCATTAGGACAAAAGGACTGCTTACTTTGGTCGGAACATACACCTACATCTAGTGGACTTTGTAATACTTTAAACATCATTTGACCCTTGTATTTGCTATTGACATGTAAGAACTTGTAAACTTGATGTTTAAAACATTTAAAATGTCCAAATAGCATGGATTGCAAATTGTTACATTAGTAACAAAATACATATTGCAATATAGTTATCAAGGTTTTGAACTATAGGAAGGACCTAAGCAACTTGTTAGGAGATGTCATACTTTTAAACTAATGTTTTAAGAATGATTTGATGATTGATCTCAACATAAAATAAAGCTTAACATACTAAGACACATACTTGTGTACATGACTAAAAGTTGAGGAAAAGAATCCTAACTTTTCCATAACCAAGAGATAGAAAAACAACACCTTATTGATAACTAGCATTATTTTAGCATAGTTTTGCCACTATTTATTGAGCATGTTTAGCTATTTGTAACATCCCAATTTTCTAAAATATTTACCAATTTTTAAGTTAGAAAGCTATAAAAATTTCCTAGTTTTGAAAACTGATCAGAGTGATAATATATATGTATTTTGTTGAATACTTGGATTTCATACTGGGTGTTACTATCAAAACCTCTACATATATGTAAAATAATAATCTAACCTAAAGATGGTTAGAAGCACATGCCATAGGGTCATTATTGGTCATAAGTAAAGTCACAAATCATCCATATGAATAAGTAAATTGTCCATAATAAGGGTTCTACAGCCATCTCACGTGGTAACAAAATAAGTTCTATACAACCCAAAATGAATTTTTGTACCTAGAACTATCAAATTAGAGCATAAAAAGTATTGTCATCGTACATCTAAGTCAAACTCAATATTTTTGCTTTCAGTGTATCCTTTGTGCTCAAAATCTCTATGGTCTAACCTAAAAATGCTAGTTGCAAGGGGGGTGTGCATATCAACAATCACAATTTGGGAAAAAAGAAACTAATATAAAATAGCCTACCAAAAATAGGGTATCCAGTACTATGTATAAGTAAATGAGAATCCATAAGTAAATGCAATACATAGGCCCAAGATGGGCATAAATTAGGTTTTGTTTTCATAAAAATCCCAAATACTATATCAAAATAAGATGTCACATTGTGTGTGATGAAAATGACATGGAAAACTACTAAAACCAAGTCATCCAAAAATGGATAAATCATTGACTCCATAAAACTTTTAGTAATTGAGTAAATCAATGCGCAAAATTTTGAGCCCATATCACAATGGGAAACTTAATTTATTAGAAATCAGGATGGCATAGAATCTTACCATTAGGGGTTATCATGGTCTAGACTCTCGAGAGTGACTGTGATGTCCAACATGCCCCAATCAAATCAAGACTCCTATGCTTGTAGGGCCCTTTAATCACCCCCTGGTGACTACTATAGCCTTTATGTCAACCATGGATACCTCATGGGGGAACCCAGCTACCTCAAAGCTGTTCCCCATGAGATGCTACTCCTACCACTCACAGTCTCCATCGCATGGCTAGTATCAATATCATCTCAAAGGTTAGTGGCTAACTGCACCTTCTAGCATAGGGTCTCCAGGACTTATAGTGGCACATGGCATGCATGCCTCTAGGTCTTATGATACTCATAGAGCACCTACCAAATGGCACTCAAAACCGCATCTCCAGGACTTATAGCTACTCAAAGAATGCTTACTAAAAACATCCATAAAATCCATATCCACCTAGGCTTATAGCTGCTCATATCGTGGTTTCCTAAAGAATTGATGAAAGTCATTAACCTAGAGCTTATGGCTACTTGTAGAGCCCTTGCCTAAAGCATTGGAAAAACCACATCCACTAGGGCATATGGCTAGTCATAGAGTGCCCGCCTAAAACACTGATGAAAATCTATATAATCCAAGGCTTATGGTAACCCATAGAGTGCATGCCTAAAACAAGGATGATTACCAAGTCATAGTACTAAATATAAGGTAGGTTGATGCCATGTGTGAGATCCATTAGTTCTTTAAATTCCATGGTGGTTATGTCATAATCCATGTTATATCTGGAGGTTCAATCTTTCTTTATAATGTGAATGTTCTTTCACTTAGAGATCTTACCTAGTTACAAAAATGGGTATATTTTTCATGCTACTCTTAGATGATCTTTTAGTCCATTAAAATCCTAGTATCTTTTTACTATTCTTGATAGTGTGCATGTAAACAAGTTGTTATGTATATTATCATCACTCATGGCAAGTCCAAGCATGGTTTGAGTCCAATTAGTATGCTATGTAGTGGAGGCTTCCACCTTATTCCCACTTGAAAATTCTATAGTGTGCTGTTTAACTTTATCCTCTTTTCCCTTACTTCAATCCTTGACCATTTGTCATTTATGTGAGATGTAACCATTATGACTTGTTTATTTATGGTTTGTTTCACCTTAGAGGATTTTTATGTTCATTCCTCTATCATTGAAATGTATTTAAGTATTCGTCTAAAAATAGAGTCATAGGCCTTTCTAAGTCCACCAAGATGTTCACCCTTCCTAGTGAAACTGAGGTTAGCATTAGTCACTTATTTGAGTAGGATTTTACCATTTAACATCTTAATAGATTTTAATTATGTTATTCATTCAATGGTTAGTCATTTTAAACCCTTTAAACTTAGTTAGGTAGTAACAACACTAAAATATATTCCTCCTGGAAATTCTTGCATGGATGCTCCACCAAAATTCACTTATTTCTCTCATTTCTTAACCAAATCCTTCCACTCCAAATTTGTTAATTAGATAATTGATAGAACTAACATTGAGTATCAAATTTTCCATGTATTGTTTGAAAATTCACCTAGATAGGTTCCAGCAAAAAGTAGACTATTCAACACCTTCCTGCTAGAAATTTCAACACGAGCAATGTTCTCATTTGTCCATCTTTATTAGGAAGTGGCCCTATTAGATGAACCCAAATTTTTACTGTTTTCATTTGGATGTCTTGTAAAAAAATTAGAAACACTTTACCATAGGTTTCCCCCTTTGATTAGGCTATTTTCTACTAGCCCAAAATCTAGTTCCAAGTACCTTGCATACTATCCTACTGGAGATTCTTGCAAGAATGACTCTCTAAAGCCCATTAACTTGCGTTGAATCATACCCAAATCATCCAAAATTTTTCAAAAATAATATTAATTTTTATAATTCTCAATAAGTCACAAAATTCCCTCCCCCAAGAAAATAAAAAAATAAAAAATTCCATTGATTTACACTTTTCCAAAGGATAAAGACCATAGATTAAAACACCACCCTGTTGGAAAATCTAGCAAGGCACTACCACATGTCCACTTCATTTTCACTCGAACATCATAAAATGTGTTGTTCCAATCAAGGAACACAAATTGACTGATTGTTATCTCATTCAGTCACAATTTCACCCCAAAAAGCCATTCATTTTCTCATTCATTCAAGGGCTAGGTTTTCTTGTTCCAGCAATGAGTGTTTCTTCACCATTTTACGCCACCATATGTATGCTTCTCATATTGACAAGCAAATAAGTTATTAGTTACCAAAACTCATGAATGAAATGATCAGCATTCTACTATTAGCATGTTCAATAATGAAGAGAAAATGACACCATTTTCTTGTAGTTTCTTGCATAAATCTTTGTAGCATAATGATGCTCCTTTCACTATCTAAACACCTGAAAATTAGTATGCATAACATGACAATTATAAGCATCAAATGTGAAAATTACAATGTGCATCAACCCCCCTTAGAAACGCATAAAAATAATCATTTAATTTGGTGAAATATAGGGGCATTTTTTGCTAGAGAAAACATCCCCTATTTTCCACCAAAAAATGGTCCCAAAAGAGAGAATGGTATCTCACTTCAAAATGTGTAATTTGCAAACTCAAATAGAGGAATTTTCATAAATAATTTTTTTTCTACCATACTGTGAAATATACATGACATAATTAGTCCAAGAAATCAACTTTTAACAAGCAAACCAGTAGGCTTAACATACCTAGAAATTCCTACACATGCTTTTGTGGAATTCTAGAAAAAATGTTTGAAACTCTAGTAACAATCCTATCTTTTTGAAGGTAAACCCAAAACCCATATTAATGATCTTCCATTTGGTCCTCAATTTGGTGCTAAAGTCCCCTTTAGTAAAATGGTTTCACCATTGCCTAAAAAGTCACTTCGATTGGTGATTTTCTTCCTCCTTACTTCTTCCTTGGATCCCAGCTCTTGCCTCTCATTCAATCTTCATTTCCCCCACTATTTCCTTGCCTTTTCCCTTCTCAAATCTCTAGCTCCCAGTTGCTCCACCTTCCCCCTTCGTATGTCAAATAGTTCTACACATGACTTAGAAAGATTTCTATTTCCAACCCTTGCTTTTACCTTATAACATTTTTATTTTGGACTTTAGTGGCCAAGTGCCACATGGGGTGAAACCAGCTACCATTCCTAATAATTTGGTTGATTTTGTATAAGAAGTACCCAATTATTAGTACATGTGTCATACATAGGGCATTATTCCAGGGTTTTCCAAAAATTCATGCCACATGCATTTTTGAACAAATAATCCAAAATTTTGATATTTTGCAAGTGTAGAAGCTAATCCGAAGTGAGTATGTGATATATCATAATTTTCTAGGAATTAATTAGTATTTTTAATCTTTTGTAGGTATTAAAAGAATGATCCAATGGTCCAGATCATCTTAGATGATAATCGATGATCCAAATCAACCCAGAGATACCATGACCCATTTCCATCATTTAAAAGTTCAAGGATCATAATCATTCCAAATCAAGCAGATGAATTCCAGAAACAATTGGTAGAATTCATGGTGATTAAAAGTGGGCCTATGCAAAATCCATGCAAAAGGTAGTAGAATTCCACCACCTTGGCGTGCGATTTCAAGTCATGCAAGCCACCTAAGCCACATGCTCCATGAGATAATGACTAGGAGAAACCAAGACATGTGAGCTATGAAGCTAAGATACTAGTCAATGAAGACACCAAGTCAAAAGCCATCAAAGGAAGCCATGTAAGCCACTTAAGCCAAGATAAATGGGTCCACACGTTTTGGGAAGTTTCTATGCAATTTCTCACTTGAAGAAAACATGTTCTAAAGAGATAAATAGCAAGAGAAATGGGACTCTATCAACTTGGGTAGATAGGCATGTTAAGTTGACCAATAAGAGAAGAGATCTAACTCCTTTAAACTTTCCTTTTTCTATCTCCCTCTCTTTCCCTCCATTGGGGAACAATTGGGAAGTTCCATGCAATTTCCTAAGTTTTCCACTTCCTAAATTCAGATTTCCTAGTTTTCACTTCTTAAATCTCCTTAAGTTATCCAACTACCTTTCCTTCATCCTTATCTTATCTTTCTTCCTAAATATTATCCCTCTTTCCTAGCTTCCTAAAGAATCTTATCTCTTTAGATATGGTGAAAACCATATAAAATAAAGAGCTTCTCCACACCATATTCCCATTGCAACCAAGAGTAGTTCCACCCCTCTTTCAATGGGTGGTTCTTCATCCTTCTTTCGAGCTTCTCCATGCTATGTTCTTCAAACCTTTCAACAACATCTTCCCAATAGTTCTCCATGCATTCATCTAAGGTTTTCATGCCTCTTTTCTATGGTTGCAGTCTAAGTTTCAACACCATATCTAGCAAAGTTTCCAAGCATATTTTATTTTATTTTACTGCTAAGCTTTCCTCTTTTATTTCATGTGCATAGATCATGGGTTTCTTATTTGTAATTTTCTTTTATTTGTGATCTAGTTCTCCTTGATCAAACCTATCAATCCCTTGTAGTGATAGCCAAGAGAGAGTAGCCTTTAAATCATCCTATTCCGAGTTAGTTTGCTATTCTTGCTTGCTTTATTTTGCTATATGATCTTTTCTTGCCTTCATTCTCTAATTTGATTCTTTCCCATGGTTCACATGCATGGACACTATTGGATAGCATGAGATCTAAGATTAAAGTCAATATTTATTGTTTATAGGTTAATGAATCATGTGCGCCACTCTTCTAAACTTTTTCATGAAATAAAATAAGTTCCATACTTATTGCTTGTCATGTGCAGTCTTCGTGGATGATTCATTTAATTTTATTACTCATGTTCCATGTTTAGATTTCATTGATGTTCAATATTCAAGTTTAGTTGTATCATTAGATTAGATCTTATTTTTTAGAATTAGCAATTTCTAGTTTAGCAAATTCATTCATCTTTTAGTTTCTAAGTCATTCATGTTCCTAGTTTTGAATTAGGTGCTTATCTTAAATGCATGTTAATTATAGATAGTTCTAATTTCATAGTTAGAAGTTTTGAATCTTAGTTTTAGTAATTCTTTGCTTTTATAAATTTTCCACTTAGGTTTTAATTTTATGTACGTTTCCAATTCCATGTTCTTTTAATTCATAGAATAAATAAAATTACAATATTTCTTTGTCTAGGATAAGTAATCTAAATAAGACTCCAATTGAATACAAATATGTGAGATTCCTCGTGGGGTCAAACTCACTTGCATAACATCGTACTACTTTGATTCATGGGCTTGTGAGTAATATTTAGAACACATTAACTCCCTTGTGCATTCACTCGGTGGCTAATTTCCCCTTAGTGAATTTGGCTAACCACTTTTACTTATGTTATAAAAACGCCTTAGTTTAAATCCTTCACAATTGTACCCAAATTTGATTCTATCTTCCTATTTGACATCTAATAGCAATCACATCTTATCATGTAATGATCCATGCTGCCTGGCCTTACGTACCAAAGTTTCCCACTATTATAATTTTATAGGATACCAACCACTTAATCATCCAATGGTGGATCTTCGTCTAGATCTACCTTCCCATAAATCTTGATCTATGCTTCAATACCTTTGGGTTGATGCACCATGTAAGGTGTCTCTTTTACCTTGATCATCTATAGATGCAAAAACAAACTCTTACTCTATTGATGGAACCCAAATAATTTGATCCGTCCATGAACTAACGTTGTACTATTACCTACGTGATATTTCATTCTTAACATCTCTTCATTGTATCTCACACTCTTAAACATATTCTAATTGGATTGTTTCATTGATGATTATTAGTAAGGAGTATTAAGAAGATGTGAAATCAGTATGTAAGTAAAGGAAAAAAATTACCTCTTTTTTGTAATTATGATTGTTTATTCATTGTAAATGAGTATTTACATAAATCATATTCTTCCCCTATAAAAATTTTGTCCCCAAAATTGTGTGAGTATGTGTAAACTGGTCAAAATAACTTCAGGAATCACTATCTCATGTCATCCTCAACTCCCATGTAGCCTCCTCATATGTGTGATGCTGTCAATTACCTTGATAGAGAAAATCATCTTGGTTTATGAGGTCTTCTCCTTCCTATCAAAGATCTATACCAATTGATCCTAAAAAGTCAAGTATGGTTGTAAGTTAGTTGCCACCTAATCTAGAACACATGTAAGGTTCAAGACATATTTCCTTGACATGGACACATGAAATATGCAGTGCACATTTGCCAGTGAGAGTTGAAGTGCTAGTTTGTAAGCGACTCTGCCTACCCTCTCAAGTATCTCCAATAGATCCACAAATCTGGGCTCAACATACCCTTCACCCCAAATCTCATCACAGCCATGGTTGGAGATACCTTCAGAAAGACATGGTTCCCAAATATCTCCACCTCGAATCAGCATGGCTCTTCTGCCTGCTAGATGTCTCTGAATCAATCTCACCTTCTCAACACATGGCTCTATCAGCTCGGATCTGACAAGCTACCTGTCTACTACATCACTCCATCATGTTGGTTTGTGGCATAGTCTACCATATAATGCCTTGTTTGGAGCCATGCCAAGTTAGAGTGGTAATTATTGTTGTAGGCAAACTCTACTAATGGTAGATGCTCATCCCAACAACCCTTCCAATCTAATGTGGAGGATCTCAACATATCCTCTAGTGTCTATATCATCCTCTTAGACTGATCATATGTTTAAGAATGAAATGTTGTGCTGAAATGCATAGAGGTTCTCAGCCCCTCCTACACACTCCACCAAAAATATGATGCAAATATGCTATCTTTGTCTAAGATAATGATCAATGGAATACTGTGTAGGCTGACTATCTCTTGAATATAGATCTTGGCAATGCTCTCTAAGAACTATTTCTTTCTCATGGACAAGAAGTGAGCCAACTTAGTAAGTTGACCCACCAGAACCCAAATTGGCTCTTGTTCACTAGATATCCTAGGCATACTAACCACAAAACCCATCATAACATGATCCCATTTTCAAACTAGAAGCTCTAGAATTTGTACCAATCCCATGGACCTTTAATGCTCTGCCTTGACCTATTAACACTTGATATACCATGCTTCACACTCCCCAATGTCCTTCTTCATTCCATGCTACCAAAACTGTCTCTTTATATCAAGGCACACCTTCACAGCTCCTAAATGCATAGCAAGCATGGAAGGATGAGCTATCTATAATAGCTTCTACCTGAGACTTGAGATGGCTGACACAACTAATCTACCACCAAATCTGACTCCACCATCTCCCTGCTTCTCAAAACTCTCTATGCCACATAATGCCTGTGTCTCCCCACATTACTGTTGTGCCTATAAAATCTAATCCAAGAAAGTTGATTGGATGGTGACGTTGGCGATCACACTACATTAGACTTGCCCAAATGGTACTACACGGTGAAATCAAAGTCCTTCAAGTATTCTAACCAATGTCTCTGCCTCATGGTGAGATTGCTCTATGTGAATAAGTATTTGAGGCTCCTGTGATCTGTGAAGACATCAAACTTCTCCTCATATAAGTAGTGTCATCAGATCTTCAAGGCAAAAATAATAGAGGCCAACTCTAAATCTTGTGTGGGGTAGTGCTTCTTATGCCTCTTCAACTCTTTAGAAGTGTACGCAATGACTATGCCATGCTACCCCTTTCATGATGCATCAATGTGAACCACAAAGCTACTACTTCCTTGTGGTAAGGATAAACTAGTGTAGAGGTAAGCTTCTCCTTTAGCTTCTAGAAGCTCCTGTCACAACTATTAGTCTAGAAAAACTTTTGATCCTTCTTAGTCAGGGTAGTTAGAGGTTGTGTAATATAAGAAAATTCCTCAATAAATCATCTATAGTAGCCTACTAGACCCACACCTCTATCATAGTTTTGGGATGCTCCCAACAAGCCACTACCTTGACCTTCGTGGATCTATTATATAACCCCATCCTTGGATATAATGCATCCTAGGAAGTGTACCTAATCCAATTAGAATTTGCACTTCAAGAGCTTGACATATAACTAATGTGCACATAGTGTGCCCAAAATAATTCTCAAGTGCTCAAAGTACTCCTCAACATTGCTCAAGTAGATGAGAATATCATCGACAAATTCAATCGTGAACTTGTGTAGATAGTCTCTAAACACCCTATTCATCAATTCCATGAACACTACCGGCACATTAGTCAACCCAAATGGCATCACTAGAAACTTGTAGTGGCCATATCGAGTCCTGAATGTAGTCTTAGGGGTGTCCTCATCTCAAATCCTCAACTGATGGTATCTAGTCCTTAGACCAACATTAGAAAAGATTCTAGTTGACTATAATTGATTGAATAGATTGACAATATGGGGTAGTGGTACTTATTCTTCTCTATGACCCCATTTAGTGCCTTGTAGTCCATGCATAACCTTAAGGATCCATCCTTGTTCTTGAAAAATAGGACTAAAGCTCCCCATAGCAAAGCACTAGGGTGTATGAAACCATGATCTAATAGTCCCAATAACTGCACCTTCAACTCCTTAAACTCTATAGGAGCCATGAGAGTAGCAGCCTTGTATACAGGAGTTCAAGCAATAACTTAATGATGAATTCCATCTCTCTAAGAATACATCCATATGCTCATGCACAACATAGGCTAAATAAGCATGTCAACCACTACACAGAAGATGTGCCACTCTACTTGCCGAGATGATACTTGTACTTGTAGTATCTAATCTCTACTGAAAGCATGGTGATTCTCTATTTGGGGCATATAATGTCACCTGCTTCTTCCTATAGTCGATTAAAATTACATGCTTAGCCAACCAGTCCATGCCCAGTATAACATCAAAGTCTATCATGCCTAGCACAATCAAGTCTACACTCAGCCTCTTACCCAAGACAATTAAGTTCACACACTGGTGTGCTAGCCTCTAACAGAAAACCCAATCTACATAGAGGAACATCTAAACATATAGCAAAACTACTAGACATAAAAGAGTGAGTAGATCCTAGACCAATAAGTATATGAGTATGTTAGTTTGTAATTAGAAGAGTACCTTCCACAATGACACTAGATGTGGGAGTCTGGTCGGTCATCATCATCATCATCAAGACCTTCTCCCAATTAGATGTTGGCCACATGAATCTTATTCCTCCATTCCACTCTATTAAATACCATGGCTTCATTTAGTCCCAAAGTTTTTAAATATTTCCTCAACACTTCTATCCATGTTCTTTTAGGCCTTCCCCTTGCCCTTTTAGAACCTTCTACTTGTATTGCCTTACTCCTTCTAACCGGTGCCGTTGTTGGTCTCCTTTGAACATGTCCAAACCATCTAAGTCTAGTCTCCCTCATCTTGTTACCTATTGCTGCTACCCCTAGATTTTCTCTAATATTTTCATTTCTAATTCTATCCTTTCTTGTCTTACCACTCATCCATCTCAACATCCTCATTTCTGCAACGCTCATCCTATGAGTATGATGTTCCTTAACTGCCCAACAGTCTGATCCATAGAGCATGGCCGGCCTTATAGCCATCCCATATAATTTTCCTTTTAGTTTGAGTAGCACCCACCAATCACATAAAACTCCAGATGCACATCTCCATTTGTTCCAACCCACTTGGATTCTCTGGGTAACCTCCCACTCAATCTCTCCACTCTCATGGATCAATGATCCTAAGTACCAAAAGTGGTCTTTCACAAGGACTTCTTGGTTATCAATCTTGACTGGTGCTCCACTCCTACTCTCCTTGCTAAAATTACATTCCATATATTCTGTCTTAGTTCTGCTAATTTTAAATCTGTTAGATTCTAATGCTTCTCTCCATAACTCTAGCTTTATGTTTACACCCTCCCTTGTCTCATCAAGTAGGACTATATCATCTACAAATAGCATGCACCAGGGAATCTCCTCATGTAGATGTTTTGTTAACTCATCCATAACTAAGGTGAAAAAGTATGGACTCAATGCCGATCCTTGATGCAATCCTACAATGACAGGAAAATCACCAGTCACGCCACTAGTGGTCTTAACATTTGTTACCGCTCCCTCGTACATATCTTTAATTATGTCTATATACCCCTAAGAAACCCCTTTACTACCCAACCCCCTCCATATCAACTCTCTAGGGACTCTATCATAAGCTTTGTCTAAGTCGATAAAGACCATGTGGAGGTCTTTCCTCCTCTCCCTATATTTCTCTACTAATCATCTTAGTAAGAAAATAGCTTCCATGGTAGACCTCGCAGGCATGAAACCAAACTGATTCTCTGATACACTTGTTTCATGTCGTAGCCTCTTCTCAATCACTCTTTCAAAAAGTTTCATGGTGTGGCTCATAAGTTTGATCCCTCGATAATTAGTGCAGCTCTGAATGTCTCCTTTATTCTTATAAATTGGTACAATAGAGCTTTTCCTCCACTCATTAGGCATTTTATTTGATTTTATAATCTTGTTAAACAACTTGGTCAACCAAACTACCCCAATCTCTCCCATATGCTTCCAAACCTCTATTGGTATACCATTAGGCCCCATGGCCTTACCTGATTTTATCTTTTTCAAGGCCTCTTTTACTTCAGGTATTCTAATCCTACATTCATATCTATAATATCCAATGTTATTTAGATTTATAATATTTTCAATCCCTCTATTCTCAGAGCCATTGTCATTTAACAATTTTTGAAAGTATGTTTCCCAGCTTTGTTTAATCTCATCATCTTTGACTAATACCCTTTGATCATCGCTTCTAATACACCTAACATGATCTAAGTCCTTACCCTTCTGTTCTCTTACTTTTGCAAGTTTAAATACATCTTTCTCACTTTCTCTTGTTCCTAGTCTATTATAGAGCTCATCATATGCTTTAAGTTTAGCCTCACTTACTATTATGTTCGCAATGTTTTTAGCATTCTTATATTGTTCATAGTAAGTGTAAATACTTGCCCTTGATCCTTTCAGTGTGCCTGATCCCATCAAGGTGGTCCCACTCTATTGACTATGGGACACTCTCATGCAAAGTGGACCTGTTGGCCACACACAAAGTATGTATGCCTTAGTCTTATGCAAGGTCAACCTAGATGGCATCGCTATCATTTCTAACACACCCCTGGTCACCCTCTCTTCCTCTGGCCTGACCTAATGCTAGTTTGGTTAGTCGTGTATAAGTCCTCTCGATAGAAAACTTCTTCTTCTTCTTCTTCTTGACCACTCTAGATGCTAGCCTATGGCCGCTAAATCTACCCCTATCTCTACTAGGATCATTCAACTCCCTCTCTAATATGGACGGAATGTGGCTATGAAGTCAGAATATGGGCTTCATGTCAAAGTTCAAGCCACGAACAAACTTATGGGATGCTCTGTGCTCTGAAGAATGTACCTCAAGTGCGAATCTTCATAGTGGAGTAAACTTTGCCTCATACTACACCATCATCCTCATACCATGCACAAAAGTCGTGAAATCTAATTTCATCTTCTCTTAAAGATGCAGAGTAAGGAACCTGTCGATGAAGATGACCATGAATTCATCCCAACCAATAATATCACCACCCTCAAAGAAACTCCTTCAAGCAATCAGCCACCACTAGGCTACCTTCCCTGTCAGTGTTAATTTGAACACTGCAACTCAGCCATCCTTTGGCATTGCCATCATCTTGAATATTCTCTCTACATCAAATAACCAAGTTCCAAATGCCTTCAATCCATCTCTAGAAGAAAACTTATGAGCAATCCTCCTAAATCTCTCAAGCAGGTTGTTCACTATGGGAGCTCATCTCCCTTAGGATCCATCACCCCATCTATGCACAAGGCACCATTTAAGGCCTGCAATCTCTGCGTCATCCTCTAAAGAAGAAGATCGATGACCTCATCGGCCACTTTACCATAGGTTATGCTACTACCCCAGCCCTGTCAACTATCTTTCCATCCAATGGAGATGCCAAACTTGCACTACATCTTCAGGGAGACATCTGAAATCAACCAAGATTCCATGAGATTCTTTAGTAACGATTCTAACCAAGAACTCTACTTAAGTCTAGGACTTAATCTTCATATGTGTTGATACTTTGATCCATTGGTGATTTTAGTTGTTAGCTATATGGCATGTGCTCTAGTATCAAAAACTATAACATTCTAGTCTTCTAAAATATTTATACCTTTTTAATTTAGAAAGTAGATAAAAAAAATTATTTTTGAAAAAACATCAAAGTGATAATATATAAGTATTTTATGAAATACTTCAACTTCATACCAAATGTTACCATCAAAACATCTACATATATATAAAATAATATTCTAACCTAAAGATGGTTAAAAGTACATGTCATAGGATCATTAGTGGTTACAAGTAGAGTAACACATCCATTTGAATAAGTCAACAGTCCATAATTAAGGTTCTACAAACATCTCATGTGTTAACAAAATAAGTTATGCACAACCTCAAATGAATTAGAATCTATATCAGATCTTTGACAATCCACCTTAAGGGATGATCCAACTGTTAATTAACCACTTAGTGCTTAGATCTACAATCAATATCAGCTCCCAATTTGATCTGGATGTAGATTTTACACCAGATGATCTAATATGTGATCAGATCCAACCCTTCATCTTGATCTAATCATATCTTAGTGAAACATACTCCTAGATTCATATTGGATTCAAGTATTCATTTTGATCTGAATGTAGATCTATCACCAAACCCATAGAACAATGATATATCTAGCATGTTCCTAAGATTTGACCATTGATTGACCATCTAATGCCAGATCTATGAGATCAGGCACTACATCTCTTTCTAATATCCAGCGGTTCTACAATTGGAGCTATAGATTAGCATTTATTTGCTTTCTTGATACACATGAGCACCGAGTATAAAAGACATACGAGGTAGGTGGATTAAGATTTGTTATTTTGGAAAGTTTAATAATTGTCGTGTTTATAAGAGTGTTTTAATGTAGATGATGATTTACATAGTATTGTCTTTAATTATTAAAAATTATGGAAACATGTGATAAGTTTGACTAGAACTTATTGTTTGTGTGTTGTGTGTGTGTGTGTGTGTGTGTGTGTGTGTGTTTAATTAATATTGGAAATACTTAGAAACATGATTTACTTTGGGTTAACTACAACACCAAATTGAACTTAAAATATTTGGTTTATCAAAATTGTAACATTAGGACAAAAGAAAAATTGGACTGATCACTAAGGTTGAAATCTACACTTATGTGGGCATTACAATAACTTGAACATAGTTAAACTTTACCCACTCTACTATCACATAAAGAACTTGCACATTTGATACTACAACATTTGAAATGACTCACATTTAAACTTAGAGAGGATCACTAAATGCCTTGGACAAATGTTGTAGATATTTACAAGCCATGACCTTGGGTGGTAATATGTTTGTCTTTACTGATGAGGGATTTACCACCAATTTTACTATGGTCGACTTAATAATAAGCAATTTTACAACATTGTTTAAATATTTATTTTTTATAATCATTGCATTGCATGCATGCTTTTGGGAACTGAAAAGGCATTATCTAATATATGAATAAAGAATGCATGTTTTGAATGCTCACGAAGATATGGTTTTATAACTTGTTGAGAATACAGGTTGAAAATGAATAAATTTGAATGGTTTCTCATAAAACTTTGAAATAGCAATTTTATTCTCACAAAATGATTTTGGAGATATATATGATTTATGGATTGGGTGGGCACTTGATTAGTAGCCTTGAGTCGAGATGGATGCAGATTTGTTGATGTTTCTATAGGTGCTCCATGAGCAGCTATAAGCCCTGATAGTTATGGTTTCATCAATGCTTTAGGCAAGCACTCTATGAGTAGCTAAAGTCCATGTGGATATGGCTTTTGTCGATGTCTTGGGCAGTCATTCTTCATGTGTCCTATGTCCTTGATTGCTCGTTAGATGCTCTACAAGTACCATAAGAGCCGGAGGCAGGCACACCTAAGGCGATAATAAGGCTTGAAAGAAGGCATTTTATGCACTGTTGTAAGTCCTGGGGACCTTATGCGAGGAGTTGCAATTGGCCATTGACCTCTGAGATGAGATTGATACAATCCTTGTGATTGTGACAATGAGCAATAGGAGTACCTTCTCATGGGAAATTTATCTAAGTGGGAGCTGGGTAGTCCCCATGAGGTCTAGTGAGTCATGGTTCATGAGGATATCCCTAGGCAAATGTAGAGGCCCTAGTATTTGCCAGTGGGTCATGGTAGTGCCCTATGAGCATAGGTGTTTATTTGTTGTTAGTATGCTTGGCATGCCAGTCATTCTTGAGAGTTGAGACCATGACTACCTGGTGGTAGGATTGTATGCCACTAATGCATCCCTGATGGTAGGACCATATTCCACTATGATATGAAGTGATCTATTTTTCATGATGATGTGGGTTGGGACTTTTGCATTGTGGATTGAGGGCTACGCACTTTGATTTTTTCTCTTGACTATTATCGAGTATATTGGATCAATTGACTTATTGATTTCTTTTGGATATTGCACAAGACCTAAGTTAGTAGTTTTTCCTCATGGATTTTTACCTCACAAGTGTGCTACTAATTTTCACAGTTATGGTTTCCAATTTGATTTGATGCACAAGAACTATTTTGCATACAAATTGCTAATTATGCTTTTGAAAACTATGAACAGCTTTTGATTTTTCCCAATCAAAGATTTATCAAATGTTGGTTTGCTAACGATTAGACTATGGCCATATATCATGGTATTTGACCTTCTCAATTGACATTATCTTTGGGATGATCCAAATCTAGAATATGAACATTAGAAAAGTATACCCTCCAATCACAGAATACCTATTACAGTACGTATCACCCAAATGGTGATCCTTCTAGCTTTTTTTGGGCTACTCCCCTTCACATTTGAAAGTAGTCATGCTAAACAGTCATAGAGAATTCTTTCAGATCTCTTCGAACGAGATAAGAAGGTTTTATTCTGATTTTCTTAAAAAAAAAAAAAAAAAAAAAAAAAAACTTACTCTATAACATCTTGTTGTTGTTCGAACCCTCTAAATGTTGACTAATATGACTAATGTTGAACTTGGTAAGATGACATGTTTGAATAATTGAAAAATGAGATTATTCAAGAATACACATTGAATGCAGAGATTATGCATTGAATTTATAGTAGTAGATCCATAATCAAAAAATGTGTTTGTGATTGTTCCATAATAAATGAAATAAAAGATAGGGTAGAACTAGGATAGTTATTGCATGAGGTCTACCCAATGTTATATGCAGAGGTGCATAATAGATTGATATGAACATCATGAGATATCCAGTAATAAAACTAGTTGTTGATACCTCCTTCTCGATTCCTTCTTCATAACTTGAGCTTAGACCCAACTGTAAGGAATCTCCATTTTTTTTCTTTAAATAGGCTCATACTCAAAAGAAGTAACTAGAAATCAACTAGTTGAAACAGAACTCCTACAGCATAATTGAACTCACCTGGTGTGGACCTAGCTCTTAAGAGACATAGCCTTTTCCCTAGCTTTTCTTGGCAATTCTATCTTTCTGAACTAGATTATAAGGACTTACTTATGAGGGGGTCATCCCAGAAATGACTATCTTTATCCCAATCCCAATCGAAAGAATGGAAGAAGATGCCCCTAGCTACTAACTTTGCCATTAGTATTATAATACATGTTGATTTTCTTAAACCAATGGTTTTGCATGCTCAGCTTACTATGGTGTTAGATTGCTTGAGCATTATAAGCGATTGTGCATGATCACGTACTGATTTACTCTTGCATATGAAAAATACATTATATTCATGAAGACTAAGATGTTAGATAACTACCTTTATGTATAATAATGAGAATGTTATATACCTCACTCTTCATAAGTTAATTTAACCAAAGAATGACAAACTACTTAGACATTCATAAGGATAACTTGAATGATCATGTATGGTGAATGATCTTAAAGTAATAATATGTCATGAATGATTTTAGAATGCTTATGTCTAATCATGGAAAATGGTCATAGTAGAGTTACATGTTTGTGAGACAATAAAAGCTTAAAATGCTTTGATCCTCAGGAAAAAGAAAGGTAATAATATTTTTAAAAATCATGAAAGACTTAGGATTCATCAACTATATTGAAATGCACCATAAACTAATTTCATAAATGTATGATTTGAGAAATTGTAATTTTTGCATGAGTACTTACACTGAAACATCATGGGTTTTGTTTAAGTATGATAAATTTTCAAAAGTCTTTAATTCTGTAAATAATGTACTACATGACAAAATAGTGACTTATTCCACCTACACAAGTACAAGGTAGCTGAGACATTGTAATTATTTATAATGTCTTAGATTTGAAGATTTAGAATAGAAGGATGAACAGGGCGAACATGAAAGTAGCTGTGCATTTCGAAATTTCAGAAGATTGAGATTTTTCATTATCAGAAGGGTAAGCTTTACAACTTTAGGTTGTTTTCAAAATAATGAAAACTATTTGTATCACCTATTAGACAAATATGCATATGTCTGAAAAGTAGAGGAAACTCTATTGATTTTGGTAGAAATCAAACATTCATTTCATCATAAAATCCCCATGCTCATGTAAGAAATGACACTCAAGATTTTCAAAAACACTTTTGAATGAAAAAAAATTCTATTCTTTTGTTTTCAGACATAATTTCAAAGAAGTGATATCCCAAATTTCAAAATAGTTTTCAAATTTTTTTTTGAAAACTCCATTGTGTCACATTACGGCTGCTTGTAGAGTGCCTACCAAAAGCATTGACAAAACCTCATTCACTAGGGCTTATGGCTACTCATACAGTTCCCACCTAAAACACTGATGAAACTTCATAAAATCCAAGGGTTCTAGTGACTCATGAAGTGCATGCCTAAAACATTGATGATTATGAAATTACATTACTGCCAAATACAAGGTAGGTCGATGCCATGTGTGAAATCCATTAGTCCTTTAAATTCCATGGACTCAATTTTTATAGTTTGTGGTGGTTTATGGTGCAGCTTTAATATTACTCACAAGCACATGAATCAATGTAGTAATTGCATGAGAGAGAGGTTAATCCTATGAGGAATCTCATATATTTGGATTTTGATTGGATCTTATTTAAATTATTTAGCCTAGTCAAAGAGAGATGGGTTTTGATTCAAATTGAAATTTAAACAACATGGAGTGAGAAACATGCATAAAATTAGAAACGTGAACTAAAGAAAAACTTATAAAAATAAAGATATTCAATAGAATTAGGAACATTCCTAACAAACATGCTATTAACAAAAGAAACTAATGCAAAACTAAAATGAATGAATTTATGAAACTTTACTTAAGGAAACTTGCTAAAAATAAAAATTTCAAAAACTAACACTTTCCAAATCTTAAAAATTTATAAAGCTAAAATAAGAATCAAATAACTAAATAAGTAGTTCTAAAATATCGTGAAACAAGGGAATAATAAACCACTTAAAGGGAAATCACCGAATCACCATACGCATGACCCGTGGAGTTGTGTGCATGGTTCATGAGAAAATGACTAGAATGCATGAAGTAAGAACTTGAAAGCATGGGATGTAACCAAAACAGTAACTAAACTATCTAAAAATCTATGTGAGTTCCTAAGGAATCATGCAAATAAAGTGTATGGATTGCTGAAAATTATGCATGAATCATGAAAGGTAAAATTCCATAAATGTAGTGCTCATGAAACTTAAATAAAATGAGACATGGATTGATATGTTGCATGGGATTCAAGGAATGAAACATGATCATTAAACCACAAATTTAATGAATTTCAAGCATGGAAATAACCAAGAGAAACCTTCTATGAATCATAAACTTTATTGGATGGAATTTGTTACATGAATTGTGCACATGTACGTAGAGAAGCAAAGATGAAAATTGTACACTATTCTAATGCTTAGAACTTGTTTCAAAGAAAATCTTAAACACACTCCAACAATCCCAAAATAATCTCTGATATCATGCATGTTAAATGTAAAAATAAATCAAGAGAGTAAGAGTAAGAAGAATGGAAAGAATCAACAAGAACTGGTCCTAAAATCTATGTGACAACAAGGAAAAAGTGAATGGGAAACAAAAAGATACAAAGCTACTATCCTCATGGCTATCATTGTGACACAAAAGATAATTTTGATCTTGAAGAATTAAGCAAGAAAAGTAAGAGAAGTGGAAGCAAGAGTGAAAGGAGAACAAAGAGGAACTATGTGTAGAAAACTAAAACAACAAAGAAAGCAATGAACTCGAGGAATTAAAGCAAGGTAACAACCTGGAATTGGAGTACAAAAACCAAATAAACAAAGCAAGGAAAAGGTGTGGAAGACAAGGAAAAGCATCTAAGATGTTGAAGTCCAAAGCTCTAAGAGTACCTCCAAGTTGATGTGCTTGATTTCAAGGAGTTCGAAGCAACTCCTCTACTTAGTATAGGCATGGAATTCCATGGGGTACTTTTAATGTTTTGATTTCTAATTTGATAAGATCCTATCCTAGGAAGAAAAAGGATAATTATAACTGGAACACTAGGTATGAAAGTTAGGTGGTTGATTGGAGATAGAAGATTGGATGGTAAGGTAAGGTGGGTTGTCTAAATATGAGCAAAGGGAAAGGGGAGGGATTGAATTGCAGCCTAGAATGACGCATGGAATTCCTTCTATTAAGGTATATTACATGATGAAATGGAAACAACATGGAAAAAGGTAAAAGAATATGCACGAAAGAGATAGGAAGGTGAGGTAGTTGAGTGAGAAATGGAATTAGAAAGTGGACTATGTGGAGTCAATGGAATGAGAAGAGGGGAGGTACTACTTTTCAAGGAAGGTGGTGTGGAACGTCTTCCCTTCTAATTATGCAATATGGTGAGTAGGAAAGAGAGAGAAAAAGAATGGGGGGGGGGGGGGGGGGGGGGTTGTTGTGAAGAGAGGAAAAGGTAAGGAAATTTGACTGATCCACCTGTCTTACCATGTTGATTATCACCCAAATTCCTTCTAATTGTCCCTTTAAATTCACTATTTATCATAGGATAATTACTTCTAATTGCCCTCCAATTGTGTGACTCCATTTGACATGGCTCTAATGTGACTTGGTGGCTCACTTTGTTGGTCTAATGCTTGATGGCTTGAGTGGCTTGGTTTCATTTGGTTTCCTTGTTGGGCTAGGAAACTTCATGTATTGCTCCAATTCTCATTCAAAGGTGGCGGAATTGCATGGATTTTTTCATGGGCCCATTTTAGTCACCTTTGGATCTTCTAATTGCCTTCTTCCTTGCTTTAAGATGATCTTGAATCTTGATTGAGCTTAGGAATGATAAAGTCTAGGTCTTTGGCCCACTTTTGATCTTCATCTTCAAATCTTACCTTACTTGATCTCAGCCATTAGATCATCTTCTCAACTTATAAAAGAGTAAAAGTCCTAACTAAATCCTAGACAATTATGAATATTTACATACTTACTCTAGATTAGCTTCTGAACCAGCCAAATACCAAACTTTTGAATTATTAAGTTAGAAATGCATGTGTTATAAATTTTTTTAAAAACCTTAGAATAATGCTTACAATTTATAACATATGGACTACTAATTGGGTACTTGTTATACAAAATTGAACACTTATCACACCCCCAACCAACATATTACTAGTTTTGAGCAAAACATGTGAAAAATCATGAAAACAAAAAGCTTGCTGGTATCCTAGGTACTCATAATTGCATTTACCATATGCAACAAGCCCTTAAACCCTTAAGTTACCCCTAGTGGATGAGTTATTCCTTGTGAGGATTCTCAGTGAATATACCCACAAAATTGAATAAGATTAAGTTCTTTATTTTATCTCAAAGAATTATCATCCATTATCACTCTACTAACTTTAACAACTTAACAAAGATGAATGAAAAAGCTCACAAGTTGTCCACCTACGAAAACCATTTTATTACAATTATATCTTGTAGTGCTGTAGTGTGTGCATAGCTACATAAGTCAAGACTCCTAAAAACATATGCTTATACTCAACTAGAATGATGTTTTGTCCCCAATTTCACACTAGTATACTCTCATATATAAAGCTCTTAAGAAAAGGGGTGAAACATAATTCTCTTTATATCATTGAATCCAAAGATACTAATGGTTAGCATAATCTTATGAACACAAATGAGACAAAGGAATTATGATCCCTAAGCATGGTTGCCATTACCAAGACTAGTAAGGGCATTTCACCTTAATTCCTTCCTATTTATACCCTCTTTAAAGCTGGCTTCCACCTTAAGATCAATAGGTCTATAGATAGGATGGAAAATGGGCTTAGGATAGATTCTAAAAGTAAGGTTATAAGGATTTCAATTCAAATCTAAGTAGTGGTCTTTCAATAATTGTTTAGACAACTTTTCTGTTGATTGTACTATAGTGAATATCTTTTCTATTTTTCCTTTATCTTCCATTTCCTTTCTCTTGATATTTCTATTTTTCTGAATTTTCTTTATATTTCATTTGTTTCTTTGAGGAAAGGCTTTTTTCTTTGTAGATACTTTGATTCTAAGACTTTTGTCCTTTTTTAACTTTTTCTACCATCTGTAGTCATTTTCTAAAGTAGGTAATGGATATTCAACTAAGTTTTCTGAGTTAATGTAAGTGGGGTATTGAAAAGAAAAGGATTACCAAGTGGCTCAAATGATCTAACAAGTGGTATTTTATATTGGGTAAGATTCATGTCTTTGAGCTGAAACAGTGGTGACCAAAACAAAGATACCGAGATCTTCCAAAGTTGAAGTTCATTGAAGAAATTATGGAATTACATATAACCCTCAGAATTATGATAGTATCTAAAACTTATTTGGCTGTATATGTCTCCACTGATTTCCTTAAGGTTTCTAAGACATAACCATATATCTATCTAAACTATGCACTATGTGTAAGTGTCATCATCATCATCATCAAGACCTTATCCCAATAATGGGTCAGCCACATGAATCTTTTTCCTCCATTCCCCTCTATCAAGTGTCATGGCTTCATTTAGTCCCAAAGTTTTAAAATCTTTTCTAACCACTTCTATCCATGTTCTTTTAGGCCTTCTCCTTGCCCTTTTAGAACCTTCTAAGTGCATTACCTCACCCCTTCTAACTTGTGCCATTTTTCGTCTTCATTGGATATGTCCAAACCATCTAAGTCTTATCTCCCACATCTTGTTACCTAATGGTGTTACTCCTAAGTTTCCTCCAATGATTTCATTCCTAATTCTATCCTTTCTTGCCTTGTCACTCATCCATCTTAGCATACTCATTTTTTCTATGCTAATCCAAAGAACATGATGTTCTTTAACTACCCAATACTCTAATCCATAGAGCATGGCTGGCTTATAGCCATCCCATAGAATTTTCCTTTTAGTTTGAGTGGCACCCTTCAATCACACAAAACTCCAGATGCACATCTCGAGTTGTTCCAACCCGCTTGCATTCTCTGGGTAACCTCCCTGTCAATCTCTCCACTCTCATGAATCATTGATCCTAAGTGCCAAAAGTGGTCTTTTACAAGGACGTCTTGGTTATCAATCTTTATTAGTGCTCCACTCCCACTCCTCTCCTTGCTAAAATTGCATTCCATATACTATCTTAATTTGGCTGATTTTAAATCCTTTAGGTTCTAATGCTTCTCTCCATAACTCTAGATGTGTTTATGCCTTCCCTTATCTCATCAATTAAAACTATATTATCTATAAATAAATTGCACCATGGAATTTTCTTGTGCAGATGTTGTGTTAACTCATCTATGACCAACGTGGAAAGGTATGGGCTCAATGCCAATCCTTGGTGCAATTATATAGTGATAGGAAAATCACCAGTCTCTTCACTAGTGGTCTTAACATTTGTCACTACTCCCCTATACATATCTTTAATTATGTCTATATAACCCTGCAAAACCCCTTTCTCTAAGTCAATAAAAACTATATGGAGGTCCTTCATCCTTTCCCTATATTTCTTTATCAATGGTCTTAGTAAGAAAATAACTTCCATGGTAGACCAGCCAAGCATGAAACCAAACTGGTTTTCGATACAATTGTCTCATGTCGTAGCCTCTTCTCAATCACTCTTTCAAAAAGTGTCATGGTGTGGCTCCTAAGTTTGACCTCCTAATAATTAGTACAGCTCTATATGTCTCCTTTATTCTTATAAATTGGTACAATAGAGCTTTTCCTCCATTCATTAGACATTTTCATTGATTTTATAATCTTGTTAAACAATTTGGTCAACCAAACTACTCCAGTGTCTCCCAAACCTCTATTGTTATACCATCAAGCCCCAAGCCTTTCCTAATTTGATTTTTTTCAAGCCTCTTTCACTTCAGGTAATCTAATCTTATGGTCATATCTATAATAATGTCCAATGTTGTTTAGGTTTACTGTACTTTCAATCCCTATATTCTTAGGGCAATTTCATTTTGCAATTTTTTAAAGTAACTTTCCCATCTTTGATGAGTACCCTTTGATCATCACTTCTCAGGCACTTAACTTGGTCTAAGTCCTTAATCTTATGTTATCTTATTTTCGCAAGTTTAAACACATCTTTCTCACCTTCACTTGATCCTAGTCTATTACAAAGATCATCATATTCCTTGAGTTTAGCCATGCTTACTATTCTCTTAGCAACCTTTTTAGCATTCTTATACTGTTCATAGTTTTCATTATTTCTTGTCTTCTGCCATGCTTTAAAACACACCCATTATTCTTTAATGACATTTTGCACTATTTGAATCCACCACCAAGTTTCCTTTACTAATTGCCTTTTACCTTTAGATACTTTTAGGACATCTTTTGCCACTTTCTTAATGGACTCAGCCATATTAATCTACATGGTGTTTACTTCTGATTATTCTAGTTTCCTTCTAACATCAACTTATTTGTGAATAACGTTATTTTCTTTGCTTGTAAGTTCCGCCATTTGCTTTTGGATACCTATTAAGTTCATTTCCTTTATTCCACCTTTCAACATAGAGATCCATAGCCATTAACCCACATTGTGAGGTTAAACTCTCATTGGGTATCACCTCACAATCCTTACAGAATGATCTTTTGATATTCCTAAATAAAAGGAAGTCGATTTGACCTTTATGGAGTCCACTTTTAAAGGTTATTAAGTGTTCATCCCTCCTCTTCAAGAATTTGTTTACAAGGGCCAAGTTATATACCAAAGAAAAATCCAGGAAAACATCCCCTATCTCATTTCGTTCTTTGATACCATACCCTCCATGTACCCTATCATATCCTTCTTTTTATTTTCCTACATGGCCATTTAAGTATGGTCCTATAAATATCCATTCTATGTTGGAAATTTCTTGCATGACTCCCTCCATATCTTCCCAAAACTGTCTCTTGATTATATCTTCTAACCCTAATTGTGGTGTGTATATCCTTATAACATTTATGATGTGTTCTCCTAGAACAAGTTTTATTATTATAATTCTATCACTAGTTCTTTTAACATGCATAACTTTATCCTTTAATTCTTTATCCACCATTATTCCTACACCATTTCTATTATTATACTTTTTTACATACCACAAATTATACCCATCGATTTCTCTAGTTTTTACCCCTTTCCACTAGGTTTTTTGGATGCAGGGATGTTGACTCTCTTACGTTTGATCCTATCTACTAACTCTAGACTCTTACCTGTCAATGTCTTTATGTTCCATGAGATGACACAAATCTTATGTCTTGAGATGGCCTATTTATCCATGCACTTTTGGATCCCCATGACATGAGCCCATGCCTACTTTCCACTACACCTGGGTTTTGATACAGCGAGTCGCTTCCAATGGGATGCTCTATCAGCCCTTTTCCATTTTCCACTACACTCAGGGATCCGATAAAGAGTGTCGCCTCTAGGGTAACGCCCTAGAAACCCTTGCCCATTCTCTTATTTCTTACAAACAAATATGCATATGTATATTTATCTGCAATTAAGAAGAGAAAATAACAAAATCATCTTCAACTTCTTCAAAAAGGTTTTACTTATTGGCTGGCACGTGACACAAAACCTCCTTTTTATCTGGGCATGTGACCAGCATTGAAGGAGTTTTATTATCTTTCATAATGTACTTCAAGGCATGATGGTGTACATGAGAAATGTCTTTAATTATAAAAAATTATGTTAGCATGTGAAAATAGGGTTGTTATCTCTTGACACATTTTAGTTCATTGAATTAGAAGTCGAATGAAAGAAACATGAAACTAAAATGCTTGGTTTTTCCTAGTCATAACATTTATACAAAAGACTTGTAGGACTGCTGACCTTTGTTGGAACATACACCTACATATAGTGCATGTTGTAATACTTTAAACATGGTTTGACACTTGTATGTTCTACTTGCGTGTATGAACTTGTAAACTTAATATTTACAAAATGTAGGATGTCCAAATAGCTTGGAATTCTAATGGTTACATCAATATCAACATAAATATTGTAGTATAGCTCCCAAGGTTTGGAACTATAGGAAGACTAAGCAACTTGTTAGGAGATGTCATACTTTTAAACTAATGTTTTAAGAAAAGGCTTTATGATTGATCTAGACACAAAAGAAAGCATTATATGCTAAGACACATACTTGTACAAATGATTAAAGTTGAGGGAAAGAATTTTAAGTTTCCTATAACTAAGAGATAGAAAAACAACACGTTATTAATAACTGGGATTGGTTTAACATAGTTTTGCCATTATTTGTTATGTTTGCTACTGATTTGCATAATTTACACATATTCATATTCATTTGAAAATTCTCAACTTTAATTCTTGAAAAGGTTCACTTGATGGGGGAGGGCGATGAAAACTTGTCAACCAGAGATCTCTTCGTTCAAATTACCACCGACAATCCTTACACCCCATGTCATCTCCTTCTCTACCGATCGAAATTGACCGTCCTCGCTTTTCCCAAACAGAAAAACCCCTTTTCCATTCTAATTTTCCTTCCCTGGCAATGATAGCAACCCCCTTCCTACTACACTCTCTCTAATTTCTCCAGCATCTACCACAACCATAATCATTCTCCATTTTTGCCAGCACAGCCAACCAAGCATGCAAGATGGCTAACCGCACCCAACTTCCATTTCTCCACTCCATTCCTTCTGGTGACTGGTAACTGACCAAACACACTTGCTAGTGGAACCCAAACCCTCTTTCATTTTCATTTTCCAGCGATAATAGGTGTAGGCAAGAGGAAGAAAACCTGACAATTGGAGATAGCTTTGTTTGGATTTCCCACTAGTGATCCTTGCACCCCAGGTCATTTCCTCCTCTAGCAACTGGAACTGACTGTACTCCCTTTTCCTAAACTAAAAAAACCCTTTCCCATTTGATTTTCGCTTCCTTGACAATGACAACAACCCCCTTCATCCTCTCTCTCTCTCTCTCTCTCTCTCTCTCTCTCTCTCTCTCCTAGGCTGAACAAAACCTTAATCGTTCTCCATTTCCATTGGAGTAGCCAACACTATATGCAACCACTCAATATGACCAGCTGCACCCTACTCCCATTTCTCCTTTCCCTCATTCCTTCCAGTGATTAGTAACCAGCTGAAAACACTTGCTAGATAACCCAAACCCTCTTCCGTTTTCATTTTCTAGTGACAACAAGCACAGTTTCTTGAATCAAACCACACCTGAAATCCCACACCTTGCCATCTCTCTATCATATGATCTATCTTGACCAGTGACTGAACCAAGGTCTAGCAGCAAGCTATCACATCCTCTTCTGCCTCCCTTCCCTCATTTTCCCCTTTAGTAAAGCCAACATGAGCAGCACAAAAATCCTCATTCTCTCTCCTACACTATCCCATCTTCTCCAACGTAGATGGTCTAGTGAGACTACCTAGTCCAACTAGCTACCAAACATGCATATAACCCTCCTTTTCATCTTCTCTCACCTTTTCCTACCTTCCACCAGCACCTAGCTTGTAATTGATGCTACTGTACATGGTTTCTCCTTCTCTGGCAACTACCTTACACTAATAAATGCTCCTAGTGTATGATTTGATCATGATCAGACTATTGATTGGACACCAAACTACTTGATTTGTGATCAATTAGATCATCCATCATCATTTAGCTATTGATCTACATTCATATTGCTGATCTATGATTAATTTGCAAAACCCTCATATGATCAAATTGTTGTCAGTCACTAAATACCATATATCTAGCAAATTGGCCCCTTTGAGACAATTTAAGAGTTAATCAGCCACTTAGCACCCAATGTGCAATCAATCTGAGTTTTCGATTAGATCTAGTAGCATATTTAAAACCATACGATCTTATCTGTGATCTATTCAATGCAAACCATGATTTGGCCATAGATCTAAAACCAAATCCTAAGAACCATGAGAAATCTAGCACTCTTTCCATGATCTGATCATTGATTAACTATCTAATGCTAAACCTGTGAGATCAAGCACTACATCTCCCCTGATCTATATTGGTTTCACAATTGGAGTAACAAACCAACATATCCTTAACTCCCAATACCCCCATGAGTAGAAGAGACACTCAACCAAAGCCTTCCATTTACGAATCAATGACCAGTTGTACAGTTTGGTCAAGCAACAAATCCAGCTGAAGGAGGAATACAAATGAACAAAGGATAAGTGCCACATGAGGTAGGTAGATTAAGATTCCTAAGTTGGAAATTTTTAATATTTGCTCTTTTTGATAAAAATGAGTATACTTCTCAACTAAGCACCTTGTTAAGAGATGTCATACTTCTCAACTAATGTTTTAATAATGGTTTCATGATTGATCTCAACATACAAGAAAGTTCCACTAAAAGGTAACTAGCCGAACACACTTGCTGTGGAACCCAAACCCTCTTTCCTTTTCATTTCCCAATGATGATAGGTGTGATTCACTTAAGTAGGACTGTACCCAAAAACCCAATCCTCGACCTCTCTCCATCATAAGATCTCTCTTGATCGGTGACTGAACCAAGGTTTGACAGCTAGCTCCCACATCATCTTCTCCCCCTCTTCCCTCATTTTTCTCCTTCAATAATGTTGACATGACTAGTGCAAAAAACCTCACAATCCATCCTCCCCTGTCTCATCTTCTCGTATGTAGGTGGTTCAACAAGACTGCCTAATCCAATAGGTCACCGACCAAGCACACAACCCTCCTTTTTCCTCTTCTCTCTCCCCTTCTTACTTTCCACTCCCACCTAGGGTGCAACCAACTTTAATGTACTTGGTTTCTCCTTCTCCTGCAGGTACATTACGTGGGTGAACCTTCCTTGTGTCTAATTTGATCATGATCAAACTATCAATCGAACACCAAACCACCTGATACGAGCCAATCATATTATCCATCATTAATAACTATAAATTTATCTCCAAATTACCAATCTATTATTAATTTGCAAACCCCCCATATGATCAAACCATTATTGGTCATTAAATGCTAGATAAATGACACATTGGCCCATTTGAGACAATTTAAGAGTTGATTAGCCACTTAGCACCCAATCCACAATCAATATAAGATTTGGATTAGATATAGTAGCAGATTTAACACTAGGTCATTTGATATGTGATTAATCCAACTCACAACTTGCTCTGATCTTAGAACTTGTAATAATCCAAATTTTTGTAATTGATTGAGAAAATCATTAAAGTTTGAGTTTCAGAAATTTTGGGCTGAAATATTAGGATTATTTAGAATATACTTCTTATAAAATTATAATCAAGGAATAAGACATGTACAATTCAAATTAAACTTAGCAAAACCTTCAGAATGTTTGTAAGCAAGACAAATTCTAAATTCGGATGAAAAATCCTTAATTTTCTTCATTTTTGGACAGAAGGGTAAAAATAAAAATATGAGACATCAAAATTTAGAATTTGCTGATAAATACGAATCCAATGCCACTAAGTACGCTCAATTCCGTGATCATGGGAATAAACCCTATTTTTTATATATATAAAGGGCAAAATGGTCTTTTTACACCATGTGGGGCCCACAAGGGACCCAAAAACGAATCCTATGGCCATCCCACATGAAATCATGGGTCAAACCATACCAGCTAGTCTTCCAAAAGAAAGTGGAGAATGGGAGAATCCAATGCTAAATTAATAATAAAAAATTAACCATCATCATTACACATCATCATGAAAGAAGACCCAAAATGCCTATAAATACAAACCCAAAAATCCTCCAAAAATGTTCATAAAATTTTCACAAAATTGTCTTCACTTTCCCTACAAATTTAGACCTCGATTCATCCCCAAAACCCCAAAACTCTCAAGAAATCTCCCTCTTTTCATATTCTTTTTCTCTCTCTAGATTGGAACAAGAGACCTAAATTCAATTAGGCACTCTGTTCCAGATCCAATATCACAAATCCCACCATCAAAAACTTCCTACCATACCTTAGCTACAAAAACCCCAAAGAAATTTTGAGATCCAATGGCTCAAACAATGGGATTCGCAAGAAAGGTGGATCTTTGGCTATATTATCATCAAATCGAGTATTCTTTTAAATTGGACCATATAACCTATATTTTTCTCCAATCAGGTAGGTGAAACTACTTCATGGAAATTTTTATTATTGTTTCATGAAATTTATACTTTACTATAATTTTAATTGGGTGAAAACTGATAAAAATAAAGTAAATAACAGGACCTTCAATTCAGGACGATTGAGGGCTCAGATGAAAAATCTGACCTTACTAATCGATCCAGAAGGGTCCAAAACCCCTAGGGTAAAATTTTCACTAAATTTCATGAAGTTTTGGGCTCTTAATTGAGAAGGGATTGATTGGACGGTCCAAATGGACTATCTGATCTCCCGATCAGACCCAGTCCCATGGACACCGTGCGAGACGTCGCACGCGCGCCCGCACAACGCGTGTGATGTCGTTCCGCATGCATCCATGGACGTCCCAGGCAAGAGCGTCATCTCTCGTCCGCGACGAACACGCCTGACGAACCGAGCATTCTGCCCGGCTCATTTCTACCCAACTAATCTGGGTCGTCCATTCCGATGGGCCCAGATCAAATCTAGGCCATAGGAATGACCTGTGAACTTCCATATCTGATTCTGGAATCATATGAACTCCAAATTGAAATTGGAAAGAGGCGATGGAAAGCTTACAACCTCTATTTTCTTATGAAATGATAAAATGGAGAAAATATATCATAAAAATTTTTGTATTTAGGAAACAAGTTTCCAATTGCCAAGATCTTCAAGATCTGAGACGATCAAATCTTGTAAATATGTTTTAATAATGATATAATATTGAAATTAAGTTATATAAATGGTTTATTTGGACAGATCTAAGAGATATTAAGGGATTTACCCACTATGGTGGAAAAACCCTAAAAATTTCAAAGGGACCCACTTGATCAATAAGATCAAGTGTGATCAGATCCTAGGGATGGATGGAATGGATGTTGATATGATGAAATCCAATGAGATCATGGATGGATTATGACAAAAACAAATCAATATGACCTTTGGACCTTAATAAAGAAAACCCTCTAAATATAACTAAAACCCTTAGCCAAAAGGAAAAGATCTGAGATCTAATGGTTGGATCATAAGTAAAAGTTTCTAATAATCTTAAATCTAATTAATTTACATGTCTTTTATTTGATAAAAGAATTGTAAATGTGATTTATGTTACAAATTAGGAAGCATGATAGTGTAAGTCTTAAATTTTACATGCTATGCTCTAAATGTTATTAGATTGTTATAATAGGCTAGAAATTTAATTATCTTAGGGCCAAGTTAGGTTGAATTTGATATTCTAGCATATCCCATTAGATTACAAGTACAATTTCATATATTTCATAACTTAGGATCATGCTAGTTTAAGTATAGTTTTATTCCATTAGGTTAAGTTACATTCATAGGGAGCATGCTAGTATAAATGTTTGTTAAATCTATATTGGAGTCATGCTTTAAAGTTTATGATTTAATTGTTGTCAAATTTTATTAGTAGATTCAAATGTTAAGTAGTTGTTGAGATATCATGAGCATAAGTCACCAAAATGTAATCTAATTGGAAATTAGAGTTTCATGAACACATAAGAGGAAGGAATGACTTTGACTTAACATTAGTAAGGGCTATAGTTAATAGGACAATATAAGGATTATCAAATCCTTAGCCCAAAATAGGAGAATAATAAACCCCATGAATGACATTGTAAATGTTCATGGGCTTAATTAAAATCTATTAGAAAGAGTACTTAGGGTCAACATGCTTATAGGAACCTTATGAAAGGTTAAGCTATGGTCACTCTAGTGAATGTTGAACATAGTGGTTAAGGGGGTTATCTAATAGAGTCTCGCTCTTCCCCTACCTTCCGTCGACGTTTGTGAGGTCTAAACGCCTCCTTACATGAGGATTGAAGTAACCACTTTGTGTTTACCCATTCGGCTAGTAAACCTTAGACAATTGGAAATAAGAGGAGCAGTCTAGACTGAGGCTTAAATAAGTTACCTTCAACCAGCAAAACATTAACTGGTTGAATAATAATAGTAAGAGCATAAAAGGTAGTAAATTACCTAACCCTAATAAAAACTATAAGTAAGATAAGGATGATGCTATTTTTGCACAGTTTCTCTCAGTTTTTCACGTAGATCATATTTTTAAGCGCCCTTTCAACAAATTCTATCATTATCTCACATTTTTACACAATTTTCATCACATTCCTAAAAATCTCCTCATTACTATTTTCTTGCTTTTTTAACATCCCCAGCTGTCCGATTACCATGAAAATTCATGGATTTGTTCTTTGTTCCATCATACACAACATGAATGGTTTAGATCATCCATCTGACACCATTTCATTGGGTTATTTTTGTAAAAACAGTAAAATCATGCAGTCACCGGAAAAACTTCCATGTCATTTTTTGGCGTTAAAAAGGGTAAACTAAATGGAGATAAGCCAAAAATGGAGAGGGGAAAAGGGAACGAGGGTCTACCTTAGTTAAGCCTACTGAAACGAGAGGCTTCCCATCCACATGCACTTGGGAGGGGGCTATGCGCGTTGTTGCTAGCGTTTAGCATCGTTGCCGTCGTTGGTGATACAGAAGCTAAGGGGGACAAGTTTTGGCCGTACAAGAAGAAAAGACAGGCTTTTAATTAGCTATCTTTTCTAAGGTCTCCAATTTTAGCGTTCTTAGTGGCTTGGATTCCATTTTTCGAGTACATTCCAATTATTGAGGTTTTAACTCATGATTAAATCACTAAAATTCTTAATTCCACAATTATCTCAATTATTGTAAGATTCCAAAATTCCACAAATCATGCATTTTTAGAATTTAAAAATAGTAGATATTACATTTTCCTTAACCAAGAGATAGAAAAACAACACCTTATTGATAAATAGGATAGTTTTAGCATAGTTTTGCCACTATTTGTTGAGTATGTTTGGCTACTGATTTGTGTAATTTACCCACACACACATACACACACAGATATATATATATATATATATTCATTTGAAAATTCTTAACTTTCATTCTTAAAAAGGTTCACTTGATGCTATGGATACCTACATGTTATGGCCTAGAATGGAAACATTTTTATTCTCATTGATAAGGACCATATCATTGATTTTACTATGGTTCACTTACCTTTATGCGTTAAGGACCATATAATTGATTCTACTATAGTTCACTTATCTATATGTGTTTTTATAGTTTTTTAAAGATCCATCTTTTATGATCATTGGATTTGGATGCTTTATTGAACAATTGAAAACATGATAAAGTTACATTATCTTCTATATGAGAGCTACATGTCATGAGCTATGAATCAAGCATGAACAGTTAGATACTAATTGTCCTTTGAAATAAATATTGGATGCATGTTCTTGAAAATCAATTACACTATCTAATGAATGAGAATGCTATGTCATCCATGATTTTATATAGGTGCTCCACAAGCAGGCACAGGTCCTGTAGATGACTTTGGACAAGTGCTCTATGAACAAGCATAAGTCCCATAGCAAGTGTGCTATGATCAGCTATAAGTCATGAGGAAAGCTCAATACGTGCAGCTATAAGTCTTGAGACCCTATGCTATGATGATTAGCTGGCCTCTACCTTCTGATTTAGGTACTAGCACGATAAGAGCTTATAGGAGTAGTTTCACAGGGACTGCTCCTAGGATAGTGGTGGCCCCCATGAGTGCTGGATGATGGGTATAGTAATTACATACATACATACATATTTAGAAGGTTCTAGCCTCAAAAATCACTTACTTATCACTAATCAGGGGTTAATTATCCTATTATGCAAGTTCAAGGTACAAATGTAAAAAATGTACAAAATTACCAATTTTACTCCAAAAAGAGCAATTTCATAACAAAGCCATATGATGAGTCACACACATCATAAATGAAGTACTGAAGGCTCAAAAGGGTCATTGGATGTCAGTATTGAAGTTAGAATGGCCAAAAACCCTATATTCGTAGAAGAAAAAGAAGAATGGAACCACATGAAGACTTTTCACTTACTTTCTCTTTCCTACTCAACCAAAAAGATGAAAAATCAACTAATGAGGAGGTGTACTATGAAAACAAGATATTGAAGCACAATTGGTCTACATGATCATATAAAGATCTTCAATAATGAAGGCTATTCATCATAGGGCAATCGAATCCAATTGTGGAGAAAGAATGAAGTTTAAAGAATGTTTAAATGCCATAAATGGATCCCATCCATTCAAGTAAGGGTAGGTATGATCTAAGGGATAGGAATGAAGTATTTATAAGATCACAACCCTAGCCACCTTTCCTATGTTGAAAAGTTAAACGAAAACCCTAAGGAAAGGAAGATCTCAATCATCTAGTCTCATCCAAGGGTTCTATACATCTTAGGGTTTCTAAGTCACTCACAACACATCCATGTGCATTCCACGTCCCACCCTCCTTACAACTTTATAAATATGGAAAAACCTAGATTCCCCCACTAAGTTGCCATTTCTTACACTTTTCTCCCCACTAATTTCTTTCATACTTATTCCTTATCTTTTCCTTTTCTTGCTCCATTTTTTCCATTTTAGTTTCTCTCATTTTCCACCTTCACTTTCCTTTAATGAAAATCATGCCCCACCCCCCCTCCAATAGCTACTTTCCTATTTGATTTCATTTCCCTAATTCATTCCTAAGCTGCCTCCTTGTTCCCTTTTTCTAATTCTTTGTTTTCCCCACTTACTCCCTTCTTCTCTTAGACTTGCATCTTTGTTTTCTCCTTCCATTCCTATCTTATTTCTTTCCTTCTCATCTCTCATTCCTATATTGAACTCCACATGCCCCATGCAGCCATTGGTTTAAAATCAACTTATGTGGCTTGATCTCAACCCTTGAATTCCTTTAACCCTTAAAGTTAGAAATCTATAAATAGAGGTGCTTTGTAGGGCTTAAACATCTTTCAACTTTCCCATGAGTGCATAACCAAATAAAAGGAGAAACTAGGGAGAAATATTACCCTCACCCAAGCTCCCTTCAGGCTTCCATGATCAAATTCCTTGGAGATAAAGGTAGGGTCTCGTCCTCGTCCAATTCCTTTTCTTGCTTATTTTTGTTTGTCTTTCTCTACCACCTTGTATCTTTTTCATTCACATTCTTCAATCATGCATTCATCTAGGTTTTGCTTATTTAGATTGCTAGTGTAGTTGCATCATGCCTCATGTTACTTAGATTTGCATTCATGAATTAGTTGTAATTTTTCCATAGTTTAGCACCTTATATTCTCATTTTTCTTTGCTTTATAGTTGATGTTTAGCAAAGTAATTCCATTGATCTTAAAGTAATTTAGATGCATATTATTTTTCCTTTACATTCAATTAAGTTCTGCATGCATATAGGAATAGAGTTTTTGATGCATTCTACCAAGTTTTGGTGGGTCTGTCTTTTTGAAGTTCACATGCATGGTAGTTTTAGCATCATGTTTAGGTTGCATTCATTGTAGTATAACAAATTAGTTCTGTTTCTTTAGCTAAGGTTTACTTTATATCTGGGTTGTAGAATAGTTTCCCATTTATCTTGCTTAGTTTTTATGTTTTTAAACATTTACCTATTTTAGAAGTAGGGTAGTCTCTAATTTTGAATTCCTTATTTAGATCTTTGATTTTCTTACTATGTAGTTTTCAAAACTTGTTACCTTGCTTTCCCTATACATTAGGAATATTTTAGGATTAGTTCAGATCCATTTTAGAATGTAATTGCATGGTAGATTCTTAGATCTAGCACATTCTTAACTTAAAAGTACCACTTTCCTAATTTAGAAACCCATGTTTGCCATGTTTGACTTCCTATCTTTCATTGCTTATTTTCTAGGGAAAGTTTAAAAACTTCATGCGTAGTAGTCCATTAGATTTAGTAATAGTTTAGAAAGTCATGCATATCATGGTAGAATTACGCATCTTAGTTGCAGGTAGTGTAAGCATATCATCTTCCATTTAGAAACACACACTTTCCATTTTCTAAGTTGCACTCATGAATCCTTCCATGATAGATTTGCATGCATCTCACATTATTTCCTATTCCATTCTCACTTTACTTCATTCACATACTCTTTCAATGTTTTCTTATCTTTCCACTTGCTAATTTCATTCACTTTCTAATTCCAAACACCTTCTAATTCCATGTCTCACACACCCACTTTCTAATTTTAGATTTCATGCATAATCCATGTTCGTTAGCATTCATGCAGCATTCCTATTTCTCTCTTCTAATTTCTTTTTCTGGAGTTGGACTAAGAAAAAGGAAAGGATTCTTATAAGGAAACTTTCAAATTTCTTAATTAAAGGTTTAGGAAAACATGCAAATCCATCCATAAGCCACTAGGTTTCTAGTTAAAGGCCTTCATATTGCAGGGTAGGGATACACCATGTACCTACTTATCACTTCATCTCCTAAGGCTAAGAATGGGTGAGTCCTAAAAAAGGGCAATTTTCTCCAATTTGTTTTCTTTTCTTCTATTTCATGTTTTAGAAAGAAAGCCTCCTCTATTGTTTAACTTGCTTAAATATGAATGACCTCTAATCCCCTCTTTATCTAAACTCTCTGAAGTTACCCTATTTCTTTTAAGAGTTTTTAGCTTAGAGAAAATGCAGTAACCATTTATAATTCCTTTTTCATCATTCTTCTTTCTTTCTTGGGTGGTGATTGTTTAGGAAAAAAGTGTTAGGACTCCTCTTTCTTTGCTTGCATTAATACTTCATTCCTAGGAATCATTGGACGGGATTTGCTAGTTTGTGGCAAGTTGGGATATAGAGACTGAAAAGCTTAGTTATTTATTGTATTTTGGGTAGAAGAGAAGTGTACAAGCTCCTATTTAGTGACACAACATGTGGCCCCTACATTGAAATTCAAGCCTAGATTTGAAGGACATTTCCTTGCTTTATTTACATGCTTTCTTTTCCTTGCTTATGTAACAATTCCTTGTATTTTGGCCATTAATGAAATAATTCTTTTCCTTTTCTTAGCTAATTTGTTCCTTAATTTCCTTTTCTAGTTATTGTAATTTTAAAAAGTTACTTTAATATGTCGTTGGTTGTGACTTTGACAGTTTCCTTAGTTCTTAGTTAATTGTATTTTTAAATAGTTTCCTTAGTTATAATTTCATAAAGTTTCCTTTTCTAGTTAGTTGTTGTTTTAAAAAGTTTCCTAGTTTAGTTCTTTGCTTGTTTAGATTGCTTCTTAGTTTCTTTAATTACTTGCTTTCTAATTTAGTTAGTTAGAAATTGTCCTTCTCTTAATTGGTTTGGCTAGGTGAAAGTAAGTTGATTTAAATTCTAATTAACTCCGTTTACCAAAGAGCCTTTGTGGGATTGACCCATATTTGCCAATTTTATAATCCAATAAAGCCATTCACTTGCAATATTATTTAAGACACATTACCAAAGAACAGTCCATGCGATACTTGGGGCAAATATAGTGGCGACGGTACTTACCAACATGTTGGTAGCACCATACAAACATAGGCATCTAGTTGTGGGCATGTTGGACATGCCGCTCACTCTCGAGAGTCTAAATCCATTCCACTATGACAAAGACTATATGTCACTATCTAGTTGGCGGGACTATATGCCATTGTCTTGGTGGTAGGATCATATGTTACTCAATTTTTGTAGTTTTTATTTTCAGCTTGATTTGATGCTAAGATTTTTTGTGCATCCAACCATTCCCCACATTAATGTACAACAATTCATAATTTCTAACTTGAAGTTCAAGCTAAATCTCATACACTCTCTTCAAATTAAAAATATATAGAAGGTTAGAAATAGATGCATAAGACTACTCGTCAGATAATAGAACACAACTCATATTCATCACCAACATATAGATAAAGTACAAAATCTAACATCAACACTTAATCAGGCTTCATTCATTTTTATCAAGAGCCTTCCCCTTATTAGTTTGACTAGTAATTGAAAAATAATAATGTGAACTGTGAAACTTAGTAAGGAAAAAGAACTAAACCCATACGTATCCTACCATTCTTGTTGAGCTTAGCTCAACTGCACATTCATATCCATCCATGGAACATTCATTTCCATTTTTAATTACTAATAAAAATATTAATTAGCATCTATTACCAGATATAATATACTAGTATTAGAATACAAATACAATTTATTCCAAATTCAAACAGTAAAGTAATAATCATAACATGCAAATAAACTCATGCAATATCAACTCCCCATTCATGTCCAACCATTGGACATTCATTTCAATTTCAACAGATAAGTAACGAAGTTATGAACCTTATTCCAAATTCAAATTGTAAACCATAAGCATAGCATTTAGATAAAATAGTACAAGAATGTATTTCATTTGATTATTTCCTCAGAAATAATAAATAAGTATGACATTATCACACTAATTAAGTAATCATCTCCCCCAAGGTTTACCATATTGGGGGGACCACTATGAGTATCATATAGAAGGCAACTAGGCCCTCAGGATTTACCATCTTGGGTGACTCCAATATCAGGTTTCCTCAGAATTCACCATCTTGGTTGGCTCCGCCATTATCGCAATCAACCAAGCAGCCTTTCCCTCAGGGTTTACCATCTTAGGAGAATCAAAGTCTGACAACTCATCCCTCAAGATTTACCATCTTAGGTGGCTCCACCATGATCCCAAAAGACCAAGCAGTCCTTTCCCTTAGGGTTTACCATCTTGGGAGGCTCAATACCTAACAGGTCATCCCTCAAGGTTTACCATCCTAGGCAACTCCACCATGATTCCAAAGAATCAGGCAACCCTTTCCCTCAGGGTTTACAGTCTTAATAGAATCAACATTTGACAAATCATCCCTTAGGATTTACCATCTTGGGTGGCTCCACCATGATCCCAAAAGATCAGGCAGCCCTTTTTCTTAGGGTTTACCATCTTGGGAGGCTCAATACCTAACAGGTCATCCCTCAAGGTTTACTATCTTAGATGGCTCCACCATGATTCCAAAGAATTAGAAAGCCCTTTCCCTCAGGATTTACCATCTTGGAAGGCATCATCATAGTTTATCGAGCAACCCTTAAGGCTTACTATATTAGGATTGACCATTTTATCAAAATTAACATCATCATAATAGATAATCATGGTTAATCAAAATATCACTTAACAATTTCAACAAGTAATTGCAATTCATATTATCCATTCAACTAATATAATGATCTATATGTTCTACACATCCATAGTGTTAATTATAAGTGAACAGATTAATAAGAATTTAAGGATACATAAGGGTTTAGGTATTACTCACAAATCAATTATCAATATTGTCCAAACCTCATTCAAAAACTATGTTAAGAATACAAGTTATAAGTAAATTTTAGAATTCCATGTCATTTACTATAATTACTTCAAGATCTCTATTCATAATGTCATTGATCTAATCTCAAAAATCTAGATTGACAATCAAGACACCAATTAGTCGTTATCTACTTAGATCAGCACCATTGTCTTAAATTGATGGTTCAAATTGAGCGCATACATCTAAATTTTTCAATTTCCATCATTCATGGTAAGTTATTTAGCAATTCAATGATTTTAATCATAATCACTAGTCTGATCACCTTTCCTAACCTTTGATCATCACTGATCAAGTTTTGAATGGTTAGATTGGACCTTGGATCAAATTATGCCATATTTGCTCTATCATTAAGATTTTTCACTAGTATTGATATGTAATTAGAGTCACAAATTATGTAAATCTACCTTTCGATCATGTTTATAATGGTCGGATACAAAGATCTAGGTTTTCTCTATGCTCTATCAATTTTCCCAATGAAAATTTCAAGGATCAATTGATTCCTGATTGATGATCCATCTTTAAGAATGAAAAGATCAAGTAAGAATTAATCAAATCCCAAAAAAATTCAATTTTTAGGGTCTCACCTAAAAGAGTCACCATTGTCAAACAAGGTGACCAGATTCCTAGCATCGTCGGCGACATACATAGCATGAAAACTACACTAGCTTGTACAGATTTGGTCAAAATTTCATGAATTTGAGTCTTATCTAGTTTTTCTATGAAATTTCTATGGAAGTCTTGGGCTTTCGGCCTGATTTTATCTAACTTTTTTAACTCATCAGTTTTACTCTTTTTCTCAATTTTCACATTGTTACTTGACGAATTTTCATGACACTAGAGGTGTTTCACTTAGAATCATCTAAGGAATAGGATGAATGATTTGGATTATTGATCCAATGTTATTCCATCTACTATACCAACTGAATCTGACAAATTTTTCAACTTCATAGGTCGCCAAAAAAAAAAAAAAATGAACAAAGAGAAAAAGAGGTGAAAAATAAAAGGAAAAAGTAGGAAAAGAATGAGATGAATAGGAGATGGCTTACCTGTCTTCCTCGTCATCTATAGCTACTAATGGTTGGCATGGATGCTACTTCTTATTGTGGGAGAGAAAGATGGAGGAAGAGAGATCTGCTTCTCTCTTCGATCTGTAGTGTGACACCTGAATTGGCTTCGATTCTTGTCATCAGAGGAAGATAAGAGGGATCAGAGAGGGAGAGATGGTTAGGAGGGGGAGGATTGAGGAATGGGGAAAAGTCCTCGGTGATGGGCTTTTCCTTGTTTCTTCTCATCACTGACGTGTGGAGGGGGGGCAGCTAAGTCCATGTGGTTAGTTTTGACTCTTAAATGTAGACTCACTTCCCAACTTGCCTTGTCAAAATAGTTAGCATAGGGGTGCCATTATCAATTTGGACCCCCTTTTTCATTTGCAAAACTTTTGGATCTTTGGGTCCCGGTCTCCATTTCATGCGTTCTTAGTGTTGCTAAAAAGCTCTCATCAAGTGCAATCCAATAATTGACCTTTCATCACTAAATTTCAATGTTTTTAATTTATTTTTGAATTTCTTTCACAATTACTTGATTTATGATAAAAATTTCTTTTTATAGAAAAATTCCCTTCAAATCTATTATGAATCTAGAATGAAATTTCAAGTCATCTAATCCTTAACAAGACACATAGTTTAATAAGTTCTATGTATTCAAAATTTACCCAAAACTACATTCAATTTATGACTAAACTCATGTTGGGCCCACCTACTCAATCCCACCTTGTTTGTCCTGTTTCACCAAATTTGAGATGATTAACAAGTTAATTTCATCTTTAACCTACTTTTAGGACATGGGTGTGACATATATTGATTTTTCTAGATTGATGTTTTTTCTAAGGTTTGGTTCATGAATGTGTTGGATTAATTAAGCATTATGAGTGGTTCTACATGATCATGGATTGAATCATAAATGAATTTGAAATGCAATGTGTTCATGAACAAAAGAATGAGAGATGAATACCTGGATACATGATGATGAAAATGTTAAATACCTTGATCCTTATAGACTAATTCAATTATTGAATGACAAAACAATGTAGACCATTGATTGTGTCATTCTGAATGATCATGAATGATTTTTTGTATGCAAAAAAAAAAAAGGATTTTTGTATGACTAAATGTTCACAAAACTACAAAGGCATGGAGCACTTGGATACTTTTGAAAGGATAAACCATTGATACCTTAAAAAAAAAAAAGTCTTATGATATATTTGGTTGAACTACTTGAAACAAGTAATTTGTTTTCATGGACAGTATGATTTGTGAACTTATAGTTTCAACATGTGCACATACTCCAAAACATCATGATTTTGTTTAGATATGAATAATTTTCAAAATACATTGATTATGTAAATCATGAACTAGATGCCAAAATAGCAACTTATTTCACCTACACAAGCACAAGCTTGTTGAATCATTGTAATTTGTATATAATGTCTCAAATTTAAAGAATTAGAATGAAAGGATGAATAGGTCGAGTAGAGGACGTGAAAGCAAACCGTGGAGCTATAACTATAGGAGATTAGGACTTCTAGTATCTGAATGATGAGCCTTCCAACTAGACATTTGTTTTATGATCTATTAGAGAATATGAATGTATATTTACTTTGAAGTAGTGGAGTCATTTCTATTTAGTGGAATATGATGCGATATGGTTGTGATTGTAGGTTCTGGGATATTTGTTTTTAAAACATGAAAATGATTTCTACATCTATCAAGTGTTTTGTATTATATGTGTTAAATGTGTATATATCTAGAAAACAAAGGAAACTCTATCAGATTTTTGGTAGCAAGGAGACATTCATTCCACTGTATAGTCCTTGTTTATGTATAGGAAATGACACTTAGGGTTTTAGAAATGCTTTTCAATGAAA
The DNA here is from genome assembly GCA_035236585.1 of Warburgia ugandensis. Lineage (NCBI taxonomy): Eukaryota > Viridiplantae > Streptophyta > Magnoliopsida > Canellales > Canellaceae > Warburgia > Warburgia ugandensis. The sequence continues at coordinate 38,061,860 of CP141131.1, forward strand.
ACATTTTTATGCTTTTTTGTTTCTAAAAAGAATTTACAAACAAGGGATCCTGAATTTTGAAGGAGTATTTAAAAACATAAAATCCCAGGCATCACAATTTTGTATCCGAGCCCAAATTCAATCCATTCGCAACCAATCACAATAAGAAAAATTATTAGGAATCTACAAAACAAGGAGAGTTGGTCTTTGTGAAAGTAAAAAGGAGAGAATTCTAATGTATTTGTATGCTTCTTACAATAGATGATCGGAATATAAAAGTGTATGAATCAGTATCTTTAAGTAAAAATACTGTCATGTTATAGAAGATCCATTTACATGGGCAACCATCTAAAGAGGTCAAGTTTTAATTTGTATGGAATGCATAGAGCTTCAAAGGGCATGAGACTATTGTATAACAATGGTTTGAGAATCATTATGAAGGATCACTAGATAGTTACAGTGGCAAAATCTCTTAGAAACTTGGAGAATAATATAATCGGTCTAAATATATAGTGGAGACTTACTAGCGATAATTTACATTATTAGGAACATAAAACTCAAAATGAAAATTTCCATTTCATTCAAAATAAAATTTATAATTACTTGTAATGGAATTTAGAAATTGGGGTTATTGTATTCTTCCCCACCTATAGATATTTTGTCATCAAAATTTGTTCTACGTCATTCCTCAAGCAATTCTAGATGCATTCTGTTTCTCAAATTTCTTTATGTCATTCTTCAAACAACTCTAGGATATATATTCTCTTCTCATTTATTTATAGATCTCAATTATATGTTACCATTTAAGTTGAAATGATTTCATGATTTAGTTTAATTAAAGAATTTCCTTGTCACTGAACGCCAGATCTATGACTAACCGACCCAATTGAGATGATCTAATAGTTGATCAACCAGTTGAATCCTAGATTTGCAAATGATCTAAGTTTCTAATTGGATTTGGTTGTAGATTTAATACTAAGCCATCAATTTTGTGATTGATTCAACCTCACACCTTGATCTGACCATTGATTTATCACCAAAACCTTTGAACTATAACAAATCTAGCCCTCTTTCCATGATCTGACCACTAATACTAGATCTATGATATTAAGCACTGCATCTCCCTCTAATCTGCAATGGTTTCTGTGACAACCCAGGTTTTCCCATGCATTTTTAAATGCAAGATCTAATTCCTAAGGCGGGGGATGCATCCCTAATTGAAAATCATTTTATAAAAACCATGCAATGCAGTGGAAAATCTTTAGTTTTAAACTCATTTTGAAAACCTCGAGTGTCATTTGCTCTCACAACCACCAAAATAGTTTTTGAAAATCTTCAAAAATCATAGATATTTTTCCCAAGTCTATCCAGTCACAGTTCACAACCCAATTGTAAATGAATACAAATACATGTCCAAAGGGTAGAGAGTTTACTTACATGTATAATCGTCTCCTGTTTGATTCACTTGCTCATAGCACTAATATCTCCTGAGGTGTCTTCTATTTGTGAGTGGAACTATCCTAAAAAATGTTATGGATAGGGTGAGTATATACTATACTCAGTAGGAGTCTATCACTACTAGTTTTACAATGCATGCTATGTTTAAAATCATATGCTCTTTAAAACATGTGCATGTTCGAACAATCATCTTCAATATTGGTACTAAAAACCACTGTCAAATTGGAATACTAACGACTTAAAGAATAGCATAATCCAAGTTGAAAGTATATATATATATATATATATATAGATCATAAACATAATGATATGCTTAGATGCTAAACTAAATCCAACTCATGGATATATGGTATGGTATGGTCGACCAACATCATGTCATGCCATATGCAATGCAAGTAAATCCTCAAACCATAGGGTCCAACTATGCCCACGACCTTGCCGCCGTGTGGTCCTTGGGTACCTAGGGACACAGGGTCATATGCCTCTACGGGACATATGACACTTCGACCAATGCCGTGACACCAGTGGTAGCCCCCTGTACCACATGCAGTCGAAGCAGGGACATGCCCTTTTTAGGCATGGTATTCATCCACCTAATAGTGGTAGAGGCTGGGAGGCCACCCCAGACTTCTCGGCATAGCGTCCACGAGCTTATTAGCCCAAATCATGTATGATCAAACAAGCCAAAAACCTCTTTTTCAAAACCTGTCCTCTTTGGGTCCCTCACAACTGCCTACCCAGCGTCTTTTGGGCACTCCATCGTCTTTTGGTAACCCTCAAGGACATGCAATATTTGAAGAACTTAATGCTTACAAATCATACAATATATGCAATTGTTTGCAAAACATATCTATGCATAAAGTATTTTCCATAAGCATGCTGGATTCATTTATAAAATTAAGTCATGCTAAACAAGTTATATAACTTATACTTAAAACATGCATTCAAAACAATCATGGGCTCTTTTTAAAAGTCTAGTAGCGATAGAGCACCTACCTCAAAGTCTCTTGGTGTCGCGTCCTTTATCACTCAACGCATCCCTGGGTCTCATTTATAAACTCCTAGGTATAAATGGATACAAGGAGTCCCTATCAATTTCATTCTATTTAGACAATAGATCGCTAGATCTGCCTTTTAGGGTCCATGGTCCATGCATAATTCATTGTCAGGCTAGATGCTATGATGTGGACCTACTATTCCATCGTTAACTCTATAAATTGTCCTCTAATCCTATCCTTATAGTCTCATTAGGTCTGCTTGTCCCAGTTCCCAGGACACCCGTGCATCCTGGTTGAACCGCGACCGCCTCACGTGAGTGCGAGCCCAAAGGCCGTGCCAGGGATCGCGTTTTGCACGTGCACATGCAAGCTCAAGTGACGCGCTATGATGCACATCTTGGATGGCATCACATGGACGCACCTTTAGTCTAACATGGCGTGTCTCAACTCCCAGGGCACCTCGTGCATCCTGGTTGAGCCAGGACCCGTGCTCCATGTGTGCGCACACTCGAAGGCCGCACCAGGGATAGTGTATACACTGCCGTACACCTGGAACCCATCCCAGGGACCTTCTCATAAGTGCACATGCATCATGGCGTCCCTGGGACGCCTGGTTCATTCATGGCCGGATGGAACCGGCTTTGTCTTCTCCGGCTGGGATAGACTAGATCTGGCATGGATCTTGGCCTGGGGGAACCAAAACAGAGAGAAACAAGGGAAAAACGGCTTACTTGGTTAGCCTGGGGATGCCCTTTTTCCAATGGGTGTGCCTGCTCGCTGGAAAACTCGAAGAAGGGGGAAACCCCATTGCCAAGACCGGAAAGAAGAGAGGGTCATGGGGAAAATGGCAATGGCCGGCCTACTTGGGCCTGGCCCTTGCCGAAAACCTCAGAGGGAACTGGGTTGAGACAGGTTTCCGATTTTTGTCGGAAACCCCAGTCCCAAAGTCGCCGGAAACCGTGTTTTTGTGAGGGAGGAGATGGGGCTTTTATAGAGGGGAGAAGGCGGTGCCCCTCAATGGCGGTGCCACCATTTCCCCTGGTATGTTCTGGAGAAATCGGGAGAAAAGGGTTTCTGGAGAAGTCTGGAGGTGGAAGAGGACTGGGGGTGCTGTTATCAAAAAGGCCCCTGCATTTTTCGTTCTTTTTCATTTTCTGTTTAAATTACAGAATTGCCCCTAATCTTTAAACGATCGTAACTTCTTCATACAAACTCCATTTTTGGCGTTCTTTGAGGCGTTGGATTCCATTTTTCAAGTAGAATCTAATGGTACCAATTTCCTCACAAATTCCTTTGTTTACTATTTTAAATAAAGTAAAACATTCAACATAGTTTATTTCCCATAAAATGTCCAATTTTTGTTAAAAATAGTGTAAATTGCTGGGGCATTACAGTTTCATAGGTAGACTAATAGATCAGCATATCATGGACTCTAGGAACGCTGAACATGCCATAGACACTTGATCTAAGCTGTCCATTTATTGATTGACAACCAGTTGTAGAGATTGGTCAAAAAACAAATTGTGCCGAAGGAGGGATACAAGTGAATTGAGGATAATTGTCTCATGAGGTATGTGGATTAAGATTGCTATAGTGGAAAATTTTAAGATTTGCTATGTTTTGATTAAAATGAGTTCATGCAGATAATGTTGAACATGAGAAAAGTCTTTAATTATAAAAGAATTATGTTAGCATGTGAAAATTTGGTTCTTATCACTTGATACATTTCACTTTGTTGATTCAAAAATTGAATGACTAAACATGAACTTGAAATGCTTGGTTTTTCCTAGTCATAGCATTAGGACAAAAGAGTTGTAAGACTGCTTACTTTGGTTGGAACATACACCTACATCTAGTAGACGTTGTAATACTTTAAACATCGTTTGATCCTTGTATTTGCTATTGACATGTAAGAACTTGTAAACTTGATATTTACAACATTTAGAATGTCCAAATAGCATGGATTTTCAATGGTTATATCAGTAACAAAATAAAGACTCTAGTATAGCTCCCAAGGTTTTGAACTATAGGAAGACCTAAGCAACTCGTTAGAAAATGTCATACTTTTAAACTAATGTTTTAAGAATGGTTTTATGATCAATCACAACATACATGACTAAAAGTTGAGGGAAAGAATTCTAAGTTTTCCATAACCAAGAGATAGAAAAACAACACCTTATTGATAACTACTATTATTTTAGCATAGTTTTGCCACTATTTATTGAGCATGTTTGGATATTTGTAACATCCCAATTTTCCAAAATATTTACCAATTTTTAATTTAGAAAGCAATGAAATTTTTTTTATTTTGAAGAAAGATCAGAGTGATAATATATAAGTATTTTGTAGAATACTTTGACTTCATACCAAGTGTTATTGTCAAAACCTCCACATATATGTAAAATAATATTCTAACCTAAAAATGGTTAGAAGTACATGCCACAAGATCATTATTGGTCACAAGTAGAGTCACACATCCATTTGAATAAGTAAACAGTCCATAATTAAGGTTTTATAACCATCTCATGTGTCAACAAAATAAGTTATATACAACCCAAAATGAATTCCAATACATAGAGTCTAATGACTCTGTGGTGACTAACATACCATCTATGTCAATCATGGATAACTCAAATCCTCACTGCACCTCATGGAGGAACCTAGCTACCGTAGAACAATTCCCCATGATAAGCTACTCCTACTTCCCGCCATCTCCATCACAATGCTGGTGTCAATATCATCTCAAAGGTCAGTGGCTAACTACACTTCTTAGTATAGGGTCTCCAAGACTTATAGTGGTGCATGGCACATATGCCCTAATCTTAAGTCTTCCCAGATATCCCTTCCTATAGGTCTTACTACCACCCTTGACACGCATGCCTCTAGGTCTTATAATACTCATACAACACCTACTAGATGGAGATCAAAACCATATCTCCAAAACTTACTGCTACTCAAAGAGTGCCTGCCAAAAACTTTGATGAAAACCATATCCACCCAGGCTTATAGCCACTCATATAGCAGTTGCCTAAAGCATCAATGAAAGTGATTACCCCAAGCTTATGGCTGCTCATAGAGTGCTTTCCTAAAGCATAAACAAAATTGCATCCATCGGAACTTATGGCTACTTATAAAGTGCCAATCTAAAACATTGATGAAAATTTGTATAATCCAAGGCTTACAGCGACATATAGAGTGCATGCCTAAAACAACATGGATTACTAAATCAAAGTACTAAATATAAGCTAGGTTGATGCCATGTGTGAGATCCATTCGTCCTTTAAATTCCATGGACTTAGTTTTTATAGCTAATAGGGGTTATATCATAATCCATGTTATATTGGAAGGTTCAATCTTTCTTTAGAGTGTGAATTTTCTTTTACTTAGAGATCTTCCCTAGTTAAGGAAGTAGGTATATTATTCATGCCACCCTTAAATGATCTTTTAGTCCATTAAAATCCTAGTTTCTTTTTACTATTCTTTAGAGTATGCATGTGAACAAGTTCTTATATAGATTATCGTCACTCATGCTAAGTCCTAACATGGTTTGAGTCCAATTAGTATGCTATGTAGGCGTAGGTTTCCACCTTATTCCCACTTGAAAAATTCTATAGTGAACTATTTTATTTTGTCCACTTTTCCCTCACTTCAATCCCTAACCATTTGTCATTTCTGTACGGTGAAATAATTATAACTTATTTATTTAGGGTTTCACCTTAGAGCCTTTTTATGTTCATTCCTTTGTCATTGAAAATGTAGTTAAGTCTCCTTCTAAGAATAGAGCCATCAGCCTTTCTATGTCCACCAAGATGTTCACCCTCCCTAGTGAAACTGTGGTTAGCATTAGTCATTGATTTGAGATGGACTTTATCATTTAACATCTTAATAGAGTTTAAGTATATCATTCTTTCAATGGTTAGTCAATTTCCAGCTTTTGAACTTAGCTAGGTAATAACAACACTAAAATGTATCCCCCTTGGAAATTCTTGCAGGGATGCTTCACCAAAATTCACTTATTTCCCTCTTTTCTTAATGTGACGACTCGGGTTTTCCCATGCATTTTTAAATGCAATATCTAATTCCTAAGGTGGGATGCATCCCTATTTGAAAACCATTTTATAAAAACCATGCAATGCAACGGAAAATCTTTTGTTTTAAGCTCATTTTGAAAACCCCGAGTGTCATTTGCTTTCACAACAACCAAAGTAGTTTTTGAAAAACTTCAGAAATCATAAATGTTTTTCCCCAGGTCTATCTAGTCACAGCACACAGCCCAACTATAAATAAATACAAATACATGTCCAAAGGGTAGAGTGTTTACTTACATGTATGATTATCTCCTTTGATTTTTCTTGCTTGTAGCACTAACATAGGTGTCCTCTACTCGTGAATGGAGCTATCCTGAAAAATGTTAAGGATAGGGTGAGTATATACTATACTCAGTAGGAGTCTATCATAGTTTTACAATGCATGCTATGTTTAAAATCATATGCTCTTTAAAACATGTGCATGTTTGAACAATCATGTTCAATATCGATATTAAAAACCACTGTCGAATTGGAATACTGATGACTTAAAGAATATCATAATCCAAGTCGAAACTATCATATATCATAAATATAATGACATGCATAAGATGCTCAACTGAATCCAACTCATGGATATATGGTATGGTATGGTATGGTCAACCAACCTCATGTCATGCCATATGCAATGCAAGTAACTCCACGAAACCATAGGGCCCAACTATGCCCACAACCTCGTCGCCGTGTGGTCCCCGGGTACCTGAGGTGTGACGACCTCGGTTTTTGAAACACATTTTGTAATATATTTTTCAAAGGCAAGGGCGTCCCCTTAGTAAAAAAAATTTCACAAAACAAAGCAGCGGAAATTCTTTTATTTTAAAACTTGTTTTGAAAACCCAAGTCACCACTTCATACATAACATAAGTACAATTTGTGTACAAAATAAAATTCCATTAAAGGAATATGATTTTATTAAACTTCCAGGATCCATCCAGTGGTTCACAGTACACAACCCATTGTATCCTTACAATACTTGTCCAAATACACAATTCAAATTACAAAGTTCTAAATACAATACATGCTCTCTATACAATGTTTCAAGGAATATACCCTTTTTACTTATTCTTTACTAGTTCTTCAAGTCTTGAGCTCCTAAGTCTCCTTCTCTGTATCTGAGATATTGTAAACATTCGAACATTTACAATATCTCAACAAGCTATGCTTGGTAGGGGATAAGAATGTAAGTTATTGACAGTAAAATCTCAATATTCACTTATCCCATAATTCATTCTATCATAAACACATTCATAGACCACTATTATTGATATGAACATCTCATTTCCTTATCATTTGTTTTCACCTTTATACATACATAGTATATAAGAACAAATCCGTTAAAATTGTAAAAATAATCAATAATCATTTCCATACAAAACTGATCAACTCCTTTCATTATAGGAGATTTGTATTTCAGCCAGTTACTATACTGGGATTTTTCCATCTTGGAAACAATATTGGAAATTTACAATTACCTAGCATTTCATCATGCCATCCCTTAAGGCATTTCACTATGCCAATTTCATATGCATCATAATGCAAAATAATCAAGGACTACTATGCTTGCAGTCTGATCCGTACAGCGCTCCCAGATAACTGTTCAATAATCCACTCATACCATTCTCAGTGGAAATTACAATATCCATGTCCATATGGGAGGACCATGGCTGTCACAGTGGTGGCCTTCCCATAAATGCCCCACCCGACTTTTAGCCTTTCTTAGGCTTGGTATTCAATATCATCAAGTTTCAGAGAGTGGGTGGCCAAACCCTCTTAACTCTCCTAGCATAGCATCCCCAGACCTATGCCTGTTTAAAACAAAACCACAAGCCCCCAAGCTTGTATGTAAAATAATACTTATACATATCAGACTATCTGTTTGTTTATCTAGGGCTGGAATATTTTCTACTTTCCTATTCACTTAGGGTTGTTCTCAATTCTCAACTTAACCATTTAATACTTATTTTCCTTATCATTTGGTTGGATCATATTTCAATTTGAGGTATTTACCTTAATATATTGGTATTATACATGTCAATACTTCAAAACATGAGATCATGTATTAGACATGTATCTTCATGTAAAAGCATTCTTAATAATCCACCTACCTCAATAAGGTATTCTTACTCCTTGAAATCTGTCATAGTCTCGATCAACATATATCTGTCAAATCATATGTATAATGTCATTTTTCTAATCAAGGGTACATACTACATGGTCTTTTGATCATCCTTATGTAAGATAATCTGGCTCTTTCTTCCTTGAATATCATATATCGAAGGGTTTAATATCATCTATACAAATACTATCTATATCATACATAAACAATCTAATCTACATTGATGTTTCTTTTTCCTTATTGTTTTTGATCATACAAGATCTCATCTTGTTTGATCATCCTTATCTTACTTACTATTTTTATTAGGATTAGATAGTTTGCTATCTTTTTATGTTCTTATTATTATTCAACCAGTTAGTGTCTTACTTGGTTGAAGATAATTTATTTCTTTATATTACTAGACAACTCCTCCTTATTTCATGATAACTAGTACTTACCAGTTAAAGTCTGCTCAAAAAGTGGTTAATACAACCCTCATGTAAGGAGGCGTTTAGACCTCTCTTACGTCAACAGGAGGTGAGGGAAAAGCACTTCGCTCTTGTATACCCCCTATAACCACAATGTTCAGAGTCCACTGGAGTGGTACTAGCTCAACCTTTGACAAGGTTCCTATGAGCTCTTTACCTTAAGTCCCTTCTCTAATTGATTTTAATTAATTTCCATGGATATGCACAATGTCATCCATGGATGTTCATTATTTTCCTACTTTGGGCCAAGGAAATGATAAATCATTCCTTATATTGTCCTACTAACTATAGCCCTTATTAAGTCAAAATCATTCATTCATCTTAGTTGTTCATGAATTTCTATATTTCATTAGTTTACATTTTTGGTGATTTATGCTCCTTATATCTTAACAATTGAATAAAATTTGACAATAAGTAAATCATCAACTTGAAAGCATAAATCAAATATAAGTTTAACAACTATATACTAACATTCTTCCTATGAATGTAACTTAAGCTAGTGAAATAAAACTAACATGATCCTAAGTTATGAAACACATCTTCTATCATAATGAAATCATGTTTAAATCCTAATTTACACTAACATGATCCTAAGATAATCAAATCTACTAACAAATTACTCATTTAGGGCATATTATACTAAAATTTAAAGATTACACTATCATGCTTTCTAACTTAGAACATAAATCACATTTACACTTCTATATCCAATAAAAGACAATTAAAACTTAAAACATAAATCACATTTACACTTCTATATCCAATAAAAGACAATTAAAATAATTTTATTAAGATTATTATAAACCTTTAAATATGATCCAACCATTAGATCTTAGGTGTTTTCCTTTAGATCAAGGGTTTTAATTACCTTTAGGGCTTTTAATCCATTAAGATCTAAAAATCATATCCACTTGATTTTGTCACATTTCATCCATGATCTAAATGGATTCCGTCATAATATCATCCCTTTAATCCATCCCAAGGATCTGATCATACTTGATCTCATTGATCAAGTGGGTCCCCTTGTATTTTTTTAATTTTTATTTTAGGGTTTTTCTTCCATAAAGGGTAGATCCCCTATTTTATCCAAGATCTGTCCAAATTAACCATAGATATTACTTTATTACATTATTATATCATCACTAAAATAAATTTCTAAGATCTGATCACCTCAGATCTTGAAGAGCTTAGAAATTGGATACTTATTTCCAAAATACAGAAAAATACAGAAATAAATTTTAAAAATATTATGACTTCATTAGAAATTAGACATTACAAGCTTTCCATAGCCTCTTTCTGATCCCAATTTGGAGTTCATATGACTCCACAATCTTAAATTGAAGTTTTCAGCCGTTCCTAGGGTCCATATTTGATCTGGGCCCACCAGAATTAATCTCTCTCAATTGAGGGTCCAAACCTTGTTAGATTTTCTTGAAAATTGTACCCTAGGGGTTTTTGACCCTTATGAATTGATTGGAAAGCTCATAATTTCCATCTGAGCTCTCTATCACCATAAATTCAAGGGTCTGGTATTTACTTTATTTTTACCATTTTTCATTCAAATTAAATTACAGAAAAATAAAAATTACACTAAAATATAATAAATATGTATGGTAAGTATTTCCACCTACCTGATTGGAGAAAAATAATATAATTGGTGCCCAATTTGAGAGAATTACCGGTTGATGATAATATAGCCCGATTGTCCACCTTTTTGTGATTTTCTATTGTTGGAACTGTTGGTTCTTGAAATTGATTTGTGGCTTTTGTATATACTGTAGTATATGAGGTTATGGATGGTGAAATTTATCAGATTCTACCCTGGAATGGGCTGCCTAATTGAATTTAGGTCTCTTGTTCCACTTAGAAAGAGGAGAGAGAAATAAGAAAATTAGAGATTGGGGAGGGATGAATGAGAATTTGGAGCTGAAACTCCATGAAAGATTAGGAAATTTCGTGGTTAAGGTTGTGAAAATTTTTGGGATATATTTATAGCCAAATTTGAATTTTTTATCATTTCTTTTGATAGGATATTTTATTACTTTATAATTTTTTATTACAAGTGCATTCTCCATTCTCCACTACATTCTCCACTACCAGCAATAATGCACTGAGAAATTATTGCTGCTTCTAGAATGTTGGCCCACTTTGTGGGCCCCACTTTTATGTGAAAAGACGATTTTGCCCTTTGAACTCAAAAATTGGAGAATAATAGGCGATATTTGTCCGAACTCGGAATCGAGCGTACTTAGTGGCGTTGGAATCGTATTTCTAAGTACTTCATGAATATTGAGGTCTTATTTCTTGGATATGGAATATGGGTAAAATTACCATTTTACCCCCAAATGGAGAAAATTAAGGAATTTTCATTTTAACTCAGAATTGAACGTACTTAATGTTGTTTCAATCAGTTATCCAAGTACATCCATAATTTCTATGTTTTAATTCATGATATAATCTCCATAAAAAGAGAAATTTCAATAACCTAATATTCCAACCCAGAATTTCTAAAAATTCAAACTTTATTAATTTGCCTTAATAAGTTACAAAAATTCAGGGTCATTACATGAGGACACTTGGTCATAGCCTCCACGGGGCATATGACACATCGACCCAGTGCCGTGACACCAGTGGTAACCCCATGTACCACATGCAGTCGACGTAGGGACATTGCCCTTTTTGGGCATGGTACCCATTCCACCTAATAGTGGTAGAGGCTGGAGGCCAACCCAGACCTCTCGGCATAGCGCCCACGAGCTTATTAGCCCAAATAATATTAGATCAAACAAGCAAAAACCTCTTTGTCAAAACCTGTCCTCTTTGGGTCCCTCACAACTGCCTGGCCCTCACAACTACCTACCCAGCGTCTTTTTCCATGAACTCAATGCTCACAAATCATGCAATATATGCAATTGTTTGCAAAACATGTCTATGCATAGTGTATTTATCATATGTACGCTGAATTAAGTCATTCTAAACAAGTCATATACTTATACTTAAAACATGCATTCTCAAAACAATCATGGCTCTTTTAAAAAGTCTAGTAGCGATTGAGCACCTACCTCAAAGTCTCCTGGAGTCGCGTCCTTTATCACTCAACCTGTCCCTGAGTCTCATTTATAAACTCCTGGGTATAAATGGATACAAGGAGTCCTTATCAATTTCATTCTATTTAGTCATTAGATCACTAGATTTGCCTTTTAGGGTCCATGGTCCTTGCCTAATTCATTGTCAGGTTAGATCCTATGATATGGATCTACTATTCAATAGTTAAACTCTGTAATTTGTCCTCTGATCCTAACTTTAAAGTCTCATTAGGTCCACGTGTCCCAGTTCCCAGGACACCCGTGCATCCTGGTTGAACCGCGACCGCCTCACATGTGTGCGCGCCCAAAGGCCGTGCCAGGGACCACATTTTGCACGTGCTCATGCATGCTCAAGTGACGCATTATGACGCGCATCATCACACAGACGCACCTTGTAGAATGGCGCGTCTCAGCTCCCAAGGCAACCCGTGCATCCTGGTCGAGCCAGGACCCGTGCCCCATGTCACGCGCGCACCCGAAGGCCACACCTAGGACAGTGTACACACTGTCGTATGCCTGGAACCCATCCCACGGACCCTGTCCCAAGCGTACATGGAGCATGGCGTCCCTGGGACGCCTTGTTCGTGCAAGGCCGGTTGGAACCGGCTTGAAGTGTTTTCCAACCAGGAAATCCGGCTGGAAACTGGCTGAAAATCACTAGATCCAGCATGGATCTAGCCTGAAAGGTGGAAGAACCCAAGAGAGAGGGAAGAACAGGCTTACCTGGGCAGCTTGACGACGCCCTTTTTCCCAGTGGTGCATTTCCCTCTGTCGGAACTCTATGTTGTCCGGAACCCACAAAGAAGGGGAAAACCCCAATGCCAGACTAGAAAGGAGAAGAGGGGAAATGGGGAGATGGCAATGGCCGACTTGACTTAGGCCTGGCTATTGCTGAAAAATGCAGGGACGACTGGTTTGGGATGGGTTTTCGATATTGCCAGAAACCCCAGTCCCAAAATCGCTGGAAAACTTGTGTTTTGGGGAGGGGGAAGATGGGGTATTTATAACCTTGCTATGGCGGTGGTAGAAACCTCTGGAAATGGTTTCTGGAGAGGTATAGAGGAGGAAGACGACAGGGGGTGCCGTTATCAAAACGGCCCCTGCGTTTTTTCGTTCTTTTTCGTTTTCTGTTTAATTTACAAAAATACCCCTAATCTTTAAATGACCGTAACTTCTTCATACGAACTACGTTTTCGACGTTCTTTGAGGCGTTGGATTCCATTTTTTGAGTAGAATCTAATGATACCAAGTTTCCTCACAAATTCCTTCATTTAATATTTTAAATAGGGTGAAACATTTAACTCAGTTCATTTCCTATAGAATGTTCAATTTTTGTTAAAAATAGCATAAATTGCTCAGGCATTACACTTAACCAAATCTTTCCACTTCAAATTTAGCGGTTAAATAACTTATGTAACTAATATGGAGTGTCAAAATATCTTTGTATTGTTGCAAATACACCCAAAATGGGTTCCAATAAATAATAGACTATTCAACACCTTCCTGCTAGAAATTTCAGCAGGAGCAATGTCCTCATTTGTCCCACTTTATTTGACAGTCAACCACTTACATGAGCCAAAATTTTTACTATTTTCAATGGGGATGTCTTGTTAAAACATTAGAAATGCTTTCCCATAGGTTTCCCCCTTTGATTAGGCTATTTTATATTGGTCCAAAATCTAGTTCCAAGTACCTTGTTTACTGTCCTATTAGAGATTCTTGCAAGAATGACTATCTAAAGGACATTAACTTGGCCTAAATCCTTCCCAAATAATCCAAAATTTTCCCAACATCAAAATCCTTTGTTATAATGGTCAATCAGTCACAAATCTCTCTCTCTTTCACACCCCCTCCCAACCGTAATCCATTGGTTTATAATTTCCAAAGGATAAAGGGCATAGATTAAAACACCGCCCTACACATGTCCACTTCATTTTCACTCCAACATCACCAAGTTTGATGGTCCAACCATGGAATATGAATTGATTGATTGTTATGTTATTCAGACACAATTTCACCCCAAAAAGCTATTCATTTTCCCATTCATTCATGAGCAAAATGCCCACCAACCAGTCACGTACTACTGCTAGGTTTTTTTTTTCCAACAGTGGGTGTTTCTTCACCATTTTATGCCACCGTATGTTTGTTACCCATATTAAGAAGAAAATAAGTTATTAGTTACCAAAACCATTGAAAGAAATGATCTGAATTTTACTATTAGCATGTTCAATAATGTGGAGAAAATGTGGCCATTTTCCTACAGTTTTCTGAATAATCTCTACAATAAAATGGTGCTCCTTTCACTGTCTAAACACCTACAAATTAGTACGCAGAACATCTCAATTGTAAGCATCAAATTATCAACATTACAATGGCATCAACCCACCACAAAAATCCATAAAACTAATCATTTATTTAGGTGAAATACAGGGGCATTTTTTGCCAGAGAAAACATCTCCTATTTTCCACCAAAAATTGTCCAAAAATAGATCATGGATATCTCACTTCAAAACATGTCATTTGCAATAGAAATAAAATAAATAAATAAATAAATAAAAATTCTACCATACTATGAAATATACATGATATTATTATTCCAAGAAATCAACTTTTAACACGTAAACTAGCAAGCTTAACATACCTTGATTTTCCTACACATGCTTTTGTGGAATTCTAGAAAACATGTTTAAAACTCTAGTAAAAGACCTAGCTTTGTCAAGATAAAACCAAAACCCATATTAATGATCTTCCAAACATCCCCTCCCCAGTTTAGAGCTTCCAACATTTGCAAGCAAGTGTGTGAATTTGGTCCTCAATTTGGTGTTGAACTCTCCTTTAGTAGGATAATTTCACCATTGCCTAGAAGGTCACTTGGATTAGTGATTTTCTTCCACCCTGCTTCTTCCTTGGATCCAACTCTTACCGCTCATTTAATCTTCATTTCCCCCACTATTTCCTTGAGTTTCTCCTTTCATCTCCAAGCTGCTCCACCTTCCTCCTTCATATGTCAAATAGTTCTACACATGGGCTAGTAAAACATTTCCATTTCCAACCCTTGATTTTACCTTATAACATTTTTATCTGGACTTTAGTGGCCAAGTATCACATGGGGTGAAACCAGCTGCCACTCCTGATAAGTAGTCAGTTTTGTATAAAAAGTACCGAATTAGTAGCACATGTGTCATAGATAGGGAATTATTCTAGGGTTTTCCAAAATTCATGACATGTGCATTTCTAAACTAATAATCTAAAATTTTGATACTTTGCAAGTGTAGAAGCTAATCCAGAGTAAGCATATGATCTATCATAATTTTCTAGGTATTAATTAGTGTTTTTAATATTTTGTAGGTATTAAAAGAATGATCCAACGTTCTAGATCACCTTAGATTATACCCAATGATCTAGATAAACCAGAGATATTAGAACCCATTTTCCATCATTTCAAAGTTCAAGTATGGAACATGATTATTCCAGAGCATGTAGATGGACTCTAGAGACAATTGCTAGAATTCAAGGTGATTAAAAATGGGTCCATGCGAAAGGTAATAGAATTCCACCACCTTTGCATGAGATTTCAAGCCATGCAAGCGACCTAAACCAAATGAGCCATGAACTAATGACTAGGAGAAGCCAACCAAGATGCAAGCCAATAAAGCCACCAAGTCAAAAGCCATAAAAGGAAGCCATCAAAGCCACTTAAGCCCAGTTACATCAGTGCACACATTTTGGGAAGTTTCTATACAATTTCCCACTTGAAGAAAATTTGTTCTAGGAGATAAATAGTAAGAAAAAATGGGACTCTATCAACATGGGTAGGTAGGCATGCTAAGTTGACCAATAAGAGAAGAGATCTAACTCCATTAAACTTTCCTTTTTGTATCTCTCTCTCCTTCCCTCCATCATGGAACACTTATGAAGGAAAGTTCCACGCAATTTACTAGTTTTCTCGCTTTCTAAATTTTCCTTCCTAGTTTCCACTTCTCAAGTCTCCTTCCCTTATCCAACTACCTTTCCCTTTCCCTTATCCTTATTTTATATTATCTTATCTTCTTTCCTAAATCTTATCCCTCCTACCTCTCTTCTTAACGAATCTTACCTCTTTATATATGGTGAAAACCATGTAAAACAAAGGCTTTCTCCACACCATATTCCCATTGCAACCAAAGGGAGTTCCATGCCTCGTTCAAGGGGTGTTCTTCATGTTTCTTTCAAGCTTCACCACACTACCTTCTTCAAGCCTTTCAACAACATCTTCCCAGTAGTTCTCCATACATCCATCTAAGGTTTTCACGCTTCTTTTCTATGATTGCAGTCTAAGTTTCAATGCCATATCCAGCTAAGTTTCCAAGTATATTTTATTTTCTTTTTTCTATGCTTTCCTCCTTTGTTTCATGCTCATAGATCTAAGTTGTTCTTCTTTGTGATTTGGTTTTATTTGTGATCTAGTTCTTCTTGCTTTATTTTGCTGCCCGGTCTTTTCTTGCCTTCATTCTCTAACTTGATTATGTCTCATGTTTCACACACATGGCCATTGTTGGATAGAATTAGATTTTATATTGAACATTAGATTTGACATTGAAGTCAAGATTTATTGTTTATAGGTTAATGAATCATATGCACCACTCTTGTAAACTTTTCATGCAATAAAATAAGTTCCATACGTACTCCTTGTCATGCACATTCTTCATGGATGCTTCATTTAATTTTGTTACTCATGCTCCATGTTTAGATTTCATTGATGTTCATTACTAACGTTTAGTTGCATCATTAGATTATATCTTAGTTTTTAGAAATTCTAATTTCAACTTTGGCAAATTCATTCATATTTAAGTTTCTAAGTCATCCATGTTCCAAGTTTTGAATTAGTTGCTTGTCGTAAATGTGTGTTAGTTATATATAGTTCTAATTTCACTCTTAGAAGTTTTGAATCTTAGTTTTAGAAATTCTTTATTTTAGACAATTTTCATTTATGTTTTAATTTTATGCATGTTTCCAATTCCATGTTCTTTTAATTCCTAGAATAAATCAAATTACAATATTTCTTTGGCTAGGAGAAGTGATATAAATAAGATTGCAACTGAATACAAATTTGTGAGATTCTTCGTGGGATCGACCTCACATAATATTATACTACTTTGATTCATGCGCTTGGGAGTAATATTTAGAACACATCAACTCCCTTGTGCATTCACTTGGTGGTTGGTTTCCCCTTAGTGAACTTGACTGGCGACTTTTGCTTATTTTATGAACCCCCTTAGTTTAAAGCATTTATGATTGTACACAAATTTGATTCTATCTTCCTATTTGACATCTAATAGCAATCACATCCTACCACATGACGATACATGCTGCCTAGTCTTACTTACCAAAGGTTCCTACTACTATAATTTCATAAGATACCTACCACTTAATCGTCCAATAGTGGATCTCCATCTTGATCCACCTTTCCTTAGACCTTAATCTATGCATCAATAACTTTGACTATGGGTTGATGCACCAATTGACATGCTAGAACACCATCTAAGGTGTCTCATTTACCCTTGATCATCTATAGATGCAAAAACAAACTCTACATGAATGGGGGTCTATTGATGGAACTCAGATAATCCAATCCATCCATCAACTAACTATGTACTTTCACCTATCTGATATTTCATTCTTAACATCTCTTCATTATATCTCACACTCTAAAACATCATCTAATTCGATTGTTTCATTGAAGATTATTAGTAAGGAGTGTTAAGAAGATGTGAAATCAGAATAGAACTTTTATGAAAAATTATCCCATTGTTTCTAATTGTGATTGCTTATTCATTGTAAATGAATATTTACATTTATCACATTCTTCACCCTTACAAAAATTTTGTCCCCTAAATTGTGTAAGTGTGTGTACTATCTCATGTCATCCTCGACCTTCCACGTGGCCTCCTTATCTATGTGATACTACCATAAAACCTTGACAATGAAAATCATCTTGCCTTGTAAGGTCTTCTCCTTACTATCAAGGATCCATCCTAGTCGATCTTGAGAAGTGAAGTCTGGTTATAAGTTGGCAGGAACCTAATCCAAAATATGTGTAGTGTCTGGGAGCTATTTCCATAACATGAATAAATGAAATATGTTGTGCATGTCCTCTAGTGATGGTGGAAGTTCTAGTCTATAAGCAACTCTGCCTACCCTCTCAAGCATCTCAAATGGACCCACAAATCTTATGCTCAACATGCCCTTTACCCCAAATCTCATCACATCCTTGGTTGGAGAAACCTTCAAAAATACGTGGTCCACAACCTGGAACTCAAAATCTCTCCTTCTTGAATCAGCATTGCTCTTCTACCTAATAGATGTCTCTGAATCAATCTCACCTTCTCAGCACATTGCTCTACCAGCTCAGATCTGACAAACTCCCTCTCTCCTACATCATTGCATCATGTTAGTGTGTGGAAAAATTTGCATATAATGCCTTGTATGGAGCCATGCCAATGTTAGAGTGGTAACTATTGCTATAGGTGAACTCCACTAATGGTGGATGCTCATCCCAACTACCATTCCAGTCTAGTGTGGAGGCTCTCAACATATCCTCTAGTGCCTATATCATCCTTTCAGACTAACTTTCTATTTGAGAATGAAATGTTGTGCTAAAATGCATAGAGGTTTCCAACCCCTCCTACACACTCCTCCAAAAATATGATGTAAACCTGCTATCTCTATTTGAGATAATGATCAATGGAACTCTGTGTAGGTTAACTATCTCTCCAATATAGAGATTGGCAAGGCTCTCTAAAGACATTCTTTCTCATTGGTAGGAAGTGAGCCAATTTGGTAAGTTGATCCACCAACATCCTAAATCACTTCATGTTCGCTAGATGTTCCAGGCAAACCAACCACAAGATCCATTATAACATGATCCCACTTTCAAACTAGAATCTCTAGAATTTGTGGTAATCCTATGGGCCTTTGATGATCTGCCTTGACTTGTTGACACTCGATATACTATGTTGCACACTCCCCAATGTCCTTCTTCATCCCATGCCACCAAAACTATCTCTTCAGATCATGGTACATCTTTGTAACCCCTAAATGCATAGGAAGCTAACAAGGATGAGCTATCTACAATAGCTTCTGCCTGAGATTTGAGATGGCTAGCACAACCAATCTACCGCCAAATCTGACACCATCATCTACTTGCTTCTCAAACCCCTCTATGCCACACAATGCTTATGTCTCCCCACATGACTACTATGCCTGTAAAATTTGATGCAAGAAAGTTGATTGAATGGTGATGTTGGTGATCATGCCACCCGACTTTTTGCTAAGGACATTGACAACTACGTTAGCTTTGCCCCCATATGGTACTATATGGTGAAGTTGAAGTTCTTTAAGTATTCTAACCAATGTCTCAGCCTCATGTTCATATTGCTCTATGTGAATAAGTACTTGAGGCTCTTGTGGTCTATGAAGACATTAAGGTCTATGAAGACATTAAACTTTTCTCCCTAAAAGTAGTGCCACCAGATCTTCAAGGAAAAAACAATAGAGGACATTGGCAGGGCTGGTGTCAATATCACCTTAGAGGTCATTGTCTATGTCTCTATTGTAGGAATGGTGCCAATATCACCTCAAATTTCATTGGCCAACTGCACCGCTTAGTATAGGGTCTCCAGGACTTATAGTAGCACATAGCATGAATGTCTTGGTCTTACGATCATCCCAGATGTGTCTGCCTTCAGGTCTTACTGCATTCCCCAGTGTACATGCCTTCAGGTCTTATGGTACTTCTAAAGCACCTACCAAATGAACAAAACTACACCTCTAGGACTTAAGCTACTTAAAGAGTGTCTACCAAAAACATCAATGAAATCCATATCCACCAAGGCTTATAGCCACTCATATAGAGTTTGCCTAAATCATCAATGGAAGTCATACCCCAGGGCTTATGTGTACCAACCACAAATTTTGAGTTAATTTCTAAGTAATTATAACATATTTTAATTAAAATTGAAATTTTAATTCCTTGAAAATTGAATAACAAGGAACTGACCCCCTTGAAAACTCAAAATTTGTATTTAAAATTATAAAAAAATGGAAAGTATATGTTGAAATGATTCCAACAATGATAATTTTGAACGAAACAAAGATTAGGATGAAAAAACCCCAAATTTTCACTAATTTAGGGGATGTCAAAATTAATAACGACACATCTCCCCCAAGACTAGTATTCTAACATGACCTGTGGAAAAACGGCCCAACACGCGTGGAGCAGGGCTCAACACACAGTGGGCCGCAGCTCCATGCATTGACATGTTGTTCCGTGTTGGGTGGCGGCATAAACCAAAAACCAACGGGGGCACAAAAATTGGGAAAACCTCGGCAACCCCTCAACTTCCTCCATGCTTTCCCATCTGTTTCACCTTCCATAGAGCCACTAGCAAGTTCCCTTCGCTAGCACCACCACTCTCTCTACCTCCCTTCCTCCTCTAGTCAAACACCTGCAAGAACCATCCTCCTCCCCTTCTTCTCTCTCCCTTCTCTTCCTTTGCCTTGACCCACTAGGAACTAGCACAACTCAATTGGCAAGCCGCACTAGTATTGTTCCTCTCTCCCATTCACTCTCCTTCGGCTAGCATAGCCTGATTGACTGCACCAGTCCTATCTCCCCTCCTCTCTTCCCTCTTTACCTCTTCTTCCCTCCCTCTTGATCTCCCTCCATTCTTCTCTAATAGGTGTAGCACAACTAGCAGGCTACATGAGTCTCACTTCCTTCTCCCTATTTCCCCTCCAACTAGAAACCTCCCTTTTAGGTTTACCTTAGAGTGCTGGCTCAACATGTTGATGCACACAGTCCAGCTACATGGGCCCATTGATTCCCCCTATTCCTTTCCTCTAGCAAGTTAGGGCACAGCTTGGCTATGTCACCCATTCCTAACTCGCCTCACCGAGCTGACACGGTGAGCTCACCATACCCTTTAGACTTAGACATCCTCTACTGCCCAATCCAGGAAGGATTTTGTAAATTCAAGAAACTGCCATGATCCTAGTAATGTGAGGAACAAGATTCATTTTTATATTTGTTGATCAAAGAAGATTCAACTTTTGGATCATGACCAAATCCTTGATTGGACCAGATCACCTGATCTGACATCTGTTGTTATTTAATCATTGATCTATCATTGAGTGATAGATCTATGAGTGATTTTAAAGATCTTGGCATGATCCAATTGTTGATCTACCTCCAAATGGTAGATCTGAACCTATCTTAACCATTCATCATGATCGGTCTATCTCCAAAAGTCAAATCTATGATCAATTTGTGAACCCTCACATGATATAACTATTTATCGATCACTAACACCTTGATCTGTAACTAACCTTATCCATTCACCATGATCGTACCATTGATTGGTCACCAAAAACTAGATCTACGGTGGATTTGATCCATTCCTCATGATCTAACCCTAGATCTATCACTAAAACATCAGATCTTGGCTCAATCCACCCTTGAAAGATGATCTGACCATTATCTAATCACTTAGTGCTTAGATCAACAATCAATATCAGCTCTTAATTTGATCTAGATTAGATTTCACACCAGATGATCTGATATGTGATAAGATCCAGCACTTTATCTTGATCTAATAGTACATTAGTGAAACATGCTCCCAGATTCATATATAATTCAAGTGTTCATTATTATCTGAGTATAGATCTATCACCAAACCCCTAGAATAATGACATATCTAACCTATTCCTAAGATTTGATGGTTGATTGACTATCTAATGCCAAATTTATCGGATCAAGTACTACATATCTTTCTAATCTCTTGTGGTTCCAATGTTGGAGCTACAAATCAACATCTCTTTGCCTTCCCAATACACTAATCAGTGACATAGACACAATCAGAGCCATCCGTTTTGTAGATTGATGACAAAACCTACAAATTGGTCAATCGATAAATTGAGCTAAAGGAGGTACACATGATAATTGAGGATAAAATCAAGACGAGGTAGGTGGATTAAGATTTTTCATTTTGGAATGTTTAATAATTTCTAAATATTCATAAGAATGATCTAATGTAGATGGTCATTTACCTAGTATTATCTTTAATTATGGAAACATGTGATAAATATAGTAGCTATTTAGTGACACATTCCACCTTTTCAAATCAAAATTGAATTGCTGAATTTAAATAGAAGATGTTAATGTTACCTAGTTGCATCACCCAAACAAAAGAATGGTTATTATACTGTTTGATTAGAACTTATTATATATACATATATATATGTATGTATGTACATTTAACTAATGTTATAAATACTTTAAAACAAGATTTACTTTGGACTAGATATAAAGGAAAATTGAACTTAAAATACTTGGCTTATCCCAATCATAATATTAGGACAAAGTAATAATCGAATTGATCACCGAGATTGCAATCTAAACTTATGTGGACATTATAATACCTTCAACAAACTTAGACTTTAAACATGCTACTAACACATAATGAACTTGCACACTTGATAATACAATATTTGAAATGAATCACATTTAAACTTAGAAAGGATCTCTAAATGCTATGGACAAATGCAATAGATATTTATAATCCATAACCTTGAGTTGTAACATGTTTGTCTTTGTTGACCAAGGCTTTATCACCAGTTTAACTATGGTTCACTTAGCGACAGGCATTTTTACGTTATTGTTCAAAGATTTATTTTTTGTAATAATTGCATATTGGATTCATACTTTTGGAATTGAAAGGTATTATCTAATATATGAATAAAGAATGAATGTTTTGAATGCTCATGAAGATATGTTTTTGTAGCTTGTTGAGAATAGGGGTTGAAAATGATTAGATTTGATGGTTTCTCATAAAACTTTGAAATAGCTATTTTATTTTCATGAAATAGTTTTGGAGATGTATATGATTTATGATTTCGGTGGGCACTCAATGAGTATCCATAAGTCCTGATGGATGTAGATTTGTTGATGTTTAGGAAGGCTCTCCATGAGTATCTGTAAGCCCTGATAGTTATGGTGTCATCTATGCTTTAGCTAAGCGCTCTGCAAGCAGCTGTAAGTCCTTGTGGATATAGATTTCATTGATGTTTTGGGAAGTCATTCTTCCAATGTCCTAAGTCTTGGATCGCTTGCCAAGTGCTCTAAAGTATTGGAAGACCTGGAGGAATGCATGCTTAGGGCAATAGTAACACTTGAAGGCAGGCATGCTACGCACCATTGTAGTACTAAGACCCTACACTAGGAGGTGCAATTGGCCATTGACTTCTGAGATGAGATTCATACCAGCCCTACGATGGAGATGATGGGCAAAGGAGAACCTTCTCATGGGAAAGTCCTCTGAGTGGTAGCCGATAGACCCCATGAGGTCTGGTGAGTCATGGTTCATGAGGGCATCCACGAGTAAATGTAGAGGGACAATAGTTGCTAGTGGGTGATCGTAGGGCCTTACAAGCATAGGTGTCTATGTGTTATTAGCATGGTGGGCATGCTAGTCATTTTTGAGAGTTGAGACCATTGTCTCATAGTGGTAGGATTGTATACCACTGATCCTTCCCTCATGGTAGGATTGTATGCCATTGTGATATGGAGCAATTAGTTTTCCATGATGATGTGGGTTTGGATCTTTCCATTATGGACTAAGAACTATGCACCTCAATTTTGCTTTTGGCTATTATTGACCATACTAGATAGATTGCCTTATTGATTTCCTTTGGATATTGCACAAGACTTGAGTTACTAGGTTTTTCTTGTGGATTTTTACCTCATAAGTGTTAAATTGATTTTCATAGGTATGGTTTCCATTTTGATTTGATGTGGAAAGAACTATTTTTCATACAAATTGATGATTATACTTTTGAAAACCAAAATAGCTTTTGGTTTTTCTAAATTGAAGATTTATCAGACGTTGATTTGTTAATGATCAGACTATGAGCAAATAGTATACTATTTGACCTTATCAATTGACTTTATTGTTATTAATATCATACTTTGATGCTTACACTTAGCTACAGGTTTTGCCATTAGTATTATAATATGTGTTAATTTTCTTAAGCAGATGGTTTTACCATGGTTAGCGTACTATGGTGTTAGATTGCTTAAGCATTATGAACGATTTTGCGTGATTATTTACTGATTTATTCTTACATATGAAAATGCATTATATTCATGAAGACTAAGATGTCAGATAACTACCTTTAAGTAGGATAATGAGAATGTTAGATATCTCACTCTTTATAAGTTAATTTAACCATTGAATGACAAACCGCTTAGACATTTTTAGGGATAACTTGAATAATCATGCATGGTAAGTATCTTAAAGAAATATTACGTCACGAATGAATTTAGAATGCTTATGTTTTTAATCATGGAAAATGGTCATAGTATAGTTGCACATTTGTGAGATGATAAAAGCTCAAAATGCTTTAATCATTAGGAAAAAGAAAGGCATAATATTTTTATAAATCAAATAGACTTAAGATTCATCAACTATATTGAAATGCACCTGTAAACTAATTTTATGAATGTACAATTTGAGATATTGTAATTTCAATATGAGTACTTACCTTGAAACATCATTGATTTTGGTTAATTATGATAAATTCTCAAAAGGTGTTGATTATGTAAATCATATAATGCATGAAAAAATAGTGACTTATTCAACCTACAAACCACAAGCTTGCTAAGACATTGTAATTATTTATAATGTCTTAGATTTGAAAATTTAGAATAGAAGGATGAATGGGTCCAACATGAAAGCAGAAGTGGTGTTTGAAATTTTAGAAGATTGACGTTTTTCAGTATTTGAAGTGTGAGCTTTGTAACTTTAGGTTAGTTTTATGATTTATTGGAAAATACAAATATATATTTAGTTCCATGATTGCATACTCATTTTTATTTAGTGGAATATATTATGATATGGTTGTGACTAGAGGTTAGAGGTAGCACAAATAGGCAACAAGATAAGGGAGATTAGACTTAGATTGTTTGATCATGTCTAAAGGAAACCCAAAATAGCACTGGTTAGAAGGAGTGAGGCAATGCAAGTAGAAGGTTCTAAAAGGGCAAGGGAAAGGCCGAAAAGAATGTGGATAGAAGTGGTGAGAATAGATTTAAAAACTTTGGGACTAAATTAAGCCATGGTACTTTGATAGAGGGGAATGAAGGAACAAGATTCATGTGGCCAACCACTAATTAGGATAAGGTCTTGATGATGTTCTTGTGACTGGAGGTTCTGGAATGTAATAAGTTTTGTGTATTTTGTTTTCAAAATGATGAAAATTATTTGTATCATCTATCATGTGTTCCGCATGCATGCATCAAATGTGCATATGTTCGAAAAATAATAGAAACTCTGCCCAATTTTGAGTATCAATGAAACATTCATTTCACTGTAAATCATTGTGTTTGTGTAAGAAATGACACTTGGGATTTTTAGTAACACTTTTCAATGAAAAAGAAAAAAATTTCTATTTTGTTTTCGAAAAGAATTTCAAATAAGGAATATCCTTAATTTCAAAATAATTGTCAAAAAGTACTTTGAAAACCTCAGAGTGTCACATTACGATTGATCATAGACCGCCTACCTAAAGCGTCGACAAAATCGAATGCACAAAGGCTTATGGCTACTCATAGACTGCCCACCTAAAACACTAATGAAACTTGACAAAATCCTGGCTGACAACAACACACGAAGTGGATGCCTAGAACATCGATGATTACCAAATCACAATACCAAATACAAGGTAGGTGGATGCCATGTGTCAGAAACATTAGTCCTTTAAATTCCACGGACTTAGTTTTTTATAGCTTATCATAGTTTATGGTGTAGCTTTAATATTACTCATAAGTGCATAAATCAATGTTGTAATTGCAAGTGAGAGAGGTTGATCCCACAAGGAATCTCATAGATTTGGATATTGATTGGATCTTATTTAGATTATTTAGCCTAGCCAAAGAGAGATGGGTTTTGATTAAATTAGGAATTTAAACAACATGGAGTAAGAAAAAAGCATAAAATTAGAAACATGAACTAAAGGAAACTTTCTAAAAATAAAGATATTCTATAGAATTAGAAACATTCCTAACTAACATGCTTTTAATAAAAGAAACTAATGAAAAATTAGAATGAATGAATCTAGGAAACTTTACTTAAAGGAACATACTAAAAACAAAACTTTCCTAAATTAACAATTTCCTAATCCTAAAACTTTTTAAAAATAAAAATTTCTCACCTTAAACTAAGATGCAAATAACTAAATAAGTAATTCCTAACTATCATGAAACAAGGAAACAATAAACCACTTAAAGGGAAATTCACCCAATCACCATGCGCATAACCCATGGAGTTGTGCACATGGTTCATGAGTGAGAAAATGACTAGAATGCATGTAGTAGCTTGCTAACATGGGATCTAATGAAAATAGTAACCAACTATCTAAAATGCTAAATGGCTTCCTAAGGAATTAAGCATATAAAGTGTATGGATTTATGGAAATTATGCATGAATCATGACAAATAAAATTCCATAAATATAGTGCTCATGAAACTTAAATCAAATGAGGCATGGATTGATATGGTGCATGTGATTGAAGGCATGAAACATGATCATAAAATTAAAATTTTAATAAACTTCAAACATGAAAATAACTAAGAGGTTTTTGCATGAATCATAAACTTTATTCGATGGAATTTGGTACATGAATTGTGTACAGGTATATAGAGAACAAAGCTAAAAACTATACATTATTCTAATACCTAGAACTTGATTCAAAGAAAAGCTTAAATACACTCCAAAAATCTCAAACTAATCTCTAATATCATTCCTCTGAAACCAATCTCTATTTATTGTTGAGTGTTTTCCGCAAGTGCACGACTGTTGTAGTCTAGCTAATGCAAGTCCGGGTCGAATTCCTCGGAGACTCGACTTAAATATGGAGTTTACACAAATTTTAATTAATAAAAATAAAAATAATAGAAATAAACTAACAATAAAAGAAAATTGAACTTTATTCAACTATTACAATGTTCACAATTATTTATTCCAAAGAAAATAGAAAATAAAACCAAAAGGAGTCCTGGATAAGCTTGTCCCTAGATTGCATTGTCCCTGGATAGTCAGAATAAGGATAAAGTAAAAATCAAATTAGTCAGGGACACAGATGTAATTTCAGTAAGGACACAGTTGGAATTAAAGACAAAGGACCCAGATGGAATTACATTGAGGATACATTGGGAATTTCTGAGATCTGCCAAGGGTAGAAACGTAATTTTAGGGGGTTCTGATTTTAAACGAAAAACCAGGAAAACTTTTGAGGAAATCAAGATGGGGGTACTGTTCATGAACAGTACCTGGTACTTTTCGTGAACAGTAACCGAAGTTACTGTTCATGAACAGTACGAAGAAATCGAACGAGGAGAAGAAAAGAAAAAGAAGAAGAAGGAGAAGAAGGGGAAGGAGGAAGAAGAGGGGAAGGGAAGGGAAGAGGAAGGAGAAGAAGAAGGAGGGAGAGGAAAAAGGTGAGGAGAAAACCCGATCTGGGTTTTCTCTCCCATGGCCGTCTGTTGATGGAGAGAAAGATCGGATGAAGTAGAGGAGGAAGAGGGAAAGAGGAGAAAGGAAGCTAAACAGAGGGAATTTGGAGAAAACCCAGATTGGGTTCTCT
The DNA here is from genome assembly GCA_035236585.1 of Warburgia ugandensis. Classification (NCBI taxonomy): domain Eukaryota; kingdom Viridiplantae; phylum Streptophyta; class Magnoliopsida; order Canellales; family Canellaceae; genus Warburgia; species Warburgia ugandensis. Next base: position 38,089,727 of record CP141131.1, read on the forward strand.
CTCCCTGAGCCATGTGGTGAAGATGGGAATGCTGCTGGGGGAAGCCGGCTGGTTCAAGTGAGCTGGCTCGGTGAAGCAAAGAGAAGAGGACAAGGAGAAACAGTGCGATGTGAGAGAGAGAGAGAGAGAGAGAGAGAGAGAGAGAGAGAGAGAGAGAGAGAGGGCTAGAAGGAGGTGACGGTGATGAAGGAGAGGTGAAGGTAGAGGGTGGACTGAGGTGTGCCAGTGCGATGGAAGATCTGGGAGTCCGGGTGGTCTGGTTTTGCTGAGGATCAGAGAACAACAAAGGTAGAGGATAAAAAACGACACATGGTACTAGATGGTGAATAGAGCTGGGCTTTGTTTGAGCAGGGCAGTGTTGAAGCAAAACCGCACAGAGAGGAGAGCAAGCGTTGTCTGATGCGATGGAGGCAAGGGCTAGTGACGATGAACCGAAGCAACTGGATTGGGTAGAAGAGGGTGTGATCTGGGCTTGATGTGATGTAGAGGACGAGAGAGAGAGAGAAAGTAATTTGGGAAAATACTTGTTGGAGAGGAGAAAATGGTGAGAGGGTACGTAGCCGTGGGAAAGGAAATAGAAAAGGCAAGGCAGGTGCGGCGAGGTTCTAGGTGACGGTGAAAAGGGTGACGAAGGCAGGCTATGTGGAGACGAAGATGGTGCTCGGGATAGTGGAGAAGGGAAGTGAGAATAGGGAGAGTAGGACAGGGGGTAGAGAGAGAGAGTGGGGAACGGAAGAGATGGAGAGGAATAATCCTTCTGTCTCTCTCCGTGCAAGGGGCCGAAGTCGATGGAGAAGAGGGGAGCCCTTGAGAAAAAAGTCTGTCCCGGCTGAGCTACTCGCTCCTCCCCTTTAAGGAAGCAAAGCCAGCCTGAATATATTATTTTATTGTAAAGCGTGCAGCTTGCCCATGCCTCGCCCATGCTTTGCCCATGATATCTTGCAGCATGTCCATGTGATGTTGCCATATGCATCATGGGTCATGGGTCAACTTTGCCCAAATTTGTGGCATGGGACCCATTAAGCAAATATGAAGCGTCCAATGTATTCTAGCTTACCTGCAAAAAACAAAATATAAAATTAAAATTATTTTATGTGAATAATTAGCCATAATGATCATCCAATCGTTAACTTTTCAAATTAACGGTTGGATAATTGATTATAACTAAAATTGATTTAAAATCACAAAATTACCTATTTAAATGATCTAAGAAAATGATAATATAAGGTTATTTTGACAAAATTAAGGACTCAACACACCCCCCAACCAGCATTTTGCTAGTCCCTAACAAAACATGCAAAAAATTATTGAGGACAAAATGATCGTCATTTTCGTAGGTACCCACGGTTGCATTTAGCATATGTAACAAGCCCTTAAACCCCTAGGTTATCCCTAATGGACGAGTTAGGCCTCGTGAGGGTTTGCAGTGAATATACCCACAAAATTCTAAAAATATCATTTTCAAGTCAATTCCCACTTTTTCTTTTTTTTCAAATAAATCTATCACTTTAGCATGTGAATGAAAAATTCACAACTCTACCCATATGCTATAGACATTCCAATTTAGCTTAGTTCTCAAAGTGTGTGGGTGGATGCAGTATACATGTAAAATAATCTTTATCTTCGAATAGACAACAACTTTCATCTCCATTTGAAACATGTTTTGACCTCAATCCTCACTAATGACATACACTTAAGAATAAAGTCTCTCAGATAAAGGTTCAAATCATATCTCTCTTAAATATGTGAGCAGAGTCAATAAAAGCAAATTTTATCTCACATACGCTCATAAAGGAATAGGAGATACTATGGAATGTAGTTTTGATCCCTTTAGAAAGATGACATTACCTTTGAACTTTTAGAAGTATTATTCTCCAAATCCTATATTTTCATATCCTCATTAAGACTATATTTACCCTAAAATCATTAGGTCTTTAACTAGGACAACATGAAGGCTTAGGACGGGGTACAAAAGAAGAGGTAAAAGGGTATTCAAAATTTCTTCAATAAAAAGTAAAGGTCTTCTAAAGTTGACAAGTCTTTCTTTACATTGCTTGTACTAAAGTGAATATTTCTTTTTCCACTTTTCTTTGCATTCTCCAAACTTTTCTTAAATTTTTTTTTTTTTTCAATTGAATCTCTTTTGAAGAAAATTTCTTTTCTCAATATTCACTTTCATGCTTTGATTGCACTAAAAAGTATATTTTCATTCATCTCTAACTTATATTTTGAAGAAATAGGTAATGGATATATTATAGTGGGTAATATGGGTTAAGGTTAGCTGGGTGAGAAAAAGAAAAGGTTTATATAAAAGGCTCAAATTGGTTGACTAGTGGTAAAATTATTTTTGGGTTGGCTTTATGTCTCGAGGTTAACGAAGATGGCCTAGATAATTTTCTAGGTTTTTTATAATCTATCAGATTCAATGAACTTTTAGAATTTCAAAGTTAATACTCTAACAATTTAGGTAATTAGCCAAATTTAAAAGTTGATGGGATCAAGTTTCTTTAAGCACGCTAAAGAAAATTAGAAATATTTATAGCCTCTCAGAAAGAATGAATGGCTCTAAAGCTTACTTAGGTTATAGGTCTCTACTAAATTTCTTCATGATTTGTCAATCATTGCTACTCATCAATTTAGATTATCCATATGCAACTGTGTGTTTATATGTGATCTGAGACCTAGCTTTACTGGAATGGTTTAGAAAATGAGTAAAATGATGAATTAGTCATGTTGAGGTCCATTAATAAGCCAAAGTTATTATAGTCTAGGAATTGACCTAAAATTTGATTTGATTTTTTTTTTAATTAAGAAAATCACCTAAAAAACCTATAAAAATAAAATAGAATTAATGGAATTCTACACCCCCCAACCTGAAAGAAACATTGTCCTCAATGTTTAAAAAGTAGGATGATGATAATGCATTGAGAAATAATAATAATAAATTGAGGGATATAGAAAAAAGAAGAGAAAAGAAGAAAGTAAAAACTAAGCTACATTCTTTATTTAAAGAAGAAAATTTTCAGAGGAAAAATATTACTGAGTTTGAAACTTCCCTGGGTCCCATACGAAATGAGCCGGACAGGCCTCTGAAAATGATAGACTAGTGAATTTATCTTGCAATTTAAAAATTTTCATATTATCACTGTGCAAGATAAGTTTATCTTCAGGCTACTTTTCATAACTAAAGACACTTGTATGACAAATTTATCTCTTTTTCTAACAGGTTTGAGCACTATTTCAACCATTTTAGGACCAAATTTCTCAATTTTGTTACCATTAGGAATAATGGTAATTGCCTTTGTGTGTTCCATGCTTGTAAGTGAAGAATTAATCTCACCTACCATATAAGTATCATCAAGGTTTTCATTAGGTGGATTAGGACATTGACCTTGATCAGTAGTTTGCATTATTGGGGACATTATATCCTTCAATTCAATCATGGAATCTATGTTCTCTTTAAATTGGCCTTGAATTTGAGCAATTTTCTTCTCCTGGTTTTGCATGTGTTGATGGAAATTATCCTCGACATTTGTCTTATGTGGAGGAAGGTAAGGTCCAAAAGCAAGTGGTCCTTGTTTTCGGTGATAGGGTTGGTATTGGGCCTTGTGTGAGACATGTTCATTTTGATGATTACTCAAATTAGGACTATATGTCTCTGAAGATGGGTAAAATTGTTTCTCATAAGAATGTGTCGGTACATAAAGCTCATCCTGAAATGCAGGAACAATAGGACATTCCTGAGTTGGGTGCGTATTACTTTCACAAGTATTACACACCTGTTCGACTTTCTTAGAGGAAAAACTACCCATTTCCATGTCCTTTGTTCTAGCTAGGGATGCTATTTTCATATCATTTTTTTCAGTTGTAGCATCAATGTCTCCCCTAGCAAATGTGGTGGTGAACTTAGGATCACTTGAGTAAGCTATTTTTTCCGAATGAGCCCAAGTTTGTGCACTCTCTGCCAGCCATTCCAAATACTCTTCCGCCTCTTTTGGTTGTTTATTTAAGAAATTGCCATTACACATTATTTCAACAAATTTGCGCATATCAGAATGGAGTCCTTCATAAAAGAAGCTAATAATGCGCCAAAGTTCATATCCATGATGGGGACAAGTTAACAACAATTCTTTGAATCTTTCCCAGCATTGATAGAAAGTTTCTTTATCCTTTTGAGTAAAATTCAATATGTTTTGACGGAGAGCATTAGTCTTATGTATAGGAAAGAACTTATTTAAGAACTTCCTAGTCATTTCTTGCCATGTTCGTATGGAATCTGCCAGCAGTGAATGAAACCACATCTTAGCTTTTTCCTTTAAAGACAAAGGAAATAGTTTGAGTCTTACAATATCTAATTCAATGTTTTGTGTATGTTGGAACATGCACACTTCATCAAATTCTTGTAAATGCATGTAAGGACTCTCACTATCCAACCCATAAAATTTTGGAAGTAATTGAATTACTTCAACCTTTATTTTAATCATATCAGCATTTGAAGGTAAGTTTATACATGAAGATATGCTGGTATAATTAGGCTGTAAATGGTCTTTTAATGTTCTTCTAGGAGAAATTTCATTGTGACCATTATCCTCTTGTGATCTATTTTGGTCCCACTGCATGTTATAATTTCTTCTCCTATTTTCATGTGGTTGAGAATGATTCCTCCATTGATGTATATTATCATTGAATAGAGGTGGAGGATCATTAGCATCAAAGAGAGGATTATAATCTTCTCTATTAATGCTAGGGTACCAATTATTATTTTGGTCAGTGTTCAAATTTTGAATGAAACTGACCATGTCTTTTTTTTTTCTTTTCTTTTTCTCTTTTTCTTTTTTCTTTTTCTTTTTTCTTATTTCTTTTTACTATCTAGCTAATGCAACCTAAATGCTAATGATAGGGCACAAAAATTCAAATACCCCTAAGGCTAGCAAGCAGAAATTTGATTATCTTAGAATAGTGAGGGGGAAAAGCTTTTAAATTAGGCTAATCTAAAGCCCCTCCTCTCTTTCAGACTTGCCCCACTGCTTACCAGTTAGATCCTACCTAACTAACCACTTCACACCCTCCTCAGCTAGCCGTAGGTAGTCTGAGTCATTGAATGTGTTGGCAGAGCTAGTCGTTTAAAAACCACCATAGTCAGTTAAATGGGGTCCACTGGGGTGGCAATAGGTCGCCTCCTTCCAAGAGGGTCCTATGAGCATGTGGTGGGCCCTATAGGTCTCTTCTAATTGATTTTAAATTAAATTTGAAGGTTGGGATACGTGCTTGTGGTGATTATCCTAAGTGGGCCAAGAGGTGGTGATGAAATCCACCCTTGATCTTGTGGGGTTAAGTGCCCTTACTAATTCATTTTTCCATTCCATGGCAATTCAGTTAACATATAATCACCTTAAAGCAAATAAACATGCCCTAAAAATGTAAGAATTTTTTTTTTTAACAAACTAATTCAAACCCTAAAAAATGCAACATGTATCAAATGTATTATATATGCTTTTATACTAACGCCCAATGCAATTTTAATATAATAATGCAACACGTAAACTAGAACTTTAAAGGAGTTCAGGAGTTTCTCACAATGGGGTCCTGGAAAATGTCTTCTTGTACAAGGGTGGGGCCATTTACATTCCACCTCTACTTCCAAGTTATGATGGCCCACCCTTGACCTGTATTATTACAACCTTTTAAATGAATTTGTAAAAATAAAATAATTACATGAAATCCTCACTACAATTCACTCAAAATAAATTGCAATTATCCTAATTAAACTCCTTGAATTTCTCCTTTCTTTTTCAATTTTCCTGCAAAATAAGAGATTATCAGTAAGTACCAAAATTTAGGAGAAATTAAATTTATGCACTAACAAAAATTTTAAAATGCACCTAAAATGTTAAAACAATGCAACTCCTAAAATTTTTGAATTTTTATGATTTTTTTAATTTTTAATTAAAATTTATGAAAACACCGTTGTGGGTCCCTGGCAACGGTGCCAAAAACTTGTTGAGTGTTTTCTGCAAGTGCACGACTGTTGTAGTCTAGCTAGTGCAAGTCCGGGTTGAATTCCTCGGAGACTCGACTTAAATATGGAGTTTACACAAATTTCAATTAATAAAAATAAAAATAACAGAAATAAACTAAAAATAAAAGAAAATTGAACTTTATTCAACTATTGCAATGTTCACAATTATTTATTCCAAAGAAAACAGAAAATAAAACCAAAAGGAGTCCAGGATAAGCTTGTCCCTGGATAGTCAGAATAAGGATAAAGTAAAAATCAGATTAGTCAGGGACACAGATGTAATTTAAGTGAGGACACAGTTGGAATTAAAGACAAAGGACCCAGATGGAATTACATTGAGGATACATTGGGAATTTCTGAGATCTGCCAAGGGGAGAAATGTAATTTTAGGGGATTTTGATTTTAAACGAAAAACCAGGAAAACTTTTGAGGAAATCAAGATGGGGGTACTGTTCATGAACAGTACGAGGAAATCGAACGGGGAGAAGAAAAGAAAAAGAAGAAGAAGGAGAAGAAGGGGAAGGAGGAAGAAGAGGGGAAGGGAAGAGGAAGGAGAAGGAGGGAGAGGAAAAAGGTGAGGAGAAAACCCGATCTGGGTTTTCTCTCCCGTGGCCATCTGGTGATGGAGAGAAAGACCGGATGAAGCAGAGGAGGAAAAGGGAAAGAGGAGAAAGGAAGCTAAACAGAGGGAATTTGGAGAAAACCCAGATTGGGTTCTCTCTCCCTGAGCCGTGTGGTGAAGATGGGAACGCTGCTGGGGGAAGCCAGCTGGTTCAAGTGAGCTGGCTCGGTGAAGCAAAGAGAAGAGGACAAGGAGAAACAGTGCGATGTGAGAGAGAGAGAGAGAGAGAGAGAGAGAGAGAGAGCGCTAGAAAGAGGTGACGGTGATCAAGGAGAGGTGAAGGTAGAGGGTGGCGTAGACTGAGGTGTGCCAGTGCGATTGAAGATCTGGGAGTCCGGGTGGTCTGGTTTTGCTGAGGATCAGAGAACGACAAAGGTAGAGGATAAAAAACGACACATGGTACTGGATGGTGAATAGAGCTGGGCTTTGTTTGAGCAGGGCAGTGTTGAAGCAAAACCGCACAGAGAGGAGAGCAAGCGTTGTCTGATGCGATGGAGGCAGGGGCCAGTGACGATGAACCGAAGCAACTGGATTGGGTAGAAGAGGGTGCGATCTGGGCTTGATGTGATGTAGAGGACAAGAGAGAGAGAAAGGAATTTGGGAAAATACTTGTTGGAGAGGAGAAAATGGTGAGAGGGTACGTAGCCGTGGGAAAGGAAATAGAAAAGGCGAGGCACATGCGGCGGGGTTCTAGGTGACGGTGAAAAGGGTGACGACGGCAGGCTATGTGGAGACGAAGATGGTGCTCGGGATAGTGGAGAAGGGAAGTGAGAATAGGGAGAGCATGAGAGGGGGGTAGAGAGAGAGAGTGGGGAACTGAAGAGATGGAGAGGAACAATCCTTCTGTCTCTCTCTGTGCAAGGGGCCGAAGTCGATGGAGAAGAGGGGAGCCCTTGAGAAAAAAGTCTGTCCCGGCTGAGCTACTCGCTCCTCCCCTTTAAGGAAGCAAAGCCAGCCTGAATATATTATTTTATTGTAAAACGTGCAGCTTGCCCATGCCTCGCCCAAGGTTTGCCCATGATATCTTGCCGCATGTCCATGTGATGTTGCCATATGCATCATGGGTCATGGGTCAACTTTGCCCAAATTTGTGGCATGGGACCCCTTAAGCAAATATGAAGCGTCCAATGTATTCTGGCTTACCTGCAAAAAAAATATATAAAATTAAAATTATTTTATGTGAATAATTAGCCATAATGATCATCCAATCGTTAACTTTTCAAATTAACGGTTGGATAATTTACTATAACTAAAATTGATTTAAAATCACAAAATTACCTATTTAAATGATCTAATAAAATGATAATATAAGGTTATTTTTGACAAAATTAAGGACTCAACAGGTATATAGAGAACAAAGCTAAAAACTATACATTATTCTAATACTTAGAACTTGATTCAAAGAAAAGCTTAAATACACTCCAAAAATTCTCAAACTAATCTCTAATATCATTCCTATGAAACCCAAAAAGAAATCAAGAGAGCAAGAGCAAGAATATTGGAAGGAAATAAAAAAGAACTAATCCCGAAATCCAAGTTAGAAACAAGGAAAAAATGAATGGAAATAAAAAAGACTCAAAGCTACTATTGTGACGACCCGCGTTTTATATGATGCAAATTTGATAAAAAGGCGAGATCTCTTATTTTATAATTATGAAATGCATGAAAATCTTTTTCGTTTTGGAAAACAAGCTTTTGTATAAAACCCCGAGTGTCAAAACACATTTTCCAATTATCTAGCCATGGCAAAGTTTTAAATCAACATTATTCCCAAGAAAGTGGTAGTCACAAATTTCGGCTATAGAGAGTAACTACAATCAAGTAACATTGAAAGATAAGGTAGGGGTTTACTTACTTGCACTTAGTCTGGGTGTCTTCTGTCACAAGCGTTCTTTGTCTTTAAGTATTTACTTTGTGTCTGAAAAATGTTGAGGATTGGGTGAGTATATACTATACTCAGTAGGAGTCTATCACTACTAGTTTTACAATGCATGCGATGTTTAAAACTATATGCTTCTTTCAAAACATGTGCATGTCTGAACACTCAAGTTCATTATTGAGATTAAAAACCATCATCGAATTGGAATATTGACGACTTAAGGAAATCACATAATCCAAGTCGAAAGTATCATATATATATATCATAACATAATGATATGCATAAGATGCTTCATTGAATCCAACTCATGGATATCTAGTATGGTATGGTCGACCAACCTCATATCATGCCATATGCAATGCAAATAAGTCCACGAAACCATAGGGTCCAACTATGCCCATGACCTCACTGCCATGTGGTCCCCGGGTACCTAAGGACACTCGGTCATAGCCTCAATGGGGCCTATGACACGTCAACCCAGTGCCGTGACACCAGTGGTAGCCCCCTGTACCACATGCAGTCGACGTAGGGACATTGCCCGTACCCATCAACCTAATAGTAGTAGAGGCTGGAGGCCAACCCAAACCTCTCGGTATAGTGCCCACGAGCTTATCAGCCTAAATCATATTAGATCAAATAAGTGAAAACCTCTTTTTCAAAACCTATCCTCTTCGGGTCCCTCACAACTGCCTACCTAGCGTCTTTTGGGCACTCCAATGTCTTTTGGTAACCCTCAAGGACATGCAATCTTTCAAAAACTCAATGCTCACAAATCATACAATGTATGAAATTGTTTGCAAAACATATCTATGCATAATGTATATGCAATTATTTGCAAAACATATCCATGCATAAAGCATTTATCATATGTATGCTGAATTAAGTCATGCTAAACAAGTCATGTACTTTAAACATGTATTCTCAAAACAAATCATGGCTCTTTTAAAAAGTCTAGTAGCAATAGAGCACCTACCTGGCTAGGTCGCGCTAACCCCTTTGTCCTCGTACACTTCTGAACATGGTTTGGGGAATCAAGGTTAGTTTGGCCTATCTTTTATAGGTTTTAGAGTGGTTGGTCTTACTACTTAGGCATTAAGGGTTCATCCCCATGCCTATGGGTGTCCTAAGGTCCTAATTGGGCCTTGGTATCACCAAGTTTATAAAGATTTAGTGGCCCCGTTCCACTATCATAGTTTAAGAGTTGTGCCCACCTTAGATTGGGCCTTGATTAGATATTTTAAGGTTTGGATGTGTCCGCGTCGTCGACACGGACACAACGCCTTTCACGGCGCCTCAATCGAACGCAGACGACGTGTTTCGTGCGGTGGGGAGCATTTTGTTTGTTGGGGGACCGAGGCGTCCTTGGGACGCCTTGGTTTGACCCTGTCAAACCAGTGCGGCCCAGGGATCATCCCTGGGTCCTTTGTGATGCTCTAGGGCTCTGTTTTGCATGATTTTACATGCAAAAACTTAGGGAAACTTAGCCTATGACTAATGTAAAGACGGGTTTTGAGGGATTTTGGGCATACCTGGCTCGTTGCTGGGTTTTTCTCCACATTTTTCCTCTTGGTTGCTTCTCCAAAATGGGTTTTTCTCAAGCTTTTGGGCTGCCATTAGAGGCGCCCAAGAGCTCTATTTATAAAGCTATAAGAGGGTTCTGGGGGGGGCTCTCACTGCCCTTGAATGGCGGTGGAGAAACCTCCAGAATGGTGGTGATTTCTCCTCCAAACACCGCCGTTCTAGAACCCTCTAGGAGGTTGAGGAAAGGGGGTGCCCGTATCAAAACGGGCCCCTATGTTTTGCAGGCTAAATTCGTTTTTAGTAAAAATTAGATTTTTGCCCCTGAACTTCAAAGGGCCATAACTTGCTCATTTTAACTCTGTTGCAGGTGATTTTGGTCTTGTTGGATTCCTTTTTCTGAGACACACCTAATGGTACCATTTTCAGTTCCAAATTTCTGGGTTCAGTTAGGGTGAATAGTGAAATGACCAAAATACCCTTATCTTCAAAAACTGAACTTTTCATTGCAAACTTGGGATTTTAATGTTACAAAATTGGAGTCATTACATTCTTACCCACTTAGGGGAATTTCACCCTTGAAATTCTACAATATATACAGTCAAAAGATCTCAGGGTACTTTTCTCGCATTTCTGACTCCAGTTCCCAAGTCTCTTCTTTCATGTGTGCATTTCTCCACAAAACTTTGACTAAGTGTATGTCCTTGTTCCGCAGCTTCTTACTCTTACAATCCCAGATCTCAACTGGTTTCGTCTCTAGCTTGAGCTCCTCCGTCAACTCTATGGGTACCTGGTTGATGACATGAGCAAGGTCAGGCACGTACCTCCTTAGCATAGATACATGGAATACGTTATGCACTTCAGATAGCTGAGCGGGTAGTGCGATCCTGTAGGCCATTTTTCCCACTTTCTCTAGGATTTTGAAAGGTCCTATATAACGCGGACTAAGCTTGCCTTTGATGCTGAACCGCATAACTCCTTTAGTGGGAGATATCTTCAGGAAAATGTGCTCTCCTATGTGGAATTCTAATGGTCTCCTCCTTCGATCAGCATAGCTCTTTTGGCAGCTTTGAGCTGTGAGGAGGCATCTTCTTATGAGTTTGACCTTCTCGGTGCATTGCTCCACCAGCTCGGACTGGAGCACCCTGGACTCTCCAACTTCACTCCAACTGGTGGGTGATCAACAGGGTCTCCCATAGAGCACCTCGTACGGAGCCATGCCAATGCTCGACTGAAAGTTGTTGTACGCGAACTCTACTAGCAGTAGGTTTTCATCCCAGCTCTGCTTCCAATCGAGGGCACAGGTTTGCAACATATTTTCAACTATCTGGATCATGCGCTCTGACTGTCCATCGGTCTATGGATGGAAGGCTATGCTATAGTTCAAGGAAGATCCTAAGGATTTTTGGACGGACTTCTAGAGTTGCGAAGTGAAGCGGCTATCCCTATCTGAAGTGATACTAAGGGGTATGCCATGTAAACTCACTATCTCTTTGATGTATAGCTGAGATAGGCTGTCAGTGGACTGGGTATGGCGTATAGGAAGGAAATGGGTTGTCTTAGTCAATCTATCAACAATTACCCAGATCATGTCATGACCCTTAGAGGTCCTGGTTTACCCTACGATGAAGTCCATGGTAATATGGTCCCATTTCCATTCGGGTAACACAAGGGGTTGTAACAATCCCGCAGGTCTTTGATGTTCAGCCTTTACTTGTTGACAGGTTAGACACTTTGCCACAAATTCCCCTATGTCTCTTTTCATACCATCCCACCAATATTGTCTCTTAAGTCTTGATACATCTTAGTTCCTCCCGGGTGTATAGTATACTTAGATCGATGAGCCTCTTTTAAGATTTCTTGTCTTAACTCTTCATTAGCCGATACCACTAATCTTCCTTGCATGTAAACGCTACCATCTTCCCTTTTTGTAAACCCTGGTTTTCCTATGAAAGCTTGTATATTCGGATCTCCTTTCTATTCTTGCTTAACCTTTTCATTAACAGCTGACTTTATTGTTAGACCTGCCATAACGATCTTGTGCTTACTTATATTTGGTTTCCATGTGATTACTTCTTGTAATAGCTTCCATCTCCTAGTGAATAAACTTGCACACATCCCTTGGGTTTTTCTACTTAATGCATTAGCTACCACATTAGCTTTTCCAGGGTGATAATGAATGGAGAAGTCATAGTCTTTTAAGTATTCCATCCATCTTCTTTGTCGCATGTTTAAGTCTTGTTGGGAAAAGATATATTTAAGACTCTTGTGATCTGTAAAAACTTCAAACTTTTCCCCTTATAAATAATGTCTCCAAATTCGCAAGGCAAAGATTATGGCCGTTAATTCCAAGTCATGGGTCGGGTTATTGACTTCATGCTTCTTGAGTTGCTGAGAAGCATAAGCAATTACCTTCCCATGTTGCATAAGTACGCAGCCTAGTCCTTGTTGCGAGGCATCGCTGTATATCTCAAATCCGCCACTTTTTGAAGGTAAGGTAAGGACAGGTGTTGTAGTTAACCTTCTTTTTAGTTCCTGGAAGCTTTCCTCACATTTATTAGTCCATTCAAATCTTGTGTCTTTCCTGGTCAGCTTAGTTAGAGGTAAAGCAATTTGTGAAAAACCCTCGATGAATCTCCTGTAATATCCGGCAAGTCCTAAGAAGCTTCTTATTTCTGTGACTGTCTTAGGTCTTTCCCAGTTCTGTACTGATTCAACCTTAGTGGGGTCAACTACTATGCCATCCTGAGAAATAATGTGTCCTAAGAGAATACCTTTCCCAGCCAAAACTCACACTTACTGAATTTTGCATATAACTTGTGTGCTCGTAGGGTGCTTAATGTTATCCTTAGATGTTCCTTATGGTCTTCAGAAGTTTCTAAATATATCAAGATATCATCCACAAACACTATGATGAATTTATCTAAGTACTCCTTAAACACCCTGTTCATGAGGTCCATAAACATGGCTGGAGCATTAGTTAAACCAAAGGACATCACTCTGAATTCATAATGGTCGTATCGAGTCCTGAAGGCTGTCTTGGGGATATCTTCTTCTCTAACTCGAAGTTGATGGTACCCGGATCATAGATCAATCTTAGAGAAGACTCTGGCTGACTGAAGTTGATCGAAAAGGTCATCAATTCGGGGAAGGGGGTACTTACTCTTAATGGTGACCCTATTTAGCATCCGATAGTCTACACACAATCTCATGAAGCCATCCTTTTTCTTAACAAAAAGGACTGGAGCTCCCCACGGAGATACGTTAGGTCGTATGAACCCTTTATCAAGTAGTTCCTGTAACTAGGTCTTCAGTTCTTTTAGTTCTGCAGGAGCCATTCGGTAAGGAGCTTTGGAAATGGGGGAAGTACCGGGTATAAGGTCAATGATAAACTCAATTTCTCGTGGTGGAGGTAGACCTGGTAAGTCCTCAGGGAATATGTCAGGAAATTCTTGGACTACCTCGACATCTTCTAGCTTTGGTTGGGGACTCTCGACAGATTCAATCTTGGCTAAGAAGAAGGGGATCCTTGAGCAATGTGCTTAACTGCTTTCATGGCAGAAATAACACATGCTCCAGAATAATCCTTTCTTTCTTAGAGGGTGAAAGTGTCTCCATTAGGTAGGGTAAAAGTGACATGTTTCTGGCAGCAATCAACAAAGGCTTGATGAAAGGCTAGCCAATCCATACCTAGGATGATGTCGAAGTCATTCATATCTAAGTGAATGAGATTTTATGTAGCAAATGATCCTTGATCAAAATGGGGGCATCCTGGAGATAAGAATAGGTGGGAAGTGCCTGGCCTATAGTAGTCATGACTTCTAGAGTGAAGTCCAAGTCCTATGGTATAATGTCCAAGGATGATGCAAACTCCTGGGATATGAAAGAATGAGTGGAGCCTGTATCGAATAGAACTTTAGCAAGTGTCTCATAGATGGAAAGAATACCTTCAACTATTGCATTTGAAGCCTGGGCTTGACTGGAAGTGAGGGCAAAGACATGTCCTTGGCTTTTTGGAACTTGATCTTCTTTACGCTCTTGTACTTTCCTTTTTGGACAATTACTAGCAAAATGTCCTAATTCTCCACAACTATAGCAAGTGATGTTGAAAGTGGGACATGTTTTGCCTGGATGATTCCTGTTACACCTAGGGCATGCCTTCCAATCTGGTCTTCTTCCTTTGTTTTCAAACGGCTTCTTGAAAGGTGGCCTGGGTCTAGATGACTGAAATGGTCTCTTTCCTTTATTTCTCATGGTGTTGATGTTCTTAGTTCCCTTTATTGCTTGGTTCCTTTGATAATCTTTTTCGTATAGGGAGGCCATCTCTCGGCTTTGGCTACCGTGGAAGGTTGGAAACCTAGAACTCTGTTCCTGAGTCTTGGGTTAAGCCCATCTACAAATCGTTCTGCCGCATCTTCCTCACATGGTGCAAATCTTCGGAGGCTGATGAATCTACTTTCATACTGTAGGACAGTCATATTTCCTTGTTCTAAGTCCATAAATTCCTTTTCCTTCTCTTTTCTTATGTGTTTAGGATAATATTTGTCATTAAAGACCTTTTTAAACTCTTCCCATCCTATTGTTTCTCGCTGGTCAAAATAAGTCCTTTCTGCTATTTCCCACCAAAAGGTAGCCTCTCCTCTAAACACAAATGTGGCCATGGGTACTTTTCTTTCTTCAGCTATGTTCATGGCTTTAAATATGTTTTCAATATCAATTAACCATTTTTCAGCTGTAGATGCTTCATCTTCTCTTGTGAATGAGGGAGCTAATTTCTGAAACCTTTCTAACTGAACCTCAGTCCTATCTATTGCTTTATCAGGGGAAGGATCTCATGTGGTAGGGGTTTGGCTTTGACTATTCATGTATTGTCCCATATTTTGTAGGAATTGCTGGAACAATTCAGCCATCCCATTGGCCTACCTAGTGGAGTCCACTGGTGGGGCTTCAGGTCTTGGAACATTGCTTCCTTTCTTCTTAGGCATCTGTAATCACAAGGTAATTTACCAATCCTTAGTATGTGTTATCATATTACCCCTTACTCTTTCATAGATGAAACTTCATTATAAGTTATTCTCCTCATAACTGGGTTGTGAGTAAAGTCAAACCGCGCTCTAATACCAACAGTGACGACCCGGGTTTTATATGATGCAAATTTGATAAAAAGGCAAGATCTCTTGTTTTATAATTATGAAATGCATGAAAATCTTTTTCATTTTGGAAAAAATGATTTTGTATAAAACCCTGAGTGTCAAAACACATTTTTCAATTATCTGGCCATGGCAAAGTTTTAAATCAGCATTATTCCCAAGAAAGTGTTAGTCACAGCCTCAGCTATAGAGAGTAACTACAATCAAGTAACATTGAAAGATAATGTAGGGGTTTACTTACTTGCACTTAGTCTGGGTGTCTTCTGTCACAAGCGTTCTTTGTCCTTAAGTATTTACTTTGTGTCTGAAAAATGTTGAGGATTGGGTGAGTATATACTATACTCAGTAGGAGTCTATCACTACTAGTTTTACAATGCATGCGATGTTTAAAACTATATGCTTCTTTCAAAACATGTGCATGTCTGAACACTCAAGTTCATTATTGAGATTAAAAACCATCATCGAATTGGAATATTGACGACTTAAGGAAATCACATAATCCAAGTCGGAAGTATCATATATATATATATCATAACATAATGATATGCATAAGATGCTTCATTGAATCCAACTCATGGATATCTAGTATGGTATGGTCGGCCAACCTCATATCATGCCATATGCAATGCAAATAAGTCCACGAAACCATAGGGTCCAATTATGCCCACGACCTCGCTGTCATGTGGTCCCCGAGTACCTAAGGACACTCGGTCATAGCCTCAACGGGGCCTATGACACCTCGACCCAGTGCCGTAACACCAGTGGTAGCCCCCTATACCACATGCAAACGATGTAGGGACATTGCACTTTTTGGGCGTGGTACCCATCCACCTAATAGTGGTAGAGGCTGGAGGCCAACCCAAACCTCTTGGCATAGCGCCCACGAGCTTATCAGCCCAAATCATATCAGATCAAACAAGCAAAAACCTCTTTTTCAAAACCTGTCCTCTTTGGGTCCCTCACAACTACCTACCCAGCGTCTTTTGGGCACTTCTGCATCTTTTGGTAACCCTCAAGGACATGCAATCCTTCAAAAACTCAATGCTCACAAATTATACAATGTATGCAATTGTTTGCAAAACATATCTATGCATAATGTATATGTAATTATTTGCAAAACATATCTATGCATAAAGCATTTATTATATGTATGCTGAATTAAGTCATGCTAAACAAGTCATGTACTTTAAACATGTATTCTCAAAACAATCATGGCTCTTTTAAAAAGTCTAGTAGCAATAGAGCACCTACCTGGCTAGGTTGCGCTAATCCCTTTGTCCTCGTATGCTCCTGAACATGGTTTGGAGAATCAAGGTTAGTTTGGCTTATCTTTTATAGGTTTTAGAGTGGTTGGTCTTACTACTTAGGCATTAAGGGTTCATCCATATGCCTATGGGTGTCCTAAGGTCCTAATTGGGCCTTGGTATCACCAAGTTTGCAAAGATTTAGTGGCCCCCCGCCACTATCATAGTCTAAGGGTCGTACCCACCTTAGATTAGGCCTTGATCAGATATTTTAAGATTTGGATGTGTCCATGTCGTCAACACGGACACAACGCCTTTCGCAGCGCCTCAATCGAAGCCCTAAATCTCAAGTTATAAGCTTTTTAGTATCACATGTACTTAAAGGCCTTTAAGAGGTGGAATCCCAGAACACTAACGCGTTGCGCGTCAGCGGCATGCACCCCAGCATGCACATCTACAGACGCGCTGGATTCCGGCACGTCTTTTTCATTTGCGGGCGCGTCCACGGACGCACCCGCTGGTTTCTCCCGAACGCAGATGACGTGTTTCGTGCGGTGGGGAGCATTTCGTTCGTTGGGGGACCGGGGCGTCCTTGGGACGCCTTGGTTTGACCTTGTCGAACCAGTGCAGCCCAAGGATCATCCCTGGGTCCTTTCTGATGCTCTAGGGCTCTATTTTACATGATTTTATATGCAAAAACTTAGGGAAACTTAGCCTAGTACTAATGTGAAGATGGGTTTTGAGGGATTTTGGGCATACCTGGCTCGTTGCTGGGTTTTTCTCCATGTTTCTCCTCTCGGTTGCTTCTCCAAAATGGGTTTTTCTCAAGCTTTTGGGCTGCCATTAGAGGCGCCCAAGAGCTCTATTTATAGAGCTATAAGAGGGTTCTGGAGGGTGCTCTCACCGCCCTTGAATGGCGGTGGAGAAACCTCCAGAATGGTGGTGATTTCTCCTCCAAACACCGCCATTCTAGAACCCTCTAGGAGGTTGAAGAAAGGGGGTGCCCGTATCAAAACGGGCCCCTGTGTTTTGCAAGCTAAATCCGTTTTTAGTGAAAATTACATTTTTGCCCCTGAACTTCAAAGGGCCATAACTTGCTCATTTTAACTCTGTTTCAGGTGATTTTAGTCTTGTTGGATTCCTTTTTCCGAGATGCACCTAATGGTATCATTTTAAGGACCAAATTTCTTGGTTCAGTCAGGGTGAATAGTGAAATGACCAAAATACCCTTATCTTAAAAAACTGAACTTTTCATTGCAAACTTGGGATTTTAATGTTACAAAATTGGAGTCATTACAACTATCCTCTTGGTTATCACTATAAGAGAAAAGATAACTTTGATCTTAAAGAATTAAGGAAGAAAAGTAAGAGAGATGGAAGCAACAGTGAAAGGATAACAAAGAGGAACTACGTGTAGGAAACTAAAACAACAAAGAAAGTAATAAACAACCAATGAAACAAGGAATTAAAATAAGGTACTAACCTGGAATTGAAGTGCAAAAACCAAAGTAACAAAGCAAGGAAAAGGTTTGGAAGACAAGGAAAAGCAGTCAAGATGTTGAAGTCCAAAGCTCTAAAAGTACAACTTAACAAAGATGAATGAAAATTTTCACAAGTTATCCACATACCAAAGCCATTTAATTACAACTATATCTCGCAGTGTAGTGTGTGAACAGCTATATAAGTTAGGACTTCTAAATATATATGCTTATACTCCACTGTAATGATGTTTGTCCTTAATTTCTCATTAGTAGACACTTAGAAATAAAGCTGTCAGAGAAAAGGGGTCAAATAAAATACTCTCTTTGTGTGACTGAATCCAAAGATACTAATGGTTCACATAATCTTATGAGCACAAATGAGACAAACGAATTAGGATCCCTAAGAATGATTTCCATTACCAAAACCAGTAAGGGTATTTCACATTAATCCCTTCCTAATTATATTCTCTTTAAGGCTCTCATCCACCTTAAGATCAATAGGTCTTTAGATGGGGGCTTAGGATAGATTCTAAAAGGAAGGGTATAAGGATTTCAAATTTTCAAATCTAAGTAAATGTCTTCAATAATTGTTTGGGCAACTTTTATTTTAATTGTAATAAAGTGAATATCTTTTCTATTTTTCCTTCCTCTTCATTTTTCTTTCTCTTGATATTTATACTTTTCTAAATTTTCTTTGTATTTATTTTTTCTTCGAGGAAAGGCTTTTTTCTTTGTAGATACATAATTCTTATAATTTTGTACTTTTTTAACTTTTTCCACCATTTGTACTCATTTAGGTAATGGATATTCAACTTGGTTTTTTAGGTTAAGTAAAGTAGGGTTTTCAAAAGAAAAGGACTATCAAGAGGTGCAAATGGTCTAACTAGTGGTATTTTATACTGGGTAAGCTTCATGTATCTGGGCTGAAACAAGGATAGCCTATATCATTTCTTAAGTTCCTTGAAGCCTATCAGATTCAATAAATGTTTAGGAAAGAAAGTTAGTACTCTTCTTTGATTCTTGGCTATTGACCAAAACAAACATACCGAGATCTTTCGACATTGATGTTCGCTGAAGAAATTATGGAATTACATATAACCCTTAGAAAAATAATAGTCACTAAAACTTACTTAGGTGTATAGGTCTCCAATGATTTCCTGAAGGACCCTAAGTCATAATCATTTATCTGTCTAGACTATGCACTATGTATAGGTGTGTTTCATTATTTAACTTTCATAGAATACTTCAAGTCATGAATAAAATGCAAAATTAATTATATGCATTTCTATTAAGAAGTTATAGTAGGTGAAATACAAAGTTTCTAAAAATCCAATTCTCATCATAGTAAGGAATTTTAATTGTAAAATCTTAAAAACTTGAAAAACCTTTTTTTTTCAAAATACAAAAAAACTCAGAAATCTCATGCATGTCCACACCCCCAACCTAAACTATACATTGTCCTTAATGTTTTGAAACATAGGGCTTTATATGATAAATGGGTAATGCAAAATAGCAAGATTCTCTAATAACACTAGTTGCCTCTAGTGAGCGCTAAGTTTAATGTCTTTAGCCAAACAAACAATGTCATGACGAATGCAAATTCAATGATGAATGCTGGTATTAAGGAATATGCTATGGTGGGTAATGGTATACAAGTTCATCTAACAAGATTTCTTCTAATTCAAGGTTTACCAACTCGAGATAGTGTTTCAACCTTTGCCCAATGACTTTGAAAATCTCTCCATTTTTTTCTATCTTGACATCTCCATGAGGGTAAACAACACGTAATGTGTAAGGTCCAGTCCATCGAGATCAAAGTTTCTAGGGAATAGATTCAATCTAGGAAAACATAAAAGGACCTTTTATCCTAGGCTAAAGGACTATCGCAGGATGTGTCTATTATGATGGCTTTTCATGAGGTTGTTGTACATCTTAGCTGACTCATATGCATCTTTTCTAAGTTCATCTAATTCTTTGAGTTGGGATTTTCTATGGGTTCGAGCAGTATCTAGGTGAAAATTGAGCTTTTTAATGGCCCAATATACTCTCTACTCAAGTTCTACTGGGAGGTAGCAGGCCTTTCCATAGACTAAGCAATAGAGTGACACGCCTAGAGGGGTCTTGTATGCAGTCTAGTAGGCCCATAAAGCATTACTAAGTCTTAAGGACTAGTCTTTCCTATTTGGATTGATTGTCTTTTCTAAAATTCACTTTATCTCCCTGTTAGACACTTCTACCTGTCCACTAGTCTAAGGATGATAATGGATCGCAATCCTATGAGTAACACCATATTTCTTCATTAAGTTCTCAAATACTATTGGAAAAGTGTTTACCCTAATCACTAATTATGGCCCTTAGAGTACCAAAGTGTGCAAGTACATTTTCTTTTAAAATCTTGATCACCACCTTGTGTTCATTGGTCTTGCACGGTATAGTTTCCACCCATTTAGATACATAGTCCACTCCCACAAGGATATACAAACAATTAAAAGAGTTAGGAAAAGGTCCCATGAAGTCAATGCTCTAAACATCAAATGGATGATAAGAATGGGGTTCAAAGGCATCATATTTCTTCTTCCTGTGCCCAAAAATCTCCATTGATTTCTAATTTTTCAAAGGCCATACAGCATAGATTAAAGCACCACCATACTAGAAATTCTAGCAAGGCACTACCACATGTCTACTTTGTTTTAACTCCAACATCACCAACATTGCTGTTCCAGCCTTGGAACATGAATTGGCTGATTATTATCTAAGTCAGTCATGATTTTCCTCCAAAAAGGCATTCCTTTTCCCATTCATTCAAGGAACAAATTCCCACCAACTAGTCATGTACCACTACTAGCATTTCTTATTCTAGTAGTGTGTGTTTCTTCACCATTTTATGCCACCATATGTATGCTTCCCGTACTAACAAGTAAATAAGTTATTAGATACCAAAACCCATGAAATAAATGATCAACATTTTATTGTTATCATGTTCAATAATGATGGTGAAAATGGTTCCATTTTCTTGAAATTTCTTGTAGAAATCTCTATGGGAAAATGGTGCTTCTTCTAAACACCCCAAAATCGATATTCATAACATCAAATTTTAAGCATCAAATGGCAACATTACAACATGCATCAAACCAACTCAAAATCCCATAAAACCATTCATTCAATTTGTTTAAATATAGGGTCATTCTCTAATAGAACAAACATCCCTTATTTTGGACCAAAAACCATCCCAAAACAGATCATGGATATCTCACTTCAAAACATGTCACTAGCTAGGTTAAATAGATGAATTTCATGTAAGAAATTTTTGTCTACCATATTGTGAAATATACATGATGTAATCAATCCAAGAAATCAACTTTTAACAAGCAAACTAGTGAGTTTAACTTGCCTATAATTTCTTATCCACACTTCTATGGAATTCAGGAAAACATGTTTGAAACTCTAGTAAAAATCCTTGCTTTCTAAAGCTAGAACCAAAATCCATATTAATGATCTTCCAAAATGCCCCAAGCTAGTTTAGAGCTTCCATATTCTACAAGAGATTGTGTGTATTTGGTCCTCAATTTGGTGTTGAATTCCCCTTCAGTAAGACATTTTCACCATTGCCCAAAAGCTCACTTTGGTTGGTGTTTTTCTTCACCCTTCTTCCTTCCTTCGATCCCATTGGTCACTCTCATTCAATCATCATTTCCCCCACTATTTCCCTATGTTTCACCTTCTCAGATCTCCTTTCTCGCACTAGCTTCCTATTGCTCCACCGTCCTTCTTTGTATGCTAAATAGTTCTACGCATGGGCTAGGAAACATTTTGACTTCCACCCCATTCTTTTACCTCATAACATTTTTATTTTAGATTTTAGTGGCTAGATATCACATGGGATGAAACCACCTGCTACTCCCTTGTGCATTCATGTGGTGGCTGGTTTCCCCTTTGTTAATTTGGCCAGCCACTTTTACTTATGTGATAAAAACCCCTTAGTGTAAAGACTTTGCAATTGTACCCAAATTTGATTCTATATTTCTACTTGACATCTAATAGCAATCACATCTTATGGCATGATAATCCATGCTACTTGGCCTTACTTACCTAATGTTCCCACTGTTGTAATTTTGTGGGATACCTACCACTTAATCAACCAACGGCTGATCTCCTTCTTGATCCACATTTCCTTATACCTTGAACTATTCATCAATAACTTTTCCCTTAGGTTGATGCACCAATTGGCACACTTATACACCCATATAAAGTGTCTCTTTTACCTTTGATCATCTATAGATGCAAAAACAAACACTTACTTGTATGGAGGTCTATTGATGGAACCCATATAATTTGATCCATCCATCAACTAACTTTGCACTTTCACCTATGTGATATTTCATTCTTAACATCTATTCATGGTATCTCACACTCTAAAACATCATCTAATTAGATTGTTTTATTGATGATTACTAGTAAGGAGTCTTAAAAAGATATGAAATTGGTATGGAAATAAAAGAAAAAAATTCCTATTTTTTGTAATTGTCATTGTTTATTCATTGTTAATGAACATTAAAATATATGAAACTACTAAATTTGTGCAATTTACAATTCTTCATATTCATTTGAAAAAGCTCAACTTCCATTCTTGAAATGGTTCACTTGATGCTATGGATATCTACATGTTATGGCCTAGAATGGCAATATTTTTATTGTTATTGATAAGGACCATATCATTGATTCTAATGGTTCACTTAGCTATATGTGTTTTATAGTTTGTTAATGATCCACCTTATATGATCAATTGCTTTGGATTCTTTGTTAAATGATTAAAAACATGATAAATTTGCATTATCTTCTATATTAGAGCTACTTGTCATGAGCTATGAAATAAGCATGAGCAGTTGGACACTAATTATTTTGAAATGGATATTGGATGATAAATGCATGTTTTTCTTATTGAGACTATGGATTTGAAAGGTTCTCATATCTTGGAAAATGAAAGGTTTTCATACTACAAATAAGTGATTAGGACTTCCATGTTTTCTGCAAATGGTTTTCCATACAACTTGATTTCCCATGTGATGCTTTGATTGATGTTTAGGCAAGCACTCTATGAGTAGCTAATAAACCTGTGGATGTTATATGATTGATGATTTGGGTAGGTGCCCTACAGGAAGGCATAAGTCTCATGGATGATTTTGGGTAAGTTCTCTACGAGCAGGCGTAAATCCCACTGCAAGTGCTCTACGAGTAGCTGTAAGTCCTAAGGCAAGCTCGCTATATGCAGCTATAATTCTTGAGATTAGATGGCCTCTACCCTTTGATTTAGGTAATAGCTCAATATGATCTTATAGGAGTGGTTTCATGGGGATTGCTCTTGGGATAGCTGGTAACCCGCACAAGGGCTAGTGAAGAGTCCATGTGGTACACGAGGATAACACTGATGGTAGCTACTCATGGTGATGATAGCATTATATGATCATAAGCATCTAGTTTGGGCATGTTGGATGTGCTAGCCACTCTTGAGAGTCTAGACCAATTCTCTCACCCCATTCCATCTTGACAAGACTGTATGTTGCCATCCAATTGGTAGGACTATATGCCATTGCCTTGGTGGCAAGCTTGTATGCCACCTAGTTTCCACAGTTTTGGTTTTGAGCTTCAATTGATGTTGAGATTTTGTGTGTATCCTTAACCAATGATTATCTCTTGAAACCACAAATAGCTTTTAGTTTTTCTAGATCTGTGATTGACCAAATGTTGGTCTACAAACATTTGGACTTTTGAGCATACAGTATGCCATTTAATTTTATTGATTGACACCAACTTTTGTTGATAATGTGCCTTAACTCTTACATTTAATTGATGATTTTTACCAATTTATGTTTCTAGACCAATGGTTTTTCCAGGGTTCGGTTAATGATTGTGTTGGATTAATCAAGCATTATGAATGGTTTTTCATGATCATGTATTGAATTGTAAATGAATTTGAAGTGCAATGTGTTCATAAAGGAAAGTATGGGAGATGACTACCTCTACACATGATGATGACAATGTCAGATACCTTAATCCTTATAGACTGATTAAATTATTGAATGACAAACAATTTAATCCACTGATGGCACCATTCTGAATGATCATGTATGATGAATGATCAAGATGGATTATATGTTATGAGTGAACTTTTATGATTATGAGTTTATACATGAAAAGGGATTTTTGAATGACTAAATAGTCAAGAAATCACACAGGCATGCATTGGTTGGATGTTTATGGAAGGATAAAGCATTGATATCTTTAAAAAAATAATTTTTGAAAGTCTTATGATTTATCCAACCGAGCTACTTGAAACATGTAAATTGATTACATGGATAATATGATTTGGGAACTTATAATTTCAACATACGCACATACTTTGAAGCGTCATGATTTTGTTTAGAAATAAATAATTTCCAAAATAGATTGATTATGTAAATCATGAGCTGCATGTCAAAATAGGAGATTGGGACTTCTAGTATCTGAAGGGTGAGCGTTACAACTCAAGATTTGTTTTATGATCTATTATAGAATATGAATGTATAATTACTTTGTAGTTGTAGACTCATTTCCATTTTGTAAAATGTGATGTGACGTGGTTGTGGCTAGAAGTTCTGGGATACTTGTTTTCAAAACATGAAAATGATTTGTAAGTCTATCAAATGTTTTGCATCGCATGCATTAAATGTGTATATGTCCAAAAAACAAAGAAAACTATGCCAGATCATTAATAACATTGAGACATTCATTCACTATAAGGTCCTTATATTTGTATATGTAATGACATTCAAGCTTTTAGAAATGCTTTTCACAAAAAAGATTTTTCCTATGTTTTGTTTCTAAAAGGAATTTTTCAATAAGGGTTTCCAAATTTCAAAAAAGTTTAAAAAAGTATTATAAAAACTCAAGGCATCAATTAAGTGTCTTTCAAACTCTCAATTACATGAAATGAATTGAGTTCCATGTAATTGTCACTCAAAACTCAATATTTAGTCTATACGGTCGAGAAGATTCCAATGACACTATTTATGTGTTAGACAGAGATTGGAGCAAAAAAGTCTTAAATTTTCACTAATTTGAAGGGGCGAACAAAATTGATAAGACAATGCCACTTGATTCAAATTAGTAGGTTGAACTATCATGCTTGAGCTAAACTTTGCATGTGGAGGGTCAATCAGACACGTGTCATCTAGCTTCCCTACACATGTGCACATTTCATGTATCAAATTTCATCCAATAAAGCTTATAATTCATGCAAAGTTTCTCTTGGTTAATTCCATCCTTTAAGTTCATTAAATTTATAGTTTTATGATCATATTTCATGCCTCAAGTCACATGCACCATGTCAATACATTCTTTGCTTGATTTAAGTTTCATGAGCACCATATTTCAAGAATTTTACCTTTCATGATTCATGCATAATTTCTTGTAGTCCATAAACCTTATTTGCTTAAATCCTTAGGAACTCATTTAGCTTTTCAGATAGTTTAATGACTATTTTGATTAGATTACATGTCAGTTGTCTTCTATTGTTTTCTTGCCATTTTTCCCACTACATGAACCATGCACAAACTTCCATGAGTCATGTGCATGGTGAATGAAGTTGGAATTCCTTAATTAGTTTATTACTTCTTTGTTTAAGTTAGTTTAGATTACTTTGTTTAGTTGCTTCCATCTTAGATTAGTTTAGATAGTTTGTAATTTTAGTTTCAGAAAGTTTTAGGACTATAAAAGTGTTAGTTTAGGAAAGTTCCACTTTTAGCAAGTTTCCTTAAGTAAAGTTTCCTAGATTCATTCATTCTAGTTTTGCATTAGTTTCTTTTATTGAATTTAGGTTATTGAGGAAGTTTTCTAATTCCATTGAATATCTTTATTTTTAGAAATTTTTCTTTAGTTGTAGTTTCTAATTTAATGCATTTTTCCAATTTCATATTGTTTAAATTCCTAGTTCAATCAAAACCCTCTTTCTTTGGATATGATAAGCAACTTAAATATGATCCAATCAATTAAAAATTCCATGGGATTTATCATGGATCGACCTCTCTCGTATGCAAATTACTACATTGATTAGTGCACTTGTAGGTAATTTTAAAGTTACACCTAGTTTTTGGCACAGTTGCTCGGGAATTGCAATGGACTTGTGGTTGGATCTTTACTTAGATTTTACATCTCTAGTCTTAGTCTTAGATTATATTAGATTAGGATTTTTGGATCATATCTGCATATTTTGCTAATTCCACACAATTGGCCATCTTCCTTTGTTTTGTACGAGGGGAATTTAGTAAAAAGAGCAATGATGATACTGTGGGCCAAAGCTTCATCAACTTACTTAGGATTTACTTGCTTTCTTAGATTAGATGTTTTATTGAACTTGTAGAGAGGCCCCATTGTAATTTATAATTCTTTATTTCATTTTAAATGGGTTGTAATAATGAATGTTAATTGTGGGGTATGGTGGCCCGCACTTGACCTTCACCAGAAACCCCACTATAAGCTTCTCTCACTTTTTTTATTTTCTTAATGTAGTTGCATTTAGTGTAGTTTGCATATTGGTTAGTAGTGTAATTCATATAGACTAGGATCATTCATTATACTTGTTGCATTTTATTTAAGGTTGTTGCATTAGATTGCACCTACTTAAAATGTTAGATAGCATATAGATAGGCATTAATTTTCTTTACTTATATTGCATTGCACGTTTACTGCTTTATGTTGGATGGAACAAATTGATAATAAGGACCCTACAAGAACCCTCCTAGGACAAGGACTAGATTTCATCACCAAATTATTGGCCCACCTAGGTAATCAAATCAATTCCACGAATGTTCACGATCCCAACTGTTAAAAGCTTAATTTAAAATGAAGTAGCAAGAGACTTAGGGTTTTGAGCTTGTAGGACCCTTTTAGAAGGAGGAGATCTATTATCACTCTAGTGGCTCTTGATCATTATGGTTATATGGGTGATCTAAAATCCAAGTGATTTTCTCATGCCTTTCATTGATGGTT
The DNA here is from genome assembly GCA_035236585.1 of Warburgia ugandensis. Classification (NCBI taxonomy): domain Eukaryota; kingdom Viridiplantae; phylum Streptophyta; class Magnoliopsida; order Canellales; family Canellaceae; genus Warburgia; species Warburgia ugandensis. The sequence continues at coordinate 38,116,664 of CP141131.1, forward strand.
GTTGAGGTTTAAATGCCTCTTTCCATGAGAATTGCATTAACCACCTTGAGTAGGACCTAACTGGTAAGCAATAGTCAAGCTTGGATAAAAGGATGAGCTATCTAGATCTAGTTCCAAAAGCAACCACCATACAGATTAACAATGATTACCAAAATAGCTCTATAGTGAACCACTATGATTGATTGTGCATTATATAGAGTTAGGAGTCACATTTAGAGTTAAGTTGCATCATTTAGATATGTTTTTCATTATAGTAATGTAAGGTCATTGATCTCAAAACAATAAATTAGTACCATTATACTTGAGATTAAATGTACCCATAGGCAATGGGTGAGAAATAAAATTCCTCACCTCGTGGTAGAACCTCTAGCAATAATTGAGCATAAGGACATTAGAGATTTCTATGTGCCGCTCCAACTAAATACTCCATCATGCATTATCTTACCATCCACCAATGCAAACCACTTTGAACTTAAACCTAGAATCATATGGTTACTCCCAGTATTTTATGGTCAAGAGAGAGAGAGAGAGAGAGAGAGAGAGAGAGAGAGGTTCCATACCTAGATATGAAGGAATTCCTTGATATGTGTGCCATTCAGATTTTAAAATATTTCGAATGATTCTATTTGACTTAGGTTGTTTCCCTTCTCATTGAAAGATAAGGCCAAATCATGACTAAATTCTTTAGAGGTTAGTTCCATGCCACATGGGATAGTTGTCTAAAATGTTTCTGAAAAAAATTTCCCTATCTATAAGACTTATGCCTTGCTTAGAGACATTATCAATTTCTAGCAAAGAGAAGAAGAGAAATATTATGAATGTTGGGAAAGGTGGAATTAATTGCTATAAATGTATCCCCACCATGGATTAGAAAAATGGCAACAAGTTCAGTACTTATATGATGTACTTACACCTCAAAAGAGATAGATGGTTGATGCAGTTAGTGGAGGGGTCCTCATGTTGAAAAATAACACAAAGGTCTAGGCTCTTTTCCAAAATTTAGTTGAGAATTTCTAGCAATGGGATTATTCTAATTGGAGAGAGAAAAATACCTAGTCTCAAAAGAAAGGAGGCCTGTATGAAATAGGAGTAACCACAGATAACTCTTTCCGGATAGATGCTACGGAGGGACATTTGGACAAGTTTGACAATATGTTCTAGACAGTGAATGCCAAACTAGATGTGATCATGGCTACCAATGTATCCATGAAACCTCCACAAGAGGTTTATTCTATTTGTTCTAGCCAAGCACATTTAACTTTAACTTGTCCATTTAATAGTGTGTACATTGAACTTCTTTTAGAATAGGTAAATGCTCTAATGCATATGGCAACCTTAGCAATAATCCATACCCTGAGACCTATAATTCAGGAAGGGCAAACTAAGGAAACAATAGAGGAGAATGAACTAGCTAAAACATAGGAGAAGTAGAAAAGACAAAAATCTCTTACTCCATCTGAGCCTATAGTGGAGGCACCTTATGTGCCTAAAGCCCCATTCCCTCAATTACTATACAAGGCAAAGAAAGGAACCAATTTCAATGAGACAATGGATCTGTTTAAATATGTTCAAATAAATATCCCATTACTCAATGCTATCAAAGACATTCCTGTTAATGCCAAATTTCTTAAAAATCTCTACACACAAAATCATAAGCTTAATATGCAAAAGAAAGCCTTCCTCACTAACCAGGTGAACTCTTTAATCCAACACCAGATCCCTTTCAAGTTTTGAGATCCAAGTTATCCTACTATTTCTTGTGCTATTGGAGACCACATCATAGATAGGGCACTATTAGATTTAGAGGTTAGTGTAAATTTGTTTCCATATTTTGTCTATGAGCAACTAGGCTCAGTGACCTTGAGACAACCAATACCACCTTGCAATTAGCAAATAGATCCATTAAAATTCCACTCAGTATGGTTAAAGATGTTTAACAATAGTGGACTTGTTTTACTTTTCTATAAATTTTATTATCATGGATACCGAGCCTATGTTAGACCTTGTAGTTAGATCCTAGTAATTCTTGGATGATCATTTGTGGCAATGTCCAATGCCATCATCAATTGTATAAATGGTGTGATGAAGTTATCTTTCAGAAATATGAAAGTCAAGCTTACTCTTTTTAATTCCAATCATTAGCATCTAAACTTAGATGATTCTTGTGTAGTCAATTTAATGGAGGTCCACCATTGCCTATCATAGACCCACTTGAGGCATGTGTATCACACTTTACTATGATTTTGATATAGACAAGTCCATTAATGAGGTAAATAATCTTTTAAATGCACCTATAATGGATACCTCCAAATGGGGATCTCTAGTGGAACCACTTCCTCCTTCCAATTCTGTCCCAGTACTATTAGTAGAAAAACCACCTACCTTGGTCCTTAAGCCTTTGCTTGAAAATCTAAAATGTTCCTACTTAGGACATAATGAATCCTTGCTTGTAGTCATAGCCTTAAATTTAGATAAAGAATAGGAAGGGAAGCTTCTTGATGTTCTCAAAGAACATAAGATAGCCTTAGGATGGACCATAGAAGACATTAAAGGGGTTAGCAATAGTGAGAGAATTTTGTTTGAATCCTTTCTTTGAGAGCTTTATTTCTGAGTGTATACTAGTAAGAATTTGATGTCAAAACATTTTCCAATGGAGTATAAGCATATCTATTTAGAAGTCATGACTTATGTAGCTGTACACACACTACATTTCAAGATATAAATGTAAGAAAATGGCTTTGAAATGTTGATAACTTGTGAAATTTTTCATTCATATTAATTAAGTTGTTAAAGTCAATAGAGTGCTAATGGAAGATAATTCTCTAAGATAAAAAAAATGACTTATCCTTATTGAATTTTGTGGAAATATTCAATGCAAACCCTCAAGAGGCTTAACTTGTCCACTAGGGGTAACCTAGGGGTTTAATCTTATTGCGTATGCTAAATGCAACCTTGAGTACCTCCGAAAATGACAACCTTTTTTGTTTTCATGATTATTCACATTTTTTTCTACTAACTAGCAAAATTCTGGTTAGGGGGTGTGATAAGCATTCAATGGGTACTCTTTATGTTATAAATTATATGCATTATTCTAGGGTTTTTTAAAAGTTTATAATACATGCATTTTTTACCTAATATTCAAAATTTTGATATTTGGCAAGTTCGGGAACTAATCCATAGTAAGCATGTGCATAATCATAATTTTCTAGGATTTAATTAAGATTTTTCATCTTTTGTAGGTATTTAAAAGATGATCCAACATCTAGGATCAAGAAAGATAAGATATGAAGATCATGATCAAAAGAGGGCCAAAGACCTAAGTTTCATCATTTCAAAGCTCAATCAAGGTTCAAGATCATCTTAAGGGAAGAAAAAAATCAATTGGAAGATTGAAAGGTGGCTAAAAGGGCCATGCAAAAAGGCATGCAATTTCACCACCTTTGCATGATAATTAGAGCCATACATGAAGTTTCCTAGTCTAACAAGAAAACATAAGCTAAAGCATTCAAGCCTTGAAGCCAAAGGACTTAACCATTCAAGCCATGAAGCATTAAGCCATCAAAGTGAGCCCCCAAGACACATGAAAGCCATGTCACATGGAGTGACATGATTACAAGATATATAAAAGCAATATCCTACGCTCAATAGTGAATTTCAAGGGATAATTAGAAAGGAATTTGGGTGATAATCAACATGGTAAGATATGCATGCATAGGTGAACCAATCAAGAGAGAGACCAGTGTAATTTCCTTATTTTTCCCTCTCTTTTCCCCCTTCTTTTCCCTCTCTCTTTCCTACTCACCACATTGTACATTTACAAAGGAAGGAGTTCTATGTCACCTTCCCTAAAAGGTGGCACCTCCCCCTTTGTAACTCCAGCCAATTCAAAACATCACCTTCCATATCCAGCCAATCCATAACATCATCTTCTAAATCCATTCCTTATCAACTACCTCACCATCCTACCTCTTTCCCCCATTTTTCTTACATTTTTCCTCTTTCTTTCCATCCCAACATGCGATATACCTTAATAGGCTGGAAATTCAATGCCTCCCCCCTTTCCTTCTCTCATAATTAGAAAGTCCACTCATGCACCTCAACTAACCTTCTAATCTTCCATCTCCAGTCAACCACCTAACTTTCCTTCCTTGAGTTCTAGTTCTAATTCTCATTTTTCTTCCTAAGATAGGATCTTATCAAATTGGAAACAAAACTCCATAAATATCCCATGAATTCCATGCCTAATTCAAGGGAGTTGATTCTAACTCCTTGAAGTCAACCACATCAACTTGGAGGAATTCTTAGGATTTTGGACTTCAACATCTTGACTACTTTTCCATGTCTTCCAAACCTTTTCCTTTCTTTATTTCTTATGCTTTATACTTCAATTCCATGTTGGTGACTTGCTTTAATTCCTTACTTTCATTGTTTGCTTATTACTTTCTTTGTTGATTCAATTTCCTACATGTAGTTCCTCTTTGTTCTACTTTCACTTTTGCTTCCACTTTTCTTACTTTTCTTTCTTAATTCTTCAATATCAAAGTTATCTTTTCCCTTGTAGTGATAGTAGCTATGAATCTTTTTGTTTCCCCTTCACCTTTCACTATTTCTCACTTAGATTTAGGACTAGTTCTTGTTGATTTCCTTCCCATCTTCATGCTTTTAGTCTCTTGGTTTTTCTTTTGGGTTTGACATGCATGATATCAGATATTTGTATAAGATGGTTGGAGTGTTTTTAATCTTTGATTTGGATCAAGTTATAGTCTTTAGAATAGTGCACAATTTTCAATTTGTTCTCTATGTACATGTGCAAATTTCATATACCAAATTCCATCCAATATAGTTTATGATTCATGAAAAGTTTCCCTCGGTTATTTCCATGCTTGAAGTTCATTAAATTTTAGGTTTTATGATCATTTTTCATGTCTTGAATCATATGCACCATGTCAGTCCTTACTTTATTTGATTTAAGTTTCATGAGCACCATATCTCTTGAATTTTACCTTTCATAATTCATGCATAATTTCTAGTGGTCCATACACCTTATTTGCTTGATTAATTAGGAACCTATTTAGCTTTTAGAGATTTTAGTGATTGTTTTGATTAGATTACATGTTAGTTGGCTTTTATTCCATATTTTATGGCAATTTTTCCCATTACATGAGCCATGCACACACTTCCATAGTCATGTGCATGGTGATTGAAGTTGGAATTCCTTAATTGGTTTTGTTGATGCTTTGTTTAAGTTAGTTTAGATTACTTTATTTAGTTGTTTACATCTTATATTAGTTTAGATAGTTTTTAATTTTAGTTTTAGAACGTTTTAGGATTAGGAAAGTGTTAGTTTAGGAAAGTTTCATTTTTAGCAAGTTTCCTTAAGTAAAGCTTCCTAGATTCATTCATTCTAATTTTGCATTAGTTTCTATTATTCAGTGCATGTTAGTTAGAAAATTTTCTAATTCCTTTGAATATATTTATTTTTAGAAAGTTTCCTTGAGTTGTTGTTTCTAATTTAATGCATGTTTCCAATCCATGTTGTTTAAATTCCTAATTTAATCAAAGCCCTCTTTCTTTGGTTAAGATAAGCAACTTAAAAAAGATCTAATCAATTGAAAATTTTGCGAGATTGCTCATGGGATCAACCACCCTCGCGGGAAAATTACTACATTGGTTCATGCACTTGCGAGTAATTTGAAAGTTACACCAATTAACAAATAAACTTCCATTGAACTATAATTCAAAGTCTTACAAGAATTTAAACAAAAGCAATATGAAACTAGAACTACCCTATGGAATGAAGTAGATGTCGCCAACATTCTTCGCCATATCACTCAATGACAATCACTTCCTTGTCTACTTCAAGCCATAGCACAACTACAAGTCTGCCTTATATCATCATCCTAACCACATCATGTAACTTGTTATGGCACTCAACAATCATATAGGATGTCATCCAATAGGCACCAACCTAGGGAAATAACTCACAACTCACTCAACCACATTCTACACATGAAACTTGAATGTACACACAAGGAAAAGGTTAGGGGAAACATATAGGGAGAGAGAGAGAGAGAGAGAGAGAGAGAGAGAGAGAGAGAGAGAGAGAGAGAGAGAGAGAGAGAGAGAGAGAGAGAGAGAGAGAGATGTGGAGAGCAGGCTAGGAGAAATGCAAGGATCAATTGTGGAGATGTCACCCCCAAGGATTCCTCACACGCTCTTCCCTCCTTTGTATTTCATGCAATAACCTAATCTCTTTTTTTCTTTTGATTTCATGCACCACCTAATCAACTCCTCTTATTTTGATGATTCATGTTATGGACTCCTTAATAAGAGAAATAAGATAGCCACTAGGAGAGGATATTAAACCAAGGAGCTCTCTTTCTGATTCCTCTTTTGATTAAGATGTCATGGTCTAAAAAGGTTGCCTCCAAGAAATCCCATGCACACCTTCTTTTAGTTTTTCACACACAAGGCTCCTTCTCCTATTCTTTTCCTTACACCTATCATCTATCTCATGCACTCTTCCTTCCTTCCTTTCAGATGTCAGCATGTAAAGCATTGAGGAATGAGAGTGGTTTGTGTGTGTCCTTCTTCTTCTCTTATCCCCATGCCTAACTCCCTTAAGATAGCAATAACCTTTCTCTATTTTCCTAGTTCCTAGAGCACTCCTTCCTCTTTCCTCTTATCATGTAATATCCTAGTTTTCTAAAAATAATATTTGGAATTTTTTTTTAATTTTTAAAACAAGTTAGAAAATCATAATATATGTTTAAAAAAGACTGACCATTGTATTGGAGGTCAAGTGCAAAACCTTCTCACATATATTAAAATAAAGAAAGCATGCTAAATCAAATTTATTTTCCATAAGATCCACTAATCACAATTTAAATTACTAAATAAACATACTTCCATAAATTGTCTGTAACGTTAACAATATAAGGAGTATCCACCTTAATCATATTGTCAAACTACTAACATAGGTCAATATAAAAAATTCAATTGCTAACAAAACCAATTACTCTTTCACTCATGTGTGTCCAAAGTGCAATGTGAATCTCTCAACTATGGAAGCACCTCATCTCCTACTCTTATCCTTGTTGATGTCTCACCTTGAATGGTTGTAGGGGAGTGGGCATAAACGCTCACCTTAGAATAAAGATAATACTACAGTCTTTCAAATTTATAGATAGGTAATAATGAGAATGCATAAGTAAATGTCACTAACAATCAACATACTAAGTTCAAGTCAAATTAGAGCATGTATATTCAACAATAGAACATTTATATTTGCAAGCCTGCTGGAAATGAACAATTACCTCAACTTGGAATAATCAACATAGCACTAGAAAAACCCAGATAATAGTTTAAATCAAATTCTCATCCAAAACCTCCATTGATAAATCCTTGATAATGAAGAAGCACAATGCAAGATGCTCAGATGAGAAAATAGTAATGAATTTGAAATCATGCCTGATAAAATCATGCAAATACCAATATATATCATACTAGATGACAAATTAATATTGTCACAAGGACACTCAAGAACTTGTCCTACCAATAGAGACTTCCATGCACATCCAACACTCCTAGACAATCCAACTCTCCTGGATCATCAACAACACAATCCATGTTATCCAACTCTCCAGGACATCAAACACATAATCCACACAGTCCAACGCTCCTGGACTTCATTAGGCCATATAGCTGCTGAGTGAGCACATGCCTTAGGATCTACCTACTCGAGTCAACATCGAGCAACTTTTCCCTTAATAAAAATTCAAAATGTCACAGGGCTTACAGCATCTCTATGAGTGCTAGCCTTGAAAACTTTGATTAAATTAGTAAATTGATTTCTAAACCGAGTAAAACTTGAATGTGGAAAAGTTTGAGATTTCATACAATCTCATGCATAAACAAGCATTCCCAAATGTTTTCAAATTACAAGGCTTTCCATATATAGTGTTATGATTCATGCATCTCCAATGCCAAAATCACATCCTAGCAATACTAGATTCATAACCGTTTTCCACATGTCCTCATTACATACATATAGTCATGAGCAAGAGTAAAAGAAAGAGCATGAACATAAATATTACATGTTTCCCACACCTCCATGTGCAATCATAAATGATGACAATTTGGAATTATTAATGAACCCATACAATTCAAGTAACCATAGTATATTACACAAAAACAATTGTTGACTGGTTCTCATACATACACTAGTGAACTTATCCATGCTACTACCTAAGAGCATGTTAGAGATTTATCTTACCAAAATACTCATGCTAGTTTCTACAGGTATGCATTAATTAGTTTGAAGGTTAAGATAATTTAGTAAAGGTTCCACATCTTTCCTACACTTGGTATTTTCATGTCTTCCTTTTAGGATATACATTTCTTTCATATGATTATTCATAGAGTGATTCCTTAACTCATAAAATGTTTAACTAAAGGTCTAATATCATTGGTTATTATTCCTTAACAGCTTAACTCTAGGTTATCACTTCTTAATACTCATGTTGTGTTAAAGATTAGGTGCTAGTCTTCTATTTCCAAGCTTTTCATATGGCATCTCAAGAATCACAAAGAGAACTAGTTTTAGGTGTAATTCCTATTTTGGACAGTAGTAAACTACACTACATTACATCCTCAAATTTATGTCTTTTGCGTGATGTTTCCCATCGACTATTAGCTTATCATGTTCCCACTTTGAACCTAAAACACCCTAGATGTTCAAGTCCCCTATGCAAGCATACATTACCTTGTTAACCTCAGTCATCTTACAATAGTTTTAAAGCATAAATCTTTACAAAAAAATTAATAGGAAGTAGCATAGAGTTTATCACCATTACACTATAGGTACATGCCTTCAAATAACCCTTAAGAAACTTGCACAACGTACCAACAACCCACACCATCCTCTAAGCAAGAAAGGGAAAGGAATGGTTGTTTTACATATGAAATTGAAAAAGTCAATTTTTTGTGGAAAACTACAAAAAATTACAGCAGAGATCTACGCATTTCTCCTTGCACAATCCATGTTATTCCAGCACTTATGTAAAGGACACTTCAACCATTCAAAGGTAAATTCAAGAGAATCTAAAGGAAACATAAAAATCCTATTGCTTCTAGTTGTTACTTAACTAATTACAATTCACAAAACACTATAAGAAATAGGCATCCATTTCCTTAAGTAACTAGCTAGGAAATCATGCATCATTTCCTTGCTGTGTTCATCATCCATTCCACTCTAAAATTTCTCCAGCTTGACCTTCATACGACTTCCCATTCATTATCATTGGTTTACAATGTTATCCATCAATTCTTCATATGAGTTTTAAAAGGAAAATGTAATGCTATAGCATAGAATGCAGAATAAACAATACTGAGTTTCACTAATCTGCCTAAACACATGGATTTTTTAAGAATATGCATAAAAAATACCTAACATGATAGTGTAAACCATTCAAAATGTATTTGTATGTAATTGGTTTTAACCCAAGTTGGATTTCAGTAAAACCTAAGTATAATAGGTGTAACATGTGAAACTGAGATTTGTCGCAAAAGCCGAGATTCGCCAAGAAACTCAAAGCTAACATTGTCTAACCCAAAAAATGAACCTACTGCCCTAATGGATTTATTCATTCAAGAACATATATATCCTAATCAAATAAAGATATCCCAAGTGTTATTTCAAGATAAAACCCATATATCATACCTAATGCCTTTAAAGCTGAGATTCACCAAATAAGCTAAAAATCAATATTTTTAGCATAGATTATCATACCTACTAATTTCATAGCGTAAACCATCCCACAAAAACATTTTACACGTAATTAGAGAAGACTAATATGTTGTTTCCAAGCAAATAACCATGTATAACATCTAAAGCTTGTAAAATTGAGACTTACCAATAACCCAAAATCCAAAATTCTGAAGCATTCCCTAGGGCATAAATCCTCACATAGTGCCTTGATAGCTTTGATTATTTAACAGCAAGTAATATACTTAACCAAAGATAATCCATTCAGAATTTTGAGTAAACATTAAGCACAACCATTTAGGCTTGAGAACTAAAATTCATGGAATAAACACAAAACATGAATTTCTAACATACATAAGATGCATAAAGGTTTTGAAGGATTTAAACCAATAGTATTCATCAAAATCTACACTTAAAACCCCTACCTCAAAGTGCCCTAGTGCCTCCCACGAATTTCCCTTAGTTTGCAATCCTTTCCAACACCAAATAAATGAAACTGTGTAGCTGGATTTGAGCTCCCTTGCAAGGTTCATGCTCTTCCAACATGGGGTGTTCTTGTTGTAGGCCGCTTCCTGAATTGATGCTACAATCCTCCTTCAAATCTTCTCCACATGCCCTAATTTCTGGATGCCCAAGCCAGTCCATGTTCACGCAACTAAACCCTTGTTCCTACTCAAAATCTCCTATTTTCCCTTTTCCTCATTTCAGATCCAACTTAACTCCTAATTCCTCAAGTAATGATCTTCAAAATCTGAGATTTCTATGGGTTTTTTATCTTCAATATGAGCTTCATCCTTGGGCTGAAAATGAATTCATCCCCAAACCTCCAAGCTTCATATGTATGGGGAAGAAGAGGGGGAAACCCTATTTTTGGTTTAAGATTCTTTTTATTTGCAACTTAGGGAAAAACAAGGATTTTAAGAATGTTAACCTAGCCCCTTAAGTCCCACACGGCTTGAGGATGGTTTCATGCATGTAAAACCCAGCCCAATGTGGTTTCTCCTTTCTGCCCTCCTTAAGTCAATGTTTGGTCTATTTCACTCGTACACTCCTTTACAAAGGTGATCTATTTTACCCTCTATTTACTAAGATGATCTATTTTACCCTCTATTTTTCGTAACTTCCATATATCTTATTTGAGAATTAAATAATCATTGGTATTACATATCACTTAGTAGAGCATTCCCATTAGAAACCTCATTCCTTGTTCCTTACTTCTAATCACTATCAAAGGATCATGTTTTCTCCTCTTAAAATCATGCATAATAATTTGTTTTCCTCTTATCTTCTTTTTTACTTTCCTTCCATATGATTATGCATAACCCTAAGATGGATGGACATGATCTCTTTCTTTTCTCATTGGTGATTCACACTCCCCTTTTTTCCATATTTCAAAGATGTGGTGCTCCTCTTTTCTCCTAAGAATATCACATCTTCCACCTTGTAAAACCCCCATTAGCACATAATGTGATTTAGCTATAAATTCTCCATCGATAAGTCATGTTAAACCCACCACAATTTTCTCCTCCAATCACCTTCCATGCTTCACATGCATCCCACAATAATTTTCTCCAAAAAACACATTAAAGCCACTCTGGTAATCACACATGAGTCTTCTTTCTTCCCTTGCATCAAAATGCCATTGGTTCCCCTAGTACTTCCTTGATTTTCTCCTTAGAAAATGCTTCCCATTGGATGCTATTAGGAGAGCCCAAATTGAGGATAGATGTTCACCTTTTAATCCCTTAAAAAGTGGATGATTGATAGCCATAGATTTCTTGTTTATTCTCCTTCAAACTCTCAACATTTTTCACTCATCTTTTTTTGCTTATTTTTTTCCACTTTTTTCTCATGAAATACACACATGAAAGGGAGTGTAACATTGTAATGACCCCAATTTTTGAGATATTAAAATCCCATGAAAAGTTCAGTTTTAAAGATAAGGGCATTTTGGTCATTTCACTAGTTGCCTCAACTGAACCCAGGAATTTGGTCCTAAATATGGTGCCATTAGATGCGTCTCGGAAAAAGGAATCCAACGAGACCAAAATCACCCAAAACGGAGTTAAAATGAGCAAGATATGGCCCTTTGAAGTTCAGGGGCAAAACTGTAAATTTCCCAAAAACGATTTAACCTGAAAAACACAGGTGCCCGTTTTGATACGGGCACCCCGTCGTCTTCAACCTCCTAGAGGTTTCTGGAACGGCGGTGTTTCAAGGAGAAACCATCGCCATTCCAGAGGGTTCCCCACCGCCATTCAAAGGCGGTTAGAAACCCTCCAGAACCCTCTGAAAAAGCTCTATAAATAGAGCTCTTGGGTGCCTCTAATGGCAGCCCAAAAGCCTTGGAGAAAACCAGTCGTGAAGCAGTGAGCAAGGAGGAAAAACGTGGAGAGAAAACCACCCACGAAGCAGGTACGCACGAAAAACCCCCAAACCCATCTCCACCATAGTTCTAGGAACGATTTCCCTAGGTTTTTCCATGAAAAACCATGCAGAATAGGCCTCCAGGGGAGCCACAAAGACCCCTGGGACGTCCTCGGGCCGCACAGGTGCGACGGGGTCGAGCGAGGGTGACCGGAGGACGACCCAGGTCACTAACAAGTGGGACGATCCAACAGATCCGTCCCACGTCGACGCAGCCGACGCCGTTTGGAAAACCAAACGGGCGCGTCGCCGGACGCGCCCTCTAAAGGAACGACGAGCGGCGTCGTCTCGCGCGTGGCAGACGCGCCCGCTGAGGCGCACGCCGCAGACGCGCAGCGCGCTAGCGTGCGTTGTTTTTTTTGGTTTCTTAAGGATGCTGGGCGCACGTCGCAGACGCGCAGCGCCCTAGCATTCTTATTTTTGTCTTGAAGACTCTATGTACATTCAAAATTAAAATGCTTATAACTTGAGATCTAGAGCTCCGATTGAGGCGCCGCAAAAGGAGTTGTGTCCGTATCGACGACACGGACACATCTAAACCATAAAATATCTGATCAAGGCCCAATCAAAGGGGAACATGACCCTTAGAATAGGATGGTGGCGCGTGACCGCTAGGACTCTGGAAAACTGAGAATACCAAGGCCTAATTAGGACCTTAGGACACCCATAGGCATAGGGATGGACCCCTAATGCCTAAGTAATGAGACCCAAATGCTCTAAACCAATTAAAGATAGGTTAAACTAACCTTAAGTCCCCAAACCATGTTCAGGAGCGTACGAGGACAAGAGGGTGAACGCGACCTAGTCAGGTAGGTGCTCTATCACTATTAGATTCTTTTAAAAGAACTATTGTTATTTGAGAACATATGTTTTAGATATATGATTTGATTTGCATGTGATTTGTATGAATAAATTCAGCATGCATGTTAAATGTTTTACACATAGCCATGTTTTTGAATGACTGCATATACATTTTGCACATACATGTGCATGCATTGCATGATTTACGTACTTGCAAAGATTGCATGTCCTTAAGGGTTACCAAAAGACGCTGGAGTGCCCAAAAGACGCTGGGTAGGCAGTTGTGAGGGCCAGGCAATTGTGAGGGACCCAAAGAGGACAGGTTTTGAAAGATACATTTTGCATGTATTGCCAAGACATGTGCTACATGCATAGGTTGCATGATAAGTGTAGCCTTGATCGATGAGGGCGGGCTGATGAGGGCGGGCCGACGAGGGCGGGCCGATGAGGGCGGGCCAGAGAGAGCTGACAAGGCTTCTAGGCTGGCAGGCTTCTAGGCTGGCAGGCTTCTAGGCTGTCAGGCTTCTAGGTAGGGTTATGACTTTGAATGCAATACTAGCATGAGCAGATTTTATGCATTTCATGCATGTTTTGCAACTGATTTCAAAAATTGCATGATTTACGATGAATGAAGTGTCATATGCCCCGTGGAGGTATATGATCCTGTGTCCTCAGGTACCCGGGGACCACACGGCGAGGAGGCCGTGGGCATAGTGGACCCTATGGTTTGATGTGCATTTCATGTAGCATGATATGAGGTTGGTCGACCATACCATACTAGAGGTCCATGAGTTGGACTCCATGAGGCATCTATTGCATATCATGATGTCATATGATACTTTCACTTTTGGAATTATGTGACCTTTTAAGTTATGAGAATTTCAGTTGATTATGGATTCTTATACTGATGTTGAACTCGAGTATTCAAACATACGCATATTTTGAATTTCATTTGATTATGGATTCTTATACTGATATTGAACTCGAGTATTCAAACATACGCATGTTTTGAATGAGCATATGATTTTGAAACATCTCATGCATTTATAAAACCTAGTAGTGATAGGCCCTACTGAGTATATTATATACTCACCCAATCCTTAACCTTTTTCAGACATCAATAAGTACTCAAGGACAGGATACGTCCGTATATATCATGGTTCAGGACACTTAAAGAGGACATCTATGTTAGTGCTACGAGCAAGTGAATCCAAAAGGAAACAAATACACATGTAAGTAAGCTCTCAACCCTCCGGACATGTGTTTGTACTTAGTCACAATTGGGCTGTGCATTGTGACTGGATAGACCTGGGGAAAAAGCATTTGTGATTTCTAAAGTTGTTCAAAAACTACCTTAGTTGTTGTGAAAACAAATGACACTCGGGGTTTTCAAAATGAATTCCAAATAAAAGATTTTTCCGCTGCATTGCACTATTTTTTTCAAATCGGGATCCCACCTTAGGAATTTAGATTTTTCATCTAAAAATGCATGAAAAAAAAACCCGGGTCGTCACAGTTGGTATCAGAGCCCACGTTTTATCCTTTCACAGCAAATTCAAAGCATGTCCAAGGGTCATAGACAATAAAGAAAATCAAGGATAAGTAGTATAAATAGGAGTAGTAGAGATGACTACTTCTATTCGAGGATTATAATATTGATGACTCAAGACATTTCACCCCAAACACATAGGTGAAAAAGGAGATAGTCCTAGCAAATACTTAGATATTGGATTGCTTGAATCCTATCAAAATTATAGGAAATAAGAATTATTATGCAGTGATGCAAAGATGAAATCTCATATAAGGATTATTGTAAGGTGCAAATATGAAAACTCATATATAGACAATGAGAATGAATGAATGAATGAAGATGATTAAAGGACTTGTTAGAAGATAGAGTTGATCTGCAATAAAGTAATCTCATCAAAAGAGAGAAAAATTGAAGAACCTAGGTGGATATCTTTCCATCATAAAGAGTATCAAGGGATATGAGATGAGTATAAGGGATTTAAAGAACAGACTTTGAGATGATTTTGATAATAATAAGAGCAATGAAAATGCAAGATGATACTAGGGGATAATAGTGACTTATACTAGATCACAAAAGTATAGCTCAATACCTTAATTGAAGTCTTATAAAGAGTGAAGAGCTATCAAATAATAACTACTTGAGTACTATGGAACAAATCCGGAGATGCATACAAGTGACATGTTATGTGATAGGGAAATGAATTCAACCGAGTTATCAAAAGATTTTTATGATAATATTGGGGATGATAGATCTATGATAATAGATTGATCCTAACATAGCATGAATCAAAACGTCTATATTAAGACAGTATATGAATTTTATTGAGGCTACAAGCAATTGAGGATTTCAATGATCTTAAGACAGTTTAGAATTTCTGAGAAGCATTCAGAATTATCATATATGTTACTTAAAAGAGATAGATGAAGTATCAAATATATGCAACAACGCATATAGAGACATTGATCCAGGTAGACCAAATGGATATTGAAGAAAAGAGAGAAAGAGATAGAGATGTAACTATAAGTATTCGATGAATATTGAATATTCAAAGAAGAAGATCATGAAGATCATGACTTCATGGAGATACATAGAATTCCATAAAAAGGTAGATCAAACAAATGCAAAGGAATGAAGATAGATGAGTTGGTAATCTTATTGCAAAAGAGAGAGAAAGCATATGGGGATTAAGATTTTGAGTAGAGTATCGAATTTCAGGAGATTATGCGACAAGACATTTTCAAAGAAGAATGGCGACCAACTAGAAGTTAAACTTCTACAAATGATTTGATACCAATTAGATTCTTATCATATCCATTAGCATATGAGGAACACCAATGAATATAATCCATGAAAAAGGAAAATTTGGTGATATCTCACCTTGCCACTACATGAGTAAATAAAGTTGTATTGAAAAAGGAATGCGGTCAGGACAGTGACTTGTCCATCTATCTATCTTCAGCAAGAAGGGTACCATCAAGGATCAAATTGAGATCTTACTATCATAGATTGGAAGAGCAAATATCTTAAGACCATTATTTAGTCATTACCTTTAGAGTACTATTGACTAAAATAAGGGTATCCCACCATATCTAATCAAGTATGCTAGTATCTATGAGTTAGTAGTCGAAGTTGTATACTTGAAGGGATGTTATATAAGTCTCTAGACTTGAGTTTTTCTTGAAAGAAGTACTTGTCAAACTAAGTTAATTAAGGGTACATGATCAGTTGATGAGGACAGTAGCAACTGAGATAGGAGCAAAAATAAGAAGTGATCTAAACCAATGTGAAAGGTTTTTCAAACCTTAGTGGCTACCATGACAAGGTGAAGAAATTACTTTGGGTCTGAAAAATACTACAGACTTGGATTGAAGGCAAGGTAGATAGGTATCGATCACTCTAGAGGCCCTTAAGCTCATAACGTATCTGGAAAGAGATCAATAAGTAATCGAATAAAGTCTTTCTATGTCTAAGGAAATGTTTATGCTTATCTGAGTATTATAAAAACTTGTGGAGTTAACAACTTCAGTACAATTTGATGTAATTGCTATTGGAGACGAATTATTGCTATGAGAAGGCACTTAAAAGATAAAATAAGGAGGCACTTGAAAAATAAAATTTGAGGAATTGAGAAAATCACTACTTATGAGGATACCTCTTGACAATACAGACTACATGGTGACGATAAAGCCTTGAACAATATATTGACAAGGGGATAAGGTGAGATGGCTAGCAAACTATAAGGTAAGATTGGATGTTACATTGCCTTTTTGATAAATAGTTAGTCGTTATGAGCATATACCAAGTACGAAAAATCAATTAAAGGAATTTCTTAAGGACTAACCTTATTGGATTGAATATAGAACTCTTGAACTAGAAGGTAATGAAGAAAACCATCATGCAGAGAAAGGACAAAAAGGATGATGACAAAGGATTCAACCGTGACCTAGTAAGGGTATCTGGTGATGAATAAGAGATTCTTTGCTTTGCATAAATAGGAACATTATTAACACTCCTAATAACAAGTTGATGTGAATAGTGAGATAGGCCTCTAGAAGAGAACAATGGACCATGATATATTTGATATAAGTATGCATAAACTCTTCAAGAAGAAAAAGCATTTGATAACTTCAGCATCTATGAAACTTGAGGAACAGTTTGAATGTCCTAATTGTAATATAAGGTAGTATTAGTGATGGAAGATGGTACTACTTGGCTTTCATGATTTCATTTTGAATATAACCTTGATTCACGTATGGAAAACAACATACACTGAAAATTCGAAGTTAATCAAGGGTTTCGCTATAGAACACATGATACCATATCAGTTATTGAAGTATCTTGGAAACAAGGGCAAGAAGCAAAGTTAGACACAATAGAAAGAAGGTAACTTTTTGGACTTGTGGATAATGAAAGAGATCACTAGATGAAAAGGATTATCTTATGATATTCAAAATAGGAGGAATAAGCTAATATGATCTTGAAAGAAGTATATGCATGAGCAAAGAAGCATGATCTTACAAGGAGACTATCTTATACATGATAAGATAAGTATAGGGATCTAAGGAATTCAAGATAGATGAAGTACCGCTAGAAAACGGTATTGATAAATCGACACATGCGAGAGTATGGCGCTGCATCAGAGTACGCAGCGAAAACAGGCCCTTATGGGTGAGGCCTGATAGGAGGAACAATGGAAGTAATAAATTGAGGATGAACCTAGAATAGATTCCTAAAGGGGAATGCATTCACCGAGAAATCATCTAAGAGACAAATACCTGGAAGATAATAAGTTATGGAATTTCGAGGACGAAATTCTTTTAAGGGGGTAATAATGTAATGACCCCAATTTTTGAGATATTAAAATCCCATGAAAAGTTCAGTTTTAAAGATAAGGGCATTTTGGTCATTTCACTAGTTGCCTCAACTGAACCCAGGAATTTGGTCCTAAATATGGTGCCATTAGATGCGTCTCGGAAAAAGGAATCCAACGAGACCAAAATCACCCAAAACGGAGTTAAAATGAGCAAGATATGGCCCTTTGAAGTTCAGGGGCAAAACTGTAAATTTTCCAAAAAAGATTTAACCTGAAAAACACAGGTGCCCGTTTTGATACGGGCACCCCGTCGTCTTCAACCTCCTAGAGGTTTCTGGAACGGCGGTGTTTCAAGGAGAAACCACCGCCATTCCAGAGGGTTCCCCACCGCCATTCAAAGGCGGTTAGAAACCCTCCAGAACCCTCTGAAAAAGCTCTATAAATAGAGCTCTTGGGTGCCTCTAATGGCAGCCCAAAAGCCTTGGAGAAAACCAGTCGTGAAGCAGTGAGCAAGGAGGAAAAACGTGGAGAGAAAACCACCCACGAAGCAGGTACGCACGAAAAACCCCCAAACCCATCTCCACCATAGTTCTAGGAACGATTTCCCTAGGTTTTTCCATGAAAAACCATGCAGAATAGGCCTCCAGGGGAGCCACAAAGACCCCTGGGGCGGCCCCCGGCCGCACTGGTTCGACAGGGTCGAACCAGGGTGACCTGAGGACGACCCAGGTCACTAACAAGCGGGACGATCCAACAGGACCGTCCCACGTCGACGCAGTCGACGCCGTTTGGAAAAAACCAAACGGGCGCGTCGCTGGACGCGCCCTCTAAAGGAACGACGAGCGGCGTCGTCTCGCGCGTCTGCAGACGCGCCCGCTGAGGCGCACGCCGCAGACGCGCAGCGCGCTAGCGTGCGTTGTTTTTTTTGGTTTCTTAAGGATGCTGGGCGCACGTCGCAGACGCGCAGCGCCCTAGCATTCTTATTTTTGTCTTGAAGACTCTATGTACATTCAAAATTAAAATGCTTATAACTTGAGATCTAGAGCTCCGATTGAGGCGCCGCAAAAGGCGTTGTGTCCGTATTGACGACACGGACACATCTAAACCATAAAATATCTGATCAAGGCCCAATCAAAGGGGAACATGACCCTTAGAATAGGATGGTGGCGCGTGACCGCTAGGACTCTGGAAAACTGAGAATACCAAGGCCTAATTAGGACCTTAGGACACCCATAGGCATAGGGATGGACCCCTAATGCCTAAGTAATGAGACCCAAATGCTCTAAACCAATCAAAGATAGGTTAAACTAACCTTAAGTCCCCAAACCATGTTCAGGAGCGTACGAGGACAAGAGGGTGAACGCGACCTAGTCAGGTAGGTGCTCTATCACTATTAGATTCTTTTAAAAGAACTATTGTTATTTGAGAACATATGTTTTAGATATATGATTTGATTTGCATGTGATTTGTATGAATAAATTCAGCATGCATGTTAAATGTTTTACACATAGCCATGTTTTTGAATGACTGCATATACATTTTGCACATACATGTGCATGCATTGCATGATTTACGTACTTGCAAAGATTGCATGTCCTTAAGGGTTACCAAAAGACGCTGGAGTGCCCAAAAGACGCTGGGTAGGCAGTTGTGAGGGCCAGGCAGTTGTGAGGGACCCAAAGAGGACAGGTTTTGAAAGATACATTTTGCATGTATTGCCAAGACATGTGCTACATGCATAGGTTGCATGATAAGTGTAGCCTTGATCGATGAGGGCGGGCTGATGAGGGCGGGCCGACGAGGGCGGGCCAGAGAGAGCTGACAAGGCTTCTAGGCTGGCAGGCTTCTAGGCTGGCAGGCTTCTAGGCTGTCAGGCTTCTAGGTAGGGTTATGACTTTGAATGCAATACTAGCATGAGCAGATTTTATGCATTTCATGCATGTTTTGCAACTGATTTCAAAAATTGCACGATTTACGATGAATGAAGTGTCATATGCCCCGTGGAGGTATATGATCCTGTGTCCTCAGGTACCCGGGGACCACACGGCGAGGAGGCCGTGGGCATAGTGGACCCTATGGTTTGATGTGCATTTCATGTAGCATGATATGAGGTTGGTCGACCATACCATACTAGAGGTCCATGAGTTGGACTCCATGAGGCATCTATTGCATATCATGATGTCATATGATACTTTCACTTTTGGAATTATGTGACCTTTTAAGTTATGAGAATTTCAGTTGATTATGGATTCTTATACTGATGTTGAACTCGAGTATTCAAACATACGCATATTTTGAATTTCATTTGATTATGGATTCTTATACTGATATTGAACTCGAGTATTCAAACATACGCATGTTTTGAATGAGCATATGATTTTGAAACATCTCATGCATTTATAAAACCTAGTAGTGATAGGCCCTACTGAGTATATTATATACTCACCCAATCCTTAACCTTTTTCAGACATCAATAAGTACTCAAGGACAGGATACGTCCGTATATATCATGGTTCAGGACAGCTTAAAGAGGACATCTATGTTAGTGCTACGAGCAAGTGAATCCAAAAGGAAACAAATACACATGTAAGTAAGCTCTCAACCCTCTGGACATGTGTTTGTACTTAGTTACAGTTGGGCTGTGCATTGTGACTGGATAGACCTGGGGAAAAAGCATTTGTGATTTCTAAAGTTGTTCAAAAACTACCTTAGTTGTTGTGAAAACAAATGACACTCGGGGTTTTCAAAATGAATTCCAAATAAAAGATTTTTCCGCTGCATTGCACTATTTTTTTCAAATCGGGATCCCACCTTAGGAATTTAGATTTTTCATTTAAAAATGCATGAGAAAACCCGGGTCGTCACAGTTGGTATCAGAGCCCAGGTTTTATCCTTTCACAGCCAGTCCAGCATGTCCAAGGGTCATAGACAATAAAGAAAATCAAGGATAAGTAGTATAAATAGGAGTAGTAGAGATGACTACTTCTATTCGAGGATTATAATATTGATGACTCAAGACATTTCACCCCAAACACATAGGTGAAAAAGGAGATAGTCCTAGCAAATACTTAGATATTGGATTGCTTGAATCCTATCAAAATTATAGGAAATAAGAATTATTGTGCAGTGATGCAAAGATGAAATCTCATATAAGGATTATTGTAAGGTGCAAATATGAAAACTCATATATAGACAATGAGAATGAATGAATGAATGAAGATGATTAAAGGACTTGTTAGAAGATAGAGTTGATCTGCAATAAAGTAATCTCATCAAAAGAGAGAAAAATTGAAGAACCTAGGTGGATATCTTTCCATCATAAAGAGTATCAAGGGATATGAGATGAGTATAAGGGATTTAAAGAACAGACTTTGAGATGATTTTGATAATAATAAGAGCAATGAAAATGCAAGATGATACTAGGGGATAATAGTGACTTATACTAGATCACAAAAGTATAGCTCAATACCTTAATTGAAGTCTTATAAAGAGTGAAGAGCTATCAAATAATAACTACTTGAGTACTATGGAACAAATCAGGAGATGCATACAAGTGACATGTTATGTGATAGGGAAATGAATTCAACCGAGTTATCAAAAGATTTTTATGATAATATTGGGGATGATAGATCTATGATAATAGATTGATCCTAACATAGCATGAATCAAAACGTCTATATTAAGACAGTATATGAATTTTATTGAGGCTACAAGCAATTGAGGATTTCAATGATCTTAAGACAGGTTTAGAATTTCTCGAGAAGCATTCAGAATTATCATATATGTTACTTAAAAGAGATAGATGAAGTATCAAATATATGCAACAACGCATATAGAGACATTGATCCAGGTAGACCAAATGGATATTGAAGAAAAGAGAGAAAGAGATAGAGATGTAACTATAAGTATTCGATGAATATTGAATATTCAAAGAAGAAGATCATGAAGATCATGACTTCATGGAGATACATAGAATTCCATAAAAAGGTAGATCAAACAAATGCAAAGGAATGAAGATAGATGAGTTGGTAATCTTATTGCAAAAGAGAGAGAAAGCATATGGGGATTAAGATTTTGAGTAGAGTATCGAATTTCAGGAGATTATGCGACAAGACATTTTCAAAGAAGAATGGCGACCAACTAGAAGTTAAACTTCTACAAATGATTTGATACCAATTAGATTCTTATCATATCCATTAGCATATGAGGAACACCAATGAATATAATCCATGAAAAAGGAAAATTTGGTGATATCTCACCTTGCCACTACATGAGTAAATAAAGTTGTATTGAAAAAGGAATGCGGTCGGAGACAGTGACTTGTCCATCTATCTATCTTCAGCAAGAAGGGTACCATCAAGGATCAAATTGAGATCTTACTATCATAGATTGGAAGAGCAAATATCTTAAGACCATTATTTAGTCATTACCTTTAGAGTACTATTGACTAAAATAAGGGTATCCCACCATATCTAATCAAGTATGCTAGTATCTATGAGTTAGTAGTCGAAGTTGTATACTTGAAGGGATGTTATATAAGTCTCTAGACTTGAGTTTTTCTTGAAAGAAGTACTTGTCAAACTAAGTTAATTAAGGGTACATGATCAGTTGATGAGGACAGTAGCAACTGAGATAGGAGCAAAAATAAGAAGTGATCTAAACCAATGTGAAAGGTTTTTCAAACCTTAGTGGCTACCATGACAAGGTGAAGAAATTACTTTGGGTCTGAAAAATACTACGGACTTGGATTGAAGGCAAGGTAGATAGGTATCGATCACTCTAGAGGCCCTTAAGCTCATAACGTATCCGGAAAGAGATCAATAAGTAATCGAATAAAGTCTTTCTATGTCTAAGGAAATGTTTATGCTTATCTCGAGTATTATAAAAACTTGTGGAGTTAACAACTTCAGTACAATTTGATGTAATTGCTATTGGAGACGAATTATTGCTATGAGAAGGCACTTAAAAGATAAAATAAGGAGGCACTTGAAAAATAAAATTTGAGGAATTGAGAAAATCACTACTTATGAGGATACCTCTTGACAATACAGACTACATGGTGACGATAAAGCCTTGAACAATATATTGACAAGGGGATAAGGTGAGATGGCTAGCAAACTATAAGTTAAGATTGGATGTTACATTGCCTTTTTGATAAATAGTTAGTCGTTATGAGCATATACCAAGTACGAAAAATCAATTAAAGGAATTTCTTAAGGACTAACCTTATTGGATTGAATATAGAACTCTTGAACTAGAAGGTAATGAAGAAAACCATCATGCAGAGAAAGGACAAAAAGGATGATGACAAAGGATTCAACCGTGACCTAGTAAGGGTATCTGGTGATGAATAAGAGATTCTTTGCTTTGCATAAATAGGAACATTATTAACACTCCTAATAACAAGTTGATGTGAATAGTGAGATAGGCCTCTAGAAGAGAACAATGGACCATGATATATTTGATATAAGTATGCATAAACTCTTCAAGAAGAAAAAGCATTTGATAACTTCAGCATCTATGAAACTTGAGGAACAGTTTGAATGTCCTAATTGTAATATAAGGTAGTATTAGTGATGGAAGATGGTACTACTTGGCTTTCATGATTTCATTTTGAATATAACCTTGATTCACGTATGGAAAACAACATACAGTTAAAATTCGAAGTTAATCAAGGGTTTCGCTATAGAACACATGATACCATATCAGTTATTGAAGTATCTTGGAAACAAGGGCAAGAAGCAAAGTTAGACACAATAGAAAGAAGGTAACTTTTTGGACTTGTGGATAATGAAAGAGATCACTAGATGAAAAGGATTATCTTATGATATTCAAAATAGGAGGAATAAGCTAATATGATCTTGAAAGAAGTATATGCATGAGCAAAGAAGCATGATCTTACAAGGAGACTATCTTATACATGATAAGATAAGTATAGGGATCTAAGGAATTCAAGATAGATGAAGTACCGCTAGAAAACGGTATTGATAAATCGACACATGCGAGAGTATGGCGCTGCATCAGAGTACGCAGCGAAAACAGGCCCTTATGGGTGAGGCCTGATAGGAGGAACAATGGAAGTAATAAATTGAGGATGAACCTAGAATAGATTCCTAAAGGGGAATGCATTCACCGAGAAATCATCTAAGAGACAAATACCTGGAAGATAATAAGTTATGGAATTTCGAGGACGAAATTCTTTTAAGGGGGTAATAATGTAATGACCCCAATTTTTGAGATATTAAAATCCCATGAAAAGTTCAGTTTTAAAGATAAGGGCATTTTGGTCATTTCACTAGTTGCCTCAACTGAACCCAGGAATTTGGTCCTAAATATGGTGCCATTAGATGCGTCTCGGAAAAAGGAATCCAACGAGACCAAAATCACCCAAAACGGAGTTAAAATGAGCAAGATATGGCCCTTTGAAGTTCAGGGGCAAAACTGTAAATTTTCCAAAAAACGATTTAACCTGGAAAACACAGGTGCCCGTTTTGATACGGGCACCCCGTCGTCTTCAACCTCCTAGAGGTTTCTGGAACGGCGGTGTTTCAAGGAGAAACCACCGCCATTCCCGAGGGTTCCCCACCGCCATTCAAAGGCGGTTAGAAACCCCCCAGAACCCTCTCGAAAAAGCTCTATAAATAGAGCTCTTGGGTGCCTCTAATGGCAGCCCAAAAGCCTTGGAGAAAACCAGTCGTGAAGCAGTGAGCAAGGAGGAAAAACGTGGAGAGAAAACCACCCACGAAGCAGGTACGCACGAAAAACCCCCAAACCCATCTCCACCATAGTTCTAGGAACGATTTCCCTAGGTTTTTCCATGAAAAACCATGCAGAATAGGCCTCCAGGGGAGCCACAAAGACCCACGGGGCCGTCCCCAGGCCGCACTGGTTCGACAGGGTCGAACCAGGGTGACCTGAGGACGACCCAGGTCACTAACAAGCGGGACGATCCAACAGGACCGTCCCACGTCGACGCAGTCGACGCCGTTTGGAAAAAACCAAACGGGCGCGTCGCTGGACGCGCCCTCTAAAGGAACGACGAGCGGCATCGTCTCGCGCGTCTGCAGACGCGCCCGCTGAGGCGCACGCCGCAGACGCGCAGCGCGCTAGTGTGCGTCGTTTTTTTTGGTTTCTTAAGGATGCTGGGCGCACGTCGCAGACGCGCAGCGCCCTAGCATTCTTATTTTTGTCTTGAAGACTCTATGTACATTCAAAATTAAAATGCTTATAACTTGAGATCTAGAGCTCCGATTGAGGCGCCGCAAAAGGCGTTGTGTCCGTATCGACGACATGGACACATCTAAACCATAAAATATCTGATCAAGGCCCAATAAAAGGGGAACATGACCCTTAGAATAGGATGGTGGCGCGTGACCGCTAGGACTCTGGAAAACTGAGAATACCAAGGCCTAATTAGGACCTTAGGACACCCATAGGCATAGGGATGGACCCCTAATGCCTAAGTAATGAGACCCAAATGCTCTAAACCAATCAAAGATAGGTTAAACTAACCTTAAGTCCCCAAACCATGTTCAGGAGCGTACGAGGACAAGAGGGTGAACGCGACCTAGTCAGGTAGGTGCTCTATCACTATTAGATTCTTTTAAAAGAACTATTGTTATTTGAGAACATATGTTTTAGATATATGATTTGATTTGCATGTGATTTGTATGAATAAATTCAGCATGCATGTTAAATGTTTTACACATAGCCATGTTTTTGAATGACTGCATATACATTTTGCACATACATGTGCATGCATTGCATGATTTACGTACTTGCAAAGATTGCATGTCCTTAAGGGTTACCAAAAGACGCTGGAGTGCCCAAAAGACGCTGGGTAGGCAGTTGTGAGGGCCAGGCAGTTGTGAGGGACCCAAAGAGGACAGGTTTTGAAAGATACATTTTGCATGTATTGCCAAGACATGTGCTACATGCATAGGTTGCATGATAAGTGTAGCCTTGATCGATGAGGGCGGGCTGATGAGGGCGGGCCGACGAGGGCGGGCCAGAGAGAGCTGACAAGGCTTCTAGGCTGGCAGGCTTCTAGGCTGGCAGGCTTCTAGGCTGTCAGGCTTCTAGGTAGGGTTATGACTTTGAATGCAATACTAGCATGAGCAGATTTTATGCATTTCATGCATGTTTTGCAACTGATTTCAAAAATTGCATGATTTACGATGAATGAAGTGTCATATGCCCCGTGGAGGTATATGATCCTGTGTCCTCAGGTACCCGGGGACCACACGGCGAGGAGGCCGTGGGCATAGTGGACCCTATGGTTTGATGTGCATTTCATGTAGCATGATATGAGGTTGGTCGACCATACCATACTAGAGGTCCATGAGTTGGACTCCATGAGGCATCTATTGCATATCATGATGTCATATGATACTTTCACTTTTGGAATTATGTGACCTTTTAAGTTATGAGAATTTCAGTTGATTATGGATTCTTATACTGATGTTGAACTCGAGTATTCAAACATACGCATATTTTGAATTTCATTTGATTATGGATTCTTATACTGATATTGAACTCGAGTATTCAAACATACGTATGTTTTGAATGAGCATATGATTTTGAAACATCTCATGCATTTATAAAACCTAGTAGTGATAGGCCCTACTGAGTATATTATATACTCACCCAATCCTTAACCTTTTTCAGACATCAATAAGTACTCAAGGACAGGATACGTCCGTATATATCATGGTTCAGGACAGCTTAAAGAGGACATCTATGTTAGTGCTACGAGCAAGTGAATCCAAAAGGAAACAAATACACATGTAAGTAAGCTCTCAACCCTCTGGACATGTGTTTGTACTTAGTTACAGTTGGGCTGTGCATTGTGACTGGATAGACCTGGGGAAAAAGCATTTGTGATTTCTAAAGTTGTTCAAAAACTACCTTAGTTGTTGTGAAAACAAATGACACTCGGGGTTTTCAAAATGAATTCCAAATAAAAGATTTTTCCGCTGCATTGCACTATTTTTTTTCAAATCGGGATCCCACCTTAGGAATTTAGATTTTTCATCTAAAAATGCATGAGAAAACCCGGGTCGTCACAAACATGTCTCCCTCCTAGATAAAAAATTGTTAAAACTAGGTGGGTCCCTCTCTTGGTTGAGTGAGTGATTAAGAAAGAAAAAATATTCTTCATGCAGGCCCTGCTCTTGGAGTTGTTTTGTTAAGAAATATACCATACATGTGACTCATTGTGTAGCATTCTAGATTCTTTTAGAGCTCCCCAAGGTGGTGGTTTGCATGCATGCATGTGATGTATGTTTTAATTTATCAGCAAGCGCTTGAATCCATTGTAGTAGTTGATGCATGCAAGTGAGGTTGATCACACAAGGAATCTCATGGTTTTGTGTCAGATGGATCTATATTTAAACTATTTAATGTAGCCAAAATAATTGGATTTGACATAGACTAAGGCTTTAAACTAACATGGAAATCACAAATGCATGAAATTAAAAGCTTTCTAAATTTAGAACTTGCTAAAAATCAAAATTAGTAACTTATTCAAACTCATCTAAAGATGCCAAAAACTTAATTAATAATGAAGGAACCCTTAAACTAAACAACTCACATATGAAAAAATAAGGAAACATGAACAAAATGGTCTACATGGAAATCTAAACATGATGAACAATTAACGTAAGGGACCACATCTCAAAACCATGTGAATGAACCATGGGTTTGAGAGCATGGAATTTAAGTGTGGTTCATATGAAATCTAAATGCAAAACTATCTAGAATGATGTTTATAGCAACTTTAAATGAAAGATGCGTCCAACTACCTAAGAAACATGGATTTAAGCAACATTATAAGCAAGAAATTAATTAGCTAATCATCTATGAGAATTAAGCACCAAACATAAGCCAATCATCACTTTTAATGATTATTAAGTGTTCAATTTTGGTCAAAATACCCCTAATTTAGCGTTCAATTAGATCATCTACCCGTTCAAATTTGCAAAATTTAGCTCGATTTTAAATTTACCTCCAATTGACCATCCAAAGCTTAATTTGTCAAAATCAACAGTTAGATAATCATTAGAGCTCATTAGATGATTAATGTAGGTTCAGATGATTCTAATTTGGTCTTTTATTTTGCAGATCAACCAAAAGACGTATGGATGGCCACGATTAAAAGTTAACAATGCAAATCATCTTAAAGCTCATTGAATGGGCCACATCACTCACAAAGATAAATGTGATAGTTTACTAGAAGACAATTGAGCTTAATTAAAAACATGGAGAAGGCAAGTTGCAATTGTAGAGAAGTTTCCAAAGGGGGGAGAACCAAATTAGTAAAGGAAGAGCTTCAAAGAGGCATGCAAACCATACTCCCATTCCACTTTCTTTCCCCCACCTCTCTTTCCTATTCTTCCCTCTTTCCATACTTCCTATTCACTCTCTTTCCCTCACTCCCTCTTTCTTATTCTTCTCTCTTTCCTTTCCCACTCTCTCACATTCTCCTTTTCCTCCAGCCTCTCTCCACCACCCTCCTCTTCACTTCTATTCTCTCTTCTCTTCTATCCCTTAGGCTAGACTATAGGAGGCAGGGTACCCCTCTCTTCTTCATCTTCTTCTTCTTCTTCTTCTCTCACACCCCTTCTCATCATCAATCTCTCTTACCCACCTCTTCTCCTCTCTTCACCATCCCCATCTCACGCACCCTTCTCTATTACTACTCACTCTCCTTCGTTCCTTCTTCATCGGACCTGCACAAAGCTAGCACCAAGCAGTCGCTAATTCCTTGTCTGCTCTCCACTTCTCCTTCTATTTCACCCCATCACCACTCCTCCTCACCTCCTCTGTCCACACCACCACACTCAGTCGCTAACTCTCTCTCTCTCTCTCTCTCTCTCTCTCTCTCTCTCTCTCTCTCTCTCTCTCTAAGTTCTTCTTCAATGTGAGAATCTCATACCCATCACCCCTATTCCCTTCTTTCTCTCACTTCACCATCATCCCTCTTCTCTCTCTCATGTTCTCCTTCCCATCTCTCTGCTTCTCCACTTCCAGCACTTCCCTTCACCCTTCTCTCTTTGATCTTCCCATTTATCTCTTTGTCGTCTTTTTCTCACCCACGCCAATTGCTCCACCCAGCTGGCAACTCATTCTTCATCATTTGTACCCCCTTTCTCTAGCATCTCCTCTTAGTCTGGCCCTTCATTACTAGCGACCAAAGCTCTATCATGATCAATAGATCGAATCCAATGACACTACCCGGCCAGTCCTAAACAGACCAACTTTCTCCTCCACATTCAAACTCAGGAGTCGATCTTAATGCACTAGACTGCCTCTTCATCGATCCAACCCAGTTCATCCTCTATTCCTCATCTTCTTCTCTTTATTCATACAATCACCTTTGCTTCACCTGCCCTCTGCTTTGTTCCTCTGAGTCACTGACGTTGCTCTGCTCGGAACTTCCTAGCACCGGCGTTCTTCCTCTATGCCTCTAACCAGCCCAGGAGCGGAAACCCAAGTTGGGTTTCCACTCATTTTCTTCTCTTCCCCCCTCCTTTCTTCTCTTCTTCTCATCTTCTCCTTCTTCTCCATCCCCTCCACCTTTGGTGTCTTCTTCTTCGTCAGGATTTGTTTGGTTTTTCTTAAAATTTAGATTTTTTTTCAAATTTTGTTTTTGCCCTTTTTCCTTTAGTTAAAATTACATTTCTATCCTTTTTCTTTAATTACATCTGTGTCCTCTTTCATTCTAGTTTTACTTTATCTATATTTTTCTTATCCAGGAACAACCCAATCCATACCAAATTAATCAAGGCCTAACCCAATCAATTGGTTAGCCTTAATCAACCAAGAATTGCTTGTTTCTCATTTGTTTCTCATCTGATTTCAAATAAACTTTACAGTTTCATTCTTAGGACATCCCTAGAACTGATTGAATTATCTAATCTTTAATCTAAAATCAGTAACTTAATCTTAGTTGTCCAAATCTCAAAATTACAATTTAGCCCAAATCTTGATGATTTTGAGGAATCTGACAAATTCAACTGATAGATCTCTAATCAAGGATGTGTTGAAGACATCTGTAAAGGTTGATCATCTCTTAGAAGATTAGATTTGAAGATATTGATAGTAATTAAGCTGGCGAAGTAGTTCTTTTTTCATGGTATTTGATTTATTTATTTTATTTAGGAACTACAATATCTATAATTTTGAGAAGTTGATTAGATCTGAACTCTTATTATAATTTCAATAATTCCAGTAATTTTTAATAATTTATTTTTAATTTTAGATAATTAAATTTTATTGAAATTCTTACTTTTTAAGTCAAGTCCTCGTTGGATCAACCCGTACTTGCATAAGCTACACTACAATAGCCCGTGCACTTACGGTTAAACATCAACAATGATTGAAAATTAACCCAAGTGTGGTGCATGCCATTCTATGCTCCAAAAAAAGAAAAATTAAAACTAAGCTTTTATCTTCTTCTAAGCACTTTAACATTCCAAATATCAAATAATAAGCTTGTAATCCAAGAGATAATCAAGTAAAAGAGAAGGGAAAATATGAGGGAGAATGCAAGAGATGGTCAAGGAACTTAAGGAGAAACATAGGCATGGATCTTGATCTAAGAACTACACTCTCTTGGCTATCACTACAAGAAAGTTATAGTCCTTCAATTCAAGCATCTAAAGTGTGAAAAAAAAAAAGAAAAGGAAATACTTTAAGGAAACTAGAAACAAAACAAATGAGAAAAAGCATGAAATCAAAGATCAAAACAAATCAATAACTAAAAGCGGCAAAGTAATGAAGAAAAAAACAACAACTAACCTAAATTTTGAAGGAGAAAACAAGATGAGATGAAGCCCCAAAGTGAAATCGAAGTGGAAGGGGTGGAGAAGATGAGTAGCTACAAGGTTTTCACATTGAGGAACTTAAAGAGGAAAGAAGAGTGGAGAAACCTCCTTCTTAGGAGGGGACGTTCTCCCCTTCTCCAAGAGCTGTCCTCATGGAAAATTCATTAAGGAGGCTTATACATGTTGATAAGCTCTTGATAAGTGTCTAATTTTGCATAAAAATCACTCAATTAGTTACCTATGTGTTATAACTTATAGGGGTAAAATAGGTTTTTTGATTAAAATTTATAACATATGAATTTCTGACCTAAAAGACCAAAAATTTTGATATTTTATAGGTCCAAAGGCTAATTTAAGGTAAGTATGAGATTAATCATATTTCTTTGGGATTTAGTTAGAGCTTTTTACTTTTTATAGGAAGCGAGATGAGGATTCGATGGTTGATATTGATCGAGATAAAAATTGATGATCAAGATCAAAAGATCAAGTCAAAGCCTCAAAGTCATCACATCAGCTTGAGATCAAGGGTCTAAATCATATTAAGATCAGTTGAAGATGGCATTGGAGGAGTCAAAGGTGGTCAAAGTGGGCCCATGCATAAGACATGCAAAGTCCACCACGTTTGCATGGCTTTCACTTAAGCCACTTAGTCATATTCAAGTCATGAATAGGGTGAAAAGCTAAGGAGCCTAGGTAGCCACTAAAGCCAAACATTTGAGCCATAAAGCTAAGCCAAGAAAGCCTTCTAAGCCAGCTATGAAGCCAAGCCAATGGAGTTGTCAAAGTTAGCCATCAAGCCACATGAGCCAAGCTACATTGAAGTCATGATTGGAGGAGAATCCATAGCACTATCCTTGGGATTTATGAGGATTTTTTTAAGGTAACTGAGGGAAAATCCACTAGGATAAGGTAGCATGTGGACCAATAGGAAGATACCTCTCCAATTTTTTTGTTTTTTCCACTTTTTTCTCACTTTCCACCTCACTAGTAAAGAGGACTACGAATTTCACTTTCCATACAAGAGTCCTATCTTTCTTACACTCTCCTACCCTTCTAAACTTCTATTCCAACCCTCCAACCAATCCCACTTCCTAGGAAACTAGCTAGCTAATCATCTCTTTCCACTCCACCACCCTCCTTATGTCTCTCTAGCCCAACGAATCACCAATTTTTACTCTTCCACTCATCCATATCATCCCACCTTGCTAATTTCAAGGGCCTTCAACAATTTTTACAAGAGGAGATGCATCCTCATAAAAAGAGGTGTCTCCCACCTAAACTCCCTCCAAAGTGGCTCTTGTTTTCTCCTTTGACAAAATAGTAGGTAGCAATACATCCTAGCCATCCAATCTCCTTTCTATTTCATTTCCACCCTACTTCACTTTGAGCTACCCTAGAAAAATTAGGACAAAAAGTATAATAAACTAAAAAGAAGATTCAACATAGAACAACTTCTAGAGAAAGAAAAGAATGCCTACTCCAAGGGAGGAGACGACCTATTTCTTCCCTCTTCCCTTACTCTTTAGAATTCAATTTCCTCTCCTTAGGTGGATGCTATCCTTTCTAAAGTGGGCTGCTCTTCCCCAAGTATGCTCCATGCCTAGGTCTTGGTCCTTTAGTTCTTCCTTTAAAGGTTAGTTGGTTCCTTTTTAATCTTCTTCTCTTTGTTGTTTTTAAAATTTCGTTGTTGCTTAGTTGAATGTTTTTCCATTGCCTTAGTTCCCTTTTGCTTATTAATCAAGGTCCAAGGTTGTTTTTTCCCCTGAAGTGATAGCCAAGGGAAAGTCACCTTGAATATATTCTTTTCCTTGCTTAGATATTTTGTTTGTGCCTTCATTTTCATGTTTCCTTTGCAATAGTTTATCCTTAAAGTTTCACATGCAAACATTTTAGAGATTGGTATATTGATCAAAGTGTATTAGGGATCAATTTTGGATTATATGTTGTAAAGCATGGTGCACCTATTTCATGAATAGAACGCACCATCTTTGAAATATTGCTTTCTTTTCAATACAAGTTGATGATTGATGGATCTCCTTTTTGATTGATGAATGATAATGATCTCTTTATGTTTACTTGTTTACATGTTGTTGATCTCATAGTGTGATGTTTAATAGAGATTATTGCTTTAATGTTTCAAACCAAAATCAATTTAAAAAGCTTATTGAAACCATGCGCACCACTCTAAGTGTTGAATGCATGGTTTTGAAAGTTCTTTTTAGGTTGGAAATTAAACAACAGTGATAAGTTTTCTTGCTACTCATGGCATCATCAAGTCATTTAGCTAGTTGATCATTATTTCATCTCAACTCAACAAGTAAATCAACACCAAAGTACCTTAAAATCATGCATCCAAATCATGGGATGTGCACATGGTTTTGAGTGATTTAGTATTGACTATAAGTTAATTCAAAGAGAATTTTGAATGATGGTTAAGTTTGAATTAGTTGAGTAAGTTAATTAGTGTATGCATGTTAGTTTGAATAGCTTGTTCAGCTTATGATTTGATTAGTTTGTCATTCAATGAATTTTTTATATTTAG
The DNA here is from genome assembly GCA_035236585.1 of Warburgia ugandensis. Lineage (NCBI taxonomy): Eukaryota > Viridiplantae > Streptophyta > Magnoliopsida > Canellales > Canellaceae > Warburgia > Warburgia ugandensis. The sequence goes on from CP141131.1 coordinate 38,149,871, forward strand.
AAAGTTAGTGAAGTGGTGCTTTGTTGCTTAAGTCTTTTTCTTATAGACATTCTCATTAGTATAATTGCATTATTTAGAAATTGCACACTTAAAATGTTTGATTTAGGAAAGTATCTAAATTTCATTCTTAGAGAGTTTCAAATTAGGAAAGTAATGAATTTAGAAAGTTTTCATTTAGGAAAATTTTTATTTAAAAAAGTTTTATTTTAGAAAATGTGTTTTAGGAAAATTGTTAAGTTTAGCATGTTTTAGATTTAGCATCTTTCATGTGTTAATCTTCCATTTGTAGTTTAGGAAAAAGATCTCCTTAATTTGGCTAGGTTAGATAATTTTAGTAAGAATCACTAATATCACATCCATTCAATTCCTCATGGGATCAACCTCCTAGCATGAATTATCACAACTGATTCTTGCACTTGCAAAGTTTAACTGAGAAATCACAACACTTCCTAATCTTGATGGTAGGTGATCCTAAGGAGAAGATAAAAAGAGGAAATCTTAAGGTTAAGCTGTTCTTAGGAAGTAGTAGAATTATATTTAGAAAGCGGGACTTTAAAGACATTTAAGGGAAAAAATCATTGATCCCCTTTTTGGATTTTGACATGGAAATCTAATAGGACATAGGATACATCTTAAGCAACCCTTGGATGTGGAATGGAATGTGGAGATAATGAGAATAACTGGTAGGATGAAGAATAGATCTAAGCCAAACCATGTGACAATTAAGTGGGGGGAAGATACCACCTTTTTAGGAGTTGGCTTGGAACTCCCTATCCCAACAGATGGTTCATGTGGAATGCTTCATGGATAAGGAAAGAAATGGATTGAGATAGCTATGGAGAGAGAAAGAGAGAGAGAGAGAGAGAGAGAGAGAGAGAGAGAGATAAGAATAAAGAGGAGAAATAGAAGGTGGGCTAGTAGATCTAGAATGGGACTTTAGGAAGGTGACAATTTAGTAAGGTGAGAGGCTCTACCTTCTTTGGAAGGTGTGCTCCCCCCTTGTTGAAATCATGGGATCATGTGGCGTGAGGTGGAGAGAGAGAGAGGTGAAAAAAATGGGAAAAAGAGAGAATAAGGTGAGTTCTTCCTATTGCTCCACATGCATACTTACCCATTTTGATTTTCACCCAAATATCCTCTATTATCCTCTTAAAAACCCACTTTTTAGCTTAGGATTTTTTAATGAAATTCTCCTCCAATAGTATCATTCTACGTAGCATTGGCTTAATTGGCTTGAATGGCTCACTTTGAGGGCTCATTTCGCTTGGCTTCATGGTTCACACCCTTGCCTTTAATGGCTTGGCTTAACTTCTTTAGCTTGTCACCTTCTTTAATGGCTTATATGGCTAAAGTCGCTTGAATGGCTCCCATGCAAAGGTTGTGGAAATGCATGACTTGTGCACATGCCCATTTTAATCACCTTTACCTCTTCCAAATGCATTCTTTGCTTTCCCTAAGATGATCTTAATCCCTGATTGAGCTTTGGATCGATGATATTTAGGACTTGGCTTGCTTAAGCTTCATAGTTAGACTAAAAGACCTCATGAATGGCTTCAATTTTCATCTCGATCAATCTCGGCCATTGGATTATCATCTTGATTCTTACAAAAGGTCAAAAAATCTAACTAAATCCTACAAAAATATGATTATTATCATTCTTACTCTGAATTAGCCTATGAACCTACAAAATAGCAAAATTTTGAATTATTATGTCAAAACATTATGTGTTACAAATTTAAAAAAAAAACCCTAAAATTAACACTATATTTTGTAACACATGAGTTACTAATTGGGTACTTTTTATACAAAATTGAAGACTTATCAGCATGCATTAGAAGTTGGCCACACCCCATAGCTTTCTAAACTTTTTAACTTCTTTGTTCTTAGCAATTGGGTCCATGATAGTGTTCGAATGGTAGGTCTCTTTCAGGGTTTTAAGTTTCTAAAATTAAGTGAATTCCTCTATTGAAGATAAAATAAAATTCTTAGAGATAAATATAGGAATTGCATGTTTTGAATCTTGTGGGTAAATTCATTGCAAACTCTTGCGAAGCTTAATTCATCCGCCAGAGGTAACCTAAGGGTTTACGAGCTTGTTGTGTATGCTATATTCATTCATGAGTACCTACTTAAATGACAATTTGTTTAACAATATGATTTTCACATGTTTTGCTTGAGACTAGCAAAATGTTATTTTGGGGCTATGTTGAGTATTCATTTTTTATCCAAAAATCCTTAATTTTGCATTGCTCTAATGTGTTAGATTGATCAGTTTATATTTATATGATAGAATTGCACTACACTCTTTAGTTACCATCTAACCCTAATTTCATGAATTTCAGGGTCAGATAAACATCTGGAGGTGAGAATGCATTAAACCATATGAAAGAATACTAATTAGAATCTTTTGTGCATTTTGTAGGTTGTAGATTAAAGGAGAATAAGGGATTAAAGTGTTGGATCAAGTCAATCAACCTTCCAGATCATCCATCAGTCTTAGATGAAAATGAACAGTTCAGATCAATCTAAGATGAATTTAGATCAACCAAACCAATCTAAGAAGTGTAAAAGGTTGTAGATCAATTTTATTTTTTTATTTTTTATTTAACAACAAACAACTAGATTGAAGCAATTGACCTTCCAGATTACCAATCAAGTCTAGATTAAAATGGATGTGTAAGATCAATGAGGATGAGTTTCAAATTCATGGGACCCACTTAGTTCCTTATCTCTCTCATCCTCACATTCATTAGGAGCCAAACACATGGAGAAAAATGTGGTTGGGTTGCATTTTCAAACTTGGTGGCTACCCTACTACTCCATCTTAATGGTAGCCACTCCTTTTCAAAGATGGTGGCTAAAATTTCAACAAAGGAAATGCTTCACACTCTATAAAAGGGAGGGGAGTCTTAGATGATAGTTTTGGAGAGATTTAGAGAGCCTTGGAGGATCAGGATAGAAGAATTTCATCTTGTCTCAAGGGTTAGATCATTTAGAGTCTTGTTGTTTTACCTCTTTCTAATAACTTTTTTTTTTTAAACTTGGTTTCTTTGTTATAATCTTTTACTTTGAAGCAAATTGGAGATGTAGAACTTTGAAGATATTTCTCTCTTTTAACTTATTTGTGTTGTAATTCTTCTTGAAGTAGGTTGTTTGTACTTCATTAGAATGGTTCCTAATTCTCTTATCAATGGTATCAATCTTTCCTTTACTAAGTTGTAGTAGGTCTTGCTTGTCGGCCAATTTTCTTTGTAATTGTTAATGTCAAGTTAGAAAACATTAATACCATTGATTGTAGAAGGTATGCTGCTTTCTAATTTTGTCTTTAAGAAGTTTATGATGAAAATTTTTCCTTTTAGCAGGGTTGACATGTGGAGAACACACAAGTTCTAGACGTTTGCCATGCTTGGGTCAAGTCTTAGGTAGCAGGTGCTATAAGTGGAAAGTCATTGATTGTGGACACCTGCTACTACTTGGAAACCTTAGGCACTAGGTAAAGAAGGTTGCTTGGTGAAAGAAAGAGTAGCAGGTGGTACAAGTGCTTAGCATCTGGAAAGGAGGAGCCATGGGTTGCAAGTGTTGAACCAATACGATCTTTGTAGGGTGATATTGGTTGTAGCCCTTGCTAACATCAGGTCCCTCTCTTCCCTTCCTCCTTCTCAACCTCTCCCCCACTTTCTTATGCACTCCTCTCTCCTTGTTTGATTCTAATGCTTTATGCAGGTTCTTGTAGCGAAATGTTCCTTGGAACATTTGTTGTGTTGTATAGTTGGTAATAGATTTGGTTGTTGCTATCATCAAAATGCTACATGTTGCTACTTTCATTGAAGTCAACACTTTCTCTCTTTTAGCTTGGAAATTTTGGTCTTTCTTTGACTTCTTTAAATATTGTAATGATCCACAATTTTGTTTATGCCTTAAGATTTAGATCTTAAGAGCAATTGTTAGTATAATTTTCCAAGTATAACTTAAGATTAATTTTGTTTAAGTTTTCTATTAGCTTTCCTTTAAAATTTTAATAAGATAATGTCTAGATTAGAACCATGTTAGGCTAACTTTCTTTTTTCTAGATCGGAGTGATCTTAGCTTAGCATTAACAAACACCACTTATTAATTTATAATGGTTTAAATTTTTAAAAAAATCAATCTTGAAGTTCATCTTAATTTGGAAAAGACAAAACTATTCTTAGTGCAATCTTTTAATTTCTTGCCATTATCTTTCATAATAGATTCTTGGAATTTAATCCTTGCTTTATTATAGTTAAATTTTACATAGAATCCCTAGGATTTGTTAATCTATCTAGTTTTGATATGCAATGATTTCTTAATTGTATTTTCAAAGAAGCTACTTTCCAAGAAAATAATTGTAGTTTCAAATTGCTTCTTAAGCTATAAAGAGAAATAATTAGCATTGGATCGTAATGCTAGTCTAGGTGATCTTTAATCCTAGCCTTCAATCATACTTAATTCTCTTAATTCAATCACATCCAATTGATCTTGTCATCACCTCAACTTGTATTCTTTTTAGTATAACTGTATTATACTAGGATCATTATTTTAGAATAATTTGGTGTTTTAATTTCATACTATATCCTCCCTTTTGATTTGACTGTGTAAATATTACGATTGACTAACTGTGCACTTGCAGGAAAAATTTCAACATTCGTATTCCAAACATGTTATCAAGCCCAAAGTTCCTAACCAATTGCAGGGACTGAAATTAAAAAAAAAATAAAAAAAATCTAGTTTGGCTCATCTCAAAGATGAATATGACATTATGAAGTAGTTAAAGAGTTAGGATGCTCACAATTCTATACAGGATTTATTGATGGCTTCAATGAAGCATAGAAAGGTAGTAATGAAAGGATTGATAAATTCTTATGCAATTTTTGCACATTTTTTTACTGTCTACAGTCACTGCCAATGGCCTTTTTCCAATCAATTTCTCCAATGATGATGACTGATCTAAGCATCTATGTTAATGAAAGTATGATCGGAGATCATTCAATTGTTAAAATTTCAATATAAACACAATGTGAAAGTGTAAATACTAAATTAGCAAATCCAACCACTAAAAACATAATTCAATAGTAGATCTACGAGTGTAATGACATAAATTTCATATAACAATGATCTTTGATAAAAATGATAGATCCAAGAGATGTTAATTGTGCAAAATCCAATCTGACTATTCTAAAGTAGATTAGTAACAATTAGTGGTCAAAAAACTTGAGTGGACCATTGATTATGTGATCTAACTAGGTTACTACACAAATCTACAAGATCTATTTTTAGATCATCAGATCGAGGGTGTCTCAAGCTTCATTTATGATTGATGAGCTTCATCTATGAATGGAAACATAGATCCACAAGAACTAAACACATAAATTAGCAAGTTGAAACAATATGTGGATTTGATAATGTATTGAGAGTCATCCAATAATTTAATTTAATATTATATTTCATTGATTTATGATCTAGAGACCAATTAGTAAAATCCTATCTATTTTCTCGAATATGAGATTGATACGTCTTGGAAGATCTAAATCATCAATAATAAGTGTCTGAAAATTTGATCAATTTCTATAAATTTTCATAGTTTTTGTATTTTAGATGATTAAATCTAGAGGTTATATATACAATGGACAATAGATTTGGATTAATATGCTATTATGTTTGACAAGCAATTACACAAACTTAGTTTTGACAGCACAGTGAGAATGTGATATCTTATATGTGGTTTGAATAATAAAAGCCTAGGAAAAGTTAATGGAATCAATAAATTTGCCCCAAGACGTAGGTAATTTTATCATTTTCAAGTTTCCTCCATATTGTAATTTTAAATAAATTATTATTTTATTTTGATGCCTTTTGATGAAATGACCAATGACATAGTTATAAATTTGAAAAGCACTGTCCTTTAAGGATGAAGTAGTTGATGCATAGGATTTTATTAAGGATGGAAATGAATTAGAAATATGGTGTATGAACTTTTATTGAAAAATCATATATTGCAATAACAAAGTGATTGAGTCTCTACTTTTATCCATAATATGAATATGTAGTCTATCTTATTAATCGTATCACATGCGTTAGATGCACTATTTTGAAAAACTTAAGAGACTTTGCTGAAATTTCCATAGCAGTATGGAATTTGTTTCTTATTCAAATGCATGTATTCAATACATATTTTATATGAAATTGATGTTTAAATTTGATAAATAGTCATTAGTTGACATATATTTTGTACAGGCGAAGGACCTATAGAATTGAAAAGAGTGTTATTTTCCTATGTTTTGGAAAAATATTTTATTCTAAAACATTATATTTGATCCATACAGTGTTTGGTGCTTAAATTGGAGTACTCATATACTTTTAAAAATTAATTTGAATGCTTTTACTATTTTTTATATGGAAATGACATTGATTTTGAAAAAGCGTATTTTATCACCTCATTGTTCTCTTTGTTTTCAGATGCAATCTTCATTATGAAAAGTTCATGAATTGGGAGTTTAATTTAGATCTACTTCAAACTGGTACTAAGAGATTTGAGTACGTATTTTCTTCTAAATAATTTTAAAAGTATTTATGCATTATAGTTTAATGTGTGGACATGGGCTTACATGTTGGTCATTCTCGGGAGTACAAACCAATGCTTGTGGTAGATGGTAATTGCTACTCAGTAATTGTTTGATCAATGGGTCTAATCAATTGATTTTTTTTATATGATTGATTTAGATGTTTGATACATCTTCTAATTTTACTCATATCATTTGATCTTGTTCTAATCACATAGATTTTGTTCTCAATATGATTTCATATGATATGATATGACATTATATGATTGACATTTAGATCTTCTATAATACTTTTAGAACTAGTAGCCCTAATTTCTGAACTAATAGCCCCTAATATAAAACTATAAAAGGATAAGATAGCTGACCATACTACATGTAGACTACTTCTTTATCTCTTTTTCTTCTCACTAAAACCCACTAATTAGAGATTAGATCTCACCACAGATAAGAGATGAAGTCACCCTCCTTCCTTGCCAAGCTAGATCGATCAAAAAATATTCTGACTATTTTCTTTGTACCTTTATCAACATAAGTGAGAAAAAAGAATGCATTTTTTGTCCAAGAATTAATCAAAACTGCATCAAAAACTTGTCTAGGAGATATATAAAAGAAAACCCATCTCAGATCTACCTCCAAAAGTGAAGATCGAATAAATTTGGAGAAGAAATGACAAAAAGGGACTTTTCAAGAGACTCCATTTTTCAGAAATCATAAAGTTTTCTCAATATTTTATAGCACCAAATTACCATGGAAAACTCCCAAAATCATTGGGAGTGGAGGTATGTCTTGGATCTACAACTTTCCATAGTTTTATGTGATTTTTCCACATTTTTTTAACTATCTATAGTCATCAGAGGAGTCCATTTTCCTTTCATCTTCTTTGGCAATGCAGCAACCAAATTTTTATGTCTATGAGACAAGAAAATTATAGATTTCTTAATCTATGAACCCATGTCAATGAAAGTCTGATTGGAGATCGTCCAACCATTAAAGTTTTAATCTAAACATAGTGCAAGTGTAAATCCTAAATTTACAAATTTGACCTTTGAAAACATGATTGGATAGTAGATTTATGAATCTATCATGAATCGAATGACATGACTGTCATATAATGATGATCTATGATGAGAATGATAGATTGAAAATTCATTAATTGTGCAAAGTTCAATCTGACCATTCAAAACCATATCATTGATGATTTGTAGTAAAAAAAACTTGATTGGACCATTGATTTATGTGATCTAACTAGGTTACCACATGAATTTGCAAGATATGTGTTGTCAAATCATCAAATCAAGGGTGTCTCCAGCTTGATCCTCAAGATCTAAAAACACAAATTAGCAAGTCAAAACAATATGTGGATTTGATGATGTACTAAGAGTCATCCAACCATTCAATTTAAAATTTTAATACATCGATTTATGATCTGGATACCAATTAGTAAAATCATATCTATCTTCTTAGATATACAATTGATACAATTTAGAAGCTCATATGGGTAAATCTTAATTATCGATCAATTTCATCAATAACTGATCCTGGCAAATTTGAATTGTTAATAATGGATACGTGTCGTAACATTTGATCAGTTTCTATTGATTTTCTACTTTTGGTACCTTAGATGATTATCTATTGAGATTATATATGTGATGGATATTAGATCTAGATTGCTATGCTATTTTTGGTTGACACACGATTTGAAATTGTATGTGTTATCTACATTGTTACATAGCTTGAGTTTTGAAAGAATAGTTAGAATGTATATGCAATATCTGGTTTGAATAGTAAAATTCAAGGAAAAGCTATTGGAATTAATAAATTCACCACAAGAAGCAGGTAGTTTTGTAATCATCAAGATTCATGTACATTTGGATTTTGCATAAATTATCTGTGAAAACCCAGGTTTTCAAAATACTTTTTAAATACTATTTCAAAATTTAAGATATATCTTATTTGAAATTCTTTTCAAAAAACAAAACAACTGAAAGTTTTTCATTGAAAAGGATTTCTAAAAATCCCAAGTATCATTTCTATGATAAACACAATGACTATACATCTGGTAAAGTTTCCTTTATTTTTCAAACATATGCATTTAATGCATGTGATGTGAAACATCTAATAGACACAAATCATTTTCAGAGTTTTGAAAATACAAAAACAAAGTTCATCACATTCCAGAACCTCCAGTCACAACCACATCACAATACAATCCACTAAATAGAAGTGAGTCCACAACATCAAAGTTAATATATATTTGCATTCTTAGTTAAATTAGAAGGGGAGTCTTGGTGCAACAATAAAAGTTGTCGTCATGTGACCTTGAGGTCATGGGTTCAAGGAGTGGAAATAGCCTCCTATAAAAATGCAAGGTAAGGCTGCCTACTATAGGCCCTTGTGGTCCGTCCCTTCCCCAAACCCCACATAAGCGGGGGCTTCGCGCATCGGGGCTGCCCTTTATTCTCAGTTAAATTATAAATCAATTCTCAAGTGGTAAAGCCCACCCTCAGATACTAAAAATCCCAATCTCATGAAATTTTGAACTCTACTATTTGCTTTCACATTTGTGGCTCAACTGTACATCCTTCCATTCTAATTCTTCGAGTCTGAGATATTGTAAAACAAATTACAATGTCTCAGCAAGATTGCACATGTGTAGGTGGAAAAAGTTGATATTTTGGCACATAGTTCATGATTTACAAAATCAAGGTATATTAACAATTTATCATTACTGAAAAAAACTCATGATGTTTTAAAATAAGTGCCTACATTAAAATTAAATGTTCTCACATCATACATCCATGAAATCAGTTTATATGTATAAATTAGTACAATTGACAAATCATTAGACTTTCATGATTTTTTAAGATACCATTGCCTTATCTTTTCATGACGACTCAAGCATTCTATGCCTTTATTATTTTGTGAAACATTTTATCATGCTTAAACACATAAAGCATTCCAATTTTATCCATAACACATAGTCCTTTGAGATTATTTTTTTTGTATAATAATTCAAAATATCACTATCAATGTATAAATTGTTTGTCAATCAATAGTTGCATCAATTTATAAAGATCGAGGTAATGAACATGCTCATTATCAAGTGTAAAGGTAGTCCTCTAACATGCTCTCCTTCATGAATGCACTACATTTCAAATGGATGGATGACTCAATACAAAATTGCTCAAAATCACTCAAAATGTATAATTAATCCAACATATTTATATACCAACATTGAAGAAATCATTGATCTTGAAACATCAATATATATTGTAATCAATGTTAAAATTCATCAGCTAAGTGTAAGTGTACAGAATCGACTAATGATGGGGTTCGTAGATAAGATGTAAAAAATAGAGCAATAAGTGTTCAATTTTGTATAAAAAGTACTCAATTAATTACCCATGAATTATAACTTATAGGCTTATTTTAAGTTTTTTTTGCCAAAATTTATAACACATGCATTTCTAACCTAATAATTCAAAAATGTTACATTTTTTAGGTTCGGAGGCTAATTTGGTGTAAGTATACATATGATTGTAATTTTTTAGGATTTAATTAAGGTTTTTTCATCTTTTGTAGGTCTTGGAGGGATGATTCAAAGGCTGAGATTTATCAAGATAAGAATTGAAGATCAAGATCAAAAGATTGAGTCAAGACCTAAATTTCAACATTTCAAAGTAGATTAAGGTCCAAGATCATAATAAGGCAAGATGATGGTTCAATGGAAGCAATTGGAAGAGCTAAAATGGGCCCATGAAGCAATCCATGCATTTTCACCACCTTTGCATGAGAGCCATTGAAGCCACCTTAGCTATATAAGATGACAAGCTAAGCAATTCAAGCCATTAAAGCCAAGGGTGTGAGCCTTGAAGCCAAACCAAATGAGCCCTCAAAGTGAGCCACACAAGCCATTTAAGCTAAATGCCACATGGAGTCATACAATTAGAGGATAATTCAAGCAATGACCCACTTTCTAAATTTGGATTTTTAAGGTTTATTTAGAATATTTGAGAGAATTATGCATTGATGGACCCATCAAGAGAAAAACACTACTTTTCAAATCCATCTCCCACTCCTTTTCCTAGGGTTACAAGTTAAAGGATGGGGGCACCAAATTATCAAAAAGACACCCGTACTTTCCTATTTGGTGATCAAAGTTTTCCAAAATAGAAAACCTTAGATATACTTCAATCCAAACAGCTTTAAAACCCTAGATCTTTGCACATCTTTCCTAAACCTCATTCGTTACCACTTTCATAACTTTCCATCAACCAAACATCACAAAATTTGAAAGGAAAAAGCTCCACGCTCCTTCCATGAAAATGACACCTACCCTTGTTCAAATTTAGAAAACAACCATCATATTTCTCTTATGTATTCTTCTCACCTCTCTTTCTTACATCATCTTACTAATTCATCTTAAACCTAACCTTTCTCATTCAATACCAACCATAGGGCCACTTTCCTCATGTTTTTACGCCTTCCTAAGTTAGGAAACAACTCATCTATATATAGCCCCATGTTCCATACGAATTTTCCAAGCAGAGGTGGATGAGATACCTTGAAATCAAGCTTTCTTCTGGTGTTATTTGATGTTGGATTTTAGGATTTCTTAGATGCTTTTGTTCCTTTGGATTTCTAGTTATTGTCTTGGTTATTTGTTATCCAATTCAGGTTAGTAGTTTGCTTGCTTTGGTTTAGTTTTCCTTGTGTAAAAATTTAGTTTCCATTGTTTTTCTTTCTAGTTTTGCACCTTCCTTTCCATCTAGCTTCGCCTTCTTTATTTACACCAATTCCACTTGTTTTTCTTTGTATTCTCTTAAGATTTAAGTTAACTCTTCTCTTGTCGTGATAGCCAAGAGAAGAGCTAGCTTAGGCATTGATTTCCCCTTTTGAATTTTATGTTTTGCTCCTTTTGTTTACCCTTAGTTTTAGGTAATTTCCTTGCTTAATTCATGCACTTAGCATTCTTTTCTCTCAAATTCTTATCTGTGTTTTCTTTCCATGTTATCATACTTTAGTTTCTGAATATTAGATTACATTGTTGGTTTTGTTTAGATAAGACTTCCTATACAAGAATTAGATGCAATTTCCAGCAATAAAACATGTATTATGCATCTAGTTTTTTGTGTAATTTGGAAGTGATTTAAAAAAGTTTTGTGGGAATTCTTGTTATGGAATATTCTTTTATCAAAGCACCTAAGATCTTGGTTGTTTCCTTTTATGAAAGCTGTGGTTTCAATATCTTCCATATGCTAGATTTATTGAATGCTCTTTAGTTGAAATATGAAATTTTCCCCCCATTAAATTTGTGCCCTTTTTCTAGCCATCTAAACACCTTATTTGCTTAAATCCTTAGGAACCCATTTATATTTTTATGTTATTTATTAGATACATTATTATTTTTCATGATAGTTCACTTTAAATTCATCAATTCTAGTCACTATTGCACCTTAGTACCATGCCTACAATCTATGGATCATGCACATGGTATTAGGTCACTTTCCTTTTTGGTTTTTGCTTAGTTTAGTTGCTTAATTTAGTTTTTGTAGTATTTAATTCATTTTTTGAATCTTAGTTTAGATTTATAAAGGTTCCTTTTTAAATTTAGGAAGTTTCATCTTTAGGAAGTTTAGGATTTAGAAAGTGTTAAAATTTAGAAAGTCTTTTTAATGGTAGTTTCCATTCACATGCATGTTTCTATTTTCTTCTTAAACTTAGTTAGATTTCATTGGTTACATGTTTTTTTCATGTTAATTTAGTGTTAGAAGGGAAAGTTCTATTTTTAGAAAGTTTCTAATTCTAGTTTAGGAAAGTGTTAATTTAGAAAACTTTCCTTTTTAGTAGTTTCCTTAAATTAAGTTGCCTAATTTGATTCATTCTAATTTAGCATTAGTTTTATTTAGTTGCTTCCATGTTACTTAGGTAGGTTTCCACTCTAATTTTTTAGCTTTATTTTTAAAAAGTTTCTTTTATTTCTATTTTCTAATTCTAAGAAACCAAGTGGAAAGGTGTTAAACTAGAGAAATTGATGGGTATAAATTATAGTATGTAAGAAAGGATAATAACAGAAATGGCATATGAATATTAGTGGATAAAGAATTAAAGGATAAAGTTGTGGACGTTAAAAGAATTAGTGATAGAATTGTAATAATAAAACTTATTCTAGTAGAGCAGATAATAAATGTTATAAGTGTATACACACCACAAGTAGGTTTAGAAGATATAATCAAGAGATAGTTTTGGGAAGATATGGAGGGAATCATGTAAGAAATTCCTAAGACTGAGTGGATATTTATAGGAGCAGACTTAAATGGGCATGTAGGAAAAGAAAAGGAAGGATTTGATAGAATACATGGAGGGTATGGTATACGTGAATGAAATGAGATGGGGGAAACTATCCTCAATTTTGCTTTGTCATATAACCTGGCCATTGCAAATACACTCTTTAAGAAGAAGGATGAACACTCAATAACCTTTAAAAGTGGACTTCATAAAAGCCAAATAGACTTTTTTCTACTTAGAAATACTGAACGATCAATGTGTAAGGATTGTCAGGTGATACTCAGTGAGAGTTTAACCTCATAACATAGGTTAATGGTGGATATCCATATCAAAAGATGAAAGAAAGGAAATGAACTTAATAGATATCCAAAAACTAAGTGGTGGAACTTAAAAGGAGAGAAAATAACCTCATTCACAAATAAGTTGAAGGTAAAAGGAAACTAGAACTATGAAACAAAAGTAAACACCATGTGGATTAATATTGCTGAGTCCATTAAAAAAGTGGCAAAAGATGTCTTAGGAGAATTGAAAGGTAAAAGGCAATTAGTAAAGGAAACATGGTGGTGGAGTGAAATAGTGCAAAAAGTTATTAAAGAAAAATGAATGTGTTTTAAAGCATGGCAGAAGACTAGAAATAATGAAAACTACGAATAATATAAGAATACTAAAAAGTTGCTGAGAAAATAGTAAGTGAGGCTTAAGGCATATGATGACCTCTATAATAGACTAGGAATAAGATAAGGTAAGAAAGATGTGTTTAAACTTACAAAAGTAAGAGAACAAAAGGGTAAGGACTTAGATCACGTTAGGTGCATTAGAAGTGATGATCATAAGGTATTAGTCAAAGATGATAAGATCCAACAGACATGGGAAACGTACTCTCAAAAATTATTAAATGTCAATTGCTTTGAGAATATAGGGATTGAAAATACTATAAATCAAAATAACATTGGATATTATAGATATGAACGTATGATTAGAATCCCTAAAGTGAAAGAGGCATTGAAAAAGATGATATTGTGGTTGTTTGGTTGACCAAGTTGTTTAACAAGATTATAAAATCAAAGAAAATGTCTAATGAGTGGAGGAAAAGCTTTATTGTACCAATTTATACGAATAAAGGAGACATACAGGGCTGTACTAATTATCGAGGGATCAAACTTATGGGCTACACTATGAAACTTTTTGAAAGAGTGATTGAGAAGAGGCTACGGTATGAGACAAATGTATTAGAAAACTAGTTTAGTTTCATGCTTAGGAGGTCTACCATGGAAGCTATTTTCTTACTAAGGCAATTGGTAGAGAAATATAGGGAGAGGATGAAAGACCTTCACATGGTCTTAATCGACTTAGAGAAACCATATGATAGAGTCCTTAGAGAGTTAATACGGAGGGTGTTGGGCGAGAAAGGGCTTTTCCAGGGGTATATATACATAATTAAATATATGTATGAGGGAGTCGTAACAAATATTAAGACAACTAGTGGTGAGACCAGTGATTTTCCCATCACTGTAGGATTGCACCAAGGATTGGCATTGAGCCCATACAAAACATCTGCACAAGGAGATTCCCTGGTACATACTATTTGCAGATGATATAGTCTTACTTAATGAGACAAGGAGGGTGTAAACACAAAGCTAGAGTTATGGAGAGAAGTATTAAAATCTAAAGTATTTAAAATCAGCTGAACTAAGGTAGAATACATGGAATGCAATTTTAGCAAGGAGAGGTGTAGGAGTGGAACATTAGTCAAGATTGATAACCAAGAAGTCCCTGTAAAAGACCACTTTTGGTACTTAGGATCAATGATTCATGAGAGTGGAGGGATTGAGAGGGAAGTTACCCAGAGAATTCAAGCTGGTTGGAACAAATAGAGATGTGCATCTGGAGTTTTGTGTGATTGGTGGGTGCCACTCAAACTAAAAGGAAAATTCTATAGGATGGCCATAAGGCCAGCCATGCTCTATGGGTCAACGTGTTGCGCAGTTAAGAAACATCATGCTTATAGGATGAGCATCATAGAAATGAGGATGTTGAGATGAATGAGTTAGACAAGAAAGGATAGAATTAGGAATGGAAATATTAGAGGAAATTTAGGAGTAACACCAATTGGTAATAAGATGAGGAAGATTAGACTTAGATGGTTTGGACATGTCCAAAGGAGATAAAAAATAGCACCGGTTAGGAGTGAGGCAATGCTAGTAGAAGGTTCTAAAAGGGGAAGGGAAAGGCCTAAAAGAATGTGGATAGAAGTGGTGAAGAAAGATTTAAAAATATTAGGACTAAATGAAGCCATGGTTTTTAATAAAGAGGAATGGAGGAATAAGATTCATGTGGTTGAACCCTAATTGGGATAAGGTCTTGACGATGATGATGATGATGATGAATTCCATGAATGTTTCCTTCTTAGTTTTATGTTTTCTTCTTGTAATTTTGTGATGTTTGGTTGGTGGAAAGTCAATGAATTAAGTAAGGAATAAGGTTTAGGCAAGATGTGAAAAGATCTAGAGTTTTGACGTTGTTTGAATTAAAGTAGATCTAAAGATTCCTATTTAGGAAACCTTTGATCACCAAATAGGAAAGTGGGGTGAGGTGGGGAAAATTGATTGGCTAAGTGGTTTCCTAAGAAGTGGGGATAGGTTGGATGGTTTGGATGAGAGTTTTAGAGGTGGAGAAGTCTTAGAAAGGTAGGATTTTTAAATAGAAAGTGAAATTCGTGGTGATATTTGGTGGTGAGGTGGAAAGTGAGGAAAAAGTCAGAAAACATAAAAAATAGAAGTTTCTCATCCTATTGGTTCACATGCCAACTTATCCTAATTAGAGTTTTCTTAAATTCCTTCAAAATGTCCCTTAAAATATCATGGATAATCCTCTTGATTTTCCTCCAAGGCTAACCTTCCATTTAACTTAGCTTAATGGCTTTGATGGCTGGCTTAGATGGCTCTCTTAGCTTGGCTTCATGGTTCCATCCCTTGGCTTGAGTGGCTTAAATGGTTTGGCTTGACTTTCTTAGCTGGTCACCTTCTCTCATGGTTTATACAGGTACGGTGGCTTAAGTGGCTTCCATGCCAAGGTGGTTGGAATGCATGGCTTACTTCATGGGTCCACAAGATGATCTTAGCCTTTAGTTTATGTTGAAGTGATGATTTTGAGGCTTTGACTTGATCTTTTGATCTTGATCTTGAATTTCATCCCAATCAATCTCGACCATTGGATCAACATCTTACTTCCTACAAAAAGTGAAAAATCCTACCTAAATTCTAAAAAAACATGATTAATCATATACTTACCTTGTACTAGCTTATGTACCTAAAAATAACAAACTTTTGGGTTATTAGGTCAAAAATGCATATGTTATGAATTTTGGTCAAAAAATCCTAATTTGCCCCTATAAGTTGTAACACATGGGTAACTAATTGGGTGGTTTTTATACAAAATTAAATACTTATCATTAAAATGACAAAACAGACTTTAAAATTCATGTAAATTTTTTTTTCTTTTTCATTTCTTTCCATAGCAATCATAATCTACATTCATGCATATATTTAATATAGTGTTACTAAAGTGTTTCTACATTCTTTAAAGGCTTGAAAAATAAATCCACATTTAGTAAACCATCCAAATTCAACAGCCATCCACATGTATATTAAAACTATGTAGCCTTTCTCTATCTTGAAAAGACTTGAAAAAGGAAACTTCAACACATTCATTTCATTCACTACAAAATCCACATTTCCTTCCAACATAAGAAATTGGAAGACATGAAAAAAAAATTCACAAATACCTACAAGTACACTTCTCCATAGATAGGAATTTACTTTCACACTCTAATTGTTCCTCATTCATCCCATAAAATATATATACTTAAATTTTTTTTAATAAAAATTAGAAGAACACGTGCATATAAATGGAGAAGATAAGTATTGTATTAATATATAAGGTAATTTATATTGATGTAATTACAATAATTGTTCTAATTAAAACTTTTTATATACTTAGCCAATTAGCTTCATATTTTGTTGAGGTTTTCTTTGAAGTAACCCTTCTTCTTTTCTCATTTAGAAAGCATAGCTTGCAATACAACATACATAATTCACATGACCTATTCTTTTGAGTTGGAATCCATAAAAATTTAGGGGAAAATATAAGATTATGACCAATAAAAATTGTTTTGCCTTTTTAAATTATGAGACATGAATATTATCGAGTACTAGGGTTCTCATATATCTCAGTACATAGTACCTGTACTCCCACTTAGATTGTTGTTTAGGGCACTGTGCAATAAGAAAAATAGAAAAGATCTATAAATACTATATATAATATTATGTTTAGTTTAGCCATGCACTACAATTTTATAATTCAAATTCACTAAATGTAGTTAAATTATTAGTTATCTACTTTATATAATATGTGAGAAGATTAAAAGCTTACTTATTTATGATTTCCATGAGCACGAGACAAATGTGGGACCTAACAAGAATAAAAAAAACAAGAATGTGTGCCCACCATGTACATCCAAAACCAGCAGCATTCAATGAGACCTACATACACAATCATATGCATTGTAAACAAAAGTTTACAATCCTTATTTGTAGAACATAAGTTGGTAAAAAAAACAAAAGAATTAAAACTTACTTGTTATAGTAGGGAATCATTAAGGCTTGCCCCTTTAAACACTAAAAGAACCTTGGCACCATATCTTCAACTCACATCTCCATCGGCTATTGCTCTATTACTACACATATGATACCAAGGTCAAGGATTTGGTAAAGTACATCCTTGTCCTCAAAAAGGTTCAATGTATTATTTAGGAAGCTATGTAAAAAAATAATTATTACTTACTATGAAGATTTAATATGTAATGTTAAGTATTATTATAGAAGTAGATATTTTCATATACCCAATGTAGGAAATAATGTTAGGGCATTCGAGTTGATCCCATTGGCAAACTCCTAATAGGCCCTTTGCCATAAGAGGCACTTCAAAAATGATATTGGCAAGCACTCTGGCCTTGATTTGTATGGGGTTGATTACCCTATCTTTGTTGATGAGTTTGTAGAGTAACATAAGGGATAGAGATGTGTTAGGTGGGACTTTAACGCGATCCTTAGACAATTACTGTAAAAGTTGTAGAGATTTTTAATCAATATTGATCATTAAAGACATTAAAACTTATGATGAAAAATAAATATAAGTACTAGTACTGATTCCATTGGTAATAATAACTGATGGTGCAATGGTGGGCAAACCTCAATTACTCTTTCTACTGTATCTAATTAACCGTAGTAATAGTTAATAAACATTTAAATTAAGGTCTCTATCTAAAAAATGTTGTTGAAGATGATGGTATAAAAAGATATATACCATGGATTCTATGGGAATGACAAATTCCTCCAGGCAAGTGACATGATATGCAATAGCCTTTTGAACATTAAAAATATTTTCCTAGGCATTCACATTCAAAGCCATGGTAATAGAAACATGCTTAGTGTATGAAGACATACTATTTTAGTGTAAAATGATTTATTCAAGCTCATAGCATGACCTAACTACAACAACATTTTGACGAGTATTCAAGGCTAATAGGCATTGACCCACGTGCAAATAAAAAATATATCATGCAATAGATAGGTTAAGATAGGATATTTATAGAAGGACAATGAAAGAGTTCTAGTGTCTTTGTTATACCTTCTTAGCTAGAATTTCTCTTTCGAAGGACACAAGTTGTTCTTCATTATGTTCATCTATAAGAGAATGGAAATTAGCATTTGATTGAGGTAGAGGGATATAAGAAACTAGCTCCAAGCCTCCTTCCTCCAACTACTTAAATACATTTGTTTTTACCTTTCCACACATCTTTTCATAGGCCTCCTCCTCATCAATTGCATGTATTTTTTGACCAAAGTATTAGGATTGAACAGCACCATGCCCATGGCTATTTACTCATATAGTGTGATATTTCTTATTGCTCATAGCCTATACAAGACATTATCATTGGCAATGGTGCTGCTTAGAGTTCTTGTAGTTATGCTTTCTTATGTAAGTCTGTCCTACAAAATTTCACTAGAAAGACATGATCAATTCAATAAAGCAACATATAAAATTCAAGGTAGTCAAGGATAGACATGTGCGAACACTTACAATGCAAGCAACAACTCCTATAGTAGCTTTTCCAATGAAGGATTAGCTATTACAACCCATAGAATGTGCCATCCTCTAGAGGATGGTGCGGTCAATGGCATCCATAATCCTAACTTTCTTTTGCTGTCTATATAAGTTGACAGAAATAAACTGTCATAAATACTTACTTCATGTTCTACCAAACAAGAGTAGCCCAATCTAGAGGGTTGGTGCTACAAATGATTGGTTTCATGCACCTTTCTCTATTTTGCACTCTTTACCTATACTTTAGTGTGTACGTAATTAAGTGCAATCTAATGCTATATATAATTAATTCATTGAAATATTATTTTTGTACATACCTCAAATTTACTCAATGTGTTGACCTTTACAAATTCATTCCACACATCTTGGTTAATGATGTCAGAATAAATGGTAGCACTGTGTACATACTCAATGGATCATTGACATTTGGAACTATGTGATTACAAACAAGGTAATTCTTCTATTTTTTTCATTACTCATCAGCTCCTTACAAAGCACGCATCTTCTTCTCCTTAAGTACCTCAAAGGCAGTCTACAAAGTGCAAACAAGCACATTACTATATTTGAAAATAAGAAGATAAGGTATGTTACATATTATATAATACATAATAATTTTACATCCCTTCGCCATCTCCTATATTGAATATTTGATTATTGGTAACACATGCCTCCAATTATCAATCATGATAGGCACCATGCTTCTTACTATGGATCAAAGAAAAGTGCTATAAGATGTTGCACTGTCACCTATCTCTTGACCCTTATTATTGTATTAGATAGTTTCGTTGATTCACTTTGACTTTCTCTTAATAACCTTTTCCATTGTTGTTCACCCTCTACCCTTTCTCTTTTGAGTGCTGCTCGGGTTGGCCTTATTCATGTTCTTCATGTTGTTCACATTCTATCATTACTACAAAGAAGAACACAATGAAATGAAATAGGCTATTTAATGTATTTTCATATCATAGAGTAGAATAAAACATGATAAATATGCTTTTTTAGCACAAAGGTGGCATTAGCCTATGAATTTACAATAATATTTAAATGGAAACCATGGCATAGACATCGAATATTCATTTTGATTATGTAATCTAATAGTTTAATGTCACAAATAAAGTTAAGTGGAAGGAGCAAGCCATGACATTGGATGACCTCTTTTCATTTGAAAATTGAATCTGTGCACAATACCTACTTTAGTTGTTTAATTCCAGATGAGATCAAGTTGTCAAAAAATGGTGCTGCTATGCTGGTCATAAGAATCAAAGCTAAAGGAGGAAGAATGGATCCCTACAATAGAGAATTCAAAATGGATGAGTGTGGAAACCTCATTATCTTAGTGTTCAATAGCATAAAATCAACTGAAACCCAATGTTCAATGAAGACTAAATTGACTATGAATAGGAATGATTTGTACCTTTTCTTGTTATATAGAACAAAGATTTGGTGCACAGCTCTCAAAACTTATAGGATTGAAAACTTGCCTCTCTACATTTTTTTTTCCAGCAATACTAATGATTTCAAGAAAACCTTTGTTGTATATTAACACCAAACAGGAGTATGTGTAATGCCCCGAGAAATTTACGCTATTTAACAAAAATGAATTGGACATTCTATAGGAAATGAACCGTGTTCAATGTTTTACTTTAAGAAAACTTGGTACCATTAGATTCTACTCGAAAAATGGAATCCAATGCCTCAAAGAATGCTGAAAACGGAGTTCATATGAAGAAGTTACGACGGTTTAAAGATTAGGGGCATTTCTATAATTTAAATTAAAAACGAAAAAAAGACAGAAAACGTAGGGGGCCGTTTTGATAACGGCACCCCATCTTCTTCTTCCTCTTGATTTCTCCAGAATCCCAGTTTCCAAAGGTTTCCACCACCGCCATTGGCAGCACCGCCATAGTAAGGCTATAAAAGCCCCTATTCCCCCCTCTTTGAATTAAGATTTTTCAGGCCATTTGAGGTTGGGGTTTCAGGAAAAAATTGAAAAACCCCCACAACGGTTTTCCCTGCACATTCCGGCCAAGCCCAAGTCATCCCTATAGGCCGGCCACTCCCATCTCTTCACCTCCCCTCTTCTTCCTCTGGCCACATCGGAAGTTGGGGTTTCCCCCTTCTTCGTGGTTTCCGGCGACATGGAATTTCAGAACGGGAAAGGGCGAACCCACCAGCGATGGGCATCGCTCCAAACCTCCCAGGTAAGCCCCCCACCCCTTCCTATCTAGTTGTCCTTCTTCCCTACTTAGATCCACGCCAGATCTGGGTATTTTCTTGCTGGGGAAATGTCGTGGAAACCGGAGAAGACGGGTTCCATCCGGAACCCGTCAAAACCAGTTGTCACGGGGATGCACCCCGTGACGCACATGAGTGATGCGACCTCTGGTGTGACTGGTGCATGCGCACCACGTGCAGGCGCAGTCCCAGTTTCTACCGGGACACACGAGCGCCCGGGAGCTGAGGTGCACCACACCTGCACCAAAGACTCGTCTGCGCGATGCCATCTAGGATGCGCATCATAGCGTGTCGCTTGGACATGCATGTGTGTGTGCAAACGTGGTCCCTGGCACGGCCTTTGGGCGTGCACGATGTGCAAGCATGGGTCCTGGTTTGACTAGGGCACGCACACATCTTGGAAACCATGATGCGTGGACCTAATATCTAGGATTTTATAAATGAGACCCAGGGTCGGGTTGAGTAATGAAGGATGCGACTCCAGGAAACTTCGAGGTAGGTGCTCTATTGCTACTAGACTTTTAAAAAGAGCCCATGATTGTTTTGAGAATGCATGTTTTATGTATAAGTTATATGACTTATTTAGCGTGACTTAATGAATTCAGCATGCATATGATAAATACATTATGCATAAACATGTTTTGCAAACGATTGCATAAATTGCATGATTTGTGGTTATTGAGTTTTGAAAAATTGCATGTCCTTGAGGGTTACCAAAAGATGCTGGAGTGCCCAAAAGACGCTGGGTAGGCAGTTGTGAGGGACCCAAAGAGGACAGGTTTTGAAAAAGAGGTTTTTGCTTGATTGATCGTATATGATTTGGG
The DNA here is from genome assembly GCA_035236585.1 of Warburgia ugandensis. Classification (NCBI taxonomy): domain Eukaryota; kingdom Viridiplantae; phylum Streptophyta; class Magnoliopsida; order Canellales; family Canellaceae; genus Warburgia; species Warburgia ugandensis. The sequence goes on from CP141131.1 coordinate 38,171,961, forward strand.
CTAATAAGCTCGTGGGCGCTATGCCGAGAGGTCTGGGGTGGCCTCCCAGCCTCTACCACTATTAGGTGGAAAGGGTACCTCACCAAAAAAAGGCATGTCCCTACGTCGACTGCATGTGGTACAGGGGGCTACCACTGGTGTCATGGCACTGGGTCGAGGTGTCATATTGTAATGACTCTGAATTTTTGTAACTTATTAAGGCAAATTAATAAAGTTTGAATTTTTAAAAATTCTAGGCTGGAATATTAGGTTATTGAAAATTATCTTTTTATGGAGATTATATCATGAATTAAAACATAGAAATTATGGATTTACTTGGAAAACTGATCGAAACAACATTAAGTACGTTGAATTCTGAGTTAAAATGAAAATTCCTTAATTTTCTCCATTTTGGGGTAAAATGGTAATTTTACCCATATTCCATATCCAAGAAATAAGACCTCAATATTCATGAAGTACTTAGAAATATGATTCCAATGTCACTAAGTATGCTCGATTCCAAGTTCAGACAAATATTGCCTATTATTCTCCAATTTTGGAGTTCAAAGGGCAAAAACATCTTTTCACATAAAAGTGGGGCCCACAAAGTGGGCCAACATTCTAGAAGCAACAATAATTGCTCAGTGCATTATTGCTGGTAGTGGAGAATGTAGTGGAGATTGTAGTGGAGAATGGAGAATGCACTTGTAATAAAAAATCTTATCAAAATAAATGATAAAAAATTCAAATTTGGCTATAAATATGTCCCAAAATTTTCCAAAATTTTCACAACCTTAACCACAAAATTTCCAAATCTTCCCTAGAGTTTTAGCTCCAAATTCTAATTCATCCCTCCCCAATCCCTATTTTTCTTATTTCTCTCTCCTCTTTCTAAGTGGAACAAGAGACCTAAATTCAATTAGGCACTCCGTTCCAAGTAGAATCTGATAAATTCCACCGTCCATAACCTCCTATACTATAGTATATACAAAAGGCCCAAATCAATTTCAGGATCCAACTGTTCCAACAATAAAAATCACAAAAAGGTGGACAATCGGGCTATATTATCATCAACCAGTAATTCTCTCAAATTGGGCATCAATTATATTGCTTTTGTCCAATCAGGTAGGTGGAACTACTTTACATACATATTTATTATGGTTTAGTTTAATTTTTATTTTTCTGTAATATAATTTGAATGAAAAATGGTAAAATTAAAGTAAAAACCAGAGCATTCAATTCATGGTGATAGAGAGCTCAGATGAAAATTCTGAGCCCTCCAATCGATCCAAAAGGGTTCAAAACTCCTAGGGTACAATTTTCAAGAAAATCTAACAAGGTTTGGACCCTCAATTGAGAGAGATTAATTCTGTTGGGCCTAGATCAAATCTGGACCCTAGGAACGACTGTAAACTTCAATTTAAGATTCTGGGTCATATGACCTCCAAATTGAGATCAAAAAGAAGCTATGGAAAGCTTGTAATGTATAGTTTCTAATGAAGTTATAATATTTTTAAAAATTATTCCTGAATTATTCTGTATTTTGGAAATAAGTGTCCGATTTCTAAGATCTTCAAGATCTGAGGTGATCAGATCTTGGAAATTTATTTTAATGATGATATAATACTATAATAAAGTAATATCTATGGTTAATTTGGACAGATCTGGGATAAATTAGGGGATCTACCCTTTATGGTAGAAAAACCCTAAAAATACAAAGGGACCCACTTGATCAATGAGATCAAGTATGATCAAATGCTTGGGATGGATTAAAGGGATGATATTATGATGGAATCCAGTTAGATCATGGATGAAATGTGACAAAATCAAGTGGATATGATTTTTGGATTTTAATGGATTAAAAGCCCTAAAGGTTATTAAAACCCTTAATCTAAAGGAAAACACCTAAGATCTAATAGTTGGATCATATTTAAAGGTTTATAATAATCTTAATATAATAAGTTTTAATTGTCTTTTATTGGATAGAAAGGTGTAAATGTGATTTATGTTCTAAGTTAGAAAGCATGATAGTGTAATCTTTAAATTTTAGTATGATATGCCCTAAATGAATAATTTGTTAGTAGATTTGATTATCTTATGATCATGATAGTGTAAATTAGAGATTTAAACATAATTCCATTAAGATAGAAGTACAATTTTATGTATTTCATAACTTAGGATCATGTTAGTTTTATTTCACTAGCTTAAGTTACATTCATAGGAAGAATGTTAGTATATAGTTGTTAAACTTATATTTGATTTATGCTTTCAAGTTTATGATTTACTTATTGTCAAATTTTATTCAATTGGTAAGTAGTTGTTAAGATATAAGGAGCATAAATCACCAAAAATGTAAACTAATGAAATATAGAGATTCATGGACAACTAAGATGAATGAATGATTTTGACTTAATAAGGGCTATAGTTAGTAGGACAATATAAGGAATGGTTTACCAATTCCTTGGCCCAAAGTAGAAAAATAATTAACATCCATGGATGACATTATGCATATCCATGGAAATTAATTAAAATCAATTAGAGAAGGGACTTAAGGTAAAGAGCTCATAGGAACCTTATCAAAGGTTGAGCTAGTACCACTCCAATGGACTCTGAACATTGTGGTTATAGGGGGTATACAAGAGCCAAGTGCTTTTCCCTCACCTCCTGTTGACGTAAGAGAGGTCTAAACGCCTCCTTACATGAGGGTTGTATTAACCACTTTTTGAGCAGACTTTAACTGGTAAGTACTAGTCATCCTGAAATAAGGAGGAGTTGTCTAGTGATAGGAAGAGATAAATTATCTTCAACCAAGTAAGACACTAAATGGTTGAATAATAATAAGAACATAAAAAGATAGCAAATTATCTAACCCTAATAAAAATAGTAAGTGAGATAAGGATGCTCAAACAAGATGAGATCTTGTATGATCAAAAACAATAAGGAAAAAGAAACATCAATGTAAATTAGATTGTTATGTATGATATAGATAGTATTTCTATAGATGATATTAAACCCATGGATATATGATATTCAAGGAAGAAAGATTCAGATCATCCTACACAAAGATGATCAAAAGACCATATAGTATGTACCCTTGATTAGAAAAATGACATTATACATATGATTTGATAGATATATGTTGATCGAGACTATGATAGATTTCAAGGAGTAAGAATACCTTATTGAGGTAGGTGGATTATTACATGAAGATACATGTCTAATACATGATCTTATGTTTTGAAGTATTGACATGTATGATACCAATATATTAAGGTAAATACCTCAAATTGAAATATGATCCAACCAAATGATGAGGAAAATAAGTATTAAATGGTTAAGTTGAGAATTGAGAACAACCCTAAGTGAATAGGAAAGTAGAAAATATTCCAGCCCTAGATAAACAGACAGATAGTCTGATATGTATAAGTATTATTTTACATACAAGCTTGGAGGCTTGTAGTTTTGTTTTAAATAAGCATAGGCCTGGGGATGCTATGCTAGGAGAGTTAAGAGGGTTTGGCCACCCACTCTCTGAAACTTGATGATATTGAATACCAAGCCTAAGAAAGGCTAAAAGTCGGGTGGCAATTATGGGAAGGCCACCACTGTGACAGCCATGGTCCTCCCATATGGACATGGATATTGTAATTTCCACTGAGAATGGTATAAGTGGATTATTGAACAGTTATTCGGGCGCGCTATACGGATTAGACTGCAAGCATAGTAGTCCTTGATTATTTTGCATTATGATGCATAAGAAATTGGCATAATGAAATACCTTAAGGGATGGCATGATGAAATGCCAGGTATTGTAAATTACTAATATTTTTTCCAAGAAGGGAAAATACTAGTATAGTAACTAGCTGAGATACAAATCTCTAATAATGAAAGGAGTTGATCAGTTTTGTATGAAAATGATTATTGACTATTTTTACAATTTTAAAGGATTTGTCCTTATATACTATGTATGTATAAAGGTGAACACAAATGACAAGGGAATGAGATGGTCATATCAATAATAGTGGTCTATGAATGTGTTTATGATAGAATGAATTATGGGATAAGTGAATATTGAGATTTTACTGTCAATAACTTACATTCTTATCCCCTACCAAGCATAGCTTGCTGAGATATTGTAAATGTTCGAATGTTTACAATATCTCGTATCTGAAGAAGGAGACTTAGGAGCTCAAGACTTGAAGAACTATTGAAGAATAAGTAATAAGGGTATATCCCTTGAAACATTATATTGAGCGCCTATATTGTATTTAGAACTTTGTAATTTGAATTGTGTATTTGGACAAGTATTGTAAGGATACAATCGGTTGTGTACTGTGAACCAGTGGATGGATCTTGGAAGTTTAATAAAATCATATTCCTTCAATGGAATTTTATTTTGTACACAAATTGTACTTATGTTATGTATGAAGTGGTGACTTGGGTTTTCAAAACAAGTTTTAAAATAAAAGAATTTTCGCTGCTTTGTTTTGCGAAAATTTTTTATTGAGGGGACAACCTTACCTTTGAAAAATATATTATAAAATGTGTTTCAAAAACCTGGGTCGTCACACATATGCCCCATGAGGCTATGACCGAGTGTCCCCAAGTACCCGGGGACCACACGACAAGGAGGTCGTGGGCATAGTGGGCCCTATGTTTTTTAGGATTTACTTGCATTGCATATGGCATAACATGAGGATGGTCGATCATACCATATATCCATGAGTTGGATTCAGTTGAGCATCTTATGCATATCATGTATGTTTATGATATCTATGTTACTTTCAACTTGGATTATGCGATTCTTTAAGTCGTCAGTATTCTAATTCGACAATGGTTTTTAATATCAATATTGAACATGAGTGATTAAACATGCACATGTTTTGAAAGAACATATATTTTAAAACATAGCATGCATTGTAAAACTAGTAGTGATAGACTCCTACTGAGTATAGTGTATACTCACTCAAATATATCATTTTTCAGGACAGCTCCACTCACGAGTAGAAGATGCCTCAAGAAATGTTAGTGCTACGAGTAAGAAAAATCAAAAGGAGACAATTATATATGTAAGTAAACACTATACCCTTTGCACATGTATTTGTATTTATTTACAATTGGGCTGTGAGCTGTGCCTGGATAGACCTAGGAAGACATTTATGATTACAATATTTTTCAAAAACTACTTTGATTATTGTAAAAGCAAATGACACTCAGGGTTTTCAAAATGAGTTTAAATGAAAAGATTTTCTGCTGCATTGCATGGTTTTTATAAAATGGTTTTCAAATAGGGATGCATCCTGCCTTAGGAATTAGATATTGCATTTAAAAATGCATGGGAAAACCCGGGTCGTCACAGTATCAATACTTACTTGGAGTCTCATGATATGAATTCCATAGCTAGGCAGGAGACTGACTATTCTAATATTTATTTTTCCAAAAAAGTCTAATATCATGGAATCATTTAGAAGTGGGAAAAGCCAAGTCAAGGCTATGATCACTCAAGCTTGAACCATTATAAGAAAAAAAATCTGATTGGGAAGATTAAGTTATAGATGGATAGTACACCCATGTAGGGAATGCAATATAGACATCTGGTAGAAAGTTATGGTTTGTTAAGTTAATAGAAATAGGTCAAGATTAAAAGCCATGGATAGCATGAACCTACAGTCCTTTAGCTAATTCCATCAACATGAATTGTCAATAGGTGTTCAACATAAAGAGGGAGGGACCTATGATGCAATAGTTAATTGCTACAGTTCTATAAGCCTCTCAATAACAATCTCTTAAGTATTAATGGAAGTATCCTATGTGTCAAATCCTGGGAATTCCTAATGTAGGGGAAGTGATTGGCTATGTGCTTAGGTTTTAAACTAATCACAGTGAAAAATAGATGATGTTCTTTTTTTCCCTTGATAAGCAAAATCTAGAGGACTATAAGTAGCCTCATAATAAGTGAAGTTTGATCACCAAGTTCTCTAAAGACATAGTCCTTCATGAAAGAAACCCTATTGAAATTATGGCCATATAGGAGCATTCTGGTTTAAACATACCAAAACCAATCAAAGAAATAATTTAACTAAAGGGAAGGAACTCAATAGGAAGACCTAGTAACTACTTTAAGGGGGAAAAAATCAAGAGAATCAAAGAAACTCATTCCTCTCATTCAAATAGCAAATTCAAAAACTCTTACTACTCAACCATGAAATAGAAACAAAAACCAAAAAGTTAATCCATCACTAAGCAGTGCAAAGTTTAGAAAACAAAATGATTGAATTTTCACAATGTATTCCCTTAATTACATTTGGCTCAAATTCACTTCAGGAAAGAGAATCAACAAATACAGAAAAGAAAACACCATGTTCATAAATGTCAATAAAGAAAAAGAGATCCTAATCAAGATAGCAAATTCATCAAGATTCTTTGCCACATACTAAAAATGAGAATACAATGAAAAAGGCCTATGTTGCCAAAAAGGGCTATGTAACAAATTCAAGAACTACTGAACATTCATTGTCAATTGACACATTCAGAAAACTGTAACATCTCTAGTTTTACCAATATTCATAAATTTTTAAATTTATAAAGAAGGAGAAATTTCCTTTTTTTAGAAAATAGGATTAAAGTGATAATATATAAGTAATTTTGAAAATTCATCAACTTCTTTATAGGTGTTACGATAAACCTCCACATATATGTAAAATAATAGTTTTCTAACGTAGAAATGGTTAGATATACATTCCATAAGATCAGCCATACTGTCACCAGTAAAGTACATACCATTCAAATAAATATAATAGTCCATGTTTACAATCATTCCATGTGTCAACAGAAGTTAAATTACATACAGTATCAAAAGGAAATACTATACATGGATTCTTTCAAAATTACTACTCCAAAAGCATTTTCATCTCACATCTAAATTGATCCAAGTATTTTTGTCTACCCTTGGTCTTTAATGCTCGAGTTACCTGATATATCACCTAAAATGTTGGTTGTAGCGAGTGAACAAAAAAAACACACACAACAAGAAGAAAGACTAATACAAGCTGACACGCCTAAAATAAGGCATATAAATAACATATGTATAGGTGTATGTATCTCTATATCTATATACATAGTTTTTGAAGTGGAAAAATTATGATATGTAAAACAATGATCCACGAAGAAAATTGGTGATCTCAAATCAACTACAATATCCAAAAGAATTTAATAAGCCTGTCAATCAAGTGTGCTCAAAACAATTGAAGCTGAACTGAGGTGCATAGCCTTCAGTCAAGAATTCAAAATCCATGCCTACATTGTCATGGAAAATTGATCACTCCATATCACAGTGGCAATACAATCCTAACAGCAGGGATGCATCAGTGGCATAAAGTCCTACCATGACGAACAAGGTCTAAACTCTAGACAAATGCCCAACATGCTCACATCACATAGACGCCTATGCTCATAGGGCCCTACTGTCACCTACTGGTGATTGTCATGGCCTCTACATCAGCTCTTGGATACTGCACAGTCTCAACTCACCAGACCTCATGGGGGCTACCCAACTACCCACTCAGAGCACTTTCCCATGAGAAGCTACTCATATTGCCCACTGTCTCTATTACAAGGCTAATATTAATCTCATCTCAAATGTCAGTGGCCAACTGTACCTCCTATCATAAGATCTCTAGGACTTACAATACACTAACACAATGCACTTGCTGAGCAATCCAAGACTGGAAACACTTGAGGAGTGCCCACCAAAAGCCTCAATGAAAATCCATATCTCATGGCTCATAAAAATCCATATCTCAAGGTCTATCAGCATTCATGTAGCACTTGCCAAGTATTGATGAAAACAATGTCTCCAGACCCTTGGAAAAATCCATCAATCCATTGGTTCAAATCATGCAAAAATTTGAATCATGATATGAGGTGTGTTATGCACTAGTACCCTATTCTGGTAGTGTTAGATGCTTTGTTAATCCCATTATTGACTTATAGTGTAAGTTTAGTTGATGTTGTCTCCTTTATGGAGTTTAAGGGGTTAGATGTTCATTTAATAAATATTTTTATTTTCACCTTTATTGTTATGATATTTAATATTTTAAATGACACTTCTTTGGTTAGTAGCCTATTTACCTTCTTTTAGGTCATACCATTCACGCATTATTCCTTTTTTTCTTATTATTTGGGTCTCCTTTACTTAGTTATGTCTCTAACTAACTAAATGTCCTTAGCTTAGGGCTCCAATTTCATTAACTTCATGTTGCACAACTTAAAAGTGTTACATTCTTATAACTTTTACTATGGTTTTTAGGTCTAAGGTACTCTTAATGCAATGTTATTGTTATACCCTAACTAGTATTTTATCATGTTGGTCACAAAGCTCATAATGTTTAACAATTTTCCTCTAACTAGTCCATTTAATAGTGTTGATAGTCTTAGTTAATCCAAAATTTAGATTCTAGGTATGACTAAGTGTTCACCTCACTTTAGTTAGTTCCACAGGAATGTAATTACTAACACTTAGGTAGTATTAAGTTGTGCATCTCCTTTAGCCAGATTCATAGGATTAGATCCACTAAGTTATAGGAGATCTAATCATATGAGACTAAGGCATAGATGGCTAAGGCATGTAGATTCATGCATAAGAAACTAAGTCACAAAAGACTAAGGCTTAAGGGACTAAGTCATATGCGACCAAGCTTATGTGATTTGGCATTGGAGGCTTTGTCATGGAAAACTAACTTTGTGGTCTAAACATTTAGAGTTCCATCATGAGAATGGTTAAGCATTTCAATCTTTTTGAACAAACATTATTAAGCCCTTTGTTATTTCAATACAAGGTTAGCATGTTCACATTTTCAGCATAAAGGAACACAGATGTTCATGTTTTTATCAAGAGATAGTTAAGACATTATCAAATTCCAGCATAAAAAAGGTTGAAGTTCACCCAAATTCTAGTACATTGAAGTTTCAATTATTCACATATTCTAGGCCAGGTAACACTCATGCATGCTCATTTCCAATACTCAGGCAATTCAAGCATTTCCTAATGCAATGCAATTCTAGTTTAGGCATTCGATTTTTTCCATTTTTTCCTCTTATTTTTTTTGTAATGTATTGCCCTCTCTCAGTTACAGTGCTTGGGATGAACTTACTCATTGTTCACTAATTTCAATTGAACTCATGTACATACATCAAACACCACCAAGGGAAGTCTGTAGGTAGCAGATATAGGCACCTTTTTCTTGCACACATTGTGCATGAAAAGATGGAGTTTCTCCTTGTTAGAGCCCCTCAAACAATACAATAAAATCAATTTTGTGGGGCTAGTTATGTTTATATTTGAAGAGTGACATGCTATCTTTAAAACCCATGTTTTAGTTGTTCAGAATTTCAACCCAAAATTAGATCCTTTAGCTGGGATTGGGTGCCATCTACTTGCCTGCTTGTAGTTAAACAAAGGTGCGCTTAATTCTTGTTTTGGTTTGCAACATGTAATGCTCCACTAGCTTTTGCAAAAATTTGTGCTATAGTATGTTAGATAAAAGTTCACTCAAGTAAGAGAAAAATCCAGAAACGAATTTCTAGTAGAGGTGAAATACAATGGCATTGTGTGAACCACCCCCATTCTTGCACATTGCACAAAACATGATTGGAACCAATACAAATGTCCAATTTAAACAGCCAAAGGATAGGTTTCTAACCATCCATGCAAGGCAAAGATCATTTAAAATTCTTCATGCAATGAAGTGATTAAGCATCATGTAAATAATTGATAGCATGCTTAAAAATTCCAGAAATATGCATGGTAATGGTTTTAGCTATGGGAAATCAAACTTCTCACATGTAGAGATGGAAAAAAAGAAGAAAAAAAGTCACTCAATTTTGCTTGGCTAAACCGAGCTTACATTTGTGATTCTTCTTACAATCCCCTACCTAGAAATGAGCCTCTTCAAGGTGTGGTTTTTCCTCTCCCATTTGTCTGCATGCACAATGATTCTCTCTCTCTCTCTCTCTCTCTCTCTCTCTCTCTCTCTCTCTCTCTCTCTCTCTCTCTCTCTCTCTCTCTCTCTCTCTAAGACCCTTCAAAAAGCTCACTCCAACACCCAATTTCCCCCTACTCTACTTTCCTTATCTCCTTCTTCCCCACATTTTGGTTTGTTCCTCCCCCTTCACCTTCTTATGAGCTGAAAAACTCTAGCTTCTAAGAGTAAATGTATTTTGTACAAAGATGAATCCACATGGCTGGCAAGATCTTCCTTTATTTCGGTGGATTTTGTAATTGTACCCTAACCAGTTATATATTGAATTCCTCATTCCTAGGCAATTTGTTGGAATTTCTCCATGTGATTTGGGTTGGGCTTAGGTTAGGACTTTCATTTATTAGTGAGCTATTATTTCCTCTATCTAACACCCATTTATATTTATATTTTTAATTTTAATTTTTCTTTCAAGAAGTCACTTAATAACTACTTAATGTGGTTTTTATATTTCCCTTTATCTTGAAAATTTGTTTATAAATCTCTTGATCAACCTAAAAAAACTCCTTGGTGGTTACCCTAACCTAATTTCTTGACATGCTTACTCAAATATTCTCCATTACTGATTAAAACATACACAATAAATAAATAAATACCCTATTTTTTGTAAGTGCATTGATTTGTTTATTGGAATTGGATATGTACATATATTGCACTCTTCCCTCCTTATAAAATTTTGTCCCTAAAATTGTGTACGTGTGGATAAAGAAGTCAAAACAATCAGAAATGCTTCCTCATATCCTCCTCAACCTCCCAAGTGGACTCCTCATACGAGTGATACTACTATAGAACCTTGATGAGGAGAATCATCTTAGTTCACAATACCTTCTCCTTCATATTGATGATCCACATTAACCACTTCAGGAATGTCAAATCCAGTTGTAAGTTGACCTGTACATAATGAAGGATATGAGAAAGATTTGTGATGCTTTTTCTCAACATAGAAACATGGAATATGTCATGCACATCTGCAAGTGAGGGAGCAGCATTAATCAATAGGCAACTATGTTGATCCTCTCTAGTATCTCAAATGGTCCCACAAATATGGGGCTTAGCTTGTTATTCATCCCAAATCTCATCACGCCTTTGATTGGAGATACCCTCAGAAAGACATGGTCTCTAACTTGGAACTCTAAATCTATCCTTGTATCGGCATAGCTCTTCTATCTACTTTGAATAGCCATCAAGTGCCTCTGAATCAATCTCACCTTTCTGTACACTACTTTATCAACTCTAATCTGATGAGCTATTTGTCACCAACTACACTCTAACATGTTGCTGTTCAGCATAGTCTGCCATATAACGCCTCTTATGGAGCCATACCATTACTCAATTATAACTATTGTTGTAGGTGAACTCTACTAAGGTAGATGCTCTTCCTAACAACCCTTCTAGTCTACGTGCAGGCTCTCAACATATCCTCTAGCATTTGAATCATCCTCTCAAATTAACAGTCAATCTAACAATGAAATGCAGTACTAAAACTTGTAGAGATCCCCAATCCTTCCTACACCCTCTGCCAAATATTAGATGTAAATCTGCTATCCCTATCTAAAATTATAACCAAGGGAATGCCAAGCACATTAACTATCTCTCGAATGTAAAGCTTGGCAAGGCTCTCTAGTGACTGTCTCTGTTTAATAGGTAAAATGTGAGTTGACTCAGTGAGTTAGTCCACATCAACCCAAATTGCATCATACCCACTACACGTCCTGGACAACCTGACCATGAAATCCATAACATGGTTAAACTTGCACAACTGGAGCTCTAAAGTTAGTAGTAATCCTGTGGGACTCTGATGCTCTATCTTGACTCGCTGACAAGTAATACACCATACTACACACTGCCTAATGTCCTTCTTCATTCCCAGCCACCAAAACTATCTCCTCAGATCATTGTACATCTTTGTACTCCTTAGGTGCATGGCAGACTTAGAATAGTGAGCTGCCCTCAATAGTATCTCAAATATCAAAGCCCTCTCAGTCACAGTGCCAAAGTCTCACTACATGACTGTTGTGCCTATAAGATCTGGTATATCAAAGTCAATCAGATGGTGAGATTGGTGATCACGCCACTTGACTTCCTATTAAGGGCATTGATTGCAACATTAGCCTTGCCTGAATGATATTGTATGGTGAAGTCAAAGTTCTTCAAGTACTCTAGCCAATGTCTCTGCGTCATATTGAGGTTGCTCTGTGTGAATAAGTACTTGAGGCTCTTGTGATCAGTGAAAACATCAAACTTCTCCCCATAAAAAAATGCTGCTAGATCTTTAAGGCAAAAGTGACAGTGGCAAACTCCAAGTCATGCATGAGGTAGTTCTGCTTGTCCTTCTTCAACTGCCTCAAAGCATATGCAATGACTCTACCATGCTACATGAGAACGCACCCCAGTCCCTATGTTGGGGCATCACTGTATGCTACAAAGTAGCCACTACCCTATGGGAGGGACAACACCAGTGCTGAGGTAAGCCTCCCCTTCAGCTCCAAGAAGCTCCTCTCATAACAGTTAGTCCAAACAAACTTCTGGTACTTCTTAGTAAGGGCTGCTCTATAATTCAAAAAATCCCTCAAAAATCATTGATAATAGCATGCTAGACCCAGGAAATTGCAGACCTGTGTCACAATCCTAGGTCACTCCCAACTAGCCACCACCTCTACCTTTCGTGGATCGAACATAACCCCATGTTTGGATATGATGTGTCCAAGGAAATGCTCCTGATCCAATGGAGAACTTGGCATACAACTGGTGTGCCTAACGAGTGCCCAAAATAGTTAAGTGCTTTCCATCCTCTTCCACACTACTCAAATATACAAGTATATCGTCAATAACCACGATCATGAACTTGTTTAGATAATCTCTAAACACTCTATTCACCACATCTATGAAAGCTATCAGTACATTCATTAACCCGAACAACATCATTAGAAACTCATAATGGCCATATCAAGTCCTGAATGCTATCCTGGGGATATCCTGATCCAAAATCCTCAACTGGTAATATCATGTCCTCAAATAAACCTTAGAAAAGACCTTCACTAACTGTAACTGATTGTACAAGTCATCAATACGAGGAAGTGGGTACTTGTTCCTCATTGTTACCTATTCAACGCCCTATAATCCACACATAAACACAAGGAGCCATCCTTCTTCTTGACGAATTGCACTGGTGCTTCCTTAGACGAAACACTAGGGCATAAGAAGCCCTGATCTAGCCACTCTTATAACTGTTCCTTTAGCTCCTTCAATTCTGCTAGAGCCATATGATAAGGAGCCTTGGAGATAGGAGTCGCTCCAAGTAATAACTAAATAGTTGACTCCATCTCTCTCTTATAATCACACACCCCATCAATCTCTTCAATGCAGGGTGTCTGCTCCTCCTGTGCCTCTAGATAGGCCATGTAAGCCTAGCAACTGCTGGACATGAGGTGTGCCTCTCTAATCACTGAGATGATACTCACTCCTATAACTTCCAATCTCCCTTAAAAACACAGCAACTTGCCATCTAGGGCTCATAGAGTGACCCCCTTCTTCCTGCAATACTATGATGCCCCAAATTTTCAAACACTAAATATATATTGTATGAATATAAAATAGGTGAGATCCCTTTTTCAAATATCAATAAATCAAAGTTGTTTCAAAAATATTAAAATCTAAGTAACAACACATTTTTCAAACTTCCAGGCATCAAATGATCCATGAGAAAATATGATAAACTTGAATATGAAGAAATAGTAGCAACTCATAACATAAGACATGTCATATATGACTCATGAAAACTACATTGGAGATCACAAGTATTAATATTGAAAGTACAAAAATCATCAAGAACTAAGGTCTGTCCAGATGACTCAACATCCATCCGCAAGACCAAGTCCATGAGTCTAAAATATGAGTAAATGAGCATTTAAGTATAGACAACCCATGTACAAGTCCAAAATAATGGCAAATCAACTATGTACATCTGTATAATCATCTCAAAATGCTTTGGTGGTCCCTTCCACCTTTAGTGATGCTCCACTTATTTGCGCTTCCCAATGTCCTACTCTATATCTAAGGCATTGTAAGAAAAATAGTAATGCCTCAGCAAGGTATCACTTATGTAAGTACGTAGCCATTTAATATTCAACAAATGGGTACTAGTCGTGTGATGGATAAAATGCATGATCTCATAATAAAACTAATGAATGTAATAATCATATGAAAACTAAATAGCCAAGTCTCATGAACAAAAACATCATCCATATATGATTCATGTCAAAACCTAAATCCAGTATGGCATGTATGATCTCATACAAATCATACGAATCACTTGAATCAAATCAACATGACATGCATAACATAGTATAAAACATGGCTCATATATCAGATAGTGCTAAGTATAAGCAAATCCATCACATCAAAACATGAGTACATGTCATGAATAGAAGGCACACAATCCACTAGGGTCCCTTGAGTGCACAACACACTCTCACATCTAGTCATGAGTACTCATACCAATCCTCCACGTGTCATCACTCAGTGGATAAAACTGAATGTATCAATCCCAGCAATAATCATAATGCTACATGAAATGCCAAACGAACATATGGATCACCATGCTGTAATGGTAACCAACTCTAGGGTCTACCAGATGCTGCTCTCCATCGACACTAAAATGGGAGACTAATGTCTATCATGCATAGGGCCCGATCGAAAGCGTGATGTGCACTACCCATGATACCACTCCCTACGAGGTTTTCCCATCTTAGAGGCGGGTGTCTATCATCTCATAAAGCCAGAGGGAAGGTGGCCAATGTTACAACCCTCTTAGCACAGCATCCACTAGGTGAAAGCAACTGTCATAAATCCACGAAAATACTAAATTGGCTCAACATACTACAACATGCGATAATAAGTCATGTTAGATGCATGAAATACAGAAGCGTCTATAGTGCCATCCCAGAGCATTGTCCTCATTACAGGGTCAATCTCTTACAAACCAGCTACCAAGCCACTTCAATAAACCCCCAAATAAATAATTCTAGTAAAATATATAAATCAAAGCATCATGATATCCAAATAACATGAGCCCATGGAAAACATATAAATTAGAATGATCATGTATAAATATAAACCATACATGCTGAATAATAGTCTTAAAGTCATAAGGCCAAATAGACATGCATCAAGTCATCGATATATGTGAAATCATCAAATGAACATCCATGGTTTTTATGCAAAATATATCAATATTAAATGTCATCACCTACCTTAGTGAGAACTAACTCTCTCAAGCATGCTGCCTCTCAAATTAGTACGATCTAATATAACTATACAAACCACACATAACATTATCCATCATTTATTTCTTAGCATTCAATGTTCCCACTCAAATAAATTCAGATCCTTGATATAGGTGATTTAGTGTTCATTCATCATTAATCAAAGTTTCATTTTCCTTAATCTCTTGTCTAATCTTTGATCTTCGACGTAGGTTGCAAGTCAATGGTCAAGATCATTCAATTCCCCACAATCCATAGTGATCAATGTCTTATCACTAGTCTTTCTACCATCTACATAGTCAATCCAACCATTGAATGGTCATATCTAATCTTCATCTATCAGATCAATATTTCTAATGACTTCTAATGTACAAGTTTTCTTTGTCTATAAATTTTGGGATGATCTAATCATTGGATCACTCTAAACATCCTATTTGGCATCTCATATACCACAATCCATCATATTTATAAAGTTTCCTAAGATCCACAAGTGCACTAACTGTCAATTTCTTGATATGATGGTCAGGTCATCCTCTAATCAGTCAAATCTATGGTTCTTATCTCATTCAATGGTTCGAATCATAACCTAAGTCAAATTGCATGATTTGACCATTAAATCCCTTAACTCACTTGTTAGATCATCTAATTGATCAATTTTCAAGGCCTGATCATCCTCTAATCTGGCCAATCTAGGTCATCCAATAATTTTTATATTTTAATCAAGTCAAAATATGGTCAGACCTAAGTTTTCATCAAAAAATTAGGTCTACATCATCAAGACAAGTACAAATAATGTCTTGGATAAAAAATCAGGTTTATATAGCCTCCAGAATTAGAGGTTTTTTGTTTTAAATTAAAATCAATGGTCTAGATCAAATAGTACAAAATGGTATCAATAGGATGCACCGCATCCGTGACGCAAGTCCGGAATGTATCACAGCCGCTGGGATGCATGCGAGTGCGTCTCAGTCACCGAGATGCACGTGTGTCCAGTTTCACCCACGAGTGGTGTCTGCACGCTCTTGGTTGTACCCAGTGCATACCTTCTGGCAGACATCCACCTAGATGTGTCTTAGGTGCAACATCCATCGGGGACGATGCACTCAGACCATATGTTCTTTTCCTTTTTTTTTATCTACAATTTAGATGGTCCCAAAATTTGACTTTTTATTTTCATCGTTCCTAAGGTTTTGAGTGTCCAGGAATCCAATGGATGGCTCAAATCATCTATTCGAGCTATCCTTGAGGTGAGTTTCTGCAACCATGTTGGTTTTCTTTGATGAAACTCCACTAGCCAAAAAAACTAGTCTAGCCAGCGTGGGGAGAAGAAAAATGATAGGAAAAGAAGGGAAAAGGCTTACCTGGACATCGTCGAGTGATGTCCCACTATGCTGGGCCACCAAAAATCTAAGAAGCAAAGGAAGAATGCGTGATCCAGACGAAGGGGAGAAAAAAGAGGGGGAGAAAGCTAGTGAAACGTGGAAAGACGAGGGAAAGGCAGGGTTAAAATGTGATAAAATGCAGTAGGACAGTGGCAATAGGGTTGCACCATTTGTCGGCTTTTATACACATGTTATCAAAATGCCCCATGCATTTTCATATTTATGTTTTAAAAATTAGGTAAATGGGCTCTAACTAGGAAAATTGCCAAAATGCTCCTCAACTTCAAACACTCATAACTTTTTTATACACTCTATTTTAGGCATTCTTAGTGTTATGGGAATCCAATTTTTGAGCACTATCTAATCATCCATGTCTTAAATTCCTAATTTTCATGAAATTCTCAAATAATATTATATAATTATGCAAGAAAATTTACAAATATTACAAATATAATGAGGTCTGTGTTCATCCTCTTGTCCCAAATAACCATGGGTACATCGTGGACAAACTCTCATATTATCATCGATTCACCCACTAGTGTACTAACCTCTAATAGAAATCCCAGTCTACTTGAAGGAACATCCAAGCATGCAGCAAAATTATATGAGATGAAAAAATGGTTGGACCTAAGATCAATAAGTACATGTGTAAATTTATTTGAAATAAGAACAGTGCCTTCCATGATGGCATTAGATGTGTGAGCCTAGTCTATGGTAAGAGTGAACACTTGCCCCTAAGTCCTAAGTGCTTGGTCTTGATGAAGTGCCTAATCTTGTCCCTAATCGCATCGAGGCTGTGCTACTCTACTGGCTATGGGACAATCATGTGCCATGTGGCTTGGTTGGCCATAAGTAAAACAACAACCTAGTCTAAAATAGGGATGGCCTAGATGATGATGCTGACACCTTTGGCACACCCCCAATCATTGTCTCTACCACTAAACTAACCTTGCACTGGTCGAATAGGCCGTGCAACTGTTCTCCTAGGAACAAATCTCTTCTTCTTGACTCCTCTCAATGGCTTAAGGCCACCAACCCATCTCTATTGGCATCCCTTAACTTGTTCTCTAAAATAGATGTAAGCTCCATAGCCCGAGCTATAGTGGCAGGCTGCAAAGTCAAAATTTGGTGCTTTAGGTCAAAGTTCAGTGCTCTTACTAAATTCTGGGCTGCCCTCTGCTCTTCAGAACACACCTCTAGTGTGAACCTGCGTAGTTGAGAGAACTCCACCTCATACTATGCCACTGGTCTCATTCCATGCATGTTGTCAAGAAGTGTAACTCCATCTTCTCCTGAAGATGTGGGGGAAGAAATATGTCTGTAAAGACGACCTTGAAGTCATCCCAAGCAATCATGTCACTACCCTCAAAGAAACTCCTCCTAGCAATCACCCACCACTATGTTGTATCACATGTGAGAATGAATGTGGCCACTGCTACTCAGTAATCCTCTAACATTGCCATCACCTCAAAGATACTCTCCACATCGAATGACTAAGTATCTGCTACCTTTAGGCCATCTCTACCAAAGAACGTAGGAGTGATCCTCCTAAATCTCTCGAGAAGGTTGTTGGCTGGGGATGCCCCTCTCTGTCTAAATCCGCTGCCCCATCTACAACCAATGTGCCAGCTGAGGCTCACAACCTTTGCGTCATCCTTTGGAGTAAGAGATCAACAATCTCATCAGCTAGATCACCCCAGGCTCTACTTCTGCTCTCTAGCCATTTGATGCATGAGCATCTAGTGGTGATGGCAATCCAATGCTACGTCTCCATGGAGGCATCAAAATAAGACCAAGATTCTAATAAAACTTCTTTCCTAACCATTATAATTACGTCTCTAGCTAGGCTAGGACTTAACCCTCCTAATTGTTGGCACATTGATCTTCAATGACTAATTGCAATTAGTATGCACCTAGCTCTGATACCAAAACTTGTAACATCCTAAGTTTTACAAACATTTATCGATTTTTAAGTTTAGAAAGCAATAGAAATTTTCTTGTTTTAGAAAATAGGATTAGAGTGATAATATATAAGTAATTTTGAAAATTCATCAAATTCTTTCCAGGTGTTATGGTAAAACCTCTACATATATATAAAATAATAGTTTTCTAACTTAGAAATGGTTAGAGATACATGCCACAAATCGCTCATACTGTCACAAGTAAAGTCACATTTGACATTCAAATACATAAAATAGTCCATGTTTATAGTCATTCCATGTGTCAATAGAAGTTAAATTATATACAGTACCAAAATGAAATCATATACATGGATTCTATCAAATAACTACATCAAAAGCATTTTCATTTCTCATCTAAACTAATCCAGGTATTTTCACCTTCCTTGGTTCTCTCGCACTCAAGCTACCTTGTATGTCACCTAAAATGTGGGTGTGGGGGTGAGCAAAACAACCACCCATGATAGGAAGAAAAACTAATACAAGCTAGCACACCTAAAATAAGGTAGACAAATAGATTTCTAAAGTGGGAAAATCATGAGATGTAAAACAAAGATCCAAGAAGAAAACTGGTGATCTCAAATCATCTGCAATATCTAAAAGAATCTGATTAGCCTGTCAATCCCGTGTGCTCAAAACAATTGAAGTTGAACCAAGGCGCATAACCCTCAATCAACCATGCAAAATTCATGCCATATCGTCTTGAAAAACTAATCATCCACATTTGTGGCATGCTCAGCATGCTAACATAACATAGACACCTATGCTCATAGGGCCCTTCCATCACATACCAGCAACTACCGTGGCCTCTACATTAGCTCGTGGATACCACATGGCCTTGACTCACCAAACCTCATGAGGGCTATCTAGCTACCACTTAGAGCACTTCCCCATGAGAAGCTACTCCTATTGCTCGCCGTCTCCATCACAGGGCTGGTATAAGTCTCTTCTCAGATGTTAGTGGCCAATTGCACCTCCTAGCACAGGGCCTCCAAGGATGGTGGGACACTCACACAGTGCACTTGCCAAGAAATTTAGGGCATATAGCGCTTTAGGAGTGCCCTCCAAAAGCTTCGATGAAAATCCATAACCCCCAACCCATAAAAATTCATATCTCACAACATGCAACCACTCTCATGTAGCACTTTCCAAGTATAGATGAAAACAATGTCTCCAGGCTCTCAGCCAAATCTATACAGTCATCGGTCCAAATCACAAAAAAATTTGAAATCATGATACGATGGTATGTTAAACACTAGTACCCTATTTTGATAGTGTTAGATGCTTTGTTAATCCCATTATTAACTTATAGTGTAACTTTAGTTGATGTTGCCTCTTTTATGGAGTTTAAGGGGCTAGATGTCCATTTAACAATAACACATATCTTTATTTCAACCTTTAGTGTTATGATATTTAATATTTTGAATAATCTTTCTTTGATTAGTATCCTATTTACCTTCATCTAGATCATAATTTTCATGTATTATTCCTTTCTTTCTTTTTTATTACTTAGGCCTCCCTTACTTAGCTATGTTTCTAAGTAACTAAAGGTCCTTAGCTTTTGTCCTGAATTTCATTAACTTGGTGCTGCACAACTCAAAGGCTGTACATTATTATAACCTAGAGAGGTATAACCTTTACCATGGTTTTTAGGTCTAAGGTACTCTTAATGCCTTGTTATTGCTATACCCTACCTAGTATTTTCACATGTTGGTCACAAAGCTCATAATGTTTAACAATTCTCCTCTAACTATTCCATTTATAGTGTCGATAGTCTTTAGTTAATCCAAAATTTAGATTCTAGGTATGATTAAGTGTTCACCTCACTTTAGTTAGTTTCGTAGGAAAGTAACTACTAACACTTAAGTAGTAACAAGGTGTGCATCTCCCTTTGGCTAGGTCCATAGAATTAGATCAACTATTGTAGGAGATCTAGTCATATGAGACTAAGGCATAGAGGACTAAGGTATGTGAGATTAAGGCATAAGAAACTAAATCCCAAAAGACTAAGGCTTAAGGGACTAGGTCATATGTGAGCAAGCTTAGGTGATTTGGCATAGGAGGCTTTGTCATGGCAAACTAACTTAGTCATCTAAGCATTTAAAGTTCTACCATGAGAATGGTTAAGCATTTCCATCTTCTAGAAAAAAAATTACTAAGCCCTTAATTATTTCAATACAAGGTTAGCATAAAGAACTCCGCCAATGCCGGTCCCAAGCCCAGATGAAAAAGGAGGAGGGTCTTGCGTCAAGTGCTAGCCGGCAAGGGAGAAGTTGAAGATGATTTTGTTATTTCATTCTTACAAATGAATATGCATTTGTATATTATTTTGTGAGGAATAAATAAAAATCATCTCTAGCTTCCTAAAATACGGCAACCCTTGTGTCAGGTAGGCAGCCAGCAAGGGTGAAGCTGAAGATGGTTTTGTTATTTCTTTTCTGCTTTCAAATGAATATGCATTTGTATATTAGTTTGTAAGGAAGAAATGAAAATCATCTTCAGCTTTTTAAAACTACAGCAACCTAAACTATGACATGAATCAAATACAGACATTCCCTCAAGCTAAGGCGTTCCCCATAAGCAACACGCTGCTTTGGATCCCAGGTGTGGTGAAAACTAGGTAAGGGTTGCTTAGGCAATCTCCCAGAAGCGACGTGCTACATCGGATCCCGTGTGTAGTGAAAAATGGGCAAGGGCTACTAGAGCATCCCCTCGGAAGCGACGCGCTGCATCAGAACCCAGGTGTAGTGAAAAGTAGACATGGGTTCATACCAAGGTGGTCAAGAAAGGAGATAGTAAATAGGGTATCTCACAAACATAAGATTCATATTTTCACATGGAATTTAGGGACACTGACAGGTAAGAGTTTGGAGTTAGTAGATGCTATGAAACGTAGGAGTGTCAACATTGCTTGTATCCAATAAACCAAGTGGAAATGGGCTAAAACTAGAGAAATAGATGGGTATAAATTATGGTACGTAGGAAAGGAAAATAAAAGAAATGGCGTAGGAATAATAGTGGATAAGGAATTAAAGGATAAAGTTGTGGATGTTAAAAGAATTAGTGATAGAATTATAATAATAAAACTTGTTCTAGGAGAGCAGATTATTAATGTTATAAGTGCATACTCACCACAAGTAGGGTTACAAGATGTAATTAAGAGACAATTTTGGGAAGATATGGAGGGAGTCATGCAAGAAATTCTCAACACTAAGGGGATATGTATAGGAGAAGACTTAAATGGCCATGTAGGAAAAGATACAAAAAGATATGATAGATTACACAGATGGTATGGTATAGGTTAATGAAATGAGATGGGGGAGAATATCCTCAATTTTTCTTTGTCATATAACCTGTCCATTGCAAATACACTCTTTAAGAAGAGGGATGAGCACTTAATAACTTTTAAAAGTGGACTTCATAAAAGCCAAATAGACTTTTTTCTACTTAAGAATAATGAACGACCTATATGTAAGGATTGTAAGGTAATGCCCAGTGAAAGTTTAACCTCACAACATAGGTTAATGGTTATGGATATCCATGTCAAAAGATGGAGAAAAAGAACTAAACTTAATACACATCCAAAAACTAAGTGGTGGAACTTACAAAGAGAGAAAATAACCTCATTCAAAAATAAGTTGATGGTAGAAGGAAATTAGAACTATGAAACAAAAGTAAATACCATGTGGACTAATATGGCTGAGTCCATTAAGAAAGTGGCAAAAGATGTCTTAGGAGTATCTAAAGGTAAAAAGCCATTAGCAAAGGAAACATGGTGGTGGAGTGAAACAATGTAAAAAGTTATTAAAGAAAAACAGATGCGTTTTAAAGCATGGCAGAAGATTAGAAATAATGAAAACTATGAACAATATAAGAATGGTAAAAAGGTTGATAAGAGAATAGTAAGTGAGGCTAAACTTAAAGCATATGATGAGCTCTACAATAGACTAGGAACAAGAGAAGGTGAGAAAGATGTGTTTAAACTTGCAAAAGTAAGAGAACAAAAGGTTAAGGACTTCGATCATGTTAGGTGTGTTAGAAGCGATGATCAAAGGGTATTAGTCAAAGCTAATGAGATCAAACAAAGGTGGGAAACATACTTTCAAAAATTGTTAAATGACAATGGCTATGAGATTATAAGGATTGAAAATACTATAAATCTAAATAACATTGGATATTATAGATATGAACATAGGATTAGAATACCTGAAGTAAAAGAGGCCTTGAAAAAGATGAAATCAGGAAAGGCCATGGGGCCTGATGGTATACCAGTAGAGGTTTGGTAGCATATGAGAGATATTGGGGTAATTTGGTTGACTAGGATGTTTAACAAGATTATAAATTGTTAAATGACAATGGCTCTGAGAATATAGGGATTAAAAATACTATAAATCTAAATAACATTAGATATTATAGATATGAACGTAGGATTAGAATACCTGAAGTAAAAGAGGCCTTGAAAAAGATGAAATCAGGAAAGGCCATGGGCCCTGATGGTATACCAATAAAAGTTTGGAAGCATATGGGAGATATTGGGGTGGTTTGGTTGACTAGGATGTTTAACAAGATTATAAAATCAAAGAAAATCCCGGATGAGTGGAGGAAAAGCTCTATTGTACCAATCTATAAGAATAAAGGAGACATACAAAGTTGCACTAATTATCAAGGGATCAAACTTATGAGCCACACTATGAAACTTTTTGAAGAGTGATTGAGAAGAGGCTATGACATGAAACAAGTGTATCAAAGAATCAGTTTGGTTTCATGCCTAGGAGGTCTACTTGGAAGCTATTTTCTTACTAAGACAATTAGTAGAGAAATATAAGGAGAGGAGGAAAGACCTCCACATGGTCTTTATCGACTTAGAGAAAGCTTATGATAGAGTCCCTAGAGAGTTAATATGGAGGGTGTTGGGTAGTAAAGGGGTTTCTCAGGGATATATAAACATAATTAAAAATATGCATGAGGGAGCGGTAACAAATGTTAAGACCACTAGTGGCGTCATTGGTGATTTCCTGTCACTATAGGATTGCACCAAGGATCGGCATTGAGTCCATTCCTTTTCACATTGGTAATGGATGAGTAAACAAAACATCTACACGAGGAGATCCCCTAGTGCATGCTATTTGTAGATGATATTATCTTACTTGATGAGACAAGGGAGGGTGTAAACATAAAGCTAGAGTTATGAAGAGAAGCATTAGAATCTGAAGGATTTAAAATTAGCCGAACGAAGACAGAATATGTGGAATGTAATTTTAGCAAGGAGAGTAGGAGTAGAACACCAGTAAAGATTGATAACCAAGAAGTCCCCATTAAAGACCACTTTCAGTACTTAAGATAAATGATTCATGAGAGTGGAGAGATTGAGACAGAGGTTACCCAAAGAATCCAAGCGGGTTGGAACAAATGGAGATGTGCATCTGAAGTTTTGTGTGATCCATGGGTACCACTCAAACTAAAAGAAAAATTCTATAGGATGGCAATAAGGCCAGCCATGGTCTATGAATCAGAGTGTTGGGTAGTTGAGGAACATCATACTCATAGGATGAGCATCACAGAAATGAGGATGTTGAGATGGATGAGTGGTAAGACAAGAAAGGATAGAATTAGGAATAACACCAATAGGTAACAAGATGAGGGAGACTAAACTTAGATGGTTTGGACATGTTCAAGGGAGACCAACAATGGCATTGGTTAGAAGAAGTGATGCAATACAAGTAGAAGGTTCTAAAAGGGCAAGGGGAAGGCCCAAAGAACGTGGATAGAAGTGGTGAGGAAAGATTTAAAAACATTGGGACTAAATGAAGCCATAGTATTTAATAGAGTGGAATGGAGGAATAAGATTCATGTGGCCAACCCCTAATTGGGATAAGGTCTTGATGATGATGATAATGATAAAGTTAGCGTAAAGGAGCACACGTGTTTGTCTTTATATCAACAGATAGTTTAGGAATTCTCAAATTTCTATGTAAAGAAGTTAAAGTTCTTCCAAATTCTAGTACCTTAGGATTTCGATAATTCCCAAATCCTAGCCTAGGTAACGATCACACGTGCTCATTTCCAGTGCACAGGTAGTTCAAGCATTTCCTAATGCAATGCAATTCTAGTTTAGGCATTCGAGTTTTTTCTTTTTCTTTTTTTTTGTACTGTAGTTCCCTTACTCAATTATAATGCTTAGGATGAACTTACTCATTGTTCACTGATTTCAATTGAACTCCAATGCATACATTTGACACCACCAAGGGAAGTCTACAAGTAGTAGATACAAGCACCTTTTTCCTACACACATCATGCAGGAAAAGATGTGGTTTCTCCCTATTAGAGCCTTTCAAATAGTACAATGAAAATTACATTTGCGGGACAAGTTGTTCTTACATTTGAAGAGTGACATGCTATCTTTAAAACCCATGTTTTATTTCTTCAGAATTTGAACCCAAAATTAAGATCAACAAGGTGCATCCAATCCCTACTTTGGATTGCAACAAGGTGTGTCCAATCCCAACTTTTTAAAACTACGGCAACCCAAACATGACATGAATCGAAAACAGACATTTCCTCAAGCTAGGGCATTCCCCATAAGCGATACACTGCATCAGATCCCGGGTGCACTGAAAAATAGGCAAGGGTTGCTAGGGCGTTCTCCCAGAAGCGACATGCTACACCGGATCCCGGGTATAGTGAAAAGTGGGCAAGGGCTGCTAGAGTGTCCCCTCGGAAGTGACGCGCTGCATCAAAACCCAAGTGCAGTGAAAAGTGGACATGGGTTCATACCATGGAGGTTGAGAAAGGTGGTAGTAAATAGGGTATCTCCATAACATAAGATTCGCATCACTACATGGAATATAGGGACATTGACAGGTAAGAGTTTGGAGTTAGTAGATGCAATGAAATGGAGGAGAGTCAACATCGCCTATATCTAAGAAACCAAGTGGAAAGGGGCTAAAGCTAGAGAAATAAATGGGTATAAATTATGCTACGTAGGAAAGGAAAATAATAATAAAAATGGCGTAGGAATAATAGCGGATAAGGAATTAAAGGATAAAGTTGTAGATATTAAAAGAATTAGTGATACAATTATAATAATAATAATTGTTCTAGGAGAGCAGATTATAAATGTTATAAGTGCATACACACCACAAATGGGTATAAATTATGCTACGTAGGAAAGGAAAATAATAATAAAAATGGCGTAGGAATAATAGCGGATAAGGAATTAAAGGATAAAGTTGTAGATATTAAAAGAATTAGTGATACAATTATAATTATAATAATTGTTCTAGGAGAGCAGATTATAAATGTTATAAGTGCATACACACCACAAGTAGGGTTACAAGATATAATTAAGAGATAGTTTTGGGCAGATATGGGGGGAGTCATACAAGAAATTCCCAACACTGAGGGGATATTTATAGGAGCAGACTTAAATGGCCATGTAGAAAAAGATAAGGAAGGATATGATACAATACACAGAGGGTATGGTATAGGTGAACAAAATGAGATGGGGGAGAATATCCTCGATTTTGCTTTGTCATATAACCTGTCCATTGCAAATACACTC
Organism: Warburgia ugandensis; assembly: GCA_035236585.1. Classification (NCBI taxonomy): domain Eukaryota; kingdom Viridiplantae; phylum Streptophyta; class Magnoliopsida; order Canellales; family Canellaceae; genus Warburgia; species Warburgia ugandensis. The sequence continues at coordinate 38,198,142 of CP141131.1, forward strand.
TTTAAGAAGAGGGATGAACACTTAATAACCTTTAAAAGTGGACTTCATAAAAGCCAAATAGACTTTTTTTTACTTAGGAATAATGAACGATCTATATGCAAGGATTGTAAGGTGACACCTGGTGAGAGTTTAACCTCACAACATAGGTTAATGGTTATGGATATCCATATTAAAAGATGGAGTAATAGAACTGAACTTAATACACATCCAAAAAACTAAGTGGTGGAACTTAAAAGGAGAGAAAATAATCTCATTCAAAAATAAGTTGATGGTAGAAGGAAATTGGAACTACGAAACAGAAGTAAATACCATGTGGACTAATATGGCTGAGTCCATTAAGAAAGTGGCAAAAGTTGTCTTAGGAGTATCTAAAGGTTAAAGGCTATAAGCAAAGGAAACATGGTGGTGAAGTGAAATAGTGCAAAAAGTTATTAAAGAAAAACGGATGTGTTTTAAAGCTTGGCAGAAGATTAAAAATAATGAAAACTATGAACAATATAAGAATGCTAAAAACGCTCCTAAGAGAATAGTAAGTGAGGCTAAACTTAAAGCATATGATGAACTCTATAATAAATTAGGAACAAGTGAAGGTGAGAAAGATGTGTTTAAACTTGCAAAAGTAAGAGAACAGAAGGGTAAGGACTTAGATCATGCTAGGTGTATTAGATGCGATGATCAAAGGGTATTAGTCAAAGAAGATGGGATCAAACAAACGTGGGAAACATACTTTCAAGAATTATTAAATGACAATGGCTCTGAGAATATAGGAATTGAAAATAATATAAATCTAAATAACATTGGATATTATAAATATGAACGTAGGATTAGAATACCTGGAGTAAAAGAAGCCTTGAAAAAGATGAAATCAAGAAAGGCCATGGGGCCTGATGGTGTACCAATAGAGGGTTGGAAGCATATGGGAGATATTGGAGTAGTTTGGTTGACCAAGTTGTTTAACAAGATTATGAAATCAAAGAAAATGCCTGATGAGTGGAGGAAAAGCTCTATTGTACCAATCTATAAGAATAAAGGTGACATTCAGAGCTGCAATAATTATCGAGGGATCAAACTTATGAGCCACACCATGAAACGTTTTGAAAGAGTGATTGAGAAGAGGCTACGACATGAAACAAGTGTATTAGAGAATCAGTTTGGTTTCATGCCTGAGAGGTCTACCATGGAAGCTATTTTCTTGCTAAGACAATTAACAGAGAAATATAGGGAGAGGAGGAAAGACCTACATATGGTCTTTATCGATTTAGAGAAAGCTTATGATAGAGTCCCTTGAGAGTTAATATGGAGGGTGTTGGGTGGTAAGGGGTTTTCTCAGGGTATATAAACATAATTAAAGATGTGTATGAGGGAGCAATAATAAATGTTAGGACCACTAGTGGCGTGACTGGTGATTTTCCTGTCACTGTAGAATTGCACCAATGATCGGCATTAAGTCCATACCTCTTCACATTAGTTATGGATGAGTTAACAAAATATTTGCACGAGAAGATCCCCTGGTGCATGCTATTTACAGATGATATAGTCTTACTTGATGAAAAAATGGAGGGTGTAAACATTAAGCTAGAGTTATGGAGAGAAGCATTAGAATCTGAAGGATTTAAAATTAACCAAACTAAGACAAAATATATGGAATGTAATTTTAGCAAGGAGAGTAGGAGTGGAACACCAATCAAGATTGGTAACCAAGAAGTCCCCGTGAAAGACCTCTTTCGGTACTTAGGATCATTGATCCATGAGAGTGGATAGATTGAGAGGGAGGTTACCCAGAGAATCCAACTGGGTTGGAACAAATGGAGATGTGCATCTGGAGTTTTATGTGATCGGCGGGTGCCACTCAAACTAAAAGAAAAATTCTATAGGATGGCTATAAGGTCAGCCATGCTCTATGGATCAGAGTGTTGGCCTGTTAAGGAACATCATACTCATAGGATGGGCGTCGCAGAAATGAGGATGTTGAGATGAATGAGTGGTAAGACAAGAAAGGACAGGATTAGAAATGAGAATATTAGAGAAAATTTAGGGGTAGTACCAATAGGTAATAAGATGAGGGAGATTAGACTTAAATGGTTTGGACATGTCCAAAGGAGACCAACAACGGCACCAGTTAGAAGGAGGGAGGCAATACAAGTAGAAGGTTCTAAAAGGGCATGGGGAAGGCCCAAAAGAACGTGGATAGAAGTGGTGAGGAAAGATTTAAAAACTTTGGGACTAAATGAAACTATGGTATTTAATAGAGTGGAATGGAGGAATAAGATTCATGTGGCCAACCCCTAATTGGGATAAGGTCTTGATGATGATGTTTGAGAAAATCAATTTAGTTTGAATTTTCAGAAATTCCAGGTTGGAATATTATGTTATTGGAAATTCTCTTTTTATAAAGAGTAAAACATGATTTAAAACTTATAAATTATGAATGTACTCGAAAAACCGATCAAAATGACACTAAGTACATTCAATTCCGAGTTAAAATGAAAAATCCCTAATTTTCTCCATTTTTATGAATAAAAGGGTAAGATAGTAATTTTACCCATAACCAAGATCTAAGGCATCAATATTTAGAATGTACTCAGAAATATTATTCCAACACCACTAAGTACGCTCAATTCCAAGTTCAGGAGAATAAAACCAATTTTTCTCCATAAAAGGGCAAAATGGTCCTTTCACACCTCTGTGGGGCCTACAAGGAGCCCACAAATGAATCCAATGGCTAGAAAATATGTAATGAGTGGTCAAACCACTACCATCTGATAGTGGAGAAGGAGGTCGTAGTGGAGGATCCAATGTTAATTTAATATACAAAAAAATTAAAAGATAATTATTACAAGTAATTATGAAAATTCAAACACATCTACAAATACAACTCCAAAAATCCTTTAAAATTTTTCATTAAAATTCCCATGAAATTATCTTGATTCCCCTAAAAAACGAGATCTAGATTCATTCCCAAAATTTTAAAACTCCTAAAAATCTCTCTTCTTTCACTTTCTCTCTCCTCTCTCTAGATTGGAACAAGATTCTTATCATCAAGTGGATATTTCTCTTAAATCAGGCTGCAAAACCTCCCTTTTTCTCCAATTAGGTAGGTGGAAACTCTTTCCATACTTATTTCAGGTTATTTTATATAAATTTTATTTTTTTGAAATTAGTTTTAGGTAAAAACTAATAAAAATCAAGTAAGGACAAGAACCCTTCATTCTATATGATGGAGGGCTCAGATGGAAAATCTGAGCTATTCAATCAATCCAGAAGGGTCTAAAACCCCTAGGGTAGAATTTTCATGAAATTTAATCAAGTTTTAAGCCTTTGATTGAAGTGGAATTGATTGGACGGTCCAAAAAGACTGTTTGATCTTCCTAATAAGATCGGCTCCAGGGATGCTGCATAGAAACATGCCATTCCGACGGAACATCCACTCAACAATAGTGGTCCCAGTGGAGCACGTTCGACTTGTGTCCTGGTAATGGGAGCGTGGTGACCGCTCTGCCCAGACAATCTGGGTTGTCCATTGTGATGGTCTCAGATCAAATATGGACCCTCCAAACAACTGTGAACATCAATCTTCAATTGTGGAGTCATCTGAACTCTAAATTAAGATTGAAAAGAAGCTATGGAAAGCTTATAATGTCTATTTTCTTCTAAAATCATAAAATTGATAAAACTCTTCAAGAAACTTTCTATTTTGAGGAATTAAGATTCTAATTTTCATGATCTTTAAGATCTAAGATGATCATATCTTGGGCATCTAATGCAATGATTATATAATGTCAAAATCAAGTAATATCCATGTTTTATTTTGACAGATCTAACATAAAATGAGGAATCTACCCTTTGTGATAGAAAACCCCTAAAAATACAAAGGGACCCACTTGATCAATAAGATCAAGCATGATCAAACCCTTTAGATGGGTTGTATGAAGGGGATTATAATGAAATCCAGTTTTAGATCATGGATTAAATATGACAAAAACAAGTGGATATGATCTTTGGATCTTAATGGAGTAAAAGCCCCAAATGTAATTAAAACCCTTGATCTAAAGGAAAAGATCTAAGATCTAATGGTTGGATCATAATTAAAAGTGTCTAATAATCTTAATCTAATTAGTTTAATTGTCTTTTATTTGATAATAGAATTGTAAATGTGATTTATGTTATAAATTATTAAGTATGATAGCGTAATTCTTATATTTTAGCATGCTATGCTCTATATGTTATTAGATTATTATAATAGGTTGGTAGATTTAATTATCCTAGGGCCATGTTAGTTTCAATTTGAGATTTTAGCATGATTCCATTAGATTAATAGTAAATTTTTCATGTATTTCATAACTTAGGATCATGCTAGTTGAAGTATAGTTTTATTCCATTAGGTTAAGTTACATTCACAGGAAGTGTGTTAGTATAAATGGTTGTTAAAATTATATTGGATTTATGCTTTCAAATTTATGATTTAAGTGTTGTCAAATTTTGTTAATAGATTCAATTGTTAAGTTGTTGTTAAGATATGATGAGCATAAATCACCAAAAATGTAAACTAATGGAATATAGAGATTCATGGACAATTAAGATGAGTGAATAACTTTGACTTAATATTAGTAAGGGCTGTAGTTAGTAGAACAATATAAGCATTATCAAATCCTTGGCCCAAACTAGGAGAATAATATACCCCATGAATGACATTTTAAATGTTCATGGATTTAATTAAAATCAATTAGAAGGAGTACTTAGGCTTAAAATGCTCATAGGAACCTTATGAAAGGTTGAGCTAAGGTCACTTTAGCGAATGTTGAACATGGTGATTAAGGGGATTCTCTAATAGAGCCTCGCACTTCCCCTACCTTTCATTGACATTTGTGAGGTCTAAACACCACCTTACATGAGGATTGAAGTAACCACTTTATATTTAGTCATTCAGCTAGTAAACCTTAATCAATTGGAAATAAGAGGAGCTATCTAGACTTAGGATGAAGTAAACCATCTTCAACCAGTAAAACATTAACTAGTTGAATAATAATAATAAAGAGCATAAAAGGTTAGTAAATTATTTAACCCTAATAAAAATTGTAAGTAAGATAAGGATGATCAAACAAGATACATAGGATCTTGAATGATCAAGAACAATAAGAATCCTAATGTTGTATTTTATTATGTATCTATATATGTTGTAGAAAAATCTAGATAGAGAATCCAAACCCTTGATCAAATATGATTCAAGGAAGAGAACTAAGATCATCCTCCTTAGGGATGATCAAACAACTGAACTTAGATCAAAGAAGAACTAGATGATAGAAGATCTAAGCCCTTGATCTTTATCAACAAGTATAAATTGTGGATCAAAGGATCTATGAAAGATCAAGATCAAATAAAGGAATACACAAAGACTTAGAATAGAAAATACTTAGATCTAAAAGATTAGAAGATCATTCTAACCATCGGATCTATTGATCAATAGGATAGACATTATCTGGTGATGATAGATCATATTAGGACAAAAAAATCTAGATCCTTTATATCAAAGGACAAGATCAAACAAAGAATATAGATAGGATCAAAACTATAGGATTATTCAGATTGTCTAAATTTTGCCTATGATATGTAGATCTTATGATATGGGAATGTTTTTAGGATTGTTGAAGAATGACATGAAAAGAATTTTGGGGATGAAATTCCTATAAGAAGGGAAGAATGTAACATCCCACATAAAAAAATAAAAAATAAAAAGTAGAAATAACATGGGGCATTTTGATAATGGCACCCCTCCCACTTAAACCTGTAAAGGAGCAGATCTACACTCTGTTCCCAAACCCGATGGCACTAGGGAAAAACCTGATGGGGAGAGAAAGAAAGAGAAAAGAGGAGAGGGGGAAGAAGAAGAAGAAGGAGAAGAGAAGAGAGAAGAGAAGAGAGAAAGGGAGAGAAGGAGAAGAGGTCGTGGCGCCTGAGAAATGTAGCCACGTCGGAGAAGAAGAAGAAAATGGATGCTGCAGGGTTAGAAGCCGAAAAAATGGCATCATTGGTAAAGGGACTACTCCAAGCCATCTATTTCACTCTGCACAGAGAGGGGAACAGAACCCCTTTGGTTTCATCATGATCGAACAAGAAACAACACCGAATCAAAGGGAAAATAGTATGCCTACGGAAAATAGAAGCCGAAATTTGCAGGCTGTCGCTAGAGGCGATGACAGCTCAGATCATTCCAAGCCAGTCATCTTCCACGCCTAGAAGAATAAAAGCCCTAAGGGTATTGGGAGATCTGAGATCATCTTAACGGTCGACTAAAGGAGCAGTGAACGCGATGTGCATTAGAGGATTTCACTTGAAATCGGTGTCAATCCAGGCCATCCAAGCATTTAGTATGCACAATGATGTGCTTTGGTAAGATCCGTGAAATCCAACTCATGATTTTGAGATTTTAGCTAGATCGCTGTTTATGCTAGATCTAGGTTTTGTGGATGATCCAATCATCTATTTTCAAATCAAAACCTAGGGATAGGTAATGAGGGGCTTGATGTGGCCATGATCAAACTTAGATTGTCGATCTAAACTAAAAATTGATCAGACAATCTCAGCCTTCCAATCGGGTACTATTCATATAGTAACTTTACGATGTTTGATTTACAATCAAACACCACAAATGAGTCTAAGGAACTAAAATTGCTTGGATAGGACACAAATTGATGAATTTAGATTGAATTTGAGCAAAAAACCTAAACCGTAATAAGGACTTGGCACTTCTGATGGGTGATCAGATGCCACCATTGTGTACCCTGATCTTTATTAAGTTAAGATCTCAAAAAATTTAAGATAAGACCACTGAACAATGAAAGCAACTTGCAGCCACTTAAGATGAATGGTGGATAGCCAATGGCGAGGATTAGAAATCTAGTAGTCAATTGGTCATTCAATTAGTTATCAATCAATAACCAATGAAACACCCTTAACATAGAAATAAGCATTGTCACTTCACCTTATGACAATTAGTGCCAGGGACTAACTTAGAGGGAGCTTTCATACTAGAAAAGTTAAGAGAAATCCTGGAATTGTATATCTGAATGTGTTTTTGTACTTTACAGAGGCGTGACTGATTGGGAGCGTGTACGCGAACTAAATAAAGTATTCGCGTCAATGAATTAGAAGAGCACCATTTGAGGTAGGTGATTACATTTGGGATTTCTTCTTGATTTCATCAATCATGATTTGTTATCTGAAATTCTTAAGCCATGTGTTTTATGTACCATCATGATTTATTGAAATGCATTCAATATTTCATGTTCGATATCGTGATATTTGGTTATGTGATTATTCATGTTTTGATGTGTGATGGATTCCACCTTATCATGGATTGTGATTTAAGACTTTTGGGTGAAGCAGGGTAAGCCGAGTCCTTGTACCGATTTGAGGGCGAGCCAATGGTTTTGGCTGATAAGCTTCCGTTGGGAACGGATTGATGCGGATTGCACGTGAGGAACCCAGGGTTGGAGTGTGTTGGGTGAAGTGGTGTAAGTCGGGTCCTTGTACCGATTTGAGGGCAGGCTAGTAGTTTTGGTTGACTGGCTTTCGTTGGGAATAGATTGATGTGGGCTGCACGTGAAAGACCTAAGATTGGAGTATGTTGGGTGAAGCGAGGTAAGCTAGGTCATTATACCGATTTGAGAGCGGGCTAGTAGTTTTGGCTGACAGGCTTCCGTCAGGAACGAATTGATGCGGGTTGCACCTAAGGAACCTAGGGTTGGAATGAGTACTCGTTACCATCACTATGAGTGTAGTTGATACACTCATAGAGCTTGATTGTGCATGGCATTCCATGAGCATGACATGCATTATATTTTCCTTGGACACTTACTTTTGTTATTGTGATGGATGTGTATACATGTGTTTCATGCCTTGCATGCTATGACACTTAGATTTGATAATGATTTGTTTAGCTCATGAATTCCTAATTTATCCAGTATGGAAGGTTGATGTTGCTCATGCTTTGTATACATTTATCTTATGAGATTTCACCATGATTATGATACTTCGTGTCATGTGATTTTATCATATTTATTATCAAATGTGAATCACCTACACAAGCACAGCTTGCTGAGGCATTCCTTTGTTTTGCAATGCCTCAGATATGAAGCACAATAGCGCTAAGATAAAGCAGGTGGAGCAGCGTTGATTTGAACGAGGATCATAAGGATTGTTTGCATTTTGGTGTTTAGAGACTGAGTTAATGTACGACTCTTAGACTTGTGCTTAGACTTTTGGGCTGTACTTGGATGATTATATTTTGGATAAATTGGACCCACACTATTGTAGAGCGTACATTTATTTGAATATATGTATGATGTGGTGATCATGGATGGATCCGTAGGCTTTTGTACTTATTATTATTACTATCTTTGTGCAGCTATTGTTGATTTGTCGTGGTTTTGAATTGAGCATGCTCAGAGTATTGCAGATTCGATTTTGTTTATAGTTCATGATTTTCAATATTGTATGACCCTCAAGGTTTTCTTTTGGTATTTCTTCTTAACACTGCATTATTTATGTAAATTGCAAGCTTTGAATTTTTAGGGATCCCACCTATTTTATAAAACAAATTATTTCTATTATTACATATATTGGAAAAAGGTTTAGAAGACCCAGGGTGTTACAAATTTTCCTTTATCTTGAAAATTTATTTCTAAATCTTCGGATCAACCCAAAAATACTCCTTGGTGGTTATCCTAACCTAATTTTAAGAAGTGCTTATTCAAAATTTCTCCATTATTGATTAAAATATGCACTTAATAAATAAATTTTATCCTATGTTTTGTAAATACATTGATTTATTTATTATAATTGGATATTTACATATATTACACAAACGCAGTACACTAAAATAAAATAATCAACATGCCTCAAGACAATACTTCATTCTAGTTAAATCACCTAAAATCAATCAAAGAACAGTAGGAAAAAATGGACTATAATATATGCAAATAACAAAATTACTTGAATAAAAATGCAATTACCCAAAATGTGGTATTTCTCTCTCTCTCTCTCTCTTTCTCTCCTTGATTCATTTCAATTCTTTTCCTTCAATATATCAAAGAATGGAAGTTGTAAGGAGAGTGATTGAGGATGTTAGAATATGTTTAGGATACATTAAATAGGAGGAGAGAAGTCATGGATATAGGTGTTACATAGAGGAAGCATCAGGTGGAAGAACAATTGTAGTAATTGTAAGAAAGATAAGAAAGATGAGAAAGGAGAGGTGGAATTGAGAATGCACTTGGTATATGTTTGACAACGGGTATATAAATTAAACTACAGCAAGTGATATAAGCTACGAATTAGAGGAAAGGCTAGTGGTATAATCACATAGGGTAAAATTGTATATAGGAGGAAGGTGAAGGTCAAAAGATGAATGTCCTATGTTACTAATTAGAGAAAAAGGGAAACATGTATAATTCACTTATGGTAAAATTGTAAATAGGAGGAAGGTGAAGGTCAAAAGGAGAATACAGTAAGAGGGGCATGACTCGTGAACACAAGGGAAATAAATAAAAGAGAAATTGGAAAGGAGGCTTAAAGTACATATGATTTGAAAACCATGATGTTGCTGACCTCAGCTTAGATGAGACCAAGCCGCCAATCATTAGAAGAAATGGCAGCTGGCCTCATGCATTCTTGGCAGCTAGTTAACCATAATATTGAAATGTTAACGGAAAGAAGAAGGCTGGTTGTTTCAGCCCTTCCCATGTTCCTCCGTGGAAAACAAAAACTGAGAAAGGAAAACTCCATTGAAGGAAGTCGAATGATCGAGGTGGAAATCTGAAAAAAACAGAAGTTTGGGAGCTAGAAGGGTGACGTGAGGACTGAGAAGAAAGGAGCAGACTTGGACAGCTCTAGGATACGTCCAATAGCAGTGGGGTTGAAGCTGAGATTGGGAGCCGGTTCTTGGCTGAAGAAGCTAAACACCTAAAGGCTTGTTCCAGTTAGGTGGACAATAGGAAAGGTCTTCATATGAATTTTTGGTTTAGCCTTTAAAAATTAGATAGAATGGTAGTGATTTTGAAAAAGGGTTTTCTGGATGTAGTTTCCTTGTATACTGTTTTTGCCGAAATCTGAGCATGATTATGTTTATATTTGGATGTCTGATCTTCATTCCCTTCTTGGGTCATGTAAAATCAGTAATGTAGAGTGGTTTTCATGATAGAAATTTCGTTGAATTCGCTGGTATTAATGGGAGCATGACTGGAAGTGTTGGACTGGTTTCATGGCTGGAATTTCAGGGGTAAAAATCCCAGCTGGGAGTACCCTTGTACTTCACCATCTTAGACAGAGAATTTTCCCTCTGATTTTTTGTGTGAATCATGATGACTGATGGTTATTACTGTGGTCCAAATTTAGTGGGAAAATATGGGGATTTGGTATGTCTAGTGGCAAGCGAACTGATGCCTCATTACTGCCATTTTGGTAGCAGATCTGAGCGTCAGTTTCCCTGTCAATTTTCCCTTTTGTTATCCCACACATAGAATAAGAATTTTCCTATTATTTTTGGTGTTCATCATGATGACTTATGGGTATTACTCTGTTCCAACTTTCGTGGGAAAATATGGGGATTTGGTATGTCTAATGGCAAGGGAACTGATGCCTCTTTACTGCCATATTGGTAGCAGATCTGAGCGTCAGTTTCCCTGTCAATCTTTCCCTTGTGTTTTCCCCCACTTAGACTTATAATTTTCCTGTTATTTTTGGTGTGAATCATGATGACTTGTGGTTATTACTGTGGTCCAAATTTTGTGGGATAACATGATGATTTGGTCTGCCATTTTGGTAGCAGATCTGGGTGTCCGTTTCCCTGTCAATCTTTTCCTTGTGTCTTCCCTTACTTAGACATGGAATTTTCATCTTATTTTTGGTGTGAATCATGATGACTGATGGATCTTACTGTGATCCAAATTTCGTGAGAAAATGTGAGGATTTGGTGTGCTAAATGGACAAGGAAAATGGCGCATTTTACTGCGAAGTTGTGCATAATCTCTGGGCGTCATTTTTCTCCATATAGTTGGACCTAACTCGTGTTTGTTATGCATGTGTTGGTATTGCATTGGACCTTTAGTACTATGATAATTTTAATCAATTAAATACAATATTGGATGGATTCAGAAAAGAAATGAGAAACGCTCCTTGCGGGACCTGCAGGGAGACGCCTCACAAAGGTGTTGTTTGGGGCTCTGCTATGAAGCAAAATTTTTAAATGATCTGTCACATTATTCTACTCATTTGATGGCTTATGATCTCTGGAATAGATGACTCATGAATGTTATGATAATTAGAAGAGTTACTAGACAAATTACAGGCCTCAAATTGATGCATAAAGATAAAGTAGAAGCGATAGACTGTGCACTGAAATTTCAATTAATCATGTCAAACCTTGCTGCTGATTTACGTATCTTGAGATTCGCATGACCTGTCATGAATAAGAAGTATGTGTTTGAGATTCCTTAAGGATGTGATCATCAAAATTTGCAAGAATCCTCTAATCAGGAGGAAGGCTAATGTGTTGAAATCGGGTAGTGGATGCAGAACCTTAACTTGTACATTTGATATAAGCAATGACAACGTGATTATAGCCGGGCTGTCTTAATATGATTAGGAGACAATTACCTTATAATTCTACTGATCTAACCCCTCTACATCAGTAAGGAACCTTTCTTATAAACTAATCAACCTATGTAAGTGCTAGCTTGAGAAGTGGGTGGATTAGTTAAAACACATTGATCTACTTATATATACACAGTGAAATCTGATAAACCCATTTCACTGCATGATGCGACATGTTGAAAAATTAACTATGAACAGTAATTGACAGGTTGTACGAGAAGATGACCTATGATGAAAGAGACGCGGTTTGTTACTAAGTCGGAAGGCCACAACACTGAGAAAACTAGTGGTAACGTGGACATAGTTGGACAGCTTATAGGTGGATTGACCTAAACAAGATAGGAAAACCTGATGACTTGGCAAGGCTTCTATGTATCGAAATACATTCATATTTTAAAGGATATTAAACATCCAACTATGACAAGCTACGGCATAAACCACCCAAACAATAACGTACTAAGTGTATGGATTTAGCTGAATTTACATATGACAAAGACTTACTTTTGAGCTTTGTAGTAAGCTTTTTCATCAATGTTTTAGGCAAGCACTCTATGGGTAGCTATAAGCCCTAATAGATATGGATTTATCGATATTTTAGGCAAGCATTCTATGAGCAGTTGTAAGCCCTGGTAAATATGATTTCATCAATGTTTTAAGCAGTTGCTCTACAATGCTTTAGGCAAGCACTCTAGGAGCAGTTATAAGTGTTGGTGGACATGGTTTCATCAATATTTTAGGCACACTCCCTAAGTTGCTGTTAGTCATAGAGATGTAGTTTTGATTTCTGTTTTGGTAGGTGCTATATTAGTACTCTAACACCCAAAGGCATGCATGCCCGGGGCAGTAGTAGAGGCAAGCACACTTGGGGTGGCTGTAAAACTAAAGGCAAGCATGCTACATGCCGTTGCAAGACCTATAGGCCCTGTGCTAGGAGCTGTAGTTGGCCACTGACCTCTGAGCTAGTATCCCAACGATGGAGACAGCTGGTAGTAGGGGTAGCTTCTCATGAGGAACTACTTTGAGGTAGCTAGGTGCCCCCTTTAGGTCTGGTGAATTTTAAAACATGCAGTATTCACGAGGCGACAATAGATGCTGTGATAGTGGGCTAGCGCAACAGTACTACCCTATGAGCATAGGGGTCTGGGTATGGATGTTTGAGGCATTTTGGATAGCTAGTCACTCTCAAGAGTCCAGATTTGTGTCCTTGATGGTAGGACTGTATGCCATCTTGTGTCCATGATGGTAGGACTCTATGCCATTCTAGTTTTGATAGATTAGTTTTTCCATTGCGATGTGGACATGACTTTTTTCATACTTGATGGATGAATGTGCACATGATCTATAGATAACTATACCTTATCAAGTGGATGATTTCTCGATTTCTCAGTTCATGCATGACTTGGGTTTTTTATAGCCATTTCATGTGATTTGCTTCTAATATTCACATTTATTGCATGACTGTGTATTTGAGGCATTTGCAAAATAGATCATAAGTTATGCATATCTTTGAATCAATGCTTATGTACTTAGCTACTTATGGGTATATTATACTATGTTGTCATATTTTGGGCAGCCAGGTTTGTACTAGGATTTTTCCTAGGTGAACAATTGATTTTGCTCACCCCATACAACCAACATTTCAAGTCATATTTCAGGGAGATTGAGCATGGAGGACAAGGGGATGCAAAAGCTTTGAGCTCCTCTTAAATATATGGTAGAGATACTTTTGTGAGCTTAATTGATAGATTCATGTATAAGGATTCATTTTAGGATGTATATATTCTATTTCGAGACCCTTGAATAATTTTAAGATTTTAATTAGACTGAATGTATATATTAATGGACGTGTGATTTTACTTGTGACCAGTAGTGATCTTGTGACATGTACCTCTAACTATCTTCAGGTTAGATCATTATTTTTATTTATATGTGGAGTTTTTAGGAATTAATACCCGGTTTGAAGTTGGAGTATTTCAAAAAATACTTATATATATGTATGTATGTATATGTATATTGTTACTCTAATGACCTTTCAAAAGATAAGGAAATTTCTACTACTTTTCAATGTAAAATTGATAAATATTTCAAAAAAATTGAGATGTTACAGGTATAGAGAGAAGGGGCCGGGGGGGGGGTGGGTTGTTGTGCTCACACATTTCGTTTTCTTGCCCATGTGCGACCAAGAGAGAGAGAGAGATTTACCTCATTGTCGGCAAACACAAGAGCTATTCCAAAGGGCATGATAGTGATTTACAAAGATAGAGCTCCTATAGAAGATAGAGACGAAAGGTGAAATGGTAGGATGACAAAACTTTTCATCCTTTCCTTCTTTTGTAGCAAGATTTTTAAAGTAAAAAAAAAAAAATCAACTTTGAAGATGGTTTTTAAAGTCAATTTTGTTTTTTACTTCAAAAATCCCACTTTCATAGATAGTTTTTTTTTACTTTAAAAATAATTTTTACAGTCAATTTTCTCTTCAACTTGAAAAATAGTTTTTAAAAGTAAAAAAAAAACTAACTTAAAAAACATTTTTAAAGTAAAAAATAGACTTCAAAAAATACAATTTAAAGTCGATAAAGAATATATAATTCTCTTGGGCTAGCTTGTTCTTGATGTACTTGCATCTTTCCCTCCCACTTCTGGCTTGAAAATTCAAAATTTGCTCACTTCTCGCGATATATATAACTACAATTATATGCACATGCAAATTTTGGGACAACTTCTTCAATTATGTTTTAATTATTTATATCTTAATTTCCCCCTTCTTGTGTTGTTTATAATCTAAGCACCTTCCTCACTATTATCATGCATATAATCCTCATTCTCACCAAGTACATCAATTGTTTGTAATACAAGGGTAATCAATTATAATGTTACCTAAGTTTTCTTTACCATAAAAATACCATAGAAGGCTAACAAAATAGCTGACCATCTCTTATCACATTTATCTTGCACAAAAAGTAGATTTTTTGCTTGAGATGTCAAAATAAACTAATCATTATTATAACTGATCTTACTGATGTCAACTTAGTCAATTAAAGGGCAACAGTTATTGTCTTTGTTATGTTCCACCCAACCTCACTCAAACACAACCATAGTTCTGCATGTAGAGAGAGAGAGAGAGAGGAGATTTACCTCATTGTCGTCAAACACAGGAGCTATTCCAAAGGGCATGATAGTGATTTATAAAGAGAGAGCTCTTGTAGAAGATAGAGACGAAAGGTGAAATGGTAGGATGACAAAACTTTTCATCCTTTCCTTCGTTTGTAGCAAGATTTTTAAAGTAAAAAAAAAATCAACTTTGAAGATGGTTTTTAAATGCAATTTTTTCTTTTACTTTAAAAATCCCACTTTCATAGATAGTTTTTTTTTTTACTTTAAAAATAATTTTTACAGTCAATTTTCTCTTCAACTTGAAAAATAATTTTTTAAAGTAAAAAAACTAACTTAAAAAACATTTTTAAAGTAAAAAATAGACTTCAAAAAATACAATTTAAAGTCGATAATGAATATATAATGCTCTTGGGCTAGCTTATTCTTGATGTACTTGTATCTTTCCCTCCCACTTTTGGCTTGAAAATTCAAAATTTGCTCACTTCTCGCGATATATATATAACTACAAATATATCCACATGCAAATTTTGGGATAACTTCTTCAATTATGTTTTGATTATTTATATCTTAATTTTCCCCTTCTTGTGTTGTTTATAATCTAAGCACCTTCCTCACTATTATCATGCATATAATCCTCATTCTCACCAAGTACATCAATTGTTTGTAATACAAGTATAATCAATTATAGTGTTACCTAAGTTTTCTTTACCATAAAAATACCTTAGAAGGCTAACAAAATAGCTGACCATCTCTTATCACATTTATCTTGCACAAAAAGTAGATTTTTCGCTTGAGATGTCAAAATAAACTAATCATCATTATAACTGATCTTATTGATGTCAACTTAGTCAATCAAAGGGCAACAATTATTGTCTTTGTTATGATCCACCCAACCTCACTCAAACACAACCATAGTTCTGTATGTATAATCCAAGGCCTATATTTCTCTTATAACTTTGTAATAAGTATCATTTACCACTATTGGCCTGCTATCCTTTGAACTAAAAACAAATATTGCATTGACAACTAAGCTAACCTTCCTATTCTATTGTGTTCTTTAGTTATCATGGTCTTTTGTGTAAAAGTGATAACTATTGATGTCATATCCATCATATTTTATTACTTATGGTCATGGTCCCATCGCGATTTAGCCAATGATTCAGAATTACCATTGCCCGGAGCATCTCATTGATCTTGAACTTGTGTATATGTATTAAGTGGGGTATGATTGTTGTAATTAAATATAATATATATAGTATGTAATTTATAAGAAGTGTGAATTAATTTAGCTTCAGGAAGTCCATGTGCTCAGTATATATGCAAAATTAATAGAGAGATCAAAGCAAATATAACCATTAATTAATTTTTACACGTATGAAAGAGGGAAAAAAGTGAAAGCAACAAAAGAGAGAGTGAGAGTCAATTGTGAATGATCGACTTAATTTATGCTTGGACTTCATCAATGTTGTTTCGCAAAGATATAAAGGTGCATTTGGTCCCATTGCTTATGGCCAATGATTGACACACGACTAATCGAAAGAGGTTTTCCAACTTTGGGATAATGAAATCCAACTAATTGTTTCTTTCTTAGGATTCTAATAGTATTCACTCTTAATAAATACTCTGTGTAAAACTCCACTGCTTCCTCTGAAATATAACATTTGACTATACACTTCTCTTGCCGATTGTGATTTCACACATACCCTTTTAAAAAATTTCATGTACCTCTCTAATGAGTACATCCATCACAAGTAAACCAACCCTTAGGCCCTCATCAATGAGGTGCATTGTTAAGTGTACTATGATGTCAAAGAATGATGGTGGGAAGATTGTCTCAAGCTTTAATAAAGTTGTCACTAGATGTTCTTGGATTTCTTGTAATTTTAAAACATCTACTGTTGAGTCCTTAATTTTGTCAAAAATAACATTAGATTACTATTTCATTAGATAATTTAATAAGGTAATTTTGTGATTTTAAATCAATTTTAGCTATAATCAATCATCCAACTGTTAATTTGAAAAGTTAACGATTGAATGATCATTATAGCTAATTATCCACATAAGATAATTCTAATCTTGTATTTTGTTTTTGCAGATATGCCAAAGTACGTTGGATACTTCAGATCAGCTTATTTTCATGGGTCCCAGGCCACAAATCTGGGCAAATCTGACCAAATCTAGGCAATGATGGCAAATTTGGGCAAAGTTGACCAATGATGGCAAATCCCCTTCTCTCCGGTCTAGCCTCCTTCTCTCGTTTTCAGGCCAGCCCTCGTTCCTTTGTTTCCGATCTTCCTCACTCCCGCTTACTCACCTTTTTTGACCTCTTCACCTTTGAAAGCCCCATCTCTGGGCGGAATCTCTTCTTCCTTTCCAAGCGTCAAAACCCAATCCGAGTTTTCCCCCTGTTTTCCTTATTTTTCCCTGTTTTTCCCTTCATCCTCCCTTCTTCTCCTTTTTCTTCCTCTTTTCCCTTCTTCCCCATCTCCTAGGGTTCTATCGTCATCATGTTTTCCTAGTTTTCGAGTAAAACCAGGTCCTTGATAAAATTCCACATCTGCCCTTATTAAATCTCAATTATTCCACACATGTCACCAATCTAATTCCAACTGTGTCGTCACTTTAATTACATCTGTGTCCCTGTGCTATTCTGGTTTTGTTTATCCTATGCTATTCCGGTTTTGTTCTTTCCCCACAAGTCATTAAGGTTTTCTACCTGTTTCAATACTTATCGTCTTGTCAATATCTTTGGAGATATCCTTGTCTCTACATTATTGTTTAATTTTTCTTCTTAAAATGGTACGGATGGCCACTACGCAACCATCTTCTATGGACAAGGAATGGCATTTTCCTGTCATGTTTCAATTGTATGTCATATGTTTGGTCACAAGAGATGGAACAAGCATTGTATCCCTTCACAGTACATCTAAACAAATTACCATATGCATGGAAGTCACTTATTGTCCACAATATTATAACCTTTAGGGTCAATGACTCTTTCTTATATACATCATAAGCTTCAACCTACATCACATAACATCTAAAGATCATTGATTAAGGGAGCTAAGTACATGTCAATGTTGTTTCTTGATTGCTTGGAACTCTATATCAACATAGTTAACATCATGAACTTCCTCTTTATGTATAGAAATAGTAGGAGATTGTAACAAACCATTATAAGAGGCCAACAACTGTACCTACCGCCTATAGAATCATGAGGATTGATCCTATTTGCAAATAATGCAAGTCATAGAGTTCTAGGTTTTTGTCCAAAATTAGATCACAAGAAGTCTACAAGCTTCCATGCTAGGCTATTGATGGATGGTGTGAATAGTTATCAACTACACTCTCCTCTCCATGTATATTTTAGAGCCATTAGGCTTAGATCACACAAATCTTAAGTAATTTATCATTTAAATTAACCAATCAGGCATCACTATATGAATATCATGCTCAATCATATCTAATTGCAATCAAATCACTCCATCAAATGATTAAGATAATGATTTTACCTTGAACAAGTCAATCTGAATAACATCCAGCCATCTGCTTGGTCAAATTGTCTACCAATCGCTTCAATTGTGCCCGATCATTAGATATCCATGCTAATCTCATCAAAGATCCTCACTTGATCTCCCCAAATGACATAACAACTTAATAATTCTAGTTAATTAGTCTAATTAAGAATTCTAAATGGTTTGAATCATCAAATTGGACCCAATTTCATACTTGGATCTTCAGTTGATCTCAGCCATTGATCAAGATCAGCTAAATCATCTTCGTAGCTATTTTAGATCCAAAATATCATATGTGGATCTTAATCTATAGTTTGTGAGGATGATAATAGGTTATTTAGATATGAAAATAATGTCAGATCGTTTCAGATCAAACGATCCAAAATCTGATCAATGGTCTGGCCAAATTAATAGTTAGATCTTCTCTGGTCGATAAATAGGAAGATGGGTATCGTTCCCCACATTGCCAAGATCACGAGGGTACTTTTGGATATTCAAGATTCCTCCTAGATTGATCAGAATCATGCTTCAAAGTTCAAGGGATAAAAGGATCATTAGGTCAACTCAAGACCCTTCCAAAATGAGTCAGGAACCAGTTGACTTAGCAAGTTAACCATGCCTTAACTCGTTAGAACTGATAAAAATAGGGGAAGAGGAGAAATTGTGGCTGGCGATGACTGTGGGGGTGTCACCGGCCGATCCTGACTGTAGGAGAGGGAGGGGGGTCTTGGCACACTGGCCCACCCATGGCCTGAGCATGCCATTGGAAGGGGAAGGTAAGACTGGAAGGAAAAAGGGGGAAGGGAAAGGGTTTTTGAGTGTGTGGCTATCGACTCAGTCACTACCCTAACCCGACGAGGAAGAGAATCAGGGGGATGGGGGTTTTGCTTATCGATAAAACCCAATCTGGGTTCCGACCATCAACAGAAGAAATGGGGGGAAGAGAAATGGGGTGCTACGAGACCCGATCGGGAGGGTGACTATGCATCGGTGAAACCCATTTTGGGTTTTGTTGTCAACATAGGAGAGAGAAGGGGAGATTTTTGGAGAAGAACCTAGTTTGGGTTTCTTTCCATTGCCAAGAAAACACCTACTGGAGTCAAGGAAATGAGATCGGGCATTGGGGAGGGGGCTATGTGTGTCCGTAAATGGGAACATGGAGGGGCTACTGCTGGCAGTGGCTATCAGACCCCTTCTATCTGAGCCCAATGGAAAACAAAGGAGAGGGAAGGGGAGATCAGAGGAGGGGAGGGATTTAGTTCACCGGATTTTCTAGCAACCCCCCCTTCTTATCTTCTCATTTCAGCTATACCGCGTAGGGGTTAGTGGAGTAGGTGATGTGTGGTGACGCGCCTGTTATGTGACTTGTCAGACTGCTAGGGGTGTCAATATCAATTTTGACCCCCTCTAAATTAGTAAAACTTTTGGGTTTTTCCACCCTCATCTTTGTTTCACCCAAAATTAGTGTCTTTCGAATTGTATCGATGAGTACATTCCAAATTTGATAATCCAAAGTCCAAATTTCAAGCCCATAAAGAGGTCATTTTCATGAACTTCATTTCCATGGAATAAAATTCAAATTTCTTATCCCCATTAAATTATAATTTTAAATCATGGAAAATGACCTAAATTTTAGAGTTGTTGCACATTATTGCACTCTTCCCAAAACACCTAGACAAAACATTGAACTCTAGCCCAAAATTCCCAAGAATATTAAAAATTGAAGCCTTTACCAGCCCCTTAGAGGATTACATTGAAAACTCCCTTCCAATCACCTAAGAATTCCTCTCTCTAGGATGCCTTCTTCTCTCCTCCACTTAAATGGTAAAAACATTAAAGCTCAAAGAGTCTCCTCTCCTAATGGCATCTCCCCTTGTGGGAGACTCCTCTTTGTTGGACATCCAAAAGAAGTCCCCTTCCTCTTGTAAAAAAGTGATTTTCCTTTTGCTAATGTGAAGTGCTCTCATAGGTCCACCTTTTCTAAGTATTATGCACTCCTGTTGGTCTACCTAGGTAGCTCCCCCTTATTTATATCCTTAGAATCTCTCAAATTTGTCCAAGTTCATTTAGCCTTTCTCTCTTACCTAGCTACCTTAGCATCTCCTTCTAAAAATCCTCCAAAGTAGTGGATTCCTTGCCATAAGAAAACATCCAATTTAGGAGCTCTTAGGAGAGCCCTAAGTTAGCATAAATCTTGACCATTGATGCATCTTAAAATATTTTAATTCTTAACATAGATTTCCTATTTATTCAAGCTCCAAATTGAACTTTTTTTCCTATTTTTTCTCATGGAGTTTACTTGTTTTTCTCATGTAACCTCATCTCCAAGCTACATAATAGGAGGGAAAATGTGTTATTATATGGTGCATGTGATGGTGAGAAAAAGAGAGTGAATAAGTAATTGCATGTGGGCTACCCTTACATGGATTTTTTAACTAAAATAATAATAAAATGCAAAACATGGAACTTATTAGGGAGCTTGGGATGTCCATATTGTTATGGTTGCATGGCTTTACTTGTAAGCTTTTTATGGTGGTAAGTTGGAGAATGACAAAAAAGCTTGCCATCTTCAGTTTTGATAATGACAACACATCTTGCATGGATAAAGGTGGTCACTTGCATGGGGTTTATAACTGCTCTAAAAGTGATATAAACACCCTTTATCATGCCCCAGGTATTCAAAAGCCAATTTTTGTAAAATTTAAATATATTTATGGAAAGTCTAGGAATTCCCTTGAATTCTTTTTATCTTTTCTTTTCAAAAGACATCCTTTCTGAGACACATAAGGGCCAATTTCTCACATAAAGGTGACCCACATTTCCTGAGGGCCGATTTCTCACATAAAAGTGACCCACATTTTACTTAGATCATACATCAATTTTTAAAATATAATCCCAAGTCAGCCATATATAATCCAACGAACCACAAATAAACATCCAACAATGAAATAGCATCCATTGGTGCTTTACATTCGATCACCTGAAACTTAAAAAATAAATAATAGAGACATCTTGGCCGCTAGTCCTCACATTACCTAAGTAGAGTGTTTAGTGCCTTATTGTCACCTAGTCAAGCTACTCTTCATTCAAGCTCCTAAACCTCTTATATGAAATATTGGAAACAAGATACACTATCTTAGAAAGCTATTACTCGTGTAGGTGAAAACAAGATTGTGTTCACGACAAAAGCATGGAATTATGATTATAAGTTAAATCTCGTTTCACATTAGTACGAATATAAATAATATAATTTGAACAATCCACAAATAATAAAATGAACCAAACAACATGACGCACTCAAGTGTCTATGGAGACCCATTAGCTCCATTTAATATGTTTGTACATGAGCTCATGTACTTGTGTAGCTCACCTATTAAGCTCAATAACAACAAAGTAAAAAATGCACAATAAATGTCATGGAACACATGCTCACATCATCTTTATTGTCGTGTGTCCTTCGGTTTCTCATAGAGGGACTCCCACCGCATCCTCATAGGCCTACGACTATATGAAAAGGGTGTCGTGAGTCACTTATAATGGAATCCACCACTAACTGAGAAATATGCCACTCTTGGCATTGGATACAATTTCACTTGAAGTGATCAGAGGCCAAAAGGCCAGCCTGTATAACTTCTTAGCATGGTGTTCTTAAGATCCATGGCCAATTATGTAATTGTCAAAAATTGGTGTATCTCTAAACCTACATGTTACTTGCAAAACTCTTGTGCAAAGTAAATATGGCTTTATACTTTCCAACAGTGACAAATCACTAAAACACTGTAGTTCATATTAACGAAACTTGATAGAATAATAGTCCATGACTATAACTAAAACAAAAATGTTTATCTATTCAAACCATTCACTACTTGAGCATTTCATAGTCCAAAATGCATTTCATAATAGTTCAAAATTTTAGATTAAAGTGTTATGTTTAACAGTCCAAAATGCAACTTAAGGCAGTCTAGAATCATAGTGTATGGTAGTTCAACAACATACTTAGAGCTAGTTAAAAACATATCATGTAGCAGTCCTATGAGAACACTGCCCATGATAGTCCAAAAATAATGTTTAAGTTAGTCCAAAAACATAGTTTATGACAATCCAAAATTATCATTTGTAGTCCAAAACTCATAGCTTATGCCTGCCCAAAAGCGTATCATATGGTAGACCTAAAACACTGCTTAGGACAGTACATATACATGTCTAATATGAAGTTTAAGAACATAGTTTATAGCAGGCCAAAACTTTATTTATAACAGTCCAAAACATAGTTGTATGGCAATCCAAAAATATGAGTTATAATAGTCCACAACATAGTTCTATGGTAGTCCAAAAATTTGACTTAAAATCCAAAACATAGTTGTATGGTAGTCCAAAAATCTAACTTACAACAGTCCAAAACATAGTTGTAAGGTAATCCAAAAATTTGACTTTTAACAATCCATAACATAGTTGTATAGTAGTCCAAAAATTTGACTTGTAATATCCAAAATATAGTTGTATGGTAGTCCAAAAATCTGACTTATAACACTCTAAAACTTAGTTATACAATAGTCCAAACACATGATAAAAAAAAAAAAAGAAAAAAAAATCTTTTTAATTCATATGTTAGTCCAAAATTTGAGGCATTATTTGAATATGTTGAGTGTCCATAAACAGTCCATAAATCATATGTTTTTGTAATGACTCAAAATTTTCAATATTATTATATCAATTTTATAATCACAATCAATCATGATGGTTTCCATGTGCTAATTAGTTATAGCTTGTTTATTTTGGAAAATTTTGGAGATTAATATATATTTAATCATATTAATAGGTGATTGGATGTTTCATTTTAATTAACCTATGAAACAAAGGAAATTGTGAGAAATACTACATCACTAGATTCTAAGCTCGAAATGGAATCCAACACCTCAAAGAACGCTGAAAACGGAGTTCATATGACCAAGTTATGGGCTTTTAAAGATGAAGGGCATTTTTGCAAAATGCATTTAAAAAACAAGAAGGACTGAAAACGCAGGGAGTCATTTTGATAACGACACCCCTGGTTGTCCCCTACCTCTAGCCATTGACCTAATAGCACCGCCTCTACAAGGTAGTGTTGAAAGAAATGGTGGCACCACCTTCACCGGCTTTAAAAAGCCCTTCCCCC
Source organism: Warburgia ugandensis (assembly GCA_035236585.1). Lineage (NCBI taxonomy): Eukaryota > Viridiplantae > Streptophyta > Magnoliopsida > Canellales > Canellaceae > Warburgia > Warburgia ugandensis. The sequence continues at coordinate 38,221,575 of CP141131.1, forward strand.
TCTTTCCCCAATCATCCCTCCTCCTTCTATTCTGGCTGCTTCAAGCTAGGGTTCTGGCAGCAAAAAGGTGAAAAATAACATGCCGATGAAAACGGGGGAGCCATTTTTGGCTACCCAGGTAAGAACCCCTTTTTGCTCTTTTTGGACCCAAATCCATGCTGGATCTGGTGGTTCTCAACCGAAGAACGTGCCGGAAGAAGGGTTTGTTCCAGATCCTCGAACCAGAAGCGTCCTAGGGATGCCGCATGTAATGCGCTCTACGAACGTGGTCCCTGGTATGAACTTCTGGTGCACAACGTGCGGGCAAGGAATGTGGGAGTGGGTCTTGGTTCGAACAGGGCACGTGAGCGTCCTAGGAACAGTGAAGTTTGCTGCACGCGATGAAGGTGCCTTCGCGCGATGTAGTTAAGGACACATGCCCTGGCGCACCATTCAGGCATGTGCACATGTGCAAACACGCTTTCGGTTCGACCGAGAAGCGCACGTGCCTTGGGCATCATGACGCGCGCGCCCGTTATGGACAAATCTAGTTCGTCCGTAGATTTGTGATGTTAAAAACCCAATTAAGGAGGCTATATAACTCTGATTGACGATCCAAAAGAACTGTTGCATCCGTATCAACTACGTGGACCTAATGAGACTATCAAAATTAGGATCAGAGAACTATTTTATATGACTATAGCCCAAAAACTATAGAATTCTCATAGATCTACCATGTCAAAGATGATCAGATCTCATGACTGGATCCATTAGAGGTGTTAGGGGATTAATAGCTCAGGATTAACCCCAAAGTAGACGTATCAACCCTTGAATGATAGATCTGGCCATTCAAAAACAAGTACATACCTGTTCTAAGTATTAGGATGGGCGATCTATGAGATCTAACCATTCAACATTAGATCTATACATAACATCTAGCCTGGAAACACATTTAAACAAGGATCTATACTTCTAAAAGACAGATCTAGTTGTTAATCTATAAGTCTAAGTAATGATCTATAAAGTATGAAAATGATACTTAAATCCTTGCTATCAATTAATATCTAGGGTTTTACAAAAGGACTCGGGGTTGAGTAATGAAGGGAACAATTCAAGGAACATCGAGGTAGGTAGTCTGATACTACTACATTTCAAATGTATTCCAAACCCTAAATAATTTACTTGACTTTATTACCGTATTTAGTATGCTTTTGAAATATGATGTTCTTATACAAGCATGCTGAATTGACTTCATGAATTATGGTCTTGAATGATATCACTGGCATGAATAGATTTTATGCATTGCTCTCATGTTTTGAAACGCATTGCATAAATTGCATGATTTACTATGATTACGATTGGGATTACATATATCTATATTTTTCGGGCTAATGAGCCTGGTGGGCACTATGCTAAGTGGGTAGATTGCCGAATGAGGCAACCCGCATAGGGAAACCTTGAGTTCCAAGTGGGCAGATCGTCGAATGAGGCAGCCTGTGGTAGGAACAAAACCTTGAGTTCCAAGTGGCCAGATTGCCGAATGAGGTAGCCTATAGTGGGAACAAAACATTGAGTTCCAAGTGGGTAGATTGTCGAATGAGGCAACCTGCGATGGAACAAAACCTTGAGTCCCAAGTGGGCAGATCACCAAATGAGGCAGCCTGTGGAGGAACATAGTTGACCCTATGATTTTAGTATTATCGATATGCATATAGCATTGAGATGGTCGGATACGAGTACTTGTGACTAGTAGGCTTGATGTGTTCGCCGAGAGACCATGTGCATGATACTTATAGTGATGCTATTTTAATAGTTTCATGATTCTTAGATTTTACTTATTGGTTTGATATGTTGCTAAGATCTTATTACTTGGATCTATTGATTTCTATTATATGATTTTAGTCATACGGATTTCATGGTTGAAATTGCATCAACGAGATTACGTTTTATGCATAAATATGCATGTTTATAGCAAAAGGAATCACTAATGTTTTACATGAAAAGCTCCTTGAATTATGCATGTTGCATGCCATGTTTTAAAATAGTAGTATCAGATCACCTACTGAGTATGAGGAATACTCACCTAAATATATTATTTATACAGATTAGCTCCACACAGGATTAGAAGAAGTATTAGAAAATGTTAGTACTACACTCAAGAGAATGAAGGGAAGACAAGTATAAAGGTAAGTATATGATCTACCTTTTGGACATGTACCTGTAATTAATACGATTGAAATTTGGAAAAGTCATTTGGATAGACTTGGGAAATATTTATGATTTTTCTTTATTTTCAAAATTTCCTTGTCCATCTTGAAAGAAAATGACATTCGGGATTTTCAAAATGAATTTAAAATAAAAGATTTTTCTACTGCATTGCACAGTTTTTCTAAAAGTGTTTTCAAGTAGGGATCAATCCCGGCATAGGAATTAGTTTTGCATTTAAAAATGCATGTGAAAACCCGGGTCATCATAGTTTTTCACCAAAAACAAGACCAAATAAACCTACTACAGATCCATATATATAGCAACCCAAAAATAGTCCATAAATCACATTTTTTTCACTAAAAACACCCTACTATAGATCCATATATAGCAGTCCAAATATAGTACATAAATCATATGTTTTTCATTATAAACACATCCAAGTAAACATGCTATATATATCAGTCTAAAAATACTTCATAAATCATATGTTTTTCCCTAAAAACACAACCAAATAAGCATGCTATACATTCACATATCATAGTAGCCCATTGACAAATAAAAAGCTTGTCATTTTTTTGCTAAAAATATAGTCAAATGTTCTTTTATACATTCACATATCATAGACACCCATTGACACATCATAAACTCATCAATTTTTGCTTAAAATATAATCAAATGTTCTATTATACATTCACACACTATAGCATCCCATAGACATGTATTAAACACATAATTTTACACTAAAAAACTTGACCAAAAGATCAACTATACACTCACATACTATAACAATACCTAAGCATGTATAAAACAAATTGTTTTTCTCTAAAAATATTAACAAATGATCTTATATAGATTCTCATATCGTAGAAGTCCATAAACATGTATAGAATGCATCATCTTTCATTATGAAACTTAACAAAGGATCTGCTATACATTTTGATGTCGTAGCAACCATAAACATGTATAAAATGCACCATCTTTTAATAAATTTTTTCGTAAAGGTTCAGCTATACATTCATATATCATTGCAGTCCATAATCCCTTTTCATTAGAAACACTAGCAAATGATCCATTACACATATATGAAAACAAACACTCATTATTCATGGTAAAAAGGTAAATACATTCATGTCTCCACATACCTAGACTCACTGTTCCCATTGAAGTTCTTCATCAGTCTCCTCCTCTTTTCCTTCTCTTTCCCTTCTTCCTTTTCTTTCCTCTTCTTTCTCTCCTTTTTCTTTCCTTTCTCTCTTCTCTCTTTGCCCCACATTTTTCCTCTCCTTTTTTTCTTTCTTCTAGCTGCATCCCAACATGTCTCCAATGATGGACATGGTGAGGGCTAAAATTTTAGGGAGATAAGTTATCTCTTGTCAGGGTCGACCAATCAGATTTCTTCTATTAAATTCAATTTAACTAAGTGGGATCTCATTTTTATCTCAAATAAAATACCATTTCAGATTAAATCCTAGCCTTCAATTTCATCTTTTTTATAAGAATAAGATTATAATTAATCTCAAATCTCCATTACTAATTGATCTGAGATATGATCCTTGTTGATTGTCCTCGCTATAATCTCATCTTAATGGCTAAGATCACTTCCAGAACATTGAAACCTAGGCATCCATTTAAATACTACAATTTTTTTTTTAAATGGCATGCAGTTGATGAATTGGTGGTTTGAACTCTTACATGGAAATTTATGCTATCAACACACAAGCAAATGAGATAGTTTTATTGCTCAACTTTTATAAAACAATTTATTAATAGAGTAATATTTGAGGTGTTACATTCTTCCTCCTCCCCTCTAGATAATTTGTCCCCAAAATTATTCTTTAAATAACTCTAGGGATCTTTGTTTCATGTTAATCTCCATCTCCTGAGTAACTTCCTTAGCTGCATGGTATTGCCACTAAACTTTGACCAAGGAAATGATCTTGTTTCTCAATGTCTTCTCTTTTTCAATCTAAGATTCGCACCACCTTCTCTTCAAAGGTAAGATTAGGCTGCAACACCTCTGGCATCTGTTCTATCATGTGTGTGGGATCTAGAATGTACTTCCTCAACATAGACACATGGAAGACGTTATGGACTTCTAACAATTGTCGGGGCAATTCCAATCGATATGCAACTACACGAAGTCTCTCTAAGATCTCAAAGGGACCAATGTAGCATGGATTCAGCTTCCCTTTACTGCTGAACTACATGACTCCTTTCATTAGAAAAATTATTAAAAACACATGATCCTCCTACTGGAATTCTAAATCTCTATGCCTCATGTATGTGTAGCTCTTCTATCTACGTTATGCTGCGAGAAGCTATTGTTTAATCAACTTTACCTTACTAGACCATTGCTCTACTAGCTTTGACTATATGATCTTGTTCTCCCCAACTTCACTTGAGCAACTTGGCAAGCAGCATGGCCATTCGTATAAATCCTCTTAAGGTGCCATACCAATACTCAAGTGAAGACTATTATTATATGCAAACTTGACCAATGGTAAGTTCTTGTCCTAACTACCCTTCCAATAAATTGCATATGCCTTTCACATGTCTTTTAAGGTCTAGATCATCTTCTCAAACTACTTATTAGTTTGTCGATGGAATGCCATACTATAAGTCAATGATGATCTCAATAATTTTGTACACTTCTCCAAAAATGAGATGTAAATCAACTATCCTTGTCTGAGGTAATCGTAATTGTGACGACCTAGGTTTTCACATGGATTTTAAATGAAAAACTAATTCCTAATGCAGGGTCAGACCCTTTTCTAAAATAATTTATAAAAACAATGCAGTGTAAAGGAAAAATATTTTATTTTAAATTCATTTTAAAAACCTCGAGTGTCATTTACTTCCAAAAGAACAAAATGATTTTTAAAACTAAGACGAAAATATATGTATCCCAGCTCTAGCCACTCACAGCTCATAGTCCAATTGTAATAATTACATATACATGTCTAAAGGATAAGTCATATACTTACATTCATACTTGTCTTTATCTACACTCATTTGATCGTAACACTAACATTTCTTGATGCTTCTTCTAATCCTGCTGGAGCTGACTTGTAAAAATAATATATTTGGTTGAGTATTTAACATACTCAGTAGGTGATCTAATACTACTAATTTGAAAACATGGCATGCAATATGCATAATTTCAAGAGAGGTTTTTTTTAGTTAATAAAATCATGTAATTTATGTAAACAAGGGTATTCATGCATAAATCATTCTCACATTTTATATATAGAGAATTTCCAACAAAATCAATAAATCAACAATATAAAGATTATGAAAATCTTAAGATAATAATCGATCAAACCAGATAATAGAATCTCAACCCTACAATAGATATCATGCAAGTGGGTATCTTGGCGAACACATCAACCAACTAGTCGCGAGCACTCATCTAAGACCATCTCAATTTACCATGTATGATAGTACAAAACAAAAATCATAGGGTCTACTATGCTTATGACTAGACCTATTTGAAATTGTGTGTCTCCGGTATTTAGATACCAATCCATGACAACCTCCATGGTGGCTATGGATATGTTCTCGAAAAGGGTGATGTGAACACCTCCAGTGGTCTTCCCATGACCATAGTAGTCAAGAAAAGGGACAAGTGCCATTTTGGGCAATGATACCTACCATCTTTGGTGGTTAGAGGCCAAGAAAAGGGACAACCTCTTAGCATAGTGCCCATCAGTCTCACTAGCCTAAAAATATGTGTTCCAATTTTAAGCATTTCACGCATGCTAAATCATGTAATTTATGCAATCTTGTTTCAAAACATGCAATTTATGCATTTATGAAATTCTAGAATAAAGATAAGCTAATGAAAGATATAAGTAGTAGTGTTATCAATGAAGATCATAAATCACTTATCATTTAAAAAACATAATAAACATGGAAATAATTTCAGGTAATTCATTTAAGTTTGGAATTCAGTTGAAAACTTAGTAGCATCAGACTACCTACCTTAAGGATGTCACTTAATTCACCTTTTTCTTCAGTTTAAATCCTGGATCTACTTCAAGATCTTTGTGGGGTCTTGGGTATTGTTTAATGGTAAGAATCCAAGTATTAATTCCCATTCTCTATTGATCATCAGCCAGATTTGTAGATCAATGGCCTAGATCATCGATCTAAACTCTAATCCTATCTATCAATGGTCAGATATATGATCTAAGGATTGATGTCCTTAATTCATGATTGATCTAGGTTTATAGATTTTCTAAATTTTACAATTGATCACTTCTTGCAATTTGATCATCTATGATCTTATGGATCTATGAGTTTTTCATAGTTTTTAGGTCATAATCAATTAAAATTGTTAATTCCGACAATGACAGTCCTAAGCCAAGATGAAAAAGGAAGAGAGTCTTGCATCAGGTGCTAGCTAGCAAGGGAGAAGTTAAAGATGATTTTGTTATTTCTTTCCTTCTTGTAAATGAATATGCATTTGTATATTATTCTGTAAGAAAGAAATGGAAATAATCTCCAGCTTCTTAAAAGTATAGCAACCCTTGAGTTAGGAGCCAGCCGACAATGGAGAAGTGGAAGATGATTTTGTTAATTTCTTTCCTACTTGCAAATGAATATGCATTTATATATTAGTTTGTAAGGAAGAAATGAAAATCAACTCCAGCTTCTTAAAAGTATGGGAACACAAACATGACATGAATAAAAAACTAGCATTCCCTTAAGCTAGGGCATTCCCCATAAGCGACGTGCTGCATCGGATCCCGAGTGTAGTGAAAAATGGGCAAGGGTTGCTAGCGCGTTCTCCCAGAAGTGACATGCTACATCGGAACCTGGGTGTAGTGAAAAATGGGCAAGGGCTGCTAGAGCATCCCCTCAGAAGTGATGCGCTACATCAGAAACCAGGTGCAATGAAAAGTGGACATAGGTTCTTTCCATGGAGATCAAGAAGGGCATTGGTAAATAGGATATCTGTAGAGCATAAGATTCATTTTTCCACATGGAATATAGGGACATTGATAGGTAAGAGTTTGGAGTTAGTAGACACGATGAAATGTATGAGATTCAACATCCCTTGTATTGAAGAAACCAAGTGGAAAGGGGCTAAGGCTAGAGAAATCGATGGGTATAAATTATAGTATGTAGGAAAGGATAATAATAGAAATGGTGTAGGAATAATAGTGGATAAAGAATTAAAGGATAAAGTTGTGGAAGTTAAAAGAATTAGTGATAGAATTATAATAATGAAACTTGTTCTAGGAGACCAGATCATAAATGTTATAAGTGCATAAGCACCACAAGTAGGGTTAGAAGATATAATCAAGAGACAGTTTTGGGAAGATATGGAGAGAGTCATGCAAAAAATTCCCAACACTGAGGGGATATTTATAGGAGCAGACTTAAATGACCATGTAGGAAAAGAAAAGGATGGATAAGATATAATACACAGAGGGTATGGTATAGGTGAACGAAATGAGATGGGTGAAACTATCCTCAATTTTGCGTTGTCATTTATCCTAGCCATTGCAAATACACTCTTTAAGAAGAGGGATGAACACCTAATAACCTTTAAAAGTGGACTTCATAAAAGCCAAATAGGCTTCTTTCTATTTCAAAATACTGAACGATCAATGTGTATGGATTGTAAGGTGATACTTGGTGAGAGTTTAACCTAGCAACATAGGTTAATGGTTATGAATATCCATATCAAAAGATGGAGGAAAAGAAATGAACTTAATACGTATCCAAAAACTAAGTGGTAGAACTTAAAAGGAGAGAAAATAACCTCATTCAAAAATAAGTTGATGGTAGAAGGAAAATAGAACTATGAAAAAGAAGTAAATACAATGTGGACTAATATGGCTAAGTCCATTAAGAAAGTGCAAAAGATATCTTAGGGGTATCTAAAGGTAAAAGGTAATTAGTAAAGGAAACATGTTCGTGGAGTGAAATAGAGCAAAAAGTTATTAAAGAAAAATGTATGTGTTTTAAAGCATGGCAGAAGACTAGAAATAATGAAAACTATGAACAATATAAGAATGTTAAAAAGGTTGCTAAGAGACTAGTAACTGAGGCTAAACTTAAGGCATATGGTGAGCTATATAATAGACTAAGAACAAGGGAAGGTGAGAAACATTTGTTTAAAATTGCAAGAGTAGGAGAACGAAAAGGTAAGGACTTAGATCATGTTAGGTGCATTAGAAGTAATAATTAAAGGGTATTAGTCAAAGATAATGAGATTAAACAAAGGTGGGAGATGTACTTTCAAAAATTGTTAAATGACAATGACTTTAAGAATATAAGGATTGAAAATACTATAAACCTAAATAACATTGGATATTATAGATATGAACGAAGGATTATAATACTTGAAGTGAAAGAGGCCTTGAAAAAGCTGAAATTAGGAAAGGCCATGGGGCCCGATGGTATACCAACAGAGGCTTGGAAGCATATGGGAGATATTGGGGTAGTTTGGCTGACCAAGTTGTTTAATAAGATTATAAAATAAAAGAAAATGCCTAATGAGTGGAGGAAAAGCTCTATTGTGCCAATTTATAAGAATAAAGGAGACATACAGAGATGCACTAATTATCGAGGGATCAAACTTATGAGCCACACTATAAAACTTTTTCAAAGAGTGATTGAGAAGAGGCTATGGCATGAGGCAAGTGTATTGGAGAATCAGTTTAGTTTCATGCCTGGGAGGTCTACCATGGAAGCTATTTTCTTATTGAGACAATTGGTAAAGAAATATAGAGAGAGGAGGAAAGACCTCCACATGGTCTTTATGGACTTAGAAAGCTTATGATAGAGTCTGTAGAGAGTTAATATGGAGGGTGATGGGCAAGAAAGGGGTTTTGCAAGAGTAAATAGACATAATTAAAAATATGTATGAGAGATCAGTGACAAATGTTAAGACCACTAGTGGTAAGATTGGTGATTTTCCTGTCACTGTAGGATTGCACCAAGGATCGGCATTGAGCCCATACCTAGGATCAACATTGAGTCCATACCTTTTCACATAGGTTATGGATGAGTTAACAAAACATTTGCATGAGGAGATTCCTTAGTGCATGCTATTTGCATATGATGTGAGGACTTAGATCATGTTAGGTGCATTAGAAGTGATGATTAAAGGGTATTAGTAAAAAAAAGAAGAGATTAAACAAAGGTGGGAGACGTACTTTCAAAAATTGTTAAATAACAATGGCTCTGAGAATATAGGGATTGAAAATACTATAAACCTAAATAACATTGGATATTTTAGATATGAACGTAGGATTAGAATACCTAAAGTGAAGAGGCCTTGAAAAAGATGAAATTGAGAAAGGCCATGGGGCCTGATGGTATACCAATAGAGGTTTGGAAGCATATGGGAGATATTGGGGTAGTTTGGCTAACCAAGTTCTTTAACAAGATTATAAAATCAAAGAAAATGCCTGATGAGTAGAGGAAAAACTCTATTGTACTAATTTATAAGAATAAAGGAAACATACAGAGTTGCACTAATTATTGAGGGATCAAACTTATGAGCCACACTATGAAACTTTTTGAAAGAGTTATTGAGAAGAGGCTACGCCATGAGACAAGTGTATAGGAGAATCAGTTTGGTTTCATGGCTGGGAGGTCTACCATTAAAGCAATTTTCTTACTAAGATAATTGGTAGAGAAATATAGGGAGAGGAGGAAAGACCTCCACATGGACTTTATCAACTTAGAGAAAGCTTATGATTGAGTCCCTAAAGTGTTAATATGGAGGGTGTTGTACGAGAAAGCTATTTCGTGGGGTATATAAACATACTTAAAGATATGTATGAGGGAGCAGTAACAAATGTTAAGACCACTAGTGGCGAGACTGGTAATTTTCCTATCATTGTAGGATTGCACCAAGGATCGGCATTGAGTCCATACGTTTTCATGTTGGTTATGGATGAGTTAACAAAACATCTGCATGAGGAGATTCCTTACTGCATGCTATTTGTAGATGATATAGTCTTAATTGATGAGACAAGGGAGGGTGTAAACACAAAGCTAGAGTTATGGAGAGAAGCATTAAAATCTAAAGGATTTAAAATCACCAAAACTAAGACAGAATATATGGAATGAAATTTTAGCAAGGAGAGTAGTAGTGGAACACCAGTTAAGATTGATAACCAAGAAATCCCTGTAAAAGCCCACTTTTGGTACTTAGGATCAATGATTCATGACAGTGGAGAGATTTAGAGGGAGGTTACCTAGAGAATCCAAGCGGGTTGGAACAAATGGAGGTGTGCATCTGAAGCTTTTTGTGATCGGTGGGTGCCGCTCAAACTAAAAGGAAAGTTCTATAGAATGGCCATAAGGCCTGCCATGCTCTATGGATCAGAATGTTGGGCCATTAAGGAACATCATGCTCATAGGATGAGCATCATAGAAATGAGGATGTTGAGATGGATGAGTGGTAATACTAGAAAGGCTAAAATTAGGAATGAAAATATTAGAGGAAATCTAGGGGTAGCACCAATAGGTAACAAGATGAGGGAGATTAGACTTAGATGGTTTGGACATGTCCAAAGGAGACTGAAAATGGCACCGGTTAAAAGGAGTGAGACAATGCAACTAGAAGGTTTTAAAAGGGCAAGGAGAAGGCCCAAAAGAACGTGGATAGAAGTGGCGAGGCAAGATTTAAAAACTTTGGGCCTAAATGAAGCCATGGTACTTAATAGAGAGGAATGGAGAAATAAGATTCATGTGGCCGACCCATAATTGGGATAAGGTTTTGATGATGATGATGATTCGCTTTTCCGAGGGTGGCACGATCACCAACTTTCTCCCCTGGCGGCGAAGGAGTTGCAGATGGAAGGGGTGTCATCATAAAAAAAGGCCCCCTCTACTTCTGACTCCCTTTTTGCTTTTAATTACCAAAATTCCCTTATATTTTAAAGTTCCATAACATTCTCGTCCGAACTCTATTTTCAGTGCTCTTTATGTCGTTCTATTCTATTTTTTGGGTAAAATCTAATTATTAAGGTATTTCCAACAAATTTGATTTATGCAAATTCTCACTTCTAAAATTCAAAATTGATAAAACATTCATCCTCCCATTCAATCTTATTTTTTCAAAATAAAATTGGACTTAAAAACTTGGGTAGTTACATCATTACCCCTATAAAGAATTTTGTCCTCCAAATTCCACAATTTATTACTCATCAAAGAGTTCAGGATATTTATCCCTCATTTCCACTTCATTTCCCAGGTTTCCTCTTCGACAGACACATTCCTCCACAAAACTTTAACTAATAATGTTTCTTTACTTTGCAACTTCTTGATCTTCTTTTCCAAAACTTGAACTAATGTTATTTCCAAGGTCAAGTTTGATTGTAAATCAATTGGTGCTTGCTCAAGTACATGTGTGAGATCCAGGATATATTTTCATAGCATGGTTGCAAAGCTCATTTGTATGTAGTCAACCCAATTCTATCTAGAACTTTGAATGGAATGATGATTTGAGGACTAAGTTTTTACTTCGCACCAAACCTCATAACACCCTTGGTTGGAGAAATCTTTAAGAACACATGATGTCTAATTTCGAATTCTAGCTGTCTTTCACCTTTCACCTTTCACATGAGACTCAATTCCTCAACCAAAGTTTGTATCTCAATCATTATCTTTTTGTATTGAAGTTTTTTTGATGATGGATGTCACTGTTTGGTTTCGCAGTGAGTGCTTTACCCTTTTACCCTTTTCCTATATTGAGCTACTTCTTTTCACCCCTTTGACGCATGTTTCCTCTTTTCTTATCATTTATTGATACATTGTTCAATTATTTATCAAAGACATCATTGACAACCATTGTCTGAATTATTAAGTGGTAGTATAAATATCGATGCAAAGGTTGGTTCCTTCAATTTCTAAAAAATTTCCTTTCATGTGTCACCTTATTTTAAATCATAATCATATAATACGCTATCATAGCACTTAGCAGGGTTAAGGAAATTTTGTAATTCCATCAATATTTTAGGTCTTTTCCTATTTTAGTTCTGCCTCAGCTGTTATTTTATCTATCGTGGTTATAAATTTTAAATGACTTAGTCTAATGGGTCAACTTCCTTTAGTGAAGGCTAATGTATAAGTATCCGTGTTGTTTCTTGTAATGTATTATATAGTTTAGAGTGTTGCTTACTAATACGTTAACAAGTTTTATTAAGAAATGATCGAAATACCTAGTTCATGCAACAACATTATTCTTAAGGTAATGACACTTAAATCCATAGCTAAGTAATGACCTCAAGATATTTGCTCTATTAATCCTCCTCTAAGATATCAAGACCTCGAGTTGATCCTTAATAATACTCTAGTTTGTGAAGATTGATTGGACTAGGCACTCTTCTTGAATATTTGTGCTCCTTATCTCTCAATATAACTCCATTCAATCATATAATAGTAATGTAGGGTATTATCAACTTATCCTTTTTATTAACTAGAATTAGTGGTGTCTCCTCATAAAAACAATGGATCTAGTTAAATTCTAATTTCAATAGTTCATCTTATCATTTTGTTTAAAATTTTGAATTATGTAAGGATCTTGTAATGATCAATTTTTACTCTAAAACTAACTTTAGAATTTAATTCCTCGTTGATCATGATTTTTCCTTGAAAATTCTAGAAATTCCTTATAATACACTATCCCTAATTTTGACACTATTGCTTCCAAAGTCTACTGATCATTTTTTTTACAACTATTATAGTTTTCCATGATAAAATCATAAGCTCGATCTTATTAAATCTTTTGAATTTGTTTGATTCATCTTTCAATTTGGCAAAACAACTTAAGATGAAGGATGTTTGATGTTTAGAGTTAATCTATGTCTATCTTCCTTAACCACATTAACTTCATGATCTTCTTGCTTCAACTATTCAATATCCACCAAATATGATTATTTACATCTCATGTTCTCTGTTACCACAAAATTCTTTCTTTTTGTCCACTTGGATTAATGTCTCCATTTGATTTGTTGCATATAATAGATACAACGTCCATACTTTTGGTCAACATATATTATAAATTGAATACCTCCAGGTATTGTTAGACTTGTCTAATAACAACATCAAATTCCTCAAATGTTTGTATTCCCAATGGATCATTGGAATACCTCAAGGAATCTATTGAAATTTTTGTCTATTACCTCTATACGATGCTTCTCTACTTTATAAGCTCATTTCTTTTCCGTGTTTAAATTCTATGATCCTTCTATCATCACAGATCAAATATCCTCAAGTAGAATATCATCAAAATCTTCTATTAACTATTGCTCTAGTCAAATTCTTTGTAATCCCACTCGAATTTAGTCTTTTACATCTACTAACATGTTCATACTCATGTCGTGTTCCTCTTGATCACATAAAATATCATTTACTATAATTATTTTGTGATTTTTTCTATTATACTTAGGTTGTTACTGGAAGATAACACTTACTCTCACAACGTTCTATGTAACTCATCCAGAATTGGACTAAGTTCTTCTGAAGTATCACCTCAATCGATTTAGTATAAGTTATAGTTATCTACTAAAGACATCACTAGTATCATCTTGTACTCCCATTCTTCACCCTTAAAATGATATCAATCTCATTGAATTATTTATTCATTTATTTTTATACCTATAAGGGTTAATAGTTTCCTTGTTTTACTTCACTACTCAACACTTCTTAACCCTAAGTAGTTTAGACTTGATTTTGTCAGGGTTTATACCTTCCAATGCCTCAGTATTTGTTAAATCCAACTCACATATAATGTATTTCTTTCTCATTTGATACCATTTCCTATACTAGTCATCTCTATAACTTGTATTTTGCTACTTATTCTTACTTCTTCTAGTCTTATATGACTTTTGGATATGTAGGACTGGCTGTGAAAGGATAAAATTGAGCTTGGATACCAATTGTGATGGCCCTTGTGTCCACATGCATTTTTAAATGCAAAACTAATTCCTAATCTGGGGTCAGGCTTCATTTTAAAATAATATTATAAAAACAATGTAGTGCAATAGAAATATCTTTTATTTTAAATTCATTTTGAAAACCCCGAGTGTCATTTACTTCCAAAAGAACAAAATAATTTTTAAAACTAAAATAAAAATATATGCATCCTAGATCTATCTAGTCACAGCTTGTAGTCCGATTGTAATAATTACATATACATGTCCAAAGGATAATTCATATACTTACATTCATACTTGTCTTTATCTTCACTCACTTGAACATAACACTAACGTTTCTTGATGCTTTTTCTAATTCTACTAGAGTTGATTTGAAAAAATAATATATTTGGGCGAGTATTTAACATACTCAGTAGGTGATCTGATATTACTAATTTGAAAATACAACATGCAACATGCATAATTTCAAGAGAGGTGTTTATATATAGAATTTCTAATGAAATCAATAATATAAAGATTAGGAAATTCTTAAGGTACTAATTTATCAAACTAGATGCTAGAATCTCAACCCTACAATAGATATCATGCAAGTGGGTATCTCGGTGAACACATCAATTGACTAGTCATGAGTACTCGTTTAAGACCATCTCAATGCACCATGTATGATGGTATAAAACAGAAATCATATGGTCCAATATGCTCACGACCAGACTTATTTGAAATTGCGTCTTTGATATCTAGACACCAGCCCACCATAACCTCTACAACAACTATGGATATGTTCTCTAAAAGGGTGCCGTAAACACCTCCAGTAGTCATCCCATTAATATAGCAATTGAGAAAAGAGACAAGTGCCACTTTGGGCAATGATACCTACCACCTTTGGTGGTTAGAAGCCAGGAGGCTAACCTCATACAAATAACCTCTTAGCATAGTTCCCACTAGGCTTAGTAGAGTGAAAAGATATATCTGTGCGTGTGTGTGTGTGTGTGTGTGTGTTCCAATTTTAAGCATTTAACACATGCTAAATCATGCAATTTATGCAATCCTATTTCAAAACATGTAATTTATGCATTTATGAAATTATAGAATAAAGATAAGCTATAAAGACATAAGTAGTAGCATTACCAATTAAGATTATTAATCATTTATCATTTCAAAAACAAATTAAACACAAAAATAATTTTAGGTAATTCATTTAAGTTTGGAATTCAGTTGAAAACATAGTAGCATCAAACTACCTACCTCAAGGATGTCACTTAGTTCACATTTTTCTTTAGATTGAATCCTTGATCTCCTTCAAGATATTTATGGGGTCCTGGGTATAGTTTAAGAATCCAAGTATTAATTCCCATTCTCTATTGATCATCAGTGAGATTTACAGCTCAATGGCCTAGGTCATTGATCTAGACTCTGATACTATCTATCAATGGTTTGATCTATGATCCAAGGATTGATGTCCTTAAATTAGGGTTGATCTAGGTTTATAGATCTGTTAAATTATCTAGTTGATTACTTCTTGGGGTCTGATCATCCTTGTTCTTTTAGATCTATGAGTTTTACGTAGTTTCTAGGTCATAATGAGTTAAAATTGTTCTCTGATCCTAAATTTTATTATATAATTAGGTTTACATTGTCAATATGAATCAAACAGACCTTTTCGATTGTCAATTGAACTTGTAGAGCCTTTTAGATTAAAGATTTTGTGTTTTAGATTTGTTTAATGGTCCAGATTGAAATTTTGGATCCAGAAAGCGACAAAACGCTTACCAAGCTACATCTCAGTTCCCAGGATACAGGTGGTTCCTGATTGAACTGTGATAACCTTGCATGCCTGCATGCCAAGATTGTGCATCTCTAATATGCATTTTAGGCGTAAAGATCTGAGGTTAGTGCGATGGTTTGATCTGAACCATCAGATTACCCAGTTTAGGATCAACACCTAAGATGAGTTAAAATTTGTCTATTTTTACATATTTGGGCTTTGGGGTCACACAAATTCATCGACCGGCTCTGATCTTTCATCTATACTATCCTTGAGTGGATTCTACGTCAGATCCACTGGATTTGTTGTCATCGGCGATCTACTAGCTGATGAGATCAGATCTAGCCTAGATCTGTGGGAAACATGCCTGGAAAAGAGAGGAGTGGAGAGATCCTACCTATCAGCCAAAAGAGGGTTTTTGTGGGGCTTTTTCGGTGATGTGGATTTGACAATGCTAGACAGAATCTCTAGTTGATTGGTGATGGTGCAAATGGTAGCTGCGGGGGGAGGGAAGAAGGCTTTTATCGTCGGTGATCCGCTTTCCTCGCGGGGTACTGCGATCACCGACTTTCTCCTCGTCGGTGACGGAGTTGGAGGTGAAAGGGGGTGCCATTATTAAAAAAAAAAAAACCCTCTACTTCAGACTCCCCCTTTTGTCTTTTAATTGCCAAAATGCCCTTTTATTTAAAAGTTTCATTACTTTCTCATCTGAACTCTGTTTTCAATGTTCTTTGTGTCATTGGATTCCATTTTTTGAGCAGAATCTAATTATAAGAGCATTTTCCAACAGATTATATATATATATATTTATAAATTCTTACTTCTAAAATTGAAAATTGATAAACCATTCATCCTCTGTTCAATCCAATTTTTCCAAAATAAAATAGGACTTAAAAAAATCAGGTAGATATAGTAATAGATACTCCATGCAAGCTCATTATCTCCTATATATACAACTATACTAAGTTATTGATACCCTAGTTTGGCTATGATACTCCAAGTTCAAAAATACTTTTTGAATATCATTTTGAAATTCAGGATATCCCTTGTTTGAAATTCCTTTTGAAAACAAGATAAGGAATATTTTTGTTCATTTAAAAGTGTTTCTAAAAATCTTGAATGTCATTTCTTATACAAACATAGGGATTTTATAGTGGAATAAATGTTTCATTCCAATAAAAAATTTGGCAGAGTTTCCTCCATTTTTGGGTAAATACACATTTAGCGCATTCAATGAGAAACAGCTAATAGAAACAAATCATTTTTATTGTTTTGAAAAACAAATACTAAAAGCCATCCCATCTTAGAACCTACAATCACAATCACAATCACAACCACATCACAATACAATCCACTAAATGGAATTGACTCCACAACATTAATGTCAATATACATTCACATTCTATAATAAATAATAAAACCAAAGCTCAAGTGGTAAGGTCCATCCTTTAGATACTGAAAATTCCAATCTTCTAAGATATTCAAACTCCATGGATTGCTTTAACGTTTGTGGATCAACTTGTATATCCTTCCATTTTAATTCTTCAAGTCTGAGACATTGTAAACGAATTATAATTTCTCAGCAAGCTTGCACTTGTGCAGGTGGAATAAGTAGCTATTTTAACATGTAGTTCATGATTTACATAATCAATGTATTTTGATAATTTATCATATCTAAACAAAAATGATATTTCAAAATAAGTTCTCATGTTAGTATTGTTCATAAATCATTAGACTTCCATGATTTTGAAGATACCATTGCCTTTTATTTTCATGAGGATTCAAGCATTCTATGCATTTATCATTTCATAAAATATTTAGTCTTACTAAGATCATTTTCCATGTGCAAACATAGGATCATTCTAAATTTGTTCATAACATATAGCCCTTCATGATCGTTCATCATACATGATCATTCAAGATATCACCATCCATGTATAAATTGTTTGTCATTCAATAGTTGAATCAATTTGTAAAGATTGAGGTATTTAACATTCTCGTTATGATGTATAAAGGTCATCATCTAACATACTTTCCTTCATAAACACAGTGCATTTCAAATGCATGATCATGTAAAATTATCAAAATGCTCAATTAATCCAACATATTAGTAAGCCAAGCATGGTAAAACCACCATTTTAGAAGAATCAATATGTATCATAATTCTAATGGCAAAACCATCAGCTACATGTAAGCACTAAAGAATAGTAATTTAAGATGGAGTCAGTCGATAAAGTCAAATAACATACTATATGTTCAAAGTCCAGTCATTAGCAAACCAACATTCAATAAATCATCAATCTTGAAAATCCAAAAGTTATCCGTGGTTCAAAAAGGTAATTATCAATTGAAGATGCACATAAATTCTTTGCATCAAATCAAGCTAAAGATCATAACTGTGAAAATCAAAAGGCATATAATCCTACCACCAGGATAATGGCATTTAATCCCACCATTTAGACACCACATATAACCCTATCACGAAGACACTGATCTAGAGTCTTGAGAGTGACCGGAATGTCCAACATGCCCAAACCAAAATGCAAACTCCTATGTTCATAGGGCTCCACCATTGCCCTATAAAACTTCTGCAGCCTCTTTATCGACTAATGGATACCGCATGGTCTATCATCATCAGACCTCATGAGGACTACTGGGCTACCCTCTCAGAGCACTTCCCCATGAGAAAGTAATTCCTATTACCTGTCATCTCCATCCCAAGCTGATATTAATATCATCTCAGAGATTAGTGGCCAACTGTACTTCCTAGCATAAGGTCTCTAAGACTTACAGCTCGTATGCCTAGGTCTTATAGTTGTCCTAGACATGCCTACCTCTAGGTCTTATAGCCATCCTAGATGTGCCTACTTCCAGGAGTTACTATCACCCTAGGAGTGCATGCCTCTAAGTCTTATGGTACTCATGGAGCACCTACCAAAATAGAGATCAAAACCACATCTCTAGGGCTTAGGGCTACTTAGAGAGTGTCTGCCAAAAAAATCAATGAAATCCATATCCATCAGGGCTTATAGCTGCTCATAGTGCATCTGCCTTAGGCATAAATCAAATAACATCTCCATAATTAAATAACAATGATCAAAATTGCATCTCTATGACTTACATCCACATGGAGAGTGCCTGTCAAAAGCATCGATGAAGCCATAACCATTAGGCCTTATAGCTGCTCATAGATCACCTACCTAAAGCATGATAAATCCACATCCATTAGGGCTTATAGCTACTCATAGAGTGCTTGCTGAAAATGTCGATGACTAGGAATTACAGTGACTCATAGAGTGTTTGCTTAGAAACACCAATCAATAACATCTCCAAGACTCATAGTTGCTTGTAGATCACTTGCCTACAACATCAGTTAAATAATATCTTTAGGACTTACATTTACTCATAGAGTGCCTATGTAAAACATAAATTAAACAACAAATCCAAAAATCAATCTCCAAGACTTACAATTACTCATAGAGCACTTGCCTAAAATGTCAGTCAAATAACATCTCTAAGACTAACAGCCACTCATAAAGTGCCTGCCCAAAACATAAATCAAATAACTTATCCAGAATTAATCTCTTAGACTTACTATTGCTCATAACACTTGCTTAAAACATCAGTCAAATAACATCTCAAGGACTTACAGCCAATCATTGAGTGCCAGACCAAAACATAAATCAAATAATATCTCCAAAATCATTATATGACGATAAAATCATTATTTCAAAATCTTATGAGGAATCATTCAAATATATTCATTTTCTAGGTATGAGAACCTTTCCAACCCATATCCTCAACAAGATATGAAAACATGTTTCCATGAGATTTCAAACCGTGTATTCATCATTAGATAATGCACTTCAAGTCCCGAAAAACATGCATTCAATGGCTACATCAAAACAATTAGTGTCCAACCATGCATGCTTAGTTCATGGCTCATGACAAGTAGTTATCTTATAAAAGATAATGCAACTCTTCCATGCTTTAAATCATTCAACAATGCATCCAAGAAATAATTATAAATAATGGATCTTTAACCAATTATAAAAATGCAAGTAGCTAAATGGACCATAGTCAAACTAGTGATAAAGTCTCATCAATAGTGACAAATATTTTACGACTCTAGGCCATAACGTGTAGATATTTATTCCATTTGTCCATTGCATTTAGAGACGCTTTTTAAGCATGATTGTGAATCATTTCATATGAGTATGAGCATTCAAAGTCATACATAATGGTAGCTAAACCATTTCAATGAATAGTAGTAAAATTGGGTTAAAATAAACCTTGTTAATGGCTACTGAAAACAAAATTGTTATTCTATCTCTTGATTATGAAGACCTTAGGATTCTTTCATTTAGCTTCTAGTCATGAGTACACTTATGAGTTTAACATCTTAAACTTTCTACTACCCTAAGACTAATCATTAAGTCATTCTTAACATATTAGTTTACAAGTATGACTTCTTCTAGCAAGTTTCTTAGGTCTCCCTATAATTCAAACTTTGTGAGTTACACTACAATATTTTATTTTATTACTGAAGTGCTCATTAGCATTCTGTACTATGTTGACATTTCCATATGTTGTAGTATCAAGTTTACAAGTTCTTGTGTGCAATAGCATGTGTAAGGTTAAACCATGTTTTGCCAGTTGATATTTGTCCACAAATAGTTGAAATTCAATTTCCTAATCCACATCTTCAAATTTTGAAAACCTTTGAAGTTCCTCCACCAAGCCCTAATCTAGGTATTGAAATATCCACTAGATGTTAATGTAAGTTTCAACTTGGGTAGGTAGTCCTATTACTCTTTTGTCCTAATGTTATAATTAGGATAAACAAGGCATTTCAAATTCATTTCACATTTGTAGCTAGTTCAAAAGTAAATAATGTTTCTAAGTATTTCAACATCAACTAAATTTATATATAGTAAATTCAAGTTGAAGAGCATAGTCTCTACTCTTTTGTTTGGATATTACAACTAGGGCAATGTTAGCATTTCCAATTTAAATTAGTCATTCCCTTTCTAATTTGGTAAAGTAAAATTTGTCATGAGATAACCACATAGTTTTTCACATGCTTCATAATTTTAGTAATTAAAGATAATACATGTAAATCATCATTTGCATTAACATGAAAATTATTAAGACTTTTAAGATAGCAATCTTAATCCACCTACCTTAGATGAAGAAACACTCATCTGTACCTACCAAGTCTTAATCGACCTCAACTCTAGGATCGATCGGCCTCAATCCCACTACCTAGATACACTTCATATCTAGGTCTAATTTAAAATCCAAGCTATTCATTATAGTCGGGTAATTGGTTGTAAAGTAAAAATTAGATTTCTAGTTCTTAATTTTATTTTGTTTGAACATGATATAATGGTTCACAATTGTGGGATCTTAAGTTGGGGCCCCTGAGGTTGGCTAGTAATTTGGATCACCCCAAAATGGACCCACCAATAACTATCAGATTCATTTCTTACTCAATTTATACTGTAATCCAATGTTATCATACTCACACTAGGTTAATTTCAAGTAATTCATCATTTAATTGACTAATCAGGCATACTTATATGCAAATTATACTCAATTCTAGCTAATTACAGCCAAATCAATTAAATTAAGTACTTATGATGATAATCCTACCTCACATAGGTCAACCTAAACGACATCCTACTATTTGTGTCACCGAATCGTCAATCAATAGTCTCAAAGGTGCCCAATCTAGGATATCCGTATCGATCTTACCAAAATCATTCACCCAATTGCCTTGAATAAATCTCATTAAATAACCTTGAAGGACCATTTGAATGGTGTAGATGGTCAAATTGGATCCACTTTCATGCCTATATCCTTGGTAGAGCTTAGCCGTTGGTTTAAATAAACTAAATCGCCTCAACCAAGGTCTGAATTAAAGATCTTTGATATGGATCTCAATATGCGCATCAAGAGGATCACAATGAAAGGTTTAGATCATGATGAATTGTTGGATTGGTCACAAATTAGATGATCTGGTGTTCAATCTATGTTTTAACACAATCAATGGGCGAATCTTCTTCGATCAATGAATCGATAGATGGGTCTTATTCCTTAGATTGCAAGGATTGCAAGGGCTATCTTATATTTAGGAGGACGGTCATGGACTGGGTAGAAGAAGAGATCAAAGTTCAAGGGTGGGTACTGGCAGTGGGGCCCACCCATGCCAACTTAGTACAAAGAGAGTGTGTGTATGGGGAGAGCGACAGTGCTGTGTGGTGGTGCCTGGTGGCTATGGCACAGTCATCACTCTGTGCCCTGACTTGTAGGATAGGTCAAGCTGTGCCAGAGTAGGAAGAAAGGTAGGGGAGACAAAAGGGTCAGCTTATGCACATTGGCGTGTTGGGCTAGCTGCATTGGAGGGAAATTGACAGGGGAGAAAGGAGAAAGGGAAAGGGGGATCCGGCGTGACTATCCAGATCTAGAGCCACGTTAGCTAGTTGCATTAGAGAGAGAGAGAGAGAGAGAGAGAGAGAGAGAGAGAGAGAGAGAGAGAGAGAGAGAGAGAGAGAGAGAGAGAGAAGGCTTCTTATTAACTTTGCCAAAAGAGAAAGAAAAATATGTGGGGGTGGTTTTTTGAGTGATGTCAGTGAACGGAGAAGAGGGGCTCTTCGATGGTGAGATCCAAACAGAGGGGTGGTAGAAAATTGCTGCACATTGGTGCAAGTGAATGGAGAAGAGGGGGCATGGGCAGATACTGAGGTTTTTCCTTCTTCTACTACATCCCTTGTTTTTCTTGATTTTGGGTAGTTGCCCGATGTGAGGGAGCTAGGTTGATGCATGGCAAATGTCCATCCACATGTTGCACTTGCTACTCACAATGCACATCCAACTGCAGCCCACAAACAAGCAAAATTGGGGGATGTTGTTATCAATTTTACCTTGTCCCAAATTAGTGCAATTTTGGGGTTTTCCACCCGGATCTTCATTTCTGACAAAATTAGTATTGTTAGAATTGTCTTGATGCGTACATTCCAAATATTGAAGTTTGAGGGTCAACTACATGTCTTCAAATTGTCACTTGTACAAAACTCAAAACTTGGGATTTCTAATTTGCATTTCATTCAAAATAACATTAAAAAATTACATGAAATGGAATTTAGAAATTGGGGTTGCTACAACATCTAGTTAGATTTTTTCTTTGATTATTATTAGTAGGGAGATAGGTATGGAAACAAAAAAAATTACCCAATTTTTTAAATTGTGATTTGTTTATTCATTGTAAATAAATATTTACACATATCACACTGGTGAATGGGTAGACAGTTCACAGACTTAGCTAGCCGATCAACAATTACCCATATGATATTGTGTCCTCTGGATGTCCTTGGCAATCCCACTATGAAATCCATAGTGATATTGTCCCACTTGAATTTAGGAAGTTCAAGGGCCTGAAGTAGTCGTACTTGCCACTTGTGCTTGGCCTTAACTTGTTGACAAACCAAGCATCTCATAACAAACTTCCTCGCACCCTTCTTCAAAATGTCCCACCAAAAATGCCTTCTTAGGTCATGATACATTTTGGTGTGGGGTGATTTTTGTACTGGGACTGATGTGCCTCCCTAAGAATTTCTAGCCTCAATTCAGCATCCATTGGTAATACTAATATGTCATGCATTTGGATGCAGCCATTCATCCCTCATGTAAATCCTAGTTTAGCAACCAAGGCTACGTCATCTTGTCCCCCTGTTGTGCCTGAAGAACTCTGTTTACAATCATGGACCTTACCATTAGGTTTGCAATAAAAGATCTTGAATCAATATGTTCCAACTTTGGTCTATATACTATAATATCTTGCAGTAGCCTCCATCTTCTAGAAAGTATATTAGCACATATATCATGTGTCTTTCTACTTTGAGCATCAGCCACCACATTGGCCTTCCCTGGTTGATACTAGATGGAGAAGTCAAAGTCTTTTAGATATTTCATCCATCTCCTTTGTCTCATGTTGATATCCTATTGAAAAAATATATGTTTTAGAGTTTTATGGTCAGTAAACACTTCAAGCATCTTCGTGTATAAATAGTGCCTCCATCTTCAAAGCAAAAATCACTAATGCTAACTCTATGTCATGGGTTGGATAATTAAGTTTATGCTTCTTCCACTATCATAAAGCATAAGTAATTACCTTCCCATGCTGCATCATTACACAGCCTAGACCCTTGCCGAAGGCATCACTATATACCACAAATCCTCCACTGTTAGATAGTAGAGTCAATATTGGTGTAGAGGTCAGTCTCCTCTTTAGCTCTTGAAAGTTGGCTTCACCCTCTGCACTCCATACAAATCTTATTTCCTTCCAGGTTAGCTTGGTCAATGGTAGAGCAATTCATGATGAATCAAAGATAACATAACCTTAGAAAGCACTACACCTTAGTCACTATCATTGGTGCCTACCACTTCTCTACTATTTCTACTTTACCAAGGGCTACAATTACTTTGTCCTTAAAAATAATATGGCTTAAGAAATTTACTTCCACTGACCAAAAATTGCACTTATTGAACTTTGCATATAATTGATTAATTCTAAGTGTGTGTAGTACTGTATAGAAGTCCTTTTGATGC
The DNA here is from genome assembly GCA_035236585.1 of Warburgia ugandensis. Lineage (NCBI taxonomy): Eukaryota > Viridiplantae > Streptophyta > Magnoliopsida > Canellales > Canellaceae > Warburgia > Warburgia ugandensis. The sequence continues at coordinate 38,246,040 of CP141131.1, forward strand.
TCCTCCAAGCTTTGAGAGTATACTAGTATATCATCAATAAACATGATCATAAAAATTTCAAGATACTATCTTAGTACTTTGTTCATGAGGTCCAGAAATGTGGTTAGAGCATTCATAAGGCTAAATGGCATGACTTTGAACTCATAGTGGCCTTATTGAGTCTTGAAAGCTATCTTTGAGATATCCTCCACCCTACTCCGTAGATGGTGACAACTTGAACTCCAATCAATCTTCAAAGATACTTTAGCTGCTTGTAGGTGGTCAAATGACTAATCTATCAATGGTAAGGGATACCTATTTTTAACAATTATAGCATTTACCATCTAGTAGTCTAAACAAAGCCCCATCAATCCTTCTTTGTTCTTGACAAAAAGTAATGGTGCTCCCTATGGTTATACGCTTGGCCAAATAAACAAACCCCTTATCCAAGAGTTCTTGGAGTTGGCTCTTCAATTCCCTCAACTTGACTAGTGTCATCCTTTACAGTGCCTTGGAAATAGGAGCTATACCTAATATCAACTCAATAAGTCAAGGTAGCAATTTAGGTAGATCTTCAGGAAATACGTCTACAAAATCTCGTACCACTACCATATCATCTAGCTTAGGTCTCTCAACCTCTACCACCTCTAACTTGGCTAGAAAATCTTGACAACTTCAAGCAATGTATTTACTCACCTTCACTATAGATATAACACATGCCCTCATATAGTCTTTCCTTCCCTAAAAGGTTATAGTTTCCTTACCTGGTACATCAAAGACCACATGCTTCTTTTGGCAATCCACTGTCACCCAGTGTAGTGCCAACCAATCCATTCCTAAGAAAACATCAAAATCAATCATCCTTAAAAAGGATTAGATTAGCATACGTATGTCTATCTAAAGTCATAATGGGAATGCATTGAAGATGCTTTGAAGTGTGAATGGACTCACCCACTGGAGTTGTAACATCTAGATAAAATCCTAAGTTCTAGATTCGACTCTCCAGGCATCATGCAAACTCATGTGATATAAAGGAATGCGTTGAATTAGTATAAAATAATACACGACTAGGTATATCATAACTCAGTACTTTACCTTCCACCATAGCATTTGAAGTCTAGGTTTGCTCAGATGTCATAGCAGGCACACGTCATTAGCGACGAGGCATGGGATTTTTGGGATGCTTTCTCTTTAGCCTTCTTTTTTGGGTAGTTTTTAGCGAAATGACCTACCTCTCCATAGTTGTAGCATTAGTCTCCTAGAACATAGCAAGGCTTGCACATGTGATGCCTCCTACACTTCAGGAAAGGTTTAGAATTGGCAGTCTTTCTGCTCTTGATGAACGAGAACTTCTTTGCCTATTGATTCCATATTGATTGTATCAATCTCTTATTGTTCCCAAATTTGTTCTCCATGGAGGCCGCCATATCTTTCTTCTTAGCTTGAGCCCTCTTGAAGTCTCTCTCAAATACCAAAGCCATCTCTATAGCCCTTTCCATGGTTGTATGCTATACTCCAAGGACTTATATCTCTCAGACCAACTGTTAGTCCATCAATGAATTCTCCACCACCTTCTCATTCAAAGCGCATACATTTGGAATAAATCTCTGAAGTCTATGAACTTGTTCTCAAACTAAAGGACTGTCATGCCCCCTTGCTTAAGACTAAGGAACTCCTTCTCCTTCTATCAACTAATATGTGAAGGGAAGTACTTGGTAAAGAATGGGTCTGTTTGAGTTTCTGTAGGTGCATGGGCTATTGTTGTATAATTTGTGCAATTATGAGTGGATCCCCTGAGGATTCGACTTAAAAAAATATAATTTAATTAAAACTTAATTTCCCACAAATTAACAAAAATTAAATAACAACTAGAAAGAAACAAGGGGAACCTAATGGTAGGAAGCAGGAAAAACTGATGGATGAAAATTAAAGGGAGAGAAAGCCAGTGACAGGTAGAGAGAGATGCTGAGAAAGAGAGGCTTTTCTTCAGTTCCCTTTTCTATTTTCTAAGGTGGAACTCCTTGTGTAGATTTTTCCTTAGAATTTGTTGTTGATTTCAAAGCAATTTCTTTATTCTTTATCCAAATTTAAAAATTATTTCCTGATTGTCTTCAAATCTCCTTTTTCAAAGTAGTTTCCTCTTTGATTGCCTTTTGCACGATATGATTCATTTCATTTGATAAGAGTTATTCAATTCCTTTCGGTTGATCTGCAACATATAAAAGTCAATTAGAATCATCCTAATTATTCTTTAATCATTTGATTAGCTCTGATGATCATCTGGCCATTAAATTTTGTAAATCTATGGTTGGGTGATCAATTGAACCTTAAAGGCAATTTAATCTAAAAATTCAAAATTCATTGATTAGATAATCTAATTAGATGCTAATTTAGGGGTATTTTAGCAAAAATTGAGCAATCAATACACCCCCCTAACTTGCATTTTGCTAGTCCTGAGCAAAACATGCTAAAACTATTTTATTGAGTGGTATAAATTGCCATTTTCAAAGGTAATTTCATTTAGCATATGTAACAAGTCCTTAAACACTTAGGTTACCTCTAATGGATGAGTTAAGTCTCATGAGGGTTTGTAGTGATTACACCCACAAAATTTCAAAAGCTTTTCCAAGTCAACTCCTACTTTTTTCTCAAGCAATTATCTTCAATGAATCTATCAACTATAGCATACTGATAAAATTAAATAGTAAATTCAAAACACTATTCACATGGTAAACAAATTCTAATTAAGCTCAGATCTCAGTGTGTGTATAGTAATCTTTATCTCTAAGTACACTATATCTTAACTCCATCTGAAATATGTTTTGACCTCAATTCTCACTAATGATATACACTCAGAAAAAAACCTAAAAAAAAGGGTTCAAATCTTATCTCTTTTTTAAATATGTGAGCATAATTAATAGAAGCAAATTCAAGTAACTAAGGAATTTAATTTTGATCCCTTTAAAATGGATGCCATTACCTTTGAGCATTTAGATATATTACTCTTTAAATTCTATTCATTCATGTCCTTTTTAAGAGTATATTCCTCCACGAATCTGTACGTCTTCATTTGGGATGAATTGTACACTAAGGACAAGGTTATGAAATGAAAGGGAATAGGACATTTAAAATTCTTTTAAAATAAGTAGAAATCATCCACTAATAGTTGAAAAATCTTCTTTATTCTGTACCAATTAAATATTTTTTGTACTTTTTCTTCCTTTCCAGCACTTTTGAATTTCTTTGAAGAATATTTTTTTTTTTTTTTTCCATGATATTCTCTTTTCTACTTTCATTGCAACTAAAAGGTATATCTTCATTCATCTCTAACTCATCTTTTGAAGAAAATAGGAAATGGTAATTTATATTCTATACTATGGGTAAAAGGATAATTTGGGTTAGAAAAGAAATGGCTTATATAAGGGGCTCAAATTTGGCTAACTAGTTGTACAAATTCCATGGAGTATGATTTATGTCTCTAGGTTTATAACAAAATTTGAGTAGATCATTTCTTAAGTTATATATAACTTATTAGATTCAATGAAATTCTAGAATTTTAAAGGTAATACTCCAATAATTTAGGTAATTATCCAAATTTTAAGAATTGATGTGCTCAAATTTAAATTAAGCATGCAAAAAAACAAAATGAATACATTTATAACCTCTAAAAAAGAATGAATGGATCTAAAACTCACTTAGGTTATAGGTCTTTACTAAATTTCTTTAGGATGTCTAAGTCATAACTACTTATTAATTTAGATTATGTACATACAACTATGTGTACAAATGTTATTTGAGATGTAGCTTTCATGGAATACTTTAGAGAATGAGTAAATAATGAATTAAATTATATATAATTCAATTAATAAGCTAAATTTAATTAGATTATACTTAAAAAAAAATCAATTCTTTTCATTGTATAGGAACTGACCTAAAAACTCAAAAAGACTTTTAGAATAGCTAAAAAAAATTTAATTTTATTTTTTTTTCAAAATTAAAGAAAAAACTAAAAAAAGACTACAATTCACTAGAATTCAACACCTTAACCTAAGTGAAACATTTTCCTAAATATTTAAAAAATAATATTGCACTAATAAATGAAGACATGGGAGATGTAGAAAAGAAAAGTTCTAAAAAATAATGGCACATAGTTATTACAGATGAAAAATTTTCAGAGGATAAAAATTACAAAGTTTGAAACTTCCCTAGGTCCCATATGAATTGGCCTGGATAGGCCTTTGAAAAGGAAGGGTGACTAAATCTATCTTGCAATTTTGAATCTTTTATTGTAACACTTGGCAAGGTATCAAATATATCTCCAGGCAGCTTGTCATAAATAAAGACAATCTTAGGAGCTTGATGTAGCCTTTCTGGGAACAAAGCAAGGATGTGATACGACTTAGTTGGAGGGATGTTTTCCTTAATAACAATTTTTTTTCTAACCAATTTTAGTACCATTTCAACCTTTTGAGGACCAAATTTCTCAATTATTTTACCACTGTGAAGAATGGTAACTGCTTTTGTTTGTTCTATGTTTGTAATTAAAGAACTAATCTCACCTACTACATGTAAATCATTAAGGTTTACATTTGGTGGTGTAGGAAATTGTCCTACTTCAAGGGTTTGCTGCATTTGAGACATTATGTCCTTCAATTCAACTATGAATTGTGTGTTCTCTTCTAATTAGGCTTCAATGTGAGCAATTTTCTTCTCCTAGTGGTGCATAAATTGATGAAATCTATCCTCCATTTGTCTCTTAGATGAAGGTAAGGTCCAGTAGCAAGTGGTCCTTGTGGTGGTTGGTAAGAGTGGTATTGGGCCTTATGCGAGACATTATCATTATATGCATTTCTCCAATTCAAAGTAGGATGATTACTCTAGTTAGGATTATATTTCTCTAAATATGGGTAAAAAGGTCACTCATATGAAGGTGCCCATTCATGAAGCACATTCTAGTATGCAGGAATGGTGGGACATTCCTAAGTGAGGCGTGTTTTACTTTCACAAATGCTGCGCACTTGTTAAACTTTTTGAAAAGAACTTTTTCTCATTTCCATGGCCTCAACTATTCTAGCTAGGTATACTATTTTTGTATTCAATATCATCTTTTTTAGTCATGGAATATATTCCTCCCCTAGCTGATATGGTGGTAGGCTGGGGCTTGTCTGGGTAACCAACTTTTGCTGAATTAGTCCAAGTTTGTGCACTCTTTGCCAACTATTCCAAATGCTCTTCCACTTCCTCTTGTTGTTTATTTAAAAAGTTTCCATTGCACATTATTTCAAAATATTAGTGCATATCACAATTAAGTACTTTATAAAAGAAGCTGATGATATCCAAAGTTTGTATCCATGTTTTGGACAAATTAATAATAATTCTTGAAATCTTTCCCAGTAATGATAGAAAGTTTCTTTATCCTTTTGGGTAAATTTCATTATATTTCAATGGTGAGTATTTGTCTTATGTATAGGAAATAACTTTTCCAAGAACTTTCTAGTCATTTATTGCCATGTTCATATAGAACATGGTAGCAATGAATTAAACCACATCTTTACCTTATCCTTTAAAGAAAAAGGAAATAGTTTGAGTCTTACTATATCTAATCTGGTGGTTTGTGTATGCCAAGTACTGCACACTTCATCAAATTCCTTTAGATGCAAGTAAGGACTCTCACTAGCAAACTTATAAAATTTAGGAAGTAATTGAATTGCTCCTTCCTTTAATTTAATCATACCAGCATCTGGAAGTAAATTTATACATGAAGGTGGGTTGGTATAATTAGGTAGTAAGTACTCTCGTAATGTTCTCCTATGAGGATTTTGGTTATGCCAATTGTCCCCATGTGCCCTTTGTTGGTTCCATTCCTTGTTATATTTCCTTTCTCTATTTCCAACTAGTGGTGAATGATTCCTTCGTGGATGTATGTTATCATTAAAGAGAGGTGGAGGATCATTAGCATCAAAGAAAGGATTGTTGGTCCATGAGGATACATCATCATTATCCACGACAAGTGATCGTTCATCATCATTAAAGAGGGGATTGTTCCTCCATGGTGAAAAATCATCTTCACTAATGCTATGGTGCAGATTACCCTTTGATCAGTGTGAATTAGTCATTAAATGCAACTGATCATATTGTTGTTTCTCTATTTTTTAACCTTTTTATGCTATTGTTGTTGGTTTTTTCTTTTTTCTTTTTTAAGTTTGTGAGAAGAAAACTAAACTAAATTATGCAACCTAATGTCTAGAATGACGCAGAACCAAAGGACAATCAAACAATCCCTAAGGCTAACAAACTACAATATTTTGAATTTCTTAAGTTTGTGTGGGTAAGAAGCTTTAAGATTAGCCTAATATAATGCTTCTCCTCTCTTTCATATTTTCTCCACTGCTAACTAGTTAAATCCTATCATAACCAACCCCTTCATACCCTCCTTAGTTAGCCATAGGTTGTCTAAGTCATCGAATGTGCTGACAGTGCTAGTTGTTTGAATACTAGCACAGTGATGGCCTCTATAAGGGTCCTATGAGCATGTGATGGCCTCTATTAATCTCTTCTAATTGGCTTTAAATTGATTTGAAAGGCTGGGTTACACACTTGTAATGATTATCCTAGGTGGGCCAAGAGGTGGTGATGAAATCCACCCTTAATCTTATGGGCTCAGGTGCCCATTGTAATTAATTTCCACACTCGTTGGTAGTTTGATCAACATATATATCACCTTAAAGTAATAAATGTGCCTTAAAATGCAATTAAAAAAAATAAAGTAATGCAAGCCCTAAAATGGAACAAATATATAACATGCTATCTACATGCAATTACACCACCAAACAATGTAAAATTATTCTAATTATTCAAATCCTAATTTAAGAATTATAAGGAGTTAAAACTACTCACAATGGGATCCTAGATAAAATCTTTATGTATAGGGTGGGACCATTCACATTCCATCTCCACTTTCAAGTCACAATGGTCCACACTTGACCTATATCATTACAACCCTTGAATTTTGCTATCCTAACTTAGGTCTTCCTTGAATTCCTTCTCTTATTTCCCTACAAAATAAAAAAATAGCAATAGATACTGATTTTAGGAAATTGAGTGATTATGTACTAAGAAAAATTAAAAAATGCACTTAATAATGATTAGAATGCTAAATGATTGCAATTCCAAAAATTTTGAATTTTTTGAAAATTTGAATTTTTTAAATTTTATGAAAACTCTAATGCACATCCCCGAGAATGGCACTAAAAACATGTTTGAGTTTTCCACAAGTTCATGAGCTATTATAGTTTAGTTTGTGTAAGTGCAGGTTGATCCCACGGGGACTCGACTTAAAAAAATTGGAGTTTAAATAAAATTTTATTTGTACAAATTAACAAAAAATTATGACAATTAAATAGTAATGAAATAGAAGCTCACATCTATTGTTTTAATGAAAATAGGAAGATTCTTCAATTCTAACCACATCTAAGTTGATCAACCTTCATCAATCTATGACTCAATTTTGATTAATGAGTCAATGGTTGGATTATGCAGATCTTTCAAAAATTTGATGATTTGAATAAATGAATGAAATTAAGATTTGGATGGCTTTCAATAATTTTTTGGATGCATATTAAGATCATAGGCTATGGATCAGTTAGGAATTGAATTCAGATGAAGATCTAAAGGTGAATTAAAACTTTGAAGAGAACAAGAACATAAATTAAGATGGTCATCTTAGTTAAGGCTGAGCCATTGATTTGGTTCACTTAAAACTAAACAGTGCTAATGTGGAATTATTTAGATTCTTTTTTGAGAAAAGGATAAAATAGGAATAAGGCTGAACATGAATAAGCAAAGAAAAGGACTTAAATGGAACTAAAAGAAGTGAACTTGAGGGTAATTATAAAATTTTTGCTGAAATTCTTCCTTCTCCAACCCATAACCGATAGTGGAAGCACGTCAGTTTTGAAACCCTAAAACAAAGGGAAGAAGATGGATTTGGGTGAAATCTATAGTAAGGTTTTCCTTGTAATACTAAATTCTTGCAAATAGGGCAAAAATCAAATAGAAAATGGTGAAAAATAGGGGATAAATATGTCTAGAAAATAGTGATTAAAACAGCTTCAGTTAAAGTGGATAAAAGTGTGGAAAAGAAGTGGAAGAAGAGGAAAACAACAAGAAAATAGAGAAAGAAATCAGTAATCAAACAAAGGGTGAAAATGATTAGGAAAAAAGGAAAAACACTATAAAATAGAGAGAACAAACTGATGAGAAAAAAAATGAAAAAATGACTAATGAACATAGGGAAAAATCAATAATGGATGGGATGGTAAAATTGTCTGAGAATGAAGTGAAAGAATGAATGGAAAACAAAGAGGGAAAACTAACAGTTGTAGCAAAGGACTGAGAACGATGTGGTAGTTGAAATAGAGAAAACTGGAGTAGAATTGGGAGTTATCTGACTAGTGATGGAAGGGAAATGCAGTGATAACAGAGAGGAAGGAACCTAGTAAAAGTAGAGGACTGTGACATGTAGATGTAAATGTAGAGAGAGAAGGCTAGGATGGTGATCAAGGATCACTAAAAGATGTAAAATGAAAGGGAAACAAGGGGGAAAAACAAAGTTAATAGATAGAAGATGATTACTAAAACAAAGCTGAAAAATGATAGGACAAGGGCAACCTGAAGGCATGAAGCAAGGGAAAACTGATGGATGAGAGAGAGAGAGAGAGAGAGAGAGAGAGAGGATTTTCTTTTGCTCCTTCTCCCCTCTTTTGTTTACTAAGGTGGAACTCCTAAGTCTCTTCAATTGCACCCTTATTTGTCTCTTATATAGATTTTTCCTTTGAATTTATTGTTGAGTCCAAATCAACTTCTCTATTCCTTATCCAAATTTACAAATTGTTTTTGGATTGCCTTCCAGTCTCCTTTTTCTAAGTAGTTTCCTCCTGGATTGCATCTTGCATGATCTGATTCATTTAATTTGGTTTGGGTCATTCAATTCCTTTCTAATTGATTTGCAACATATAAAACTCAATTAGAATAATCCTAATCATGCTTTAATTATCTGATTAGCTTCGACAATCATTTGGCTGTTAAATTTTGCAAATCAATGGTTGGATGATCAATTGAAAATAAAATGAATATTTAATCTAAAAATTTAAAATTAATTGATTATATGATCCAATTAGATGCTAATTTAGGGATATTTTAGCTAAAATTGAACACTTAACAGCGTCCTTGAACTCATTCCTCACTATGACAACAATATTTGAAAACGAGTCTGTGCCATCATCTGTTACTAGAAGGCACCCTCTCTCATGATGACAGATGTTGCCATGATAATCTTACGATCATCTGCTAGAATTGTTGCCCTTAGGATCGTCTTGATCCCCAATATCCAAGTCTTAGCAACATGTGATTTGTCCTCTCTGGACAAGGCTGGCTCATCTTCTTAGAGTGGTTTGGCTTATTATTTGGCCTACCAACATGTCCTCCCTATGCCCCTAGCTTGCTATGTCATGCTGCCTGCTACATGTAGTGTCCAAACTATTGCACGATGCAAATGTTGTTCTCCAGTGTTTACTAAAGAACCAGATGCAGAATGGGTGGGTCTAGAGTTAGCTGGGATATCTCTTCTTGGTGCCATTTACTTTAAAACAAATAACCTGTCATGAGTTTTATACTTAGCTAATCAAAGGTCTCTTTCTCTAATTGTACGAGCCTATAAGTTATTGGCTATTGATGTCTTTTAGGGAGTAATTTACTATAATGGCTAAACCTAATTTGATACTAAATCTGTCACTCCCTAGGTTTTCAAAAGGCAATTTTTACAAAAGTTAAATATATTTTTACAAAGGTAGGGAATTCACTTGAATTTTTCTTTTTCTTTTTTATACTTTTATTTTCAGAAAACATCTTTTCTAAGACACCAAAGGGCCAATTTCTCACATAAAAAGTGACATCAAATTTTAAAATATAATCCCAACTTAGGATATATAATCCAATTAACTACAAAATAAACATCCAACAATGAAATAACATATGTAGGTTATTTACATTGAATAGCCTAAAACATAAAAATAAATATTAGAGACATCCTGGCTATTGGTCCTCTCATCAACTAAGCATAGTGTTATGTGCCTTATCGTCGGCTAGTTAAGTCGCTCTTCCTTCAAGCTTCTGTCCCTTTGATCTAAAATATTGTAAATATCTGAGCAAGCTATTTCTTGTGTAGGTGAAAACGAGATTGTATTCACAAGAAAAGCATTCAATCATGACTATGACTTAAATCTAGTTTCACATTATTAGGGACATAAAACTATATAATTTGAACATATCCACAAATGATAAAAAGAACCAAACAACATGACACACTCAAATGTCTATGGAGACCCACTGGCTCCATTTAGCATATTTGTACATGAGCATGTAACTATATTGCTCGCCTATTGAGCTTAATAATAACAAAGTCTAAAATGCACAATAAATGTCATGGAACACCTATGCTCATGTTAACTTTACTGTCATTTGCCCTCTAGTATCTCAGAGAGGGACTCCCACAACATCCTCATAGTGCATTTTGCTATTTCGAAAGAGTGTCATGAGTCACCTATAATGGAATCCACTACCACTCATGGCATTGGTAGGAGGCCAACCAGTATAACCTCTTAGAATAGTGCCCTTATGGTCAATAGCATAGCATGTAAATGTCAAAGACTGGGCTATTCTATACCCACATGTTACTTGCAAAATGATATACACATAGATACTACATATAATATCCCTAGAATTAACAATTTTAACCCTTGAATTGCTTAATTTATCATTAATTAAGTGTTTATTTTGCATTTTACAGGACTAGAATAGAAGTGAGAAAAGTTCATATTTATGGTAACTTGAAACCTTAAAAGAGAGCTATCTTGGCATTTGAGTAAAGTCATGGACCCACATGTCAAGAACTAAGCAGCTTAGAAGTTCAGAATGGTATGTGGCTATCATTGTCAAATTTAGAGGGTTAGAAACCCTAAGCATATGGGCAAAGTTATCTAACCAAAGAGGGTGTCATTACCAAAAGAAAAGGTGGCCAACTTCTCATGCATGCATGCAAACCACCATCCTAAGAGAGCTTCTAAGTGAAGCCATCTTGCCACACAATGAGTCATGCCTATAGTATTTGTTGCAGTGCAACAACTTAGAAATTGGGCCTTGCATAAGGGTATTCTTCCTTCACTCACTTACTCAAGAAAGGGACCCACCTAGAAGTCCATGATTTTCTGGAGGATGTGCTACACTCTCTAAAACATGTTCTTACATGGAGAAGACAAGGAGAAAAGAAGGGTGAAAAATGTTAAAGTAAAGCTAAAATAAATGCAAAATCTATGGCTCTCTTTCATCTAACCTTCTAAGGTATCAATGGCCAAGATTTATCTTCAACTTGGGCTATCCTAGTAGCATTCAATGGAAAATGTTTTCTAAGAGAATTCTAGGATGGACCAATTGGAATTCAACATGAGAGAGAGAGAGAGAGGTGGGTAGTGATGAAGCGACCTTGGGGGTGTTTTGTCTTCACCAAGCACCTCTCTCTTAAGAAAGAGAAAGAGTTGCTTCACGTGAGATAACAAAGGTTTGATGTGTGTACATGAGATAAAAGAGGAAGAAAGAGAAGAGCACAACATACACATCACCTTTTCATTTTTCTCTCTCTTGCCTTCCATGCACATCCCTCTATATGTTCCACGCATGAAGTTAGATGTTGTGATTGAGTGAGTTATTTCCTTGGGTTGCAACTACTTGTGGTGTCCTATCTACTTGTTAAGTAACACAACAAGTAGAAGGCATCATGTGGTTGATGATTGAAGGTGGTACTGCAGTTTGGGGAGGACTCGGAAGCAATCTTCATTGAGTGATCCGATGGGAAAGTTGGTGACATCTGCTCCATTCCCTAGGGGACTGTTATTTGCTTTTAGTTTTATTCATGTATTTACATTCATGTAATACTCAAGGTTTGATTTAGTGAAAATTATTAGTCTTTATTTTAGTTCTTCGTTTAATTCTTAATTTAGTTGTTAGCGTAGTTTTAGGAGATAAAGTTAGCTTTGTGTTATTGTTGCTTTCTATTATTGTTGCATTAGTTTTGCTTAGATTGTTAGTTTGTAGTTGTTTTATATTAATGTAGTGTATCATCTCAAGTGTGTTTAGAATAAGCTAGTAGGAATAATTTTTAGTATAAGTTTTATATTTAATATTGTATAGATAGATTTCACCCACCCTTGGGTTAGGATGTCACCACATTAACTTTAGGTATTTTCATACTTAACTTTAGATTTGAAAAGTGCTAAAATATCAATTTTAGGATTGCCTAATTAATTTACATATTTAGTATTATTTTCATAATAAATATCTTGTATCTCCTATAGTTTAAAAACTAAATATGGTACATTACTTAATTTAGTATATAAAATTCTTAGATAATTTGTTCCCTAAAAAGACAAGTTATGCTTTGTAAAATATACTAAGTTAGGAAAAACCCTAGGATTGAGTGAGTCTACAAATTAGGGCGTTTAAGAATCATATATTCTATGTTTGTTATTCATTGCATTTCTATTAACATGAGTAGTTTAAATATAATATGCTTGATTTTTGAATATATGTGATTCACTGTGGAGAATCCTGAAACCCTAGGCTTAGAATCTGATTAGTTTATTTAAAAATATATATTATTAGATTTATTTTACAATTATCATTTATTCGTTGTCTATGTTAAGATAGTTTGATAATATTTAAATTAAAATTCCATAAATCTAAAAAAAATTGATTCCTTGTGGAATTGACCCCTACTTGTGCCTTCTATATTACAATAGATCCATGAGCTTGTTCACAAACATGTCTAATATGCAGCCTAAGAATATAGTTTATGGAAATCCAAAACTTGATTTATAACAATCCAAAACATAGTGGTATGGAAGTCCACAAATCTGACTTATAACAGTCCACAACATGGTTGTATGATAGTAAAAAAATCTGATTTATAATAGTGCAAAGCATAGTTGCATTGTAGTTCAAAAATCTAACTTATAACAGTCCAAAACATAGTTGTATGGTAGTTCAAAAATATGACTTATAACAATCCATAACATAGTTGTATGGTAGTCCAAAAACTAACTTATAATAGTCCAAAACATAGTTTTGTGGTATTCCAAAGATCTGACTTATAACTGTCTAAACATAGTTGTATAACTGTCCAAAGATATGATGAAAAACAAAACCTTTTCATTCATATGTTAGTCCAAAATTTCATCCATGGCTTGTATGTTACCTATCCATAAATATTCATAAATCATATGTTTTTTCATTGAAAACACGGCCAAGCAAATCTGCTACATATATAGATATGTATATATATACATCAATCCAAAAATAGTCCATAAGTCATATGTTTTTCACTGAAATCACAACCAAGTAAACTAGCTATAGATCCACATATATATACTAGTCTAAAAATAGTCTATAAATCATATATTATTCACTAAAAATATAGCCAAATAATCTTGTTATACATTCACATATCATAGCAGCCCATTGACACATAAAAAACTGATCAGTTTTTTTGTTAAGAACATAGTCAAATGTTCTGCTCTACATTCATACTCCATAATAGCCCATATCATGTGTAAAACACATCATTTTACATTAGAAACATTGATCAAAAGATCAACCATACACTCACGTACTATAACAGTCCATAAGCATGTATAAAATACATCATTTTTCTCCAAAAATATTAACAAATTATCAGCTACACATTATCATAGCATAGCATTCATAAACATGTATAGAACACATCATCATTCACTAAAATCCTTAACAAAGGATCTACTATACATTCTCATATCATAGCAATCCTTAAAAATGTATAAAATGCGTCATCTTTCACTAAGAACTTTAGCAAAAGATCTGCTATACATTCTTATATCATTGTAATCCCTAAACATGTAATAACTCATAACTTTTCATTAGAAACATTCATAAATGATCAACTACATAGATCTAAAAGAAAACACTCATTATTCATGCTGAAAACATAAATACATTCAAGTTTCCAGCTACTTGGAGTCACTTTTCTAGTCAAAGTTCTTCATCAGTCTCCTCTTTTCCTTCCCTTTCCTCTCTTTCTTCTCCTTATCCTTTCCTTTCTCTCTTCTGTCTTCCTCAAGCCCAACATGTCTCCAATTATGGATGTGTTGGGGGCTAAAATTTTGGGATATAAGCTGCTTGGTTACCCATTCTTATCTCTTGTCTGGGTGGACCAATCATATTTCTTCTTTTAAATTCTGAATTTAACTAAATGGGATCTCAATTTTATCTAAACTAAAATACCATTTCAGATCAAATCCTAGCCATTCATTTCATCTTTGTTATTAAGAATAATTATAATTAATCTTATCCCACCATCCCTAACTGATATGAGATATGATCCTTAGTGATCATCCTTACTACAACTCATCTCAGCAATACTATTAAGATCACTCCAATACATTGAAATCTAAGTGTTCATTTAAATGCTAATATTTTAAAAAAAATTAACATGCAGTTGCTAACATGGCGGTTCAAACTACTACGCGGAAACTAATACTCTCAACACACAACCAAATGAGAACTTTCTTTATTGCTAAAATTTCAAAAAACAATTTAGTAATAGCATAGCAATTTGAGCTGTTACACCCTCTCAGCACCTGGACATTGCTAAAGCATAGGACACTGCTTCTTGACTTGGTCTAGATCATCTAAAATTCATCTTAGTTTGAGTTGAATCGTTCATTTTATCTAAGCTTGATTTGTGATATGAAAGGTTGATTAGCTTGATCTAACCATTTATCATCTTTACAAATTCATATCTACAACCTACAAAACACAGAAAGAGTCCTAATTAGCATTATTTTATATGGTTTAAATCATACTTACCTCCAGATATCCATTTGACCCTAAAAATACATCAAGTTAAGGTTAGATAATAAATAAATAGTTTAGTGCAAATTTATTATGACATGCCATTTTTCTAAAAGCTACTAGATAGGAGGGTTTTAAAGTTGGTTAAAAACTTATATAGAAGTCGACTAGGAAAGTGACTTCTATTGAGCTGAGTTCAAAAATAACTAATAAAAGAAGACAAAAAGGAATTGACTTTAAAAGTCAAACTCTTAAAATTGGTTTACATAATTGACTTTCAAAGTATAGGAATTTTCAAGTTAATGTATGGAAACTGACTTTAGAAGTTTTGAACTTATAAAGCCAGTTTACTATTTCTCACTTGAAAATTCCTTAAATTGTGTATGACTTTTAAAGTCATATAGAGAAAACCAACTTTTAAAGTTAGAATGACAAAATCAACTTTTAAAGTACCATAATTTTAAAGTCAATTTTCAAAACCTAACTTTAGAAGTACCAACTTCCAAAGTTGGTTTTCAAATATCAAATTTATAAGTCATTTAATTTTTTTATTGCTTTTTGCTATAATCATAACATGAGTTCTTGCATACATTCAATGGGTTGCTACTATAAAGTTCTTGCATTCTTTAAAGACATGAAAAAGAAATTCACATTCACTTCCACATTCAGTAGAACATCCAAATGCAACATTCATCGACACACACACATACACACACAAAATGTACAGCCTCTCTTTATCTTCAAAAGACTTGAAAAAAGAAACAATAATACATTCACTTCATTCATTGCAACATCTACACTCACTTCAACATAAAAAAATTCAATGACATGACAAAAAAATTCATAGTACTTACAAGTACAATTCTTCATACACACTCATTTACTTTCACACTCCAACTTCCCCTCATTCATCCCGTAAAATATATTACTTCACTAAAACTAATGAAAACTAGAAGAACACATGCATATAAATGAAGAATAGTATTGTATTAATGGATAAAGTACTTTATGATGTAATTACTCCAATTGTTCTAATTAAAACTCATTACATACTCAGCCCATTAGCTTTGTATTTCATTGAGGTTTGCTTTGGAGTAACTCTTCTTATTTGCCCATTCAAAAAGCATAGCAGCCTGCAATACAACCCATTTAATTTAGTTGACACATTCTTTTAAGCAGGAATTTATAAATATTATAAAAGAATATAAGATTATGATCAATAAAAAGTATCTTACCTTTTTAAATTATGAGACACTAATACTTAAGATTATGACCTATTCACAAAGAGAGAACTCTTGTAAAAGATTGAGATGGAATGAGAAATGGCGTGATGACAACAATTTCCTTCTTTTATAGTGGGACTTTGAAAGTAAAAAAAAAGTTGACTTTAGAAAAGGGTTTTTGATATAAATAGAAGCATTACATATAATGTTCTTATATTTAGCAAGTTTTAAACCATGATTTAACTTAAATAACACTAATTAGGGTTTATTTTACATTTTGTAGAATTAGGGTAGAAATTGAGAAAACTACTATTTGTAGCAACTCAAAACCTTGAAAGAAAACTATTCCACTATTTGAGCAGCTATGGATCCTCATGCGAAGAAATAAGAGGTTAAAAAATTCAAAATGTTGAGGGAGTGTAATTAGCAAATTCAGCACTATCAGTAATCCTAAGGCATCAACTAATTTTATCCATGCAAGAGTGGGAATCCTTATCAAAAGACAAGGTAGCAAGCTTCTCATGCATGCATGCAGTCGATCACCTTTAGAGAGCTTCTAAGTAAATCTAAATCCACATAAAATGAAGGCACATAAGCATGGACAACTAAGTAAAGCCTATGACCCACTGGTAGACATTCTCATCCATTCTCTCTCTCTCTCTCTCTCTCTCTCTCTCTCTCTCTCACTTATTCAAAAAAGGTACCCACATGCATTACACATTTTCCCATAAATTAGGACATGTTATACACTCAATTACATGTGATTTTCATGGATAAAATATAGGAAAATAAAAAGAAGAAGAATGTGTAAGGGAGAGAAAAAGAAATGAGAAATCTATGGTCACTATTCATCCAGACTTTTGAAGGATTAGAGGCTAAGATCTACTTTGCATTAGGGTAATCATAGGAGGCATCCAATAAGAAGCAACCTACAAGAGAGAATCAAGGAAATGTAAAGGTGGACCAATGAAAATTAATCAGGTAAGAAGACTAGATTGGAAGGTCATTGGTGGAGATTTTTTTGGTGGGCTGTCCACCATTTTTAGAGGAACAACACATTGGAACCAAAGGAGTGAAAATGTGTTTTCAAGGAGGAAAGGTAGGCGAATTGGAATGGATCCTAAGGAAAGAAATCATGCACACCTAAGGAGGAACATGTTTTTTATAAGAAATGAAAAACAAAATCCTAGCCATCCATTCTAGGATCATGCTTCATCTCATGGCTAAAGCAAAAAGTGAGAAAAGAGGAAAGAATAAGTGAGATTTGATTTGCAAAAGAGGAAGGAAAGTAATGAAAATTTTGGATGTGATTTACAATAAAAATAGACGTGTAATTCAAAGGAGGGAGAATGAGGATGAGAAAAGAGAAACATAATGGAGAAAAGGAAAGGAGATAAGGGAACTATTAAGGAGGTTTCTTGGAAGGTGATTGGACAGAGGAAGAGGATAGGAAAGAAGGAAGATTTTGTGTTATCTGGGATAGGAACATGCAAAAATTATAAATAGAACATAAGGCGGGGATTTTCAAACCATTCACATTCCCCTGGTGTTTGGATGTGATGAAACTCAAAAAAGGGAGAAGTGAAAGATCTCCCATCTTCAAAGGCTTCCACAAGCACATCCTAAGGTGCAGAAGAGCCCATCCAAGGTAGGAGAACCACTCATCCCATCATCCATCTCTATGTTTCTCATCCTTCTACATCCATCTCTTTCAATGCATCATCTTTCCATTCCACTCTTCAACACACAATCCATCTTCTTATTTACCATTCAATGCCTTCCATCTCCACCCCCTCCTTACTATCTCTCCATCACGCCTCATTGTCTTCTATATTTTCTCTATACATCCACACATCATATTCCCTCAATTCTTGCTTCACCCTTCAAAGCAAGCATCTCTCCTTTCAACACCGACCATCTTCATCCCCTCCTTATCACCAAACATACACACCTTACCCCTTCTCCTATCCATGGCCCACTTTTCCATTCCTTTCTTGTCTTCATCTATATTTTACCCTTGTATTTCATGCATTCCCATCCCCTTATCTTATCTCCCATATTTCACTTCAATTCCCCATTGTCTTTACATTTTATATTTTTCTTCCTGTTAGTCATGGATGATTGTTGGTAAGGGGTGGGTATCCCCTAAGGTTTGTGATTGTAGGGTGGTGATCTAAGTGTGTTGTTGTTGAGTGACACAACAATACACAAAGTCATTGTCAAGTTATTGAAAGCAAGGTGGTGGTGCGGGTAGCAGCGAGTTCAATCGAGGATTTCGTCGAGTGACACAATGAAGAGAAATTTGGTGATATCATTCCTTTTTTATAGGACTTTTGTATTGCTTTAAATTTTTATGTACTCCTTGTAATTCTTCCATTTTCAATCAATACAAATTGTTAGTTAGTTGCTTTATTTCCTTTTAGTGTAATTGAATTCTTTTAGTAGTTAATGGTTCTTGTAGTTTTATAGTTTTTCATTTTTATTGCTTAGAATAATTGCTAAATAAAATTTTGTAGTTTCCTTTAAAAATCATGAGTAGCTAAATTCTTGTTCCTGGGGTTTAGATGAAATTACAATGAAGGAAATAATTTTGTAATTAAGTAAATTGTGATTTAAAATGTGCTTAATATTGTTTAAATGATCTAAGCAGCCAATTTATATATCTAATGATATTTACATGGGGAATATCTTGTATTTCCTACGGTAAAAGTACTAGATGTGTTAGATTAGGAAAATTTGTTATACAAAAATCTTTAATAGTCTTTTCCTAAAGGGACATACTATACTTTAAGTAAGTATATTAAATTAAGCTGAGCCCTTAAAATAAGAAAATCTATAAATTAAAGCTTAAAAAGAAAAACATTCTATGAGCAATAAAAATGCTCAATTACAAGGGCAGCCCCAAGCACGAAGCTCCCACATATACGGGGTCCAGGAACAGGACGGACCACAATGGTCAATAATTTGCATCCTTACCATGGATTTTGCAAGAGGTTATTTTCACGCCTTGAACCTGTGACCTCAAGGTCACACGACAACAACTCTATTGTTGCACTAAGGCTCTCCTTTAGTAAAAATTCTTAATTACTTGATTTCTTTGTCATGGATTCTGACCCCCTAGGTTTTATTTTCGTGTAATTTTATTATTTTTAGCAATTTTATAATTAATTGATTGGTTGGAAGTAGATTAAAATATATTTTAATTAAAATTCAACGAAAATCCAAAAATTGAGTCCTCCTCGGATCGACCCATATTTGCCTTGTGAATGTTATAGTGGACTTGTGCACTTATGGATCATTTTAAAATACATAATTTTTAAAGTCATTTTTTTCTTTTAAAATCCTAATTTTAAAGTCAATCTTTTTTCTTTAAAAATCATTTTAAAAGTTGGTATTTATTTTTGACCTTAAAAACTATTTTTAAAGTAAAAAAATCAACTTTAAAAATGGTTTTTAAATAAAAAAGAGAGTTAACTTTAGAAATGAATTTTAATATAAAAATAAACTAACTTTAAAAATTATTTTTAAAATCAGTTTTTCTTTTCCAACTTAAAAAAGACTTCTTCAAGTCAATTTTTTTGCTTAAAAAAACCTACTAAAACTGACACCTATTTTCATACAATTCAGTGTTGAATCACACATTCTATATTGTGACATCTCTTTTTTTTTTAATATTTAATAATTTTAATTTGGAAAGTTGTGAAAATTTTCTTGTTTTTCAAAAGCTATCATAGTGATAATATTATAAGTATTTTTGTGAAATACTTCAACTTCATAATGGGTGTTACTATCAGATCCTCCACATATATTTAAAAATAATGTTCTATGTTAAGTGTTTAATTTTGGCTAAAAGATCCCTACTTTAGAATTCACTTAGATCATCTAACTGTCCAAATTGCAAAATTTAGCTTGATTGACCATCCAAAACTTAATTTTCTCAAAATCAATAGTTAGATGATCTTTAGAGCTTATTAGAGGATTAATGTACGATTTTGATGATTCTAATTTAGTCTTTTATTTTGTAGATCAACTAATGGAGGTTGGATGGATTAGATCTAATTTCAATGGTGTAGATCAAGTAGAGATCAAGAGGAAGAATCCTAAGTGAATTAGAAGAGGAAGAATCCTAATTGAAATAGAGAAAGAAGAAGAGTCCTAGATGGGGATAAGAGGAGTTTGTTGGAGAAAAATAAGGAAGAAAAAAAATTATAAAGGGGGGAGTAGCATGGAGGGAGAGGGAGTTTTTTAGTTGTCTTAGCTTTCCTTGTAATTTTTTCACTTTGTTCCACTTTCTCATTCTTACCACTTGCCTCTTTATCTTTTTTTTCTTTTGTTTTCCTTTGAAGCACCACCTTTCCAATGCTCTCATCCACTTTATTTCCATCTTGCTCAATCTCTCACTCCCACGCTCTCTCTTCCCCAACTCATTTCTCTTTATCCCATCTCTTCTACTCCATATCTCTCTTTGCTTCTCCATCACACCAGACCAAGCACCAACCCAATTCCCCATGTCTGCATCACCGGTGATCCAGTGCCTAGATTTTCTTCGGACGCCCAGTTTCCAGCACAGATCAGGCTAGGCATCATCTTCCTCGGCCTGAACAAGACGACACCTAGTAGGGGCACCATTTTTTTCACAGGGAAGGCGACTGCACCCCTTCGCACTCCCAGGCAAGAACCTAGACCAGACGTCCCAAAGCGAGGCGCCCTTCTCACTGCACTAGACTACCAGTAGCCACCCAGTCCAGATTCGGGCCTTCCGCAGTCTCCGGATGCCTCGAAGAAGGAAACCCGAACTGGGTTTCCTCCCGCGTTGCTGCCCTCTTCTCCCTCGTCTGGATCCATCTCCTCCAGATTTTTTTCCAGAATTCCAATTTTGCCCTTCATATTTAAAAGTAATTACATTTCTGGATTTTTTAGTTAATTACATCTGCGTACCTTGTTTAATTATATCTATATCCTCTATTTATTTACATCTGTGTCCCTGTTCCATTTAAGCTTTATTTTATCCATCTTTTGACAGTGTTATTCAAGGAAAATGCTATCCATGGACAGTGTAATTCAGTGATGTTTGATTAATTTTATTTTATGTTTTCTGGAATTGAAAATTATGTAAAGTTCATCATTTGAATAAAGCTCAATGGTTAGGCTAGTTTTGTTATTTTCTTTTAGTTTTAAATAATTAAATTTTATTAAAATCTCCAATTAAAGCGAGTTCCTGTGGGTTCGACCTATATTTGCATAGCTATACTACAATAGCCTGTGCACTTGCAGAAAACATCAACAAGTTTTTGGCATCGTTGCTTAGGACTTGCAAAGGAGTGTTTATAAAATTTGAATTAAAAAATCCAAAAAAATTAAAAAATATTTAGAATTACATTTTAAGCATTTTTAGGTGCATTTTTCAAAATTTTTAATGCATGACCACCTAATTTCTTGAAACTGGTACTTATTTCTATCTTTCTTTTTCAGGAAAATAGGAAAGGGGAGGAAGTTGACAAGTAAATCTTCATCAACATGAATTTTTCCCTGCTTTCCTAGATTAGGATTTTTTCTTTTGAGTGAAGCGTGTAGTGAGGACCCTTGTAAATTGCATTTTTTATTTTCATTTTAAAGGGTTGTATAATACAAGGCAAGTGTGGGATAAGGTGGCCCACACTTGATCTTCATCAGAAACCCCACTATAAGTTTTCTCACTCATTTAAATTCCTAGATTAGGATTTGCATTGTTTGGTAGGATAAATCATATAGAAAGCATCCTTTTATAATTGTTGCATTTTTAGGTTTTGCATTAGTTTATCACTTTTATTTGCATCTTAGGACATGGTTAATGCTTTAAGGTGATATATATACTGATCGAACTACTATGGAGTGTGGAATTAATTAGTAAGGGCACCCTACCCCCATAAGATCAAGGGTGGATTTCATCACCACTCCTTGGCCCACTTAGGATAATCATCTCAAGAGTGCTACCCTAGCCTTCAATTCAAATTAAAATCAATCAGAAGAGACCTATAGGGCTATCACATGCTCGTAGGACCCTCTTACTAAGACTTGATTTATTGTCACTCTAGTGGCTTTAGAGCACTATGGTTATTGAAGGTTGTCTAATAGAGTCTCGCTCTTCCCTCACCTCCTATTGACGTTTGTGAGGTCTAAACACCTGCTTACACGAGGGTTGCATTAACCACCTTACAAAGAACCTAACTGGTAAGCAATAATCAATTCTAAAGGAGAGGAGGAGTGCTAGAGTAGGCTAATTAAAAGCATTGTCCCCACACAATTTCAAGAAAATAAATATGTTGCTTATTAGCCTCAAGAATTATATTGTGTCCTTTGTTTTTTCATCTTTCTAGGAAGTTAGGTTGCATCATGTAGGTTAGTTTTCATATTAAAAAAAAAAAAAGAAAAAAGAAGAAGGAGCCTATCAAGAAGGGGATAGATTTCATATATTAGATGCATCGATGGATCGGCTAGATGTTATGAAAAGTCAATTACTTAGGTTAATAGCTTCTAGGCAAGTTGCGCCACAACCTCAATACCATAATGACTATACCTATTCTGAGCATCCATATTCCACCCCTTCTTGGCCCCCATCAAGCTCCACATACATTGAATACTATCAGGAGCCAGTGGATGCACCTAATGCATTCGCATACCCTAGCAACTTTTATTCTGAGACAAATTATCAAAACTCTAATGGATGTGCTAGGTATCATGAACAACCATGGTCTCAGGATTACCAATATCAGGAAGAACCACAATGGTCTCACCCTAATCAGTACTACCATGATTATTCAGAATATCAAGGTCAACCATCATGTGTTCAGCCTGTTCAGTCCTTTTTCAGTACCCCAATGCCACATGAGTCATTTCCTTTACGAGAAGAACCACTATTAGATGAAAAACTGCAACATATGTGTGAAATAATATCACAAGGGAATAAGAAAATAAGACAAATGATGGAGGATTACACTGAGGAAATAAATCGAGGGACGAAGGAATTTGAGGAAACACTAAAACAAATTAGGGGGAATATAGAGCCATTTATTCTTGACACTAGGATGGAAATCTCTTATGAGCCACAAAGTCTACAACCATCCTTAAAAATCTCCAACTTCGATATACTTGAGTCATGTCCTGATTCTGATTATGAAGAGACTTCCATTGATGAAGAGCATAACACTTAAGAAAAGTCTAACCCTAATCCTCTATATGTGTGTCCCACCTATTTGTATGACTCTGATGAAGACACATCTACTGAGGAGATGCCTGAGTGGTTGGATACTGTGCCTCTGATGGACACTTCTAGATTGCAAGCCAGAGTAGATCATCCCAAGCATGAAATTCAGATTGCACCTTTCAATGTAGAAGATGCACCTGATTGGCACCTAGCAGCTTATTTGAACAAACATCAGATAATATAGGTCCAATTGCTACCGTACCTATGCTTATCAAATAGGTAGAAGCAGAGTCAGTTGATATGCATCAACCTACTGTAGGGTACATATTAGAAGATAACCAGGGTTTAAGCCAAACCTTGTCCCTGCCTCTAGTAATACAAGAACAATCTATTAGAGAAGGGCAGAGTTAGGTTATTACCCTAGTTCAGGACAATGATAGAGACACAGAGGAAAATGATAAATTGAATAAAATGGTCATTCTTATCCCTCAATTTGGTCAAGACAAGGACTGGTTGTCACCATATGGTTTAAGGAAATACACGGTAGTTCATGCAGTCATTAAGTTACCCTCACTTCAATTTTCGAGGTGGAGCAATTATATTTACTACCGTGAAATATTAAAGATGAGGGATCATCAATATGGTTCCACCACTCTTACAATTGCGGTGATCTACTGTATTATATTCATATCACCACCTAAAAATTCAAGGTGGAGGCCATATATAGATTACCGTGAAATTCTGAAGTGGCATGAGAATTCTCACCATTTCATCTTAGGGTTAAGATAAGGACACATAAAGCTGACCTAGTTGGCTT
The DNA here is from genome assembly GCA_035236585.1 of Warburgia ugandensis. Classification (NCBI taxonomy): domain Eukaryota; kingdom Viridiplantae; phylum Streptophyta; class Magnoliopsida; order Canellales; family Canellaceae; genus Warburgia; species Warburgia ugandensis. The sequence continues at coordinate 38,270,179 of CP141131.1, forward strand.
AGGAAATGTCTGGCTGAAGACGTTAAACTTAGAGCTTATTGGGAGGCAACCCAAAGGTTTAAAGTATACATCCCTCCACTTTCATATAGAATCCTATGTTTTCAAACATTATGGACAATGTTTCATTCTGGTTGGGGGTGTAGATGCATTAGAGGTTTTGAGTTTTCTTTAAATAATTTTTTTTTTTGAAAATTTTGAAAATTTTTGAAAAAAAAAAAAGGGTTTTAAAGAAGAGTTCCCTTACTATGATGAGAACTGGATGTTCATAATTTAGTAAATATACTATTTTCACCTCTTAATGGGAATGCATATGATTAGTTTTGCATGTCATTCATGTGTTGAAGCATTTTATGTAAGCTACTTCTTTGAAACCATTTACACACAGCACATAATCAAGACTAATATAGAGGTATGACTTAGAGATCCTAAGAAAAATTAGTGGAGACCTATAACCTAGGGAGAGTTTGAGACTATCTTCTTTTTAGAGAGTTATAAGTAATTCTATACTTTCTTTAGTGTACATACATTAGTGTGATTCTGTTATCATTGTTTTGGTTAAATATCAAGAATAAAGTGGAGTAATAGCTTTTAATTGCATAAATTTATTGAATCTGATAGGCTTTAGGAAACCTAGGAAATGATATAAGTCATCCTTGCTTAGCCCAGAGACAGAAAGCCTACCCAATATAATATACCACTAGTTAGCCTTTTGAGCATGTTATTAAGCCTTTTCTTTCTTAAACCCATTCACTTTATCCCAGAATAACCTAGTAAAATAAATAACCATTGCCCATCTTCAAAATGAGTAGAGTAGAAAAAGTTCAAAAATAGGACAAAAAGTTAAAGAAGTGAGAAAAAATTAGTTTTCTTTCTTCCAAAGAAGAAAAAGAAAAAAAAAAAAGAAGAAGAAGAAGAAAAGAAAAAGAAAGACCAAAGTTTGAAAGAGAAATTCACTTCAAGTACAAACCCCAAAAAAAAAAGTTGTCCTAACAGATATTCATTGAAGACATCTACTCAATTTTGAACCATTGAATTCTTTATACCCTCCTTTTCTAAACCTATCCTAAGCCTACATTTCGTCCTAGTTAAAGACCTATTGATCTTAGGTGGACACAGCCTTACATAAGAGATAAAAAGAAAGAATTAAAGTAAAAGACCCCTAATATTCTTGGTGATAACATCCACTCTTATGGATCACTGTCCTTTGTCTCATAAGCATTGAAAAGAATTATGTGAACTATCAACTTGTTGGATTCAGTCACATAATGAGAGAAATATGTTTAACCCCTTATTTGAGAGTTTTATTTCTGAGCATATACCTGTGAGGATTTGAGGTCAAAGCATATTTCCAATGGAATGTAAGCATGTCTATGGAGAAGTCAAGATTTATGTGGTTGCACACACACATATGCACTCTAAGAAATAGTTCAAATAAAATGTCTATCATATGTGTATGGTGTGTAAAATTGTCAAATCCTCTTCATTAAGTTGTGAAAAATTAGTAAAGTTGCTAATGAATGAGGATTCTCTGAGATAAAATAGGGGACTTGACTTTACTGAATTTTATGGGTACATTCACTGCAAACCCTCACAAGGCCTAACTCATCCACTAGGGATAACCTAGCAGTTTAAGGGCTTATTGCATATGCTAAATGCAATCGTGAGTACCTACGAAAGTGGCACCTTGTACCAATTTTGTATAAAATAGTTGTCTGCATGTTTTTCTTGGGACTAGCAAAATGCTGGTTGGGGGGTGTGTTAAGTATTTAATTTTGGTTAAAATACCCCTAGTTTAGCATTCACTTAGATCATCTAACCATCCAAATTGCCAAATTTAGCTTGATTGACCATCCAAACCTTAATTTTCTCAAAATCAATGGTTAGATGATCATTAGAGCTTATTAGAGGATTAATGTATGGTTTTGATGATTCTAATTTAGTCTTTTATTTTGCAGATCAACTAAAGGAGGGTTGGATGGATCATATCTAATTTCCACGGTGCAGATCAAGTAGAGATCAAGAGGAAGAATCCTAATTGAATTAGAAGAGGAAGAATCCTAATTGAATTAGAAGAGGAAGAGTCCTAATTGAAATAGAGAAAGAAGAAGAGTCCTAGATAGGGATAAGAGGAGTTTGTTGGAGAAAAATAAGGAAGAAAAAAAATTATAAAGGGGGGAGCAGCATGGAGGGAGAGGGAGTTTTTTAGTTGTCTTAGCTTTCCTTGTAATTTTTTCACTTTGTTCCACTTTCTCATTCTTACCACTTGCCTCTTTATCTTTTTTTTTTCTTTTGTTTTCCTTTCAAGCACCACCTTTCCAATGCTCTCATCCACTTTATTTCCATCTTGCTCAATCTCTCACTCCCACGCTCTCTCTTCCTCAACTTGTTTCTCTTTATCCCATCTCTTCTACTCCATATCTCTCTTTGATTCTCCATCACATCACACCAGACCAAGCACCAACCCAATTCCCCATGTCTGCATCACCGGTGATCCAGTGCCCAGATTTTCTTCGGACACCCAGTTTCTAGCACAGATCAGGCCAGGCATCATCTTCCCCGGCCTGAACAAGACGACACCCAGTAGGAGCATCGTTTTTTTTTTCACAGGGAAGGCGACTGCACCCCTTCGCACGCCTAGGCAGGAACCCAAACCAGACACCCAGACCAGACATCCCAAAGTGAGGCACCCTTCTCACCGCACTAGACTCCCAGTCGCCACCGAGTCCAGATCCGAGCCTTCCACAGTCTTCGGACGTCTCGGAGGAGGAAACCCGCCGAGTTGCTGCCCTCTTCTCCCTCCTTTAGATCCATCTCCTCCATTCACCGGTCATCTTCTTTGTTGGGTTTTCGTCTAGTTTTTGTTAAAAACCAGATTTTTTTTCCTGAATTCTAGTTTTTCCCTTCATATTTAAAAGCAATTACATTTCTGGACTTTTTAGTTAATTACATCTGCATCCCCTATTTAATTACATCTGTATCCTCTATTTATTTACATCTGTGTCCCTATTCCATTTAAGCTTTATTTTATCCATCTTTTGACAGTGTTATCCAGGGACAATGCTATCAATGGATAGTGTGATTCAAGGATGTTTGATTTATTTTATTTTATTATTTCTAGAATTGAAAATTATGTAAAGTGCATCATTTGAACACATCATATTTAAAGTTCTGCCATTGTTTCATGTGTCAACAAAATAAGTTATGTACAAGCTAAAATGAATTCTTATACGTGGAATCTACCAAATAAGAGCACAAAAGTATCACCACTATACCTCTAAGTCAAGCTTAAATCCTTCACCTTTCCTTTATCCTTTTCACTCAATCTCCCTTGGATATCACATGAAAATGGTGGTTGTGGGGGGTAAGCATATCAACTGCTCACGATTTGGAAGAAAGCTAATATAAGCCAGCCCATCGAGAATATGACAACCAGTACTACGTATATAGATAGGCATCCATAAGTAAATGTGATACATAGGCTCGAGATAAGAATAAGTAGGTTTTATTATACGAAGCCCAAAATACTTTGTCATAATGAGATGTGAGAATATGCAAGAACAAATCACCTACAAAGACTATCGAAACCCAAGTCCTGCATGAACCAACAATCTATAAATCATCGACTTGGCAAAAGCTCTCACCAACCAAGTAAATCATGTGCATAATCTCCATCAATAAGAAATCTGAGCCCACATTATTGTGGGAAAAACTAATTGATCAGAAACTAGAATGACATATAGTGCTACCATTAGAAAACCATGGTCTAGATTGTCTAAAGTGTCTAGTATGTCCAACATACCCCGTCCAAACCTAGACTCCCATGCTCGTAGAGCTTTTCCATCACCCTTGGAAACTACCATAGCCTCTATGTCGACTTGTGGATAATGTATGATCTAGACTCACTGGACCTCATGGGGCTACCAAGCTACCATTCAAAGCACTTCCCCTTGAGAATCCACTCTTACTGCCTGCCGTCTCCATCGCAAGGTTGGTGTCAATATCATCTTAGAGGTTAATGACCGATTGCACCTCCTAGCATATGGTCTTCAGGACTTATAGTAGCACGTAGCACGCATGCCTTGGTCTTATGGCCACCTAAGCACTCTTGCCTCTATTCTTACTATTTCCTTAGGCATGCATGCTTGCGGGTCTTATAATACTTGATGAGTGTCCAAATTTGTATAAAAATCACCCAATTAGTTGCCCATATTCTATAACTTATAGTGTTAAATTAGGAATTTTGGTAAAAAATTATAACACATGCATTTCTGAACAAATAATAATTATAAAATCTAATATTTTGTAGGTTCAAAGGCTAATCCAAAATAAGCATATGATTAATCACAATTTTCTAGGATTTAGGTAGAGTTTTTCATCTTTTGTAAGAATCAAGATGGTGATCCAATGGTCGAGATAAACTGAGATCATGATTGAAGATTAGGATCAAAGGAAAGAGCTAGGGCCCATTCCATAGCCAAACCACCTTTACCTATATTGAACACCTATAATATATCTATTAACTAATTGTTTTGGAAATATGTAGAGAAGATTGAAGAACATCTTTGAAAAAAGTATGAACAATGCAACTCAAGAGATGAACATCAAAAGGGTTCAAAAAAAAGGCAAGGTTGAAAAAAGGCTATATATAAAGTCAAGCGAAAATAAAATAAAAAGATAGTCAACAAAAAAAGAAGAATGTTCTCTCATGTAAAAGGAAAAGGAGAAGTTGTGAATACATGGATAGAAGACCTTTACATATTTTTCCGACAACATTTGTTTACTTTTATACCCATTCTTTTAGCCCTTACATAAGCCTATGTTTCTTCCTAATAGAAGTCTTCACTTGATCTTAGGAGTAGTATGGATTGGATATGGTTATGAATGAGTAGGGAATTTGGTAGAGTGTAACATTCTGATTAGTTGATATCCTTTGATGTGACCATTATTATCATTCTTTCTAATTTAGCATTCCTTTGTACAAAATATATGAGATTTTTGGATTTATTGAACAACATTCTACTAACATATTAATGAGAGATTTGTTCACCTTTCTAAGTGACTTCTTTTTGAGTGAAAGTATTCTTGTGAGAATTGAAGTTAAAGCATACATTTGGATTGTAATTTTGGTTATATTTGACTTGAAACTTTAATTATATATTAGCTATAGCACAGACTCACTTTCCAAAGTTTAGTGAAATAATGAAATAAGTTTATCATAAGGGTAGGATTTTGAACCATCTTGTTCATCTTTATTAATAGGCTAAAGCTAGGAAATAATGTGAGCTAAATAGAAGAAAATTTTCTCAAAAAAATAAAGGACTTCTATAAAAATTTTGAGAATTTTGTGGGTATAATCATTGGAAACCCTCACGAGTCTTAACGCATCCTCTAAAAGGGTAACCTAGGGGTTTAAGGGCTTGTTGTACAATCATGTGTTCCTACATGCATGTTTTTCCCTAGTTTTTGTACAAAAATTACCCAATTAGTTGTCCATATGTTATAACTTATAGTGTTAAATTAGGGTTTTTGGCCAAAAATTAGAACACATGCAATTTTGACCTAATTCTAAAATGTAATATTTTATAGGTTTAGAGGTTAATCTAGAGTATGTATATGATTAATCATAATGTTTTAGAATTTAATTAGAGTTTTCCATCTTTTGTAGGAATCAAGATGGTGTAACAACTGGGGGTCCCACAATGTCAATATTGTCCTCTTTGTCCACATAGTGGCCTCATGACTTTGCTTCTCCCCATAGCGAAAATACATTGACACTTTGAGATGCCGCCCAAAACCTTATAACTGGTCTAGTTCCCTTTCCCTAGGCAATGTTGGACTAACTCTCAAAATCACCTCAAGCCACGTGCCTCTTGCTCTGACCTTAAGAGCCTTAAGATACTGACCTTAGGGCTCCCTCATCTCCCCTTAGGGACACGCATCCCCATGTGGCTTAGTCTAGCAGCAGACCATGTATGGCTAGCCCACCATCACGAGGGGAACTAGCTCTGATACCAACTGTAATGATTGGGGGTCCCACAGTGTCAATATTGTCCTCTTTGGGATCCTGGGGTATCCCTCAAGGCATTATTTCTTAGGTCCCTCTCACCTCTTAAGCTTCAACCCTTGGAACGGGTTGACACTTTGATATATCACTTGTACCCTTATAACTGGCCTGGTTCCCTCTCCCTCAGGTGATATGTGACTAACTATCAAAATCATCTCTAGCCCGTACTTCCAGTCGTATGCCTACTGCACCAACCTTAAGATACTGAACTTAAGGCTCCCTCATACCCCCTTAGGGAACACTCCTCTGGTGTCTTAGCCTACCTGTAGACTGCTTGTGGTTAGCCCACCATCACAAGGGGAATTGGTTCTGATACCAGTTATGATTATTGAGGTCCAACAATCACGATATTGTTTGCTTTAGCATAGTGGCTGCACAACTTTGCTCTTTCTTGTAAGTAAAAATGCATCGTGATGGTTAGAGTTCCATGAACTTTTCTAACTAGTCCAATCCCCTCTCCCTTGACAATGTGAGACTAACTCTCAGGATCACCTCTAGCTGTGTGCCTCCTGCATCGATCTTAAGATACCAACCTTATGGCTCCCTAATCCTCCCTTAGGAAACACACGTGTAAGTTAGCCTAGTGATAGACCATGTGCTGCTAGTCCACCATCATGAGGGGAATTGGCTCTGATACCATCTATAATACCCTGGGCCCCAACAACATGTATATTGTTTGCTTTGGCCGAAGCCTCCCGATTTTGCTCTTCCCCATAGGGAAAATGCATTATTCCTCTGTATCAGAGTGCACATCATAGTATATTGTCCTCTTTGGGTCCTATGCCCCACTAAGCATCTTACCCAAGACAACACTCAGCCCCTTAAGGTTTTGTTTCCTTAGGACCTTCCCCCCTCTTGGGCTTCATCCCTTAGAATACATACTTCCTGTGATGGTGGGCTAGCCACATGTGGTCTACCGTTAGGATAAGCCACTGAGGATGTGGGTTCCTTAAGGGGGGATGAGGAAGCCTTAAAGTCAGTATCTTAAGGTCGATGGAAGAGGCACGTGGTGTGACGACCCAGGTTTTTCCATGCATTTTAAAATGCAATACCTAATTCCTAAGGCAGGATGCATCCCTATTTGAAAACCATTTTATAAAAAACCATGCAATGTAGGGGAAAATCTTTTAAAATTTTAAACTCATTTTGAAAACCCCGAGTGTCATTTACTTTTATAACAACCAAAGTAGTTTTTGAAAAACTTCAGAAATCATAAATGTTTTTCCCTAGGTCTTTCCAGTCACAACACACAGCCCAATTGTAAATTAATACAAATACATGTCCAAAGGGTAGAGAGTTTACTCACATGTATAGTTGTCTCCTTTGTTTATTCACTTGCTCGTAGCACTAATATCTCCTGAGGCATCTTCTATTTGTAAGCGGAACTATCCTGAAAAATGTTAAGGATAGGGTGAGTATATACTATACTCAGTAGGAGTCTATCACTACTAGTTTTGCAATGCATGCTATGTTTAAAATCATATGCTCTTAAAAACATGTGCATGTTCGAACAATCATGTTCAATATCGATATTAAAAACCACTGTCAAACCGGAATACTAACGACTTAAGGAATAGCATAATCCAAGTCAAAAGTATCATATATCATAAACATAATGATATACATAAGATGCTCCACTGAATCCAACTCATGGATATCTGGTATGGTCGACCAACCTCATGTCATGCCATATTCAATGCAAGTAAATCCTCAAACCATAGGGTCCAACTATGCCCACGACCTCGCCACCGTGTGGTCCCCGGGTACCTTAGGACACAGGGCCATATGCCTTTACGGGACATATGACACTTCGACCCAATGCCGTGACACCAGTGGTAGCCCCCTGTACCACATGCAGTTGAAGCAGGGACGTTGCCCTTTTTGGGAGTGGTACCCGTCCACCTAATAGTGGTAGAGGTTGGAGGCCAACCCAAACCTCTCGGCATAGTGCCCACGAGCTTATCAGCCCAAATCATATCAGATCAAACAAGCGAAAACCTCTTTTCCAAAACCTGTCCTCTTTGGATCCCTCACAACTGCCTGGCCCTCACAACTGCATACCCAGCATCTTTTGGTAACCCTCAAGGACATGCAATCTTTCAAAAACTCAATGCTCACAAATCATACAATATATGCATTTGTTTGCAAAACATATCTGTGCATAATGTATATGCAATTATTTGTAAAACATATCTATGCATAATGTATATGCAATTATTTGCAAAACATATATATGCATAAAGAATTTATCATATATACACTGAATTAAGTCATGCTAAACAAGCCATATACTTATACTTAAAACATGCATTCAAAACAATCATAGCTCTTTTTAAAAGTCTAGTAGCGATAGAGCACCTACCTCAAAGTCTCCTAAAGTCACGTCCTTTATCACTTTAACCCATCCCTGGGTCTCATTTATAAACTCTTGGGTATGAATGGATACAAAGAGTCCTTATTAATTTCATTCTATTTAGACATTAGATAGCTAGATCTGCCTATTGGGTCCATGGTCCTTGCCTAATTCATTCGTCAGCCTAGATCTTATGGTGTGGATCTACTTTCCAATAGTTAGACTCTGTAATTTATCCTCTTTAAAGTCTCATTAGGTCCGCGTGCCCTAGTTCCCAGGACACCGGTGTATCCTGGTTGAACCGCAATCACCTTACGTGCATGCAAGCCCAAAGGCCGTGTCAGGGACCGCATTTTGCATGCACACATGCCTGCTCAAGTGACACGCTATGACACTCATCATCGCACGAACACACCTTGTAGCATGGCGCGTCTCAGCTCCCAGGGCACCCTGTGCACCCTGGTCGAGCCAGGACCTGTGCCCCATGTCACGCGGGCACCTGAAGGCCGCACCTGGGACAGTGTACGCCCTGTCGTACACCTCGAACCCGTCCCAAGTGCATGTGCAGCATGGCGTCCCTGGGACGCCTGGTTCGTGCAGGGCCAGCCCAAGCCAGCTTGGAACATTTTTCGGCTAGGAAACCGGCTGGAAAACTACTGGAAAAGACCAGATCCGGCATGGATCTAGCTCTGGGGAAGCAAAACGGAGAGGAAAAGGTAAGAACGGCTTACCTGTAGCCTGGAAACGCCCTTTTTCCCCAGTGGGTGTGCCTGCTCGCCGGAAAACTCGAACAAGGGGGGAAACCCTATTGCCAGACCGGAAAGGAGAAAGGGGACATGGGAAATGGAAATGGCCGGCCTGACTTGGGCCTGGCCGTTGCTGGAAAACACGTTGAGACGGGTTTCCAATTTTTGCCGGAAACCCCAGTCCAAAAGTTGCCGAAAAACGTATTTTTGGAGAGGGGGAGTTGGGGCTTTTATAGAGGGGAGAAGGCGGTGCCCCTCAATGGCGGTGCTGCCCTTTCCCCTGGGGTGTTTTGGAGAAATCGGGAAAAAGGGGTTTTTAGAGAAGTCTGGAGGTGGAAAATGACAAGGGGTGCCGTTATCAAAATGGCCCCCTGCGTTTTTCGTCTTTTTCGTTTTTCTGTTTATATTCCAGAAATACCCCTATCTTTAAACGGCTGTAACTTCTTCATACGAACTCTGTTTTGGGTGATTTTTGAGGCTTTAGATTCCATTTTTTGAGTAGAATCTAATGGTACCAAGTTTCCTTATAAATTCCTTCATTTACTATTTTTAATAAAATCAAACATTCAACAGAGTTCATTTCTCATAGAATGTCCAATTTTTGTTAAAAATAGCGTAAATTGCTCGGGCATTACATGTGGCATGAGGTACATGGCTTGAGGTGATTTTGATAGTTAGTCCCACATTGCCCGAGGAGAGGGAACTAAGCTAGTTATAATGGTACATGTGGTATCTCGAAGTGTCAGCGCATTTTCCTTATGGGGAGAAGCAAAGACAGGAGGCCATTTTGTGACAAAAGTGGACAATATTGACTATGTGAGATCCCTGGTCATTATAGTCAATGCCCATGTCTAAAAGTCCAAGTTGTAATCAAGTGTCAAGATCGTCTTTAGGACATGAAATGGATGCAATTAGAGGAGCCAAAAGTGTTTGAAATGTGCCCATGCACAAGCATGCAATTCTCACCACCTTTGCATGGAGCCATAATAGCCATATAAGCTAAAAGCAATAATCTATGGAAGCCAAGCAACCTAAGCCACCAAAGCCAAGGATATGAGTCATGAAGCCATGTCAAATAAGCCCTCAAACTGACCCATCTAACCAGCCCACATGGCAGGATGAACCAATGTGAATGGAACGACACACACACACACACACACACACACACACACACTCTCTCTCTCTCTCTCCCTTTTTTTCCATTTATTTTCCTCTTTTTATAGGAGTTTCAGAAGGAAGGGAGCTCCATGCCCCATTCCTACTCTGTCAGTGCTCCCAGTCCATTTTCTCTTATCTTATCTCTCCACATCGTCCTTTCCTATTTATTTATTTCTCTTTCTTTCCCTCTCTCTCGATTCCTTTCCCAACTCAATTTCTATTTTCCTAAAGGCCATCTATGATTTTTACAAGGGGGAGATGCCCCCTACTAAAAAGGTGTCACCTCCCACCTTATCTCCCTTTTAGGTGTCCTAGTTGCTAATTTGATTGACCTATCCCTCAATGCCACTTATTCCCCTTCGAACTCCATCTCTTTACCTCCATCTTTATCCCTTTTCATCCCAACAACAACTTTAGATTTCAACCATTCAATCAACGTTCTAATCTCAAACAACATTCCATGTTGAATACCCTTAAGGTGTTCCACTCCCTTTAGGTCACTATTAGGAAGCAGCCACCTATATAAAAGTAGGGAAGAGTTCCACATGAATTATTATAGAGATGGGGAGAATGGCCCCTCTTAAGGAGGCATCTCCACCCTTCCTTATCTCTTTACTCCTCAAAGTTTCCTCCTTGAGGGTAGCATCCAGCTTTCCATGGATTATTATTAGCTTGTTTTCCTTTGTTTTTTATCTCTAAAGGTTTGTTGTTTCCTTCCATTCCTTGTGTGTTGCCATTAGATCATTGCTCTTGTCCTTCTTTACTTGTTTCTCTTGATTCCTTGTTTTACTTGTTTTATGTTCTTTGTTTGCCTTACTTATTTGGATTTAGTTTTATGTTTGAGATTCTTGTATTCAAGGGCTTCAACTCTCTTGTAGTGGCAGCTAAGATATAGAAGTCCTTGGATCAAGTCAGTGCTCTTGTTCTTCCTTCAAATCCTTGTTTAATTACTTTCTTTTCATTGCCTATCTTTTGCTCTCTTTCTCATCCTTTATCCACTTTGTCTTTGGTTTGCTTAGGGTATCACATGTTCACCATATTGGGTGGTTGGATCACAATATATTGAAGTTGAAATCCTTCAATTACATAATATGTAATATGCGCAATTTGCTTTCCATGTTATAATGTTTATGCACATCTTTTTGGATGATAATCAATTCAATAAAGTGAGTTTTGTCTTTACTTTTCCATGCTCGTTTCCAACGCTTAAAGTCTTTAATCTTGATTGTTATGCCATGCTTTCTTACATAGTTTCATGCATTTACATCCTAGATTCATGTGCATCATAGCAAGTTAAGTACCATTTAGTTCCCATATTCATTACATTCAAAACCATGTGCACTACTCTAAGGGTTATGCTCATGGTTTTGGTTGGTTGTTCCTTAGTTAATTTGTTCAATTTATGACCATTCCTTGCTAATATTTTTATACATTAATATAGGGTAAATTATGCATTTCATGCTAGTGTAATTTCATGCATTGCATACTCAGTTTGCACTTTACTTCCTTCCATGCATACCATTTTGTTTATATTTCCTTAGTTTTGCATATGTGTGTTGTTTAGTTTTAGGTTCCTTCATTGCTAATTATGTTTTTGGCATCTTAATTTTAGTTTGAGTAAGTTACTAATTTTAGGTTTAGAAGGTTTCCAATTTCATGCATTTTTAGATTTCATGTTAGTTTCCACTCGTAGGTCAAACCAATTCTTTTGCTAGGTTAGATGATTTAAGTAAGTGTCCACCTAAAAGACAAACCCATTCAGTTCCTCATGGGACTTACCTACTCACGTGCATCTACTACAATAGATTCATGAGCTTGTGAGTTAAGTAAAACATCACAATAGTACTCGTAGAGCACCTGCCAAAATAGTGATCAAAACTGCATCTACAGGACTGATAGCTAGTCGTAAAGTGTAAGCATTGATAAATCAAAATCCGTCAGGGCTTACGGGTACTCATAGAATGCCCACCTCAGATTTTGATGAAAATGTGTATCCCCAAGACTTACAGTGACTCATAGAGTGCTTGCCTAAAACATTGATAAATATTAAACTGCATTACCTGACACGAGGTAGGGCGATGCTATGTGTGAAACCCATTAGTCCTTTAAATTTCAAGGACTTAGTTTTGTAAGCTTATGGTGGTTTATGTCATAGTCCATTTTATGTTTGGAGTTCTGATCTCCCATTAATATGTGAATGTCCCCACAATTATAGATCTTTAGTTTAGGAGCTAGGTAGTCTTTAAATTTACCCTTGGATGAACATTTAGGTCATCTATATCCTTTGTGATCTCATTTTTCTATTTTATTAAGTCTTGGGGAGCCTAAAGATCCTTCCTTGTTCACTTCCTCTTATAATTCCAAGGTATATTCCTTAGGTTATAAGGTTTTCCAAGTATTAACTTTCCATGATAGTGAAAGAGTTGGTTGTTCTTAACATTTAAGAGTTAAAGCTGAACTTGTATCTTTGTTGACCCTTTTTAGTGTGCTTAGTGGTTTTGATTATTGATTAGAAGTTGGTTAAGTGAATTCTCAACTTGGTTATCGAAGCCCTCACTTGGCTACCAACACATTCCCTTAAGTGGTTTCATGTGATAAAATGTCCTCCTATCTAGATGCATGTTTCCACTTAAACAAGTGGACTAGAAGTCCTAAGAATCCTACCTTATAGAAAAGAATATTACGTATCATTCTTTGGTCAGGAGTCACTATATTTCATTAAGGGTGGAGTGGGTTCCTAGTGCCCCACTCTCCTTCATCTTGTCTAAGTTAGATTCAACATCTTCATCCTAGTGCCATGAGCCAAAATTTAGAACAAATTATCATCATATGCATTTGAGACAAAAGTAAACACCTAGAGTCTCTTCTGGAGTGATTTAGATAAGGTTCCAATGTGTATTCATGTCATTATACTGAGGTGAATTGAACTAATAGGCCTGCTGGATTTTCCAGCAGTCCACTACCCTTTCTTACACCCTTTAGCCAATTTAATATTTGTGTCTTCTCCCTATACTTGATAGAGTTCATGTTAACAAGTTTCAATGTGGCTTTTCGTCATTCATGCTAAGTCCTAGCATGGTTTGGGTTCAACTGGTACACTAAATAGGTGTAGGAGGAATTCTACGGTGTATTGTTTTACCATTTATTTCTTCTCATCACTCCTCTCACTTCTATCTTTAGATATTTGTTATACCAAGTGAGGTGAATCCATTATCATTTATGCATTTAGATATTTGTTTCATTTTAGAGGTTTCTAATGTTCTTTTCATAGCCATTAACTATGTAGTTAAGCTCTCTTTCTAGATGGAGTCATAGACCCACCTAAGTCCACAAAATGTTCACCTTTTTCAAGTAATATTTAACATTGCATAAGTCACTGTTTATAGTAGGATTCTATCTTAACTAATTATTAGACATCTTAATAGGGTTTAGGTGTATTATCCCTTCAATAGTTAGCCCAAATAATCCATTTGAACTTAGGTAGCTGGTTCTAACACTAAAAATGTATCCCTGCTGGAGATTCCTCAAGGGATACTTCACTAGAATCCACTTGTCACTCATTTCTCAACCAAATTCCTCTCATCAAGTTTTTTAATTAGATAATTGATAGAGATACAAGTCAGGTCCAATTTCTCTATGTTTTGCATTCAAATTTCCCCAAATGGTCACTTGTAAAGAGTGGACCATTAACACCTTCCTGCTGGAAATTCCAGCAAGAATGATATTCCCTGTAATCTATTTAGCTACAAAGTAACTCACCTAAATGAGTCTACCTTATTGCTGTTTTCAATTTATATGTAATTTTGATACATTATGGACACTTCCTCTTAGAAATCCTAGCCAAAGGCCTAGTTTCCAAAAACACTGCCCTGCTGGAAATTACAGCAGGGCACTACACTTTACAGACGTTTGTTCTCTAGCCACCATCAATTTAAATTGTTCCAACCATGGAACATAGAATTAATCAATTTTTATCCTGGTCAGTCCCTATTGCCTCCAAAAACTGATAAAATTTCCAGCAGTGGGCATACTTTCTCTCCTTCAATCCATAAATATTCACATTGACTTTTAACCAAATTAATACATGATAATAGGCATCATACTCCATTTAAAACAGTACTATTACATGTTTAATAGTCTGACATGATATGGTTTTTATTGCCCAAAACAGCACCCAACTATTTGAATGAAACATTCCATATGACAATGTTCAATGCTATTCTAAGTAAGCTCCAATGCCTCAAGCTTCTTCATGGAAGTTTGTAAGTGGCATTAGAAGATTCATAATTATACATAATAATCAGGAGCATGGAAAAAATTGGCATGAAGAACCACAGCTAATCTAGCTATAACAGTGAGCAACATATATACATGAAAAACATGATTTTTGGAAAAACATGGTAGATGATGAATAATCAACATTTTCCACTAGTTTTCCTAGGCTAAAGCTCAAGAAATATTAACATGCTTCTAGTGCTCCCCTACCTCTTTATAAGTCCCTTGAATTCCAAATTTTTTTGCTGAAGTTGGCCCTCCAACGTTGCACTCCTTTAGCCTTAGATGTGCTCCAATTTCCAGCTTTAATTCCTCCTTGTTTCAACCTCCACTTCTAAAGCAAACTCACCCAAACCACTTGCGTTCTCCTCCTTCGCCACACTTTGATATCAGCTGAAATGCCCCACAATTTCTTAGATGTTCCCCTGATTTTTTGCTCAAATTCCATTACTGTTTCAGCTACTGGTGTCGCTCATTTCCTCTAGGGTGGTGTGAAGTTTCACCCCTCTGAAGCTCTTTCTTCCCCACTTTTGCTTCTTGCATATTTCTTCCACTTTCTACCTCACTCTCTCTCCTTCTTCCTCAGCTCAAAATTCCCGTATTTTTCTACTGGTTTTTCTCTGGTTTTGCAGGTGGTTTCTGTTCTACACCTGGTTTTGGTCATGGGGATGGGGGAGAATTCAATTTCGGCCCCCTACTGATAAGCCTTTTCCTAACTTTAACATAGCCAGCTGCCTTCCATGTATGCAGCCAGCACAACAAGTCATGATCATGATTTGATGCTAGCTTTTGCATGCATGTGTAATGTAGCTCCATGTAAAATCCTCATTCTGCCCTTCATTTCCTTTCCATCCTTTGAATTAAACTCTCAAACTTCACCTTAGTGCAATTGTATTCTACCTTGTCAACCTCATTTTTACACCCTATACCTAATTTGTTTCCTATGATTAGTTCTCTTTATATAATCATGTAGGTATTTTCCCTTATTACATATCATAATTTATGATCATGACCAATTCTCTTCATGTTGTTAGTTTTCAATTCTACCATACATTTCATTTCTTACACCTATAGTTTTCTTAAGGTAATTTCTATGACCATGACTTAATTATTTTCTATGGATCAGTCCATCCTTGATCTAAGATTCTAAATTTGACTTCTAATCATCCTTAGTATGATTAAAGGAAAAAATTGAGTAGTGACTTGAAGAGAGAGAGAGAGAGAGAGAGAGAGAGAGAGAGAGAGAGAGAGTGAAATTGAAAAAAAAAAATCCCCGATTTTTTTTGTAAATTTCACATATATTAGAAATTTTTTTACATGATCATTAATATTAAATATACATACACACATAGAATATATATATATATAAACAAATAATAGAACAAGCAAATCAAATATTTTTCAGATAACTTCTCATTTATTATCCTTTTATTACTATATCAAATCTTACATAGTATTCCATCTCACTAATACAAGCAAGCACATGATCAAAGAGCTGATCTAGAACTATTTCATGAAAATCTGCCTCCTAGTATCATCATTGAACAGTAATTTTTTGGATAGGAACCGTAAACCATGAGGTGCTCCCTTTATCTTATGAGGATTAGATCAAGAAATAGTTGTTCTTTCTACTAAAATTGTACAAATTTTGTCTGAATCATGATGATCTAACCAAGATTTGGCCCCTTAGTATTTAGTTCACACTACACTCTCATTGGGAGAGAGATGGTAAAGCTTCGATGTTGACATCTTCTGTCAAGATGAGGTCCTCATGATTTGGAGTTTGTCTACCCTTTTGTGCCTAATCGATTAGCTGTTTCATCACAAAACATATTTCTCATCATTGAACACTAATTTTGGGTGGGAACTTCAAACCATAAGGTGCTTCATTTCTCTTACATGGGTTAGATCGAGAAGTAGCTACTGTTTCCACAGAAGTTGTATAATTTTTGCTCAAATCATAATGATGCAACCATGATCTTAACCCCAATATTTGCAGTGACAAAACCCTCTTCATCCACAATATGCTACACAAAATTAGTAACATAAAAAATTCATAGATGACAACAAGAGGGTTTACCATTCTTATCTTGTTTTTCATGCCACAAACATTCAAAAATCTTTGAAACAAATGAAAAGAGGGCAACAAGATAGAGAGAGAGAGAGAGAGAGAGAGAGAGAGAGAGAGAGAGAGAGAGAGAGAGAGAGAAGAACCAGAGGAGGAGACCACATTCTATCCACTAGATGAAGAGCATTGAGAGGGAAGATAGGAAAAAATGAATTGACAATGAGGTTTTATAAAGAACAAAACCACTTTCAATGTTGGTTTTCTAAAATTGAATTTAAAAATTGCTTTGAAATTTGGTTGTTTTGAAAATTGTCTTTAAAAAACACATTTTAAGTCATTTTATAAAAACTAACTTTAAAAGCAATTTTTAAAGTTGATTTGGAAAATTGACTTTAAAAATATTGTCATACACATGCATATATAATACTCTCTAGTTGGCTTGCTCCTAATGTACTTGCATCATATATAACTACATATATATGCACATGCAAATGATGGGATAACTTCTTCAATTATATTTCAAATATTTACATTTAATTGCCCCTCATATATTGTTTACTAATATGTTTAAAATATTAGCAAGTGCATGGGTCCATTGAAGTATAGATTGCGGAAGTATGGGTTGATCTCACGATGTTTCTGATTTTCAAAGTTACAAAATTTTAACTAAAATATATTTTAATTATTTTAACCTAGCCAATAAATTAATCAATTAATTATAAAAATTTCTAAAAGAGATAAAATCACATAAAGTCTAAACCTAGGGTTTTAGAATCCACCACAAAAAAAATTAAATATTCTCAAAATTAGGTAAATTAGTTTTTTACACTATGCACGTTAATAAAATCTTGTTGAATTTAAAAACATGAAAAATATCATCTATAAAATCTCACATTATACTTTTTTCTTAATTCAAAGATTTAGCCTAACTAGGCATATTCACTCAAAGTATAATATGTCTTTTTGGGTCATAGACTATCAAATATTTTCATACACTAAATGAATCTAATCTAACGTGTCTAGTATCTAACTATATGAAACACATCATATTTCTTATGTAAATTCGCTAAACATATATATTAGACTTCCTAAATATAAAATTAATATTTAAGCATTGGTGAACCTAATTTTACTTAATCATGGAATTTTCTAACTTGTTGTGGTTTCATCATAACCCTACAATGAAAAAATACCCTAACAACATATTTATTAACTTAGTCTTAAAAAAAACTACTAATAAATATTCTAAACTAATGCTAACAAATATAAGCAAAAGCTAATGATTACAACTAACAAAAAGTTAAATTAATAAATATCAACCTACACCAATATTATTAGTTAACAAAAGCAAGGACAATAAGAGATAACTAATGGAATAAAAATAACACTTTAATTAATCTAAAATTCAAACGTATACAAGGATTACAACATTATTTTATGAAGCAAAAGAAAGCATAACAAAAAATAAACTAAGGTCCTATGGAAACGAACAATATCACTGAGGTTTCCTTCATTACTTTACTTAATAAAAGTTTTGTTTATTTGCTCCAACCTGTGCTAACACCGTACAATCAACATTCAAATGGTGACTTGTATTTGTTATGTCACTCAACCAATACCTAAATCACCACCCTACAGCCAGAATCCTAAGGAGAAAACACTTACCACTCAACCATTCTCATCCATGTTTAAGAAAGAGAGAAATGAAATAGAAGTTTGTGCGTTGGAGGCTAAGGAAAATGGGAGATAGATGTGGAGGTGTGTTAAAGCAAAGGAGAAGTTGTGCTTGCATTGTGAGCAAGAGATAGAATGGAAGTGAGGGCCTTGTGTGGGAGGGGAAGGATAGAGTTAAGAATGGGCATTGGATTTAGAGAGAAAGAGAGTAGCGAAGAGAGGATATAGGAATAGGAGGCTTGATGCATTGAAGTGACAAATGATAGAAGGAATCCATTAAAGTTTCAGGGAAAAAGTGTGGGGCACGAAAGGGAGATGATATACATAGAAGAGGGTGGATGGATTGATGCTTAATGGAGGTGGGAGAGATATGAAGTGGAGTAGCATTGAGATATGAGAAGGGGAAGAAGGATAGATGGGATGATCTTATTCGTGAAAGACGAGGGAAGGGATATGTTAGATCATAGGGTGAGTGCATGAGATGGGCCAATGATGTTTGAGAAAGATGGAAGGAAAAGGTGATGGAGAATGCATGAAAAGATAGGAAAAGTGGGATGTGATGCATTGGACACGAAGAGGTAGGGATGGATGGATGGTTGGATGAGTTAATCTTCTTCTTCACTTCTCTTTGCATCCATGGTTCCTCCCCTTTTCTAAGTTTCATGCCCAAGCACAAGGGAGGAGATGCAATGCCTTTGGATGTTGTACTCTTCCTCCTCTTAATACCTCACCTTTTCCACTTCAGATGACAATAAATATTCTTTATTTTCCATCCTTTCCCTCAGCCAATTACTCTCCCAAGAAACTTCCTACAGATCACCCTAATCTTCCCTTACTTTCTCCGCTCTATTTCTCTCTTCTTATCCATCTTTCCCTCTTGAACAACATGTATAATCCAAAGAAGAAGCTTCCTTACTCCTTAAAAATTATGTTGAAACTTAATAAGGAATGGAGGCTAGGGTTGGTTTCTTTCTTCTCTTCTTCATTTTGGCTCTAGATGGATGGCCATGATTTCATTGAAGTTTCCTTAAGAAAAAGCACATTTTCTATCTTAAAATTTCCTTACTTTAGTAAATGCATTTTCTCCTCGTTGAAAAATGGTGGGCAGACCCATCAAAAATATCTCCACCAATGGGATGCTTTGCTTCACTATGTTGCATGGATCTTTCTCATTGGTCCACCTTAGCATAAGTCACTTCTCATTGGCTACTTGAGGATATTCCTAAGTTAGGTTAGATCCATTATTTCATCAAAAGTGAGGATGAATGTGGTTAGTAAATTTTCCATAAGTTCTATCTCTCTTCTCCATGCTTTTACTCCTCGAATATCTCTTATATTTTCTCATGTGGTTTTGAGTGTAGTATGTTCTCATGCATGGAAATTTTTTGGATTAGCATCAGTGATCCCGCTTTGGAGTTGAGAGAGAGAGAGAGAGAGAGAGAGAGAGAGAGAGAGAGAGAGAGAGAGAGAGAGAGAGAGAGAGAGAGAGTGGAAGTCATCTTCATGCAAGCTCAAGTTTGACTTGTTTTGCTTCAGAAACAAATAATATACATGTGAATCCATTGGTGAATCTGTCTTCTCTTAGAAACTTTTCAAGGTGGTGGGTTTCATGCATGACTACATGGGAAGCTTCCCAACTTGTCTATTGATAATGGTAGCCCTTTTTGTATAGATAAGGTTGGTCCCTTGCATGGGCTTTTTGATAGTTCTAAGTTTGATAAAGGCATCCCCATAATAATTTGAACTTCCAGATTTTCTTGGCATGTGGGTCCATAACTTTGCTTGAATGATGAGATTGCTATCTTTTAGGGTTTTAGGTTGCCAAACGTAGAATTTTTCTCTCTTCTACCATAATCCTACAAAATATAAAATAACCCTTAATTAGTGATAAAATAAGCAAATCTAGGGTAAAAATGCTAATTTCAGTGATATTATTTATAATATTTATGTGCATATCAATTACCTCGAGACTTACATTTTGCTAATCTTCAAGAAAAACTTGAAAATAAAGAATCTAAAATCCAAGCCACTTTTGTAGGTACTATTTATGCAATTAGCATATGCAGAAAGCCTTTAAACCCCTAGGTTATCCTAGTGGATGGGTTATAGTCTCGTAAGGGTTTGCAGAAATGATACCCATAAATATTTCAAAAACATTCATGGAAATTCCTTAATTTTTTTCTTAGAGAATTTTCTTCCATTTAGTATCCAATAAACATCCACCTTTAGCATGTTACAATAGTTCAAAATCCTATCCTTATGATAAAGATATTCCATTACAAATGGAATATCAGACTGCAAGTGTGTGAACTTAGCCAATATATGCATAATTATTAGCATCTAAGTAAATTATTATTCAAAAGTATATTTTGACTTCAAATCACATAAGGTATAATTGACACATAGAAGGAAGTCACTTAAAAGTGGGTTAAACTATCATCAATATGTGAGCAAAATAATGTATATCAAAGCCAATTTTTCTCACATATTTCATAAAGAAGAAGGATATATCAAGAAAATAGAAATGGTTTGATTTGTCTTAATAATTACAACAAGTTCATGGCTCTATTGGAGTATAGAATCAGTAAATACGATTCAATCCCACGGAGACTATTTAGTAATGGAGTTAATTAGAATTTAAATTGCTTTACTCTAACCTAGCCAACAAGGAAAGAAAGGACAAATTCTAGATTAAAGCAACTAAGAAACTAAATTAAAGCAAGTAAACTTTAGTTATGAAATAAAAGTAAGAAAACTACTCAAACTAAATGAAAGAAAAAAATATAAAAAATTCAAAGGAAACTTAACTAAAACTAACTAGGGAATGGAAATGATAATTTTATTAATTACTTCATTACAATTACAAGGAATGAAAGAAATAAAGCAAGAAAATAGACTTCCTTGAAGTGGTCGCTATTGGAGTCCTTCGTTGTGTCACTTAACAAGGTGCTTTACACATCCTCTTCTCCTTCTTAGGCCTGAACTCCTCTTTATGGTCTTCTTGTTGTGTCACTCAACAAGTGCCTATACACTTACATTTAGACCACAGTACATGAATCTACCACCAAGCTTTTCTCATCTCCTTAACTTAACATGCCAGAAACCCAATGAAATCCTCAACCATGCTTTAAGAATAAGAAGAGTCCTTGACTACCATTAGAATGTGTTCGTCCTTTTCTTTCATTCCCAAATCCTAAAAGAACAACAAATGAAAGATGAAAAGCTAGAAGAAGATGATGGTTATGATGAAGTAGAAGATGGAGGGTCTGTAAGTGAAGGAAGGGAGAAGGTTGGAAGGAGAAAGTAATTTTAAGAGTAGGGAAAAAAGAATAAAATGAATGACATAAGAAGAAGATGGGTGAAAGAAAGAAAGGAAAGTGGGGATGGAAGAGCTTCATTACCTCTTCTCCATTGGGTTGTCTTTGATTTTAAGGGAGCTTTAGTAAAGGTGATCTCTCCCCCTCTGTTTCACTTAGATTTAGCTTTCAAATATAAGGAAAAGGTAAGAGATAAAATTTTTGCTTCTTTTTCACATCTTATTGATAGGGTTTAAGGAAAGGAAGCCCTCAGAATGGATGGTTAAAATCTAAAGATGAAGGGACAAAGAATGGTGGAGATCTTATGAGAGAAAGGTAAGCTAAGGAGGGAGGCATGAATTCTATCATAGGAATGTGGGATAGGGTAATGAAAAGAACTAAGGTGGAAAGGGAAGGAAGTATGAAGAGGAAAGGCAAAGGGAGGAAGGGAAAGAAATATAAAGAAGGAAGAAAAAAGTAGCTTAGGATGGAAGGAAGGAAGGTTTAGTGGAATTAGTAAGTGTCTCTAAAGGATGGGAGGTGTGGAATCCATATTTAGAAAGTGTTTGACTTGAATTTCAATGTTGGACTATGAATGGAATGGGAAAGTGGGGAAAAAGAAAGGAAGGAAAGTGAATTTAGTAAGGTAGGAGAAAATATTTGTTTAGGAAAGAAAAGAAGATTTCTTTGAAGGGAAGGAAGAGAGATAGATTAGGAAGGTGGGTTGACTTTGGTCAAACTTAAAAAGTGGTAGAGGGGCAGCTTTTTCAAGTTGGGAAAGTGGGATGAATTTGAAAGAGCTGGAAAAGGAATGAAGCAATTTAATGGAAAGGTAAGGAATAAATTGGAATGGAAAAATATGGAAAGTAAAGCGGGGAGAAATGTAAAGTAGGTGGAGGAAATAAAGGGCATTCAAAATTAGAAAGTCCTAAAAAGTGGGGGCATGTTTTCCATTGGGTGTGCGTATATGTTTTTGGAAATCCTATGATGAGATGGATATTGGATTAAGATGGGTGGTTAAGATCTTCCTTATGGGTTTGGGTTGAAATTTCAACATAGGAAAGGTAGGTAGACTTTCTTTCTTTACTTCACTTCAATCCTAGCCCTTATATAATACTTACCCTTGAATGGATGGATGTGATTCCTTCTAGATTTTCCTTAAAACTTTATTATCTCTCCACGATTGGATTGGATTGCCCTAGGATGAATGACTTGATTCTTTTAGATCTTCATATGCTTATGTGAACCAATTTTAATTTAATACCTTATATGTATAAGATATGTAATCATTGATTGATCTTCTCCTGAGTAGGAGAGATAAAATAAGTAAAAAGTCTTCATGTGACCCAATTCTTCTTTTTTCTAAGAACCTTTCATTGTATATGATTCCATTATATGTGAATTGATATTCTCTCTTAAGCCTCTTAAGGTGATGAAATGTGCGCATGAATTGGAATTTTGCTCCGTTTTCATCCTCATTTGAGTAGGAGTTATATCTAGGGTTTCTAACCACTTTGACATTGATAGTGATACCCAATGATCATTTTGAAACTCTAGGACTTTATTTTTTGCATTTGTGACCCATGATATAGATTGGATGGTCAAATTGTTGTTTTAGGGGTAAAATAGGCAATTTTATGCATTTTTCATTTGTGTCTTGGACCACAAAATAGTAGAATTAACCCTAATTAGTGATAAATAAGTGCTTTCTGGGGCTAAAATCTTTTAAATATCAAGGTATGGATATAATATTTTTATGTAAATCATGGTATCATAAAAAGGCCACCAATTATTTAAGAATGTTTGTAGTCTACAAGAATCATACTCGCTCATAACCACATCCAAGTCATGCTACTCGTAAGATCGAACGTGACTTTTACTAGGACAAAATATAAGGCTTATGACAGGGTTATCAAAGAAAGTGATATAAGGGTAAACAAAATGGTCTGAAGAATACGTAAAGGCCTTCTACTAAAGTAATCACAATATTCTTTTCACACATACGAGTGAACATTTTCCTTTTCTTTGGCTTTCTTTTAACCTCACTTTTTACTTAACTTTGAATATGGCCTTTCTTCACTTTTGAGATTTTCTTCTTTGAAGCATTTTGAATGTTCATCTCCTTACTATATTGCTCATACTATTTCATCAAGATATTTCTTCAACCATCTATGCATATTTCCAAAACAGACCAGGTAATGGATATAATACAGGGTTAAAGTATGGGTCATGGTTAATTGGCTCACAAGTAAAGGTAACTAGCAAAAACTAACATAGGATAGGTTAAAGGCTTTGGGTTAATAAAGAATGGCCTCTGTCATTTCTTAGGTTTCACATATGTCCATAAACTCAAGAGATATATGGTATAGTATTTAATTGATATTTCTCAATGGTTGACAAAAACAAAGAATAATGAGATTACCTACAAATTAATGCCCGTTAAAGGAAAGTATGAATTTGTGAATAACCCTTAGATAGAAAGAATGGCTCTAATCTCACATAGGTTATCAATCTCTACTAATTTTCTCCAAGATTTCTAAGTTGTGCTTACTTTTGAACTTAAACTATGTACATATATGTATGGCTATTTGTGCAATAAGTGAAAAAATTTTAGTTTAATTTTAATGATTTTTTTTTTTTTATAGAGAAAGGATAATAAAATTAACAAATTGTATACAAATCTATTAATAAGCTAAAGTCCCAAGATAACTCCGAGTTTTTTGAAAAATCCATAACATTGAATTTTTGAAAAATCCAAATTCTCATCCTTGTAAAGGAACTTTGTGATGCCTCTGGTTTTATAATACTTTTTAATTACTTTTCACAATTCTAGATATCCATTGTTTGAAAACTCTTTTAAAAAAGAAAACAACAAAATATTCTTTCATTGAAAGGGATTTTTAAAAGCCCTGAGTGTCATTTCTATAATAGACATAAGGACTTTATAGTGAAATGAATGGTTATTCCTACCAAAAATTTGGCACAGTTTCCTCTTTTTTGGGATCTATATGCATTTAATGCATGCATGCAGAACATCTAATAGACATACAAATCATTTTCATTGTTTTGAAAACAAATACCAAAATTCATCATATCCCAAAACCTCTAGTCGCAACCACATCACAACATAGTCCACTAAATAAAATAAGTCCATTACTTCAGATTAAATATATATTTACATTCTCTAATAGATCATAAAACAAAACTCAAACTATAAGCTCACCCTTTAGAATATTGAAAATTTCAATCTTCTATACTTACAACTCCACAGTTTGCTTTCATGTCCTCAACTCAACCTATTCATCCTTCCATTCTAATTCTTCAAGTCTAAGACATTGTGATTACAATGTCTCAGTAAGCTTGAACTTGTGTAGGTGGAACAAGTCACTATTTTTGGCATGCAGTTCATATTTACTTAATCAATCTAATTTTTACAATTATTCACATCTAAACAAAATCATGTTGTTTTTAGAACACATGCTCTAGTTGAAGTCATAAGTTCTCAAATAATATATTTTGTGAAATTAATTAACATGTCTGAAGCAAATGAGTTAACAAATCATATGAATTTCAAAGTTGGTGATAGTAAAATACCTTATCCTTTCATATATATATATATATATATATATATATCCAAGCAATCCTATACTTTATCCTTTTACATAATCATTCAAGCTTATTCATAGCATATAGTACATTAAGATCATTCACCATACATGTACTTAGGTAGTCATCTCACATACTTTTCTTGATGAACATACTACATTTCAAATTCACTTATAACTCAATACATGATCATATAGAACCACTAATGATGCTTGATTAATCCAACACATTGATGAACCAAAATCCTAAAAGAAAAATGATCAGTCTAGAAAATCAATATACATCAAATCAATTGATAAAAAATCTTTGGCTAAATGTAAGCATTGAACAATGATATCAATAAGAAATGGAATCAGTAGATAAAACTAAATGGCAATTTGTATGCTCAAAAGTCTAATAATTAGCAAACCAATATTTGGTAAAACCATCGAGTGTAGTAAACCATATGCTATGCCCATTGAAAAAGGGATGCAAATCATTTTCAAGGATGCACGTCAAATCTCGGTGTCAAATTGAGCTAAAATCTTGTACAATGGAATACATGGTGGTATTGGGCCCTACCATGGGGTCATTGGAATTCTTGTCTTGCCAACTGAGATAGTGACACACTTGTCAGTCACAATGGATAGTGAAAACTCTTAAGAGTGATCCACATGATCAACATTCCCTCCTAATCTGACTCCTATACTTGTATGGTGCTGCCATCACCTCCAGGTAACTACCATCAGTGCGTGTTGCCATGGATTTCATGGAGACTCTTTCACTGGCTCTCATGGAAATTATCAACTATAGTAGGAGCAGTCCCCATGAAAACTCATGCCTCATAAGATCCTCCCCAATTGGTATATAATAGGTAGAAGTCAACTACTCCTCCTATCATAGGGTATCAAGACTTACAGTCACATGTAGCGAGCTTGTCGTCCAATGGCTCCCTAAAACATCAATCAAATATATCTGCAAGTCTTATAACTACTTTGCGAGACTTGCTTAAACTTCAATCAAATAGCATCCTAAAGACTTATAGTTGCTCATAGAGCATGTTGCCTAAAACATCGACCATCAAAAGTCATAACATGATGATAAAACCTCTTTTTGAAGTATTATGAGAAACCATTCAAATCCATTCATTTCCAAGGTATGAAAACCTTCAAATCCATAATCTCAACAAGCTATAAAATAGGGTTTCCATGATATTTCAAACATTCACTCAACATTCTTTTGATAAAGAACTTGATATTTAAAAAAATGCATCCCATATCCACTTCAAAAGTAATTGATGTCTAACCATTCATGCTTGGTTCATAACTCATGGCAAGTAGTATCTTATAGGAGATAGTGCAACATTCTCATGCTTCCAATCATCCAACCAAGTATCCAAATCCAATAATTATGTAACATGACCATTAACAAATTATAAAGACACATTAGTTAAGTGAACCATAATAGAATTAATGATAAAGTTTTTATCAATAATAATACACGTATTACTACTCTAGGCCATAATATGTTGATATCTATTGTGTTTGTCCCTGGAATTAATTGATCCTTTCTAAACATGAATATGAAGCATTTCATGTGAACATGTTTGGAATCATACATATTAGTGGTCAAACCATTTCAACATATAGTATTAAAATTGTGTTAAGTAATCCTAGCTAATAACTATTGATAAGACATTTTTTTTTTTCTATTTTTTGTTATGAAAATCTTAAGATTCTCCCTTAATCTTTCAATATTCAGTACAAGTATGAATCTTAGCATACTAAGCTTTATATTACCTTGACTAATCATCAAATCATTCTTACAACATTAGTTTACAAGTATGACATTTGCTAGCAAGTTGCTTAGGTTTTTTGATAGTTCTAAGCTACTCTACAATCTTTGCTTTGTTACAAATGTACCCATTAGCATTCCACACCATTTGGACATTCTCAATGCTATAACATCACATTTATACGTTATTTATATGTCAGTAGTAAGTGTATGAATCAAACCCTGTTTAGAGTATTATAATGTCCATTAGACATTGGTATACATTCCAACCAAGGTGAGCATCCCTAGTACTCTTTTTTCCTAATGTTAAAACTAGAGAAAACCTAGTTGTAATGACCCTCAATTTTGGGTCATTTTATATGTATTATATTATGTTTATTATGGAAATGAAATAAAAAAATTTAATTTTGTGGAAATGAAATTCTATGGAAATGATCCTTTTGAAAGCTCAAAATTGGAACTTGAAACCATCATATTTGGAATGTACATGTCAAGACGATTCCAACAGAATAAAGAACACTAAAATCAGAGTTTGGATGGAGAAGATATGATGATTCGAACATGGACGACATTTTTGTAAGAAAAGGTAAAAGAGAGATACTTACAAAAGGGAGGTGCTGTTTTGATAATAGCACCCCTGTCTTTAAGGAAGGTGATAGTCAATGATTATCACCCGACACCGAGGCTAGAGAGAGAGAGAGAGAGAGAGAGAGAGAGAGAAGGATTCAACCGTCGATAATGGCATGTGTTTATTGGTGAGGGAAAAACTACATTTTTGGGGTTGTCGAATTCCATGGAGACGCTGGATATGATGATGGCTAAGATCTGTGATCTGAGATGATCATTCTCTTCAGCACAATCATGCAATCAAAATCCCTCAACAAGTAATGAGGGAGAATCGTGCTGTTGAAGTTGACACCGGTGAATGGCAAAAATCTGGTGACCGGCATGCATTTTTGGCATTTTTTTACATCAAATGATGTCAGATCTCCACCAAATTTCAGAGGAGTGAAGATGTGACTCAAATATATAATTCCCTTTAAATAATTTTGTGATCAATTAAGAAATGTGCAATTGGAGGCGACCACACCAGTCACCATCTCCTTTCCCCTATTTCCTTGGTCTGGCGAGTTGGGTTGAGTTAAGTTGTCGAGTCAGCTCACTCCCAACTCGTTTTGGGAGCCAGGTTGACCCAGTGGACCCTATTAACCCCTTAAGCTTTGATCCTCTATTATAGCCAATATAGGACGGATCTCGAAGATCTAATATAACCCTCGCAATCCTTACAACATGAGGAACAATACCCATCTTTCCATTTATTGATCAGGGAAGATTAGACTTTTGATTGTGATTAGACCTTTGATCGAATGTCAGATCATCAAATCTGACCTTATTTTACTATATAAATAGTCTATTGTGATCCTCATGATTTGTAGATTAAGATCCATATAAGATATCTTAGGTCTGAAGCATTTTTTAGATGATTTAGTAGATGTTGATCAACGATTGAGATCAACTAAGGATTCAGGTATAAAATTGGATCAAATTTGATGATCCATACCATTTAGATGATTTATTTGGATTATTTGATTAGAGTTGCTAATTTGTTATTTGATTTGGGATGATCAAGTGGAGAATTGTGACAAGATCAGTGTAGATATCTTAGATTGGGTACATTTGAGGTGATTGGTTGATGATCCAACCATGTAGGAATTTAGTTATCCTTTAGACTGACTTGTACAAGGTAGGATTACCATCCTAACCATGATTTGGTTGACTATAATTAGATAAGATTGTGTATTGAATTGTATGTAATAATGCCCGATTGGTTAATTAAATGATAAATTACCCAAGATTGAACTGATCTGAGTATAATAGCCCTCTTATAGTTATGACATAATTAAGAGAGGAATTCAATGGTTGTTGGTGGGCCCAAATTAGTGTAATATGAATTATCAACTGACCAAGGTGGGCCCCACCTTGAGATCCCATGGCTATGAACCATTGGATTGTATTGAAGCACAATATATTGAGATTTGAAAATATAATTTTATTTTATAATTAAGAATCCAGCTTAGATAACTTGGATTCTAGGAGTGACCTGGATCTGATGTGCGTCCAGGTGGTGGGACTGAGCCGAACTGAGCTAGACTAGAGTCTGATTGATTTGAAAGGTATAGATGAGTGGTTCTTCATTTGAGGTAGGTGATGATCATTAATAATGGGCATGTTTCTGTTTTTAAATTTCATACATACATGGCATCGTGTTACTATTATACCATGATTTCATGTTGAGATATTGAGTTTATTTACTAGTGATGTACATGCACATGATATTTATCCACGGATGCATGAGTTGATCATGATATAGTCATATTTTATAAGTGATATTGATGTTACGACTTGTGAAGTCATTACATAGTGATTATGTTTACTATGACATATTGAGGCATATGGATGCCTTATTTTTATCACTTATTTATCCAAGAACTTGGTGGTGGAGGCTTCGTGGTTGATGAGGGGCACTACCTTGGGATGGCGAGCCATAAGTGCTTCTGGATTTCATTATTTCCTAAAGGAATTTGTATCCATTTTATTTACATGAGATATGTGATTTTTTATTTTCGTAAATTTATGACGGGTGTTTTTACTGGTGGACACTGTGCTAGGAGGGTTGTAGGGTAGGCCACCTGCTCTATGACTTTGTGATGATGATGATTAGACACTTGCCCCAAAGAAGGGCGAATACTGTAGGGAGTGGGATCATGGGTAGTCCACGCTATAGTTCCGTCAATCTCCCATGCATGATGGAAGCTTAATCTCACGTTCTGGTGTCGACGTGGAGTGGCGTGGAACTGGGAGTCGGTTATAATGCAACATAGTGGTCTATATACTTCTTGATGATTTATTTTATCATATTATGTAGTGAGCACGCCAAGATGGATATTCCTTATATACCCACGACATGATAGAGCGTAGTGAGGGGTGATTGTATCGCGGGCAGCCCCAAAAGGAACAAGAGTGGGGGAGTGGTATGAGTACTCATGACTTGATATTTGAGTGTGTGGTACACCTGTGGGACCTAGGTGGTAGGGTGCCCCTTGTTGATGATGTGCATATTCATTGAGACATTTGTAGCGCATTTGACACATTATATCGATGTGATTTTTTTGACACTCATGGCACCTGCGTGTGAGGGTGCCCTTAATGATGACTTGCACATTCATTGATATATTCTCCAAGCTTTTGAGAGCCTATTTGCTGTGGCTTTTACATATTTATGAGCCTTAGAAGTCCAGTTGATTTGGCATGTTTTTGGAAACATGCATGTGGCACAGATGCATTGCCATGTTTTCGATAGCCTTATGAGCTTTGATGCTTTTTCTATAACATAATGATTTGATTAATTTTGCATATCATTTATGCTCTATACCATTATTATTTTCTCTCATTATAGAGATTATATTATAGCTGTTTGCTTTGGGAAAGTTGGCGTCGCATGACCTGAGATTGATTTCATAGATTGTTCATTTTATTCCAAATATCATGAGAAATTATTATTATTGTCGTCACCTACACAAGCATAGCTCTTAGTGGCATTACAGTGTTTGAAATGCCTTAGATATTGAGAAAGACAGTAGGAAAAGCAAATGGATGAAAAATAGTTGAGGCATGAGCGCCTCCTAACAAGGTACAATGGAGATCTCATCGGTATATGAGGTTAGTTAATCCCCGCATTGTTATTATTGGTGGATTGTATATGCATATATGTGATTTATAATCATGTGACTTGTATAAAGGGTATTACCTTGTTGGATGTGATGGCTATGTATGGAAAGACCTTGGGCAGTGTCTTTAATTATTTGTATTGCATCGTATTGTTGATGTATAAGGTTTTATCGAAATCCACAAATACAGTGGATTATTGTTTATGAAGATGGGATCGCCCATATTAGTATTTATGGTATTGTCAAATTTTTGGTATAAATGTAAAGATCGATTTACCAATAAATCCATGGTTCTATGAGTTGTATGATATCCGAGATTTTGAATAGAATACTTTTAAAGACAAGTTGTTTTTAGTTGATTTAAAAAATGTGATTTTTTAACAAGGATCCCGACTTTTGAAAAATAATGTATTTATATGAGATGTAAAACTCGGGGTGTCACACTAGTATTTCAAGTTCGTCTCACATTTGAAGCTAGCCCAAGAGCCAATCATGTTTTAATTACTTAAACATCAACTAGGGCAGCATTGGCATTTTTAGGCTTAAATTTAGCCATTCAATTTATGATTGGTGAGATGAAATGTATCACAATATGATAACCAAGTTTTCACATGCTTCCATAATTTTTGTAATTAAAGCTAGTGCTCATGTAAATCATCATTTGCATGACTTCAACCTTATCAAAATAGAACAATCATTAAACTTTCCAACCTAACAATCTTAATCGGCCTCCCTAGTCTGGTGTATTATCCTCAGTTCACGTGTGTGCCTCCTTTGGCTCAATTTATTGGTTGACCAATCTACATATCTGGTTGTTGATCCATAAATGGATGGCTCAGATTGATTGTCTTTGCCACTACTTGGTGTACAAGTAGTCGCGGATCTACTGATTTGTTGCTCCAACTATGGAACCATTGCATAATAGAGAGAGATATGGTGTCTAATCTCACAAATATTGCTTCAGATGTTTAATCAATGTCACATCATGGAAAGAGGGCCAGATTTGTCACAGTTCCAAAGATTTGTTGATAGATTTAAGGTCAAATCAAGGTGAATACCTAGATCAATCGTGAATCTTCGCACTTGATCACTAATCTATGGTTAGATCAATTGGAAGCTTAAATTGATTGTAGATCTAGTAAGTGGCTAATCAAAAGTTAGATCATCTCAAAGGGTTCACCGATCTGACTTTTAATGTCTGATCAACAGTTGGATCATGATGAATGGTTAGACCAGTCATAGATTTGGGTGTCAGTGACTAATCAATGGTTGGATCATGTGGGATTTTGTAGATTCAATCATAGATCAGTCATTTGGAGATAGATCGATGGTTAGATCATGTTGTATTGTTGGATCCGTTACATTTCTGCAATTTTGAGACAAATTAATGGCCAGATCATGATGAATGGTTAGATTGGTCACAAATCAAGTGATCAAGTGTTTGATCGACAATGTGATCATGACCAATGGTTAGATTTGTATGGATCTACATAAATTGGACATAGGGAAAAGGGGTCATTGGCATAGGGTGTCCACCATTGGATTGTAATTCACTCTAAGATACAAAATAGATTGTTTTGGACAAGAAAACTTCTAACCAATCTCAGCCACAAAATGTAGGTTGAATATGATCCAGTGTTGAGGAATGAAGAGGAGAAAACCATGATGCCCTAGCCACCATTCTACACTCCCATGCAAAGGATTCAGTGTGTAAAGAGGGGAAGAATGCTTCCTTTTCAAAAGAGAATCCCACCTGAATTTTTGGAGATAAAACTTGGAGGAAATGTCCTAAGGAATGCCGTGATCTTCATCCTCTTATATCTGCCATTCAAGGAAGAAAGACACTCATCCAACCATCCATCCATACATTATCTTTAACCTTTCCCAACTCTATGTGATCCTCTGTTATCTCTTTCTTTCTTTCTCCCTATATCTTTCCATCTCATTCTTTTTCTTCCTATATTTTCCCTCTTCTCTTTCTATCCTCACCTAAATCTCATGCTCCATAGCCTTTCCTTCTCTTAAAAATCTAATGCAATCTCCATGACTTCCACATCCATGCATTCCATGCCTCCCCCTTCTAATCTCCTTATGATCTCAACCATCATTTGTTCCACTATCCTTATAATCTCCGACATCCATTTCCTTGGCCTTTATCTATAAAAGTTGAAAAGAATAAGAAGATATCTGTTATTTTCCTTAGAACCTAAAGTAGCCATCTTGGAGAAACAGAGGGAGAGAGATCACTCTCAACATCTTTCTTACAACTCCTCAACGTCCACACATTCTGGAAATGTAGGTAAGAGTCAACTTCCCATATTCCTAGTCTTTTTCTCTCTCTTCTTGTTGAGTGAGGCATGAGATATTGGGAGTAGGAATGATTGCACGCCTTTTTTTGTAACAACCCTACATTTTATAACAATTTTGATTGAAATACAGGGTAAAGAATTAAACTTCACTAAAATCAAAATCCATAGAAATAAATTCATCTACTCCAAATTAGACTTTGAAACTTTAAAATTTGGAATGTACACAATGAGAGCTTTTGAAAAACATTAAGTTTGTGTGAAACAGAGATCGGCGACATAAAACCCCAAATTTTACTAATTGGTGGAGTGGGTCAAATTGATAACAGCCCCTCGCACTCAACAAAGGGCCCCATGCAATGGCAAACTTGGAGGATCTCAACGTATGGAACTCCACTACGAGCCACCTATCACACAAGGAAGAAACTAGAGAGGGAGGAACCACCATCCTTCTCTCTCTCTCTCTCTCTCTCTCTCTCTCTCTCTCTCTCTCTCTCTCTCTCTCCACTTGTCGGCATCGATGGCAGCCACTGGTAAATTGCTTATGGCACGGGGTAGAAACCCCATACTTTGCATGGTTTTCCCTCTCCCTTCCCTCATTTCTCTTTCTCTCTCTCATGCGTGCCCATTGTGAGCTTGATTCCCTGCCAGCTGCAATCAGGTGATTTCATCTCTAACAATCTTACATATGATAGTCACTACTTGAAGTAGTCGATTGATGACCCACTAAGTAGGTCATTACAAATGCAATAAACTTGCCATCAAATCTAAACTGCTATAGAAATCTACGAGGAAAAATGCAATTTTTCGACAAACTCGACCAACATTTTTGTTGGGTTTTCCCCTTTTTCTAACACAAAACAACAATAGAATTACTTCAAACTTCATGAAAATAAAGGTAAAGTTGAGATCTATAGGACCCATAATTTATTTTTTGTAAAATTTCATGTTTTTTAGCACTTTGTAACCATAGTCAGAAGCAATGTTTTTTTTATTGTCTTCTCTAGTGATCGGATTTTGGTGACAGCGATTGAATTCCATCGATGAAAAAAATTAAAAATTTCATATTTGGAATCCTATCTACCTAATCTACACACATGTATTGATAAATGTTCAATTAGAGATCATGCAACCATTGGAATTTGTATCTAAACATGGGGCATAAGTGAAAGTCTTAGATCTACAAATTTGACCATTGAAATTGTGATTAGAATGTAGATCTATAAATCTACTGATATAAATTTCATGTTAATAACAATCAAGGTTACAAATAATAAATTAAAAGCTTATTTAATGTATAAAATTTGATGGAAATTTTAATTTGTAAATGCCATCACTTCAGTACATAGATGAGTGTGATCTAGGCCTGAAAGATTTGATCAACCCTTGATATGTGAAATTGATTTTTCTAACATCCAGACCTATATGATCTGAGGTTGAATGACATATCAAGGGAATTCAACTATTCAAATTAGGATTTTAATATATAAATATATGATCAAGCAACTAATCTATGACATTTATTCCATATTTCTCTAATTGGTGCTTAATTGATGATAAATGTTTTGATTGATGATTCCTAATTGTCAGTCAACATCCAAATTGATTCATGATTGATCTTGGTGAATCTAAACTATTAGATTAAGGTAGGTAATTGTAGGGTTGCTAAGTTGTTAGAGTAATTGTAGTTATGTATTATTTTGTTAAATACACATTATTTCTACATTTCAATGTAGCTGACGATTCTTTTTGAGGTAAAAAAGTAGCATTCTTATGACTTAAATTATGTGACATAATATTACTGAGAAGCTAAATAATTCTTCTAAAAGGATATCCTTACATGATCTATTGATATGTGAAATTTCTTGAATTATCTATGGATGAAATAGTTAGAGTCACTATTTTTATTTAAATATGAAATTGTGATTATCAGATGAATTGTATCAAATGCACTAAATGTCGACTGTCCTCTAAACAAGGGAAACTCTATCAATTTTTAGTAAAAATAAGAGGATTTTATTATAATACTTCAAATTTTAAAAAGTATAACGTGGATTGATTTCCTTATTAAATTTTATATACCACTAATATTTGACATCTTGTTTGTATTTAAATGAAAATTCTCTATTTTAAACTAAGATTAAGTTATGATTATGTGATCACTAGGAATCTAATATGTTCTAAACAGTACACTTGTGCCTAGATTTTCATGCATTGGTTTGCTGAGGATTTGTTTTACGTAGGTGCTTTTGCCTATTGGCCACTATGATAAGAGGGCTATAGGGTTGGCCAGTTGCCTTTCAGAAGTTGGTATTCAACACTAAGCACAAGGGGTTAAACTTCGGGTGTGGGGTCATGGGAAGGCCACATTGCGCTATTGGTTCTCCTCCCATGTGAGATGGTGATAAGTCTCATGTAGTTGGTGTCAGTGTTGAGCATCAGGTCTCCCACACTTAGGTAGTTGCCACAACATAGTGATCCATGTATTCTTTTCATTATAGTGTTCCATGATTGGAAAGTTACAGTGGTGCTGCAGTGTCCCATTATTGGGTAGTTGTTGCAAATTGATTTTTTTCAGGCATCACATTTGTGATTGGGTAATAAATACCCTAGGCCATTAGGCATGACAATGCTTAAAATGATTTGACAGTTGATATGCTTGACATATGATAAGGATTTTCTTATAAGTGATTTAAATAGAGATTTTTGTGCTTAACTACTTTTTTTATTGATTTGTGTTGATGTTTGATGTGGATTCTTTTGATATTGACATATCATATTACTCTTGTACTTATGTTGTAGTTGGATAAACTAAAATCTTTGAAGGAATGCTTGAAAGTTATGTTAAATGATGCATTGTGAATTTATATTGACAAACCTTGGGGACAATTCCTAAGGATGTTTATTGTGTCCCTAAGTGCATGGGTGTGAATTTATATTGATTTAATAATTATGATCTTAGTTTTACCTATTGAGTATATTCCCCTATACTCACCCCACGAACTCCATAGATAAACCTGAAGAAGGGAAAGGCAAGTGTGTTGAGGCAAGGTTCCACAAGTAGCCAAAGAGAGTATTGAATATATACATTTGTACATGATGTCTCTATTTGTTTCACAAATATTGTACAATGACTGAGTAGTTATGTAACTATGGTAATCAATTTAATCATGTACAAATATGTTTAATATATATTTAACTGTGGGATGGAACTAGATAGAATTCTAGGAAATGATAAGTTTTAACTTGTTATATTTTTAATGTAAAACTGTTTGATTTTAGACCTCATGATGTGTTTTTGATCGGTGAGATGACACTTGGGTTTTTTTTTTTCTTTTGAGAATTTTTTTCAAAGTAAAATGTTCTTATTATATTTTTTCTAAAAGTAATTTTAAAAATAAGGATCCTGTCTTTCCTACCTTTCAAAAATAATTACAAAAAGGCATTTGAAAAACTCGGGTCGTTACATCTTTGGTGTACTCCTCTCTCCAAAACTCCCTCTCTTCAAGAAGTAGTGAGCACCCCTCTTCGGGTGCAGCTTTCCTTTCCCCTATCCATTCCACATTCTTCTCTTATCTTCACTCCCAATACGTCCTTTACCCTTACACACACCATCCTTACCTTCCTTCCACTCCCCCTTCCTCTCTCCTTTTACTCCCATGCACCAACCATCCTCCATTCCACATCTTTGTCTCTCTTCCACGCCTTCTCCAATCTTAGTCCTAGATGCACCTTCTTGTTTCCTTGGGTTATGGTTTGATGTTCTTTTGGAATTTTTGAGGAAGGTGTGTAAACAAGTTCAAGGAGTCTTATTAATGAAAATTGCATAGTGGTAAGTTAGTGTATGTTGGGTTAATCAGACATGTAAAGTTCCTTGTTGATTGATACAATGAAGTTGTCCTACAACAAAAACTTTAGCAATTTGTGGGAGTTTTTATGTCATTTGTTTTCTTTTCTTTTGTGCTTATGTATTCAATTCCTTGTTTTAAGTTGATCTTAATGAAATCTCTTTCTTTAATTAAGTAGTAGTTCCTTACTTGTTCTTACCTTTATGCTTTACTATTTATGTTATAGTTTAAATTTGTTAAAAGTTAGATCTTTTAATTGCTCAAATTTTTGGCTAGGTTAAAGTAGGTTAATTTAGGTTTTTATTAAATTCCTTTTAACTAAGAGTCTTCATGAATTGACCTGTATTTGCTAAGTCTATTGCTGGGGACTGCAATGGAATTGTACTTAGAATCTAGGTTATGATACTTTACCACTAGTTGTAGTTTTTAGGACTACATTTAGTTTAGTTGCATTTTTACATTATTTTTCATTATTCTTGATGTCTTCCTGTACTCACTGCCTTTTTATTTCTACAGGAATCTACAAAGGACTTAAAGGAAGACTTAGGATAGTCAAATTTTGATAAATTTTGAATGAACTATAGTGAGGCCATTGATGTACTTTATTTTAATCATTGATTTATTCAATTAAGGGTATTAATAAAATAGGACAAGGGTGAGCCATCCTATCTTGAAGAGGAGGTGGTATGTACATGAACACACCCTTGTATGAGAAGAGTATCTCTAGAGCCCCACTATGAGTGATTCTAAAACCTTTCCATTTCCTAGATTAGGTTTGCATTATTAATTTAGTTTTCTTTGTGTTTGATAGTATAAAGGCTTATAGTTGCATTCAATTATCTACCTGTTGCATAATGTTTAGGACTATTGCATTAGTTGGCACTTGCTTAACAATGGTAGCCTAAGCTTAGCTATTAGCTAAGGACATAGGTTGTCAGGGTTATAATGTCTAGTCTGTTGAGGTCTTGACCCTTAATTAAGTAGCGTATAAGTAGTAGCACTAGAGTTACTACTTTTCTTGTATTATAGGGCATGTCTATTGCTTTAAGGTGGATATATGATGATGGAACTATCATGAGA
The DNA here is from genome assembly GCA_035236585.1 of Warburgia ugandensis. Classification (NCBI taxonomy): domain Eukaryota; kingdom Viridiplantae; phylum Streptophyta; class Magnoliopsida; order Canellales; family Canellaceae; genus Warburgia; species Warburgia ugandensis. The sequence continues at coordinate 38,308,154 of CP141131.1, forward strand.
TTTCTTAATTGATTAGTAAGGGCACTCACCCCTACAAGATCAAGGGTGGTATTCATCCCCATCCCTTGGCCACCTAGGTTAATCATCACCTCATGCGCAACCCTAGCCTCTACAATTTAATTAAAAATTAATTATAAGAGGCCTATAGTAGCTTATGAGCTCATAGGACCCTCTTGGAAGAAGGCAAATTACTATGACTCTAATGGCTCCTACTTGATAAGTTGAATTGGTATTTAAATGACTAGCTCTTCCAACACACGCGTTGAGTCAAATTACCTACTGTTAAGTGAGAAGGGTATGAAGTAGTTGATCAAGATAGGATCTAACTGGTAAGGAGTAAGACAAGTCTAAAAGAGAGGAGGAGCTAGTTAGGTTAAAAATAATTTAAAAGCCTCTCCCTATGCAGAAAATAGAGAAAAAATAAATCTCAACTGGTTTTTAGTTAAGGTTATCATTAGTCTATTCTTTGTAGTGCATCATTTTGCATTTAGGTTGTATTATCTGGTTTAGGATCCCTAGACTAGCAAAAATAAAAAATGAAAAATGGAAAAAATCTTTCATTGTATTCAACAACTTATTTTCACTATATATAAACTAGAGTGAACTGCACTATAGATTGGTGCATTCACAGTTATAGATCCCTCAATCCAAATAGAGTACTTTTAGATGAGGAGATTGAATGGATAGTTAGGCAAGGTCTTAGGACTCAAGAAGATCTAGGAAATCTAGCCAAAGAAATGGCAAAGGAAGCAACATAATTAAAACCTCTAAGAGACTATTCAACATCAGTACAATTCAACTCCCCAATGTTTAAAGTTACCTGCAACTGCTGCATGGACTTTTGATTTAAAATTGGGTTTCATCCAACTTCACCCAACTTTTTATGTCTAGATAAAGAGGACCCCTACCACCATGTTAAGTAATTCCTTAACATCTATGCATCATTCAAATACTAAAATTTTTCTAATGACTTTATAAGATTGTCGCTATTCTGCTTCTCTTTAAAGGATAAAGCAAAGGCATGAATGAATTTATTAGAAGCAAGGTCTATCACTACTTGGGAGGGAATATTTAGGAAATTCTTGAACAATTTTCTTTTTCATCCACAAAACCAATGCCCTTCATATAAAAATTTTAAAATTATAATAGAAAGAGGGTTAGCATTTTTATGACTGCTAGAAAAGGTGGAAGGACCTAGTGCTCAAGTGTCCAAACCATGTTTTTGAGAAATGATAGCAAATACAATACTTCTATGAATGCTTAACTCCACAAAACCAACATATAATTGATGCCACTAGTGGTGGGGCACTCATAACCAAGAGTGACGTAGAGTTGTGAAATCTTTTTGAAACTATATATGAGAATCCTAGCAATGGGGCTATTCAAGTGGAACAGAAAGATATCCACAAACTCAAAAGAAAGGCAGTATATATGAGATAGGGGCCACTCATGACCTTTACAACAAAATATACACATTGACTGATAGAATGGATAAGTTTGGTAGTCTTCTTAATAAATTTGGGAAAGTTATGTTGGCTAGTGAATCTACAATGCAATCTCCACTTGAGGTTTATTTAATTTGTTTTAGTATACTCACCATACTGCATTGTGCCCGTCCAACTTCGCGTTACTTAAATTCTTTCCAAAGCAAGTGAATGCATTTAAAAATCCTAGCAATAATGCTGAGACCTATAATCATGGATGGGCTGAGCATCTTAATTTCTCATGGTCCTGAGCAACCATCAAGGTGGTCCACCTAGATTTCCCCCTCCTCAAAGTTTTCTTCATACCACATTGCCATGCAGCATCAACCTACTCAACAGTTCTCACAACAACCAGGGAAACCATCTACAAAGGAGACCCTTAGTTTATTTGTGCAAAATTTGTTACAATTCCAACAAAACATAACAACTTTCATTGCTAAGTTGGAATATCAGGTGGGTCAACTATCTACTACTTTAAGTAAAAGGGAAAAGGGCAAATTCTCTAGTTAGCCTAACCTAATCCTAAGGGCCAGTATGAGATATGTTTATCTTTTGGAGAGGATAACATTCCAGAGTAGGCCAAATCCATAACTACCCATAGGGAGTGGTTGAACAATTGATAATCATGCAGGGATGATTAAGGAATCCTCAACAATTGAGGAAAAAGAGATCTCTATAAAGAATCAGAAGGGAAAATAGAAGTGCCACCCACCCCCTACTTCTATTAGTCATAGTCTTAAGGCACATTATATTCCAAAGGCTCCATATCCTCACCATTTAATGTGGCTAAGAAGGCTACAAATTTTAACGAGATAGAGGATGTGTTTAAACATGTAAATATAAATATTCCAATACTCAATGCAAGTACGGATATACCTTCTTGTGCCAAATTTTTGAAAAACCTTTGTATTCAAAAGTGAAAACTTCAGGTGCAAAAGAAGGCCTTTCTCACAGAGCAAGCAAACTCAATCATACAAAACAAACCCAACCTAAATATAGAGATCTTGGGTGTCCCAGTATATCATGTGTGATTGAGGAACACACAATTGGTAATGAACTACTTGATTGGGCTTGAGTGTTAACCTATTATCTTATTCTGTGTATAAGCAATTAGGGCTAATCGAGATGAAAAAGACTACCATCACACTAAAATTGGCAGATAGGTTAGTTAAAATTTCTTGTGGTGTGGTTGACAATGTACTGTGATATATGTAGAAATATTACACACATACCTCTATATTTAACATGTTTAAGCCCAAGAAATAACTTCAACATCACTAATTATGGTTAATTCTATATTTTGCATGTCCAAGGTACAAATAAAAAAAGGGCATGCTTGGCAATAAAAACCTTAAAAAGAGCACATTTAGATCTAGTGTAGCTTTAAAATAACTTGTAAGCACACAAACAAATGTAGTATTTTCATGCAAGTGAGATTGATCCCATGAGGAATTTCACTGATTTGCAATGGATTGGATTTTATTCAAATTGATTAACTTCAGCCAAAGAAGGAGAGTTGGGATTAAACTAGGAAATTATACATCATGAAATGGAAGCATGCATGGAATTAGAAACTAAAACTATAAAGGAAACTTACTAAAAACCAAAAATACAATAAAATTAAAACCTTAGTAAACTAACATGCATCCAAACTTAGAAACTACAATAAGAAAACAACATGAATTGCAGTATACAACTAACTTAAGATAGTTACTAAAATGGAAACTTTCTTAATCTAAAATTAAAAGTAAGTGAAACTTACTAAAATGTAAACTATGAAATTTGAAATGGAAACTATAGAGAGTTAGAAGGATGCAAAATAGGAAATTAAACTAAAGGAAGCTACCTAAAAAGGAAATTTTCCTAATTTAGAACTTTCCTAAACTAAAACTTGCTGAAATAGAACCTTTTAAAAATAAAAAGAAAAATTTATAAACCTAAAACAACACACAAACAACTAATTTTACTACTATTAAATAAGATCTAACAACTAATTAACCAAAGATTAAAGATTAATGGGATTTAGTAATATGCGCATGGTTTTATGGCCTCAAATATGGCTAGATTTGATGGCTCTAATGAAAGCTAACATGCACCTAAACTATGGGATCTAATAAAAAACATATAAATATAAATGGATACTTAAGGATTAAAGCAAAGTAGGTGTTTTGGTGGCTGGAAGTAAAGCACAAAGTTAAGGAGAAAATAATTTCCAAATTTTAGTATTTAAGAACCTTAACTAAAATATGCATAAAAAAGCAACTGAAACCAAACTTTCATAAAAGTAAATAACCTTGATCTCAAGTAATTTTATGAAATAAAGAATCTATAACAACAATTCCTAAAAAACTTTATTGTATCATATCCAAATTATACCAAAAAAATTAGATGCATTATACAAGTTTTATTGCTGAAAATTGCATCTAATTCTTAAGCATGAAATCTTATCTAAATAATGCCAAAAATAAAATATAATGCTCAAAACTAAAGTATTATGATATGCAAACAAATCCAAAAGGGAATTCAAGAGAAAAGAGTGCTAAGTGGGTGAACTAACTAAGGAAAATTCGTATTGACCATGGGGATATATATAGATGAGTGGGTTCTTAACTTAGGACAGGATGAATCCATGCAGAAAGTGGCTCTAGGGTTAGGGTATTGAATGAGGATGATTTGAAGGAGGAAATTTAAGTAGGAATGATGTCATAAAGATAAAAATGACATAAGAGAGAGTATCATGATGGGCTGGCTGGTTTCCTTTATAGGAAGGGGGGGAGGCATCATTTTCCTTAGGAGGAAAGTGGCTCTCCACCCTCCTAATTGGATGGAATTTTAATGATGGAAAAAGTGAAGAAAATAAGAAGGAAAATTTGGAAGAAAACTTAGGGTTTGTACATGTTAGCTTGGACTTAGATCTAGGGTTTCGTAATTAGGAAACCACTTGATTTTTCCAACTATGTCGGAGGCATCCTCCCCTTGGATGGTTGCTCCTCTCTTGACTTAGAAACATGGAAACCTATTATGATGGGTGGATTATGGTTAGGAAATGGATTAGGAAAGTCAGTTTTCTCTCTTGATGGGTCTCTTAATGCATGATCAACTTACCTTTTACATTAATCTCTCAAAATCCCTTAAAAATCTCACTTTTAACATAGGAAGGTTGCTTGAATTGATGCTCCAATAGTGTGAGTCCATGTGGCACTCCTCCTTGGCTTGATGACTCACTTTGATGGCTCATTCCTTAGTGGCTTCAAGGCTTAAGTAGCTTGTATGGCTTATCACCCTTTTTCATGGCTTTAATGGCTACGTAGCTTGAATGACTCCCATGCAAAGGTGGTGGAAATGCATGGATTTTTACATGGATCATTTTAATCACCTTTTCTTTCTTCAAATTTCTTCTGGGGTTCTACCCCTCACTCCCTCAGAAAACTTTGTGAATGGAAATATAGGCCATTGGATCATCTTCTCACTTCTTATAAAGGAGTAAAAAAAACCTAATTAAATCTTGGAAAATCATCATGATTCACATAGAAGAGATCAAAGTTCAAGAGTGGGTGCTATTAGTGGGGCCCACCTATGCCAACTTAGTACAAAGGGTGTGTGTGTGGCGGTGGCTAGTGGCTCTGGCATAGTCATCACTTAGTGCCCAGCCAAAGAGAGGGAGATGTGACGGGCAACATGGATTTTTTGGCCATGCTGGAGTAGGAAGAAAGGCATGGGAGAAAAAAGGGCTGGCCTGTGCACATTGGTGTGTCGGGCTAGTTGCGTTGGAGGGAAAATTGATTGGGGAGAAAGGAGAAAGGGAAAGGGGGATCTGATGTAGCTGTCCACATCTAGCATCACATCAGTTGGCTACTCCATAAGAGAGAGAGAGAGAGAGAGAGAGAGAGAGAGAGAGAGAGAGAGAGAGAGAGAGAGAGAGAGAGAGAGAGAGAGAGAGAGAAGGCTTATGATTAACTTAGGGGGTTATTTTTCGAGTGATGTCAATGAACAGAGAAGAGGGGTTCTTTGGTGTTGAGATCCAGGTAGAGGGGCGGGTAGAAAATTGCTGCACATTGGTGCAGGTGAATGGAGAAGAGGGGGGATGGGTGGACACTAGGGTTTTTCCTTCTTCTCCTACATTCCTTGTTTTTCTTTTGTTTTGGGTAGCTACCCAATGTGGGGAAGCTGGGTTGACGGATGGCAGTTGTCCGTCCTTGTGTTGCATTTGCTACTCGCATGGCGCATCCAACTACAGCCCACAAACCAACAAAACTGGGGGATGCTGTTATCAATTTTGGTCCCCTCCCAAATTAGTGAAATTTTGGTTGTTTTCCACCTCGGTCTTCACTTTGCACAAAATTAGTATTGTTGGAATTGTCTCGGTGCCTACATTCCCAATATTGATGTTTTGAGGGTCAACTAAGTGTCTTTCAAAAGGTCACTTGTATGAAACTCAAAACTTCGGATTCCTAATTCACATTTCATTCAAAATAATATTAAAAAACTACATGAAATGGAATTTAGAAATTGGGGTTGTTATAACATCTAGTTAGATTTTTTTCTTTGATTATTATTAGTAGGGAGATCGGTATGGAAACAAAAAAAAAAAAAAAACCCAATTTTTTAAATTGTGATTTGTTTATTCAGTGTAAATGAATATTTACATATATCATACTGCCGAATGGGTAGAAAATGCATAGACTTAGTTAGCCAATGAACGATTACCCATATGATATTGTGTCCTTTAGATGACCTTGGCAATCCCACTATGAAATCCGTAGTGATATGGTCCCACTTCAATTTAGGAATTTCAAGGGCCTGAAGTAGTCCTACCTACCGCTTGTACTTGGCCTTAACTTGTTGACAAACCAAGCATCTCATAACGAAATCCCTCACACCCTTCTTCAAATTGCCCCACAAAAAATGCCTTCTTAGGTCATGATACGTTTTAGTGTGGGATGATTTGTGTACTAGGGCTGATGTGCCTCCCTGAGAATTTCTAGCCTCTATTCTGTATCCATTGGTAATACTGGTCTGTCATTCATTTGGACACCACCATTCATCCCTCGTGTAAATCCTAGTTTAGCAACTAGGGCCTACATCATCTCATCTCCCTGTTGTTCTTCAAGAACTCTGTCTACAATCATGGACCTTACCATTAGATTTGTAGTAAAAGACCATGAATCAATGTGTTCCAACTTTGGTCTATATACAATAATATCTTGTAGTAGCCTCCATCTTCTAGAAAGCATATTCGCACATATATCATGTATCTTTCTACTTTGAGCATTGGCCACCACATTAGCCATCCCTGGCTAATATTAGATGGAGAAGTCATAGTCTTTTAGATATTCCATACATCTCCTTTGTCTCATGTTGATGTCCTCCTAAGAAAAGATATGTTTTAGAGTTTTATGGTTAGTAAACACTTCAAGCATCTTTGTGTACAAATAGTGCCTCATCTTCAAGGTAAAAATCACTGATGCTAACTCTACGTCATGGGTTGGATAATTAAGTTCATGCTTCTTCCACTATCGTAAAGCACAAGTAATTACCTTCTCATGCTGCATCATTACACATCCTAGACCCTTGCCTAAGGCATCACTATATACCACAAAACCTCCATTGGTAGATGGTAGAGTCAATATCGATGTAGAGGTTAGTCTCCTCTCTAGCTCTTGAAATTTGGCTTCACACTCTGTACTCCATACAAATCTTATTTCCTTCCAGGGTAGCTTGGTCAAGGGTAGATCAATTCATGATGAATCAAAGATAACATAACACTAGAAAGCACTGCACCTTAGTCACTATCATTGGTGCCTCCCACTTCTCTACTGTTTCTACTTTAGCAGGGGATACAAACACTTTGTCCTTAGAAATAATATGGCTTAAGAAATTTACTTCCTTTAACCAAAATGGAACTTATTGAACTTTGCATATAATTGATTAGTTCTAAGTGTGTGTAGTACTATCTATATGTCCTTTTGATGCTCCTCCAAGCTTTTAGAGTATACTAATATATATCATCAATAAACATGATCATAAATTTTTTGAGATACTATCTTAATACTTTGTTCATGAGGTCCATAAATGCTGCTAGAGCATTCATGAGGCCAAATGTCATGACTCTAAACTTGTAGTGGCTATATTGAGTCTTGAAAGCTGTCTTTGAGATATCCTCCTCCCTAAACAGGAGCTTGTGACAACCTGAACTCAAATCAATCTTCAGAAACACTTTAGCTACTTGTAGCTGGTCAAATAAATAATCTATCTGAGCTAAGGGATACCTATTTTTAACAATTATAGCATATACCATCTAACACTCTATACAAAGCCTCATCGATCCTTCTTTGTTCTTCACAAAAAGTATCGATGCTCCCTATGGTGACACACTTGGCCAAGTAAACCCCTTCTTTAGGAGTTCTTGGAGTTGGCTCTTTAGTTCCCTCAACTTGATTAGTGCCATCCTTTACAGTGCCTTAGAAATAAGAGCTATACCTACTAACAACTCAATAAGTCAATCTCCCATCTACGTAGCAATCCAAGTAGATCTTCAGGAAATATGTCTACAAAATCTCATACCACTGCCATATCATCTAGCTTAGGTCTCTCGACCTCTACCACCTCTACCTTCGCTAGAAAAGCTTGACAACCTCAAGCAATGTATTTAGTTGCCTTCACTGCAAATAAAACACATGCCCCTATATAGTCTTTCCTTCTTGAAAGGATATAGTTTCCTTCCCTTGTACATCAAACACCACATGTTTCTTTGTGGTAATCCACTGTCGCTTAGTGTAGTGCCAACCAATCCATTCCCAAGATAATATCAAAGTTAATCATCCCTAAAAGGTTTAGATTAGCATACATATGTCTATCTGAAGTCATAATGGGAATGCATTGAAGATGCTTCGAAGTGTGAATGGACTCACCCATCGGAGTTGTAACATCTAGATAAAATCCTACGTTCTGGATTGGACTCTCCAGGTATCACGCAAACTCATGTGATATAAAGGAATGCGTTGAATTAATATAAAATAATACACAACAAGATATATCATAACTAAGTACTTTACCCCCCACCATAGCATTTGAAGTCTAGGTTTGCTAAGATGTCATAGCAAGCACACGTCATTAGCTATGAGGCATAGAATTTTTTAGATGGTTTCTCTTTAGTCTTCTTTTTTGAGTAGTTTTTAACGAAATGACCTGCATCTCCATAGTTGTAGCAACAGTCTTTTAGAACATAGCAAGGCTTGCATAGGTAGTGCCTCCTACACTTTAGGCAAGGTTTAGAATTGGTAGTCTTTTCTCTCTTGATGAACAAGCCCTTCTTTGCCTATTGATTCCCCGTTGACTATACCAAACTCTTCTTCATCCCAAATTTGTTCCTCGTGGAGGCTGCCTTATCTTTATTCTAAGCTTGAGGGCTCTTGAAGTCTCTCTCAAATACCAAATCCATATTTATAGCCCTTGCCATGGTTGTAGGCTATAGTCCAAGGTCTTATATCTCTTAGACCAATTGTCAGTCCATCGATGAATTCTCCACCACCTTCTCATCCGAAGCAGATATGTTTGGCATAAATCTCCTAAGTCTATGAACTTATTCTGAAACCAGAGGACTGTCATGCCCCCTTGCTCAAGACTAAGGAAATCCTCCTTCTACCAACTAATATGTGAAGGGAAAGTACTTGGTAAAGAACATGTCTATTTTAGTTTTTTGTAAGTGCATGGGCTCTTGTCGTATAGTTTGTGCAAGTATGAGTCGATCCCATAGGGACTCGACTTAAAAAATGATAGTTTAAATAAAATTTAATTTGCCACAAATTAACAAAAATTAAACAATAACTAGAAAGAAACAAGGGGAACCCAATGACAGGAAGCAGGGGAAAACTGACAGATGAAAATTAAACCCGGTGACAGGAAGCAGGGGAAAACTAGAGAGAGATGTTGAGAAAGAGAGGCTTTTCTTTAGTCCCCTCTTCTATTTTCTAAGGTGGACCTCCTTTTATAGATTTTCCATAGAATTTGTTATTGAGTCCAAATCAACTTCTCTATTCTTTATCCAAATTTAAAATTTATTTTTCGATAATCTTCCGATCTCCTTTTTCAAAACAGTTTCCTCCTAGATTGCATTTTGCATGATCTAATCCATTTAATTTGATATGAGTAATTCAATTCCTATTTGATTGATCTAGAACATATAAAAATCAATTAGAATCATCCTAATTATGCCTTAATCATTTGATAAGCTCTAATGATCATCTGGCCATTAAATTTTATAAATCTATGGTTGGATGATCAATTGAAGCTAAAATGCACGTTTAATCTAAAAATTCAAAATTGATTGATTAGATGATCTAATTAGGTGCTAATTTGCGATGTTTTAGCTAAAATTGAGCATTCAATACATGCCCAACTTGCATTTTGCTAGTCCCAAGAAAAACATGCTAAAACCATTTTATTAATTGATACAAATTGCCATTTTCGAAGGTACTCATGATATCATTTAGCATATGCAATAAGCCCTTAAACACTTAGGTTACCCCTAGTGGATGAGTTAAGTCTCATGAGGGTTTGCAATGAATACACCTACAAAATTTCAAAAATCTTTTTCAAGTCAACTCCTCCTTTTTTCTCAAAGAATTATCTTCAATGAATCTATCAACTTTAGCATAATAATAAAATTAAATAATAAATTCAAAACCCTACTCATATGGCAAACACATTCCGATTGAGCTCAGATCTTAGTGTGTGTGTGTGTGTGTATAGCAATCTTTATCTTTAAGTACATTATATCTTTTAACTCCATCTGAAATATGTTTTTACCTTAATTCTCATTAATGATATACACTCAAAAGAAAAAAAAAACCTCAAAAAAGGGGGTTCAAATAATATCTCTCTTTTAGATATGTAAGCATAGTTAATCAATGCAAATTCATGTCACATATACTCATGAAAAAATGGGAGCTACTAAGGAATTTAATTTTGATCCCTTTAAAATGGATGCCATTACCCTTGCACATTTAGATATATTACTCTTTAAATTCTATCCATTCATATCCTTTTTAATAATATATTCCTCTAAAAATCAATAGGTCTTCATTTGGGATGAATTGTAGACTAAGGACAAGGTTATGAAAAGAAAGGGAATAGGATTTTAAAATTCTTTAAAAATAAGTAGAAGTCATCTGACAATTCTTCTTTATTCCGTACTAAGTAAATATTTCTAAATCCTTTTAGACTTTTTCTTCCTTTTTAGCACTTTTGAATTTCTTTGAAGAATATTTCTTTTCTTTTTTTTCTTAATATTCACTTTTCTAGTTTCATTGGGACTAAAAGGTATCTTCATTCATCTTTAACTTGTCTTTTGAAGAAAACAAGTAATGGTAATTTATATTGGGTAATATGGGTAAAAGGATAATTTGGGTTACAAAATAAATGGCTTATATATGGGGCTCAAATTTGGCTAATTAGTTGTACAAATGCCATGGAGGACACTTTATGTCTCTAGGTTTATATAAAAAATTAACTAGATCATTTCTTAGGTTTTATATAACCTATCAGAATTAATGAATTTCTACAATTTTAAAGGCAATACTCCAATAATTTTAGTAGTTAGCAAAATTTTTAAGAATTGATGAGCTCAAATTTAAATTAAGCATGTTAAAGAAAATTTTAAAAACATCTATAACCTCTCAAAAAGAAAGAATGACTATAAAACTCACTTAAGTTATAGGTCTACACTAAATTTCTATAAGATCTCTAAGTCATAATTACTTATCAATTTGGATTATGTGCATGCAACTATGTGTACAAATGTTATCTGAGACTTAGCTTTCATGGAATACTTTAGAAAATGAGTAAATAATGAATTAAAATATATATAATTTTATCAATAAGCTAAAGTCAGCTATATTATACTTTAAAAATAATCCAGTTCTCATCATTGTATAGGAACTGACCTAAAAACTCAAAAAGATTTTTAGAATAGCTAAAAAAAATTAATTTCATTTAATTTTAATTTTTTTTTCAAAATAAAGAAAAATAATTAAAGAAAGACTACAATTCACTAGAATTCTACACCCTAACCTAAGTGAAACATTGAAAAATATGTTGATGACAGTCCACTAATAAATGTAGACATGGGAGATGTAGAAAACAAGAGTTCTAAAAGTAATGACACATAATTATTACTAATGGAAAATTTTCATAGGAAAAAAATTACAAAGTTTGAAACTTTCTTAGCTCCTCTATGAAATGGGCCGGATAGGCCTCTAAAAAGGAAGGGTGAGTTAATCTATCTTGGAATTTTGAAAATTTCATTGTAACACTGGGCAAGGTATCAAATATATCTCTAGGCTGCTTGTCATAAATAGAGACAATCTTAGGAGTTTGATATAGCCTTTCAGAAAATGGAGCAAGGATGTGATATGGCTTAGCGGGTGGGATGTTTTCCTTATTAACAAATATATATTTTTTTCTAATAGGCTTCAGTACCATTTCAACCTTTTAAGGACTAGATTTCTCAATTATTTTAGCACTACGAAGAACGGTAATTGCCTCTGTTTATTTTATGTTTGTAACTAAAAACCTAATCTCACCTACTACATGTAAATCATTAGGGTTTACATTTCATGGGGTAGGAAATTGTCCTATTTCAAGGGTCCATAGCATTTGAGACATCATGTCCTTCAATTCAGCCATGGACTGTATGTTCTCTTCAAATTAGGTTTCAATTTGAGCAATTTTCTTCTCTTAGTGTTGCGTAAATTGATAAAAGCTATCCTCCACTTGCCTCTTAGGTGGAGGAAGGTAAGGTTCTGTAGCAAGTGGTCTTGGTGGTGGTTGGTAAGAGTGGTACTGGGCCTTATGTGAGACATTATCATTATATGGATTTCTCCAACTTAAAGTAGGATGATTACACTAGTTGGGATTATGTCTCTAAATATGGGGAAAAAGGTCACTCATAAGAATGGGCCCATTCATGAAGCACATTCTGGAGTGTAGGAATGGTGGGACATTCCTAAGTGAGGTGTGTTTTACTTTCACAAATGCCACACACCTGTTCGACCTTTTAAAAAGAACTTTTTCTCATTTCCATGGCCTCAACTATTCTAGCAAGGGATACTATTTTTGTATTCAATATCATCTTTTCTAGTCATGGCATTTATTCATCCCCTAGCTGATGTGGTGGTGGGTTGGGGCTTGTCTAGGTAATCTACTTTTTCTAAATTAGACCAAAATTGTGTACTCTTTGCCAACTATTCTGAATGCTCTTCCACTTCCTCTGGTTGTTTATTTAAAAATTTTCCATTGCACATCATTTCAAAAGACTAGTGCATATCAGAATTAAGTACTTTATAAAACAAGTTGATGATAATGCAAAGTTCATATCCATGATGTGGACAAAATTAATAATAATTCTTGGAATCTTTCCTAGAAATGATAGAAAGTTTCTTTATCCTTTTGGGTAAAATTCATTATATTTCGATGGTGAGTATTTGTCTTATGTATAGGAAAGAACCCTTTCAAGAACTTTCTAGTCATTTATTTCCATGTTCGTATGGAATATGCCAGCATTGAATTAAGCCACATCTTTACCTTTTCCTTTAAAGAAAAAGAAAGTAATTTAAGTCTTACTATATCTAATCTGGTGGTTTGTGTATGCTAAGTAGTACATAGTTCATCAAATTCCTTTAGATGCAGGTAAGGACTATCACTAACAAACCTATAAAATTTAGGAAATAATTGAATTGCACCTGCCTTTAATTCAATCATACCAGCATTTGGAGGTAAATTTATACATTAAGGTGGGATGGTATAATTAGGTAGTAAGTACTCTCTTAATGTCCTCCTATGAGGATTTTAGTTATGCCACTTGTCCTCATGTGCTCTTTTTTGGTTCCATTTCTTGTTATATTTCCTTTATCTAGTTCCGAGTAGTGGAGAATGATTCCTCCATGAATGTATGTTATCATTAAAGAAATGTGAAGGATCATTAGCATCAAAGAGAGGATTGTTGGTCCATGAGGATACATCATCATTATCCATGGCAAGAGGTCGTTCATCATCATTAAAGAGGAGATTATTCCTCCATAGGGAAAAATAATCTTCATTAATGCTAGGGTGTGGATTACCCTTTGATTAGTGTGCATTAATCATTAAATGCAACTGATCATATTGTTGTTTCTTTGTTTTTTAACCTTTTTGTTGTTTTTTTTTTTTTTACGTTTATGAGAGGAAAACTAAACTAAATTATGAAACCTAATGTTTAGAATGATGCAGAATCACAACCTAATGTATAGAATGGTGAAAAACCAAAGGACAATCAAACAATCTCTAAGGCTAACAAGCTAAATATTTTGAATTTGATAAGTTTGTGTGGAGAAGAAGCTTTAAGATTAGCCTAATATAATGCTACTCCTCTCTTTGATATTTGCCCCAATACTAAAAAATTAAATCATAAGATAACCAACTACTTCACACCCTCCTTAGCTAACCATAAGTTGTCTAAGTCATCAAATGTGTTGACGGTGTTAGTTGTTTAAATACTAGCACAGTAGTTAGAAAGGGGCCACTAGAGTGACAATGGGTCGCTTCCTTCCAAGAGGGTCCTATGAGCATGTGATGGCCTCTATAGGTCTCTTCTAATTGGCTTTAAATTAGTTTGAAAGGCTGGGTTACACACTTGTAGTGATTATCCTAGGTGGGCCAAGAGGTGGTGATGAAATCCACCCTTAATCTTGAGGGTTGAGGTGCCCTTAGTAATTAATTTCCACACTCGACGGTAGTTTGATCAACATATAAATCACCTCAACGCAATAAATGTGCCCTAAAATGAAATTAAAAACAATAAAGTAATGCAAGCCCTAAAATGCAACAAATATAAAATATGCTATCTATATGCATTTACACTAACAAACATTGCAAAATTATTCTAATTATTCAAATGCTAATTTAAGAATTATAAGGAGTTAAGATTGCTCATAGTGGGGTCTTAGGCAAAATCTTTTTGTAGTAGGGTGGTACCATTTACATTCCATCTCCCCTTTCAGGTCACAATGGTCCACCCTTGACTTGTATCATTACAACCCTTGAATTTTGCTCTCCTAATTTAAAACCTCCTTGAATTCCTTCTCCAATTTCTCTCCAATTGATGTGCATCCTCGGGAATGGCACCAAAAAATTGTTTGAGTTATCCACAACTGCATGAGTTATTGTAGTGTGACGACCCGGGTTTTCTCATGCAATATCTAATTTCCTAAGGCAGGATGCATCCCTATTTGAAAACCATTTTATAAAAAAACCATGCAATGCAGCGGAAAACCTTTTAGTTTTAAACTCATTTTGAAATCCCCAAGTGTCATTTGCCTTCACAACAACCAAAGTGGTTTTTGAAAAACTTCAGAAATCATAAATGTTTTTCCCCAGGTCTATCCAGTCATAGCACATAGCCCAACTGTGATTAAATACAAATACATGTCCAAAGGGTTGAGAGTTTACTTACATATATAACTATCTCCTTTTTAATTCACTTGCTCGTAGCACTAATATCTCCTGAGGCGTCGTCTATTTGTGAGTGGAATTATCCTGAAAAATGTTAAGGATAGGGTGAGTATATACTATACTCAATAGGAGTCTATCACTACTAGTTTTATAATGCATGAGATGTTTTAAAATCATATGCTCATTCAAAACATGTGTATGTTTGAATACTCAAGTACAGCATCGATGTTAAAATCCATTGTTAAATTGAAATACTAATGACTTAAAGGATCATATAATCCAAAATCGAAAGTATCATATACATATATATCATAACATCATGATATGCATAAGATGCTTCATGGAATCCAACTCATGGATCTCTAGTATGGTATGGTCGACCAACCTCATATCATGCCATATGCAATGCACATAAATCATCAACCCATAGGGTCCACTATGCCCACGACCTCCTCGCCGTGTGGTCCCCGGTAGCTGAGGGCACTCGGTCATAGCCTCCACGGGGCCTATGACACGTCGACCTAGTGTCGTGACACCAGTGGTAGCCCCCTGTACCACATGCAGTCAATGTAGGGACTTGCCTCTTTTTGGGCGAGGTACCCATTCACCTAATAGTGGTAGAGGCCGGGTGGCCAACCCAGACCCCTCGGCATAGCAGCCACGGGCTTACTTGCCCAAATCACATAAGATTAAATAAGCCAAAACCTCTTTTTTAAAACCTATCCTCTTTGGGTCTCTCACAATTGCCTGGCCCTCGGCACTCCAGCGTCTTTTGGCAACCCTCAAGGACATGCAATCTTTGCAAGTACTTAAATGATGCAATGTATGCACTTGTTTGCAAAACATATATGTGCATAATGTATATGCAATCAATTCAAAACATGGCTATGTACAAAGCATTTATCATGCATTCTGAATTAAGTCATGCCAATCAAGGCATATATTTAAAACATACGTTCTCAAAACAATAATAGTTCTTTTAAAAGAATCTAATAGTGATAGAGCACCTACTTGGCTAGGTCGCGCTAACCCTTTTGTCCTCGGACGCTCCTGATCATGGTTTGGGGAATCAAGGTTAGTTTGGCCTATCTTTTATAGGTTTTAGGGTAATTGGTCTTTTTACTTAGGCATTAGGGGTCCATCCGTATGCCTATGGGTGTCCTAAGGTCCTAATTGGGCCTTGGTATCCTCATTTTTCCAACGTTCTAGTGGCCACTCGCCACCATCATATTCTAAGGGTCATTCCCACCTTTGATTGGGCCTTGATCAGGGATTTTATAATTTGGATGTGTTTGCGCCGTCGACACGGACACAACGCCTTTTGCGGTGCCTCAATCGGAGCTCTAGATCTCAAGTTATAAGTGTTTTAGTGTCGTATGTACATAGAGTCTTAAAAATGAAAAAACGGAATGCTAGGCCGCTGCGCGACTGCGTCATGCGCCCTAGCCTCCTTAAGGAACAGAAAAAATGATGCACTGCTAGCGCGCTGTGCGTCTGCGGCGTGTGCCTCAGCGGGCGTGTCTGCAGACGCGCGGTACTCTCCGCCCGTCTTCCTCTTTAGTGGGCGCGTGTGCAGATGCGCCCGTTGGTTTCCTCTCAGACGCGTTCGATGCGTCTCATCCATCTAGGGCA
Organism: Warburgia ugandensis; assembly: GCA_035236585.1. Lineage (NCBI taxonomy): Eukaryota > Viridiplantae > Streptophyta > Magnoliopsida > Canellales > Canellaceae > Warburgia > Warburgia ugandensis. The sequence goes on from CP141131.1 coordinate 38,324,758, forward strand.
TTTCGGTTGTTGGGGGACCGGGGCGTCCTTGAGATGCCTTCGTTCATCCCTGAGGAACCAGTGTGGCCCTGGGGACGTCCCAGGGTCCTTGGTGACTCCCTAAAGGCCTATTCCCCATGGATTTTCATGCAAAAACTTAGGGAAACTGAGCCTAGGACTATGGGTGAGATGGTTTTGGGGAGTTTTTGGGCGTACCTACTTCATGGATGGCTTTCTGTCACAGCCCTGTCGGGCCCCCAGCAAGGATATTGTCCCGTGCGCACGCGCACGGGTTTTGGTCCTTCCCCCGCATCCAAGGGAAAATGCGTCCTTGCTGTGAAGGGAGAACCCCCCCTTATAACCAGGCCCCATCACCTTCCCCCTAGCGGTACCTCCCGTGTTCCTCCTCAGATTATCTTGGGACCCCTCACAAGGCCATCCCTCAAACCATCTTAGCACGGTTCGCCGTGTCGGGTTCCAGCTCTGATACCATTTTTCACAGCCCCGTCGGGCCCCCAGGAAGGATATTGTCCTGTCCGCATGCGCACGGGTTTTGGTCCTTCCCCCGCGTCCAGGGGAAAACGCGTCCTTGCTATGAAGGGAGAATCCCCCCTTATAACCAGGCCCCATCACCTTCCCCCTAGCGATACCTCCCGTGTTCCTCCTCAGATTATCTTGGGACCCCTCACAAGGCCATCCCTCAAACCATCTTGGCACGGTTCGCCGTGTCGGGTTCCAGCCCTGATACCATTTGTCACAGCCCCGTCGGGCCCCCAGCAAGGATATTTTCCCGTGCGCACGCGCATGGGTTTTGGTCCTTCCCCTGCATCCAGGGGAAAACCGGTCGTTACTATGAAGGGAGGCAGCAAGGATATTGTCCCGTGCGCACACGCACGGGTTTTGGTCCTTCCCCCGCGTCCAGGGGAAAACGCATCCTTGCTGTGAAGGGAGAACCCCCCCTTATAACCAGGCCCCGTCACCTTCCCCCTAGCGGTACCTCCTGTGTTCCTCCTCAGATTATCTTGGGACCCCTCACAAGGCCATCCCTCAAACCATCTTGGCACAGTTCGCTGTGTCGGGTTCCAGCTCTGATACCACTTGTTACCACCCCGTCGGGCCCACAGTAACGATATTGTCCCATGCGCACTCACGTGCCACGGGTTTTGCTCTTCCCCCGCGTCCAGGGGAAAACCGGTCGTTACTGTGAAGGGAGGCATTCAGGAGGAACATGGGAGGTACTGCTAGGGGGAAGGTGACGGGGCCTGGTTATAAGGGGGGGTTCTCCATTCACAGCAAGGACGCGTTTTCCCCTGGACGCGGGGGAAGGACCAAAACCCGTGCGCGTGCGCACGGGACAATATCCTTGTTGGGGCCCGACGGGGCTGTGACAAATGGTATCAGAGCCAGTCTCCTCATGGTGATGGGTGGCTAACCGCATGCGTGCCTCGGTCACACGAGTGCGTGTGTCCCCTAAGGGGGAGAGATCTAGCCTTGCCGGCTCAGGCACCGTGAGGTACCATGGCCTTGTGAGGGGTGGCGAAGCGGAGAAGGCCGAGGGGGCGACGGTTGAGAGTTAGTCCCATACCGCCTGGAGAGGGGAGCTGGGCTGCGTGATAAGGAGTGGGAACACTCCTCACAGTAAGAACGCGTTTTACCCTGGGAAGCCGGGGTGAGAACAAAGCCGTGCGGACCTAGTGGGCCCAAAGCGGACAATATTCTTACTGTGGACCCCACGGTGGGTGGGGTGTGTCAATTATCTAGCCTTGCCAGCTCAGGCACCGTGAGGTACCATGGCCATGTGAGGGGTGGCGAAGCAGAGAAGGCCGAGGAGGCGACGGTTGAGAGTTAGTCCCATACCGCCTGGAGAGGGGAGCTGGGCTGGGTGATAAGGAGTGGGAACACTCCTCACAGTAAGAACGCGTTTTACCCTAGGAAGCCGGGGTGAGAACAAAGCCGTGCGGACCTAGTGGGCCCAAAGCGGACAATATTCTTACTGTGGACCCCACGGTGGGTGGGGTGTGTCAATTATCTAGCCTTGCCAGCTCAGGCACCGTGAGGTACCATGGCCATGTGAGGGGTGGCGAAGCAGAGAAGGCCGAGGGGGCGACGGTTGAGAGTTAGTCCCATACCGCCTGGAGAGGGGAGCTGGGCTGGGTGATAAGGAGTGGGAACACTCCTCATAGTAAGAACGCGTTTTACCCTGGGAAGCCGGGGTGAGAACAAAGCCGTGCGGATCCAGTGGGCCCAAAGCAGACAATATTCTTACTGTGGACCCCACGGTGGGTGGGGTGTGTCAATTTGGTATCAGAGCCAAACCCCGACCCCGAGGGTGGATGGCTAGCCGCACCGTCGCTCGTGTGGTGACACACGGGGGCGTGTGTCCCGTAGGTGGGAGATGGCTACCGTGCCAAGATGGCCTGAGGGTTGGCCTTGTGAGGGGACCCAAGATGGTCTGAGGGCGGGACGCAGGAGAGTTAGTCCCACATCAGCTAGGGGGGTGATGGGCCTGCGTTATAAGGGGGAATGCCTCCCTTCACAGTAACGACCAATTTTCCCCTGGACGCGGGGGAAGGACCAAAACCAGTGCGCGTGCGCACGGGACCATATCCTTGCTTGATACCATTATGGCTACCGTGCCAAGATGGCCTGAGGTTGGCCTTGTGAGGGGACCCAAGATGGTCTGAGGGCGGGACGCAGGAGAGTTAGTCCCACATCGGCTAGGGGCGGTGATGGGCCTGCGTTATAAGGGGGAATGCCTCCCTTCACAGTAACGACCGGTTTTCCCCTGGACGCGGGGGAAGAACCAAAACCCGTGTGCGTGCGCACGGGACAATATCCTTGCTGGGGGCCAGACGGGGCTGTGACAAATGGTATCAGAGCTGGAACCCGACACGGTGAACCGTGCCAAGATGGTTTGAGGGATGGCCTTGTGAGGGGTCCCAAGATAATCTGAGGAGGAACACGGGAGGTACCGCTAGGGGGAAGGTGATGGGGCCAGGAGTGCCCGAGACTTCGGTCTCTCACAGCAAGGACGCGTTTTCCCCTGGATGCGGGGGAAGGACCAAAACCCGTGCGCGTGCGTACGTGACAATATCCTTGCTGGGGGCCCGATGGGGCTATGACAAATGGTATCAGAGCCAAACCCCGACCCCGAGGGTGGATGGCTAGCCGCACCGTCGCTCGTGTGGTGACACACGGGGGCGTGTGTCCCGTAGGCGGGAGATGGCTACCGTGCCAAGATGGCCTGAGGGTTGGCCTTGTGAGGGGACCCAAGATGGTCTGAGGGTGGGACGCAGGAGAGTTAGTCCCACATCGGCTAGGGGGGATGATGGGCCTGCGTTATAAGGGGGAATGCCTCCCTTCACAGTAACGACCGGTTTTCCCCTGGACGCGGGGGAAGGACCAAAACCCGTGCGCGTGCGCACGGGACAATATCCTTGCTGGGGGCCCGACGGGGCTGTGACATTTTCTCTCCACGTTTTCTCCTCTTGGTCACTGCTCCTCAACGGTTTTTCTTCAATGTTTTGGGCTGCCATTAGAGGCGCCCAAGAACTCTATTTATAGAGCTAAGAGAGGGTTCTGGAGGGGGCTCTCACCGCCTTTGAATGGCGGTGGAGAAACCCCTAGAATGGCGTTGATTTCTCCTCCAATCACTGCCGTTCTAGAACCTTCTAGAGGTTGAGGATGAAGGGTGCCCGTATCAAAACGGGCCCCTGTGTTTTGCAGTTAAATCCGTTTTTGTAAAAATTACAATTTTGCCCCTGAACTTCAAAGGGCCATAACTTGCTCATTTTAACTCCGTTTTGGCTGATTTTGGTCTTGTTGGATTCCTTTTTCCGAGATGCATCTAATGGTACCATTTTCAGCACTAAGTTTCTGGGTTCAGTCAAGGTGACTAGTGAAATGACCAAAATGCCCTTATCTTTAAAACTGAACTTTTCATGGGATTTTAATATTACAAAAATTGGGGTCATTACATTATTACCCCCTTAAAAGAATTTGGTCCTCGAAATTCCATAAATTATCAACTCCTAGGTATTTGTCTCCTTGTGATAGTGTACTCATATTATGATATTCTTTATGATGGTAAGATAGCCATCTAGGTCTTTTGATTTTTCTCACCTTTGATAAGATTACTTTATTGCAGGCCAACACTATCTATTAACAAGTCCATTAGTCATCTTCATTCATTCATTCTCATCATAATATGATCCTTATATGAGATTTCATCTTTGCACCACTGCACAATAATTCTTATTTCCTATAATTTTGATAAGATTCAAGCAATCCAATATCTAAGTATTTGCTAGGACAATCTCCTTTTTCACCTATGTGTTTATGGTGAAATGTCTTAAGTCATTAATATTATAATCCTCAAATAGAAGTAGTCATCTCTACTACTCCTATTTATACTACTTATCCTTGATTTTCTTTATTGTCTATGACCCTTGGACATGTGGACTGGCTATGAAAGGATAAAACCTGGGCTTTGATACCAACTGTGACGACCCGGATTTTCTCATGCAATATCTAATTTCCTAAGGCGGGGATGCATCCCTATTTGAAAACCATTATATAAAAAACCATGCAATGCAGCCAAAAACCTTTTAGTTTTAAACTCATTTTGAAAATCCCAAGTGTCATTTGCCTTCACAACAACCAAAGTGGTTTTTGAAAAACTTTAGAAATCATAAATGTTTTTCCCCAGGTCTATCCAGTCACAGCACATAGCCCAACTGTAATTAAATACAAATACATATATAACTGTCTCCTTTTTAATTCACTTGCTCGTAGCACTAATATCTATCCTGAAAAATGTTAAGGATAGGGTGAGTATATACTATACTCAGTAGGAGTCTATCACTACTAGTTTTATAATGCATGAGATGTTTTAAAATCATATGCTCATTCAAAACGTGTGTATGTTTGAATACTCAAGTGCAGCATCGATGTTAAAATCCATTGTTAAATTGAAATACTGACCACTTAAAGGATCATATAATCCAAAATCGAAAGTATCATATACATATATATCATAACATCATGATATGCATAAGATGATTCATGGAATCCAACTCATGGATCTCTAGTATGGTATGGTCGACCAACCTCATATCATGCCATATGCAATGCACATAAATCATCAAACCATAGGGTCCACTATGCCCACGACCTCCTCGCCGTGTGGTCCCCGGGTACCTGAGGACACTCGGTCATAGCCTCCACGGGGCCTATGACACGTCGACCCAGTGCCATGACACCAGTGGTAGCCCCCTGTACCACATGCAGTCGACGTAGGGACTTGCCTCTTTTTGGGCATGGTACCCATCCACCTAATAGTGGTAGACGCCGGGTGGCCAACCCAGACCCCTCGGCATAGCAGCCACGGGCTTACTTTCCCAAATCACATAAGATTAAATAAGCCAAAACCTCTTTTTTAAAACTTGTCCTCTTTGGGTCCCTCACAACTGCCTGGCCCTCGGCACTCCAGCGTCTTTCGGCAACTCTCAAGGACATGCAATCTTTGCGAGTACTTAAATGATGCAATGTATGCACTTGTTTGCAAAACATATATGTGCATAATGTATATGCAATCATTTCAAAACATGGCTATGTACAAAGCATTTATCATGCATGTTGAATTAAGTCATGCAAATCAAGTCATATATTTAAAACATATGTTCTCAAAAAAATAATAGTTCTTTTAAAAGAATCTAATAGTGATAGAGCACCTACTTGGCTAGGTCGCGCTAACCCTTTTGTCCTCGGACGCTCCTGATCATGGTTTGGGGAATCAAGGTTAGTTTGGCCTATCTTTTATAGGTTTTAGGGTAATTGGTCTTTTTACTTAGGCATTAGGGGTCCATCCCTATGCCTATGGGTGTCCTAAGGTCCTAATTGGGCCTTGGTATCCTCAGTTTTCCAACTTTCTAGTGGTCACGCGCCACCATCATATTCTAAGGGTCATGTCCACCTTTGATTGGGCCTTGATTAGGGATTTTATAGTTTGTATGTGTCCATGCCGTCGACACAGACACAACACCTTTTGCGGCGCCTCAATCGGAGCTCTAGATCTCAAGTTATAAGCGTTTTACTGTCGTATGTACATAGAGTCTTAAAAATGAGAAAACGGAATGCTAGGGCGCTGCGCAACTGCATCATGCGCCCTGACTTCCTTAAGGAACGGAAAAAAATGATGCACTGCTAGTGCGCTACGCGTCTACGGCGTGCGCCACAGTGGGCGCGTCTACAAACGCGCTGTACTCTCCGCCCGTCTTCCTCTTTAGCGGGCACGTCTACGGACGCGCCCATTGGTTTCCTCTCAGACGCGTTTGACGCGTCTCGTCCGTTTGGGGCGTTTCGGTCGTTGGTGGACCGGGGCGTCCTTGGGATGCCTTCGTTCATCCCTGAGGAACCAGTGCGGCCCTGGGGACGTCCCAGGGTCCTTGATGACTCCCTAGAGGCCTATTCCCCATGGATTTTCATGCAAAAACTTAGGGAAACTGAGCCTAGGACTATGGGTGAGATGGGTTTGGGGAGTTTTTGGGCGTACCTGCTTTGTGGATGGTTTTCTCTCCACGTTTTCTCCTCTTGGTCACTACTCCTCAACAGTTTTTCTTCAATGTTTTGGGCTGCCATTAGAGGCGCCCAAGAGCTCTATTTATAGAGCTAAGAGAGGGTTCTAGAGGGGGCTCTCACCGCCTTTGAATGGCAGTGGAGAAACCTCCAGAATGGCGGTGATTTCTCCTCCAATCACTGCCGTTCTAGAACCCTCTAGAGGTTGAAGATGAAGGGTTCCCGTATCAAAACGGGCCCCTGTGTTTTGCAGTTAAATCCGTTTTTATGAAAATTACAGTTTTGCCCCTGAACTTCAAAGGGCCATAACTTGCTCATTTTAACTCCGTTTTGGGTGATTTTGGTCTTGTTGGATTCCTTTTCCAAGACGCATCTAATGGTACCATTTTCAGGACCAAGTTTCTGGGTTCAGTCAAGGTGACTAGTGAAATGACCAAAATGCCCTTATCTTTAAAACTGAACTTTTCATGGGATTTTAATATTACAAAAATTGGGGTCATTACATGTAGTATAGTTTGTGTAAGTACGAGTCAATCGCGCGGGGGCTTGACATAAAAAAATTAGAGTTTAAATAAAATTTAATTTGCCATAGGTTAACAAAAATTTCAATAATTAAATAACAATGAAATAGAAACTCAAATCTATTGATTTAATGAAAAGTACATGATTCTAAATTCAAAAGACAAATAATTAAACAAAATAACAATTGAAATAAACTTCCTGAGCTTGATCATAGAAAGATTCTTCAATTCTAACCGCATCTAGGTTGATCAACCTTCATCAATCTATCACTCAATTCTGATTAATGATTCAATGGTTGGATTATGTAGATCTTTCAAAATTTGATGATCTGAATAAATGAAAGAAATTAAGATTTGGATGGGTTACATTAACTTTTTGGATGCAGATTAAGATTAGAGGCTAAGGATGAAGTAGGAATTGAATTCAGATGAAGATCTAAACATGAATGAAAATTTTGAAGAGAACAAAACATAAATTAAGGTGGCCCTCTCAGTTAAGGCTAAGCCATTGATTTGGTTTAGTTGAAACTAAACAGGGCTAATGTGGAATTATTTACATTCTTTTATGAGAAAAGGATAAACTAGGAACAAGACAAAACAAGGATAAGATGAAGAAAATGATTTAAGTGGAATTAAAAGAAATGAACTTGAGGGCAATTCTAGAAATTTCCCTGAAATTCTCCTTTCTTCAACCCGTAACCAAGAGAGGAAGCAGGTTTGTTTTGAAACACTGAAACAAAGGGAAGAAGATGGATTTGGGGGAAAACTAGAATAAGGTTTTCCTTATAATATTGAATGCTTGCAAATAGGCAAGAAATTAGATAGAAAATGGTGAAAAGTAAGGGCTAAATATGGCTAGAAAATAGTGATTAAAATAGCTTCGGTTAAAGTGGATAAAAGTGTGGAAAAGAAGTGGAAGAAGAGGAAAACAATAGTAGGAAATAGAGAAATAAATCAGTAATCAAACAAAGGGTGAAAACAATTAAGAAAAATAGGAAAAACACAATAAAATAGAGAGGAAAAACTGATGAGAAAAAAAATGAAAACATGACTAATGAACACAGCGAAAAATCAATGATGGATGGAATGGTAAAATTGTCTAAGAACGAAGAACGAAGTGAAAGAATGAATGGAAAACAAAGAGTGAAAACTAGTAGCTATAGCAGACAACTAAGAATGAAGTGGTGAAAAACTAATAGTTGAAATAGAGAAAACTGAAGTAGAATAGGGAGTTGTCCGACTAGTGATGGAAGGGAAATACAGTGATAATAAAGAGGAAGGAACCCAGTAAAAGTAGAGGATTGTGACATGTAGATGTTAAGGTAGAGAGAGAAGGTTGGGACCGTGATCAGGGATGACTAGAAGAGAGAAAATGAAAAGGAAATGAGGGGGAAAACATAGTAAATAAATGGAAGATGAATACTAAAACAAAGGTGAAAAATGACAGAACAAGGACAACCTAAAGGTAAGAAGCAAGGGAAAACTGATGGATGAAAACTGAAGGAAGAGAAAGCAGATGATAGGTAAAAAGAGAGAAAGAGAGGATTTTCTTCTGTTCCTTCTTCTATTTTCTAAGGTGGAACTCCTTATGTCTCTTCCATCATGCCCCCATTTTCCTCTTAATAGATATTTTCTTTGAATTTGTTGTTGAGTCCAATTAACTTCTCTATTCCTTATCCAAATTTACAAATTGTTTTTGGATTGTCTTCCAATCTCCTTTTTCTAAGTAGTTTCCTCCTAGATTGGTTCTTGCATGATCTAATTCATTTACTTTGAGTTGAGTCTTTCAATTCCTTTCTAATTGATTTGCAACATATAAAACTCAATTAGAATAATCCTAGTCATGCTTTAATTATCTAATTAGCTTCGACGATCATTTGGCTACTAAATTTTGCAAATCAATGGTTGGATGATCAATTGAAGATAAAATGCATATTTAATTTAAATTTTTAAAATTGATTGATTAGATGATTCAACTAATTTAGGGTTATTGTAGCTCAAATTGAACACTCAACAGCATCCCTGAACTCATTCCTTACTATGATAACAATATTTGCAAAATGAGTTTGCTCCATCATTTGTTACTAGAAGGCACCCTCTCTCATGATGACAAATGTTCCTTGACAATCTTATGATCATCTATCACAATTGTTGCCCTTAGGACCCTCTCAATCCCCAATATCCAAGTCTTAGCAACATTTGATTCTTCCTCTCTAGACAAGGCTAGGGTCATCTTCTTAAAGTGGTTTGGCATATTATTCGATCTACCAACATGTCCTCCCTGTGCCCCTAGCTAGCTATGTCATGCTGCCTATTGCATATAGTGTCCAAACTATTGCATAAACTGGTGCAAATTTTCTTCTCCAATGTTTACTAAGGAACCATATGCAGAATGGGTGGGTCCAAAGGTAGCTGGGATATATCTTCTTTGAGCCATTTACTTTAAAACAAATAACCTGTCATGACTTTTCTACATAGCTAGATCAAAGGTCTCTTTCTCTAATTATACTAGGGCATACGTTATTGGCTATCGATGTCTTTTAGGGAGTAATTTACTATAATGGCTAAGCTTGGGCTTTAATACTAAATCTATCACTCCCTAGGTTTTCGTAAGACAATCTTTACAAAAGTTAAATATATTTTTACAAAGGTAGGGAATTCCATTGAATTTTTCCTTTTTTTTATACTATTTTTCTTCAAAAAACATCTTTTCTAAGACACCCAAGGGCCAATTTCTCACATAAAAAGTGACATCAATTTTTAAAATATAATCCCAAGTTAGGCATATATAATCCAATTAACCACAAAATAAACATGCAGCAATGAAATAGCATCCATAGGTTCTTTATATTGAATAGCCTTAAACATAAAAATAAATAATAGAGACATCCTGGTTACTAGTCCTCTCATCAACTAAGCACAATGTTATGTGCCTTATCGTCAGCTAGTCAAGTAGCTCTTCCTTCAATCTCTTGTTCCTTTGATCTAGGATATTGTAAATATTTGAGCAAGTAGCTTGTGTAGGTGAAAATGAGATTGAATTCACAAGAAAAGCATTCAAACATGACTATAACTTAAATCTAGTTTCACATTAGTAGGGACATAAAACTATATAATTTGAACATATCCACAAATGATAAAAAGAACCAAACAACATGACACACTCAAATGTCTATGGAGACCCACTAGCTCCATTTAGCATGTTTGTACATGAGCGTGTAACTATATAGCTCGCTTATTGAGATTAATAACAACAAAGTTAGAAATGTACAATAAATGTCATGGAACACCTATGCTCATGTCAGCTTTATTGTCGTGTGCCGTCCAGTATCTCATAAAGAGACTCCCACTACATCCTCATAGGGTGTACTACTATCTTGAAAGGGTGTCATGAGTCACCTATAATGGAATCTACTACCACTCATGGCATTGGTAGAAGGCCAACTAGTATAACTTCTTAGAATAGTTTCCTATAGGCTCAATAGCCTACCAGTAAATGTCAAAGATTGGGGTATTCTATACCCACATGTTACTTGCAAAATGATATACACATAGATGCTACATATAATATCCTTGGAATTAGCATTTTTAACCTTGGAATTGCTTAATTTATCACTAATTAGTGTTTATTTTTCATTTTACAAGACTAGAAAATAAGTGAGAAAAGTGCATATTAATGGTAACTTGAAACCTTAAAAGAGAGCTATCCTACCATTCGAGTAAAGTCATTGACCCACATGTCAAGAACTAAGAAGATTAGAAGTTCAGATATGTATGTGGGTTTCCTTTTCAAATTCAAAGGGTTAGAAACCCTAAGCATATGACCAACCTTATCTACCCAATGAGGGTGCCATTACCAAAAGAAAAGGTGGAGAACTTCTCATGCATGCATTAAAACCAGCATCCTACGAGAGCTTCTAAGTGAAGCCATCATGCCACACAATGAGTCATGCCTATAGTACTTGTTGAAGTGCAATTACTTAGAAACTAGGCCTTGCATGAGGATATTCTTCCTTCACTCACTCACTCACTTACTCAAGAAAGGGATCCACGTAGAAGTCTATGATTTTTCACAATGGGAGGATGTGCTACACTCTCTAAAACATGTTTTTACATAGAGAAAAGAAGGAGAAAAGAAGGGTGAAAAAAGTTAAAGTAAAGATAAAATAAATGAGAAATATATGGCTCTCTTTCATCTAACCTTGTAAGGTAGCAATGGCCAAGATTTATCTTCAATTAGGGCTATCCTAGTAGCATTCAATGGAAAACGTTTTCTAAGGGAATTCTAGGATGGACCAATGGGAATTCAACATGCAAGAGAGAGAGAGAGAGAGAGAGAGAGAGAGAGAGAGAGAGAGAGAGAGAGAGAGAGAGAGAGAGAGAGAGAGAGAGAGAGAGAGAGAGAGAGAGAGAGAGAGAGAGAGAGAGAGAGAGAGAGGTGGGTAGTTATGGAACGACCTTGGGGGTGTTTGTCTTCACCAAGCACCTCCCTCTTAAGAAAGAGAAGGAGTTGCTTCTGTGAGATAACAAAGGTTTGATGTGAGTGCATGAGGTAAAACAGGAAGAAAGAGGAGCATACACATCACCTTTTCATTTTTCTCTCTCTTGCCTTCCATGCACATCCCTCTATATGTTCCACGCATGAAGTTAGATGTTGTGATTGAGTGAGTTGCTTCCTTGGGTTGTGGCTACTCGGTGGTGTCCTATCTACTTGTTAAGTAACACAACAAGTAGAAGGCATCATGTGGTTGATGATTGAAGGTGGTATTGCGATTTGGAGAGGAGTCGAAAGCAATCTTCATTGAGTGACACGATGGGAAAGTTGGTGACATCTACTCCATTCCCTAGGGGACTTTTATTTGCTTTTAGTTTTATTCATGTATTTACATTCATGTAATACTCAAGGTTTGATTCTATGAAAATTATTAGTCTTTATTTTAGTTGTTAGTTAGCTTTGTGTTAATGTTGTTTTCTATTATTCTTTCATTAGTTTTGCTTAGATTGTTAGTTAGTAATTATTTTATATTAATGTAGTGTATCATCTCAAGTGTGTTTAGAATAAGCTAGTGGGAATAATTTTTAGTATAATTTTTATTTTTAATATTGTATAGATAGATTTCACCTTTGGGTTAGGATGTCACCACACTAAATTTAGGTATTTTCATGCTTAACTTCAGATTTGAAAATTGCTAATATATCAATTTCAAGATTGCCAAATTAATTTACATATTTGGTATTATTTTCATAAGACATATCATATATCTCCTACAGTTTAGAAACCAAATATGGTACATTACTTAATTGACTATATAAAATTCTTAGATAATTTGTGCCCTAAAAAGACAAGTTATGCTTTGTAAAATATACTAAGTTAGGCAAAACCCTGGGATTGAGTGAGTCTACAAATTAGGGCTTTTAAGTGTCTCCACCCCTCATTTAAGTGATTGTCTATAATGGAGAAAATAATGAAAAAAAATAAGGTGGAAAATTTAGGAAAAACTTAGGGTTTCATTTGCTTTGAAGGGACATAGATCTAAGGGTTTCCTAATTAGGAAACCACCAATATTGACAACTAAGCAAGGGGGAGCATCACCTTCTAGGAGGGCGGCTCCCTCCTTAAGTAAAAAAATGTGGAACCCTAAGTTTATGTGGTTGAAAATGTTAGGAAATGGATTAGGAAAGTGGGGTTTTCTCTCTTGATGAAGCCCTCAATGCATGATCATCTTACCTTTTACAAATATCTCTCAACATCCATTAAAAATCACACTTTTAACATAGGATAGTTGCTTGTTTTGATGCTCCAATCATGTGGCTCCATGTTGCATTCATCTATGGCTTCATGGCTAACTTTGAAGAGTCATTCCTTGGTGGCTTAAGTGGCTTCAAGGCTTGAGTAGCTTCCCTTCTTTAGGTTTCCTAGTTGGACTCAGAAACCTCATGAATGGCTCTAATTCTCTTGCAAATGATGGAAATGCATGGTTTGTTATCATGGATCATTTGAGTCACCTTTTATGCTTTCCATTGCCTTCTTGCTTCCTTAAGATAATTTTTAGGAGGGGGCTCCACCCCTACACTCCCTCCCAGCAAGGATGTGTCACCCCTTACACCCTATCGGGAAAATTGCACCCTTACTATATCGTGCAGCTTGACTCGCAAAAACTTTGTGAAGCACAATATAGGCCGTTGGATCATCTTCTCACTTCCTACAAAAAAAGAATAAAATCCCTAACTAAATCCTAAATTTTTTTTATTATTCATATACTTACTCTAGATTTGGTGTTGAACCTACAAAATATTAAACTTTTAAATTATTAGGCTAGAAATACTTGTGTTACATAGTCTTGGTTATATTAGCCCATCTTAAAATGTACTACAAATTTATAATTCAAATGCATTAGATGCAGGTAAAAAATTAGTTATATGCTATATGTAAGACATGAAAAGATTAAAAGCTTACTTATTTATGATTTCCATCAACGTGGGAATGATGTGCCATCCATAATTATAAAAAAAGAACACATGCCCACCATGCACACCAAAAACTAATAGTATTCAATGAGACATATATACATAATCATATGAATTGCAATTAAAGTTTACAATTCTCATGTGTAGAACACAAGTTGGCAAGAAAACAAAAAAAATTAAAAATTACCTACTATTGTAGGGAATCATTAAGCCCTGCGCCTTGGATCACCGACATAACCTTGGAATATATCATAAATTCATATCTCCATTGTCCATTGCTTCTCCACTCCACAAATGACACCGGGGTCAAGGAATTGGTATAGTACATCATTGACCTCAAAAAGGCTCATTGTATCATTCAAGAAGCTATGAATAAGAAATAATTATTACTTACCATGAAAAAATAATACATAATATTAGGTATCATTATAAAATTAGATATTTGTATATGCATCATGTAGGAGACAATGTGAGGATGCTCAAGTTGATCCTATTGGAAAACTCTTAATATGTCCTCTACCATAAGTAGAACTTCAAGAACATCATCAGCAAGCATCCCAGCCCCTGTATGGGGTTAATTGTCCTATCTTTGTTGATGAGTTTGTAGAGTAACCTAAAGGATTGAGGCACATCAGGTGGGACTTCCATGCGATCCTTGGATGGTTGCCTTAAAAATTTTAGAGATTTTTAATCAATATTAATCATTGAAGATATTCAAGTTTATGATGAAAAATAAACATAAATACTAGTATCTATTCCATTAGTATGACAATAGTTAATGGTGCAATAGTGGGCAACCTCGATGGTGCTTTCTATTGCATATGATTAACCTTACATATGGTTAATAAAAAGTTTAATTGAGGTCTATAGTTAAAAAATGATGTTGAGGATGGTGGTATGAAAAGATATATACTATGGATTCTATGGGAATGTCAAATTCCTCTGGACAAATGATGGGATATGTAACAGCCTACCCAATAGTAAAAAATATTTTGCATTTTAAAGGTAATGGTAGGCATGCATTCGCATGTAAAGCCATGGTAATAGAGACGTGCTTAGTTTGTGGAGGCATATTATTTTGATGCAAAATTATTAGTTCAAGCTCATAGCATGAACCAACTACGATGATGTTTTGATGAGTATTCAAGGCCAATAGGCATTGAACCACATGCAAATTAGATATACATCACATAATAGAAAGGTTGAGATAGGAGAATTACAGAATGATAATGAAAAAGTTTTAGTGTTTACATATATACCTCCTAGGCTGAAATTTCTCTTTTGAAGGGCATAGGTTGTCCTTCATGAACTTCTTCTATATGAGAATTGTAGCTTGCATTTGATTGAGGTACAGGACAAGAAATTACCTCCAACCATCCTTCCTACAACTACCTAATTAGATACATTTTTACCTTTCCACACATTTGTTCATAGGCCTCCTCGTTGTCAAGTGTCGATCTTTTTCAATCAAAGTATTTAGAAAGAACAACACCATGCCCTTGGGTCCTTACTCAACAAGGGTGGTCCTTATTATTGTCGATAGCCCCACACATAATGTCATTGTTGGCAGTACTGTTTCTTAGAATTCCTATACTTGCGCTTTCTTGGGTAAGTATGTCCTACAAAATTTAATTAGAAGGACATGAACAATTAAATTCATTAATTTCATAAAATTTAAGGTAGTCAAGGGTAGACATGTGCAACCACTTACAATGCTAGCAGGAACTTTTGCAATAACTTCTATGAAGGTTTGGTCTTTATGGCCCACCAAATGCCAAAGGTCAGCATGGTCAATGGGATCTGTAGTCCCAACTTTCTTTTACTATCAAGCAATACACTATAGTTATGTAATAAAGCATATATAACTACGACATAATTTGAAAGGTATAAACTATCACAGATACTTACTTCACATTCTTCTAAACAGTGATAGTCCAACTTAGTGAGGTGGTCTTTCTCCCTCTTTCACTCTTTTCCTGGACATTTGTATGTACGCAATTAAGTGCAAGCAGATGTTATAAATAATTATTTCAATGAAATGTTATTTTAGAACATACCTGAAATGTGTTGGATGTGCATGTAATAACCCCAATTTTTGTAATTGATTGAGAAAATCAATAAAGTTCGAGTTTCAGATATTTCGGGCTGAAATATTAGGGTTATTTAGAATATAATTTTTATAAAAGTATAATCAAATAGTAAGACATGTAAAATTAAAATTAAACTTAGCAAACCCTTCAAAATGACTATAAGCACAACAAATTCTAAATTCGGATGAAAAATCCTTAAGTTTCTTCATTTATTCTACAAAAGGGTAAAATAGTAATTTTACCCAAAAATCAAAATATGAGACATCAAAATTTAGAATGTATTGAGAAATATGAATCCAACGCCACTAAGTACACTCAAATTCGAGATCATGGGAATAAAACCCAAAATTTTATACATAAATGGCAAAACGGTCTTTTTACACCATGTGGGGCCCACAAGGGACCCAAAAATGAATCTTATGAGCAGCCCACATGAAGTCATGGGTCAACAAACACCATCTGGTCTTTGGAAATAAAAATGGAGCATGGGAGACTTTCATGCCATTTAATAATAAAATTTTTAATATTATAATCATGAAAAAAGGACCAAAATGGTTATAAATACAACCCCAAAAACCCTCCAAAAATGCTCATAAAATCCCCACAAAATTTTCTTCACTCTCCCTGAAAAATTAGACCTAGATCCCTCCCCAATAACCCAAAATTTCCAAGAGATATCTCTCTTTGCAATTTCTTTTTCTTTTTAGATTGGAACAAGAGACCTAAAATCAATTAGGCACTCTGATCCAGATCTAATTTCATCAATTACATCGTCCAAAACTTCCCACCGTATCTATTCTACAAAATCCCTAAAGCAATTTCAAGATCCAACGGTTCAAACAACGGGAATTTGCAAGAAAGGTGGATCTTGGGCCATATTTTCATCAACAAAGTATTCTTTTTAAATTGGGCATATAACCAAAGTTTTTTCTCCAATCAGGGAGGTGGGAATACTTTCTATAGATGTTTAATACTGGTTTATGTAATTTTTAGTTTATTGTAATTTATTTTGATGCTAATATAAGGTAAAAATAAAGTAATAACAAAACCCTTATTTTAGGATTACAGAGTGCTCAGATGAAAATTCTGACTACACCAATAGATCCAGAAGGGTCCAAAACCCCTAGGGTAGAATTTTCACAAAGATCTGAGACATTTTAGGCCCTCAATTGAGAGGGGATTAATTGGACAGTCTAAATCGACTATCCGATCTCCTGATCGGACAGACGATGTTCCGCGCGAGTCCGTTGATGCCCCGTGCGGGCACTTCTGCATCTCATCATAGCGGACACGCCCGACGAACCGACCGCGTTCCGTGCGCGTCCGTGGACGCTCCGTGCGGGAGCTTTTGTATTTCATCGAAGCGGAAGTGCCCGACGAATCGAGCGCGTTCCGCACGCGTCCGTGGACGCCCCGTGCGGGAGCTTCTGTATTTCATTGAAGCAGACGCGCCCAACGAAATAAGCCCTTTCCACCTGGTTCGTTCCCCCCGACTAATCTGGGCCATCCGTTCCTTGGGCCCAGATCAAATCCAAGCCCTAGGAAGGACTGTGAACTTCCAGATCACATTCTAGAGTCATCTAAACTTCAAATTGAGATTGGAAAGAAGCTATGGAAAGCTTGAAACCTCTATTTTCTTATGAAATGATAAAATGGACATAATATTAAGTAAAACTTTCTATATTAAGGAAACAAGTTTCCAATTGCCTAGATCTTCAAGATTTGAGATGATCAGATCTTGGAAATAGGTTTTAATAATGATATACTATTGAAATAAAGTGATATCTATGGTTTAGTTGGACATATCTGAGATATATTAAGGGATCTACCCATTATGGTAGAAAAACCCTAAAAATACAAAGGGACCCACTTGATCAATGAGATCAAGTGTGATCAGATCCTTGGGATGGATAGAATGAATGTTGGTATGATGAAATCCAAGGAAATCATGGATGGATTATGACAAAAATAGATCAATATGATCTTTGGACCTTAATAAAGAAAATCCCCTAACTATAACTAAAATCCTTAATCAAAGGAAAAGATGTAAGATCTAATGGTTAGATCATAAGTAAAGGTTTCTACAAATGTTAATGCAATTAGTTTCATTTTATATAATAGCATTTTAAATATGATTATGTATAAAGCATGCTAGTATAACATTTAGACTTTAGCATGATATGTGATTTCATTGTTATCATAAGGTGCTAGATTTAATTATCTTAGGGGCACTTTAGTATGATTTCATGCCTTTCTAACTTAGGACAATGCTAGAATTTCATACAAGTTTATACTATAGTATGAGATTATACCTTAAGTCCATGATAGTTTAAATTGAGTTATTAAGATATATTAGTTGGTAATCATGTTAGAGTAATTTCAAGTACCTTGCCTCATTATAATTAAATGTTAAATTACGTAGTTTTATGCTTTGAATTTATAATTCATTTATGGTTAAATGTTAATAGTAGATCTACTTGTTATGAGATAAAGAGCATAAAACATCAAAAATGTAATCTAATGAGAAAGTAGAGCTTCATGACACAAATAATAATGGAGTACTTTGCACTTAATTAGTAAGGGTTATAGTTAGTAGGACAATATAAGGATTATCAAATCCTTGGCCCAAACTAGGAAAAGAATAATAAACCCCATGAATGACATTATACATATTCATGGACTTAATTAAAATCCATTAGAAAGAGTACTTAGGGTAAACATGCTTATAGGAACCTTATGAAAGGTTGAGCTATGGTCATTCTAGTGAATGATGAACATAGTGGTTAAGGGGGTTATCTAATAGAGCCTCGCTCTTCCCCTACCTTCCGTTGACGTTTGTGAGGTCTAAATGCCTCCTTACATGAGGATTGAAGTAACCACTTTGTGTTCACCCATTCAGCTAGTAAGTCTTAGCCAATTGGAAATAAGAGGAGCAGTCTAAATTTAGGCTTAAATAAGTTACCTTCAACCAACACATTAACTGATTGAATAATAATAATAAGAGCATAAAAGGTTAGTAAATTACCTAACCCTAATTAAAACAGTAAGTAAGATAAGGATGATCAAACAAGATCCATTAGATATTGGATGATCAAGAACCATAAGAATAAGAATATTATATTGTACTTAGTATCCATGTTTATTAGTAGGCTTGTTATAGTTCATTAGATTAAATAATCCAAACCCTTGATCAAAGATGATTTCAGGAAGAAAACTAAGATCATCCTCCTTAGGGATGATCCAATAACTAAACTTAGATCAAAGAAGAACTAGATGATAGAAGATCTAGGACCTTGATCTTTATCAACATATGTAGATTATCAATCAATGGATCTATGAAAGATCAAGATCAAGGAGATGGACACACAAAGACTTAGAGATAGAAACATACTTAGATATGAATAATCTAAAGATCATTCTAAACATTAGATCTAGTGATCAATAGGATTGTTCAAAATTTATATATTGACAATATGTATGGATGTACAAATTACATACATCAGTCAGGATCATGGAAGAGTGGGGAAAAGAGATCAATCCTTAAAGGTAGGAGGATTTTATGAATGCATTTACATGAGATATACATGATTGTACTCATGATCTTATGTTGACAAGAGTAATGTTAATACTTGTATTAAATCTCTTGAAAACCTTATGATCCAACCAAACACTTATAAGATGGTTAAGGACTAAACTATAAGTGAATAGGGAACTAGAAAATATTTCAGCCCTAAGCAAACAGACATATGGTCTGATATATATGAAATCTATTTTACATACAAGCTTGGAGGCTTGTGAGTTTGTTTTAATAGGCATAAGCCTAGGGGAATGCTATTGCTAGAGGAGTTATGAGGGTTTGGCCAACCGCTCCTTGAAATTTGATGATATGATGATACCTTGCCCTATGAGAGGCTAAAAGTCGGGTGGTGGCAATTATGGGAAGGCCATCACTGTGAAAGTCTTGCCCCCTCATACGGGCAGTGACATAATATTTTCCACCGTGGTATTAGTGGTGAACAGGGCAGTTATTCGAGTGCGCTAGTACGGATTAGACTGCAGCATAGCAACCTTTCTGATTATTTTGCACTATGATGCATATGAGAATAGGCATAGTGAAATGCCTTATGTTGTAGCATAATGAAATGCTAGGTAATTGTATATTACCAATATTTCCCAAGAAGGGAAATTCCCAATATAAGATTAGCTGTAATACTAAATTCTCATAATGAAGAGAATTGATCAGCTTAGTTGGGAATGATATTTGACTACTTTCACAAATTTAACTGGTTTACCCATGAAGGGTATGTGTGTATATAGATATACATAACTTACAAAGTAAAAAGTATGTTTAAGGATAATGGGATTATGAAGTATTGGAATTTCATTGTCAATTTTATGTTTCTTGAATCCCCTACGAAACATTGCTTGCTGAGATATTGTACTTGTTGCAATATCTCAGATACAGGGAAGGAGAGTTAGGAGCTGAAGACCATAGAAGTCTTGAAGAGAATAATCTTCAAGGTATACTCTTGAAGACATGTATTTTTCTTTATTGAGAGTTTTATTGTATGGTGAGCTTGAGTTTTGAATTATGTAATTTGGACAAGTACTGTAATAGATTTGGATGTACTATGAACCACTAGATGGATCCTGGAGATTTAATAAAAGTATATTCCTTCAATGGAATTTTATTTTGTACACAAATTGTACTTATGTTATGTATGAAGTAGTGACTTGGGTTTTCAAAACAAGTTCTAAAGAAAAGAATTTCCGCTGCTTTGTTTTGCGAAAATTTTTTACTCTTAAGGGCCTTACCTTTCAAAATACATTACAAAACGTGTTACAAAAACTCGGGTCGTCACATTGCAGACCTTTACAAATTCATTTCGCACATCTTGGTCAATGCCACTGGAATAAATGGTAGGAACTGTGTACAACCTCAATAGATCATCAACATGTGGACCTAAGTGATTGTGAATAAGGTAGTTATTCCATTTTCCCCATTGCTCACCAACTCCTTGCGAAGCACATATCTTCTTGTCCTCATGTATCTCAAAGGTAGTCCACAAAGTATAAACAAGCATGTTATTATATTTGAAAATAAGAATATAAAGTATGTTATATATTATATAATACATAATATTTCTACATACCTTCACCGTCATCCATATTGAATCTTTGATTGTTAGTGACACGTCTCCAACCATCAATCATGATCAGCACCATGCTTCAAAGAAAAAGGAAACTACTATAAGATGTTGCATTGCCACTTATCTCTTGCCCCTTACAAATGTACAAAACATTTTCTTTGATTCCCTTTGACTTTCTCTTAATAACCTTTTGTATTATTGTTCACCCTCTACCCATTCTCTTTTGAGCACTGCTTAGATTGGCCTCTTGTCATTTTGTTCACGTTTCATCTTTACTCCAAATGAGAACATAATGAAATCAAAATAATGAAATCAAATAGTCCATGTAATGCATTTAAAGACCACAAAGTAGAACAAAACATACGGAACATGGTTGTTTTAGTACAAAGGTAGCATTAGCTTATGAATTTAGAGTGGTATTTAAATGGAAACTATTTCATTTTGATTATGAAATCCAACAATTTAAAGTAAAAAATAAAGTTAAGTTGAAGGAGCAAGCCATGGCATTGGATGACCTCTTTTCATTTGAAAACTAAATCTGTCCATAGTACCTACTTTAGTTGTTTCAATTCCAAATGAGATCAAGTTGTCAGCAAATGGTGTTGCCGTGTAGGTCACAAGAATCAAAACTAAAGGAGGAAGAATAGAGACCTACAATGGGGAATCCAAAATGGATAAGTGTGAAAACTTCACTATCTTAATGTTCAATTGCATAAAATTGACTTTCAAGGAAGACTAAACTGACTATGGATATGAATGATTTGTTCCTTTTCTTATTATATCGAACTAAAAATAAGTGTGCAACTCTTAAAACTTGTAGGATTGAAAACTTGCTCTACATTTTGTTAACATTATTGTTGATTTCAAGAAAACCTCTATCTTATATTAACACCGGACATGAATTCTAGCAGTTGCTTGGAGTTGCATGACTAGAATTCAATGACTTTTCTAATGTTTATCTTTGCATAAAATGTAATATCATGGTATGATATATATTAATCAATCATTCTAGTGGGAAAAGCCAAGGCTATGATGACTCATGCTTAAACCATTACAAGAACAAAATCTAATTAAGAGATTATGGATATATAGTATATCTCTGTAGGAAATGCAATACAGAATTTTGGTAGAAAGTTATGGTTTGTTAAGTTAATAGAAATAGGCCAAGGCTAAAAGCCATGGATAGCATGGACCCACATTACACTAGCAAAAGCCATGAATAGCATGGACCCACATTCCACTAACAAATGCTACCAGCATGAATTGTCAATGGGTGCTAAATATAAAGAGGAAGAGGCCTATGATACAATAGTAACTGAAGAAAAAGATACTATATTCAAGATAGCAAAATTTTCAAGATTCTCTACCACATACTAAAAATGAACATATAGCCAAAAAAGTCTATGTAACAAATTCAAGAACTACCAAAAAAACAATCATTGTCAATTGACCCATTCAACAAACACAATACACTAAAATAGAATAATTAACAATCCTGAAGACAATACTTCATTCTAGTTGAATCACCAAAATCAATTAAAGAATAGATTATACAAGTGACCTTGAGGTCACAAGTTCAAGGCGTGGAAACAGCCTCTTGCAAAAATGTAAGTTAAGGTTGTGTACTATAGGTTCTTATGGTCTGCCCCTTCCCCGGACCCCGCATAGGTGGGAGCGTCGTTCACTGGGGCTGCCTGTAATATACAAGGAAAAAAAGGGTGAGAGAGGGAGTTGAGCACAATTAGTTTTTTTTGTCTATGCGCAACTGACAAGGGAGAGAGAGAGAGAGACTAGGGGTCGCATCCAACTTGTTTTTTTAGTTGTATCGACTGGCTAGGAGAGAGAGAGAGGGGGCGGGGGTATTCTGAGAAGGTAGGGAATTAATTCATAGAGAGAACTCTTGTAAAAGATTGAGACGAAATGAGAAATGGCATGATGACAAAAATTTCCTTCTTTTATAGTGGGACTTTGAAAGTTAAAAAAAATCTGACTTTAAAAAAGGGTTTTTGATATACATAGAAGTATTACATGGAATGTTCTTATATTTAGTATGTTTTAAACCTTGATTTAACTTAAATATTACAAATTAGGGTTTATTTCACATTTGTAGAATTAGGGTACAAATTAAGAAAACTGCTATTTTTAGCAACTCAAAACCTTAAAATAAAGCTATTCCACTATTCGAGGAAAGCCATGGATTCACATGCCAACAAATAAGAGGTTAAAAAATTCAAAATGTAGAGGGAGTGTAATTATCAAATTCAGCACTATCAGAAATCCCAAGGGCATCAACTAATTTTATCCATACAAGAGTAGGCATCCTTATCAAAAGACAAGGTAGCAAGCTTCTCGTGCATGCATGCATTCGATCACCTTTGGAGAGCTTCTAAGTGAAGGTAAATCCACATAAAATGAAGGCACATATACATGGACAACTAAGTAAAGCCTGTGACCCACTGGTAGACATTCTCATCCACACACTCTCTCACTTATTCAAAAGAGGTACCCACATGAATTACACATTTTTCCAAAATGAGGACATGTTATACACTCAATTACTTGTGATTTTCATGGATAAAATATAGGACAATAAAAAGAAGAAGAACGTGTAAGGGAGAGAAAAAGAAATGAGAAATCTATGGTCACTATTCATCCAGACTTTTGAAGGATTAGAGGCTAAGATCTACTTTGCATTAGGGTAATCATAGGAGGCATCCAATATGAAGCAACCTATAGGAGAGAATCAAGGAAATGTCAAGATGGACCCATGAAAATTAAGCATGTAAGAAAACTAGAGTGGAAGGTCATTGGTGGAGATTTTTTCAGTGGGTTGTCAACCATTTTTTGAGGAACAACACATTGGAACCAAAGGGCTGAAAATGTGTTTTCAAGGAGGAAAGGTAGGTGAACTAGAATGAAGCTTAAGGGAAGAAAACATGTACAACTAAGGAGGAATCTAAGTAAGGGAAAAAAACATGTTTCTTGGAAGGAATGACATATAAAATCCTAGCAATCCATTATAGGATCGTGCTTTGTCCCATGGCTAAAGAAAAAAATGAGAAAAGAAGAAAGAATAAGTGAGATTTGATCTGCAAATGAGGAAGGCAAGTAATGAAAATTTTGGATGTGATTTA
This sequence comes from Warburgia ugandensis, assembly GCA_035236585.1. Lineage (NCBI taxonomy): Eukaryota > Viridiplantae > Streptophyta > Magnoliopsida > Canellales > Canellaceae > Warburgia > Warburgia ugandensis. The sequence continues at coordinate 38,348,676 of CP141131.1, forward strand.
TAAGAAAAATACTTGTGTAATTCAAAGGAGGGAAAGAGAGGATGAGAAGAGAGAAACATAATGGAGAAAAGGTAACGAGATAAGGGAAATATGAAGGAGGTTTCCTGAAAGGAGATTGGCCAGAGGAAAAGGATAGGAAAGAAGGGAGATTTTGTGTTATCTGGGATAGGAACAAGAAAAAATTATAAATGGAGCACAAGAGGGGGATGTCCAAACCATTGAAAACATTCACATTCCACTGGTGTTTGGATGTGGTGAAAATCAAAAAAGGGAGAAGTGAAAGATCTCACATCTTCAAAGGCTACCCACGAGCACATCCTAAGGTGGAGAAGAGTCCTCCAAGGTAGGACAACCACTTATTTCACTATCCATCTCCATTTTTCTCATCCTTCTACATCCATCTCTTCCAATGCATCATCTTTCCATTTCACACATCAATGCACAATCCATCTTCTCATTTACCATCCAAACCCTTCCATCTCCACCCCCTCCTTACTATCTCTCCATCACGCCTCACTCTCTTCTATATGTTCTCTACACATCCACGTAGCATATTCCCTCAATTCTTGCTTCACCCTTCAAAGCAAGCATCTCACCTTTCAATGCCTACTATCTTCATCCCCTCCTTATCACCAAACGTTCACACTTTACCCCTTCTCCTATCAATGGCCCACTCTTCCATTCCTTTCTTGTCTTCATCTCTATTTTACCCTTGTATTTCATGCATACCCATCCCCTTATCTTATCTCCCATCTTTCACTTCAATGCCCTAGCATCTTTACATTTTACATTTTCCTTCCTGTTAGCATTGGATGATTGTTGATGAGTGGTGGGTATCTCCTAAGGTTTGTGACTGTAGGGTGGTGATCTAGGTGTGTTGTTGTTGATGACACAACAATACACAAGTCATTGTTTGGTTGGTGATAGCAAGGTGGTGGTGTGGGTAGTAGTGAGTTCAACTGAGGATTCCGTCATGTGACACAACAAGGAGAACTTTGGAGATATCATTCCTTTTCCATAGGACTATTGTATTTCTTTAATTTTTTATGTACTCCTTCCATTTTCAATCAATATAAAATGTTACTTAGTTGCTTTATTTCCTTTTGGTGTAATTGAATTCTTTTAGTAGTTAATGGTTCTTGTAGTTTTATAGTTTTTCACTTTTATTGCTTAGAATAATTGCTAAATAAAATTTTGTAGTTTTCTTTAAAAATCAGGAGTAGCTAAATTCTTTTTCCTAGGGTTCAGATGAAATTGTAATGAAGGAAATAATTTTGTAGTTAATAAATTGTGATTTAGAATGTGCTTAATATTATTTTAAAGATCTAAGCAACCAATTTATATATCTAGTGATGTTTACATGGGGAATATCTTGTATTTCCTATGGTAAAAATACTAGGTGTGTTAGATTAGGGAAACTTATTCTATGAAAATCTTTGATAGCCTTTTCCTAAAAGGAAAAACTATGCTTTAAGTAAGTATATTAAATTAAGCTAAGCCCTTAAAATAAGAAAATCTGTAAATTAAAGCTTAAAAAGAAAAACATTCCATGAGCAGTAAAAATTCTCAATTAAAAGGGCAACCCCGATGCATGAAGCTCTTGCATATGCTGGGTTCAGGAAAGGGGTGGACCACAATGGTCAATAGTTAGCATCCTTACCTTGGATTTTGCAAGAGGTTGTTTTCACGCCTTGAACCTGTGACGTCAAGGTCACTCGATAACAACTCTACTATTGCGCCAAGGCTCTCCTTCAGTAAAAATTCTTAATTACTTGATTAATTATTTGATTTCTTTGTAATGGATTCTGACACCGTAGGTTCTATTGTTGTGTAATTTTATCATTTTTAGCAATTTGATAATTAATTGATTGGTTGGCTAGGTTAAAGTAGATTAAAATAGATTTTAATTGAAATTTCATGAAAATCCAAAAATTGAGTCCTCGTCAGATCAACCCATATTTCCCTTGTCAATGTTATAGCGGACACGTGCATTTATGGATTATTTTAAAACGCATCATTTTTAAAGTAATTTTTTTACTTTAAAAATCCTAATTTTAAAGCCAATCCTTTTTCTTTAAAAATCAATTTTAAACTTGGTTTTTATTTTTGACTTTGAAAACTATTTTTAAAGTAAAAAATCAAATTTGAAAATGGTTTTTAAAGGAAATAAAGAATCAATTTTAGAAATGATTTTTACAAGTCAATTTTAAAAATACTTCTACAGGTCAATTTTTTTTTACTTGAAAAAACCTACTAAAAATGACATTGATTTTCAATACAATTCAGTGTTGAATCATGCATACTATATTGTAACATCTCAATTTTTTTGGAATATTTAACAATTTTAATTTAGAAAGCAGCAAAACTTTTCTTGTTTTTCAAAAGTTAACATAGTGATAACATTATAAGTATTTTTGTGAAATACTTCAACTTCATAATGGGTGTTACTATCAGAGCGTCTATTTATATTTCAAAATAATGTTCTAACCTAAAGATGGTTGGAAGTACATGCCACAAGATTATCACTGGGCATAAGTAGAATTACACATCCATTGAAATAAATAAATAGATCATATTTAAAGTTCTACAACTGTTTCATGTGTCAACAAAATAAGTTAGGTACAACCCAAAATGAATTCTTATACATGGAATCTAACAAATAAGTGCACAAAAAGTATCACCACTATACATCTAAGTCGAGCTCAAATCCTTCACCTTTGCTTTATCCTTTGCACTCAATTACCCTAGGATATCACTTGAAAATGGTGGTTGTAGGGGTGAGCATATCAATCACTCATGATTTAAAAGAAAGCTAATATAAGCTAGCCTATCGAAAATACGACAACTAGTACTACATATATAGATAGGCATCCATAAGTAAATGTGATAGATAGGCTTGAGATAAGAATAACTAGGTTTCATATTTCAAAGCCCAAAATACTCTGTCATAATGAGATGTGAGAATATGCAAGAACAAATCACATAGAAAGACTATAAAAACCCAAGTCTTGCATGAACCAACAATCAATAAATCATTGACTCAGTACAAACACTATGCAACCAAGTAAATCATGTGCATAATGGGCATCAAGAAGAAATTTGAGCCCACATTATCATGGGAAAAAGTAATTGATCAGAAACTAGAATGACATATAGTCCCACCATTAGGAAACCATGGCCTAGATTCTCTAGAGTGTCTTGCATGTCCAACACGCCCCATCCAAACCCAGACTCCTATGCTCATAGAGCCCTTCCATCGCCCTTGGAAATTACCATAGCCTCTACGTCGACTCATGGATACTGCACGATCTTGACTCACTAGACCTCATGGGGGTTACCACATTGCCATTCAGAGGACTTCCTCATGAGAAGCCACTCTTACTGCCTACTATCTCCATCGCAGGGCTGGTATCAATATCATCTTAGAGGTTAATGACCTATTGCACTTCCTAGCATATGGTCTCCAAGACTTATAGCAGTACATAGCATGCATGCCTTGGTCTTATGGCCACCCCAAGCACTCTTGACTTTAGTCTTATTATCGCCCCAGGCATGCATGCCTGCGGACCTTATAGTACTTGATGAGTGTCCAAATTTGTATAAAAATCACCCAATTAGTTGCCCATATGCTACAACTTAGTGTTAAATTAGGGTTTTTGGTCAAAAATTATAACACATGCATTTATAACCTAATAATTATAAAATCTAATATTTTGTAGGTTCAGAGGCTAATCCAAAGTAAGCATGTAATTAATCACAATTTTTGAGGATTTTGTTAGAGTTTTTCATCTTTTGTAGGAATCAAGATGGTCATCCAATGGTCAAGATAAACTAAGATCAAGATTGAAGATTAGGATCAAAGGAAAGAGCTAGGGCCCATTCCTTAGTCAAACAACCTTTACCTATATTGAACCCCTATAATATATCCATTACCTAATTTTTTTGGAAATATATAGAGAAGATTAAAGAACATCTTTGAAAAAAGTATGAACAATACAATTCAAGAGCTGAACAGCAAAAAGGTTAAAAACAAGGAAAAGTTCCAAAAGGCTATATATAAAGTCAAGTGAAAAGAAAAGAAAAAGATAGTCAATGAAAAAAGAAGAATGTTCTCTCATGTAAAAGGAAAAGGAGTTGTGAATACAATTATAGAAGACCTTTACATATTTTTTAGACAACATTTGTTTACCTTTATACCCATTCTTTTAGCCCTTACCTAAGCTTATGTTTCTTCTTAATAGAAGTCTTCACTTGATCTTAGGAGTAATATGGCTTGGATATGGTTATGAATAAGTAGGGAATTTGGTAGAGTGTAACATTCTGATTAGTTGATATCCTATCATGTGACCATTATTATCATTCTTTCTAAGTTATCGTTTGTTTGTACAAAATATATGAGATTTTTGGATTTAATGAACAACATTTTACTTACATATCTTAGGAGTAATATGGCTTGGATATGGTTATGAATAAGTAGGGAATTTGGTAGAGTGTAACATTTTGATTAGTTGAGATCCTGTCATGTGACCATTATTATCATTCTTTCTAAGTTATCGTTTGTTTGTACAAAATATATGAGATTTTTGGATTTAATGAACAACATTCTACTCACATATTAATGAGAGATTTGTACACCTTTTTGAGTGACTTATTTATTAATGGAAAGTATATCTTGTGAGAATTGAAGTCAAAGTATACATTTGGATGGTAATTTAGGTTATATTTGACTTGAAAACAATAATTATATATTAGCTATAACACACACTCACCTTCCAAAATTTAATGAAATAATGAGATATCTTTAGCATGAGGGTAGGATTTTGAAACATTTTGTTCATCTTTATTATTGGGCTAAAGCTAAGAATTAATATAAGTTGAATAAAAGAAATTTTTTTGAGAAAAATAAAGGACTTTTATATAAAAAAAAAATTTGAGAATTTTGTGGGTATATTCATTGGAAACCCTCACGACGCCCTAATGTGTCCTCTAGGGGTAACCTAGGGGTTTAAGGGTTTGTTGCACAATCCTGAGTACCTATATGCATGTTTTTCCTTGGTTTTTGTAAAAAAAAGTTACCTAATTAGTTGTCCATATGTTATAACTTAAAATTAGAACACATGCATTTCTGACCTAATGCTAAAATCTAATATTTTGTAGGTTTAGAGGCTAATCTAGAGTAAGTATATGATTAATCACAATTTTCTAGTATTTAATTAGAGTTTTTCATCTTTTGTAGGAATCAAGATGATGATCCAACAACCAAGATCAACCGAGATAATATTAAAGCTTAGAATCAAAGGAAAGAGTTGGTGTAATGACTGGGGGTCCCACAGTGTCAATATTTTCTACTCTGTCCACAAAGTGGCCTCATGACTTTGCTTCTCCCCATAGGGACAATGTGTTGACACTTTAAGATGCCACCCAAAACCTTATAACTGGCCCAGTTCCGTCTCCCTAGGCAATGTTGGACTATCTCTCAAGATTACCTCTAGCCGTGTGCCTCTTGCACTAACCTTAAGATACTGACCTTAAGGCTCCCTCATCTCCCCTTAGGAACATGCATCACCATGTGGCTTAGTCCAATGACAGACCACTTATGGTTAGGCCACCATATCGAGGGGAAATAGCTTTGATACTAATTTTAATGATCGGGGGTCCCACAATGTCAATATTGTCCTCTTTAGGATCTGGCAGTATCCCTCAAGGATTGTTTCTTAGGTCCCTCTCCTCTCTTAACCTTCACTCCTCGAAACGCATTGACACTTTGAGATAACCACTTGTACCCTTACAATCGACCCAGTTCCCTCTCCCCTAGGCGATGTGTGACTAACTCTCAGTATCACCTCTAGCTCGTACCTCCAGCCGTGTGCCTCTTGCATTGACCTTAAGATACTGACCTTAAGGCTCTCTCATACTGTAATAACCCCAATTTTTGTAATTGATTGAGAAAATCAATAAAGTTTGAGTTTCAAAAATTTTGGGCTGAAATATTAGGGTTATTTAGAATATACTTCCTATAAAAGTATAATCAAAGAATAAGACATGTACAATTGAAATTAAACTTAGCAAACCCTTCAGAATGACTGTAAGCACGACAAATTCTGAATTTGGATGAAAAATCCTTAATTTTCTTCATTGCTTGGACAAACTGGTAAAATAGTAATTTTACGCAAAAATAAAATCTGAGACATCAAAATTTAGAATGTATTAAGAAATACGAATCCAACGCCACTAAGTACGCTCAATTCCGAGATCATGGGAATAAATCCTAATTTTTTTTATATATAAAGGGCAAAATGGTCTTTTTACACTATGTGGGGCCCACAAGGGACCCAAAAACGAATCCTATGGCCAGCCCACGTGAAATCATGGGTCAAACCATACTAGCTGGTCTTGGGGAAGTAGGTGGAGAATGGGAGAATCCAATGCTTATTTAATAATAAAAAATATTAACCATCATTAATGTATATCATCATGAAAGAAGAGCAAAATGCCTATAAATACAACCCCAAAAATCCTCCAAAAATGTTTATAAAAATCCTACAAAATTTTCTTCACTTCCCTAGCAAATCTAGACCTAGATCCATCCCCAAAAACCCAAAACTCTCAAGAGATCTCCCTCTTTTCATTTTCTTTTTCTCTCTAGATTGGAACAAGAGACCTAAAATCAATTAGGCACTCTGTTCCAGATCTAATATCACAAATTCCACTGTCCAAAACTTCCCACCATACCTTATCTACAAAAGCCCCAAAGAAATTTCGAGATCAAATGGTTCAAACAACGGAAATTTGTAAAAAAGGTGGATCTTGGGCCATATCTTTACCAAAAGGGTATTCTTTTAAATTGGACATATAACCAATGTTTTTTCTCCAATCAAGTAGGTGGAAATGCTTTTTGGACATGTTTACTAATGTTTATGAAAATTTTATTTTACTGTAATTGCATTTTGCTATTAAAAAGGTAAAAATAAAGTAAACCACAGAACCTTTAATTCAGGACGATGGAGTTCTCATATGAAAAATCTTACCATACCAATCGATCCAGAAGGGTCCAAAACCCCTAGGGTAGAATTTTCACAAAGATCAAATACGTTTTGCGCCCTCAATTGATAGAGGATTGATTGGACGGTCCAGAATGGACTATCCGATCTCCTGATTGAACGACGCCCAGGACGCACGACGCGACGCAGCACAGAAACGATACATGTGGAAGCATTTCCACAGTGCGCTACACGTGGGACATCGTCCCAAGTGGGACGACGGTGTGACGACCCAGGTTTTTGAAACATGATTTGTAAAGTATTTTGAAAGGCAGGGCCCTTAAGAGTGTAAATTTTTTTCGCAAAACAAAGCAGCTGAAATTCTTTTCTTTAGAACTTGTTTTGAAAAACCCAAGTCACCACTTCATACATAACATAAGTACAATTTGTGTACAAAATAAAATTCCATTGAAGGAATATACTTTTATTAAACTCCAAGATCCATCCAGTGCTTCACAGTACAGCCAAATCTAGTACAATACTTGTCCAAATTACTAATCCAAAACTCAAGCTCACCATACAATAAAACTCTTAACAAAGAAAAATACATGTCTTCAAGGGTATACCTTGAAGATTATTCTCTTCAAGTCTTCTATAGTCTTTAGCTCCTAACTCTCCTTCCCTGGATCTGAGATATTGCAACAAGTACAATATCTCAGCAAGCAATGCTTGGTAGGGGATTCAAGAAACATAATAATTGACAATGTAATTCCAATACTTCATAATCTCATTATCCTTAAACATACTCTATACTTTGTAAGTTATATATATCTATATACATACATACCCTTCATGAGTAAACCAGTTAAATTCGTGAAAATAATCAAATATCACTCCCAACTAAGCTGATCAATTCTCTTCATTTTGAGAATTTAGTATTACAACTAATCTCATACTGGGAATTTTCCTTCTTGGGAAACATTGGTAACATACAATTACCTAGCATTTCATTATGCTATAACATAAGGCATTTCACTATGCCTATTCCCATATGCATCATAATGCAAAATAATCAGAAAGGTTGCTATGCTGCAGTCTAATCCGTACTAGCGCGCTTGGATAACTGCCCTGTTCACCACTGATACCACGGTGGAAAATATTATGTCACTGCCCGTATGGGGGGCAAGACTTTTACAGTGGTGGCCTTCCCATAATTGCCACCACCCGACTTTTAGCCTCTCATTGGGCAAGGTATCATCATATCATCAAATTTCAAGGAGCGGTTGGCCAAACCCTCATAACTCCTCTAGCAATAGCATCCCCTAGGCTCATGCCTATTAAAACAAACTCACAAGCCTCCAAGCTTGTATGTAAAATAGATTTCATATATATCAGACCATATGTCTGTTTACTTAGGGCTGAAATATTTTCTAGTTCCCTATTCACTTATAGTTTATTCCTTAACCATCTTATAGGTGTTTGGTTCGATCATAAGGTTTTCAAGAGATTCAGTACAAGTATTATCGTTGCTCTTGTCAACATAAGATCATGAGTAAAATCATGTATGTATTCATCAAATCCTCCTACCTTTAAGGATTGATCTCTTTTCCCCAATCTTCCATGATCCTGACTGATGTATGTAATCTGTACATCCATACATATTGTCAATATATAAATTATGAACAATCCTATTGATCACTAGATCTGATGTTTAGAATGATCTTTAGATCATTCATATCTAAGTATTTTTCTATCTCTAAGTCTTTGTATGTTCATCTCCTTGATCTTGATCTTTCATAGATCCTTTGATTGACAATCTACACATGTTGATAAAGATCAAGGTCCTAGATCTCTATCATCTAGTTCTTCTTTGATCTAAGTTCAGTTCTTGGATCATCCCTATGGAGGATGATCTTGGTTCTCTTCCTTGAATCATCTTTGATCAAGGGTTTAGGTTATCTAATCTATTGAACTATAACAAGTATACTAATAAGCATGCATACTAAGTACAATATAGTGTTCCTATTCTTATTGTTCTTGATCATCCAAGATTTAATGGATCTTGTTTGATCATCCTTATCTTACTTACTGTTTTTATTAGGGTTAGGTAATTTACTAACCTTTTATGCTCTTATTATTGTTATTATTCAACCAGTTAATGTGCTGGTTGAAGGTAGCTTATTCAAGCCTAAGTCTAGACTGCTCCTCTTATTTCCAATTGGCTAAGGCTTACTAGTTGAATGGGTGAACATAAAGTGGTTACTTCAATCCTCATGTAAGGAGGCGTTTAGTCCTCACAAACGTCAACAGAAGGTAGGGGAAGAGCGAGACTCTATTAGATAACCCCCTTAACCACTATGTTCATCATTCACTAGAATGACCATAGCTCAACCTTTCATAAGGTTCCTATAAGCATGTTTACCCTAAGTACTCTTTCTAATGGATTTTAATTAAGTCCATGAATATTTATAATGTCATTCATGGGGTTTATTATTCTTTTCCTAATTTGGGCTAAGGACTTAATAATCCTTATATTGTCCTACTAACTATGGCCCTTACTAATTAAGTCCAAAGTATTCCATTCTTATGTGTGTAATGAAACTCTACTTTCTCATTAGAATACATTTTTGATGTTTTATGCTCTTTATCTCATAACAAGTAAATCTACTACTTAACATTCAACCATAAATGAATTATGCATTTAAAGCATAAAACTACATAATCTAACTTTCAATGAAAATGAGGCAAGGTACTTAAATTAAATCTAGCACCTTATGATAACAATGAAACACATATCATGTTAAACTGTAAATGTTATACTAGCATGCTTTATAACATAATAATATAAAATGAAACTAATTACATTTACATTTTTAGAAACCTTTACTTATGATCCAACCATTTGATCTTAGATCTTTTCCTTTGATTAAGGATTTTAGTTGTATTTAGGGAATTTTCTCTATTAAGGTCAAAAGATCATATTGATCTATTTTTATCATAATCCATCCATAATTTCCTTGGATTTCATCATATAAACATTTATTCTTTCCATCCCAAGGATCTAATCACACTTGATCTCATTGATCAAGTGGGTCCTTTTGTATTTTTAGGATTTTTCTACTATAAAGGGTAGATCCCTTAATATATCTCATATCTATCCAATTTAAACATAGATCTCACTTTATTTAAGTATTATATCACTATTAAAACATGTTTCTAAGATCCGATCATCTTAGATCTTGAAAATCTATGTAATTGGAAACTTATTTCTTTAATACAGAAAGTTTTTACTAAATAACATGTCTATTTTATCATTTCAAAAGAAAATAGAGGTTTCAAGCTTTCCATAGCTTCTTTCCGATCTCAATTTGGAGTTCATATGACTCTAGAATTAAATCTGGAAGTTTACAGTCCTTCCTAGGGCCTAGATTTGATCTAGGCCCAAGGAATGGACGCCCCAGATTAGTCGAGCGGAACGATAGGCGGAACGAACTGAGTGGAACGAACCAAGCATCGTTGGGCGCGTCCACTGGGTGGAAATGACAAAGCGCGATTGCGGGGCGTCCACAGACGTGGACGGGACGAGTGAAACGCCCGTCATCCACCCGCCCGCAAACAGGGCTGTCGCTGGGCGCGTCCTCTTGTTCATTTGACGGACGCGCTGTCGTCGCGCTTAGGACGACGCTCCAAGCGCATCGCAAGCACCGTTCCGACGGCGTGTCACGCGTGCGTCTTGGGCGCCGTCTGATCTGGAGATCGGAGAGTCCATTCTGGACCGGCCAATCAATCCTCTTTCAATTGGGGGCCTAGAACGTCTCTAATTTTTATGAAACTTCTACCCTAGGGGTTTTGGACCCTTCTGGATCGATTGGTATAGTCAAAATTTTCATTTGAGCACTCCATCATCTAGAATTAAGGGTTCTGTTGTTTACTTTATTTTTACCTTTTTATTACCAAAATTAATTACAGTAAAATAAAAATTACATAAAACAATACTAAACATCTATGAAAAGGATTTACACTTACTTGATTTGAGAGAAAACCTCAGTTATATGCCCAATTTAAAAAAATACCTTGTTGATGAAGATATGGCCTAAAATCCACCTTTCTTGTAAATATCTGTTCTTTGAACCGTTGGATCTTGAAATTTCTTTGGGGGTTTTGTAGAATAGATATGTTGGGATGTTTTGGATGGTGGAATTGATCAAATTAGATCTAGAACAGAGTGCCTAATTGATTTTAGGTCTCTTGTTCTAATCTAAAAAGGAAAACAAGTTGAAAAGAGATCTAACTCTTGGAAATTTTGGGTTTTTGGGGAGGGATTCTAGATCTAATTTTTCAAAGAGATTGAAGAGAATTTCATGGGGATTTTATGAGGATTTTTGGGGTTGTATTTATAGGCATTTTGGGTCTTTTTCCATGATTATAATATGTTATTTTTTTAATATAAAATGGCATGAAAGTCTTCAATGCTCCCACGCCTAATTTTTCTTCCCCATGACTAGCTGATATTTGTTGACCCATGTTTCACATGGGCTGCTGATCAAATTGGTTGTTGGGGACGTGGTGGTCCCCATGTGGGCCCCACATGGTGTAAAAAGTCCATTTTGGCCTTTATGCATAAAATTTTGGGTTTTATTCCCATTATCTCGGATTTGAGTGTACTTAGTGGCATTGGATTCATATTTCTCAGTACATTCTAAAATTTGATGTTTCATATCCTTTTGTCCAAGAAATGAAAAACTTAAGGATTTCTCATCCGAATTCGAAATTTGTCGTGCTTACAGTCATTTTGAAGGGTTTACTAAGTTTAAGTTCAATTTTACATATCTTATGATTTGATTATACTTTTATAAAAAGTATATTTTAAATAACCCTAATATTTCAGCTCGAAATATCTGAAACTCAAACTTTATTGATTTTTCTCAATCAATTTACAAAAATTGGGGTTATTATAGACGGCGCTTCTGTCAAAATGATGAACGGATGCGCTAGCCTTGCATCCTGGTTACAGGTGCCCGACGACGAGCGTTCCGCTCCTCCCGCCTGCTTCTATGGATGTCCCGGAAGGGAGCATCTTTGTATTAAAGAAACAAGTTTCCAATTGCCAAGATCTTCAAGATCTTGGATGATCAGATCTTTGAGATATGTTTTAATAATGAGAAAATATTGGAATAAAGTTATATAAATGGTTTATTTGCACAAATTTAAGAGATATTAAGGGATTTACACACTATGGTAGAAAAACCCTAAAAATTACAAAGGGACCCACTTGATCAATAAGATCAAGTGTGATCAGATCCTGGAGATGGATGGAATGGATGTTGATATGATGAAATCCAAGAAAATCATGGATGGATTATGACAAAAATGGATCAATATGATCTTTGGACCTTAATAAAGAAAACCCCCTAAATATAACTAAGACCCTTAATCGAAGGAAAAGATCTAAGATCTAATGGTTTGATCATAAGTGAAGGTTTCTAAAAATGTTAATATAATTAGTTTCATTTTCTATTAATTGAAAATAGCATTTTAAATATGATTTATGTTATAAAGCGTGATAGTGTAACTTTTAGACTTTAGCATGACATGTTATTAGATTATTATCATAGGTTGCTAGATTTAATTATCCTAGGGGCATGATAGTATGATTTTATGCAAGTGTAACTTAGGACCAAGTTAGTATCATATCATGCCATTGTAACTTAGGATCATGCTAGTTTAAATATAGTTTTATTCCATTAGGTTAAGTTACATTCATAAGGAGAATGTTAGTATAAATGTTTGTTAAATTTATATTGGAACTATGCTTTAAAGTTTATGATTTAATTGTTGTCAAATTTTATTAGTATATTCAAATGTTAAGTAATGGTTGAGATATAATGAGCATAAATCACCAAAATGTAATCTAATTGGAAATTAGAGTTTTAGGAACACATAAGAGGAAGGAATGACTTTGACTTAACATGAGTAAGGGCTATAGTTCGTAGGACAATATAAGGATTAGCAAATCCTTGGCCCAAACTAGGAGAATAATAAACCCCATGAATGACATTGTGAATGTTCATGGAATTAATTAAAATCAATTAGAAAGAGTACTTAGGGTCAACATGCTTATAGGAACCTTATGAAAGGTTGAGCTATGGTCACTCTAGTGAATGTTGAACATAGTGGTTAAGGGGGTTATCTAATAGAGCCTCACTCTTCCCCTACCTTCCGTTGACATTTGTGAGGTCTAAATGCCTCCTTACATGAGGATTGAAGTAACCACTTTGTGTTCACCCCTTCAGCTAGTAAGCCTTAGCCAATTGGAAATAAGAGGAGCAGTCTAGACTTAGGCTGAAAATAAGTTACCTTCAACTAGCGAAACATTAACTAATTGAATAATAATATTAAGATCATAAAAGGTTAGTAAATTATCTAACCCTAATAAAAACTGTAAGTAAGATAAGGGTGATCAAACAAAATCCATTAGATCTTGAATGATAAAGAACAATAAGAATAAGAATATTGTATTGTATTTAGTTTTCATGATTGCTAGTATGCATGTTATAGATCAAATCTAGTTCATTAGATTAGATAATCCAAACCCTTGATCAAAGATGATTCAAGGAAGAAAATCAAGATCATCCTTAGGGATGATCCAATAACTAAACTTAGATCAAAGAAGAATTAAATGATAGAAGATCTAGGACCTTGATCTTTATCAACATGTGTAGATTGTCAATCAATGGATCTATGAAAGATCAAGATCAAGGAGATGGACACACAAAGACTTAGAGATAGAAAAATACTTAGATATGAATGATCTAAATATCAGATCTAGTGATCAATAGGATTGTTCATAATCTATATATTGAAAATATGTATGGATGTACAGATTACATACATCAGTCAGGATCATGGAAGATTTGGGAAAAGGGATCACTCCTTGAAGGTAGGAGGATTTGATGAATTCATTTACATGGGATATATATCATTTAACTCATGACCTTATGTTGACAAGAGTAATGTTAATACTTGTATTAAATCCCTTGAAAACCTTATGATCCAACCAAACACATATAAGATGGTTAAAGACTAGACTATAAGTGAATAGGGAACTAGAAAATATTTCAGCCCTAAGTAAACAGACAGATGGTCTGATATATATATGAAATCAATTTGACAGACAAGCTTGGAGGCTTGTGAGTTTGTTTTAATAGGCATAAACCTAGGGGGATGCTATGCTAGAGGAGTTATAAGGGTTTGGCCACCCGCTCCTTGAAATTTGATGATATGATGATACCTTGCCCTATGAGAGGCTAAAAGTCAGGTGGGGGCAATTATGGGAAGGCCACCACTGTGAAAGTCCTGTCCCCCCATATGGGTAGTGACATAATATTTTTCATAGTGGTATCAGTGGTGAACAGGGCAGTTATCTGAGTGCGCTAGTACGGATTAGACTGCAGCATGGTAGCCCTTTTGATTATTTTGTACTATGATGCATATGAGAATAGGCATAATAAAATGCCTTATGTTTTAGCATAATGAAATGCTAGGTAATTGTATATTACCAATATTTTCCAAGAAGAAAAATTTCCAGTGTAAGATTAGCTGAAATATTGAATTCTCATAATGGAGAGAATTGATCAGCTTAGTTGGGAATGATATTTGACTACTTTTATAAATTTAACTGATTTACCCATGTATAGTATGTATGTATATGGATGTACATAACTTGCAAAGTAAAGAGTTGAGACATGAATATGTTTAGGGATAATAGGATTATGAAGTATTGGAATTACATTGTCAATTATTATGCTTCTTGAATCCCCTACCAAGCATTACTTGCTGAGATATTGTAAATGTTGCAATATCTCAGATACAAGGAAGGAGAGTTAAGAGCTCAAGACAATTGAAGACTTGAAGAGAATAACCTTCAAGGTATACACCTTGAAGACATGTATTTTGCCTTGTTGAGAGTTTTATTGTATGGTGAGCTTGAGTTTTGGATTATGTAATTTGGACAAGTATTGTAATAGATTTGGTTGTACTGTGAACCACTGGATGGATTCTGGAATTTAATAAAAGTATATTCCTTCAATGGAATTTTATCTTGTACAAAATTTCTACTTATGTTATTTATGAAGTGATGACTTGGGTTTTACAAAACAAGTTCTAAAGAAAAGAATTTCCGCTGCTTTGTTTTGCAAAAATTTTTTACACTATTAATGGCCTTGCCTTTCAAAATACATTACAAAACGTGTTACAAAAACCCGGGTCATCACACATAACCCTTTAGGGAACACTCGTGGCTTAGCCTAGTTGTAGAATACTTAAGGCTAGCCCACCATCATAAGGGGAATTGGCTCTGATGCCAACTATGATTATCAGGGTTTAACAATCATGATATTGTCCACTTTGGCATAGTGGCTACATAGCTTTGCTCTTCCCCTTAAGGATAAATGCATCATGACAGTTAGACTTCCATGAACTTTTATAACTGGCATAGTCCCCTCTCCCCAGACAATGTGCCTATACACTTACATTCAACCCAAACTACATGAATCTACCACCAAGCTTTTCTCATCTCCTTAACCTAACATGCCAGAAACCCAATGAAATCCTCAACCATGCTTTAGGAATAAGAAGAGTCCTTGACTACCATTAGAAGGAGTTCTTCCTTTTCCTTCATTCTCAAATCCCAAAAGAAGAATATATGAAAGATGAAAAGCTAGAAGAAGATGATGGTTGTGATAAAGTAGAAGATGGAGGGTCTGTAAGTGCAGAAAGGGAGAAGGTTGGATGGAGAAAGTAATTTTAAGAGTAGGGAAAAAGAATAAAATGAATGGCATAAGAATAATATGGGTGAAAGAAAGGAAGGAAAGTGGGGATGGAAGAGCTTCATTACCTCTTCTCCAATGGGTTGTCTTTGATCTTAAGGAACTTCAACAAAGGTGATCTCTCTCCCTTTGTTTCACTTAGATTTAGCTTTCAAGTACAAGGAAAAGGTAAGAGATAAAAATTTTAATTCTTTTTCACATCTTATTGGTAGAGTTTTAAGGAAAGGAAGCCCTAAGAATGGATGGTTAAGATCTAAAGATGAAGCGATAAAAGAATGGTGGAGATCTTATTAGATAAAGTTAAGCTAAGGAGGGGCCATGAATTCCATGATGGGAATGTGGGAGAGGGTAATGGAAAGAACTAAGATGGGAAAGGAAGGAAATAGGAAGAGGAAAGGTACATGGAGGAAGGGAATAAGTGGGGAAGGGAAATATAAAGAAGGAAGAAAAAAGTAGCTTAGGATGGAAGGAAGGAAGGTTAAGTGGAATTAGTAAGTGTATCTAAAGGATGGGAGGCATGGAATCCATATTTAGAAAGCATTTGACTTGAATTTCAAAGTTGGGCAATGAATGGAATGGGAAAGTATGGAAAAAGGAAGGAAGGAAAGTGAATTTAGTAAGGTAGGAAAGAAGATTTGTTTAGGAAAGAAAAGAAGACTACTTTGAAAGGAAAGAAGAGAGATAGATTAGGAAGGTGGGTTGACTTTGGTCAAACTTAGGAAGTGGTAGGGGGAGGCATCTTTTTCATGTTGGAAAAGTGGGATGAATTTGGAAGGTTTTGAGCTGGAAAAGAAATGAATCAATTTAATGGAAAGGTAAGGAATAAATGGGAATGGAAAAATATGGAAAGTAAATTGGGAGAAATGGAAAGTAGGTGGAGGAAATAAAGGGCATTCAAAGTTAGAAAGTCCTACAAAGTGGGGGCGTGTTTTCTAATTTGGGTGTGTGTATATGTTTTTCGAAACCCTATGATGAGATGGATATTGGATTAAGATGAGTGGTTAAGATCTTCCTTTCCTTAAGGGTTTGGGTTGAATTTTCAACATAGGAAAGGTAGGTAGGCTTTCTTTCTTTACTTCACTTCAATCCTAGCCCATAGATAATACTTACCCTTGAATGGATGGATGTGATTCCATTTAGATTTTCCCTAAAACTTTATTTTCTCTCCACCATTGGATTAGATTGCACTAGGATGAATGACCTTGATTCTTTTAGATCTTCATATGCTTATGTGGACCAATTGTAATTCAATACCTTATATGGATAAGACATCCAATCATTGATTGATCTTCTCCTTTTAATTAAGTAGGAGAGAGAAAATAAGTAAAAAGTATTCATGTGACCCCATTCTTCTTTTTCCTAAGAACCTTTCATTGTATATGATTTCATTGTATGTGAATTGATATTCTCTCTTAAGCCTTTTAAGGTAGTGAAATGTATGCAAGTGTGCATGAATTGCAATTTTGCCCCCTTTTCATCCTCATTTGAGTAGTTGTATCTAGAGTTTCTGACCACTCTAACTTTGACAGTGATATCCAACAATCATTTTGAAACTCTAGGACTTTATTTTTTGCATTTATGACCCATGATGTAGCTTGGAAGGTGAAATTTCTCTTTTAGGGATAAAATAGGCAATTTTATGCATTTTTCATTTGTATCCTAGACCACAAAATAGTATAATTAACCCTAATTGGAGATAAATAAGTGCATTCTGGGGCTAAAACCTTTTAAGTATCATGGTATGGATATAATATTTTTATGTAAATCATGGTCTCATGAAAAGGCCACCAACTATTTAAGAATGTTTGTAGTCTACAAGAATCCTACTCATTCATAACCATATCCAAGTCATACTACTCATAAGATCAAACATGACTTTTACTAGGATGAAATATAAGGCTTAGGACAGGGTTATTAAAGAAAGTGATACAAGGGTAAACAAAATGGTCTGAAGAATATGTGAAGGCCTTCTACTAAAGTAATCACAATATTCTTTTCACACATAAGAGTGAACATTTTCCTTTTCTTTGGCTTTCTTTTAACCTTGCTTTTTACTTAACTTTGAATATGGCCTTCACTTTTGAGATTTTCTTCTTTGAAGCATTTTGAATGTTCATCTCTTTACTATATTGGTCATACTATTTCATCAAGATATTTCTTCAACCATCTATGCATATTTCCAAAATAGACTAGGTAACGGATATAATATAGGGTTAGAGTATGGGTCATGGTTAATTGGCTTGCCTTTCCAAAGGGGATATGTGATGGTGATTCTTGAAGATGACAAGGGAGATGGTAAAAAAATTATGGTGTGTGATTTTCAAAGTGAAATAGATGTGATGCTTCAAATGAAGATGAGAGAGAAATATGAGTGAGGGATGGCTTGGCTAAAAAGATTCCTAAGATATTACCTTAGAGTACTCCTCTCTTAATGGGCTGCTACTTGTAGTCTTCAAGGATAGAGGGTCTCATCAAAGGTCCTCCCTACTCATCACTCTCTTTCAAGTGGGAGACCGTGGAGTATAGAAAACAATAGAATCTTGAGAATCATACATGCGCTTTCTCCTTATGGTGTTTCATGTAGTGGGGGGAAGAGAAGGTGGAAGTTTCTATTGGAAACTCCCTTCCATCCTCATCCTTCCTCTTGTTCATCCCTTATCCTTTCTTCCCCTTATCACACATATGAATCTTCCACTAAAAAAACTCATGTAGCATTTCTTTTTGAAGTGCATTAGAGTGTAACATAGGAAGGATGGTTAAGATCAAGTGCGATGCTTGGCATAAATGGTGAGATTGGATGGTATAGGAGCTTGGATTTTCATGCTTCCCTTCTTGGTTCCCTTCAATTGGATCATGTTTCAATCCTAGGATGAATGGTTGAGATTTCCTTGAAATGCCCTATCCAAAAAGGTATTGTTGTATGGATCATTCCTTCTCATCCGTCAGATTGGTGTGCCTTAAGATGGATAGCTAGGATTTTATAGAGATTTTCTTATCCAAATTGATTACCCTCTATTTTATCCTCAATCCACCACTTTTACCTTTAGGAAATCATATTCAAGTAAAGAACATGTTTTTTTCCTAAGAGAACACATTTTCTCGTCCTTGGTCATTGGTGGACAGCCCACCACAAATATCTCCACTAGTCATTGTTCAACCTTCTCTCTCATGCATTGCTTCTTTCTATTGGTAAATCCTAACTGACAAGGCTTGTAATTAGTTGTTTTAGGATGTTCTTGGATGTGAAATGATCTCAACCACTCTTTCTTAAAATTCCTAGATGAAAACTGACCATATATTTCCCCGTTTTTTGTTTCTGTCCTCATCTCCTTAAATTCATGGTGCACATGTAGGTGGTCCCCATTCTTAAGTGTAGAGAGAGAAAACTAGGAACTTAGGTCTCTTTGCGGGCCTCAACATGAGTGTACTCACATGTGTATTTCCTTTGATCTATGTGGCTCTTAAGCTTCACTCAAAAGTTCCTTGAGTTGGTGAAATGCATGCATTCTTTAACCTTATGTTTTGATATTTATAACCTCTTTTATAGGAGATAAGGTTTGGCGACCTTCTAGGATTTCAAACTAGGATTTTAGAAATATTATGAATGTCCTTTATTTATCTTTAAGAATTTTCTTGTATTCAGCTTTCATTAAATACCTAAATTTAGGCTAATAATAAATATAAACAAAAAGGTTCAAAATTCAACCCCTGTGCTAAAGATATCCCATTTATTCAATAAACTATAGAACGGGAGTATGTGAATATAGCCAATATATACATAATTATTAGTTCCCAAGTCAAATATAACCTAAATTAGCATCCAAATGTATGGTTTGACTTCAAATCTCATAGAATATTCTTGATACTTAGAAGAAAGCCACTCAAAAAAGGTAATTCTCTCATTAATATGTGAGGGGAATTTTGTTCATGAAGTCCAAAAATTAAACATATTTGTTCAAAAGAATGACAGCTTAGAATGAATAATAATAGTCTCATGAAAGAATATCAACTATTAGGAATGTTATGCTCTACCAAATTCCCTACATATTCATAGCCATATCCAAGCCATACTATTATGATCAAGTAGGTCATTCAATAGGATGAGACAAAAGCTTAGATAAGGGTTATCAAAGGAATAGTATAAGGGTACACAAAATTCCCTACATATTCATAGCCATATCCAAGCCATACTACTCTTATGATCAAGTAGGTCATTCAATAGGATGAGACAAAAGCTTAGATAAGGGTTATCAAAGGAATAGTATAAGGGTACACAAAATTGTTTTAAAAAATATGTAAAGGTCTTCTATGATGTACTCACAATTTTCCTTTCATTTTTCTTCACAAGAGTGAACATTCTTCATCATTGTTTACCTTCTTTTATTTTTAACTTGACTTTTGAATATAGCCTTTTTTTGAATTTTCCCCTTTTCAGCCTTTCTGCCCTTATCACATTTAGGAAGCTTCCCTTGAAAAAAGTTGTGTAGCATTTCTTTTTGAAGTGCATTGGAGTGTAACCAAGTGTGGATGATTATGATCAAGTGTGATGCTTGGCTTGGATGATGAGATGGGATGGTATCACATCTAGGATTTTCATGTTTCCCTTCTTCATTCCCTTCCATTGTATCGTGGTTTATCCCTAGGATGAATGGTTGACATTTCGTTGAAGATAGATGGTTAGGATTATGTATAGATTTTCTTATCCAAACTGATTTGCCTCCTTTATTTTCTCCTCATTCCACCATTTTTATCTCTGTTCAATCATATTCAAGTGAAAAACATGTTTTTTTCCTAAGGAGACCACATTTTCTTCTTCTTGAGTTTTGGTGGGAAGCCCACCAAAAATATCTCCACCAATCATGGCTCATGATGTGTTCTAATAAGTACTTGCAAGGGAATGAATCAAAGTAGTATAATGATACACAAGTGGCTGATCCCATGAGGAATCTAAAAGATTTGTATTCAATTGGAAACTATGTCGATCAATTATCCTAACCAAAGAAAGATTGTCTTTTGATTTACTCTAGGAATTGATAAGAACATGGAATTAGAAATATGCATAAAATTAGAAACCTAAACTAAAGAGAAACTTTCTAAAAGTAAAGACTTTCTAAAAATAACTTCTAAAAATGGTAATGAGAAACTTTCTGTACCTAAAATGCATTCAAGAGAGGAAACTAATGAAAGACTAGAAACTTGAATAAACCATGAAATATGGATAAACTTAGAAACCTAAATCTCAAATGAACTTACTACATTGGAACTTAAAAGCTTTCTCTAAATGAAAGTTTCCTAAAGAAATAGAATTATAAACTTTCTAAACATGTAACTTAAAAAAAATACACTTCTAACATGCAACTAATCTTAAAGAAACTTCCTAAAGATGACTACTTTCTAAAGATGAATGCTTTCTAATATTAGAAATTAGAACTTCTAAAAATAAAATTAGAAACTTTCTAAAAGTTAAGATCTAATGTATATATGCAAATAAACATGATCAATGAATAAAATGAAATATAAATGCCCAACTACATGAGCAAAAAGTATTAACAAAGCACACACATGACTGATAGATAAACAAAGAACTAAAGTTGTTATTGAATGTAAAATGTTACAAGAGAGGTGCACAATAATCAATAGCATGAAAACAAACTAATCTTGACTTCAAACTTCTAGATCTTGCACCATCCATATATCATTCAACAATGGCTAGTATATGTGTCCATCGAAAGGGAGAACTAAGGGAGAATGAAGAAAAGATGGGAAACAAAACTAAAGGTTAAAAGAAGATGATGATGGATGATAACTAAAAGAGAACAAGGGAAAATCTCTGGCTAACGACTAAATAAAAGTAAGAACCACTAACCTTGATTAAATGCTTGAAAAGATGATCCAACAACAAATTTCTCTTGGCTATGACTACAAGGGATTGATGGCCTCTGGATGAAGGGAAACTAGAGCACCATATGAATCAAAACAACATAGAAAGAGGGCCAAGAAGAGTCCTAGCCAAATAATTTATTTAACTAAATCAATTACCTAAAAATGGTAATAATCACAAAAATCACAGAAATTGCTAAAAATTAAACATAAGCCTAAGAATCAAAACTCAAATACATTAGAGATCAACACTTTCAAGAATTAAGCTCTCTACACTATTTTTACTTATGTAATTAGAAGCACGATGTTTCTAATACACCAAAAATATTTCTTTTTAAAGATCTCTTTAAATATTTTCTTAATACTAGTTTCTTAGAATGGAACTATACTATTCAAAGTATAGTCAATGTTCTTAGGGTACGGACTATCAAAGATTCTGATATAGAACTCTTTCTTGCTATACTCAGTATCCCTTTTTTTTAAAGCAATGACCATGTATGTAAACTAAGAGTACCATGAATCTAATCTTAATAGTAATGCACTTTTTATCATAAAATAACCTAATCTTAAAAATACTTATTTTACCATATTTCTCATTCTTATGGTTAGGAAAACTAATTAACAAACAAACAAAAATAAAACTAAACTATTCTTAACAACTGACAAAAACATGAATGACATAAAAACACAATAAGAATCAACAGGAAACTTTCATTTTATTACTAAAAATAAATATAAAGAATGATTACAACTAAACAAACAAACATAAGGAAAACTACAGGTTAGAACAAAATCACCAAAAGACTCCTTCGTGTCACTGGAAAGAATTCCTTAGTCAACTCTGTTATCTTGCACACTATGACCAAACTTTGCGTTGTCTGCATATGTTTTGTCGTGTCACTCAACCAAGGTTATAGGTCATCCACCACTCAAGCCACTGGCTTAGGAAAAGATCTCAACAAATTTCATCCAAGTTGAGGAAAAATAAAGGGTATGATAGATGAAGGAGACTCATGGGAGGATAGATGGGATTGGATGGGTGAATTATTGATGTAAGATATGTTGGGTGGAGTTTGGGTGGTTAGGCTTTGAATATTTAGGAGAGAGGAATATCTTGGATAGGATGATGTGCTGATGATTAATGGAAGATGAGTGATCTACTTGAAGATGGTAAAAGAGAAAACTATAGTGCATTGGATTTCTAATGAAAGAGGAGAGAGGTGTTTGAGTAAGATGCTTGAAAATACAAAGGAAAAGAAGGTGAAAGAGAGTATAGTGCATTGATTTAAGGGAGATGAGTGAGGTGCTTGGAAAAAGACAATGGAAAAGGTACATTCGAGAAGAAAGAAGAAGGTGAGTAAGGTGCTTGCAAAAGATAAAAGTATGGAATGGACAAAGGAGATGTGTGATAGTGATGCTTGAAGTTGACAAGAGTGATGGTAAAAAAGAATATGATGTGTGGTTTTCAAAGGGAAATAGATGTGATGCTTTAAATGAAGATTGGAGAGAAATATAAATGGGGGGTGGCTTGGATGAAAAGATTGCATTAAACCTTCAAGTGAAGATGCATAGAAAAGAAAATTCTGCAAAGCAAAGATACGTTGAGTACCTCCTCCAAAGAAAATTGCATAGAGGAGACTTGAGCAAAATTGTGTAGAACTATAAGGAACTTGCGTAGAAAAGCTTCTATGCAAATGGTGCACATGGAACTCCTCTTTCCTCTTAACAATTTTCACACTATATATAGAGGTATATCCTACTAATTTCTATCATAAGGAAGAATGAAAGAGGGGATAAGGATTAGGGGAAGTTGGATAAGATAAGGAAGGGAATTAAAAAGTGGAAACCTCTGAGGAAAATGCATTTAAGACTCCATCCTAAGTAGTTCACAATGAAGGGGAGAGAGAGAAAGAGAAAAGGAAAGTGTAAGGATTTTCATGTTTTCTTTCAAGTTGGAAAATTATATGCTTCACTTCAAAATGTGTGTACCCTTATTGGATGGCTTAGATGGCTTAAGTGGCTCCCTTTCTATGGCTATGACCTGATGGCTTTAGTGGTTTGTATCCTAGCTTCATGGCTCACCTGGGTTGACTTCTCTTAGCCATTATTTCATGACCCATGTGGCTTAGGTGGCTTTCATGGCTTGAAATCACATGCAAGGTGGTGGAATTCTACTACCTCTTGCATGGATTTTGCATGGGCCCATTTCTAGTCACCTTGAATTCTACTAATTGTTTCTGGAATCCATCTGCTTGCTATAGAATGATATAACCCTTACTTGAGCTATGAAATGATAGAAAATAGGTCTTGCCTCGCTGAGTTAATTTGGATCATTGGTATAATCTAAAATGATCTAGACCATTGGATCATTCTTTTAACACTTACAAAAGATTAAAAACACTATTTATTATATATATAATTATGAAGACCACATACTTACTCCAAATTAGCTTTGCACTTACAAATATCATATTTTTGGACTATCAGTTTAGAAATGCATGTTTCGTGAATTTTAAAAAATTTCCAGAATAATGCCCTATATAGCTTATGACATATGTACTTTATGCAAAATTGACTACTTATCAGCTCAGTCTTCTCTCCCATGCATGGCTTCTTTTTATTTGTCAATCCTAACTCAAATGGATTTTCATTGGTTACTTTAGGATGGTCTTAAATGTGGAATAATCTCAGCCACTCTTTCTTGAAATTATCAAATGAAAAATGAGCATAGATTTTCCATTTTTGGTGTCTCTCCTCACTTCTCTATTTTCATCCATCAATCTTACTATTCCATAAAAATATTTCATATATAATTAAGTGGATTGCACCATATTTATATGGAAAATTCATGGTACACATGTAGGTCATCCCCATTCTAAAGTGCAGAGAGAGAAAGTGAGGGATTTAGGCCTCCTCCAAGCCTCAGTTTGAGTGTGCTTCACATGCATGCCACTTTTGATGTGTCAGGCTTGTAAGCTTCACTTAGAAGCTCACTAAAGGTGGTGAAATAAATGCTACATTCATAGAAGTTCTTCAACCTTTGTTTTGATATTTACAGCCTCTTTTGGACGCATAAGGATTGATGATGCTTCTAGGATCTCTTATTGTATTGAAAGTGATACAAACACCAATTCTAAACTTCACCACATTTGGTAGGCTATCCCATGTTGATGCTCAGACTTTGGATTATCTATCTCTTAGGGTTTGGAATGCAAAAGTATCCTTTTTTACAATTATACCATAATCCTACAAAATCTGAAAATAACCCTAATTAGTGATCTATATGATAAAATAAGGGTTAAAACTTGGTAAATATAGAAGTATTTATGTAATAATTCGATACGTATCTCATAATATCTGAGTACTTTTCTCTATGGCAAGTACCAAGAAACAATGTCAAAATATTACATGTCCTTAGAAGTAACTAGGCATAATGTCAGATCACTTCCAAGTCCTAGGAGGAAGTTCTTAGACACAATGTCTAAACTTTTCATGCTATTGGCTGAACCATGGCACAATGTTCAAGCACTTTAAGCACTGGGAAGTCCCAAGGCACAATGTCAAATCACTTCGAGTCCTGGGAAGTTCCTAAATTATAATATCAGTGATTATGTAAAAATCCTTTCACACACACATAATCTACAAAAATTGGGGAATTTTTTTTTCAAGTTTATATTTTCTTTCTCTCACCCCAACCCCAACTTATTAAATTCCTTTCATACTCAAAATTTTATCAAGGAAATTTAGGATGTTGTGAAGAGTAACTAGGAAAAAGACCTACAAGGTTAATTAAGAATAGTACAAACTATAGGAAAAAAAATTAAGGGATAGGGGTAGGAATGAGGATGAAGAGGTAGGCTACAATTGCAAATGAGGCATGCTTAGGGTTTTAATTGAAAGGCAAAATGATGTTGAGGGACATATTGGAGATTTCAACAGTGAACCTCAAAATATGATGATTCAATGGAGTACTAGTTGCAAGCATGGTAGACAACTAGCCATACAAAAAGTAATGGATCAACTTTTCTGTGGAGGGCAGATTGGTAAATTACTAAGGCTGTTATATGCATGCATGCAACCAGCCAAATTTGTGTGATTAGGGGGTTGAGCTGGCTGCATGCATGCCAAGCAAGTGTTGACCCAATAATCAATAAAAAATGTGGTCTAAAAAGAGATAAAATCCCTTCTTCAACCTCCACACCTAGCTCCAAACTACAAAAATTTTTAGAGAAAAACTTTGATGAAATCAGTCCATTGATAAGGAAAACAAAGGAAACCTGTAATATCCTTAATTTTTAAGATAAAAATAGGAAATTATTAAATAAATTAAAATAAAAATTTATGGATGAAATTATTTCCTGAAAACATAATAATTAGAAAGTGCTCGTCGATACGAATCCAACGCCACCAAGAACGCGAGAAACGGAGCTCAAACGAGGGAGTTATGAGCCGTCAAAGTTGTAAGGGCAAAATGGTCTTTTGACAGAAACGTGTTACACAGGGGTCCAAATTGATAACGGCACCCCTGTCTACACACGTCTCTACCAGTCCGGCGAAATCGCCGGAGAGACGTGGGAAGAGACGTGTGGGGAAGAGTTTCTCTTCCCCAAGACTCTAAAACCCTATATCTATGCTCCTCTAGGAGCCAAAACGCTCCACTTTGAGCGTTTTCCATGAATGCTACGCAAAACCCTAGATCTGTAAAAACTTGACTTTTCCGGCGAGTGGAGCCCCGGCAACACGAGCAACTCCGGGCAGGTGCAAGGTAAGCCTCAAAACCTATGTTTTTCTGTATTTATTAATTAGGAAATTAATTAGGAAAACGTTTAAAAATTTTGGAAAAAAAATCAGATTTTTAGGAACTTTGTGCACGCTACTGTTGGAGTGTGATTTCACGGATCAAACCTTGTCCGTTTGAAAATCGCACCGTCCAACTAGTGCACAAGAGACCCAAGAGCATACCCTTTAAATTTGGGAGTGATCCAACGGTGGAATTGCCCAGAAAACTCAAAAACCAGTACCTAGGGAGGTTTTTAGGAACTTGGGAAAAATCGTTTAAAAACCATGGTTTTTGAGAAAATTAGTGAAAAAGGAGGGCATAAATGGATTCTAGAGAGAATTCTGAAGAAAATGGCGCAAAAATCACGCAAAACGGAGCTCTGTAGCTCCGCCGGAGGCGACCGGAATCCGGTCGTCTTCTCCGGCGTCGTCAACTGCGTCGGCGCCTGGCGCTGACGCCAAGACGCACTCCCCGACGCCCGAGGGACGACGTCACATGACGTCGTCGCCGCACGCGTGCGCGGGCGCGGCGCGCGTGCGGAACGTGCGTGGTTGGCTGCCGCGGTGGGACCGGGACGCGGCGCGTCCTGGCGACCCGCGCGTGCGTCACGGTGCCGAAGACGCGCGGCGCGCGTCCCGTGCGGCGTCTGCGACGCCGTGCGTCTTCGTGCGCCCGTATACGTCGGTATAAACCGGCGGAAAAGGGCGCCGCCGGTTTAAACCACCTTATGGTGGTCCGGCAGGCCCCATTTTAGCTTATTTTTCACTAAAACTTGATTTTTGGGAGCTAGAGAGGTCCAAATCATGATCCGGAAGAGGCGTTGTGACCGTATTGACGACGCGGACCTAGTTTTAACTTAAAAACTTAGAAATGACCACTTTTTATTTAGAAAAATTTTAAAATAGTGATGTGACATGTACAGGTGCACTTGAATATACCAATTAAAGGGAGTTATTAGCAAGCTAGTGATCTCACACTGAGGTAGGTGACGACAACTAATGTTTTGACTTGATTTTAAACCATGTTTAAACATAGCATCATGTGTGATTGTGTTTTAAATTGCGATTTTTATTTACCATGGATTTCATGCGACATTGCGTACAGGATGGTTATTCCAAATTGAAATCTTTTACTGAATAAACTTATTTCAAATGCTTTTACAAGCATGATGTTAATTTGTTATGCTTACTTAGAGACTTATTTCTTATTATATATATAGAAAATGCATGGATTTACATGGAAATGAGAATAGAGGCTTATTAGTTGGTCCTTTGATAGGCTAACCCCAGGATGAGGGGCATGTCTTGGGGATTGCAAGCTATAAGTGCTCTTGAGTTTTAGCATATACATATGATTTCCGTGTTTTATATTTGATGACGGGTGCTCTCGGCCGGTGGGCGTCATGCTAGGAGGGATAGGGCCGGCCACCCACCTTCCGAGATTATGATGTGATGAGTTTGTGATATGATAGACACCTGCCCATAGATGGCATTCGGTAGGGGTTTGGTAACATGGATAGTCCACACTACCGGTCTGAGCCTTTCCATGGGGACAGACGCTAAGTCTCCCGTTATAGTGTCGACGGGGAGCGGCGGTGGTTGATACCCATGGAGGGTTGCCACCGCAGACATGATGGCCCATATTCTTGTTATGTGTGCATGTATGATGAGCATGGTTATAGATGGTATGCACGGGTGTGACGACACTCGAGAGGTTGACTATGTGTACTCTACGATCAGGGATGTTAGTGCGATGTGGTGGGACCCATTACCTTAGGGTGCCCTTATTCTTGTTGTATGCTCCATTTATTGATTCATGTCATGTTTTAACTCAGTGAACTTCATGTTTTAGCATTTGGAATAAATTGGCATTTATTTGAACATGGCATTATGATATCACTATTTCCATAAATGTTAGACTTTTCATCAATGCTGTTCATTATTTCTTGCATTTATTACATTAATTGTCTATGTACCTACACAAGCGATAGCTTGCTGAGGCATTGCTTTGTTTTGCAATGCCTTAGATCTCGAGCGCGATAACAGGAAAAGCAAGGCTGTTGAGAAGCCGTGAGAGCTGCTGAAGACCATTTTTCTATAGTATTAGACAGTGATGTGAGTCATTAAACAGGATTATCATTTGGATTTTTATTATGAATTTGCATACTTTATATTTGGATGTGATTTAGATCTTTGGACATATATTGGACATTTATATGGGATGTTATGATGGATAGACCCTGGGCCATATTATTACTGTCTTTTGGATGTTTATTTGATTTAAAATAAAGGCGCCTATTTATTTGACGTTGATTTATACGTGGATTATTTATTTATGTTTAAATTACATGTACGCCATTTTGTGAAAGGAAAATTAACACCCGGAGTTTTTGAGATAGGTTTAGTAAAATGTTAAATAAATCTTTTCTCATGGGATCCCAAATGTTCTTATTTAAATTGCCATTATTATAAAAAAAAAAAAAAATTGTCTTAAAAATCCGGGGTGTTACAAAACCTAAGGAAAATCATGGGTGAGAGAAGGATGGAGCTAGAGGGGAAGTGAAATCACATTCATCCACCTTGCTACCAGCTTTAGTTTCTTCTAAAATTCAAAATTTTTGGAAATCTAAATTTGAGAGGAGAGCAAGAGAAGATTGGGTGTTAACCGGGTCAAGGTGAGGAGAAGGGCAGACGTTGAGGAGGGGAGAAGAGGCTACTACAAGGGTGCAACACATTTTTCCCTATTATAGGACACCCAACTCAATGACTAGGAATTTTGTTGAGTTGAACAAGATTGGTGTGTGTTGAGTGCTTATTTTTGTACCAAAAAACCATAAATTTTGTATTGGATTAGTGCATGAGATTAATCATTTTACACTCATATGATGGATTTGCACTAAACCAATTAATCTCCATCTAGCCATAATCTAGTGTATTTTCAGGGTTAGATCATCATCCAAAACCAATTACATTTAAAATCATTGGTAAACTAATACTAATTAGGATTTTTCTATGTTTTATAGGTTATATGTTAAGATTTAAGTGGAGAAATCAAGGCAATCAACATTTTATCTGGCTAATCAAAATTAAATATAAATGGATGGCTTAGATCAATCTTATTTTGATGAAACTAAATCAATTGAAGAAGTAGAAGCCTAAGTCTTTGAGGATCAATTCATCTATTCCACAGCCAAGCTCATGCAACTCTATATCAGTGACAAGGAGAGTTGCTAGTTAGAAATACGATAATTTGACAAGATGCACAGTGAAGGGCTACAATGTGTGTCTTATTTGTAGTGACCAAACGTGTGCCATACAGCTTCAATAGGAAGATGGCATTCCTAGGCCACAGAAGATGGTCACATAGAAAACATCCTTACCATTTTAAAAGTGGGAATTTAACAATAGTCTAGAGGCTAGGATACCTCGAAAGAGGTTGACTATAAGTTGAGACCTTATATATCATGGGGGAAGAAGAAGAAAGCAACTTCACATACATATGAAAGCAACTCTAAAAGCCCTTGGAAGAAGAAGTAAATATTCGTTGTACTTGTATACTAGAAATCCCTACATATGTAGCATATGCTTAATGATATGTACATTGAGAATAATGTCTATGAGAGTTTGATTGGTACCTTACTCAACATGCCGAGAAAAGTAAAGGATGGACTTATAGCTCGAATGGATCTCATGACAATGGGTATGAAGAGAAGGTTGTATCCAAAGGATAAGGGTAGCCATGGAACATACTTAAAGAAAATTGTATGCTTGGTGGAGAGGAGAGAAGAATAGTATGTAAAACTTGTTAGAGATCAAAGTCCTAGATGGGTACTCTTCCAGCTTTAGAAACATTGTCTCCAATGAAGAGCTGAAACTATTAGGGATGAAGTCTTACAATTTCTGTGCATTGATGCAACAACTCCTGCCCATAGCAATACATCCAATGCTGCTAAATAAAGTCAGAGGACCTGTTACTAAATTTTCCTACTTCTTTATTTCTTTGTACAAGAAGGTGGTGGATACTTAGAAATTACAAGAAACCTAAGAGAATTTAGTAACAACCTTATGCGAACTTGACACAATCTTCCCACCATCATTCTTTGATATCATAATACACTTAACAATGCACCTCGTTAATGAGGTTAGGCTATGTGGACCTATTTATTTTCAATGGATGTACCCAGTTGAAAGGTACATGAAGGTGTTAAAAGGGTATATATGAAATCATAATTAGTCGGAGGGGTGTATTGTTGAATGTTACATTGTAGAAGAAGTGGTGGAGTTTTGCACTAAGTATTTATCAGGAGTGGATGTTGTTGGAATACCAAGAAAGAAACATTCAAGTGGATTAATTGATCTAAGAGTTAGTGAAACCCTCTCCAATGGTTGTGTATTGACCATTGATAGTCTGCAATGGGACTAGGCACATGTATATGTCTTGTGAAACATTAATGTCAATGAAGCTCAGCCATATATTAAGTAAGTAACTAATGCCCTCCCTTTGGTTTCTTTCACATTATATATATATACACACACATTGAAGGGTAATGTATTGTTAATGCATGCATGTTATATATAATTTTCATCTCTTCATTGTAGCAAGCACATGGACTTCCTAAAAGAGAGGTATCCAAGAGATGCAAAGAAAGAGAAGTGGGTGCAAGATGAACATTGTCGTTCCTTCACTACTTGGCATTGTCAGAAGGTATTTAATTACAATGGAATAATGCTTCATTCACTTAATAGATTTGTAATAACACGTGCACATATACATTAATCATCTCAAATAAGTAATATTATACATAGGTTTTAGATTAGGAGATGTTCTGGATCATAGTATTTTTTAATCCTTGGGTTTTGTGATGGGACCTCGACTAGAAGTAATAAAGTATGCTGGATATGCCGTCAGTGGTTATCACTTTCATACAAAAGACCATGATAAGTTAAGAACACATTAAGGTAGTAGTGTTAGCTTAGTTCTAAAGCTACTTTCTTTTCCAGTTCAAAGGGCAACAACATTACTATGGGGTTATATGTGAGATATGAGAGCTGGATTATACTTATAGAACTATACTTGTGTTTATGTGGAATTGGGTGAAACACAACAAAGATAGCATCAAAACCAATGTCCTTGATTTGACATTGGTTGGCCTCAATAAGATCGGCTATCAAAATGACCAGTTTTTTTTGGCATGTCAAGGGAAATAGGTATTTTATGTGCAAGATGGACATGATGTGAGATGATCAACTATTTTATCAGCCTCCCCAAGGAACTTCTATGATGAAGATGACCTAGGTGACACAGCAATTGATTGCCCTTCAATCACTAAATAATGCCATCAACTGATCTAATAAGGGAGAATAAGATGGATAATGTGCATGATGCTAGTGAGGAGGCTACTTGGTTGGATCATATTGTATATGAGGCAATAAATTAAAATGTTTATAACATCCAATGTATGAAATGAATTAATCAATTAAGTCACACATCATATGTCATACCAAACAAGGGTTATACATCAAGGAAATAAGGGATGGAATAACCTCTACACTTCACAAGTCACTATGATTTTCATGATCTAGAGAATAGGGAAAATTATTTTAATACATATAAGATGGTTATTACTGAATAGTCTTATATTATTCAAATAAAATTAAGGCAAAGAGATTGGCATGAAATATTTACGGATAATATAAGACAGTTATGAGAAATCATCCTATATTTACAAGAATGTAGGTTTTTTCAAAACTGTCTTATATTATTAGACTAATATAAGACAATTTTTAAAAATTGTCCTATATTCTTGTAAATATGGCATGGTTCTCTAATAACCATCTTATAACTTTATTTTAAAATAATCATATATATGATGGTTTTAGAAAAACTGTCCTATATTTACCATAAAATAAAAGATTATCTTTTTTTTTAAATTGTCTTAATTTGAGGAATATAGATGACTTTTTATAATCGTCTTATATTCTAAGAATATAGGATGATTTTTTTAAAACTATCTTATATTGTAATGAACAAAAGATAATTTTAAAAAACCATCCTATATTCCCCCCCCCCCCCCCCCCCACCACCAAAAAAAAATATATATATTCAAAACCCTCTCCCTCACCTAGATCAAAACCCTTTGGGAAGGAGGAGGAGAAGAAGAAGAGGGAGGAGGGAGAGAGAGAGAGAGAGAGAGCGCATGCGCCCCAACTCACTACCCGACACAAGCAGAGAGAGAGGAAAGAAGAAGA
Organism: Warburgia ugandensis; assembly: GCA_035236585.1. Classification (NCBI taxonomy): domain Eukaryota; kingdom Viridiplantae; phylum Streptophyta; class Magnoliopsida; order Canellales; family Canellaceae; genus Warburgia; species Warburgia ugandensis. Next base: position 38,381,392 of record CP141131.1, read on the forward strand.
AGGGGAAGGAGAGGGACAAGGAGAAGGTAGAGAAACAAAATGCATGCTCACTCCCCACCTCACCTGTCACCATTTTTCTCCCTTTAGGTTGGCTCTCTCTCTCTCAATTTATTTTCTTATGTTCATACTTCCATTTTTCAAGATCTACTACTTATAGTTGTTCATGTGAATAGAAACAATATATTACTTACATTCTAGAGAACTTTGTAAATGATTTCCTACTTTGTTACTCAATGGAAATCTACAAAATTAATCATGCTAGATAAGGGATATTGGGAATAAGAAGACTCAAGTCTTAGATTTTCAATTTTCATTCAAAACAACATCCAACCGCTAGCTTAAAGTCTACTACTTGTCATTGTTTGTGTGAATAGTAATATTATTTTCCTTTAAGTTCGAAATAACTTTGTGCATGATTTCTTACTTCATTAATCAATGAAAATATTTCAAATTGATTGTGCTAAATAGAGGACATTGAGAATAGGAAGACCCAAGTCTTAAATTTTCAATTTTCATTTAAAAAAGCATCCAACTACTAACTTAAAGTCTACTTCTTGTTGTTTGTAGGAATAGTAACAATATTTTCCTTAAGTTCTAGATACCTTTGTGCATGATTTCTCACTTTGTTAATCAATGGAAATATTTAAAATTGATCATGCTAGATAGAGGAAATTGAGAATAAGAAGCACTAATTCTAAATTTTCATTGAAAGAGGCCTCCAACTACTAGCTTAAAGTCTACTACTTGTCATCATTAGTGTGAACAGTAACAACATTTTGCTAAGGTTCTGGACAACTTTGTGCACTATTTCCCACTTCTTTAATCAATGGAAATCTTTAAGTTGATCATGTTAGATAAAGGACATTGAGAATAAGAAGACCCAAGTCTTAGATTTTCAATTTTCATTCAAAAAGATATCCAACTTTATGCAGTTTTTTGATTAAATAGTAACATTATTTTGCTAAGGTTCTAGACAACTTTATGCATGATTTCTTGCTTCATTAACCAATGAAAATCTTTAATATTGATCTTGCTAGATAGAAGACATTGAGAATATGAAGACCTAAGTCTCAGATTTTCAATTTAAAAAAAAAAATGCATCCAAATACTAGCTTTAAGTCTACTACTTGTCGTTGTTCGCTTCGAAAGTAACAATATTTTGCTTAGGTTCAAGACTTGAATTTTTCTTTAATATCGATTGTGCGGGTGTGATGAGACAGAGTCTTTGAATATATTACATTATTTAAATAAATAATTTATCATGTAAATTACACCGTATGCATTAAATGCATATGTCCAAAAAAATAAGGGAGACTGTTGATTTTTTATTAGGAATGACAACACTTTGGGTTTTGAATTGCATTTCTATTATTAGATTATAAAAGAAATACTCTACAAAATCAAAGTTGTTACATATTTTGAATTGTTAGTTATTGCTATAAAAGTATCCGTCAGAATATGAGTAGTCTTAATTAAAGCATGTATAGAGCTCTAAGATCATCTTAACTATAGGACTACTTATGCTATTTTTAGGATAATTTTTATTACTGATTTTTGGACCTTCTTTGCTATTGTGAGTTAAGAGTTAATATCTAATTCTAGTGCAACTTTCCTAAGACTCAATTGTTTTAATATATGTCCTATTTATGTAAACCAACTATGAACTTAGATCGTGGTTTTTTTTAAACACACACACACACACACATATATATATATATATGTTGTTGTTTTCTAAATGTATTGTTTTCACTTGTACAGGAAACATGGAACATGAAGAAAGTGAGCATCATGAAGAGCAATCCAACATAGGTACACTTATTAAGATAAAGGACAAAGGGCCAACAAAAAAGGAGCATATCATTAAGAGAAAGTCAAAGGAAATGAAAGAGATAGTACAATTTAACAGTAGAGGGCAAGTGATTGGTGGCAGTGCACATTGTTACACTAGTTTCATTTGTTGTTCTGATAGAAGCATCGTGCCAATCTCAATGACTGGTTGGAGACATATGTCACCCTCAATCAAAGATGTAATACGGGAGATGGTGAAAGTTTGCAAATGCTTGTGATATCCAACATACTATATGTCTTTTCTTGTTATATTTCAAATAGACTAACATTTGGTTTTAATTTATAGTCTACATTTGATGTCTCTGGTGAGTGCAAGAAGAATGCTCAACATGGGTTCGGTGATCAATGGAGGAAATAGAAGAATGAGCTTGCAAGAAAGTACATACTTCAAATGATCATGATTCGTCGAGGCTCCCCACTATCCTTGAGTTGTATTCCAACATCATTGACCAGGATGCATGGAATCAATTTGTAAAGACCCACGTATCATTTGATCTTAAGGTAATTACAACTAGCCCAAAGTTTGATTCCTCTAATTATAAAAGTAAATTGTGCTTAATTACATGTTCATTTGATGTGTAGGCAAAGCGTATGAAAGGGCAAATAGTGTGTGCAACTAATCATATGCACACCACCTCCCCAAGATTGGTTATGCATAGTTAGAAGAACAAAAAGTAAGTATATGTGATAGTTCATTTCTATCCAAATATACCTTACTTTTATTTCATTAACTCGAAATTAGTGTCTCTCTTGATAGCAAAAGAAGGTTGGGACCACAGAACCCATCCATCGTGCCCTTCTCTGAAAAATGGCAAATTCATAGGGGTGTAACTGCTAGACCTTCACGGACAAAAATGTTACCTTGGTTGCTTCAAGAATTATAAGTGATTTTACCTGTCTATCTTTGTATCTCTTGAACTATATTATATATATGGAATTGAACGTGTTCTAATAATTACATGTATAGGAAGAGTTGTCCTAAGAAAGCACCACTACTGGGATTCTAAGCATCACTGTGACAAAGGGGGCATCTTGTATAGGACTATGGGCAAGTAGGACGAGAACCTTGGCCAAGTAAGGGCTAAGGTAGTTTTTCAAAAATCGCCCTATGTTTCACATCTTTATAAGATAATTTTTTTTTTTAAACCGTCTTATATAATTCTAGCTTTAATAATAATTTTAATATAAGATGGTTTTGTTTTCATTTTATAAGATTGCCATGGTTTTTTAACCATCTTTTGTAGTCATTTTTAACCATCTTATAAAACACTCTCATAGTAGTGGACAATTTTGAGAAAATATCCTATACCATCATGTGATATAGGACTATTTTGAGAAAACCATCCATACAATCATGTAATATCGAATGATTTTTACAAACCTGTCATATATAATGATGTAAATTTAGGACGGTTTGGGAAAAACCATCCTATATTTGTCACATAATATATGATGGTTTTCTAGAAACTGTCCTATATTACTTGATGATATAGGATTTTTTAGTAAAAATCATCCTATATTTCTCATGTAATATAGGATGTTTATAGGATGATTTAGGAAAAACCATCCTATATTATGTAACAAATAGAGGATGGTTTTCCCAAATCGTCCTATATTTTTTATGTAATACAAACCAATTTTCATGAAACGCCCTATATTTACATGATGATGTAGGACAATTCATGGAACTATCTTATATATGCTTTTATGTTATAAGATGGCTGGGAATAAGATGGTTCTATAACCATCTTGTACATTTGATTTTAACTGTCTTATAATCCGCTCTCCACAGTAGTGATTGTTGTATTCTCTACCAGATCTACAAGAAAGACACTTAAAGCCTTAGGTTCTAAATGAGTTAGAAAGACTATTCTTGGCTTAAAGTAGTGAGGACATGTAAACACTCTATCATTTAGGTTAGGAACATTGCCACTATAGAGAACTATAGGGAATCGTCTGACACACACTCAACATGTAGTAGTAAAAAGACTATCCCTGTAGGACCAGCAAGAACACATGTAGGAAAATTCACCTTTCAATAAGACAAAACCCCTCGAACTGGAGTTTTGGGTCCTAAACTCATTATAGGATAACCTCATAAAAGAGTCTAGAAGATATTGGACTAGCTGTAAGAGAAACTAGACAAGCTAGGCTACCCTTGTACATTATGATTGAGAGTACCCTGCTAAACTACCAGTGGTACCTTTGAAAGTTAAGGCAAGTATGTTAAAATTTGTTACTATTTAACTAAACTTTCTAGTTAGGCATCAAGACTGAACCATAGATTAATAAAAACATGTAACATGATCATGGTTCAGTAGTGTAGATAGGTTAGCTAAACTAATAACTTGACTTAGTACATTCATGATCTTTTCATGTTGTATCCTTGTTATCTTTGATTACCTTGATTAGTTATGTGCTTAACTCTTGCTTGCTTATGTAAGAAATTTCATTAGATAGGTAAGAAACATGTATAACTACTTGTGGGTGGGTAATCATGTTATTAGCTCATGCAATGTATCTCATTAAACATAAAGTGTTAAGTTAACAGTAAGATAGAAGACTAATTTACAACATGAATAACTTGAAAATGAATAACTCCATTGCACTTAGCCATATTTAGGACAATAGATGAACTAAAGTACATGAAAGAAGAATTGAATAATAAACTGTCAATATTGAACAAATGCATTAAGCCATGAAGAGCATAACAGTAGGTAAAGGAAACTTCATAAATCATGCTTTGATAATTCTTACAATGGATAGGTGACTCAGAACTTTCAAACTTTTCAAAGCACTTGATCTTTGAGCATGATCTTTGATTGAGATTTAGGAAAGATCTCCCAGAGTAGTTGTAAGACCTATTGATGTGTTTTGATCAATGTTTTGGGGGACACTCTACGAGCAAGTTGATGCCCGAGGCAAGCCCACTACATATGCCTTTAAGTCCTAAGAACCTATGCTAGGAGGTGTAGTTGGCCACTAACCTCTAATATCTTATATGATTATTTAGTACTAGCTTAGAGTGAGCTTGGGGAGAGTCTTTCATGGGGCCTGCTCCTAGGATAGCCAGTAACCACCATGAGGATCAGTGAAGAGACCATGAGGTACCCGGAAATGTACAGCAGTGGTGTGACGACCCGGGTTTTTGAAAACATGATTTGTAAAGTATTTTGAAAGGCAGGGCCCTTAAGAGTGTAAAAATTTTTCGCAAAACAAAGCAGCGGAAATTCTTTTCTTTAGAACTTGTTTTGAAAACCCAAGTCACCACTTCATACATAACATAAGTACAATTTGTGTACAAAATAAAATTCCATTGAAGGAATATACTTTTATTAAACTCCAGGATCCATCCAGTGGTTCACAAGATCTGACCAAATCTAGTACAATACTTGTCCAAATTACATAATCCAAAACTCAAGCTCACCATACAATAAAACTCTCAACAAATAAAAATACATGTCTTCAAGGGTATACCTTGAAGATTATTCTCTTCAAGTCTTCTATAGTCTTCAGCTCCTAAGTCTCCTTCCCTGGATCGGAGATATTGCAACAAGTACAATATCTCAGCAAGCAATGCTTGGTAGGGGATTCAAGAAACATAATAATTGACAATGTAATTCCAATCCTTCATAATTTCATTATCCTCAAACATACTCTTTACTTTGTAAGTTATGTATATCTATATACATACATACCCTTCATGGGTAAACCAATTAAATTTGTGAAAATAGTCAAATATCATTCCCAATTAAGCTGATCAATTCTCTTCATTTTGAGAATTTAGTATTACAGCTAATCTCATATTGGGAATTTCCCTTCTTGGGAAACATTGGTAATATACAATTACCTAGCATTTCATTATGCTATAACATAAGGCATTTCACTATGCCTGTTCCCATATGCATCATAGTGCAAAATAATCAGAAAGGTTGCTATGCTGTAGTCTAATCCGTACTAGCGCGCTTGGATAGCGCCTGTTCACCACTGATACCACGGTGGAAAATATTATGTCACTGCCCGTATGGGGGGCAAGACTTTCACAGTGGTGGCCTTCCCATAATTGCCACCACCCGACTTTTAGCCTCTCATTGGGCAAGGTATCATCATATCATCAATTTTCAAGGAGCGGGTGGCCAAACCCTCATAACTCCTCTAGCAATAGCATCCCCTAGGCTCATGCCTATTAAAACAAACTCACAAGCCTCCAAGCTTGTATGTAAAATAGATTTCATATATATCAGACCATACGACTGTTTACTTAGGGCTGAAATATTTTCTAGTTCCCTATTCACTTATAGTTTAGTCCTTAACCATCTTATAGGTGTTTGGTTGGATCATAAGGTTTTCAAGAGATATACTACAAGTATTATCATTACTCTTGTCAACATAAGATCATGAGTACAATCATGAATATCTCATGTAAATGCATTCATCAAATCCTCCTACCTTTAAGGATTGATCTCTTTTTCCCAATCTTCCATGATCTTGACCGATGTATGTAATCTGTACATCCATACATATTGTCAATATATAAATTATGAACAATCCTATTGATCACTAGATCTGATGTTTAGAATGATCTTTAGATCATTCATATCTAAGTATTTTTCTATCTCTAAGTCTTTGTATGTTCATCTCCTTGATCTTGATCTTTCATAGATCCTTTGATTGACAATCTACTCATGTTGATAAAGATCAAGGTCCTAGATCTTCTATCAGCTAGTTCTTCTTTGATCTAAGTTCAGTTCTTGGATCATCCCTATGGAGGATGATCTTGGTTTTCTTCCTTGAATCACCTTTGATCAAGGGTTTGGATTATCTAATCTAATGAACTATAACAAGTATACTACTAAACATACATACTAAGTACAATATAGTGTTCTTATTCTTATTGTTCTTGATCATCCAAGATCTAATGGATCTTGTTTGATCGTCCTTATCTTTCTTACTGTTTTTATTAGGGTTAGGTAATTTACTAACCTTTTATGCTCTTATTATTATTATTATTATTCAACCAGTTAATGTGCTGATTGAAGGTAGCTTATTCAAGCCTAAGTCTAGACTGCTCCTCTTATTTCCAATTGGCTAAGGCTTACTAGCTGAATGGGTGAACACAAAGTGGTTACTTCAATCCTCATGTAAGGAGGCGTTTAGACCTCACAAACGTCAACAGAAGGTAGGGAAAGAGCGAGGCTCTATTAGATAACCCCCTTAACCACTATGTTCATCATTCACTAGAATGACCATAGCTCAACCTTTCATAAGGTTCCTATAAGCATGTTTACCCTAAGTACTCTTTCTAATGGATTTTAATTAAGTCCATGAATATTTATAATGTCATTCATGGGGTTTATTATTCTTTTCCTAATTTGGGCTAAGGATTTGATAATCCTTATATTGTCCTACTAACTATAGCCCTTACTAATTAAGTCCAAAGTACTTCATTCTTATTTGTGTCATGAAACTCTACTTTCTCATTAGAATACATTTTTGATGTTTTATGCTCTTTATCTCATAACAAGTAAATCTACTACTAACATTCAACCATAAATGAATTATAAATTTAAAGCATAAAACTACCTAATTTAACATTCAATGAAAATGAGGCAAGGTACTTAAATTAAATCTAGCACCTTATGATAAGAATGAACACATATCATACTAAACTCTAAATGTTATACTAGCATGCTTTATAACATAATAATATAAAATGAAACTAATTATATTTACATTTTTAGAAACCTTTACTTATGATCCAACCATTTGATCTTAGATCTTTTCCTTTGATTAAGGACTTTAGTTATATTTAGAGAATTTTTTCTATTAAGGTCAAAAGATCACATTGATCTATTTTTATCATAATCCATCCATGATTTCCTTGGATTTCATCATATAAACATTTATTCTTTCCATCCCAAGGATCTGATCACACTTGATCTCATTGATCAAGTGGGTCCCTATGTATATATTTTTTTTTTGGGTTTTTCTACCATAAAGGGTAGATCCCTTATTTTATCCAAGATCTGTCCAAATTAACCATAGATATTACTTTATTACATTATTATATCATCACTAAAATAAATTTCCAAGATCTGATCACCCCAGATCTTGAAGATCTTAGAAATTGGACGCTTATTTCCAAAATACAAAAAAATACAGAAAAATACAGAAATAAATTTTAGAAATATTATGACTTCATTAGAAACTAGACATTACAAGCTTTCCATAGCTTCTTTCGGATCTCAATTTGGAGTTCATATGACTCCACAATCCTAAATTGAAGTTTTCAACTGTTCCTAGGGTCCAGATTTGATCTAGGCCCACCAGAATTAATCTCTCTAATTGAGGGTCCAAAACGGGTCCGATCTTTCTGAAACTTCTACCCTAAGGGTTTTGGACCATTCTGGATTGATTGGTGGAGTCAGATTTTTCATCTGAGCACTCCATCATCATCAATTAAGGGTTCTGTTGTTTACTTTATTTTTACCTTTTTATTACCAAAATTAATTACAGTAAAATAAAAATTACATAAAACAATACTAAAAATATATGAAAAGGATTTCCACTTACTTGATTGGAGAGAAAACCTCATTTATATGCCCAATTTAAAAAAATACCTTGTTGATGAAGATATAGCCTAAAATCCACCTTTCTTGCAAATACCGTTGTTTGAACCGTTGGATCTTGAAATTTCTTTAGGGGTTTTGTATAATAGATGTGTTGGGATGTTTTGGACGGTGGAATTGATCAAATTAGATCTAGAACAGAGTGCCTACTTGAATTTAGGTCTCTTGTTCTAATCTAAAAAGAAAAACAACTTGGAAAGAGATCTAACTCTTGGAAATTTTGGGGTTTTGAGAGGGATTCTAGATCTAATTTTTCAAGGAGATTGAATATAATTTCGTGGGGTTTTTATGAGGATTTTTGGAAGATTTTTGGGGTTGTATTTATAGGCATTTTGGGTCTTTTTCCATGATTATAATATGTTATTTTTTTAATATAAAATGACATGAAAGTCTTCAATGCTCCCATGCCTAACTTTTCTTCCCCATGACTAGCTGATCTTTGTTGAACCATGTTTCACATGGGCTGCTGATCAACTTGGTTGTTGGGGACGTGGTGGTCCCTATGTGGGCCCCATGTGGGCCCCATATGGTGTAAAAAGTCCGTTTTGCCCTTTATGCATAAAACTTTGGGTTTTATTCCTATGATCTCGGATTTGAGTGTACTTAGTGGCGTTGGATTCGTATTTCTCAGTACATTATAAATTTTGATGTTTCATATTTTGATTTTTGGAATATTTTGATTTTTGGGTAAAATTACTATTTTACCCCTTTTGTCCAAAAAAATGAAAAACTTAAGGATTTCTCATCCGAATTCGAAATTTGTCGTGCTTACAGTCATTTTGAAGGGTTTGCTAAGTTTAATTTCAATTTTACATGTCTTATGATTTGATTATACTTTTATAAAAAGTATATTTTAAATAACCCTAATATTTCAGCCCGAAATATCTAAAACTCAAACTTTATTGATTTTTCTCAATCAATTTACAAAAATTGGGGTTATTACAAGTGGTAGTTACTTTGAGGTAAGGGTAGCACCCTATGAGCATAGGAGTCAGATATTATGATTCATATTGATCATGCCAGGTCACTCTCAATAGTTAGATTGTTCTTTTCATTTGGATAGCTTGACATCGTCTCAGTTGGTAGGACAAGGGATGCCAGCTCCCTGTGACAAGACTGAATTGCCACTTGCATGTCATTGTATGAGTTTTTAGCTCAATTTGGCATCCAATTTTTGATGTGCACCTTTAAAAAACTACTACATCCTTTCTTAACAAAGCATGGCATATAGTTCACTGCATTAGATGGTTATACAAAATGTTGACTTATGAATAAGTAATGTATTTGAACTTTTTGGATTATAAACCATAAGCATCATATTAGTGTCTTGTAATTGAATTAATGCATCCATGCAAACATGTACTAACCATAGAATCTTATGATGATTATAGTATAGTTGGGCGATTCTAATAAATTCATGCAACTTGACTCTTATTCTACTTCCATATACTTAAATGCTTTTATATTTTAGTACAAACTACTAGTTGCCATGTATTTTTGGTAGACTAGTAGGTATTAGCCTTTTTCATTGGTGGGTGTTTCATGCTCACACTCTAACACAACATTTCCAAGAGAGAAGTCGGCTAGGTATGGTGCATAAGAGAAGGCAAAGGTGTAACCGAGCAACATGCATGATCGATGGATAGTATTTTGTTGGTCCTTATGATTATGTAATTAATTATATTTAGAACCTTGGTATGTAAGTTTTAGGTTGATACTTTTAGACATTGTAAACCTTAAGGGACTATTCTGTGTATGTGTCTTCTTGATAGTAGCTTATGTTTGACCAGCAGATCCTGTGCCATGATGTTTTAATTTAGTGCAATTGACAAGTAGTCAATTTTTCATAAAAAGTTCCCAATTAGTAGTACATGTATCATAGACTATAAGGCATTATTCTAGGAACTTTTTGAAATTCATGACACATGCCTTTCTGAACTGATAATCCAAAAGTATGATCTTTTGCAGGTACACAAGCTAATCCAAAGTAAGTATGTGATCTACCATAATTTTGTAAATACTAGATAGTGTTTTTAATCTTTTTGTAGGTGTTAAAAGAATGATCCAAAGCTCCAGAGTGCCCCAGATGATAATCGATGATCCAAATCAAACCAAAGAGCCAAAACTCATTTTCCATCATTTCAAAGTTCAAGTAAGGGTTAAGATCATTTCAAAGCAAACGTACGAGTCTCAGAAAGAATTGGAAGAGTTCAAGGTGACTAGAAATGGGACAACGCAAAATCCACATAAAAGGCAGTATAATTTCACCACCTTTGCATGTGATTTAAGCCATGCAAGCCACTTAAGCCACATGAGCCATGAACTAATAACTAGGAGAAGCCAAGCCATGTGAGACATGAAGTCAAGATGCAAACTAGCATAATATATGTAAACATACAATTTCAATTAATAAATCAATGCATTTACAAAAATAGGGTAAATTTTTGCTTTCATTTATTTAATCAGTTATTATGCATATGCCTTAACCATTAATGGAGAAATTGAATGAGTGCATTAAGGAATTACGTTAGGATAACAACTAAGGAGAGATTGTTGGGGTAATCCAAAGACTTAAAAACAAATTTTCAACATGAAGGACAATTTTAAAAAATCACATCTAGTAATTATTAAGTGATTTTCTAGTGTAATATATGTAAATATACAATTTTAATTAATAAATCAATGCATTTACAAATATGATAAAATTTTGTCTTTATTTATTTAATTAGTTATTATGCATAGGTCTTAGCCATTAATGGAGAAATTGAACGAACACGTCAAGGGATTATATTAGGATAACAACTATGGAGAGATTGTTGGGGTAATCTAGAGATTTAGAAATAAATTTTCAAGATGAAGGAGAGATTATAAAAATCACATCTAGTAATTATTAAGAGATTTTTGAAAGATAATTACAATTAAAAATGGTGATAAAATAAAGAATTAGTAGCTCACTTGTGAAAGGAAAGTTCTAGCCTCAGCCCAGCCCAAACCACACAGAGAAATTCTAACAAATCAAGTAGGAAAAAGAAATTTATTATATTACTTATTAGGGTACAATTGCATAATTGTGACGACCTGGGTTTCATATGATGCAAATTTCATAAAAAGGCGAGATCTCTTGCTTTAGAAATATGAAATGCATGAAAATATTTTGTTTTGGAAAGCAATCTTTCATATAAAATCCCGAGTGTCAAAACACATTTTTAAATCATATAGCCATGGCATAGTTTTAAATCAACTCTATTTCCAAGAAAGTGTTAGTCACAGCCCCAGCTACAGAGAGTAACTACAATCAAGTAACATTCACTAAAAGATAAGGTAGGGGTTTACTTACTTGTACTTAATTTGGATGTTCTCTGTCACGGGTGTATCCTGTCCTTAAGTGTTTCCTTGTATCTGAAAAATATTAAGGATTGGGTGAGTATACACTATACTCAGTAGGAGTCTATCACTACTAGTTTTACAATGCATGCTATGTTTTAAACCATATGTTCTTTAAACCATGTGCATGTTTGGACACTCATGTTCAATATCAATATTAAAAACCATTGTCAAAATAGAATACTAACGACTTAAAGAATCGCATAATCCAAGTCAAAAGTAATATAGATATCATAAACATATATTATAATATGCATAAGATGCTCAACTGAATCCAACTCATGGATCTATGGTCGACCATACTGTGATGACTCGGATTTTATATGATGCAAATTTGATAAAAAGGCGAGATCTCTGATTTTATAAATATGAAATGCATGAAAATCTTTTTGTTTTGGAAAACAATCTTTCATATAAAACCCCGAGTGTCAAAACACATTTTCAAATCATATAGCCATGGCATAGTTTTAAATTGACTCTATTCCCAAGAAAGTGTTAGTCACAGCCTCAGCTACAGAGAGTAACTACAATCAAGTAATATTGAAAGCAAGGTAGGGGTTTACTTACTTGCACTTAATTTGGGTGTCTTCTGTCACAGGCGTACTCTGTCCTTAAGTGTTTACTTTGTATCTGAAAAATGTTGAGGATTGGGTGAGTATATACTATACTCAGTAGTAGTCCATCATTACTAGTTTTACAATGTATGCTATATTTAAAATCATATGTTCTTTCAAAATATGTGCATGTTTCAACACTCAAGTTCAATATCGAGATTAAAAACCATTGTTGAATTGGAATACTGACGACTTAAAGAAATCACATATTCCAAGTCGAAAGTATCACATATATATCATAACATAATGATATGCATAAGATGCTCCACTGAATCCAACTCATGGATATATGGTATGGTCGACCAACCTCATGTCATGCCATATGCAATGCAAGTAAATCCTCAAACCATAGGGCCCACTATGCCCACGATCTCGCTGCCGTGTGGTCCCCGAGTACCTGAGGACACTCGGTCATAGCCTCCACGGGGCATATGACACATCGACCCAGTGCTGTGACACCAGTGGTAGCCCCCCTTTTTGGCCGTGGTACCCATTCCACCTAATAGTGGTAAAGGCTGGGAGGCCAACCCAGACCTCTCGGCATAGCGCCCACGAGCTTATTAGCCCAAATCATATAAGATCAAACAAGCGAAAACCTCTTTTTTCAAAACTTGTCCTCTTTAGGTTCCTCACAACTACCTACCCAGTGTCTTTTGGGCACTCCAGCGTCTTTTGATAACCCTCAAGGACATGCAGTTTTTCAAAACTTAATAACCACAAATCATGCAATTTATGAAATCGTTTGCAAAACATGTCTATGAATAATGTATTTATCATATGCATGCTGAATTCATGTATATGCTAAACAAGTCATATATCAAATTAAGTTATGTTAATCAAGTCATATAAGTTATACTTAAAACATGCATTCTCAAAACAGTCGTGGCTCTTTTTAAAAGTCTAGTAGCGATAGAGCACCTACCTGGTTTGGTCATGCTAGCCCCTTTGTCCTCGTACGCTCCTGCTCATTGTTTAGGGGAATAGGGTTAGTTTGGCCTATTTTTTAGAGTGGTTGATCTCACTACTTAGGCATTAAGGGTTTATCCCCATGCCTATGGTTGTCCTAAGGTCCTAATTGGGCCTTGGTATCATCAAGTTTCCAAAGGTTTAGTGGCCCTGCTCCACTATCATAGTCTAAGCATCGTTCCTACCTTAAATTGGGCCTTGATTAGGTATTTTATAGTTTTTATGTGTCCGTGTCGTCAACACGGACACAATGCCTTTCGCAGCGCCTCAATCGAAGCCATAGATCTCAAGTTATAGCCTTTTTAGTGCCGAGTGTACATAGAGGGTCAAATGAAACGAGGTGGAAGCCTGGGACGCTAACGCTTCCCGCGTCAGTGGCATGTGCCTCCATGGGCGCGTCTGCAGACTCTCTTGGCTTCTGCCCGTCATTCTCAATTGCGGGCGCGTCCGTCCAGTTTTCTCAACGCACAAGGTGCATTTTTGTTTGACGGAGACCCGGGCATCCTAGGGACGCCCTGGTTCGACCCTATCAAACCAGTGCGCCCCAGGGATCGTCCCTGGGTCTTGTTTGGCTCTCTAGAGCTCCGTTTTGCATGATTTTTCATGCAAAAACTTGGGGAAACTTAGCCTAGGACTAAGGGGGAGATTGGTTTGGAGGGGTTTTGGGCATACCTAGTTCGTGGCCGGGTTTTTCTCCATGTTTTCTCCTCTTGGTTGCTTCTCCATGATAGGTTTTTCCCAAGCTTTTGGGCTGCCATTAGAGGCGCCCAAGAGCTCTATTTATAGAGCTATAAGAGGGTTCTAGAGGGGGCTCTCACCGCCATTGAATGGCGGTGGAGAAACCTCTAGAATGGCGGTGGTTTCTCCTCCAAACACCGCCGTTCTAGAACCCTTTAGGAGGTTGAAGAAGAGGGGTGCCCGTATCAAAACGGGCCACTATGTTTCTCAGGCTAAATCAGTTTTTTAATGAAAATTATATTTTTGCCCCTGAACTTCAAAGGGCCATAACTTGCCCATTTTAACTCCGTTTTTGGTGATTTTGGTCTTGTTGGATTCCTTTTTCTGAGATACACCTAATGGTACCATTCTCAAGACCAAATTTATGGGTTCAATCTGGGTGAATAGTGAAATGATCAAAATACCCTTATCTCCAAAAAGTGAATTTTTCATTGCTAACTTGGGATTTCAATGTTACAAAATTGGAGTCATTACATTCTTACCCCCTTAGGGGAATTTTGCCCCCAAAATTCTACTATATATACAGTCAAAAGATCTCGGGGTACTTTTCTCACATTTCTGACTCTGGTTCCCAAGTCTCTTCTTCGATGTGCACATTTCTCCACAAAACTTTGACTAAGTGTATGTCCTTGTTCCGCAGCTTCTTACTCTTATGATCAAGGATCTCAACTGGTCTCGTCTCTAGCTTGGGATCCTTTGTCAACTCTATGGGTACCTAGTTGATGACATGAGCAGGGTCAGGCACGTACCTCCCTAGCATAGATATATGGAATACGTTATGAACTTTGGATAGCTGAGGGGGTAGTGCAATCCTGTAGACCACTTTTCCCACTTTCTCCAGGATTTTGAAAGGTCCTATGTAACGTGGACTAAGCTTGCCTTTGATACCGAACCGCACAACTCCTTTAGTGGGAGATATCTTTAGGAAAACGTGCTCTCCTATGTCGAATTCTAATGGTCTCCTCCTTTGATCAGCATAGCTCTTTTGCTGGCTTTGAGCTATGAGGAGGCGTCTCCTTATGAGTTTGACCTTCTCGACGCATTGCTCCACCAGCTTGGACTGGAGCACCCTGGACTCTCCAACTTCACTCCAACTGGTGGGTGATCGACAGGGTCTCCCATAGAGCGCCTCGTACGGAGCCATGCCAATGCTCGACTGAAAGCTGTTGTTGTACGCGAACTCTACTAGCAGTAGGTTTTCATCCCAGCTCTGCTTCCAATCGAGGGCACAGGTTCGCAACATATCTTCGACTATCTGGATCGTGTGCTCTGACTGTCCGTCGGTTTGTGGATGGAAGGCTGTGCTATAGTTCAAGGAAGATCCTAAGGATTTTTGGACGGACTTCCAGAGTTGTGAAGTGAAGCGACTATCCCTATCTGAAGTGATACTAAGGGGTATGCCATGTAAACTCACTATCTCTTTGATGTATAGCTGAGATAGGCTGGCAGTGGATTGGGCTGTCTTAGTCAATCTATCAATAATTACCCAGATCATGTCATGACCCTTGGAGGTCCTGGGTAACCCTACGATGAAGTCCATGGTAATATGGTCCCATTTACATTTGGGTAACTCAAGGGGTTGTAACAATCCCGAAAGTCTTTGATGTTCAGGCTTTACTTGTTGACATGTTAGACACTTTAGCACAAATTCCCCTATGTCTCTTTTCATACCATCCCACCAATATAGTCTCTTTAAGTCTTGATACATCTTATTTCCTCCTGGGTGTATAGTATACTTAGAACGATGAGCCTCTTTTAAGATTTCTTGTCTTAACTCTTCATTAGTCGGTACCACTAATCTTCCTTGCATGTAGATGCTACCATCTTCCCATTTAGTAAACCCTGGTTTTCCTATGAAAGCTTGTATATCCGGATCTCCTTTCTGTTCTTGCTTAACCTTTTCATTAACAGCCAACTTTACTGTTAGACCTGCCATAACAATCATGTGCTTACTTATGTCCAGTTTCCACATTATTACTTCTTGTAATAGCTTCCATCTCTTAGTTAATAAACTTGCACACATCCCCTGGGTTTTTCTACTTAATGCATCAGCTACCACATTAGCTTTTCCAGGGTCATAATGAATGGAGAAGTCATAGTCTTTTAAGTATTCCATCCATCTTATTTGTCGCATGTTTAAGTCTTGTTGGGAAAAGATATATTTAAGACTCTTATGATTTGTAAAAACTTCAAACTTTTCCCCGTATAAATAATGTCTCCAAATTCGCAAGGCAAAGATTATGGCCGCTAATTCCAAGTCGTGGGTCGGGTAATTGACTTCATGCTTCTTGAGTTGCCGAGAAGCATAAGCAATTACCTTCCCATGTTGCATAAGTACGCAGCCTAGTCCTTATTGCGAGGCATCGCTGTATATCTCAAATCTGCCACTTCCTGAAGGTAAGGTAAGGACAGGTGCTGTAGTTAATCTTCTCTTTTGTTCCTGGAAGCTTTCCTCACATTTATCAGTCCATTCAAATCTTGTGTCTTTCTTGGTCAGCTTAGTTAGAGGTAAAGCAATTTGTGAAAAACCCTCGATGAATCTCCTGTAATATTCGGCAAGTCCTAAGAAGCTTCTTATTTCTGTGACTGTCTTAGGTCTTTCCCATTTCTGTACTGATTCAACCTTAACGGGGTCGACTGCTATGCCATCTTGAGAAATAATGTGTCCTAAGAAATTAACCTTTTCCGGCCAAAACTCACTCTTACTGAATTTTGCATATAACTTGTGTGCTCGTAGGGTGCTTAATGTTATCCTTAGATGTTCCTTATGGTCTTCAGGTGTTTCTGAATATATCAATATATCATCCACAAACACTATAATGAATTTATCTAAGTACTCCTTAAACACCCTATTCATGAGGTCCATAAATGGGTAGTTTAGTGTTAAGAATACATAGAAGGCCCAAAACGGGCCTTGCACACCACTCCTGGGACACACCTGCGTCCCAGTCGAGCGGTGGCTGGCTCGCACGTGTAGTCGCACACTCCTGGGCGTCATCAGGCTGTCGAACCAGAATGCCCCAAGCACCTACCCTGGGTCTGTTGTGGCTCCCTAGAGCTCTGTTTTGCATGGTTTCTCATGCAAAAACTTAGGGACATTCAACCTAAGACTAAGGGGAGATAGGTTTGGAGTTGTTTAAGGCATACCTGGTTCGTGGTTGGGTATTTTTCATGGTTTCTCCTATTGCCTACAACTCCAAGACTAGTTTTTTCTAGGGTTTTGGGCTGCCATTGGAGGCACCCAAGAGCTCTATTTATAAAGCTTAAGGAGGGTTCTGGAGGGGGGTTTCCACTGCCATGGAATGGCGATGGAGAAACCTCTAGAATGGTGGTGGTTTTCCCCCTGCACACCAACATTCTAGAATGTCGGTGATGCAGTATGTTTGGGAAGAAGGGGGTGCCCGTATCAAAATGGGTCCCTGTTTTCTCAGGCCAATTCGTTTTAAATTTAATTATAATTTTGCCCTTAAACTTCAAAGGGCCATAAGTTGCTCATTTTAACTCCGTTTTGGGTGATTCTGGTCTTGTTGGACTCCTTTTTCCGAGATGCACCTAAGGATATAATTCTAAGGACCAAATTTGTGGGTCTAGTCAGGGTGAACAGTGAAATGACCAAAATACCCTTATCTCAAAAAGTGAACTTTTCATTACCAACATGGGATTTCAAGGTTACAAAATTGGAGTCATTACATTCTTACCCCCTTAGGGGAATTTTACCCTCGAAATTCTACAATATATACAGTCAAAAGATCTCAGGGTACTTTTCTTGCATTTCTGACTCTGGTTCCCAAGTCTTTTCTTCCATGTGCGCATTTCTCCATAAAACTTTGACTAAGTGTATGTCTTTTTCCGTAGCTTCTTACTCTTATGATCCAGAATCTCAATTGGTCTCATCTCCAGCTTGAGATCCTCCATCAACTCCATGGGTACCTGGGTGATGACATGAGCAGGGTCAGGCACATACCTCCTTAGTATAGATATATGGAATACGTTATGCACTTTAGATAGCTGAGGGGGTAGTGCGATCCTATAGGCCACTTTTCCCACTTTCTCCAGGATTTCAAAAGGTCCTATGTAACGCGGACTAAGCTTGCCTTTGATACCGAGCCGCATAACTCCTTTAGTGGGAGATATCTTCAGGAAAATGTTCTCTCTTATGTCAAATTCTAATGGTCTCCTCCTTTGATCAGCATAGCTCTTTTGCCGACTTTGAGCTGTGAGGAGGCATTTCTTTATGAGTTTGACCTTCTCGCCGCATTGCTCCACCAGCTCGGAGGGTTGAATGATGCCCATGTTCATATAAGTTTAGGGATCACCATTCTATATGAATGATTACCATGTATTGATTTTATACTTATCAGACAATTTGTCTGTTTATCTGAAGCTGGAATACCTTCTAGTTCCCTATTCACTTAGGGTTTTCCTCAATTCTCACTTAACCATTTCATATGTATTTTGGTTGGATCATAAGGGTTTTCAATGGATTTAATGCAAGAATTTACATTATACTTGTCAACATTTCCAGACATAAGATCATGTATTCAACATGTATTTTTCATGCAGATGCATTCATAAAGTCCTCCTACCTTCAAGTAGTGATTCATCCCTTCAAATCTTCCATGATCCTTATTGACATATGAAATTTGTAAATCCATACATACTGTCAATATTTATACAATATCTATATTCTTTGTCTAATCTTGTCGTTTGATATAAAGGATCTAGATCTTGTGTCCTATTATGATCTATCTTCCTTAGATAGTATTAATCAATAGTTCTAACGGTTAGAATGATCTCCTAATCTTTCAGATCTAAGTATTTTCTATTCTAAGTCTTTGTGTATTACTTTCTTTAATCTTGATCTTTCATAGATCCTTTGATAAACAATTTATACTTGTGATAAAGATCAAGAGCTTAGATCTTCTATCATTTAATTCTTCTTTGATCTAAGTTCAGTTGTTTGATCATCCCTAAGGAGCATGATCTTGGTTCTCTTCCTTGAATCATATTTGATTAAGGGTTTAGATTATCTAATCTAATGATCTAGATTTGTCTACAACATACATACATAGATACATAATAAAACACAACATTAGGATTCTTTATTGTTCTTCATCATTCAAGATCCTATGGATCTTGTTTGATCATCCTTATCTTACTTACAATTTTTATTAGGATTAGATAATTCATTAACCTTTTATGCTCTTATTATTATTCAACCAATTAATGTTTTATTCGTTGAAGATAGCTTATTTCATCCTAAGTCTAAACTTCTTCTCTTATTTCCAATTGACTAAGGCTTACTAGCTGAATGGTTGAACACGAAGTGGTTATTTCAATCCTCATGTAAGTGGCATTTAGACCTCACAAATGTCAACGAAATGTAGGGGAAGAGCAAGGCTCTATTAGAGAAGCCCCTTAACCACCATGTTCATCATTCACTAGAGTGACCTTAGCTCAACCTTTCATAAGGTTCCTACGAGCATTTTAACCCTAAGTACTATTTTTAATTGATTTTAATTAAATCCATAAACATTTAAAATGTCATTCATTGGGTTTATTATTCTCTTAGTTTGGGCCAAGGATTCGATACCTTATATTGTCCTACTAACTATAACCCTTAATAACATTAAGTCAAAGTCATTCACTCATCTTAATTGTCCATGAATCTCAATATTCCATTAGTTTACATTTTTGGTGATTTATGCTAATTATATCTTAACAACTACTTAACAATTGAATCTACTAATGAAATTTGACAATAAATAAAGCATAAACTTTAAAGCATAAATCCAATATAAATTTAACAACTATTTATAATAGCATGCTTCCTATGAATGTAACTTAACCTGGAAATAAAACTATACTTAAACTAGCATGATCCTAAATTATGAAATACATGAAATTTTACTACTAATCTAATGAAATCATGCTAAAATATCAAATTTAAACTAACATGGCCCTAAGATAAATAAATCTACCAACATAATAACAAACTAATAACATTTATAACATAAATCACATTTACAATTATATTATCAAATAAAACATGATTAAACTAATTAGATGAAGATTATTAAAAACTTTTACTTATGATCCAACCATTAGATTTTTTATCTTTTCCTTTAGATCAAGGATTTTAATTACATTTAGGGCTTTTACATCATGAAGATCCAAAGATCATATCCACTTGTTTTTGTCACATTTAATCCATGATCTCACTAGATTCCATCATAATCCCATTCATACTACCCATTCAAAGGGTCTAATCATGATTAATCTTATTGATCAACTGGGTCACTTTGTATTTTTAGGGTTTTTCTACCATAAAGGGTAGATTCCTCATTTTATATTAGATCTGTGAAAATAAATTATGGGTATTACTTGATTTCAACATTATATCATCATTGCATTCGATCCCTAAGATTTGGATCATGAAAATTAGAATCTTAATTCCTCAAAACAAAAAGTTTCTTGAAGACTTTTATCAATTTTATGATTTCAGAAGAAAATAAACATTACAAGCTTTCCATAGCTTCTTTCCGATCTTGATTTAGAGTTCAAATGACTCCACAATTAAGAAAAGAAGTTCACAATCGTTTCAACGGTCCAGATTTGATCTACCTTTAAGACTAGGGTAGAATGATCTAAAAAGGAATAGGACTATGAAGCTATGAACCTATAAACCAAATTGAAACATGCTTGTATGTTAAAAAGAGTTATTAATAATCATAAGCTAAGGACACTCAATTACTTAGGGACATAGCCAAGTAAGTAAAACTCAGAAAGTAAAAAGGAATAATACATGAAATATATGACTTAGACTAAGGTAAATTGACTATTAGCCAAAGAAAGATCTTTAAAATATTAAATACTAAAACACCAAAGGTGGAAATAAATATACACATTCTTGTTAAAGGAAATCCAACCAAGTAACCTCAATGAGGTCCAGCAAGTCATGGCCATGCACCATAGTAGTCACCACTAAGTGATGAGAGGGCCCTACAAGCATAGGAGTCTATGTGGTTTTAGCATGTTGGGCATGCAGGTCACTCTTAAGAGCTCAAACCATTATCGTCCTTAGTGGTAGGCTTATAAGCCATTGTGACATACTTGATGGTAGGATTGTATGCCACTGTAATATGTAGCGATTAGTTTTTCCACAATAGTGTGGGCGCGGATTTTGTATCACAGATTGAGGGCCACATGCCTTGGTTCTACTTTAGCTATTTCTAGCACACTGGATTGACAAACTTATTGACTCTTCTGGAAATTGTATATGACTTGAGATCACTAGTTTTTGCCTAGTAGAGTTTCGTATCATGGCATCAAAATAAATATTGATATTCTCAAAGCATCTAACACTATTAGAATGAGATGTCAGTGCACAACACACTATCATATCATAATTTAGATTTTTCCATGTTTTGGACCAATGAATATATGCATTTTCTTTAAGATCTCAGGTAGGGCTAAGGGCCCAAGGACATTGTTTTTCAATGATACTTGGGAAAGCATTACATGAGTAGCAGTGTGCCATGAGTTTATGGATTTGCATCAAGGATTTTGGCAGGTGCTCCTAGAGTGCTATAAGTTTTGGATAGCTCGGCAAGTGCACAGTGCATGTGTGCAATAAGTATTGAAAACCCTATGCTAGGAGGTGCAATTGGCCACTATCCTCTAAGATGAGATTGATATAGTCCTATGCTAGAGATGGTGGGTAGTATGAATAGCTTCTCATGGGGATGTGCTCTGAGCTGTTGCTGGGTAGCCTGATGAGGTCTGGCAAGTTGAGGCTGTGTGGTATCCATGAACCCACATAGAGGCCATGGTAATTCGCTAATGGGTGACGAAAGGGCCTTGTGAGCATAGGAGTCTGTGTGATTTTACCATGCTGGGCATGCCTGTCATTCTCAAGAGTTCATACCATTATCGTCCTTGGTGGTAGGATTGTATGCCACTATGACATCCCTGGTGGAAGGACTATATGGCACTGTGTATGGAGCAATTAGTTTTTCCACAATGATGTGGGCATGGATTTTGCATTATAGACTGAGGGCTATGCACCTTGGTTCTACTTCAATCGTTTTGAGAACATTGGACTGACAGGCTTATTAGCTCTTCTGGAAATTGCATATGACTTGAGATCACCAATTTTTGCCTCATGGATTTATGTATCTCATATCATGTTTTCTTATTTCCATAACTACACACACACACATACACCTATACACATACTATTGAGTGCCCTATTTTTGGCATGCCAACTTGTATTAGTTTTCCTTCCTATCATGAGCAGTTGTTTTGCTCACCCCCTACAACCAAAATGTCAGGTGACACTCTTGGTAGTTGAGCGCAAGGGTCACAAGGAAGGCAAAAGTACCTAGATCAATTTAGGTGTAAGATGAGGATGTCTTTGATGTAGTCAATTTGATATAATCCATGTATAGGATTCATTTTGAATTGTATATAGTTTTGTTGGCACATGGGATGACTATGATCATGGACTGATGCCATTATCTTTATGGCATGTGTGACCCTACTTGTGACACTATGTAATCCTATTGCATGTATCTCTAAACCTACATATGTTAGAAAATTACTATTTTTCCACATATGAGGAGGTTTAATAGTAACTCTTGGGAGGTAGTTGAAGTATTTCAAAATTTATTTATGTATTATCATTTTGATCATGTTTTGTAAAACAAGAAAAATTTTGCTGCTTTCTAACTTAAAAATTGATAAATCTTTCCAAAAAACTAGGATGTTACAGCACTAAAGCCACCAAGTCAGAAGCTAGCAAAAGAAGCCAATTGAGCCACTTAAGCAAACCTACATGGTTCCACACATTTTGGGAAGTTTCTATGCAATTTTCCACTTGAAGAAAAGATGATTTAAATAGGAAAATTAGGAGAAAATGTGGACCTATCAATAATGGTAGGTGGCATGCTAAGGTGGACCAATAAGAAAAGAGTCCTAAACCCATCCAACTTTCATTCCCTCTCTCTTGCTTCACATCATGAACTACTTATTAATAACCATCCACAAAATTTCCTTCCTAGGTTTCCCACTTCCTAAATCTTCCTTAATTTCCACTTCTTAAGTCTCCTTGCCTTATCCAACTACCTTTCCCTCATCCTTATCTTCTTACCCAAATCTTATCCCTCTTTCCTATCTTCCTTAAGATAAACATTAGCAAATCTTATCTCTTTAGAAGGGTGAAACTCATATACAAAAAGGGAGCACTCCAAACCATTCACCATCAAGCTTCTCCATGCCTCTTTCATAGGTGGTTCTCCATACATCCTTCTTGGTGGAGTTCCCTGTCTCTCTCCATCTACTTCCCCATGCCATCTCCAAGCTAAGTTTCCACATCATTTGGTTCCTTTCCTTGCAAGGTTTTTTTATTTTGTTTCATAGCACACATTTCCATAGGTGATTTTTCACTTTGCCTTGCTTATATTTGTGCTTTAGTTCTTCTTGATTGAGGACCATCAATCTCTGGTAGTGACAGCTAAGAGAGAGTAGCCTTTGAATCATCTTATTTCAAGATAGTGGTTCTTTGCTTGCTTGCTTTACTTTGTTGCTTATTCTTTTCTTGATATCATTCATCACCATCTTCTTTGTTTCTCTCTTTTGGATTGATTCCCATATTTCTTCAATCTCTTTGATTTTATTTTGGGTTCACACGCATGGCCATTGTTGGATTGCATTAGAAATTGAAGGTTGAAGTCAAGATATATTATTCATGTATTGGAATGACACACACCTCTCTTGTAATAGATTCCACTCAAATATTTAAATAAATATGAGACTTCCTAAATATAAACTTTCCAAATATGAGACTTCCTAAATTGAAGGTTGAAGTCAAGATATATTATTCATGTTTAGATTTTGTTTTATGCATTACTTATGTTTAGTTACATGTTTAGATTAGATCTTAGTTTTTAGGAAGTTTCTAATGATAGTTTAGAAGTTTATATTTAGGAAGTCTCATATTTAGAAAGTTTTTAATTTCTAATCTTAGAAACTTCATTCATTTTTATGTTTCCAAGTTATTCATGCTTCTAGTTTTGATTTTGTTTCTTGTATTGAACACATGCTGGTTTCTAATTCTATTTTTAGAAAGTCTTACTTTTTAGAAAATTTCCTTTTTGTTTAAGTTTCTAATGTTATGCATGTTTTTAATTCCTAGATTAAATCAACATTTAATCTCTTTTGCATAGGATAAGTAACCTAAATAAGATTCAAATTCAATACAAACTTGTGAGATTCCTCATGGGATCAAGCTCACTTGTGTGAAATCAAATTACTTTTGATTCATGTGCTTGCGAGTAATATTTAGACTTACATCATGTTTTTGGCATTGTTATTAGGGAATCTCAATGGATATGTAATTGGATTCTACTTTAGTTTGATTAATCTCTAGTCATAATTTAGGTTGCATTAGTTTAGTATTTTTGCATCAACTTTTGCATATTTCTCTAGTTTCTAAGAAGTTGACACATCTTCCTTGTTTTGCGCATGGGTAATTTGGTGAATGGAACAGTTGCTAGCCTATGGGCCAAAGCTTTGTTTGAATAATTAAGATTTCCTTATTTTTCTAGATTAGGTTTTTATTTTTTAGAGGACTTTTAGTGAAGGCAAGAGTAATTTTTATTTAAAAATGGGTTGTAATAATACAATTCAAGTGTAGGTCACTTCCACTCCAAGATTGGATGGCCCCACACTTGTATGAGCCAACTCACATCTAGGACCCTATTGTAAGTAGCTAACCCTCTCTTTATTCTTCTAGTGTGATTGCATTTAGTATAAATTGCATTTTTGGTTGGTAGTGTAATTCATGTAGTATAACTCATGCTATCAAATTGTTGCATAATTTGTAGTACTATTGCATTGGAATTTGGTATAAAGCATAAGGTTGTTTAGGATTTCCATTAGTTTGCATTCATATGCCCTCCCATAGATTTGCATTAGATATTTTGGTGTTTCGCCATATCATAGCGCATGATTTTTGTTTACCTTTCAGCAGCTCCATGAAAACTCTATGAAGTGCAATATAGCTCGACCCAGGAAAACTAACAAAGAGCAATATAAGTGATTGTGTTGCATTTTAGAGGTTTTGTGTGTCCATTCCATTTACATTTTGAGCATAGCATATAGGTAGGCACTAGTTTATTTTCCTTGCATTGTAATGCACATTAACTGCTTTCTTTATTGCTTTATGGTGGATGATCAAATTATTAGTAAGGGCTGCATAGTAACCCTCATAAGATAAGAACTAGATTTCAAGCCAGATCCTTGGTCCACCTAGGTAATCAAATCAATCAACCCTTAGTGGTTTGCTTAGGTTGTTCCCATTCTCCTTGAAAGACAAGGCCAAATCTTAGCTAAATTCATTAGACATCAATTCCATTATCACATGGGACCAAATTAGCAAAAATATTTCTAAATAAGCTCTTCCCCGTACACAAAACTAATGCCTTCTGTACGAAAATCATAAATTTCTAGTAGTGACAAGATGAACAATACTATAAGTGCTAGGAAAGGTGGAATAAATTGCTACAAAAAAGTCCCCATCATGGATTTGAGAAGTGTTAACGAGTTCAGTACTTTTATAAAGCACTTGAACCTTAGAATAGAATAATGGTAAGTGTCGCTAATGGAGGGGCCCTCATGACTAAAAATGAGATAGGAGCATGGGAATTCTTTAAAAGCTTAACTAAAAATTCCCAGCAATGGGATTATTCAAACCAACAAGAGTGAATTTCTGAGCCTCTAAGGAAAGGAGGCCTCTATGAAATAAGAGTAACCCAGATGTGTCCCATAAACAAGACTCCTTGGCTCACTGAATGAATAAGTTTGATACCATGTTTTAGAGAATTGGCTGGAAGTTCATCCATGAAAACTCCACGAGAGGTTTGTTCTACTTGTTCTAGCCCGGCACACTTATCATTAGCTTATCCAGCAAATCATATGTACCTTAAATATCATTTCTAGCAAGCAAATGCTACCAATACATAATGCAATCCTTGCAACAACTCTTATTCTAAGCATGATAATCCAATATGGGCTAGGCATCCAATTTCTTATGGTCAAAGATCACTCATCAGGGAGGTCCACTATGAAACCCCTGCTCAAAATTTTCCTCGAGCTTTAGTTCCCCAATAGCCTCCTAGTTTTCAGTAGTCTCCTTAGCAAACAAAGAAACCAACATTAGAGGAAACCATGTAGTTGTTTATGGTGAAAAATTTTAAATATCAGGATGAGACTAGATAAGCCATAAACATCTTCAAAATGAGAGTTGATAAAACTCCAGTGTCAATTCGCATTCTATTGCTAAACTAGAGATGCAAATGAGTCAATTGTCTACTATCCTTAATGATGCGATAAGGGAACATTCCTGAATCAACCAATCCCAAACCCTAGGATATAGTTTGAAAAAGGAACCACCTCAAATCAACAAGACCACCTGAGCAGGCCAAATCCATAGCTACCCTTAGGAGTGGATGCTAGATTGACAATAAAGGAGGGAAGATTGGGAATAAATTAGAGGAGAATGACTAAGCCACAACTAAGGAGAAAGGACAGAAATCTCCAACTCCCTTTTAACCCATAGTGGAGGCACCATATGTGTCTAAGGCCCCACTTCCTTGGCTTCTAAAGAAGGCAAAGAAAGGGAGCAACTCTCATGAGATAATGGACATATTCAAACATGTCCAGATCAATATTCCATTGGTCAATGCAATTAAGGATATCCCTGCCTATGCCAAGTACCTTAAAGAGCTTTGTACACAAAAGTGCAAGTTAAATGTGCAAAAGAAGACTTCCTCAAAGAGCAGGTGAGCTCTTTGCTTTAACATAATACCCCTCCAAAGTTTAGAGATCCAGATTGTACTACTATTTCATGTGTTAATGGAGATCACGTCATTGATAGGGACTTAGATTTATTTGCTAGTGTGAACCTATTTTCATATTCTTCTTGTGTGGAACTAAGGCTCAGTGAATTAAAACCAACCAACACCATGTAACAACTTGCAGACAAATCGGTTAAAATTCCATGTGGTTTGGTTGAAGATGTCCTAATACATGTGGGCTAGTTTTATTTTCCTGTTGATTTCATTGTCCTAGACACCCAACCTATATCACACCTCAGTGTTTAGATCCCAATCAATCTTGGACGTCGTTTCTTAGCAATGCCCAATGCCATCATCATCTGTCAAAACGTGTGATGATACTTTCCTACTGCAACATGAAAGTGAAACTTAATGTGTTTAATGCCAATCATCAATATCTAGACCTTGATGATTCCTTCATAGTCAACATGATTGAAGATCTAAATGTAGATACTTTTCCATTGTCCTCTGTCATAGATCCACTTGAGACATGTCTTGTGCACTTTAATCTCGATTTTGATCTAGACAGATTTGTAGATGAAGTGAATACTCTGCTAGATGCTACGCTAGTTGTGGATACCTCTGAATGGGGACCTCTATTAGAACCTCTTTCCCTATCCAAATCTGTTTGTATACCTTCAGTTGACAAACCTCCCACTCTAGCTCTAAAACCATTTTCCTAATAATTTGAAATACTCTTACTTAGTACCTGATGAATCCTTATATCTCAATCCAGAATAAGAAGGAAAGCTACTTAATCTTCTATGTGAACATTAGATAGTTTTAGGGTGGATTATAGTAGACATAAAAGGGATTAGCCCTACTATGTGTATGCATCAAATTCATCTCAAAGAGAATGTCAAACCATCTAGGGAAACACAGAGAAGGATTAACCCCAATATGAAAGAAATTGTTAGAGATGAAGTGATTAAATTGCTAGATGCTGGCGTAATATACTCCATTTCTGATAGCACTTGTGTAAGTCCAATTTAGATTGTACCCAAGAAATTTGGAGTCACAGTAGTTCACATGGGGACAATGAACTGATACCCACTCGCATGACCACTTAGTAGAGAGTCTATATTTATTATCATAGACTAAACTTAGTCACAAGGTAAGATCACATTCCTCTTCCTTTCATTGACCAGATGCTAGAAAGGTTAGCTGGTCATAAATATTATTACTTTCTTAATGGATATTCTAGTTATAACCAAATCCCCATAGCACCTGAGGATCAAGGGAAAACTACCTTCACCTAACTTTTCGAGATCTTTGCCTACCGTCATGTGCTCTTTACATTATGTAATGCTTTGGCTACTTTCTAAAGGTGTCTGATAAGCATTTTTCTTTTATATGGTAGAGCGTGTTAAATGTTTAATTTCAACCAAAATACCCTTAATCTAGCATCTAATTAGATCATCTAATCAATCAATTTTGAAATTTTGTATTTTATCTCCAACTGACCATCTAACAGTTGATTTACAAAATTTAACGGTCAGATGATCGTCAGAGTTAATAAGATGTATAATGTATGGTTTAGATTATTCTAATTTATTCTTATTTTGTGTAGATCAATCAAATTGAAATTCATCAAACTAGATAAAGAAGGAAGAAATTGCTTGGAAAGAGAAGAAATTGAAGATAATCTGGAAATAAAGCACAAAATTTGGATAATAGAAAAGAAAAGGAGTTTGAATCAAAATCAAACTCCTTTGGAAAATCAATAAAAAAAGCAGTAGAAGGTTGAAGAAGATATAAAAGCTGATGGTGGCGGATCTATCCTCCTCTTACCTTGCCTCTCTCGTTCCCTCTCTCTCTCTCTCTCCCACTTCTCCTTCTTCTCTCTTTCTCTCACTCTTCTCCCTCTTTTTCCACTTCTCTTTTGCTCACTTGTCTTTACCCTTCTCTATCTTTCTGTCTTTCTCAATCACTCTCCCTCTATTTCTTACCCATTCCCTTTTTCTATTTCACCGCACAGATAGGCAACACCACACTTGTCCCCTTATGTCTTCCTCCTTTCCTCTCTCTCCTCTTTCTCTTATTCTCTATCTCTCTCTTTGCTTCTCCACCGTACCCAACATGCACCCACTAACTGCACCCCATCTTTGCCTCTTTCCGTCTCTGCTTTCTGCACAAAATCAGACAATCCCCCACTCTCTTTCTCGTTCATCTTCTCCCTCTCTTTTCTTTCACTCTTAGTCTCCCTCTCTTTTCTTTCTCTCGTAGTCTCCCTCTCTTTCACTCCCTCACCCATTCCCCTCTCTCTCTCGTTCCACCCAGCACACAACAACCCTTTCTCTCTAACTCACCTTCTCCCTCTCTGCTTCACCTTTTTTCTCTCTCCCTATCTCACTCTCTTCCCATCTACCATCTCTCTCTATCCATCCAATGCAATCTGAACCAGCCATCGATCTCTATGTCACCAATCACTTCACCAGCAAACACCCCTATTTGTCTGCCAGCTCCTTCCTCTACTCCCACACCATCCCCCTCTTTCCATCCCTCTTTTTTTCTCTATCACCCACTCTTCCCCTCCACCAGCTGGCACCCCCTTCACTGTTTTGTCTCTATTCTCTCTACCGTTCAGAACCGATGCCATCCTAATCCGCACCCCTAGTCACTAATCTCATAGCCCAACTAGCCGCACCAATCCCCAGTCACCCATGCTCCATCGATTGCACCTCTCCTTTCTCCTTCCTCTGATCCTGCACTGCGTCGTTGCTCTCTCCTCTTAGCCAGATCATGCATGACACTTGAACCCCATCTCTCTCTTCTCTCTTGCCAGCATTGCATAGTCACATGCTAGCCAGCTTCCACCCCTTTTCCATCACTTTCTCCTCTTCCTCGTCTTCTCACCTCATCCCCATCTCCCCCTGCTTCACTGTCTTCCTTCTCCTCCATTAAGTTTCTCTGATTTTTGGTTAAAAAAAATAAATTTATGTTTTTATTCTTTAGTTTTTAAAGAAAATTCCATCTACGTCCTACATTTAATTCCATCTACATGCTTTTCTTATCCCGGTTCTTCTTTATCCCTACTATGCCCATCCAGGAACTGTGTAATCCAATCTTATTTTATTAAAGCATAAACCTAATCAACAGTTTAGCTTTAACAAATAAGATCACTTCAATTCTTGATTTGTTTCTCATCAAAATTCCAATTAATTTTAGATCTTGTTCTAAGACAATTCCTAGTTGATTCAATAGTTCTAATAATCAATCTGAAATCTAGAGATTAGATCTAAGCTGTCCAAATTCCAAAATTCTTCTTTAGTTCAGATCATTAAAATTGTGACGAATCTGCTCAATCTAGCCATAGGAGCTTTAATTAGAAGTATCAGTGAGAGCTTGATGAAGGTTGATCAATGTTTTTTATATCAAATTTGAAGAATTTTGTCATAATCAAGCTAAGGAAGTAGATTTTAATTTTTTAAGTCAATTTTTTTTATCTTTTTGAATTTGAATTTCTATAATTTTTATTGGTTAAATAGATTTTAGTTTATAAATCATTGTCATTTAATTTTTGTCAACTTTTTTTTATTTTTATACAATTAAATTTTATTTAAACTCCATCTTTTTAAGTCGAGTCCCTATGGGATCAACCCGTACTTGCATCAATTGCACTACAATAGCTCGTGCACTTGTGGTAAAAAATCAACAAGTTTTTTGCACCATTATAAGGGACCCGTAATAGAGTTTTCATAAAATTTAATAAAATTTCAAAAAAATCCAAAATTTAAAAAAAAATAAAAAATTTTAGGAATTGCATTGTTTTAGAATTCTAGGCATTTTTAGATGCATTTTTCAATTTTTCTTAGAGCATAATCACTTTATTTCCTAAATCTGGTACTTGTTATTTTTATTTTTTCAGAAAATTGGTAAGTGGAGCTTCATCAAATAAATAGAATTTCACTGCTTTCTTAAAATAGGACTTTTCCTTTTTTTGAGTGAATATTGTAATGAGGCACATTATAACTTGCACTTTTAATTCTAATTTTAAACGAGTTGTATTAAAACAAGGCAAGTGTGGGATAAGGTAGCCCACACACAATCTTCATCAGAACCCCCTTTGTAAGTTTCCCTCCCTCTTTTTATTTTCTTAATTTAGTTGCATTTAGAATAATTTTGCATTGTTTGGTAGTATAATTGCATATAGAAAGCATATTTTATAATTGTTGCACTTTAGGGTTTGATTTAGTTTATTATTTTCAATTACATTTTAAGGCACGTTTATCACTTTAAGGTGATTTATATGTTGATTGAACTTCCATGGAGTGTGGAAATTAATTAGTAAGTGCACCTGACCCCACAAGATCAAGGGTAGATTTAATCACCACCTCTTGGCCCATCTAGGATAATCACCACAAATAGAGAGGTTCTTAGAAGTGTTTATGGATGATTTTTTAGTATAGGGGTCATCCTTCAAGGAATGCCTACACCATCTGAAGTTTTTTCTTGCTAGGTGCCAAGATAAAAATTTGTTCTTAATTAGGAGAAATGCCACTTTATGGTGACAATTGGTATTGTTTTAGGGCATGTGATCTCAGCTAATGGGATAGAGGTTGATAAAGCCAAGTTAGATTTAAATGTTAACCTTTCGCCTCGTAGCACAGTAAAGGAAATTCATTATTCCTTAGCCACAATGGGTCTTACCAACACAATGAATTGGATGAACTTAGGAATGATGAGTGAAAGCTCATCATGATAAGTACATTATGCATAAGTCCTTCACACTAGTGAAAAAGGTCCTCTTGTATAATTCTAAGTTGCATCTCTTTCTTAACAAGCTTGACTTTCAATGGACTAGAACCTACACTTTTTGTACTTTTTTTTCTCATGAGGCAGTGAAGATCAAAAAGTATGGGGAGATTTTAAAAATGAATGGTCAAAGGTTAAAACCCTTTCTTGAATTGGTCAACCCTAAAGTGGAGGAAATTCTACTATAGGATCTTGTTTATCAGGACCCACCACTACATAAGACATGATCTCTGCATCCATCATGAGTCCAACATGCATTTATCATTGTACTAACACTATATGTCTAGTTGAAGATGTTAAACATAGCGCTTACTGAGAGGCAACCCAACATTGTCAGAGTCTCATTTTTCCAAGCATATAGGAGTCCTATGTTTCAAAACACTGGGTACAATGTTTAATTTAAGTTGGGAGGTGTCGATATCAATGAGAATTTTGAGTTTTCCTTATTCATAAAAAAATAATAATTATGTTTTAAAGTTTTGAAGGTCAAGTTCCTTTACAGTAATGAAAATAAAAAATTTTGAATCTTAGTATTTCTCCTACTTTAACTTATTAATAGACATGCATATGATTAATTAATTAAATCTTGGAACACACTAACACTAAGGAAAATCAGTGGAGACCTATACCCGGTGACTATTAGAGACCATAATCTTTTTGATGGTTATCTATATAATTCCATATTTTCTTCAGCAAACATCAACTTTAAAAGATCTCAATATCTTTGTTTTGGTCAATTGCTAAGAATGACAATGGGAGTAATAACTTTCCAAATCATTTAATGATTCTGATAGGCTATAAGAAGCTTAAGAAATGATATAGGCCATCCTTGTTTTAGCATAGAGACATAAAGCCTATCCTATATTATACCATTAGTTAAACTCTTTGAGCCTCTTAGTAAGCCTTTTCTTTTCAAAACATATCTACCTTAACTCATACACCCAGTTAAATATCCATTACCTATCATTGAAAAATGAATAGAGATGGTATAAAAAGTTCAAAAATGACAAAAGTCCAAGAAGTGAGAAAACATCAAAGTATTTACAAAGAAAAAGCCTTCATTGAAAGAAATATAAAGAAAAAGCCTTATTTCAAAGAATTATTAGAAAACATAAGAAAAACTATGAATGAAGAGAGAAAAGAAAAAATAGAAAAGATATTCACTTTAGTGGACTCAAAATTGAACTTGTCCAACAGCCATTGAAGACCTCTACTCATATTTGAAGCTTTAGAATCATTTTACTCTTTCTTTTAGAATTAATCCTAAACCTCTGTTTCGTCCCATGTAAAGTCTTGTTGATCTTGATGTAGAATATAGTCTTAATGAGGATATAAATAATAAGAAATTAAGGTGACCTATTCTTTTGGTCTTGGTAATGGCATCCATTCTCAGTGATCACAATTCTTTGTATCATTAGTGTGCATAAGCTTATGTGAACCATTAGTATCGTTGGATCCAGACACATAGTGGGAGAATTTTGTTGGACCCTTTTCTCTGAGAGCTTCATTTCTGAGTGTATACCAATGAGAATTTAAGGTCAAGATAATTTTCCAATGGAGTATAAACATTTTTGTTTAGAAGTCCAGACTTAAGTAGCAGTACACACATTGCACTCCAAGATATAACTATAATAAAATGGGTTTGTTGTGTTCATAGCTTGAAGAATTTTTCATTCATCTTTATTAAGTTGTTAAATCCTGTAGAGTACTAATGGACAAGAATTCTCTGAGAGACACTAAGGAACTTAGCCTTACTGAATTTCATGGGCATATTCTCTACAAACCCTCATGAGGCCTAACTTATCCACTAGCGTAACCAAGGGGGTTTAAGGGCTTGATGCATATGCTAAATGCAATCATGAGTACTAGTAAAAATGACAGTCATTTATGTTTTCATAATTTTTCACATGTTTTGCTCGAGACTAGTAGTTAGGGGTATGATAAGTAGTCAATTTTGGATAAATGGTACCAATTAGCTATACATGTGTCATAGACTATAGGGTATTATTCTAAGAACTTTTCAAAATTCATGACACATATATTTCTAAACTGATAATCCACAAATCTAATGTTTTACAGGTGCAGAAGCTAGTCCAAAATAAATATGTGATCAATAATAATTTTTTAGATAGTAAATAGTGCTTTTAATCTTTTGTAGGTGTTAAAAGAATGATCCAACATTCCATATCACCTTAGATAATAACTGATGATCCAGATCAAACCAGAAAGCCAGGACTCATTTTCAATCATTTCAAAGTTGGAGTAAGGGTAAAGATTATTCCAAAGAAAATTTATGAGTCATAGAAACAATTGGTAGAATTCAAAGTGATAAGAAATGTGCCCATGCAAAATCCATGTCAAAGGAAATATAATTTCACCACCTCTGCATGTGATTTTAAGCCATGCAAGCCACCGACGCCACATGAGCCATGAACTAATGACTAGGAGAAACCAAGCCATGTGAGCCATGAAGTCAAGAAGCAAGCCACTAAAGCCACCAAGTCAGAAGGTATCAAAGGAAGCTATCTAAGCCACTTAACCCAAGCTACATCGATCCACACATTTTGGGAAGTTTCTATGCAATTTCCCACTTGAAGAAAACATGATTTAAAGAGGAAAATTAGGAGAAAATGTAGACTTCTCAACAAGGGTAGGTCGCATGCTAAGGTGGACCAATAAGAAAAGACACCTATACGCTTCCAACTTTCTTTCCACCTCTTTTACCTCCCATCATGAACTACTTAGGTAGAACCTTCCACACAATTTCCTTCCTAGGTTTCCCACTTCCTAAATCCTCCTTCCTAGTTTCCACTTCTTAAGTCTCCTTGTCTTATCCAACTACCTTTCCCTCATCCTTATCTTATCTTCTTTCCCAAATCTTATCCCTCTTTCCTATCTTCCTCAAAATAAAAATTAGCAAATCTTATCTCATTAGAAGGGTGAAACTCATATATAAAAATGGAGCTCCCCACACCTCTACCATAGATGGTTCTCCATGCATCCTTCTTGGAGGGGTTCCATGCCTCTCTCCATCTACTTCTCCCCTCCATCTCCAAGCTAAGTTTCCATACAGTTTTGTTCCTTTCCTTGCATGGTTTTGATCTTTTGTTTCATGCCTTGGGTGATGTTTCACTTTTCTTTTCTTCTATTGATCAATGACCATCAATCTCTAGTAGTGACAACAAAGAGAGAGTAGCCTTTGAATCAGTTTATTTCAGGATGGTGGTTCATTGCTTGCTTGCTTTACTTTGTTTCTTGTTCTTTTTGAGATATCATCAATCATCATCTTCTTTGTTTCTCTCTTTTGGATGTGTTCCCATATTTATTCACTCTCTTTGATTCTATTTTGGGTTCACATGCATGGACATTATTGGATTGCATTAGAACTTGAAGATTGAAGACAAGATATATTGTTCATGTATTGGAATGACACACACCTCTCTTGTAATAGATTCCATTCAAATAACAAAGTTGTTACATACATCTTCTCTCTGAGTTCCATGCTCACTTTTCTTGTCCATGTTTCCTTATCATGCATGCTTTGATTTATTGCTCATTTTAGTTAAATGCTAGTTTAGTTTGATCATGTTTAGTATATGTTTAGATTTTGTTTTATGTGTTGCTTATGTTTAGTTTAGATCTTAGTTTTAGGAAGTTTCTAGTGATAGTTTAGACGTTTATCTTTAGGGAGTCTCATGTGTAGAAAGTTCATTCATCTTTAGATTCATAAGTTACTCATGTTTCTAGTTTTTTATTTAGTTTCTTGTCTTGAATGCATGTTAGTTTCTAATTTTATTTTCTAAAAGTTTTAGTTTTTAGAAAGTTTCCTTTTTGTTTAAGCTTCTAATTTTATGCATGCTTCTAATTCCTAGATTAAATCATCTAATCTCTTTTAGCTTGGATAAGTAATCTAAATAAGATTCCAATTGAATACAAATCTATGAGACCCCTTGTGGGATCAACCTCACTTACATCTGATCGTATTAGTTTGATTCATATGCTTGCAAGCAATATTTAGAGCTACATTAGTGCTCTTACTTATTGTAAGAGGCTTGATACGAGCTACTCGATGGGAGCTTATTGTAAGGTGGTCTTCTATGGGCCACACTCTAGGGCTTGCTATTCATAGCAATGTAGTGGCATGGGTAGGATTGCAGATAAAAATGTTAACAAAACATGAGTAAATTTTATAAAATAATAATCATATGGATAATGAGAATAAATCATCCATTTCATTGAAAAAAAAAAACACTAAGCACCATAAATACCAATCTCATGTAATAAACATCAATAAAAATATGGCCCATGTCTAGATCACAACAACATAATCATCGTGTAAAAAACATAACCCATCATCCATCTGTCACAATCCATGTACCATCTATGTAAAGGTAAACATCTGCCACAAACAGGCAACATTCATCATGAGTTTATAATTGATAATAGTCTCAAATTAAAAAAAGAAAGACCAAGTAAGACATCTCACTTTCTCTAAGTCCGAGTCTCAAGTATATTGGCTCACTTCTCTACCTTGTCTTTTCCTTGAGGATCTGAAAATTTTTGTAGGTTGAGTATTTCTACAAATACCTAGTAGATAAACCCGAACCACTCAAAATGGGACAAGTACACATATGATTTGAGATCATAATATTAGTTGAAACCATGACTCCTTACCCGAGTCATCTCTTGCTACATGCAATCATGCATATAATAGGATGTATATCAAAATAGCATCCCAACATTATATAAATCAATAATATCATTAGCATGTGAACTATCATATCATTAGCATATGAATATCTCATATCATAAAATTGATATGTCAAATTAAATAAAACATGTACTCATACATGCCATGGTAATACTCATACCAATAACTCATCATCTATGTACTAAAGTGGATCTAAATCACAACATAAACTATGGGCAGCCCCGGTGCAAGAAGTTTCTGCCTATGCGGGGTACCGGGAAGGGGCAGACCATAAGGGCCTATAGTAGGTAGCCTTATCTTGCATTTTGCAATAGGCTAATTCCATGCCTTGAACCCGTGACCTCATGGTCACACAACGACAACTTTTACCATTGCACCAAGGCTCCCCTTCAAATTACAACATAAACTCATATGATAAAATCGTCAGACCATATATTGGGTCCATACATAATATCAATGTTGATATCTCAAAATTTGGGGCATGCCATCCTCATCGCTAAATCGTGGCATCATGTGCTTTCCAATATCATGGAAAGACATCAACCACATCCTTACAAAGTCTACAACTAGTCTTGAAAGGGCACTGTGAATCATCAACTGCAGTCCAACTACTAGTTGAGAATATGCCCCCCTTTTGGGGAGGTGGATATCATGCCACCCTTAAGTCGTTAAATGCTGGGTGGCCAAACCTGTACAACCCCTAGCACTGGCTGCCTTAAGCCCTTGGCCTATCTCAATACTCATGGAGCACATCCCTCATCATAATCACAACGATATCTCAAATCAAAAGTATGTGTATACATATATCAAAATAGTGAATAATAACACATCTCAAAACGATCAAATGATACTCATTGTCAAAATCATAACTACTACCCTCTTTTGGGTTTAATTCTCAAACAAATCAAATCAGATCAAAACATAATTAAATGCTTAATGCTTTTTATTTTAGTCAAATCAACATATTTTATTTTCAAGCGATCTTGATGCTGACATTGACTTCACACCTGATCTTGATCTAGACCAATCCATGATTTCTACAATTGATCATCTCTAATTCAAGTCATAAACCCTTTATTTGGACTTATCCAAATCTTAATTATGTTCTTATTAGGTTTCAACCTAAATCTAACAATCAGATTTCTAGAATCAAGTTCCTTCTATCTACTGCATGATCCAATGGTCAAGTCACTTCTTGATCTGATTGTAGATCACACTACCAATCTAAGTACCTAACACATTTCTTATGTATTACATGGTCAATTCCTCCAATCTAACATCATATCAAATGCGATTCCACCATTGGATTTTGATTGATTGCTTTAGATCATTGCAGATTAACAGTTGATCTTAGACCTCTAAAAACTCTAGATTTTCCTTAATTTCCTGAAACTAGACCATGGGTATCATAGTATACTTATATTAGAAGAGTACAATCAAAGAAACTATTGATCCACTTGTGCTGAGGCCATTAATTGACTGGCTACTGTGGATGATCACACTATCCATTGAATGGATGGTTGAGATTAAATGGTGCAGGTTCCCTGCATGCCTAAGTTTTGGCATTAAATACTTATTTTACCATGGATAGATCAAACCATGCCAATTCATGGTTGATACATCCACAATTGGATCAATGATCAGACAATAAGCTTAAACAGATCCTAAGCGTTGAACCTCTTGATGATACCTTCTTAGATCTAACCTTGATTTTATAATTTTCCAATTAGATCTTTAATGATCATGCATCCCAAAAGGTTTAACAAGTAGAAGATCAATTGAGCCCTAATCAAATCATCCAAAATCTAATTGATCATGGCTTGATCAAATGTCCAATAATGAGTGGTTTGGTTCATCTAATTGAGATCAATCCAGGTTATGAAACTTCTTCTATGTATTATAAGAAATCAATCCATCTTGGTTCAAACCATCATAGATTGATGCCCATCAATGGCCAATCAAATCAAGCTATTGATCATCGCCAATGAACAGTTTGATCGATCCAATCGATCCATATTATTTTTCCTATATAATGACTTAAATTGGAATTAACTTTCATCATCCATTAATCTATTAGTATACCAATTACAATTTTCAAATCAAATAAGCCATGAAACATAGATCACATAGCATAAACTTGCATGATCATCAAAGTCTAAAACTGCGCTTCAAACATGCTTATAAAATCATGAATTCTAAGTAAAACACTAGATCATGAATACACCACATCTTCATCTATTTAGAGGAATAAAAAGCAGGTTAAGTAACACACTAACAATAAAGAAATATCCATCATAGCACAATCTCCTTGCTAACTTTTCTTCACATTCCTCCTTGAACATAGCCTTATTTGTTTTCTAGTGGTTAGATGGTGAGTGCTTATCACTCTCTTTCTCTATCTCTTTTCACTAATAAAATTGGGGTTTTAGAAGATGACAAAAATATGATAGTTTAAACACAACCGTCT
This sequence comes from Warburgia ugandensis, assembly GCA_035236585.1. Taxonomy (NCBI): domain Eukaryota; kingdom Viridiplantae; phylum Streptophyta; class Magnoliopsida; order Canellales; family Canellaceae; genus Warburgia; species Warburgia ugandensis. Next base: position 38,420,400 of record CP141131.1, read on the forward strand.
TATTAAAAATAATAAAAGATGGTTTGTAAAAATTGTCTTATCAAACATGGCATAAGAAGATGGTTTTTGAAAAAATATCCTATAATATATATGACGATTATAATAAACCGTCTTATTTTTTCTAATGAAAATAAGATGGTTTGTTACATCCATCTTATTTTATTCAAATAAACTAAGAAGGTTATTTATAGCCATCTTATTTTTTAAAATAAAGAAGATGGATTGTTGGAAACTATCTATTAAATCTCTATTTTAAAACAACATGAAGTTTAACATGTAATTTTTTACTCTAGCTTGCTTCAACAAAAAAACCTCCAAGATTGGATTGGATTTATGTACGTTTTGTCCTGAACTTGTATTTTCGAGGTTAATATGTGACGACCCAGGTTTTTATATGATGCAAATTTGATAAAAAGGCGAGATCTCTTGACCCCGAGTGTCAAAACACATTTTCAAATTATCTAGCCATGGCATAGTTTTAAATTAACATTATTCCCAAGAAAGTGTTAGTCACAGCCTCAGCTATAAAGAGTAACTACAATCAAGTAACATTGAAAGATAAGATAGGGGTTTACTTGCACTTAGTCTGGGTGTCTTCTGTCACAAACGTTCCTTGTCCTTAAGTGTTTACTTTGTGTCTAAAAAATGTTGAGGATTGGGTGAGTATATACTATACTCAGTAGGAGTCCCTGAGCAATGTGCTTAACTGCCTTCATGGTAGAAATAACACACACTCTAGAATAATCCTTTCTTCCTTGGAGGGTGAAAGTGTCTCCATTAGGTAGGGTAAAAGTGACGTTTCTGGCGGAAATCAACAAAGGCTTGATGAAAGGCTAGCCAGTCCATACCTAGGATGATGTTGAAGTCATTCATATCTAAGTGAATGAGATTAGCATGTAGCAAATGATCCTTGATCAAAATGGGGACATCCTAGAGATAAGAATAGGTGGGAAGTGCCTGGCCTACATGAGTCATGACTTCTAGAGCGAAGTCCAGGTCCTGTGGTATAATGTCCAAGGATGATGCAAACCCTCGAGATATGAAAGAATGATTGGAGCCTGTATCGAATAGAATTTTAGCAAGTGTATCATAGATAGAAAGAATACCTTCAACTACTGCATTTGAAGCCTGGGCTTGACTGGAAGTGAGGGAAAAGACACGTCCTTGGCTTTTTGGAACTTAGTCTCCTTTACGCTCTTCAACTTTCTTTTTAGGACAATCCCTAGCAAAATGTTCTAATTCTCCACAAAGATAGCAAGTGATGTTGAAAATGGGACATGTTTTGCCTAAATGATTCCTGTTACACTTAGGGCATGTTTTCCAGTCTAGTATTCTTCCTTTGTTTTCAAACGACTTCTTGAAAGGTGGCCTGGGTCTAGATGACTGAAATGGTCTCTTTCCTTTATATCTCATGGTGTTGATGCTCTTAGTTTCCTTCATCGCCTGATCCCTTTGATAATCTTTTTCGTATAGGGAGGCCATCTCTACTGCCTCGCTATGGCGGTGCTGCCAGTGGTGGTGCCACCCTTGGTGGTGGTAGAATCCTCTAGAAAAATCGGGATCGAGGGTTTCTGGAGGGTTCTTGAGGTTGAAGACGATAGGGGGTGTTGTTATCAAAACGGCCCCCTGCGTTTTTTGGTCCTTTTACGTTTTTTTCTATTTTATTTTCAAAAATACCCCTATCTTTAATGGCTGTAACTTCCTCATACAAACTCCGTTTTGGGTGATTTTTGAGGTGTTGGATTCCATTTTTCGAGTAGAATCTAATGGTATGAAGTTTCCTCACAAATTCCTTCATTTACTATTTTAAATAAAATCAAACATTCAACATAGTTTATTTCCTATAGAACATGCAATTTTCGTTAAAAATAGTGTAAATTGCTTGGGCATTACATTATTACCCCCTTAAAAGAATTTCGTCCTCAAAATTCCATAAATTATCATATTCCAGGTATTTGTCTCTTAGATGATTTCTTGGTGAATGCATTTCTCTCTTAGGAACCAAATCTAGGCTCAACCTTAATTTATCATTTCTGTTGTTCCTTCTACAAGGCCTTACCTATAAGGGCCGCTTTCGCTGCGTACTCTGACGCATACTCCCATACGTGCCAGTTTAACAATACTGGTTTCTAGCGGCAATTCATCTATCTCAAAATCCTTAGATGCCTGTACTTTTCATCATGTATAGGATGGTCTCCTCGTATGATCATGTATAAATTACTCCATACTTCTTTGAGATTATATGATCTTATTTCTCGTATTTCATAGGATAATCCTTTTTCTTCTTGACTTCCATCTAGTGATTTCTTCATCATCCACATCTCCTTCTAATGGTTGGTAAGAATCCAAAAATTTTTACCTTCTTCCTATTGTGTCTAACTTTGCTTCTTATATTTGTCTCCAAGATACTTCAATAACTGATATGGTATCATGTGCTCTATAGCCAAACTCTTACTTAACTTTGAATTTCAACAGTCTGTCGTTTTCCATATGTGACTTGATTTCCTTGACCAAGGTTACATTCGAAAATGAAAGCCAATTAGTAGCATCTTCCATCGAGGACCTTATCATATACTGAAAGTAAAATGTCCTAACTCCATATCCAGTTTCATAATTATTGAATTCATTAAATGCTTTTCTCCGTGAAGATTTTATCCAAACTCATGTCAAATGTTAATGGTCAATTCTTCATTATGGGTCAAATGTTTTCATCCAGAGGCCTATCTCACTATTCACATCGATTTGTCATTAGGATTTTCAATAATGTTCCCATTCATGCAAGGCAAAAAGTCTCTTATAACCGAGTACCCTTACTAGATCATGGTTGAATCCGTTGTCATCATCCTCTTTGTCCTTTCTTTGCTTGATGGTTTCCTTCGTAACCTTTCAATCCAAAAGTTCTATCCTCAATCCAGTAGGGTTAGTCCTTAGGAAATTCCTTCACTTGATTTTTCGTACTTGGTATATGCTTATAACAACTAACTTTTGTCTAAAGGCAACGTAACATCAAATCTCATCTTATAATGTGTTAGTCATCTCACCTTTTCTCCTTCCATCCCTTATATCAATATATTGTTCAATCTTTTGTCAGGGCTTTATTGTCAATCATGTAGTCTGTATTGTCAGGAGGTATCCTCATAAGTAGTGATTTTCTCAATTCCTCAACTTTTATCCTTCAAGTGCCTCCTCAGAATTAGCTTATAACAATAATTATCATTCAATAGTGATTATATCAAATTGTACTGAAGTTGTTAACTCAACAAATTTAACAATACTCAGGTAAGCATAAACATTTTCTTAGGCATAGAAAGGCTTTATTTGATTACTCATTGATCTCTTTCCAGATATATCTATGTCATAAGCTCAAGGGCCTCTAAAGTGATCAATCCTTATTTGCCTTTCTTTCTAATCCAAGTCAGCAGTATTTTTCAGACTCAAAGTAATTTCTTCACCTTGTCATGGTAGCCATTAAGGTTTGAAAAATCTTTCACATTGGTTTAGATCACTTCTTATTTTTGCTCCTATCTCAGTTGCAACTGTTCTCATCAACTGACCTCATACCCTCAATTGACTTATTTTAACAAGTACTTCTTTCCAGGAAAACTCAAGTTTAAAGACTTATAACATCCTTCTAAGTATATAACTTCGACTACTAACTCATAGATACTAACATACTTGATCAAATAGGGTGGGATACCTTTAGTCAATAGTGCTCTAAAGGTAATGGCTAAATAATGGTCATAAGATATTGCTCTTCCAATCTATGATAGTAAGATCTCAATTTGATCCTTGATGGTACCCTACTTGCTAAATGGACAAGTCCCTGTCCCAGCTTAATTCCTTTTTCAATATACTTTATTGGCCACGTGGAATATCACCAAATTTTCCTCTCTCTCTTTTTTTTTTTGGATTATATCCATTGGTGTTCCCCATAAGCTAATGAATCCGATCAAAATCTATTTGTAATAATTGATATTAAACCATTTGTAGAATTTAATTTTTAATTGGTCACCATTCTTCTTTGAAAATTTCTTGTTACATAATCTCCTGAAATTCGATACTCTACTCAAAGTTTTAAACCCCATATGCTTCCTCTCTTTTATACTCTTTTACAATAAGATCATCAACTCACCTAGTATTATTCCTTTGCATTTGTTTGATCTTCCTTCGTATAGGATTCAAGATGATAGAATTGTATGTATCTTCATAGAGTCATGATCTTCTTCTTTTGATTATTCAATATTCATCGAATACTTATAGTTACATCTCTATTTCTTTCTCTCTTTTCTTCAACATCCTCATTTGGTCTACCTAGATCAATGTCTCCATATGCTTTGTTGCATATAATTGATACTTCATCATAAACTAAATGCTTCTCAGAAATTCTAAACCATCTTAAGATCATTGAAATCCTCAATTGCCTATAGCCTCAATAAAATTCATACAATGTCTTAATAATGGTATTGACGTTTTGGTCATGCTATACTTTTCTTACAAGTTCATGTTAGGATCAATCTATTATCATAGATCTATCATCCCCAATATTATTGTAAAAAATCTTTTGATAACTCGGTTGAATTCATTTCCTTATCATATTCGTGTTATGTTCCTTTTATTCACATAATCTGTTACTTGTATGCCTCTTCTGATTTGCTCCATAATTCTTAGGTAATTATTTTTCAATAGCATTTTACTCTCCTGAATAGTATCCAAAATTGAGCTAAGTCCATCAAGATCCATACCTTTGTAATCTAGCACGAGTCACAGTCATCTCCTAATATCATCTTGCATTCTCATCATCAAAATTCTTCTCAAAGTCTGTCTTTTACATCTCATATATCACATCCTTGTGATAGTGTACTCATATTCTGATATTCTTTATGATGGTAAGATAGCCATCTAGGTCTTTTGATTTTTCTCACCTTTGATAAGATTACTTTATTACAGATCAGAACTATCTACTAACAAGTTCACTAGTATCTTCCTTCAACATCATCATAATATGATCCATATATGAGTTTTCATATTTGCACCACACAATAATCCTTAATCCTTAAGTCGTCTTTAGACTAGATTTTGGATAAGGGTTGCACTATCCTCTGCCTAATTATTTGTTAAACCAAGCTCTGTTTCACCTATTTATTTAAGGTGAAATGCCTTGAGCATTAATATGGTAATCCTCAAATAGAAGTAGTCATCTCTACTACTCCTATTTATACTTCTTCTCCTTGATTTTCTCTATTGTCTATGACCCTTGGACATGCTGGACTGGCTGTGAAAGGATAAAACCTGGGCTCTAATACCAACTGTGACGACCCGAGTTTTCTCATGCATTTTTAAATGCAATATCTAATTCCTAAGGCGGGATGCATCCCTATTTGAAAACCATTTTATAAAAACCATGCAATGCAGTAGAAAATCTTTTGTTTTAAACTGATTTTGAAAACCCCGAGTGTCATTTGCTTTCACAACCACCAAAGTAGTTTTTGAAAAACTTCAGAAATCATAAATATTTTTTCCTAGGCCTATCCAGTCACAGCACATAGTCCAATTGTAATTAAATACAAATACATGTCCAAAGGGTAGAGAGTTTACTCACATGTATACTGTCTCCTTTTTAATTCACTTGCTCGTAGCACTAATATCTCCTGAGGCATCGTCTATTTGTGAGTGGAACTATCCT